>CM069528.1:94459061-95709061 GCA_035773235.1 Eospalax fontanierii | reverse complement strand
AACTTGAGGACTTGAGTTCTGACCCCCATCATCCACATAAAAAGCTAGGTATGGCCGTGTATTCCTATGACCTTAGCACTGCAGGGGACAGAAATAGGAGGATCCCCAGAGCTCACTAGCTAGCCAGTTTAGCCAGTCAGTAAACTTCAGGATCAGTGAAGAGACCCTGTCTCAAAAAAGATGGGGAGAGATGGCTCAGCAGTAAAGAGCTCTGACTTCTCTTTCAGAGGACCTGGGTTCATTTCCCAGTACCCATGTGATGGCTAACAGCTGTCTGTAATTCCAGTTCCGAGAGATGCGATGTCTACTTCTGACCTCCTCGGGCATTGCATGACAGGAGTGCACTTTCATACATGCAGATAATACACTCATACATATAAAATAAAAATAATAAATGAAATATTTAAAAATAAAATAATAAAACAAAAAGATATAGCAATCAAGGAAGACACTTGATGTCATTCTCTGACCTGCAGCATATGCACACATAGAATTTTTAATTTAAATACTTTAATATTATGATTCTTTTTTTTTCCTCATGTCATTAATTGGAGATGATAGAACATTTCAGAATGTGAAAGCTAACTGATGTGAAGATCATGTTACAAATTTTGGGATATCTTTTTTATTTTTTTTTAAAGACAGGGGGTCTCGCTCTGTTGCCCTGGCTGGCCTAGAACTCACTTTGTAGACCAGGCTGGCCTCAAACTCAAAGATTCCCTGACTCTATCTCCCAAGTGCTGGGATTAAAGGCATGCATCACTACGCCTGGAGGAATCAATCTTTTGATATTGTTTAGGAATTTCATTCAACATTGGTATAAAGCAGCAGGTACATCCTCAAAATATTTACAGTTTTTATTACATCCTTAAAATTTTCATTTGAGTAACCAGATTTTTTAATGTAATGGTTTAAATAGAAAATTTTATTTAACCAGTCTCTACCTAGAGCATATAAATATATAAACTTAAAAGGATAAGAGCTTCTTCAGCTGATTAATCACAGGTAATTTCTAACTATTTGTATATTGTTCTGAAGTTTTCTGCATCAGAATCATCATTCTTATCATTAATAGTCCCTAGAGTGTCTGCTTTTGAGCAAAGCAGTCTTGCCAGTACTAGTTGTAGGAATATTTTTTAAACTAAATGCTTTTTATAAAGCCATTACTACTAAAATTTTAATTCTTTTTTTGTAAAGATTATTACATTAAATATAAAAATCTTGTATCTTTCATTTTTTTTAATATTGTTTATATAATTGCCTGAATCTTACCTTCCACTGACTTGATTTTTCCAGGCCCCAAATTCTCACCAGTCCATCTCCTTCAAAATCCATTCCAATTCCACAGCCCTTCCGACCAACAGATGAAGATCATCGAAATCAGTTTGGGCAACGAGACCGGTCCTCCTCAGCTCCCAATGTGCATATAAACACAATAGAACCTGTCAATATTGATGTAAGTACTAGCATTGCTAAAACTAAACAATTCAGGTGTGTTTATTTTTCTGTTACACCTTTCATGCAGTTTGGAGATAAGTGCCACCTTTCATTTATTAGTTAAGTGCTAGGGTCACCTGAATCACAAATTAGAAAAGCCTGTCATCTTCGATGTTATTATTTCATTATTGCTAAATTACAGTGTTCTGACTTTTTTCCCCCTAGGGTACCATCTCTGAAAAAGTTTTATCATAAATGAAAATGATCTAAATATAAGAATTAACAGAAACTCCTTGGAATTTATAAAGCCCTCTTAAATTTTTTATATGATTTTGATTGTGCTGTAAAAATGAAAATAAAATTAAGAATTTCAATTTTTACTGTTATATGTTTGATATTATAACCAACAAAAGCAATTCTATGTTTATATTTAAAATCACATGATTGGGACTGTAATTTAAATTTTACTAAGTATGAAAGAAAGACTTTACTATAAATTTTAATTTCATTTTCCCAGATAAATCATGAGTTTGGGATTATAAAATCAGACTTTCGTCCTACTTTTTACTATGATTTTTTTTTCTGTATTTTGGGAGAATTAATTTCATTTAAGTGGCTTTCTTTCCTACTACCAATTTTCCTTATCTGAGGTCTTTCGGTATCTAGGTAGACCTAAATGGAGAGGAAGAGAGGAATATTAAAGGGAAATGCAAGAATAAGAAATCAAGCCATTGTTTGTAGGCTAGGTGTGTTCTTGGGATTCAAACTTGTAGCCTTCATCTTCATTTAAAAACCATCATCTTTTTAAACTATTTCTCTTTTTCTCTGATTATGACTCTTTTCCTGGTCTCTTGGGTTTGAACATGTATCACTTAATGTCTTGTTTTTTTCATCCTTCACACAACTAGTCATAGGATCACACTTTTCCTCCTCATGTGTGCCCCAGACTGGTTCTTCCTATTTAGCCCCATATTTCTTCATTTGAACAACTTAACTGCATTTAACTCCTAAATAGATTCCTACCATTGATTTGTCTTTACCCATTTCCATTGTTTATGTATAACAAGAATTTTTAATAACACTTTTATCATCTGTTCCCTTGTTCCAAAGATTTTGGTGACTTAGCATTTTATCTGTGCTTAGTCATTTCTTACTCCAAGACTTACCCTTGACTCTGGGCTCAGCAACTAGGGATATAAGATGAATTAGCACACCATTTTTGCTGTCTGTGATGTCACAATTTAGTGGATGAATCAGACATCCAGTAATCACAGAAAAGACAATGGTAGTTCCCAGAAGCGGTAATGAACTCTACCTATTTGGATCTAGGAATATTTAGCAGAGAAGAGATGACCTTGAAGCCATACTGTAAAAGATGATTTAATTAAGTATACTATGTAAAGAATTAGGAAGGAATCAATTTCACTAAGAAAATAATATATATAAGGTTATAAAATTGCCTTTACACGGATATGTTTAATAATTGATATCATAGGAGTTTAGGGTTCTAGAGAAGAGTGGCAAATGATGGAAAATGAAACTAGGTACTGTCCACACTGTGATTTGTATGTCACTCTAAGGTAGTAGCAGGAATTCTGACATACTTTTTGTTTTCTTTTTTTAGCCTGGAACTTGCTATGTATCCCAAACTGGCCTTGTGCTTGTTATCTTTCTACCTCACCCTCTCGAACACTAGATATATCTGGCCCCGAACACTTTCCTTTAGTGCAATAAGTCACCTCAGTGTTTTAGTGGTAGTGTGTAAGGTATATCAAATGGGTAACATATCTAAGGGCAGAACTGTTAATAATGTGGCTTTTGTAGTACAAGCAAGCTATGATAACATCTAAACTCAAGTAGTAGCATTGGTGACAAGAGAAAGAAGCAGTTGAGGGATTGGAGACTGTAGTGGAAAGATTCTTAGACATCTTAAAAGTGACAATTTGAGTACTTGTATGTCAGGTACTATGCTAAGTGCTTTAAATAAAATTTCTTGTTCAAGTCTCATAAGGAAGTTATTATCCTTATTTTACTTAGAAGAATATTCAGTTTACAAGGGGCTAAGAAATCAACCCATGACCACAAGCTAATAGATGACTGAAATGGACTTAACGTGACTTAAACCTGGCTTTCTCTTCTTGTGTTTACCCATTTTTCACCAGTAGAGGAGAAAGGTAAAGGAAAAGTAGATGGTAACATCCAGGTTTCTGGCTTGTAGACACTTCTCTGTAGACCTGGAGAAGAGTTGTAAAAACTGATTTTTTTTACTCAGAGTGGCTTTAGGATATATATGGCACTTGCAGAGTTAGAAGTCCTATAGCCTATAATGATCTCAAATGGAGATATAATTTGAAGTAAATTGGTATTTGTGTCAGTCAAGATCATGGGTATAAATTATGTTACTCAAAGAATATATATATTAGAAAGAATAGAAAATACAACCCTGGAGGAAAAAAAGAAACTACAACTTGGTGAATATAGGCATTGCAGCAGAGACCGTTGTCCTCTGTTACCTTCATGAGCTCTTCATAGTCCCAGCTTTAGAACAAAAAGAAAGGAGTAAGACAGAGGCTAAAAGGAGAGAATAACTTTGAAGAATGCTGACAGTTGATGGCACTTGCCATTAAGATTCACATGAGATGGGGCTAGAGAGATAGCTCAGCAGTTAAGAGCAGTTAAACTGTTCTTGCAGAGGACCCAGGCTCAATTCCCAGCACCCACATGGGGGCTAACAACCCTTTGTAACTACAGGGAAATCCTGCGCCCTCTTCTGACCTCTGAGCATTGCACAACACAGGTACACTTAAGTACATGCAGGCAATACACTCATACACAAAAAATAAAAATTTTCAAAAAGATTCAAATGGAAGAAAGATTATTTTTGACAGGCATATTATTTAAGGGGATGGAAGGCTGACCAGATGACTCAGCTGGTAAAAGTGCCTGCCACACAAGCCTGATGATGCAGAATCCACAGGAGAGGGAGAGAACAGACTCCTGAAAGTTATCCTCTAACTTCCATACAAGTTCTATGGCACACATTTGGGACTGGAATACACAGCTCAGTGATAGAGCACTTACTAACGTGTGAAATCCTGGTTTCAGTCCCTAGCACCATTAATTTTGTTAAGTGATTTTTACTTGATCAAGGGCAAGTAGAATAGAAGTAAGCAGGTAAGGAAGTAGGATTGTCAGTTTGGAGAAACTTGGCTATGTAGGAATAACAAAAGAACTGAAGCTTCATGCAAGCTTGAGTAACAGTTTTTAATATAAGACTTCAACACATAACTGGAGAGCAAGAAGCCAATGAAAAGAGGTTGAAAATGCTAAGTAGGAAATATTTTATAAAGTTCCTTGAGTTTGAAAATGATGTCCTACAGAGACTATGTTGGAAGAATATGCATGACATTTGGGCAAATTACTTAGCTCTGAGTCTAGTAGTGACTTGAAACACATTTTCTGCCTAGTACATAAAAAAGAATTTATAAGCCAGCCAGGCATAGTGGTGTATGCCCTGGGAGGTAGAGGCCAGAGGATCAGGAGTTGAAGATCATCCTCAGCTACATAGTGAATTTGAGGCCCTCCTACACTGCATGATACTCCACCTCAAAAATAAATAAATAAACCAAAAAATTTTAGAAATTTTAACTAAGATTTTAAGCAAATGTTTGTAGATAACAAAGATCTACCAAAAGTTCTTTGGTGGTTTGTTTCTTCTACCATGCTGACAGGAAGGGCTGTAAGAATAGGGACTATAAGTAAATTTTGAAATGATTTTGGAATGCTAGAATAGCTGGTTAACCTAGAACAAGTAGACAGATTGGCATGGAGCTTTAGGAACACGTAAGACTGAAAAATGTAAGCTTACTTTGGGACTAGTGATAGGTTGTAAGAGTGGAAGAGGCTAAATTTGGCCAGACCACAGCTACGGGGAATTTTAGACGTAGTATAGAAAAGAGAAAAAGGATATAACTATTTTTTTGTGGATCTTCCTTTCTAGAAAGCCTTTACTTTGCTCCACTTATATATATTCCTCACAGCCCAACTCAGATACTTCAACCGCTTCACTAATGCCCAAATCCTATAGTAACTACTTTTGCATACATGGGTCACCAATTCTCAGTATTCTGGAGGCTGGAAACCCAACTTGAGGATTTCCAAATATTCTAGTCTTTATGTGTAGCATTAAAAATCTTACCAGCTTTACCACTTAGGTGATAGTAAATTAATCACAAATTGATACCTCTTTGATTCTTAGGCTGTTATATAATTTAAATTTCATGTGTCTGCATCTCACTTCCAATGAGCTTACAAATTTAAAACCACCAAGATTTTTATTTAATGGTAACCAGACCTAGCTCTTTGTTTGAAATTGTATTTATTACTTATTCTCTATAACATGTTGGAGATTTTATGTAATACACAAGCATGATAGAAATACACCTGTAAGTAATTTACTCTTTGTTTTAACCAGTAAGCAAAATGGTGCCTATTTGCAGAGAACCTATTTAGTGACATTTGGGGCCATTCAATCCCTCATATTTAAGTTAAACTGAGTAAAGTTTACTAACCAAGTTCTGCCTGTTAGGGTTCAAATTGCATTAGAATTTCCCCTCCTACTAACATTGTTGTAAGAAGGTGTGTTTTACATAATGAAGACCAACTTTAATAAAGTCTTTATTTGAGCTAGTTTAATTTTTCCTCTATAATGTGTCTTGTGCATCCATATTTTTATGATGGTACTCATACTTTTGATTTTGTATTTTTATTATATGTAAACATACTTCATGTTTCAAGCTTCATAGTTGTTTTGGTAACTGCATAGTACTTCATTAATTTGATACACCATAACCATAATATGTCAAAATGCCTATAATAGGTGATTATTTCTGATTTTTGGTGTGATGGATAATGCTGCACTAAACATCTTTGTGCATATCATTTTTTCTTCTGAATTATTTCCTTAGGAAAAATTCCCAGAAGTGGAATTACAGGATCAAAGGGTATGAACATTTTTATGGCTCTTAATATGTGCCAGTAGAATTTTCTTTAAGGATTGAATGAAGCCATTGAATGGCCTGAAATGGATTTCAACATTTTATCAGGACTAAGAATCTTTTCAATGAATGTAGGGTTAGGTTGGCAAGTACTTCAGAATTTAGATTTTATCATGTAACTAGCTAATTTCATATGCTTTGTTTTGGGAAGTAACTGTAAGACAGGTAGTATTTTGAATTAACCTTTCTGCTAATACATAGTGGAAAATTCATTGTTGTTGTTAATTTCTTATCATGTGCTTCGAATAAATGTATTTTACTATTTGTTTGTAGGATTTGATTAGAGACCAGGGGTTTCGTGGTGATGGAGGTAAGTAGTGATTTCAATTTAAAAGAAAGAAAAGCAAAATCACAGGATACACTGCAATGGCTTTGCTGCTTGTCTCTTTATACTTGCTTCTTTCATTGAAACAGACACAGAGAAAAATGTGTAGAGAAAACGAATGGGTTTTTTGTTTTGTTTTTCTATAGTAGTTATCCTTTACTGATAATAAAATTTTTTAACTTACTCATGAGTAGAGAAACTGAGAAGACATAAAAGAAAGTCTTAAATGTACCATCTTCAATTGTAAAATTCTGTTCCAAGCAGAGCTCCTTAATTGTTTTACCCACTTTATTAATTTCTGCTTCTTTCAAAGCTGAAGTTACTATATTTCTTTTGGCCTCTACTGGATACTTAGAGATGGAGCTTAGAAACAGATAAAACTTGCTAAATCGTTCTTTGGGAGAATCCTTTGTATTGCCTGCCACAGCTTGTCAGACTTTATCAAACATTTCCCTTCGACTTTCTAGAAGTATTTGAAATGTACATTTCATGGAATGAACCCATAATGAAAAACTCAGTTACTCTTTTATTAGTGTAGTAGAAAAAATATATAAACGAGAAATTTCATTGAGATTTCTTACAGAATTTTCATCTAGCCTTCACTCTTAATAAAGACAGTGTTGATTAAGAAAATGTATTTTGAACTAGGTGTGGCAAGACATGCTGTGATTTCAACTGAGGCCAGAGGAACATGAGTAGGCCGACAGCCTGGCCTACATAGAAAGACCTTGTCTCAGTAAACAAAGCAAAACCAAGCTGTTTTTGTCAGAATCTTCCCCCATATATTTTCTAAGAGATGGTATTTGAGACTGTCTTGAAGTTTTCTTATAGGAAGTCCTCTGTGCTTACTTCTCAGCTGTCTTCTCTCTCACAAGGAAGACCTGTATTAGCAACAGAACATGCTTAGAGCTGGGCTCATCACTATGACCTTCTGTAACCTCAAAATAAACCCAAGCCCAGACTCAATATTGTATATTGAGTAAGCATTGTATAAGCCATCTTTGGTTACGGTCCTGTGCACCTGTAAAGTTACCAAAATAATAAGCCTGAATTATGTACTCTGGACTTAGTGTTAACTGTAGACATAGTTATACAGTTTTTGTTGTTTGTTGTTTCATGAACTCACCAGTTAATGTTGCTGCCAGTTTGACTTTCATATGTCTTAATAGCTGTGGCTGCTGATAATTTTACCCAATACATCCAGCATTTAAATGTTGCCATCATATTAGCATCACAGTTAACCTAGTCATAAACCCAGCCTGCTTAGTACCTAAAATCAAGTGGCATTTCTTGTCCTTGTTATGAGTCACTTTTTAAAAATTCATTGAGATTTTATGAAAATTTAAGCAGATTAAAAAAAAAAAAAGTCCAGAATTATTTTGTGAAGCAGGCTTTAGTTCATCTAATTTATTCCCCATGACTTCTTTCATTTCTTCTGTGTGTCTGTCTTCTTGTGTTTGCCTGCCCCTCTCTTTCTCTTCTAACAGCCCCCTTGAACCAGCTGATGCGCTGTCTTCGGAAATACCAATCCCGGACTCCCAGCCCCCTCCTACATTCTGTCCCCAGTGAAATAGTGTTTGATTTTGAGCCTGGCCCAGTGTTCAGAGGTAGTTGGGCTCTTCTTTCTTGTTTTCACCCAAGCAAACTAAATATAAACTACAGATTCTGTTTGTGCCTCACCCTCACAGCGTGTGTTTGTAAGCGTGCGAGTTTTAAGTACTAAATTTCTGCTTGGCCTGGCTGGAATGCTCTGACTGTGCTTTTCACATATACTTCACTACTGTAAGCTTTTTCAGTATGCTATTTGTTATAAGATTTTAAAGGCAAGAAAATTCTGATTTGGAATTTCCATCTTGTTTATTGTTGTCTTATTTCTGCTTTGTCTTGATAACTTGTTAAATTCAGTGGGTGGGATATAGGAGTCAGGGATGGTCTACAGTCTGAATTCTTTTTATGACAATACATTAGATGATAACTTGAATAAACAAAGTAGTATTACCAGTTATTGTGGGGTTTTGAGAAAATAGAAATGGAAACCTCAAAATTTTTATGCCTGTCATGGTGGCTCACACCTGTAATCTCAGCACTTGAAAGGCAGAGACAGGAAGAGAATCACTACAGGTTTGAGGCCAAAAGATTTTCTGTGAGACTTTTGACACTTTTTTTTAGATTTTCTAGTATCAGTAATTTTTTTTGTTATTTTTCACCTAATATGGGATATGTATATTTTGACTAATTCATCAATGGGAGTTATCAATGGAAAGTATAAAATATATTGTATTTTAGTTAAAAAGAAATTCCAGATACCATTTTCTTTTAGAAACTTGCATATAAGATCATAGAATTTTCATATGGTATTATAACATGATGTAATAGTTATAAAATATTTACCTTAAATGTTGTCATTGAGATCTTAGTTGTTTGAAAGATCATGTCTCTTTTTGTCCCTTGAGAGTAGTACTTTTTTATAATTTCTTGAAGATTTTATGTACTGTGTATGAAAATACTACCTGGAAATCTTAGTCCTATTAAGCTATACCCATCGGGAGTCATTGCTCTGACCCCCCTGTGAACCAGGTACATGCTTTCTGCTGCATTAGCATTTGGAAGTTTACTCATCAGAAAGATTTTATGTCTGCTAACTGAGCCCACTCCAAAGAGTTCATTTCAGGCTCACTTGGCTTATAAAATATTGGCTAATATATATTATGGCTGAGTACTGATTTGTTCTCCCTTATAGCATCAGAAAGTTTTCCAGAGAGTTTTGAGAAGCCTACTTAGCTTTGTTTATTTAACTTTGCCATAAAGGTAACAAATAGTCTATATTTCATAGAAAAGACCTTCAGGAATCATTGACACTGTCCACCATCTTTTAAAAGTAAAGCTTGTAGTTTGGAATCATAGTTAAATATTTTTAACATTAAGACCATTAGAAAATATTTCCATTTTGTGTTTTGCATCTTTTTAAAATATCAAAGCTGTTGAAGTAACACAAAATGATTTGTTTCATAGACATTTGCATTGAATTTTTAACAGGAATTTGGGAGCATTTTTTTTAGAAATTGTTACTTGGTTTAGAGACTGTGTTTTTCTAGACTTGGCACCTTTAAACAGAGTATGTTTCTATCATTATGTATCTTAAAGATCATTAAATTTTCCAGAAAACTAAAAGAAATTATAGTACTAATCACAAATGGGGCCTCTTTTTGGCGTATACTCTGAAAGATCAGGATTTGAACATACACTGCATTTTAAAAGTCTAGGTCTCCCCACTCTCTGCCCCTGCTAAATGAAAATGCTTGTTCTTCCCTTATATAAATAATTTGTCCTTTGTCTAATTTAGGGTCAACCACAGGTTTGTCTGCCACTCCGCCTGCCTCATTACCTGGCTCACTCACTAATGTGAAAGCCTTACAGAAATCTCCAGGACCTCAGCGGGAAAGGAAATCATCTTCATCCTCAGAAGACAGAAATCGAATGGTAAGAATATATACCTTTTTTTTTTTTCTAAGTTCTTTCTTTTTAGAAATCATAGTCAAATCTAATTGTACATTTTGGATATATTAAGTTTGATATAAGTGTCCTATTCAGGGATAAGTACTCTGCAGCCTCTTTTTTCTACACCAATTGTGGGTTTCTGTGTTAATCACCATCTGCTACATAAGGAAACTGCTGTAATGAAAGTTGAGAGAGATGCATTAATCTTCAGTTATGACAATAATTTATGAGTCCATTTAATGTACTGTTTAGTAGAAAACTAGTATTAGTCTCTCCCCTATGTCCTATAACCTGTCTTCTCAGGCCTAAGCCTGATAGCAATGTCAGGTATGGACTCTGTCCTCTGAAGCGCACAAAACTAATTTTTTGTTCTGTGATATAACCTGGTAAAAGGTTGTTTAGGAAGAGAAGTAGTGCTGTTCTGTTTCTAAAAAAGAGAAAGAAGGACTGGAGAGATGGCTCAGCAGATAAGAGCACTGACTGCTCTTGCAGAGAACCTGAGTTAGGATCCCAGCACCCACGTGGCATCTAGCAACCATCTATAACTTCAGTTTTAGGGGATCTATCGCCCTCTTCTGACCTTCAGGCATTGCACAACACACGGGTGCACTACATACATGCAGGAAATACACTCATACACATAAAAATAATAAACACAATGTTTAAAATAAAAGAAACAATAAGCAAGTATTTAGAAAGCATGATTAAGCATATATACTCTAAAGGCTGGTTCACAATTCAGGTATCTTCCACGTGAAGTTCCTCCCTATTTGAAAAATTAACTTCTTGCTTTTGTCCTGCCGGAGTCTAACACCAACTAGAAAAGAGTAACTAGAAAAATTGAGTTTTAACTACTGTTCCTTCAGTGTGGTAATGGTATTTGTTTTGGGGGGTTTTGTTTTGTTTTGTTTTGTTTTGTTTTGTTTTGTTTTGTTTGATTTTTAAGGAGACCTTATTCTTTTCCTAACTTCCTGTTAGGCAGGTGAGTATACTTAGCATGAAACATTTTCCCCTTTTGTTTGGTTTAACTTGACTTTTACACTATTTTTATCGAGAAAACACTTGGTAGACGAGATTCGAGTGATGATTGGGAGATTCCTGATGGACAGATTACAGTAGGACAAAGAATTGGATCTGGGTCATTTGGAACTGTCTACAAAGGAAAGTGGCATGGTATGTGTTTAACATAGAGTTATTGGCACAATTCATAATGAGATCCGTTTAAATACTTGGTAGGTAGAGGCATGGAGGATCATGAGTTCAAGGTCATCCTTAACTGAATAGAGAGTTCAGGGCTAGCCTAAGGAGCAAGAGACTCTCAAAAACATTGACCAAAAAAAAGAAAATACTTGCTTTTCACATCATTAAACTGTTTTCATCAGATACAGGAATTTTTCGAAAGTCTCTCACAAAAACTGTAGAACATAAAACTGGACTCACAATAACTGAGATTCCTATCACTACTTTTTACAGTAGTAATTTGTAAAGATGAAGATCTTCCTTGTTATATAGTCCTAAAGTGATTTTTTTTATTTTAAAAGTATTTCTTCTGATAATTTTGTGACTTTTAAATCATACACATTGAGAATATATTAGCAAAGAAAGAAATTTAATGGCCAGTTAAAAATGTTAACATTAAAATGTTAAGCCTCGCTGGTTTTCTAAATTACAAATTCAAAAAAGATAAATTATGATTTTCCTCTAAATTAACAAGATTTTTTATTTTGTTGTTTTGAGACAAGGTCTCATGATGTAGCCCTAGCTTGTCTGGAATTCCCCATATAGACCAGGCTGGCCTCAAACTTGTAAGAATTCTGATTGCCTCTGCCCCTCAAGTGCTGAAATTAAAGGCATGTGCCACCACACCTAGCAGACAAATGGTTTTTAAATTGACCGTGTTTAGAGTTGTGACTAAAATTCTGGTAGTGGGAAAATAAATTGCCAGAAGCATTCTGGATGATAGTTTTGTAATATGTATATTGAGCCAATTCAACTTGTAGAACATTATCCTGAGGAAGTAATTTAACAGGAATGAGCATATACTTGTGAAAAAATACTCATCAAAGATATAGTGATGATGAAAAATGAAAATAACCTTAAGTACCCAATTAGTAGAAAATTGGGTCAACACATTGAGACATTAATATGTGATTATATAGGAGTTTAAATTGTATAATAGGACCACATTTATTGTTATGGAAAGATATTTTTGATACATGAAGTTATATGAGGCAGCATATGTAAAGTCTTCATATTGTAGAGCTGCACAGAAAAAGAGAGACAAAACAGTATAAAAGTGCTGTCAGAATTTTAGCCTATCTCATTTTAGGTTGTCATTTATTTCATGTTTTTATGGGTATATTGCATACATATAGAAGCCTAGTATAAAATATTATATATATGTATATATGCGACAAGGCTGATTACAGAAGTTTTTTTTTTCTTTATGCTTTCAAAGTGTTGTTAGACATTTATTTTAGGTGATACACAATATTATGTGGCATAGCTAATAGAATGAATACTACATTACTTTGAAAGTCAGGGAAAAAACAATATATATATAAAAGGTATAATATATATTAAAATGTCTATATAAGTGTATAAATAGATGAAACTCACAAAGTGAATACAGTTGTGATCAATAGAACATTATTAGCCTTCTAGAAGCCCCACAAACCATCTTCATTCACTCATCCTGCAAGTGTAACTAATATCTTATCTCAATAGGATATAAGTAGTTTGTCATCCTTTGTGTCTGGCTCCTTTCTCTCAACATTTTAAGACTCATCTGTATTGTTAGGTATGGTTTTGGGTCATTCATCCTCTGTATGATATTCCATTGTGTGATGGTAACCTGATTTCTCCTGTCTGCTATATAATGAACATATGGGCAGTTTCTAGTTTGCTGCTATTCTAAATGGCACTGCTATGAATTTTTTTAGTATGTGCCTTTTGGGGAACATATGTTTACATTTTTACTGGCTATGTGCCTAGGAGGTAACCATGGGACCATACCATATGCATACTGGAAGTTTTATAGCTTCTGCCAGAGGTGTTGCCAAGTGACTGTACCAGTTTACACATCTGCTAGGACTGTATGAGAGTTACAGTTAATTCACATGTTTTATTTAAATTAGTTATAATTTTAATAATTTTACAGTCAATGCCAAAAGTAATTCATAACTTTGAAAATAAAACTACTCTGACAAAGAAGTTTGCCGTTTTCTTTTAAAAAAATATTTTTTGTGTATGTATATTTTGCCTGCATGTATTTAAGTGCATAAGTGCACAGAGGCCAAAAGAAGGCGTTGGATCCCCAGGAATAGGAGTTATGGATGGTTGTTAGCCGCCATGTAGGTGCTAGAATGCAAACCTAGGTCCTCTGCAAAAGCAACCAGTGCCCTTAACCGCTAAGCTGTCTCTCATTCCGTACAGTTTTCTATTTTAAGTCAAGCTACCTTGAGTTTATTAGCCATAGTTTCAGTATTCACTTAGTAAATTCTCTTGGTATTTTGAAATAGTAGCATAGCAGTGTCTTTGTTAATTGCTTTCTGAGGTGGGGGCATATGGGCCCATGGTGTATATGAAAAAATAGAAAGTTGATACAGGTTAGGTAGTTACATATTTATTTAGTATGAATTAAAGGCTATGATAATTAATATCATATTTTAAATTTTAAAAATTGGAATAGCATTTGGAATAACAATTTCCTCTTAGGTGATGTGGCAGTGAAAATGTTGAATGTGACAGCACCCACACCTCAACAGTTACAAGCCTTCAAAAACGAAGTAGGAGTACTCAGGTGAGCTTGTATAAATTATAGTTTTCCAGAGAAGTAGTTTATTTAGCTCTTGTTTTCCTGTAGGTTCATTCAATATAGAGGAGCATAATATGTCTAGTTATAATTTGTGTTTAGCTATATTCTTTTCCCGGTGTGCGATATTCTTTGGTACCAGTAATAGAAGACATAATCCTAGACTGAGTTAATGGAAATTTAGTGTTATAATCATGTATAATAGTTCCATTTGTGGAAGTAATACTCTAAAATTTCTAAATGTGTCAAAACATATTGAGAGATTCTGTTAAGTCCTGGCCAGGACTTGGGGAACATTGACAAGTGAGAGTAAACCCACGGTAAGAAGACTGATAAGAAAGATTCTAGAGTTATAACTTAGGGGAAGGTCAGACTGAGGAAGTTTGATCCAGAGAAGGCTCTTTGTGTTTAAGAGAGTCCAGAGAAGCCACTTTTGGAGGATAGAGGAAAATGATTTTGTTTCCACATAAGAAAATTTCCTAGTAGATTTACAACCATTTAAACAAATGGATAGAGGGTGGCTTCAGCCTCAAATGGTAAATTAAAGCAACCTAGAATCTACTGCTTATTAAATATATTTAAATAATATATTTCTGAATAGAATTAGAGGTTAGACTAGATGATGCCAGATCTTTTCTAAGTTTATCCTCTGTTAACCTTTTTTTGTTTTGTTTTACTTTGTTTCCAGTTCCTTTTGCTGATAGCATTTTACTAGTGGGCTGATTTGGCTCTCATTTTTTAAGAATTTATTTACTGTCACATTTCTTTTTTACAGGAAAACACGACATGTGAATATCCTACTTTTCATGGGCTATTCAACAAAGCCACAGCTGGCTATTGTTACCCAGTGGTGTGAGGGCTCCAGCTTGTATCACCATCTCCACATTATTGAGACCAAATTTGAGATGATCAAACTTATAGATATTGCACGGCAGACTGCACAGGGCATGGAGTAAGTTCTTTTGTTAAACCTCTTGTAAAGTACTTTTGAAAACCATTGAGAATACTTTAAAGGCCCTGAGATTGCCTCTTGTGGTTTGCATTTTAAATTTCTGTCAAGAAGTAAAAAGACACTAATAACTAGCATATTTTTTAAAAACTCTTTATTGCAGTCTTCAAAACATGCAAGAAGTATACTAAGTGATGAGAAGTATGCAATTACAAATTTATGTTTAGCACTCAGTGATTTACCTACACACAGAGACCCAGAAAACAAAATCAGGCCAAAAGCTCATAAGTCATTAATGTTCATGAAAATATATGATTATTGTTTGTCCTTTCAAATTATTTTCTTTTATATACCCTTATTTTCTATTGCAAAATGGTCAGTTAATAAAGTTTAAATGAAAATCTACTTTCTTATCTTTGTTGAGGATTTCAAGTTGAAATGTGTATATCTACCAAATTTTGCTATGTAACTTAAAGGGTAAATGTTATGAAATTTATATAGGTTAAAATGAAGGACTGGCTTGAAAGAAAAATTTTTTGCATACAACTCTTATGTACAAGTAAATCAAAGCAAAATTAAGGACTGTCATTTATGTCATTTAGTAGTGGAGCACGTGCATAACACACAAAACTCTTTACATTCAGATCCCAGTACTACCAAAAAAAGACAAATTTCAAGAGCACTTTAAAATAAAATAAAAATTTAAAAGCCCTTTGAGTAATCATTTTAATTAGTGCCCAAATCATTTCAACATACTTGGATTATTCTGTCATTTAATCATTAAAATGTTATATATAAATATAAACATATTTTAATTTTCTTTTTACAGATAAGGAAACAGGCTTTGGGGGAGAATTTTTTTGAGACAGGATCTCCCTGTACCCCCAGCTAAAATTCCCTATGTAGACCAGACTGGCCTTGAACTCACAGAAATCCCAATTGCCTCTGCCTCCTGAGTGCTAGAATTAAAGACGTGCACCACCATACCTGGAAAGAAACAGACTTTTAAGTAAGTTGTATAAAGCCACCTATTTAGCAGAGATACTTTAAATTTCTGACTCCAGGGACTGGAGGGGTGGCTCAGTGGTTAAGAGCACTAGCTACCCTTGCCTAGGATCCAGGTTTCATTCTCAGCCCCCATTGCATGACACAGATGCACTTACATACATGCAGGCAATACACTCATACACATAAAATAAAAATAATAAAATATTTTAAAAGAATAATGACTATAGGATTCTTTCCCATAACCCACTATGCTATGTCTACATTATGAAATTGGAACAGAAAGGTAAAAGCATATATGTGTACTAACACCTACAATACTTCCCTCAAGATCACTTGCAATAACTATGCAAAACTAGGCAGTAATTTACAAGTCTGTGTTTAAACCACATTGCTTCTAACAGTGAACCTTATTTAGAAACATCTTATTAACAAAATAATCTCAACCTTTCAGCAAAGTTAGAATCTTAATCTCCTTAAATCTAAAAGATGATGTTCAAATCTTGAAATGAAAAACCCCTGGCAAAAATTGTAAACAGACAAACAATGCTTACTCTCTTCCTCCTCATTGGTCTCTACCTTGTCTGCAACAGTCCAGGCATGCTCCCCCCTCCTCCTAGCATCTCCATTCTTGCCCTTTGCTCTTTGGAATATTCATACCACAAATATCCTTTTTATGTTTTCAAATGTAAACATAAGAAAAGTTGCCGTTGTGATCCCTTTATATAACCAATGTGTCCCCTGTCCACCTTATTACTCTCTCTATCCTAACTCCATCCGACCGGCTGGCTCTTTTAGTGTCTGTCATCCCAGACAGACTTTGTTCATTAATTTATACCTGATGCCCAGAATAGATCCTAGCCTGTGATGGGTATTCAATACCTATCAGTGAAATGGGGAAGAAAAAAAAGTGTAATTATGCATAGTGTTGTGTATTATTGATTAGTTTACCTTCCAGAAGAGAGAAGAGACAAATTCTGACCATATCAAAACTGAGAAATAACAAAAAAATTTTAAAAAGAGAGTAACAAAAAAGAACTTACGATATAAGGCAATAAAGAATAGTATTTATAAGCATTTTGAGATCAGGCAGCAAAGTTAAAGGATTAGTTAAAACAAGGTATGACAATAGAGAAGAACACTATCAAATTAAGTAACTAGTCTGGGGAATTATCAGGAAAAAAGGTAATAGTTTTACAGTTGGAGATTATCAGTGCACATTTATAGTCTAAACACTATGGGCTGAAGAGATGGCTCAGCAATTAAGAGAACTGGCTGCTCTTCCAGAGGATCCAGGTTTTGTTCTCAGCACCTATATAGTAGCTAACAACCATCTGTAATTCCAGTTCCAGGAGATCCAACACACTATTCTGGCCTCTACAGGCGCTGCATAACATGGATGCACTTTTTAAAATGCAGGCAAACATTCATACACATAAAATTTTTTTTTTTAATTTAAGTTAAAAAATAGCTCTCACTAGATAATGAGTATTCTTGCCTCTGTGTGTGTGTGTGTGTGTATGTGTGTCATTTCATCAGACTTTTCCTAGATTTAAGTAACTGAGGAAGGACTAATTACAAGTTTTAAGTCCTCTAGCAGAGTTTACTTATTGCCAGTTGAAAGTCAATGAAAGAGAATACAGTCTCTTTCCCTTTCTTCTAATTGAGATGATAATTTGCATCTGGTAAAATATAACAATACATCCTCATTTCTGAAGTCTTTGGCAGGTTGAAAAATCCTCTTACTAAAATGACTGAATAGTCTGGGCATGGTAGCACATGCCTTTAGTATCAGAACTCAGGAGTCAGAGGCTTACAAATATCAGTGAGTTTTGAGTTGAGCCTAGTCTATGTAGTGAGCTCCAGGCCAGCCAAGGTTACACAGTGAGTCTGTGTCTATTTAAATTAAAAAATAAAAAGCTTAAGTATGTTTCAGGATGGCAGAGAGAAAGGAAGATATTAGCAAAATTCTTAGTTGGAGAACAGATGGAGAGCTGATGATAGACTTAGTAGAAACCAAGTTTTCATGAATTGGAGTGGAAAAATGAAAACCATCTCATAGCACAGAACTTATGAGTCTTTTTAGAGACTGGCATCAGAAATTAGCAGTACCTACTGTGGGGAAAGGCACAATATAAAAGCCTATCTGAAAAGTTGTTATTTCTCTTAATCCCTCTCCTAGCCAGTACCACTGAGTAACTGGCAGAAAGACTGGAAATTTGTTCTATGGGGAAAATGAGCATCTCTGGCTAGAGAATCTGAGGCTGTCTTACCAAAACAGAGATGGAGTGACCTATTTACTTACCTAATGATGTTCCAACCCTGCCCCTCCAATCCTTTTGATGCGGGGAGTGGGAGGGATTGAACCTGGACCTAGGCAAGTGCTCTGCTGTTCAGCTACACCACCCACCTCTTCTCCTTTTGATTCGCAGATGTAGCAACCAAGCCTGACTCTTCCTGTAGGATAGTCAGTTTTCTCCAGGAAATCTTACCAGCCCAAGAGAAAGAAAGTCCCCACATGTATCACTGTTTAGTTCAAACACAGTATGCCTGTCTATATGCTGAAAGCTTCCAGACAGTTTACTAGTTCCTCACTTAGTCTGAGTAAGACAAATTTTCTCTGAATCATAAAATATTAGAGAAGTCTGATAGAAATGAAAGACTGAAACACGGGGTGGGGATTGGAGGTCACACTGGGAGAAACAGAACCAATGAAAGAAAAGATTACCATTCTTCCCAAGAAAAAACTATCAGTTTCTTCAGATTAGAAACTTTCTCATTAAACAAGAACAGATGCTTTCTAAAAACATTCGTAGCCAGATGAGCAGCACACACCTATGATCCCAACCCTTCAGAGACATGGGAAGATTGCCTGGTCTACATTTCATGTTCTGTACCAGTCAGGGCTACATAGCAAATACCTTGCCTTTAAAAGTAATAATAATCTAATAGTAAAAAGTTGTTTAAATGTTGGCATTTATAGCATATTGGAAATCATGTCCTTTTCAATATTTGAACTTGTAAATGTTAATTTAAAACGCACCAGGAGTCATGTGGTTTGTTAGAATTCATTCAAACAATCTTCAGCAAAAGAAATTTAAAACTATTATGCAAAATGCTATTTGGCTGGGTATAGTAAATAGCACACACAGCCTATAATCTCAGCACTTGGGAAGGTGGAGGCAGGAAGATCCAGAAGTGCAAGTCCAGCCAAACCATGTCTTGGAAAAAACAACAGAATGTTATTTGGTTTAACATTAATTTGTACATACAATGTCTTTCTTTCTTTCTTTTCTTTCTTTTTTACAAACTTGAGTTAACATAAATCTATGTAATTGGAACATATAACCAACTTGTCTAAATGGACATGTTCCTCCTGTTTTCTATTATCAGTTACTAAAATGTCCTGTTGTTACGACATTTGGTTACGCTGTGTTTTGTTATTAAAAGGCAATCAAAATCTGTCTTAAGGTAGAGACTGGCACATATTGTGACAAATAGAATGGTGCTAAAGGTTATGAACTTGTTCTTCAGTTCCCAACTGTTGCTAATGATTTTATAACATTTGAAATTACCCCATGGTTTGGGTCACTCTTTTTAACCTCACATTTCGTTCTTCCATTATTTTTATTTCCCATCTGTCCCTGTGGATCAAATGACAAAGGTGGAATTCCTTACCTACTTTTCTAACTTGTTTCTGGTGTTTGTTAATTTTAAATATTAACTGTAATTTCATCCTAGAGGCATTGTTTTAGAATTATTTCCAACAGTTCTTCCCAATTAGAAGCCTGTCTGGATAATTCTCCTTCCTTCAGTTCTCAGGGCTCTGACTCTTCTCTTCTAGTTTCTCTTTCCTCACCATCATCTCAGAAAGTACAGAACAAGCTAAGAGATCATCCATAGCTACACAGTAAGCTCACAGACTACTTAAGTAGCCAATGAATAAAGATGCACTTTTTCAAAGCCTTTGTTTCAGAGTGCTCTGCCCCCGAATATTTTCTGTACATGTTCAATGTAATCTTTTTTGACTATTCACCAAAATTCACTCTACACCAAAAAGTAAACAGAATTAAGAGCATTGTAGAGAAATGACTCAGCAATTAAGAGTACCGACTGTTCTTAAAGAGGACCTAAGCTCAATTCTCAGCACCCACATGGCAAGAACCCAGCATCCACATGGTGACTAACACGTACGTAACTCCAGGTCCAAGGGAATCCAGTGCCCTCTTCTGACGTTAAAAGGCATTGTACAACACAGGTGCCCTTACATACATGCAGCATAACACTCATACACATAAAATAAAAGTAATAAAGCTATTTTTTAAAAGAGTATTGTAAATCACTGTATAAGTTGGTAGGTTGCAGTCACTAAAAGATAAAACTTATAATAATTAGAAAGGTTCAGTCCATAGCACATGCTAGTGTATCCCTTTATTGGGTTGTAGAATGTAAGCAAACAGTAGCTATGTGGTTCATTCAGTCTTTTTTTATACCTTAGGAAAAAGTCATTTCTGATTCTCAGGTTCACCAGAAGAGAACAGAGCTGTTCTTACATGAAATAATCATAGATTCAGTTTGAAGAATTAGAGTTTATAAAGTTTATCATCTTCTCACTTGCCAGTCAGTGATTCTGGCAAAGGGCAAAGGCTTTTTCAGGAATATTAGGCAGGCTTGACAGACACCTTTAATCTCAGCAGAGGCAGATGCTATGTGGGTGCTGGTAATCAAACCCAAGTCCTCTGTAAGAGCAGCCAGTACTCTTAAGCACTAAGCCATCTCTCCAGCCCTAGGTGTCTTATATTGCTCTCGTTGTATCTTTTTGGGGCAGAGTCTCACTAAATCTGGAACTCACTATTTTGACTAGATTGGCTGGCTAGCAAGCCCTCAGGATCTACCAGTACTGGAATTACAGATGCTGAGGAGCTTAACTCGGATCCTTAGGTTTGCACAGAAAGCATTTTACCCACAAGCAATCTTCCCAGCCCCTGAATTTTTAGTAGATTAAATTTAAAAGGAAGGAGAATAATAATTATCAGGGAAATGCAAAGTAAAATGAAAAGACATGTTTTTTATCCACTAGAATTGGCAGAGTTAATTTTCATAAAATTAGATGTTTATAAGAATTAAGATAATTGGTTATTGGGACATTCCTGATGCAACCAACTATGCTGAGGACATTTTGGAAGTATCTGTTGAAACAGAAAATACTTGTTCTTTCCCCCACAGACAGAATTTCATAAAGAGTATTATAGGAAACCATAGAATGGAAAATAAACAAGTTTTCATCAGAGAACTAATAAATGTGCAGTTATTAGAACTAACCATATGTGCAGTAGAATATCTAATATAGTACTTAAATGCATATGTATGATCATACAACTATAAAATATAATGTTAAGTGAGAAAATTTTGGCATGAGACCACTTAAAAAATTTTTGATCCCAGTGCTAAGGAGCAAACCCAGGGTCTTACACATGCTGGGCAAGCACTCTGCCACTGAACCACATTGCAGCCCTTCATATTTAGATTGTTTTTTTGTTGTTTTTAAGACAGAGTCTCACTGTGTACCCTTGGCTAGCCTTGAACTCACAGAGATCTGCCTACTTCTGCCTCCCAAGTGCTGGAATTAAAGACATATGCCATCACTACAACCTGCTCGTATTTGGATTTTTCAAAGTGTTACATACAAATATATAATTTGGTCCTATATAATAGGAATTAGAAGGTACATACCAAGTTCACCAGTGATTTTCTCCAGCAATGACAAAAAGGGATCAGCATAAACTCTGAAAAATGAGGAAACAAATGTATAAAAATTTTAACAGGATTTATTAAAAGAATTTGGTCCTTTAAAATAGATGGGGTTGTTAGCCCTCCTTAGTGTCCATATTTCACCCATAGAAAACCAAAGTTCTACACAGAGGGTATAAAGTTCCTGCAGCTAGGCCTTTCTCAGAACATCTACCACCCCTGCTCTCTGTACTCCACTCATTCTTCTCTTAGTCTCAGATCAGCTCTTCTTTCCCTCCAGCTGGCTGTTCTAGGTCACATTTTGCCTTCTTGCTGATCTTTTATAGATGAGAGTTGCATGCCTGCCATAAGGCTTTGCCCTTGTCCCAGTGTTGGGCCCCATTCCCCCTTCTTCCAGCCTGGTATCCTCTCATCTCTATCTTCATACCCTCACTTACCTCCTTAGACTCTACTAAAAATACCCTATGAGAGGAGGTCATCCTTAGTCTAAAATTAAACCCCTGTAGCTCAGCATTTCCTCCTATCCTTTGCCCAAGGTACATACACACACACACACACACACACACATAGTTAACAGTATGTAGTATGTGGTAAACTATATATTTTATTAATTTATCTTTTTTTTATTTTCCATTTTCTGAACCAAAGTGTTAAACACCTTGAACATGGGAAGTTTCTGCTTTATCCCAAAACTAAACAGTAACAAAACTGTTGGCATGTCGTGAATTGTCATTAAATGTGCTAATAAATTCTTTTTTAAAACGCTGTCTAGCTTTTACTAACCAGTATATCATTAACCCAGCAATCATATCTTGCTATCTATCTTCTTGGTCCTAAATTTTCCCTCTTCAGCCTTCCAGTTACATTTCCATCTACTTTATTGTTGTATTTCCTTCCATCAAATTTGTGGAATTAATTGGTGCTACCATCAGGAATACCTTTTTCTTTCCTTCTTTTAACTCATCATGTTTCCAGATTTTCATAGATATCTCCCATTTATTGTTTGATCTCACAGGAAAATGAGCCTCTTTTCAAATACTCTTAATGTTTTTTTTTGGCATATGTTAATTATACATGGTAATGGGTTTGTTATGACATTTCCACACATGAACATAGTGTATGTATTTGGATCATATTAACCACCAACTGTCACCCTTTCTTGTCCTTCTATTCTCTCCAATCCTCTTCCTCTTCGTATCCCCTCTTCTACTACTTTCATATTTGTGTGTGTGTGTTTGTCATATAGTAAGTTTTGTTAGGGTTGCTTACAGGAGCATGGGCACCTTACCAGTGCCTACACCACTGAAGAAAATGTCTCTTCCTCCCCAGCAACCATTAATAGCGTATAAATCCTCAGGGAGGGATGTGTGGGATGTTGGGGAATCTGACTTGTGCAGGTGTTGTGCAGGTAATCAGAAAGCTGCAGTGAGTATAGCAACTATGTCATTACAGAAACCAGTGTTTCGCAACAATCCCTGATCTCGAGCTATTTACATTCTTTCTGCCCTTTTCTTCCTTGGAGAAGGTGATAAGAGATGTGCCATTTATGGCTGAATGTAAATTCAGTAGTCATTTCTCCTCAGTACTTTGACCAGTTATATATCTCTGCACTTGCCACTGACCGCTATAAAAAGAAGCTTCTCTGGTCAAGGCTGACAGCAACACTAATTTTTGGTTATAAATAACTGTATATTTGATGGAAACATCATGTCCACTTGGCAAAACATCAGTAGCTTCCCAATTAGAATCCCATACTAGGCCTGGTGACTCAAAACTATAATCTCAGCATCTGAGAGGCCAAGACAGGAGGATTGCTGAGTTCAAGGTCAGCCTAAGCTTAAGAGTGATATACTGCCGAAAAAAAAGAGGTGGTGATGCTTCAGTTGCACACTAGCTGCCAAATTCCTCTGGCTGGGGTCCCTTCCACCACCAGTGTTCTCGTTCTTCCACCCCCTTATTCTCCCAGCATTCAAGATCTTCTTGTTCTGAAAAAATTCTTCATTGGGATTCATTTATCATCACCTGTTTTTAATCTTTCTGTATCACTGCATACATTTTAAAGCAGGCCTGGAAAGATGGGTAAGAGCTCTTACTGCTTTTCCAGAGGACCAGAGTTCCTTCCTAGCTCCCACATCAGGCAGCTCATAACCACCTGTAACTGCAGTTCCAAGGAATCCAGTGCCCTTCTCTGGCCTCTGTAGCACCCTCAATTTTCTTTCACTAGAAAAGTGACAGTATAATGTAGCAGAATCATGACAAGGTAAGTTTAGATAATGATAAATGTTGTGAAAAAAATAGTATAAGGTTAGAGAGTGATTGAATAAAACTTTGAAATGAAATTTTTGTCCAAAAGAATAGTTGCAGATCTTGATGTCTGGATGAATAAAGAAGTTAAATAAAGATAAAAAAGTGAAAAGCCAGGATGCCTTTGATCCCAGCATTTTAGAGGCGGAGACAGGTGAATCTCTGAGATCAACATGAGCCTCACATACATGGCAAGTTCCAAGCCAGCTGGGGCTACAGGGAGACCATGTCTCAAAAGACAACAAAAAAGGGTGGGCTGGAGAGATGGTTTAGCAGTTAAGAGCACTAACTGCTCTTGCAGAGGGGCTGGGTTTGAGTCCCAGCACCAACATGACAGCTAACAACCATCCCTAACTCCAGTTCCAAGGAATCTGAGGCCCTCTTCTGCCCTCCACAGGCATGACACAACAAAGATGCACTTACACACATACAAGCAATATACTCATACACATAAAAATAGAAATAATAAAATATTTTTAAAGACAAAGGGGAATAATCTGAATGAGGGAAATCTCTATTTTTAATAGTGCTTATGACAAGATTTTGATTTTATCTTCTGATTTTAAGGCAGAACTTACTTCTTATTGTGGTAACTGTTAAGATTTCAGAAGTCCTTTATATCTCTTTTCTCCAGTATTAGATAACAAAAAATAACCTGCCCAGAGTATTATATGTGTCTTTTGTAGTTGCTAAGACCCAGATGTATTGAATACTTTACATGTGCTGAGCCCTGCACCAGGCAGTAGGGATAAATGGAAGTAAAACCTAAAACTAGAGCAGTTTTTAAGGATAGTATAGGTGACTTAAACTTACCATTGACTTTAAAATAGATCTGCAGTGACCATTATAGAGGAAGTTTGCTCTTCACTAGTACTAGTAAGTTTTAAGAATATATCATTTAAAATTATGTGTACTTTACCAGACTTGCATATTCTAGTGGTGTTTCCATTTTAAATAGAAAGCAAGCATAGATACTTGGGGGAAAACCACAAATCAAGCTGTTATAATAATTACTACATGAGTTGAAATAGTGAAAGATCACTTTCCATTGAGTTCTTCATGGGAAAGTTTCACTTAAAATTTTTGTTCATTTTAGTATGGATAAGTAGGAAATAGAATGGAAGCTGATTTGGGGATCGGTGCAGGAAGAGAGTATTGAAAGGTAGTATTAAATATTTCAAGGACATGGACAAATAGGCTGACTGAGTGGAAGGTTTGTATTGATAACTAATAAAAAATAAATCATAATCTTAGTATAAAACAGAATTTTGACTCTATATAATAGTAATGTTTCTATAATCCTTTATTTCTTTACCGTCAGTTACTATGTAAAGTGGTTATCACAGTGTACCTATTTCAGATGTTTTGTGATTCTAATTTAGTCTTACTCAGGTTAAAATGTTTTGTTTTTCAGTTACTTACACGCCAAGTCAATCATCCACAGAGACCTCAAGAGTAATAGTATCCTTCCTGAAACTGGTCTTCGAAGTCTGAAAACATCCTGAATTTTTCTTCTGCATTTTGTCTTCACGTTATGTAAAAACAGTTTTCATGCTAAATTTAATATACTGTAAAGAAAATCAGTCAGTTTACATAAGAGTACAGTAGAACAGAACACAGCCTGCTTTAGGTTTCTGAATGGGCGTTTATTATAATAGGACTTTTTGCTCACTTGCTTACATTTTATCTGCATTATAAAATGGAAGTTTTGTAGTTACTTGTTTCAGACATCTAATCTTGCCCAATACTAGCTGAGATATGAAACTGAAGACTGAATTATGTAGCACCGAGGTGAGAAAAACAATTTTCTTCTTTTTCTCTGAGCCCAGATTAAGATCCTTTCTGATGTTCACCTTACTCTAATAAAGAACCTTTAGCGCTTTAAAAGCAGCATTAAAGGATATCTGGGCCAAATAAAATGAGAAAACAGCTTACTCATTCTCACCTATTTCAAGCCTAAGAAATCTTAAAAGCAGATCATAGAGGCTAAATAGAACTAATTATTGTTTAAAATGTTTATTGACTTTAGGAGGAAACATGAGTTACTATTTTTAAAAGAAAATCTTGCCAGGCATAGTGGCACATGTCTTTAATCCCAGCACTGGGAAGGTAGATCTCTTCATTTTCCAGGCCAGCCTGGTCTACATAGAGTTCCAAGTCAGGCAGGGCTACATAGTGAGACCCTATGTGAAAAAAAATGGAAAGGGGGGAGGGAAGGAGGGAGGGAAAATCTTACTGTAGACTTAGAGAAACTAGATCTTTTACTAATCTTCAAAATGCTTGCTCTGATAGGAAAATAAGATCTGTTTTTTCCTTTACTTACTACATGAGATCTGTTTTTTCCTTTACTTACTACACCTCAGATATATTTCTTCATGAAGACCTCACGGTAAAAATAGGTGATTTTGGTCTAGCCACAGTGAAATCTCGATGGAGTGGGTCCCATCAGTTTGAACAGTTGTCTGGATCCATTTTGTGGATGGTAAGAATTGAGGTTATTTCTTCATTGATTAAAACTTTGGATCCTAGGATGATGATGATGAGTTACTAGAAAGTCATTATTTCCCGCTATTTACAAGAATCATGTTGTTCTTATTTTTTATGTAAATAGGTCTCAACTTTTTTCCTTAATCTTTGAAAAGAATATTGTAAACCCAGTTTCACTAAAATTCAACTGTATATATAAAATGCTTACATTTTACTGAAAGATTGTCTTTTTAAAATAACTTTGCTTTCAAATATTCTGTATGCCCTGATCTTTTTGGGGGACGGGGGGCTCTTTTTGAGACAGGGTCTCCCTGTAGCCCCCCCACTGGCCTGGAACTCACATAGATCCACCAGCCTCTGCCTCCCAAGTACTGGGATTAAAGGCCTTCGCCACCACATGCTTGGCTCATGGCCTGCTTTTCAAAAAACAAAAATAATAGGTTTGCAATTTAAGGCAGGTGTGATATGCAGTCATGGCCTTAGGAAAACTATTCTTTGAACAGAGAGGCTGTTTCAACAATCTTATTTAAGCCTGAGTTGAAAATGTACCTCCTTCAGACTGTAAAGAATCTGGTAATTATGGGGCAGCTAGGAGAGGAATGACAAAAGAAAGAGATTTTTAGTCAGCCTTGTGCTGTCTTGCTCAGATCTGTCTCTTTATTCCTGTTTCTACTTCATAGAAAAGAAGTTCTAAAAGATGAAAACTAAATTTTGCACATAATTACTGCTGTAGGCTGTTGAAAAGTTTTAGTTATAAAAATTATGCTATGAACTCACAGTGGTTCTCAAGAGGTTTCCTAAGATATTTCAGAGGGTTCCATAAGATCTTTTGTGAGACCATTTTTCTTCCTGTCCTTCAATCAGAGCAGCACATTGTAACAGATTGAGCTGGCGGCTACTAAGCTAGATACTACAGAGAGTTGCAGTACTATTGTCACTAAATTTTTTATTTTTGAAATATCGTTCTCATTAAAAGTAGGCATTTTGTTAATTAGCAGTTATTTTAATATTTAAATGAATTAGTAAATAATAGTTAAGTTTTATTATGATAAATATTCGCAGATTTAGCTCATATAAAGCCCTTTAGGGTCTTTTTTTTTTTTTTTTTTTTTTTTTTTGAGACAGGGTCTCCCTGTAGCCCCAGCTGGCCTGGAACTCTGGAACTTGCTATGTAGACCAGGTTGCCCTTGAACTCACAGAGATCCACCTGCTAGAATTAAAGGCATGTACCACAATGCCTGGCATTAATAGTTAAGTTTTAATATGATAAATATCCACAGATATAGTTCACATAAACAAAAGCTCTTTAGGGTCGATAATTTTTTTAAAGACTAAAACAGTCAGGCATGGTGGTACATGCCTTTAATCCCAGAGACAGAGGCAGAAGGTAGGCAGATCTCTGAGAGATGGAGGCCAGCCTGGTCTACATAGTGAGTTCCAGGCCAGCTGGGGCTACAGGGAAACCTTGTCACAAAAAAACAAAAGACAAGCAAAAATAGTGAAAACAATATTGAGTCCAAAGAATTTTTCAGATCATAATTCTTAAGTTGAATACAGGTATCCCAAATATCTATGCAGTTTTAGGTTTAAATAATTTAATATGCACTAATACTTTTGGGACACTACTGGAAACAGAAGAGATACAAAGCCTTTCAAAGTCCTCCTTGCCTAAATTCCTAGAACTCTATATAGCAGTCTCCAAGAAGCAGATTCCCAAAGCTAGTAGTCTAAGTTTGTCAAGATAAGCCTAGGGTTAAAATGAGTATGGTTTCTTGTATCAGTAAATGAAGTTAAGGCAAGTGGAAAGGTATAATTAGAGTTGGGAGACTTATACTACACTACTCTGGGTGTTAACGTGCAAATCCCTTCACTTGAAATATTAGGTCAGACTAGTGGGACAAAAAACCCTAAGATTCCAAAATTATAGTTACCTGTTTCTCCAAGAAAATCTTTGATATATGTTTAACTGCTTTAATTAACTATAAATGATTGATTATTGTAATCTCCCTCTCAGACATCTTTAAAGCACATACTTCTAACAAAGGTGGCAGTGTGTCCTAAGAAGATAGGGGAGGGAGAGTAGCTATAGTGGGAGATTTGAACTAGACCCAAGCTCCAGTTTTGTTATTTTTTCAAAAACCTTGGTTTATACTGTTAGTAGAATATTATAGAAGAAGATTTTTATTTCCTTCTGATTACTTTTTTGCTGATACTTAGATCAATGAGTTTGTCTTTTATTCGACCTTGCTGATTTTTAATAGCCAATAATATACTTCTTTAAAGTTACCTTTAAAAAATACAGAATATTTACAGACTGAGAATATAGTTTGGTTATAACCAGAATTATTCAACTTTTATTTGTGTCTTTAAAAAAAAAATCTGTGAGAAATTCTTTACAAATTAAATCAATAAATCATGTATTTTAAATAGGTAATATGTAACTTTTCATCAAGCCATTTACCAACAGTGAAATCAAAATAAATTTTAAAGAGAGAATTCTTCAGCTGATTATATTCTGTTCCTTATCCCTAAAAAACTTTCAGACTTTAAAAATTATGCCTTTCTATTTAAACAGCTTTCCTGTATTTTGACCTGTTCATTTTATCACAGATACTTGCAGTTTATCTTACATTGTATTACTAAAAAGGCAGCTGTTAACAGAACAGATGACAACAGGAAGTAGATAAGACTTTCCCTCCCTTTCCCCGCACTCCTGTCCTTTGACCTTCTTCAGGTTTTCCCTCAGATCTTCCATCATTGTTTCTCAGCTTGGATGGACATTAGAATCATCTGTGGACCTTTAAAGACTAATAATGAAGGGGTCCAACCCTAGGTTCTGATGTTGTCACTGGAGTGGAGTATAGTCAGCACTGAGAAGTTTAAAGATTCCACAGGCAGTTCTGAGTTGTGGCTTTAGTTGAGTACTGATACTTCCTCATGAGATACCTGGCTTGCCCAGACCAGGAACCAGGAACTTTGCCCTTAGTACTGATACTTTCATTGATACCTTTGCCAGTTTCTTCCTAAAGAAACAGTACAGGAAATGCAAAGTAAATGTGTTAAGTTAATTTTTAACCAATCATTGATTGTATTTCCTGTAAATAAGAAATTTCAGTTTCACAGTACAGTGACTAAATTATGTTACAACATAGTAAATATGATTTGGTTTCTTCGGAACAAGCAGCAACTAAAAGATTCCTTATGCAATTTTCTAATAAGTTAATAAAGGATTTTTTTATATTTCATGTTTATAGTATGGAATGGAAGGAGATTTGACTTTATCAGCCTAAAAATTCTATTATTTTCTAAGTTTCCCTGAGTTGATGAAAATCACTCAGTAAAAATAGTTGTGCCTGCTTCCAAGCCTTTTATGGAAACTTAGCTAAAAACACCTCTTTAACCTTTATAAAGCAAGGTGGTTGGGATTTTTCTCACCTCTCTTAATTTTATTTCTTTGACCATTAATAAGAGAATTGCGTAGTAGGTTCTTGGGTTTTGTTTTTGTTTTCATTTTTGGCAAGGTTTCTCTATGTAACACCCGCTTGCCTGGAATTCATTATGTAGACCAGGTGACCTTGAATTCACAGAGATCCTCTGCCTCCCAAGTGCTAGGATTAAAGGCATGTACCACCATGCTCAGCATGAATAAATGGGTTTATTCTTTAAAATAAATATTACTCTGGGAATTATCAGAGTTTGTGTTTCAGTCTTTTTTCAGTTAAAGTAAAGAATAAATTAGAATTTTTCTTCTTACATTCCAACAGGCACCTGAAGTAATCAGAATGCAAGACAAAAACCCATATAGCTTTCAGTCAGATGTGTATGCATTTGGGATTGTTCTGTATGAACTGATGACCGGCCAGCTACCTTATTCAAACATCAACAACAGGGATCAGGTAAATATTTGCCGTCTCTATGGGGTTATTTTAGTATCTGTCAAGGCTCCAGTTATTTATCAGAAAGAAGTGCAGGGGCCTAGATAAACATGAAGGAGCGATCTCATGGTCTTTATAATCAGCTTTAGAAATCTTTTGAATATTTTTAGCAATAATAACAGTATGTAAGTCTTTTCCTTGAAATGTTGCTCTCAAGTGTTAGAATGGAGTGAAATCCTCAATTTTTTTGCTATAAAATAATACAGCAATAGATAACACCTCGGATTTCTTAACCATAACAGAACTAAAAGAATGAGCTCTTTTCTGATCACATGTGGCTTCTATCCTTTGACTGTTTCATAGGCTGTGTGCTCTCAGAGCAGGTACTTAACTATGAACATCTTTCTGTCAGATTCTTCTAGAATTATTGAGGTCTTTTAAAAATGCATGAAGGTCTGACTAAGTGGATAAAGAGCTTGCTGTGCAAGCATGAAGACCTGAGTAGTTGAGAACCACATAAAAAGCCAGGTATAGCCATGCCTATAATCCTGACAGTGAAGGTAGATTCCAAGAAGCCGTTTCCAGCCAGCTTAGCTGAAACAGTGAGTCCCAGACCCAGTCAGTCTAAAGAATGAAGTGAAAAAGCGATTGAGGAAGACATCGTGATGGCAGCTACTGGCCTTCACATGTGCCCACATAGACTAGTGCACACACATACACACACATTGGGGGGTATGAAATGGCTGTTACATATGCTCTCATTTTTCTGTAATGTAAATTCTAGCAAGAGGGTAAATTTTTACTTCTTCCTTTTCTGAGTTCCTGTTCTCTGTTCCTTTCCTTCCAAAAGGAAGAATATAACTTCACATAGCTCTTTGTGTTTTCACAATAAATTCCCTTAGGTTTTTTTCTTGCTTCCCTTTCCTTTCCCTCCCCACCTTGTCTGTCCCTTTTCCTTTAAAAGAGTATTATTACAGACAGGCAGACCCTAAGATCTCAGCCTTCCCACCTTCACCTTCAGAATTCCAGGATTACAGTTGTGTGCCACCAAGCCCAGTTTATTTGGCACCAAAAAGTAAATTTGTCTGTACTAGAATTACCTTGAATACCTCACCATTTTTAAAAAGTGTGTGTACATATGCATGTGCAGGGCAAAATATGGCAATTAAACTGTTTCTTAGAAAACAGTTGACCTTACAAGTAGTGATTAAAGAATATTTAGACTGTATGATGTGGATTGCATTATAATCACCTAGAAGACTGCTTAAAAATACAGATTCTAGGTGCTGGAGAGATAGCTCAGCAGTTAAGAACATTTACTACTCTTGGAGAAAATTCAAATTCAGTTTGTAGCACCTAAAATGGGTGGTTCACAACCACCTATAAGTACAGCTCTAAGGAATTCAACACCCACCCTCTACTGGCCTCACTGAGGACAGCTGCACACACACGCACACACACACACACACACAATTAAAAATAAGAATAAACTTTAGGGGACTGGAGAGATAGCTCAGCAGTTAAGAGTACTGGGTACTCTAGTGAAGGACCCTCATTTACTTCCCAGCACCCACTTGGTGGCTAACAACCATCCTTAACTCCAGTTTCAGGTGATCCAGTGCTCCTCCTCTGACCTCCAGACATTACACACACATGATGTACTTACATACATGTAGGCAAAACACTCATGCACATAAAATAAAAATGAAGTAAAATTTTAAAAATAAGTGAAATATTTTTTAAAACAGAGATTCTAGAGCCTGGTATGGTTGCACACACATTTAATTCCAGCACTCAGGAGGCAGAGCAGGTGTATCTCTATGAGCCTGGTCTACATTCCAGGCCCCTGGGGCTACAAGTTAGACACTATCTCAAAGTAATTTAAAAAGTAAAAAATAAATAATATAAATTTTTATATATCTGATATACATAAAAAGTTCCACATAGTTTTTTTTTTAAGAAGTTTGACATGGTAATGTGATTTCTCTTTTCCAACTATTTGTGGTATTTTATTCCCCTTATGGAATTCTGTCCTAATATAACATACTCTTTACTTCTGTTTTGTTTTTGTTTTCATTTATTCATGTATATAAGTGTATACAAGCGTACCACATATTTTCATTGTCTGCAGAGACTATAAAAGGGTGTCAGATCCCCTGGAACTGGAGTTAGAGACCTTGTTAGCTGCCATGTGGGTATTGAGAACCTAACCTAGGTCCTCTACAAGAGCAGCCAGTGCTCCTGGCCATTAAACTATATCTGTTCTGTTTTTTCTTTTTATGAAACAGGGTCTCACTAGGCAGCTCAGGCTGGCTTTGAACTCAGAGAGATCCACCTGCCTTGTTTCTGCCTCCTTAGTACTAGAATTAAAGGTGTTTACAACTATGTCTGATCATACTTAGGTTTTTAAAGGTATTTTATTACCTATTATAATTTGGAGTTCTCAAAAAATTTTCTATGACTTTTTAAATTCTGAGTTCTGTCATTCTTATAATTTTGTTATGTAAAAGGTAAAATTTATATTGAAAATAATGTAGGCGTTTTGTTGGTTTTGTTTGTGAGATTAAGTCTGGCTTTGTAGGCCAGGCTGGCCTTAAAACTCATGACCATCTTGCTTCTAACTCAAGTACTAGAGTTACAGGCATACCTCACAGTGTTTGGCAGAAATATGTATGGGTATGGATGTGGGTGCAGGTGCAGGTTGATATATGTGTAAAGATACATGTGGAGGTACAACAACCTTAGGTATCATTCTTCAGATGCTGTTTGCCTTGTTGTGAAGATAAAGCCTTTCGTTGACCTGGAGCTCACCAATTAGGCTAGGCTGGCTGGCCAGTGAACCCCAGGGATCGTCATGTCTCTGGTTCTACAGCACTGGAATTACACGTGCATGCCACCATGCCCAGTGCTTTTATGTGGGTACCGTACCAAACTCAGGTTCCTCATGCTTGCCCAGCAAGTACTTTACCAACTGAGCTATTTCCTCCCTGCCCCAGATACATGTATCTTAATCAAAAGCATGGTAATTCTCTTCGATTCATGTATCTCTGGGTAAATGCATTTTTTTCTGCTAGAATGAGTTAGGGCTTAGTATTAGTCTTTTCCTTGTTAAGTAAAGCAGTAAGTACTAAGAAATCTTACTCAAGTAATAAGTTGATGGGAAAGATAGGAGTTTGTTATAGCCATATGCAGAGTTTCCTGGTCCCCAGGACCGAAAGGACTCACTGAAAATTCACTAAAGGCTATTATATACTCAACTGTTATAGTTTGTTACAGTGAAAGAAAACAGATTAAAGGCAGTGAAGAGAAGAAACAATTGGGGCAGAGTCTAAAGAAGTTTCCCATGTGGAGCTTCCAGTTATATTCTCCCAAGAGTTAAGGATAGTGCTAAATTTCTCCCAGCAGTAATATATTAGGATACATGAAGAGGCAAGCTTGCAGCGGAATATGGTTTCCAAACATTCTGTAATATATTAGGAATCCAAACACTAGCATTGCTGTTTTTAATATCAGCTTATCAAAGTTTAATTACATATAGGTACAAATGCTGTAAATACAGTTTTTTAAGTTTTCATTGCTTTCATATTTGAAATTATTAATAAGATTGTACAATTTGCCTTTATGTTTCCCTCCAGATAATTTTTATGGTGGGTCGAGGATACCTATCTCCAGATCTCAGTAAGGTACGGAGTAACTGTCCAAAAGCCATGAAGAGATTAATGGCAGAATGCCTCAAAAAGAAAAGAGATGAGAGACCACTCTTTCCCCAAGTAAGAATAAACTATCATTCAAGGGAGACTTGTTAGCACATTTTAGGGGGACATACTTTGTATTCCATGAGTTTTGACTCCATATGATTATATACAGATCCAGGTAAGCAGACATAGGGTGATGAAGGCTGAGCAGAAGTTTGGGATCCCAGTACAGATTATTCAGCGGAACTTTTGATTTGTCCAGCAGTTCTCACACACACACACACACACACACACATTTTAAGACAGGGCAGCAGTTCTCTCACACACACACACACACACACACACACACACACACACACGCACACACACACACACGCACACACACACACACACACATTTTAAGACAGGGTTGGGATCCCAGTACAGATTATTCAGCGGAACTTTTGATTTGTCCAGCAGTTCTCACACACACACACACACACACACACACACACACACACATTTTAAGACAGGGTCTCGCTATGTAGCTCTTCCTTACCTGGAATTAGCTATGTAGATCAGGCTGTCCTTGAGCTCTGAGAAATGAGATCCAGATGCCTACTTCTGCCTCCCCAGTGCTAAGATTAAAGTCTTCCCCCCCACACACAAACAGTAACATTTAAAAATAGTTAAAGATACTTAAAGGTCTTTGTTTGTGAATTACAATACAATTAAAATAATTGAGGAAAGTGGTACTGATTTCATTTTTTTCCAACTGTTTTCTGTAAAATTAAGACAGCTGGATTCTCTGTTTTACACTCATATGCTCCAATATCTTATACCGTGTTGCCTCTGAAACATAAAAACTCCACTTATACTTTAAAAACAATGACATCAAAAGAGAAAATAGTGAGCCAAATGTGGTGATGCACATCTTTAATCCCAGCAGGGGGATCTCTGTAAGATTGAGGCCAGCCTGCTCTATGCAGTGAGTTCCAGGCCAACTGGGGCTACAGGGAGACCCTGTCTCAAAAAAAAAAAAAGTAGTATGAGACAGTATCTTTACTATTGTGAATTTTTTTTTTAATGTATATGAGTATTTTGCTGGCATATATACAGGTATGTCACATGTATGCAATGCCTTTGGAGGCCGGAAGAGTGCATCAGATCCCCTGGAACTGGAATTACAGCCAGTGTGAGCCACCATGTGGATGCCAGGAACCAGACCTAATCTCTGCAACAGCAGTCAGAGCTCTTAACCACTGAGCCATCTCTCCAGCCCTTGTAAAAATAGTTTTGATCTGGGGAAACTCCAAGAGGCCCAGAAAGTATGCTTGCAACCTGCTGCTTTAATTCTTCTTAGTGGTGAAAAACAGATTAAAAGTTTTAAGATTTATTTTTATTTATGTGTATCTGTATCTGTGTGTATATGCCACATATGTGGGGGTGCTCAGGGAGGTCAGAAGAGGATGTTGGCTATCCTGGAGCTGTAGATACAGGTGCTTATGAGTGACTCATCATGGATGCTGGGAACCAAGCTCAGGTCCTCTGGGAGAGGAACAAGCACTCTTAACCACTGAGTCATCTTTCCAAGCTAGATCTTTAAAAAATGAAAAATATTTGGGGACCGGAGAGTTAGCTCAATGATTAAGATTGCTTGCTGCTCTTGCTGAGGACCAGGTTTCATTCCGTTCATGTCCGATTCTAAGAGATCTAATGCCCTCTGCCCTCTGCTGGCACCAGGCTTGCACATGGTATATATACATACATACATACATACATGCAAGCAAACTCTCAAACACAGGAAAATATTAATATTTTTATTTGTATATTAATATTAAAATACAGACACATACAAACACCCTGATAAATAGTTTCAAGTGAGAAATGCCAGCTCCCAATAGTGCTGGGTGCTAGTTCATGAACCCTATGCTCTTGAATACCCAGTCCTGGTGCTGCAGTATGTGGGCAAATCAATACGCTGTTATGGAAACAAGATTCTCTTTTTGAGGCAGGGTCTCATGTCATGCAGACTGGCTTCAAACTCATTGTGTAGCTCAGTATGACCTTGAACTCCTTGTCCCCATGCCCACAATTCCAAAGTGCCAGAGTAACAAGTGTGCACCACCACACCAGTGCCCGCACTTCTGAACAGATAGTATTTTACCCATCTCATGGTCACAGAAACTGAAATGCATATATTAATTTTCCAGATTAGTGAGCTATTCCTTTTAATGTTTTAATTTTTTAAAATATTTTATTATTTTTATTTTATATGTATGAGTGTATTGCCTGTATATGTGTGTGTATGTCACCTGTGTTGTACAGTGCCTGCAGAGGTCAGAAAAGGGGATTGGGTTCTCTGGAACTGGAGTTTATGAATGGTTGTTACCTGCGTGGGTGGGTGCTGGGATTCAAACCCAGGTCCTCTGGAAGAATACCAGTGCTCTCGACCACTGAGCCATCTCTCCAACCCCTATTAAAAATTTTTTGTTACCATACAGTTAAGTGGCACACAAATCTTAAGTGGCTAAAAGATCGATATATAAAGCAGCTGAAAAATATAAAATCATTTTTATATTGTTGAGATAGGAAAGGTTTTTCTAAGCAAGAAACAAAGTCTAGAAATTGTAGTTTAGTATAGCATATAAGACTATATTTAATTTTCTAAAGCTTCTGCATTTAAAAAAATATTCAAAATATTTTAAACAAAGAGAAAAATAATTGCTCTCTTTTCATGTGAATATGTTTGTGTATATAAAAAAAAAACAGAAAAAAGTTTAGACTCTTGGCAATGGTTACCCTTGGAGAGTGGAATTTAAAAAAACTTAAACTTCTTACTTATTATATTCTTTTATAATTGAATTTTTTATATTTTAATATTTTTATTTTATGTGTATGAGCATATTGTCTCTATGTAGGTAGGTGTACCTGTGTCGTGCAATGCCTGTGGAGATCAAAAGAAGCTGTTTGGATCCCCTCGAACTAGAATTAAGAATATTTCTTAGCTGCCATGTGGGCGCTGGGAATTGAACCCAGGTACTCTTTAAGAGCAACCAATCCTCTTAACTGCTGAGCCATCTCTCCAGCCCCATAATTGAATTTTTATTTGCATATTATGCTTGGAATTTTAATAGGGATATACCTCAGACAGCTCTCAGTAGTTGTTTCTCCACTTGCACCATATGAGTCCTGGGGATCAAATGAAGTCTCACCAGGCTGCTGAAGTCCTGTGGAATACTTACTATTTACTAGGCATTGTGCCAAGCCCTTCATAGGTCTGTTTCATGATTTTGAACATGAATTATCATGCTATATGCCTTCAAGGGGAATTACTACTGTTGCTTAAGCCTTAAATAATGTTGATTTCTACGTTTTGTCTGTTGTTGTCTACATATAGTTTTTCTGTCTCCAGCCTTCGACCTGTCGTTTCTGATTCATGTTCAACTAGCAGTCTGGATCATTAGAGTCCTACATTGAGTTGTGTGTAAGCCATTTCCCATTGCTAGGTTTCTCTAAAAGATGTGTTGCCCTATTGGTACTGTTTAGAGATAGTCATGTGGTGGTTTACTTATTTATATTCCATTTTATTTACAAAAGGTCTTACAGTCTGTGCCAAATAGTTATATAATTGGTTTTAAATTTTTATTTACCCTTTCAAGGCTGGCAAATGATCTAAAATATAAGCAGAAGCTGAGAGTGACTGTCCTCATTCAGTTATATACTCATATAAAAGCTGTAGAATTGTAGTAGGTTTTGGGTTTTGTTGTTTTGGGAGAATACCAGTTTCTCTTTGTTCACTCATTTATACTGAAAACAAGGTAAAATCTCAGGTAATTGTCGTATTAAGTATGATGGAACTCTTAAAGATTTACACTGCCAAGGTTTTCATTCTGCATTCTCCTTTCTTTTTTTTCTCTCCTTTTTTTCCTTCTTTCTTTCTTACAGATTCTCGCCTCTATTGAGCTGCTGGCCCGCTCATTGCCAAAAATTCACCGCAGTGCATCAGAACCCTCCTTGAATCGGGCTGGTTTCCAGACGGAAGATTTTAGTCTGTATGCTTGTGCTTCTCCAAAAACACCCATCCAAGCAGGGGGATATGGTGCGTTTCCAATACACTGAGACAAATTAAATGAGTGAGAAATTAAAGTCGGGTAGCAACAAAAATAAATGAACATTTTTGCATATATGTTAAATTGACTAGGGTTCTCTGTTGTTTATAGAAGAACCAATGAATACTAATGTGTTGAAAAACTTGGTAATTTTTTTCCAAATCCAAAAGTCATACCTGTCATTGAATTTTAACCATCAATGGTTTAAAAAATACACAAACATCGCAAACCATTTTCAGTGCCTCTGCCATTGGCTTTACTTCCTGTTCTGAGCTCATTGGTTATTCCAATTATTAAACTCCAATTTTCTCTTTTAGTTTTCTCATGCAGCTTTTGTTATTAACTCACTTGTCATCAGAGGTCCAGAGGAGGACCACTCCTCTGCATGTTCACAGGTGGGAAGTTCACAGTAGGTTAGCCTCTACTAGCCAAAGCAAACTGACAGGTATAAAATTGAGTAATCCTGTTTTTTATTCTTAATATTTTTCTATAACTTTTTACTACAGTTTAGAAAATGTAGAAGTCCTTTATTTACTTGAAGTAGTAGATAATTCCTTTTAGTCATGGGAGCAAGTAGCCAAAAATATTACTGAGTGGAACGTTTTGACATATGTAAAATGACAATTTTGGGTTTTTTTGTAGGGAAGGTCCTTTTCAGATATTTATATTCTAAAGATGTCTTACATCTGTAAAAGTTGAGTTTCCTTGAAAAAACATTGTTCCTTATTCTCACTCACTTCCCCAAAAGGTAACTTTACAGAATTCATAGAACTTTCAGGTCTGTATTTCTTTTAGATAACTGGATTAATGGGTTTTTAAGTTATTGTTTTAGGTCATACTAGTGGTATGTGTTAACAGTTCCCTTATCATTATGTCTCATGAAATCTTTTTGTTCTAGAAGATGCTACTTGTGGTGAATGCCTCATACTCTCTTTGTGCATCCCACAGTGTGAAGTACTCTTTTTTTTTTTTTTTTTTTTTTTAAAGCAGGGTCTCCTGGTAGCTCCAGCTGGCCTGAAACTTGCTATCTAGACCAGGCTGTCCTCAGTTTGTGAGATCCAGCTGCCTCTGCTGGGATTAAAGGCATGTGTCACCACTCAGGTGTGAAGTACTTCTAATGTTTAGATTGTATGTGGAAGAAATGAGTGTGACATAGACACCCTGCAGTGTAACTCTCCTGTGATTTAGACTCTCGAGGTAGAGAGGATAGCATCACTACAGTCCTTTCAGAACCCTGCCATCTCTATCTCATAGTCACCTAGGGACCAGAGCCAGCCTGTCATATCTTCACTTACTCAGTTTAGACTGTGCTGTGTTTAAGTACAGTCAAAAGCAAGCATTAATTCAACTCAACAGACAGATCATATTTGCATACATGCCATCCTTCTTTGAAATCAGTAAAGCAGAAATTAGGGGAAAACTCAGAGATAATTGAGTTTGTAAGCACCACAGATAAACTTCTGAAATATTTTCCTTACTTGCATAGATTTCACCTGAGGAAACCGCTTAGTAATCATGATAACATACCTTTTGTCCCTTATTTAAGTTCAGAATGCCATCATAATTCTGTGTTCTGATTCATGACTCTAAAGATAGAAGAGAATTACTCATGTTTAACAAGCCAGGTGCAGTGGGGGCAAGAGGCTTGCAAGTTCAAGACAGGTCTGGGCTACATAGCAAGATCTTTGGTCTCAAAAACAAGGAATGGGGATGTAACTCAATGGTAGAGTACTTTATTGAATGTGCAAGTGTTTATATAGTGTTTGATCCCAGCATGGGAAAAATGAAATTAGAAAAAGGAGATTAAAAACAATGTGCTGTGTTGGAAACCATCAAAATTCATGATCTCTGAATTCTGCAGTGACATAAAGATGGGCTGCTAATTAGTAGTAGGTAGAGTTGCATGTACTTAACAAGATTTTTTTTATATATTTTATTTATTACTTTTACTGTTTGTGTATGAGTGTATTGCCTGCACATATGCAGGTGCATCCATGTCATGCAGTACCCACAGAGGTCAGAAGAGGGTGTCTAATTCCCTGGAACTAAAATTAGCCAGCATGTGGGTGCTGGGAATTGAACCTGGGTCCTCTGCTAGAGCAGCCAGTGCTCTTAATTGCGGAGTCGTCCCTCTAGCCCCATTAACTAGGTTTTTACTGAATTAACTTGGTCTCTGGAATGCTCAGAAGTTCTGGATGTAAACCCAAGTCAAAGGAGTTTTTCAGTGGAGCTCTTTCTGTGCTCTCCCAGTGTACTGGCTCCTTCATGAGTTCCTTTCACTGCTCACTGTCTCCCTCCTCAGCACCACTGTGCTCAGTGCCCCACCATCCACGTTTGACTCCTTTCCTTCATTTTTTGTTTCCTTTTTTCTTACTCTTTTTTCTTTTCTTCATTCTTTCCTTTACCAGCCAGGAGGCATTGCTCCGCTCCCCCAAGCTGCTCAGAAACTCATTGTCTGTCCCATAGACACTTCAGCCTGCCCCATAGGCTGCATGGGGATTGATTTCCCTTTCCACGTTTGTCCTACTGGGAAAGTGGCCAAAAGAAAAGAATATTAGAGCAATGTAGATGACGCGTTTAGATAACATAGATCCAGAGAAACGAGAAACACTAAGCTAAATCAGTTTCCCTTGCTGTGTTTGTTTAGTACTATTGTTGCATAGGCATTACTGTGGCATTGGTACTACTGTTGCTACTATTTTTTTATCATGAGTTCTAGATACCATACCAAAAAGGGAAAGCAGGATGCATTCCTTATATATTTCCAGAATTTCTGTTGTCACAAAAGCATCCTGTGATTATTCTCGTAAATGTTCTACTCTAGGCTTTTGTTTTGTTTTGTTTTGTGGGTGGGTTGACTGGTTGGTTGATTGGTTGGTTGGTTGGTTGGTTGGTTTTTCAGACAGAGTCTGGCTGACCTAGAATTCTGTGTAGACCAGGCTGGCCTTCCCAGTGCTAGGATTGAATAGGTGTACCACCACACCAGCTACTGGGCCTTTTTTAAGTTGTGTGATTTGGGACAACTATTTGGGACCCCTGCTTGCTCATCTGCAAAATAAATTCACTGTATAACCCAGGCTGGCCTGGAACTTTGAATCTTCCTACCACAACCTCCCCAGGTGCTAGGATCACAAATGGGAACCACTGTGCCCAGCATCCTCCCTTTAGCCTTTTGAATCAACAGTGTCGTGGTCAGTTTGCTTATTTTAAAAAGTCCTTGGATGGAGGGGATAGTGTGACTGGCCACAGTTTAGTTAGTTGCATTCAGAATGGGAAAACAAATCTTAATTACTAAAAACTGTTAAGCTAAAAATGATGGTACGCCCCTGTAAGCGCAGCACTGAGGAGACTGAAACAGGAGATGGTAATGTCAAGGCCCCCTGGGCTACATAGCAGTACCTTCTCTTAAAACAGCAAAAAAATTTTGAGGGTCTTGTTAGCTGTTAATAGCATGTGCTTTGGAGGCAGCCCTTAAATTAGCACTCATTTCTGTAATTTTCTAGTTGTCTTTCTTGACCACTCTTTATCTGTAAAATAAAGATAAATAGTAGCCTCTGTCTGATGGAATAATTACAAGGATCAGATGCAAATTTATATGGCGTGTTTAGTATGGCACCTGACTTATATCAGACAAGAAGTTGCTAATTTTATCAACATGCAGACCTTAAGATTCAGTCAGCCAGTTGTTAGCAGTCTGTTCTGTATTGGGGCTTGCCAACAGTCTCTAGTATTCAGTTAGACTGTAACAGAAACCAAATATTGACTAGGTTATTCCTAGATTAAATTCTGTGTTCATATCAGTGATTGATTAGATTCTCACCAGAAATTACTACTTAAAAATGATGATGTAGAGCCAGGTGTTATAGCATATGCCTGTAATCCCAGCCCTCAAGAGCAAGGTAGGAGGATCTGTGTGTTTGAGCCCAGCCTGGGCTAGGTAATGAATTCAAAGCAATTGTGAGACCCTGACTTATAAAAATAAATAAATTAATTAATAAATAAATAATAAATAATAAATAAAATGTTGGTGAGTAAATTTTGATATTTATAAGCCATTAACCAGTTTCCCAGAAATTCACTATGATATATATTACAGGAACTGGCCTTTAGTTCTAAGTAGAAACTGAACAAAATGGTAGATGAAGAATAATGCCATGAAATTCCCAAATTTGGTAAGCCGAAGGAGTGTGGTATTTAAAGGAACTTTGTGGTTTAAAGAATTCCTGATACAGACTATGTTGAGTGACAGATTCCTAGGTTTAAATTTGTTGGGAAGGTAGAATTAAGTAGAAAAGTTTTTTTTTCTTTCTTTTTTTTCTGTCAAGTATGTAATATGGACAAATCATTTGACCTCTTAAAAGATGTTACTATTATACAATCAGGTTTCTTGGAAATTTTCATCATGCCTGTGTTCGGCTTGAGCTGCACCATAACACCCAGCTGTGACATTATCTGCAGACTTGAGATTTAATTGGCGTAGCTGAACCATTTGCTGCATGCCATATATACATTGTATTTTTTCATAGATTTCAGTCACTTGAGGTTTAAACTAGCAACTGTGTCACAAGGTTTGTAATATATCACTAATCACCTTCCAGTGAAGTTCAAATGAGACTTTTCTGTCTTGCAGTTCTTTTGAGATAATTTTTTAAAATTAGCTCTTGTCCTCCCTCTACAGGAGAGTTTGCAGCCTTCAAGTAGCCACTCCACCATGGCAGCACCTACTCTTATTTCTTAAGTCTTGTGTTCGTACAATTTGTTAACATCAAAACACAGTTCTGTTCCTCAAATCTTTTTTTAAGATACACAATTTTCAGTGCATAAGCTTATGTGGAACAGAATGGAATTCCCATTCAACAAGAGAGGGAAGAATGTCTTAGGAACCAGAATTCTCTGCTGCCAGTGTTTCTTCTTCAACACAGATACCACGTGCATACAAGTCTGTCCACTCCCGGGAAGAAAGAGGAGAGACCCTGAATTCTGACCTTTTGATGGTCAGGCATGATGGAAAGAAACTGCTGCTACAGCTTGGGAAATTTGCTATGGAAAGTCTGCCCGTCACCTTGCCCTCCTAATCACCAGATCAGCTTGGCTGGTCATCTGATGGGGCAATTTCAGTCACCAAGCATCGTTCTCTTTCCTGTTCTGGGATTTTGTTGTGGAGGGCTTTCCCCTACCCCACCACCTGTTAGTTTCTGAGGGATGGAATAAAATGCAGCCTCCCCTCTCCCTGTAGCACATGTTCAGTCCTCAACAAATTGTGTCACAGCGAAGCTCTTTCCATTTGAATGGAGGATGAGAGGTGAGAAACTGCATTGGGGCAGAGAAAAGGGACTGCTGCATCTTCTTCCCCAGCTCTGGCTCTCGCCTCGGGTGCCTGGCTCACTGGGCTCTGCCTAAGCGCGCGGGCTGGGCAGTGCTGGCACACGCCGCCTTCTTTTCTTGTTGGGTCCAGCAGTGGAGGTAGGATGGGGGGCCTGTTTCCTCCATAGTGTAGCGAATTCTCAGGAACACAGTCCACAGCTTCCTCTACGCTCTTCCAGTCACCAAGTATTTACGTGGCTGCTTTGTCCAGGGCACAAAATGCCATGGACAGTAATTCAAAGCCTACAAAACTGCTTACTGACAGTTTTGAATGTGAGAAATTTGTGTAATTTAAATGTAAGGTACAGGTTTTAATTTCTGAGGGGTTTTTTCTATTTTTATTAAAAAGAAAATAATTTTCAGGTTTAATTGGAATAAACTAATACTTCCCACCAGAATTATATATCCTGAAAATTGTATTTTTGTTATGGAAACTTTTAAAGAATGTTTGTCCTTTTCTCTACCTAAAATTATGGGGAGTCTTAGCATAATGACAATTATTTATAATTTTTAAATTAATGGTACTTGCTGGATCCACACTAACATCTTTGCTAATAACCCCGTTGTTTCTTCCAATCTAACTTCTACACTACGTCCCCCATCCTCTTCCTAGTCTTTTATCTAGAATATGCAACCTAAAATAAAAATGGTGGTGTCTCCATTCATTCTCCTCCTTCCTTTTTTCCCCAAGCCTGGTCTTCAAAAGGTTGGATAATTTGGTAGCTGAGTCCCTCAAGTGTAAATAGAGAAATATTAGGGAACCTGGGGTTGCAGGAGGGTGTGAGGCCTGTCTTCAGTTGTTTTTATAGAACATGTGGCTGTGGTATCAGGACCCTAAGTCTTATTTTTGCAAAAATGAAAATATATAACCTAGTCACAGGTTCCCTTAGCCTTTACTAAAGTATAAATTAAATCACCACTGTCATGAAGAAAGTGGATGTTTTAACAGCAAATATTTTTCTTGCCCAGGAGTCTAGAATCACCAGGATTTAGAAATTCAAATCAAGTGAGATGTACTTGGCAACTGTGATATAGTCAAGAACCTGAAGAGGAAAAAAACAAAAACAAAAACCCTATGGAATTATAAATTATTTTTAAATTTCAGATTATAATGGCCCCACTGTATATTTAAGCAATTTAACCTTACTTACTATGATTAGATGAGTTTTTGCTAAAATACCTGTCAGCAAAGGAAAGCTTCCTGAAAATTTATATACTTGGGATTGTTCTAGTAAACTGGAAAATATCTAAAGTTACCTGTTTGAGCAGCAGTGTGTTTTTAAGTATGAATAGAGCAATGTCTTTAAAACGTTAGAAATTGAAAAGATGGAAATAATTCTTACTGTTATGAAAAGTAGCCTCTATGTATGATGCACCTCTGTGAAAAGCACTGTTTTCCTTTTAGATGCTTTAACACGGTTATGTCCCCTTTCTTAAGACTAGCTAGAAAGCTTGGACCACATGTGCGTATTTAGTTCCTGCTAGGCATGCCTCAGAGCAGGGCCACCTCAGTGCAGGGGGATGGAGCCCACATGCTTAGGGAGGAGGCTTAGTGCCTCCATGATCTAAACAGAATGCAAAGTGACAGACTTCATGCTTCTTTTCATTTTAGTATAGGTTGCTCTCTCAATTGAAAAGGGAAAGAAGATGTGATAGTAAATGAAGCTGTGCCCAGAAGCCAGGCTCAGGGTATTGAGAGATTTTTATAGAGAATATAAAAAATAGAAATGTTTAAACTTTCCTTCTTTTCTATCAAAGTTTTTTTTCCTCTAGTTTGCAAATGACATAAATGGGGGTTTCCTTTGTGCTTTGTTTGCTTTATTTTTTTATGCTTAGACTGCAGATAATCTTGTTGAGCTCCTAGGAAAACACAAGGAAGTCCTTGTTTGTGCTGAGCACTTTATGAGTAATTTGTATAGACAGAATGTGACTGTTTCAACCTATCTTCTAAGGCTCTCCATAAAGTGGTTGCAGTGTCTTCTAAGATGTGTTTCATTTTGATTAGGAGTAAAGTCTTTGAAAGGTTCAAAGGCAACCATACAGAATTGTTTTTAAATATGTAGTATTCCTGATGGACATTTTTTTCATCATTGCACTGTGGGACCCATATTTTTGCCACTGAGATAATATTGACCCCAAAAAGTTGTTCATAGAAGGAACTCAACGACTAGAATATCCACTGTGATCATTTGCACTTCTGTGCATCTTAAAAGATTCTGTGTAACTGTCAAAGTCTGGTTCCTGAACATCCCATCTCTGATGTGTTTGAGGTCTGGTTGGACATTACGAGGCATCCTAGAAGATAAAGTCCCATATAAATTATGTTTTATTTTTTCTGGTGTCGGAGAAGGCATTATGTAAAGACTTAAGTACTGTCATCCGGAAACCTTGTAAATATTTCCTCATTCTTGGTGCAGTCCCACTTGTATCACATGATGTTGTCTTGCAACCCAGGCACTGTCAGAGCTGCTGCGCACCCCTCTTCAGATCCCACCTGTCCCCACCACGTACCCACATACTCTTATCCTCTTACAAACCTCAGCATCTAGCTTTAATTTGAAACACAGTGCAGGGTTCAGGTGACCTCTTCAAAAAACTACCTCCTCAGAATGAGGTAATGAATAGTTATTTATTTTAAAATATGAAGTCAGGAGCTCTAGAACATGAAGATCTAAGATTTTAACTTTTATGTGTACTTGTTATTGGAGTTCTCATTTTGTCCTAAAGGGCATTATACATCTAAACAACGATACTGTTTTTAAAAATGGGGGGGCGGGGGGCGGGGTGGCTCAGAGTCTATGGTCTATGGATGTTGTTGGAAGTGGTGCCAGAATCTGTTTAGGGATACATTCAGAATCTGAACCTTGAGTCAGTCACATGAAATTAAATAGCTAATCCTTCACTAACATTTTATAATTCTACTTTTCAGTAGATTTGGCACAACAGTACACCTTAATAAGTTGGCCACAGATTTGTCACATGCACAGATCCTCCTCCAAAGAGACTGCCCAGCCAAGAGGGTAAGAAGAGTACCCTTTTGTAAGATTCTCTGTTTTGTCCAAGTTGACATTGTGAGTGCTAGGATATCAGCATCTCGAGACCAGCAGATGTCAACCAGTAAGCTATCAAAACCCACAGCCAGAGACAGAAAGTTCACTGAGTCTATACAGCAAGTAGCTTACAGATCATACAGTGAAGTGTAGATGAGGCTCTAGAAAAAATACCTTGACAATTTGCCAAATGATCTTACTGTGCCTTCATGATGCAATAAAAAAAAAAAAAGCTAAAATTTTAGCAGAGATCAGTGATTTATGAAAAGAACAGCCACTCTGGTTTAACTCAGCTGTGTTAATATTTTTTAGAGTGTAATCGAGACTGCAAAGATAAATGCATTAAAGAGTTTTTAGCCAAAATCACATTTAAAAAAATGAGAAAACAGTACATTTTCAGTGAACAAGATTATTTTTTTAAAGCACATAATCCCTAGTCTAGTCAGAATAGTTAGCACATAGAGCAGCTAGGTTAAAAATAACAGTTCAGTGACATTTCTAGAGAAACTTTTCTACCCCATAGGCTCTTCAAAGCATGGAAGTTTTATACAACAGCGTTTGACATTTAAAGAAGCTGCTGTAGATTAGTTTTAAAGTAGTGTGTTCTGGGCAGCAATTACCTATTAGCTTAGTGAGGAAAAAGATTATAGACTTGTTTCCAGAGAAATGCTGCCAACGTAGACACTGAGTTTCCAGAGCTGGAAGTGTCTGTGAACTTGGCTCCCAAGAAACGCAGTTGAACAGTGCTGCTGACTTTGCTCTGGTGCATGGTAGAAAACACAGAAGGCTGTCTCTGGAGGTCTTTGGTGAAGGGACATTGGAATAGTGAGTGGCCTGACCAGTGCATGAGAACTGGACACTCCATGCTGGGGTTCTCGTGCCTTTCCTCACCACCTCCAAGAAAGTCCATGTTATTTTCTCCATTGTATCCATTAACTATTTTACTCAGATACCAAGAATTAGTGATGCCAGAGGACAATGCATCTCTGCCTGCAGAGACAGTGATTTAGTAATTAGCCAGAGGAGAGGAAAGTGCAGTGTATTTGTGGTTCCATGTTGCTAGCTCTGGTAAAGTTGAAAATGTTGATAAGATGTTTACTGTATTGGTATACTAGATAATAAGCTGTTTTAGTAGTGTCAGAGAACTTATCTCCACTTCCATTTGGGCAGACATTTAAACTGAAATTTAGTCCTAATTTTTGTCAGTTGAATGAATAATTCACAGTTCCTATCAGGTGTTTTTGAGGTAGAAAGTAAAGAATCTGAAGTCCTACTTGTGTGTGGGGGCAGGGGTGTTCTTTTTTCTTTTTGCTGGGGTTGAAGCCAGGGCCATGTGTGTGCTAGGCAATGTTTCTACCACTGAACCTTATTTCCCAGTCCATAAAATCTTAACAGGTTAAAAAAACAAAACACACAGGGACACAGTCACCACAGCAGTAAAGTAACAAGGTGGACCATCCTTCCAGTTGCCACCATTTCAACTGTTGGTCTCCATTAATTACTCAGTTTCACTAAAATTTTTATTTTTAGCTACTTTACCTACTTGCAGTGATACAACCAGTTGTGCATGAGGACAACAGCCAGTGTGTTGGGTTTTTTTGTTTTTGTGGTGCATTTTTTGTAAAGAATCCTGTAGACTGAAGTACTCTGAAAACAGAAGCGAAATATATTTATTCATGTTAGTATCAAAAAAAGTTTTATGCAAATTATTTGCTTTTCCTGGCAGGCTAAGTATTTTATCATCACCCATGACTGGTTTCCATCTTGCGTGCACAGAGGGAAGAAGGCAGGGAGGACATGAAGGGTTTGTCTGCGGGGCTGGAATGGGCGTTAGCAGTAAGTCGCTTAGTTCTGTTTTTGCCTTGAAGACCACTGTTGTGTTTTGTGTTAAGATTTTTGAACCCACATATGTATGAGTGGGGTATGCAGACTAACATAATCCAACAGAGCTCACAGAGTAGGCACAAATGGAAGAAAATGGACCAAAATAGGGTTGGGGTGGCACTTAAATCTGGGGGCTTAGGGAAAACCAGTGTAAGGGTGGGAAAGAAACTGTAATCACCTGGAATACAATGTAAGAGTGCAACAAGTGTGCTTTTTATTCTAAGCTGTGAATCTTTCTAAAAACCATTCCTTCCTAATATATGTATGTGTGTTCGTAGCCAAACCCAGCTATGTAAACCTATGCCTCTGTATTCATGTTAACTGTCAACCTAAGTGGCTGATCTTTATTCCTGTTGGCCTTCATGTTGTATTAGTTCACATACCAGGTATGTGTGTATGCTATACTCTTTTGCTTTATTTGAAAACACATTGGGTCATTTCCTTTGGCCATTCCACACGATGCAGCTTTGGTTTGGTTCCCATGATATCGCCTGACATGAAGGACTGGGTCCCAGTAATACAACTGGTAGTACTCCCAATTGTTGGGTGCACTTCTGATCCTTTCCTCATTCGCACTTGCTTCTCCTAAGATAGTCGTACAATTGATCAAGGGATTGATTTTACCATTCATCATATCTCTCTGACTCTTAAGTAGCTGTGATGGCTCTTTGACTTTAGACCAAGGAAAAGGAGATCCTGTAGCCACCTATCAAGCCTCACCCTAATAGATCTGAGGACAAGTCTCCCAAAATGGAGAGGAAAAGGAAATGCTGCATGTCTGAACTGCAGCGAGTTACGGCTCCCGTTTCACCACTGCAAACCTTACAGCAACTCACATGCGCACTCCTCTCATCCAGAACTGCCAGAGGCCCGAGTTCATGTCCCTTCACTTCCACTCAAGCATGGAAGAGGCTCTCGAGGAGTCTGGGTTGTTCCCAGTGAAAAGACAGGGGCTTTTTCATGGTCCACAAACCTCTCTACCTGCTTTGCAAAAATTAGAATGGAGTAACTATTTTTAAAGCTTATTTTTCAATTCATATAAGAAAAAGACCTTTATTTTCAGTCAAATGGATGATGTCTCCTTCTTACCCCTTATTCCTCAATGTTCGCTTGAATATTTTTTTCTCCCAATACCCATTTCCTGATACTTTGGTTCTTTCCTGCTCAGGTCCCTTCATTTGTACTTTGGAGTTTTTCTCATGTAAATTTGTATAATGGAAAATATTGTTCAGTTTGGATAGCAAGCATGGAGAATTAAATAAAAAGATAGCAGAAAATCAGATTGAAGAAATTTATTTGTGTAAAGTTATTTAAAACTGTATTATATGAAAAGGCAAAAAGGTTCTATGTACTTGATGTGAATATGCGAATACTGCGATAATAAAGACTGACTGCATGGAGAAATGTGAAAGTTCTTTGTCTAGCACTTACATTCAATAATATTAGTCACTGGCTTCTTAGTTACTTTTTCCAAACTAAAGTAGTTATTTTGTCTCATAATGTTGATAGGTAGAAGTTAAGGTCAGCCAGATTCCCACAAGGTCTAGCCAGCTTGTAATAAATGATCTTTTACCTAGTTAGGGTGGTGGTCCTCAAATATTTTCCAATGTGACCTTATACATCTTACAGTTTAAATGCTTTCCTCTGCTACTATGTAAAGGCAAGTTTATCTGTAGAAATTCACCTTAGAACTGCACATTTTCAACCTTTCTGACACAACTGGCAGTGGTATGTTCATATATTCTGTAGTAAGTCTGTACACAAGCATTGTATTTGAAACTGAACTCACTGTTTCAAGTTGCTTACATCAATGAGTTGACTTTGTGTCTAATTTCCAAACCAACTTTGAAAAACACCTGGAGTATCTTCAGGCAAAATATATCAAACTACCAGGGTTTCTAGAAAATGGATGAACAGTTTAAACTTCACCTTGAAATCCTATGTCTGAGATTAGTATTGAGAAAAACTGTCAAAGGGCACAAGCTTAAGGAATCTGGTTTCTCATTCCTATCCTATGTGCCTTGCCAACCCTCAGATGCTGTCAGGACTTAGTATTCTCTCTGAACTGTAGTTCGTGCGGCTGGGGAAAAGAAAGTTACTGCATATTATACAAACTCATTTTCTAAATGACCATTTGTGATTACAAGAGTCCTTGGGCTTAACTTTTTTAATGTATCATGCATGGAAGTTTTCCATAAAATTAGTCCCAGACTTACGGATGTCTTACTTAAATTATAAATGCTATTATATAGAACTCTACCACACTAACTTCTGAAGTTGTACCAGGGGCTGTGATCTTTGTACCTTACTGTCTTGATTATATAATCTCCTAAATTCATAAAACATTAGTACCAGGGGCTGGAAAAACACCTCAGACCACTGAGGTTAAAAGCACAGGCTGCAACTGCAGAGGACTGGGATTCAATTTCCAGCGCCCATATGGCAGCTAATAACCATCTGTAATAATTCCAGGGAATATGACACTTTCTTCTATCCCCACAGGTATTGCACAACATGGGTACACTTACATCCATACAGGCAATACACTCATACACATAAAAGTAATAAAATATTTTAATACGTTAGTCCAGAGCTATTGAAGAGAACCTGATCCAGGTCCCCTCATATAATGAGATGGACTATGGCCTGTGCAGCCAGAACCCAGATCAGCAGACAACTGTGTTGTCATGCTTGTAATGAAACCTAGATAGAAATGAGTGTTGGGTCTCCCAACAGTGAGTTGTCAAGCAGATGCTTACTAGACATGCTCTGTTTGCCCTTACTGTCTTTGCCAACCAGGTAAGCCACTGAAGGTGACAGAAAGCAGCAGCTACTGAGCTAGGCCAGTACAACCAGCTTGGGCAGCTCCTCATAGTTCCTTGATACTACATAACTTTTGTCCCGTTGATACTCCTAATGAGATGGTAGTAGAAACAGCATCAGCCTGTTCTACAGAATAGTTTCAGAGGCAAGTGGAACTAAAATGGTATCAGTATCTTCTTGTAGCACACATGTAACAGGTGTTCCTTATGTAATACCTTGTCTCAACTTTAATATTAGAAACCCACTTTGTGTTAAAGGGTCTATAGGAAGCTTGTCAAATTACAAACACATACTATCCCACTAGCCATCAGTAATTCTCCACCTACCTTCCCATTTACAAAGACCCTTCTAGCCATCTAACAAGCCCTCCCCCCTAAACCTTACTTTCAGTACACATTCGGCATTTGCTTTTGACGTGCTCTAGATGGAAGGAGTGGCACTGCCCCTGGGGGAAGTCTGCAGCTCCATCTCCACATGTAGGCTTTCCTGTGAAGAACCAACCAGGAATCTAGGATGGTTGTGACCCCGATGGTCTGGAAACAGCTGACTCCATCATACCAGGTTTAGACCTAAGCCCTTTAACATATTCATCTATTTCATGGAAGGAAGTTTAGGCAACAGATGAAAGTACTTAACTGACACTCAGAGCAACTAAAATGTAGGCTTGGGTCAGAACCAGCCAACTGTCGAGAGCCTGAACATGACATTTTTCCAACTACATTGAGGCCCACAAGTAAATAGCAAAAAGAGCATGGGAAGTCTTAGCCAGCCCTTTTTTTTTTTTTTTTATGTACATAGGACAGAATAAAGAAAAATATCAGTGCATCATAGGTAAGTACTGTTTTGTAACTTTTGTTCATATGTAAAATATAAAAACTTACTGTAAGATTTGACTAAAAAGTTAGATCATGCTGTGCTCAACATAGTCTCCAACTCCACTGAACCTCTGCTCGCCTACTGACCAGCAAGATGAGTGTGGCGAATTACCGAATCCATCCACCCACAGCTCTGCTTCATCTTTCTTTTCAAAAGTATTTTCATTAGTTTTGGGGGTATGAGTGTTTTGCCTGCATGTATATAAAAGCTTGTGCATGCAGTGCCCACAGTGGCATCAGAGTCCCTGTAACTGGAGTTACAGACTTGTTAGCCTCCACGTGGGTGCTAGGAACTGAACCCAGATCCTCAGCAAGAGCAGCCAGTGCTCTTAACCACTGAGCTATCTCTCCAATCCTTCCACTTCATCTTATAAAACAAAAGACTGTGGCACCATCATGGCGCGTATGAATGTCCTGGCCAATCCTCTGAAGAGCATCAACAATGCCAAGCAGAGGGGCAAACGCCAGGTCCTCGTCCAGCTGTGCTCCAGAGTCACCATCCACTTCCTGACTGTGGTGATGAAACATGGCTACACTGGCAAATTTGAAATCACTGATGATCACAGAGCTGAGAACATTGTTCCGAACCTCACCAGCAGGTAAGACAAGAGTAGCATGACCAGCCTCAGATTTGACATGCAGCTCAAAAACCCGGAAAAGTGGCAGAATAATTTCCCATCCCCCATCATTTTGGTTTCATTGTACCTACAATCTCAGTGGGCATCATGGACCATGAAGAAGACGAAAATACACAGAGGGAAAGTCCTGGGATTATTTTTCTAGCAATGTAAAATACATGTATAAATGGCTGGTGGGGAGCAAAAGGCCAACATGGTGGCACATTCCTTTAATCCCAGCAGAAGCAGAAGCAGATGAATCTTTGAGTTCTAGACCAGCCTGGTCTACATAGCAAGGTCCAGGCCAGTCAGGGCTCCCCCCCCCAAAAAAAAAACACACAAAATAATGTGAAAATGTAATAAATTAATACACATAAAGTGTTTCTAACAATGTCTGGCTTTGCTGTTCATCTCCACCGTATACTGCCATGAACCAGACGTTGATAGCCACTCTTCATTAGCACACACTGGTTTTCTAGCTCAGGATAGAAATGAGAACGCCAACGTTCTTTTAAACAAAAGAATTTAAAGTTATGTGTTAAGCAACCCTGAATTCTAAAGAAAGAAACTAATGGGATTATTCTATATGCACTCTCTCTTGTAGATTATATTCTTTTAAAAAGGGGTTTTTCCTGGCTTAAGGAGTGGGGGAGCAGGCATGGGAAGTGCAGGTGGGGTGGTCGTTGAAGATCGAGATGCCTTTCTGTTGGCTGAGATGGCTCGCCCTCACACGGATGTGAGAAAGAGAGTGGCTATTCACTTGCTTCAGCTTTCACTGCCTCTCTGTTCTCTCTGTGGTAACTGAGGAGCAGCAGAATGGACCCCTACGTGGCTACGGGGAAATCCTACCACACTCCATCCTGCAGCCTGCCAGAGGCGGCTCAGAACATGCCGTGTAAACTACAAATCCACAACCATTACGTGACTCTTAACTTCTCATCCCATTCTCGACCTACTTGCTCATAGCCACATTAGACTCTGTTCCTCATACCGGGGACTTGATCTCACTCTAGACCTTATAATGCCTGGGTGATCAAAAACCTTAAGTCATCAAGCTATCTTGTGCTAAAGATTTCCCTATGGATGAAGGAAAATTCTGTCCTATCATAACTGTTGTGATGCTACAGAAAGTGAGAGTACTCTGGAAAAAATTTTAGCAAAAGTGAAAAATCCTGTTTTAACCTTATCCCCTATTCCTAAGTAATTCCTAGTCAGAAGTGACTCAGGAGTCCCACTAAAGGCCACTCCACATAAAAATGTCTTTGGTAACAAATGGACTCTACTGACCCCTAACCTCTGTATACTCAGGGCAAAAATCCAGCTACACGGACTAGACAGTCACACATCAGCTGTCAATATACATGACTAAGACATGAGCTAAGGAGGAAGAGTGTGGCATTGTAGCTGTGCACAAAGTTTGGAGTCAAGACCTAACCTCACCACTTACTTGTGTATGGTGCTAAGCAAGTAACTTCATCTCCTTGTCCCTTCTTGGTCTCAATGACAGGTAGAGCTAACACATCATGGGGTATCCAAGAAATCAGGTGAAAGGGCACAAAACACTTAGCCCAGCAGGCAGTTGGAACATTTGGAGCACAGGAAATAAAGAATGGTTGTCATCAAAAACATAACTCCGTTCTTCATTCTTGGCCAAACCACTTTAATTTATATCGATGTACATAAATGAAGTTTGTAATTGCTTGAAATTTCTCACCTTGCTCCTGTAGGAAAAAAAAGTGGAAAACTTTAAGAACTGATATTTACTAATCCAAATCTTGTTTACCCAAACATTCAAGCATTTATTGAGCTCTGACTATGGGTAGCCTTGTGGAGAAGAAACACAAAACCATTCTTCCTTTCTAGTCCAGTCATTAGAGCAAAATGTTAGCACAGGACTAGAGGGATGACTCGGGAGTTAAGAGTGCCTGCCTCTCTTCCACAACATCCAAGTTCAGGTCCCAGCACCCACTTCAGACAGCTCACAACTACCTATAACTTCAGCTCCAGGATATCTGACACCCTTTTCTGGTCTCCATGGGCACCTGCACACACAACATACATATAATCTTTTAAAATATTAATGCATGTGTATGAGAATACTGCAAAATTTGCAGGAACAGAGAATAGTGTTGACAACCATAAAAAGACCCCAGAACATCAAGGGGAAAAGAGGCTGCTGGACTTGGACCTGGACAGTCCAGAGGCAGAGCTAAAGAGCTATCTTATTCACCACCATATTCTGATACCCAGCTCAAAACTGGGGGGAGGGAGGGGGCTTGAATATTTTTTTATGTGTATGAGTGTACTGCCGGCATGTAAGAGCAAGCACCCATGTGGTACAATGCTGAGAGAGGTCAGAAGAGGGCATCAGATCCCCCTGGAACTGGAATTTCGGATGGTTATTAGCTGCCATGTGGGTGCTGGGAAATGAACCTGGTCAGTGTTGTTAATCTCAGAGTCATCTCTCCAGCCTGTTTTTTGTTTTTTGAGATAAGAGTTTCATGTTGCCCAAGCCGGCCTTGGGGATCTTCGTAGCAATGGCCTGATCTGATCCTCTTGCCTTCCACCTTCCAAGTGATGAGATTACAGGTATGAGCCAACCATGCATGGCTTTTTTTATTCTTGTTGCTAGCAACTGAATCAGAGACCTCCTTGTGCAGAACTAGTCTTTAATCAGTGAATGAATGGGACCTTAAAATGTAACCTAACTTAGAAAAACTAACTGTTTTAATACACAATAAAAAGGAAAAAAAACAAAGAACAGGCCAACAAATATGAAATATTTAAGGCAGAAATTTGACAAGGCATGAGTGACTGTGGTTCATGCTATCAGGATATACAGTTCTTTAAGACCATCAAAGGTGCAAAAGTCAAAATAAATGTGCATATTTAAGTCAAAATTGAAAACGAGGCTTTAGCCATACTTACCTGTGAAGAGCTGAGCTCACACTTTCAATCCTCCTCATCAGGAAGGATTCCGAGTTCTTCATCTGTCCACTGGGAAGGATCTGGATATGGAAAGTGACCCTGTAACAGCCAGTCAAAAAGAAGTCAAGAGTCTGCACTAATAATGCAAGAAAAAAACAACAATGAGGTAACCACACAGCACCTGACATGCCAGAAGGACAAACGCTCCCTTAGCTAGTTAGTGCTCAGATTAAAGGTACACGCCACCATGCCCAGCCAAGGTGGTCTGAATTTTCAAAACCTCTATTTCAGAGGTAGCAGCCTAAGCCATTAAGTATGTATATGATGGAGGGCAGGAAGATGCGGAGGCTAGCCTCAGATCCATTTATTGAATAAACTATTTAAAATGAAGGGTTTTTTCCTATCCTAAAAACAAACCCAAAGCTACTAAATTTCAAAGTGTCTACAAGCACAAATTTCAAAATCCATCCTTATGTTTCCAGGGCTGGGGTGGAACCTGGGGGTTCATTCTTGTTAGGCATATGTTCGACCACTAAGCTCCAGATGTCAATGGTTTAAATATGTAATTTTGTACAAGAAAAGACTCTGCAAATGTGGCAGGTGTTCGGAGGTTAATGGAATGTTTAAAGGCACCAATAACTCCTCCAGACAAATTACATCTGTTCCACCCAAACCTGGTTGCCCTGGGCCTCTGGCCAGACTGAGGATGTTGAGAATAAAGCCAGGTGTGGTGGTGCCAGCCTAGAGTCCCAGTAGTTGGGAGGTAGGGGCAGAAGAACTGAGAGTGAAAGGTCAGTCCTGCCTACACTGTAAGTTTAAGGATACCCTGGGCTACCAAGGTACCTATGTAATACCTGTTCTTAAACCAAAAAAATTTAAGGGTAAACTTTAACCCATAAAAGAAGATAAATTCAGTAAAGAATTATAGTCTCCCCCACACAGCAATCAAACAGAAACCATAAATCACAAATAACCCTACAGTACATCATTATGTAAACAGGTGCAGAGGTAACGAGTTTCATTAGGTAATATTCATGAAGGTGAAAGGAAACACCCAGGCCAAAAAAAGTTGTCTACAGACACACAATAAAAGAAGCTAAGCTAATCATGTTATCTTCCCTCCCCTGCTCTCAAAAAAGAACTTGGAAACATTCTCCTGCTTACCAGTACAGCGTCCGAGTCATGCCAAAGGCGCCAGAGAATCCAGAACCACATTAACGAGCTTAAGAATTCACCATGGATCACCTGGGATCTGGTCAGCTGGGGAAACTGTCTGTACCGGGGTGTGATATGCACATCACCACCAGCACTAGAAGACAAAGCAACACAGAAAATGGCTTGCTGCATTTTCAAACTTTCAGTTACAGCCTTAAAACCAAAGCTAGCGTTTCTCTCTCCACCAGATGGAAGGACACATCCCTGTTTCCCAGACATACTGCTTTCTCAGCAAGCTTGCCTTAAACATGTGTAGCACAAAAACCATCCACAACTAACAAAAGGCTGATTTATGTACAAAGTGAATATTCATTTTGCACCAGAAATATTAGTAGATTATAGGGTGTTGCCCCAAGAGTTTTAGTTAAGGAACTGTGAACTTGTAATAGACCATTAACTTACCCTCCCTCAAAAAGTATCAAAATTATTTTTGTTCTGCTTATCTACTTTAGAGACAACTTGTAACCTCTGACTTATTTCAGTCTTTTAAAGTTTTTTATTTTCCTGTATATATGTGTGTATGTGCCCCATGGGTGCAGATGCTAAAGAAGGCCAGAAGAGGGTGTTGGATCCCCTGGAGCTGGGGTCACAGGCAATTGTGAACTGCCCAATGCAGTGTTCGGAACTGAATTCAGGACCTCTGGAAGCACTCTTAACCAATAAGCCATCTCCCCAGGCCCTATAATCTTTATTAAAAGAGTGTCTTAGAGAAGCCAGGCATGGTGGTACAACCCTATAAACCAGCACTGGGAAGGGTAGGAGGATCAGAAGATCAAGTTCAGCATCAGCTACAAAGAGTTCAAGGCTAGCCTGGGCTGTATGAGAACCTGTCTTAAGAAACCAAGACTATCATGTGGCAAAAAGAACTAGAGAAAATCCTTCCTAATAATCTAACATCTCTGAATAAAGCCAAGAAGCTTTAAGTTTGAGTAAAGGCTGTTAGGTTTGGTGTCTTCCTTTTGGCACTGGCAAGCTGTGGTACACAGTCTTTAAGGGTTATACCTAGTTTATTCAACTGAACTATAATTATTATAGGGTGGCTCCAATTTAAATAATGTATATTTAATGAGGCTATTTCTATATCCTATTTAGCAGCAATCCATATGCTAACACACAGAATCAGTTACAAAATTTCCTATGCAAAGTATCTTCAACAGTTTCAGTCTAGCACTGCAAAAGTACACTAAAAATTTCTTATAGGTTCTGCAGAATTTATAAATGGCAATTTTTTTAAGTCCTCCCCCCCACCCCCAGAGGAAGCTATCATGCATCCTGCTCTCTCATGCCCCACCCTATTTCCTTCAGACAGGGTCTCTTGCTGAACCTGGAGCTAGGCTGGTTGCTCCCGTCTCCCCGCTCCACAGCACTGAGGTTATAGGTACAAACAGCCTTTTCCTGCGGGTTCTGGAATTTGAACCCTGGCCTCATGCCTGTGTCACACTGAGCCATCTCTCCAGTCCCTGTGATTCTTGGCATGTTACTTAGTTTTTTATTAACCTCTCCTACTCTAAAAGATTGTTGGCCAGGTATTTATTGAATATTCACCATGTGCAGGTAGGTACCAGACATTTTATAAACATGATCTATTATCTTAATTTTTTACAACAACCTTATCAGATAGATCCTTTGATTATGTTTCACAAATGTAAAATGTGTATTTTGATGAAAAAGTACAAGATCTCTTTTTTCTAATATTTTATTATTTTTATGTGTATGAGTGTATTGCGTGCATGTGTGTGAGTGCACCTGTGTAGTGCAATGCCCACAGAGGTCAGAAGGTGTTGGATCTCCTGGAACTGGAGTTACAAATGGTTGTTCGTCCTACCTGGGTGCCAGGAACTAAACCCAAGTCCCTGCAAGAGCAGCCAATGCTACTAACCCTTGAGTCATGTCTCCAGCCCCCAAGATCTTAAATGTTGCAAAAATACTAATTGTTGTTTTGTGTTGGGGGTGTAGCTCAAAGGTGTAGTCTATGAGTTCAGTCCCCAGCACCACAAACAAAGAAAACAAAGACTTAATCCTTAATCAGAATTCAAATTAACATAAAACCTTTCTACTAGTGGTAAAATTCCATTTTTGTGTAAATATTTACCCAACCTCTAGCACTTTCATTTGGCTTATATAAAGTTATCAACTAGAGCTGGAGTAATTAAGAGCACTGGCTGCTCTTTCAGAGGACCTGTGTTCAGTTCCCCAGACATACATGGTCACTAACAACCATCTGTAACTCCAGTTCCACAGGATCTGCTCCCTTCTTCTGGCCTTCATAGGGTGGAGGAGCATGGGTGACTCTGAACTTCAGATCTACCTGACTCCACCTCCTAAATACTGAGATTACAGGCCTATGCCTGGCAAGTACTCTACAACTAACCTGCATCCCTATCCCAAGGCAGAGGGTTTTTTGAACAAAGATACGAAAGACAACAATTTTAGGGGGTTAAAGCACAATAAAACAATGGTCAAGATTGAGAAATGTAAATTTGAATACTTAGATCCCCATCTTATGACATAAACCAGGTTACATGCACTGTGGCAAACCAGATACCCTGAACAACCTTTCAATTAAAATCTCTAACTGGGTATGGACCCCGTTAATCCTAGCACTTAGAAGCCAGAGGCAAGTGGATCTCTGTGAGATTGAGGCCAGCTGATAAACGTAGTAAGTTCCAGGGCAGCTTGGGCTACAGCGAGACCTTGTCTCAAAAAACAACTTAAAAAAAAAACAAAAATTAAAACACATAACCTAGAATGTTAAATAAAATATAAATCTTTCCAAGCATTACCAACTAAGCACAAAAACCTGGGAAGCAGATGCCAGGGAATCCTTGAAGCTCCATCCAGACAGCTAGTTAGCTAGCTACATGAGTTGTGGGGCAAGAAAATCAGACTTCCACCCAAGACGAGTAATCTAACTGTAATCAAACTGCAGCCCCATGATAAAAGATGAATGAATAATGAACAATGGAGAAAGGAACCAGAATTTATTGCTAAAAGTCAAACCATAGGTTAGGTTTGCACCTCAAACTCACATTATCTAGCCTGGACCTGTGTGATCCAAAACTGCAAGGCAAAGGTTGGGATGTAGCCTAAGGGCAGAGCACTTCTCCAGTTGTGGGTCTGGAGAATCCAAGAGAAGAATTTAGTCATCTTAGATTGGGGGCATCTTCAAGAGGACAGAGAATTAAGACCTCAAACAATTCTGAAAGGTAAAACTTCCTGAAGTTAAGGAGCACAGTCAAAAAATACAACAAAATAAGACACTATGAATCTTGTAAATCTAATGTGTGGAGGAAACAAAATGGAAAAGAAATAGCATCCAAGAAAATAATGACTGTTCCAACTGGAGATTTAAAGTGCCAAGTTTAAGGGCTAGAGAAATAGCTCAGGGGTTAAGAGCACTGGTTGCTCTAGCAGAGGAACCAGGTTCAATTCCCAGCACCCATATGTTGGTTAACAACTGTCAGTAACTCCAGTTCCAGGGGATCCCACACCCTCTTCTGACCCCTGGGAGCACTACACAACATGGGTGCATTTGCATACATGCAAATAATACACTCATAAAATAAAAATATTTTTAAAAATAAAAAATAGGGGCTGGAGAGATGACTCAGAGGTTAAGAGCACTGGCTGCGCTTGCACAGGACCCGGGTTCGAATCCCAGCATCCACATGGCGTCTAACAACCGTCCTAACTCCAGTGCCTGGGAATCTGACGCCCTCTTCTGACCTCCACGGGCACTGCACGACATGGGTGCACCTGTATACTTCAGGCAAAACACTCATACACGTAAAAAATATATATATATATATTTTTTAATTATATGCCAAATTTAAAAAGCAAATATACACCTAAATGATGAAAGCAAGACTTACTACTTCCTGCCTAAAGGTCGACAATGGCTGAGCATCGCTAACTAGGAAGATTCCCCCCATAGTCTTCAAGGCGCTCCCAGTCCGGTCCCCACTAGTCCTGAGTTCACCTCCATCTCCCCAACCCCACGCCCACCCCCGCCTGCCTGGTGCAGCGCTCGGGACCTCCACCCGCCTGTACGATAGAAAGGTTGAGCGCAGAGGTCAGTGCAGGCCTGGCTTCTAATCGGATCCAGTTCACTCCTCTCTTTCGGGCACTCCCACACCATGCCACCTTCTACCTCAACTCCGCCAAAGCATCTCCAAAGCCACCCCCTTTTCCCTAGGCCGTGCGCGGCAGCCTGGCGGACTACAAGACCCAGCATGCCTCGGCGACAGCGGAGGGCACTCGCTCGCTCCCGGCGCCGGCCTCAAGGTGATCGCGTCCGCGCGCGGGCCCTTTCCCGCGGAGCGGGCCAAGGAGCGCCCCCACCCCGACACTCACTGACGGAGTCCGTGTCCAGCCGCCCGCGCGCCGCAGCCTCGGAACAGACGGCCTCCGATGCGGGCAAAGGGTGCCAGCCGCGTCAAGGAAGACATGCTAACAGCGTAGGAACGGCCGATCCCAGTCCGCCCCGCCCCACGGAACCACGTTCCTGAGTCACGCCCCATGACGTCACAGGCCCGCCCCCACGGCCGACAGTGAGCCACAAGGGTCAAACGCGGGCCAGTTCGCGCTAGCTGAGGGCGTCTCCTGTGTTTAGCCGACCTTCGCGGCTCCAGCCTAAGGCGCCATCTGCTGAGGCGGGCCGGGAGTCCGCTAGGGAAGTATATCTGTTTCAAAATGAGATTTCTGAGGTGTGAAGTTGGCAGGCTAACCATTTAAAACTGGAGGTTTTGAAAAAAATTTTATCAGGGGAGACCTCAGGAACTTGCGGGTGGAAGGAATGTCAGAGAAACTTGCAGCCTGTCCAGGTTTGGATGGAAGGCAGTGTTGAGAGAGTCCGGGAAGAAGGTTGGGCCGCCTGGTGAAACTTCCAAAGCTAACGCGGATCATTCTCTTCCCACTTTGGCTGATGGAGACGGTGCATTCAAAGGTGCACCTCCTCCCACTGTGGGCTCCTGACCCCCGTATCTCGCACTAAATCTTTTGTGAACCTTGCCAAAGTTTTGTCTTCGTTTCTGTATTCTCAAAACTGAACACTAACCGGGCAGCTGTACTTTTAGCAGAAAGCAGATAAACAGGGAAATGAACCCGCAGCCAACATGGTAACAAATCTAAGAACTGACCCTGATTCGTTTTAATGTTAGCATAGTGTACTGTCCACGCAGGGAAGCATAGGTGTATCGTGATCTTTGAGGAGAAGCATGACTACTGAAGCTCTTAAGATTTCTAGCCTACAAGAAACAAATGACCCACCTACCAAAAGTGATCCTCCTGCCTCTGCTTGCTTTTGTCTCTCAATACTGTCTTCCATCCAAACCTGGACAGGCTGCAAGTTTCTCTGACATTCCTTCAGCAATTCTTGAGGTCTCCCCTGATAAAATTTTTTTCAAAACCTCCAGTTTTAAATGGTTAGCCTGCCAACCTCACACCTCAGAAACCTCATTTTGAAACAGATATACTTGCTAAGTTCCATGGTGTTTCACACTCAGAGTCACAAGTATGGAAAATGAGATAATTATGAAAGATAGGCCTGAATTTAATGACTTAACAGCATCAAATATGACAACCTTCTTTCTGTATCAAAATATGGACTGTTTACCCTTGCATGTAACAGGATACCAGAACCAGGAGTTAAATCCACATAGAACTCATGATTGCCACACCTTAAATAACTCTGACTCCTTCCCACCAACTCTCAGTTTCCAAACAGTGGCTTCTGAGCAGCACACAGTCAAGGCCTGCATTTGGAATGTGAATGAAGACAATACCTTTCCTTTGTAAGCTGTCCTCCAAGGTTACATCTCTACCGCTCTGCCCCTTCTCCCCTTCCCTAGCATTCTGAAGTCTAAAGAGAGGCTAAGGTCTTAATTAGCAAATCATTTTTTTACTAATTCATTTATTTGTGTGTGGGAGAGAGACAGGCAGTCTATGTATTACGTGTGTGAACACAGTGTGCCATGGCAGGCATGTGAAGGTCAAGACAACTTGCAAGAGTTGGTTCTCTCCCACTATGTGGGTCCCAGGTAGAACGCAGGTCAGAATTGGCAGCAAACTCCTTTACTTGCTGAACCATCTCACCTACCCTAATAACGTTTGACTTTCCAGGACCTAGAACATCTAATGAACTTTGGAGAACATCAGAATGAGTTATGCCCTTGCTTTGTCTTTAGTTCCGTGCATAAACTATTACAAAGTATGTAAATCACTATGAATTTTAACTTGTAGAAAATGGTGTGTTTATTTTAAGAAAATATCAGTCAGAAGGATTTCACGGCGTTATATAACCTATATCAGAGTGCAGGAACCACCAACAAGACCCACTTGACGGAGGAGAACAGAGGTTAAGAAAAAGGAAAACCACAGGTTAGTGAGATGGCTGAGCAGTAAAGGCACTTATGCTAAGCCTGAAGACCTGAGTTCATCCCCAGAACCCATATGGTAGAAGGAGAAAACCAACTCCTGCAAGTTGTCCTCTGACACATGCTGTGGCACCTTCATACCACACCCAACACACACTAAATAAATAAATAAATAAATAAATGCAATTTTAAAAAGAAAAGGAAGGAGAAAAAAACAACTGGAGAGATGGTGCAGTGATTAAGAGCACATGCTGCTCTTGTGGAGGACCCAAGTTCAGTTCCCACAATCCATGTCAGGCAGCTCAGAACCTCCTATAACCTCAGTTCCAGGGGATCTGACGCCCTCTTTTGGCCTCTGCATGTACACACACACACAGGAAGCAGGTAAACAAAATAAGTAAGTATATTTTGTCCTCCTGGAAAGGACATTTTCCCTGAAACAGTGTCTCTGGCCCCAGTCTCAACTTCATCAACTGAATGTACAACTGAATGCCCTTCCCTCCCTCTATACTGCAAATAACCCCAAGCTTTTTAAACAGATGCTGAGGCCAGGTCACAAGAAAGTTGAAATGTGCCCTGCACTTATCCCAGCTTTAGATGTCCCAGCTGCCAAAGCACAGACCCTCAGGAGCAGCTTTTACACCATTCCATGGTCAGAAGAAGGATGCTGGCCCTGTGAGAAGGAAGGGCTTTGCTGCCTCCAGGATATCCAGCTTGGGGTCCAGTGAGCGGCCAAGCCCCTCGAGCACCATGATGGCCAATATAATGGAGGCAAAGTTGCTCTCGAGCTTCACCTAGAACAGAAAGACAGCAGTTCTTCCCAGACCTAGAGATCAAGCTGAGCATCCGGGGCAGCCTTGCTATTGGTCCTGCGCCTCTCTTGCGCTGTCCATTGGATTTTATTATCTACTATCTACCTGACATTCTTTTCTTAGTTCATCATCTCCCCACCACCCTCCCACATGCCCCAGCCACAGCAGTCAGAACAGTGTACTAATCCCTCTGATGACAGCAGGACAAGGGCACCTCCCCACCCAAGGATCAGTAACACAAGTCATGGATGAAACGCATGGACCGTCCGCTGGGCCATTTCTATGGTTTTCAATACATTTTTCTACCTCTAAATATCACAATACTTAGACTGACTGCACAGAACTGACAGAGCCACAGACTATGTTCTGAAGGAAGAAAGGGCCCACCAGGCCTGAATCAGAAGATAAAACAGCGTTCCCCAGGCAAACGGACTGTGAGGAAAGGAGGGTTTCGCCACTCCGTTGCTGTGTCCTGCCCCGCTGCTTTCAGAGACTTCTAACTGCACCTCACCTTATGCATCATCATTAGCTTAAAGACGCTGGAGAGAAGGCTGGAAACGTGAAGCTGGAAACAGAAGATCCCAGTCAAATTCCAGGGAACTGCAGAGCCATCTCTTTCCCTCCCAGGACCCTTCCTTCCCACTTCCTCACTCCTCACACTTGCTCACATTCACAAGCACACACACACCTGAGAGTGGAAAAGGGGCTTCCCAGCAAACAAGAGAAAGGACTTTGTCAATACAGTCCCCACTGACATCTCGAGACTGTCAGAAATGCCTTCAAGAGAAGGCTCATAGCCCTGTCTGCCTCATCCTTCTCCCCATCTGCATGTGGAAAGCTCCTATATGAATAGACCAAGGTCCTAGAGGATAGCTCAGAGGCTTGCCTGGTGTGCCCAAAGCCAAAATGTGTGCATGTGTGTGTGTGTGTGTGTGTGTGTGTGTGAGAGAGAGAGAGTTTGTAACCATCTGAATAAACCAAATCAGCAATGCTGGAGGCCTCTCTGTGTGTTGACCCAGTTCTGCCTAATGTTGGCCATGCACCTGGGTAAGACAGGCAAGTTGTTAACCCAGAGTAAGTACAACACAGCTCTGGGTCAGGCTACACAAGGGAAGTGGGTTTAGAGTACATCCTTGGTTTGCCCCTCCTTCCATGCTCAGCTATGTCCACAGCAGCTATATCATGGTAAAGCAGGGGTTCTGCCACAACAGTCACCCAGAGAACCCAGACACAGAGCCTGAGGTTCAGTTGACCCCATGAACGTTCCAGATGTGGGGATAGGAAATGCTATTTATTACCTACCCTGAAACTCCCACCCCATGTGAGCTCTGCCCAAGTCCGAGCACAGGAAGCACCGTTGGTGCCCGCCCACCTTTTCCAGTGTGACAGTGTTCTTCCTGGCCTGGGTAACCAGTGTGGCCATTTCCGCTTTGAACGCCTCCACATCCTTGCACTCATTGGCCCGGGCATGATGCAGGAGGAGCTCAGCCACTCTACGGCCCTGGAAAAAAAAAACAAGAAAAGAGCGCGGTAGAGGAGAGCAAGCACACTGCATGATGCTCTCGCCACTCAGCCGTGCACTCTGCCCTCGAGCCCCCCTCTTTTTCAGCTGCTACCCTCTACTAGGCCTGTTGGCTAGCTGAAGTCTTTTGAGATCTCTGCTTAGCATGGTCAAGACAAGGATATGTGTGGCCTAGTTTTCTCTCCTGGGCCACATGGGTACATCCCAGTCCGGGCAAACCTGGAGTCCTGCTGCTCAGGCACATATGACACTGCTCACCACCTGGCCCAGCTAGAGCCACCGGGCCTTGTAGCCTAGGCTGGAGGAGGCAGGCTTTCCTAGTGAGCTCCCTTCCTGCCAAACAGAGCTGCCAACTGCCAGATGCCCTGGTCCCTGTGATCCAGCCCACCTTTACCCTGCTTCCTGAGACCCGTCCAACCTAAGTGCTTGTCTCCATCAGTATCTCAGGACATTGAGCCCTTCAAATGACTGTCACTTCCCACAGTATGGTCCCAAGAATCAAAGCTCTTTCTCCTACGGCTATAATCTGTACACCCAAATCTTGTCAGAGGAAGCCAGCCCAATCCATACTGCACCCGTGTTTACTCAGGGGTACTTTCAAGCTCACTTTGCACATGGTTTTTATTGGCTCCCCTGAATTTTGCTTCTTTTGCAAAAACAGCTCTTTATCCCAGGGTTTTTCTAGAGGGAGAATTCTCCACCAGGTGGCCACAGGGTATCTTCCCAGTCATTCGTAATAAGACATTTCATGTGGATTCCAGTGAAGCTTTGCTACTGCCTGCTTTCTAATAGTTCCCACCCCTCAAAGCCCTCCAACGGTATGTGGGAAACAACTCACAGCACAGATTCCCACAGTCTTGCCCCACGGAGAGGACATGTCCTCTCACCACGGCTTCTCCCCACCCTCACGTACGGCACAGCGCTGATGGGACGAAACCTCTATTTGGTCAAAAATCTAGTGCAGAACCAGTAAGATGGTTCAGTGGGCAAAGGCGCTTGACACGTAAGCCTGAAAACCTGAAAATCATAGCTGAAGGGTGAACTATCTCATCAAAGTTGTCATCTGACCTCCACACACATATCACACACTAATAAAAGATAGCCTTCTGTCACATCCCACCACGACAGAATAAGAGAAACTACAGGACCACAATGCAAGCGGGAAGGAGGCCTCTCTAAGCAAGGGCACCACCTCTAAGAGGCTCAGAACAGCCCGGCCTGAGCACCAGCACCCTCTCGGGGCCCAAGCCTACGCCTCCACTCCCCTATGTGCATGTCTACCTGCAGTTTTCTGATAAACATGGGCATTCACCATAGACACTAACTCAGGAATACTACATCTAGACAGGCAGCTCCCCAGAGCCTAAAGGCCCAACCCCAGTGGATCTCACCTGCCCCATCACCACAGCCAGAAAAACTGCCCGGAAATTCCTCAGGTCCGAAGCCTGTAGCTCTACCACTATGCCAGCATCCAACAGCACCAGATGAAGGGGCCTCAGAGCAGGCGTCATGTGCACCTCCAAGCTTGGTAAGAGTCCATCGGCACCCTGGACCAGGATGTTTCCAGGGTGAAGGTCTCCATGCACAAAGTTATCCACAAATATCTGAAAGAGATTGCACCACCCAAGACTGCAACAACCCTCCCACCTCAGAGTCCCTGGGCTACATGCAGATTTCAGGGGTTGCCACTGACAGTGACGAAGCAAGGGGAGTTTCACAAAGCCCTCTGCTAGATGCTCGCACCTAGAATCTGGGCAGGGACAAGTCAGCCAAAAGATTTGTTTTGGTTTCTGTTTGTTTGGTTTGGTTTGGGTTAGGGTTTAGTTCTTGAGGCTGGGTCCCATGTAGCCCAGGATCATCCTAAGTCCTTGATAGATCCTCCTGCCTCCACCTCTGAGGCGTCTGAATGCACTACCACACCCAGCTTAAGTCAAAGTTTTTAAGAGAAAAATTATTTTCAAAGTATAAAGTAGACCAGACTATATTTCAAAAGACTTAGTTTTATTTTATTGTTTGAGTTATTGAGGTTTTAATTACATATAAATAATTACTATTCATTTTTGCTCAAATATCCTCCAATAAAGACTGTGGTTGAATACTTGCCTCGAATGTGCAAAATCCTGGACTCTGTCCCAGTTCCACCAAAACAACAAAAATACTCTATATACCTAAAACTCATAGAATTCAATCTTTTTATTACATTTTTATTTTATTTCATGTGAGTATGGGAGTGGGGTACATGCCATGGTGTGTGCTTGTGGAGGTCAGCAGATGGTTTTCAGGACTCAGTTCTTTCCTTCTACCATTTGGGTCCTGAGGATCGAACTCAGGTCATCACATCAGGTTTAGCAACAAATGCCTTTACCCACTGATCCAGTTCACTGTCCCTACATCTCTTTTAAAAATAGTTCATGCACCAGACATTTCCTGGAGCTGGAGATGCAGCTTAGTTGGTATAGGTCTACCTAGCATGCACCAAGCCTCCAGTTTAATCACCAGCACTGCATAAAACCAGACATGGTGGCACAGGCCTGTACTCAACAAAACAAACAAAAACACAAAATAAAATAAACATCAGACATTTCCTCCATTGCCATAACCTGCACACATCTGGAGAAACATTAACAATCACATGCCTACCCACCAATGTACAGGACACAGTCCTGAGAACAGCACACTTGGGGGTGGGGTGATTGGCAGAAGAGATGGCTTTGGCCCTAGTGAACAGGAAGGCATGCCCAGGGGACTCTTCTAGATGGAAAGCCAGGCACTACCCCTACTGGCAGGACCTCTAGGTGCCAGAGAGAGCAGCAACGCCGTTCCCTGCCTCGAACTGAGAAAAAAAAGCTGGGTATTCCTCTCACTGAGCTCAGACCCCCAACCCCCACCCCGCTTCTCCACCTTCACCTCCCTGCCTTCCACCTGTCTCTTTCCAGCCTCCAGGAAGACCACATCCTAGACAATGTAGTAGCTTCTTTCCTTGTTCCATGAGTTGATGAGGTCCGGTTATTACAGTGTTGATGGCATAACTGACAGACCTTAGACTTACTAGATCCTGTTAGAAATATCAACTCATCAAACCATCATGGCAACCCCATGAGCAAAGTCCTTTGTACCCCTCTGGACCAATGAAAAGGCAGAGATTCAGAGCCCTGCCCCAGCTGTCTCTCCCTGTCTTCAGCTAGTAGGTAGCAGAGCTGACATCTGGTTTTAGACACAACTAGTTCAGACTCTGGGCTCTAAGCCATTGGGTAGACCAGAGATAGCCCTAATACCTCCAGGGTCAGCATGGCTCAGACACCATGTCTCCTGAGTTCTTTCCTAGAACCAAAACAGAAACTTCAAACCTCTTTGTCTTCTCAGATCTCCTCTCCTCTGTATCACACCCATCAGTAGACAATCTCACTCTTGACTTGCCAGGAAACACAAGCTTCCAACTATCCCCGCACTGTAATCTTCCCTACCCTCTAGTTCCAGTCTTCTTAATGCATTGATGGAGGTAGAGAGGCCTGTCCTGTATATCCTGGCTTCTACCCACCAGGCTTCAGGCACACTCCAACCCCAGCTGTAGATAGGCATGTCCACACATGGCAGGTGTTCCCTGGTAGTCAAGGACAGCGTTGAGATCCCCTGCTGCAGCCTTATGGAAAACAGCATCCCCCTTAATGAGGCCAGGTACCTGATGCTCGTGACCCTAATCCATTTGTAACTCCAGTTCCAGAGGATCTGATGCCCTCTTCTGGCCTCTGTGGCATTGCATCCATGTAGTGCATTTACATTCATGCAAGCAAAATACTCATACATATTAAAAATAAATCCAAAAAATTTGTCTTTTTTATTAAAAACTCACTGAGCACCACACTGAAGACCTGTGCATTTGCCAGGTATAGTTCATGCCTGTAATGTTAGCACCTGGATGGCAGAGGCAGGAGAATTAATGGAGTTTGAGGTCAGCCTGGGCCAAGCCTGAGGCCTGCTATATAATGAGTTTAATCTGAGCTATACAAAGAGAACATACTTAAAAACAAATCTCTACACTTCAGTGAATATTGTAATAATGTAATTTTTTTAGAAAAGAAAACTCAGAATGAGCTCACTTGCCCCTGGATTAAAGTCCTGACTCTTCTGAGCCATACTACCTGACATGCCTTCCGCCTCCTACTGCTGCTCACCCTTGGCACAGGCTGTCCTCACAAAGGCAACACACAGACTTTCTTTCCACTCCAGCTGAAATGGAACCATGTCTCGGATCCAGACGAGGCCCTCCCAGTGGACGCCTGGCTACCTGCGCCGGCCCGGATGCCGAACTTCTCCCCTGCTGCTTTCCCAGTGAGCACTGATTTCAGCACTTAGCACAGTGCGCACTCCACAGACCACTGACAAAGCAGTATCTAACATGTGGAACCACCTCTGCTGTTTGTCTAAAACTGGGTGCTCAACTCTCTTCCCACCGTGCATACAGTGCGCGCTACAGCACAAGTCCTCAGCTCAAGCTGGGGGACACAGAAACACTGGGGGCTCCACTCTTTCTAATATACATTCCCAACCTGCAACTGTCCCCTTGGCTCACCCTCCCACCCAGATGCCCAGCAGAGCCCCCAACTGCCCCCCTCATGGAACCGGCAACATACTGAGCCTCAGCACCTAGGAGCCGAGCTCACCATCTTCAGGAGCATGTTGATCCCCAGCCACGCGATCTTCCTCTTCAGGTCGGTGGGAATTCCTGCCTGCTGGTAGGTGGACACTGGCACACTCTCCTTGAAGAGAGTAAGAAGACAGCTTTAATCCTCCCCTGCTCCAGTCCACACATCTGTATTGTCTCCCTGTTCACAGCAAGGTGACCCAGAAGCTGATCTTAGAACCCCTATGAATCTGCCATCCACACATTAGTTTTAATCTATTTACAGTTCCCTCCTGTGAAACTTCTCAAAAGGACTGACAACCATTCACTCTGCTACCGACAGGGAAGAGATGCTTGGGTCCTGGAGAGGACAAGAGCAGGTGACAAAAATAAGCCAAAAGCCAGGTGTGGTAGTATAAGCCTGTAATCCCAGCACTTGGGAGGTGGAGGCAGGAGCATCAAGAGTTCAAGGTCATCATCAGCTATACAGCAACTTTGAGTCCAGCCTGAGATACGTATCACCCTGTCTCAAAACAAAACATCAAAATAAAAGCAATGAAAGAAGCAGCCAACAGAAAAACGAATGAGCTGGGGCTTGAATAGAAGGGGAAGCTAGTAAATAAATGCTTGGCTCAGCTGATTTCACTGTCAAAAGCAAGCCCCTGAAACGAGGGTAAAAGGAACATCCAGAGACTCCAAGTAACTGGCTAAAGGCCACACAGATAGAAAACTGGGTGATTCATGTAAGTTCCTAGATCTCACATCACCATCACTAGGGAGATGGGCCTAAGGGACACAGATGCTGGGGAGCATTCTCTGTATCAACTGTGTTTTCATTCAATGTATCATTTACTCCTGGGACAGTGCCATGAGGTCATAAGCTAATAACACAGCAGATTAGATTTTAAAGTCTCTTGGCCAGCTCACTGCACTCCCTTTCTTCCTACCTGCTCCTCACTGGCTAGTAAGTTGGCTTTGTGCAGATGGACTCCAGGACCTGACACATACTAGGCGGTGCTCTACCACCCTTAGCCCCAAACAAAAATCACATCTCTCCAGCCTTTCTCCAGCCTCTGTGGGGGTAGCCAGCTGTGAGTGACAAGCAGGACCAGATTCTCACTTCATATGTTTCCACCAATATATCCCTAGTGACAAAAGGGTGCAGAGGGGTGGGGAACTTCACAGAGGTCACATTCTGGAAGTTGTCCTGGAAGTGCTCTAGATTCCGAGCTTCATAACGGAGGTCGATCTGCAGAAATGGAGAGGAAAGATGAGCTCACAGCAACGGTCTCTGAAACTTCCAAAAGTCAGCAGGTCACTAAGTTCTCCCAGGCTTCCTCACAGCTTCCCTAGCCCCCGCAGAACAGCCAGAAACCTCAGAGAATTGCCCCAGCCAGTTCAAGCCACCCCAGAAGTCCAGAATATCCATTTGAACTCCTCCAAGTCAGACAGGAGATCCCGGGTAAGATTCTGGCCCTTCTGTTTCCTCCCTGCTCACCTACTTCCTCACACCAGCTGATGGATGCCCTGACCCATCGTCCTCTCAGACAGCCTGGTGCCCAGCTGGCCCAGCTCTCCAGCCCTCTCCTTCCATTATGGTCAATAAGCTGGGGCCACTTCTACACGAGCTTGTTCTGCTCTCCCCCACTAGAGAGACTGGCACTACTGAATGCCCAAATCCATTTTTATTTTTATTTTTATTTTTGTGGTTTTTGAGACAGGTCTCTCTGGAGCCCCAGCTAGCCTGAAGCTAGCTATGTAGATCAGGTTGATCTCAATCTCACAGAGATCCACCTGCCTCTGCTTCCCAAGTGCTGGGATTAAAGATATGGCCACAGGACCAGGCTGTTTTTCTCCTCCCTGACCATGTCCCGGTTGTCTGCATGGTGAAGTCCACACTCTCCACAGTGTCATTTAGGTGCTCAGGATTTAGCTCCTGCTCCTCCAGACCCATCTCCTTTGGTCCCTCCCTCTTCCTCTACAACCCAAAGCTCCAGCCTCACCTCAAATCCTACAGACATTCAGTATGGCCTGAAATCTTCCCACTCCTTGGCCTTCCTAACTACCAGGGAGTGAAATTAAGACCCCATTGACCCAACTGCAAACGCCTTTCAATCCTCCACTCTGCTCAGGCTGGTCTTAACCAGATCCTCTCCCGAGCCCCTACAGAGCCCATGCCAAGCTGTGGAGGCACAAATGGAACTCTAGTCATAACTGATTCCCAAGTAGTCATGTGGCAGCCCGTCTACCCACTGCACATCTCTTAAGAACAGGAAAAGATCACTTGTATCTCATCAGCTTCTAAGAGTTTTTAATAACTGCTTCATGAATGCATAAATGAACAGAGATCGAGACGCTTACACACACTTAGCTAAGCCTGCATCATGCGGGGACAAGGGGATTAATAGGAAAGGCTAGTTTGTTTTTCAAAGATTTATTTAATCATTTTATATATATATATACGTATATATATATATATATATTTTTTTTTTAGTCTTTTTGAGACAAGGTCTCCTGTTGCTACAGCTGACCTGGAACTTGTTATGGAAACCAGGCTGGCCTCGATCTCACAGAGGCCTCCCAAGTGCTGTGATTAAAGGCATGCACCACCATGTCTAGCTCAAATATTTATTTTTATTTTTAACGGTGTGTGTGTACACAAGTACAGGTGCCCTCAGAAATCAGAAGGGGTTTTGGATCCCCTGAAGCTGGAATTACAAGTGGTTGTAAACCACCTGATGTGGGTGCTAGGAACAAAATTTGGGTCCTCTGCAAGTACAGTATGTATCCTTAAACACTGAGCCATCTCTCCAGCCCTGGAAAAACTGGTTCTTAAGACAAATGAGTGACATATGGAGACTCGAGTTTCAAGTAATGGGACTCCTGATGTCTACCAGGCTTTTACTGGGAACTAAAGCTCAGATGAGGGGTAAAATCAAGAGTCAAAATAAAGAGATAGTGGCTAGAATCGAAGCTGTTTTCTCTGTTTTAATCATCTTTTATTTTGTCAAACCGTCAATAAATACTCCATAACAAAGAGATAAAGAGCTAAGCTTTCTACCCTGGTCTAAATACCATACTAAGGACACACACACACACACACACACACACACACACACACTCCTACCCAGTTAAAAATCCCCTCCAAAAAATTGCTATGTTGAAATCATAACCCCTAAGGTAACAGTATTAGCAAGTAAGGCCTTGCAGAGAGTCTTGAGGGTGGAGCCTTCCTCGGCAGATTACAAGAGGCCTGAAACCTTTGCCCCTTCACCACACAGACACACTGATGAACCAGAACACTGACTCTCAGCAGTCACTCAATTTGTCTTAACCTTGGGCTGAGTGTCTGGAACTTTGAATGGGAAACTACTATTGCTCTATAGCATATGGTATTTTGTTAAAACAGTCCAAATTCTTTACTGTCTGCCTGTTTTTGTTCTTTGAGACAGGATCTCAATATGTAGCCCTAGCTGGCCTAGAGCTCACTACATAGACCTGGCTGGCCTCAAACTCATAGACATCCTCCTGCTTCTGCCTTCAGAGTGCTGGAATTACATTCTACACCTGGTACTCCAAATACTGTCTACACATTAAAATGTGTTCCTTGAACTTAAAACCTTTGGTCAGAGGATATAAACGAAGACTTAGCATGTAGTGTATGAAAGCCTGCCCACTCTGGCTCTACCTGACAGGAAACCAGTGTAGATGCCCACTGGGAGGCCCAGCCACCCTGGGAATATCTGTTAAGTCCAGCTACTTATACAAATGTCCCAAAGGAGCCCATTAGGGAAGAAGTCCTAGTCAACTCAATTGGCCCTGAAAACAAAACAAAGAGAGGACGGGACTTGGCTATGACTTCTCACTCTGGTGTTCAGCCACTGTTATGGCAGAGCTAATATGACATTCCGTCAGACCTGTTTCTTTTTTCTCCCAAGCACAAAAGGATTTGTTTTTTTCTTTTTTCTCACTATGCAGCTCTAGCTGGCTGGAAACTTGCTATGTAGACCAGTCTTTCTAAAAAAGAAAAAAGAAAGAGTATACAGCCTTGACTACTTCCAGTTTGTCCCTCTCTGCTTCTCTGCCTACCTGGAGATGTAAGTCCTCAGTTTTCTGCTCCAACTGCCTCTGCTATGCCTTCCCCATGTTATCCCTCTGCAAGCATAAGCCCAATAAATTCTTCCTTTTATAAGTTTCCTTGATCGTGGTGGCTTTTTGTTTGTTTAATATATATTTATTTACTTAAATATCTTATTTACTGTTTTTATTTTATGTGTCTGGGCATTTTGCCTACATGTATATAAGAGAATGTGTACAATTCTCGCAAAGTCAGAAAAGGGTGTTGGATCCCCTGGAACTACAGCTATGGATGGTTGTTGGTCATGATGTAGGTGCCGGGAATCAAACCAGGATCCTTTGCAAGAGCAGTCAGTGTTCTTAACCACTAAGCCATCTCTCCAGCCCCCGGTTATCATGTTTTATCATAGTAACTAATACAGATCCTAAAACTACTATGGAGTAGAATTCCTCTCTTCGCTCAGTTTACCTGAATACAACCAAGAAATAATCTCAGAGCACAAAGCTGGTGAGATTGGGCTCCTTCATTTCATCAGCTAGCATGACTCACATTGACTGATAAATCATATTGTGACATTCTGGGAAATAACCTATTTATTCCTCATTGACCTGTTCATAACAACAGCTAGTGGAAAGAACGTGGTTAGGTATTATTTACAGCTGACAGGAAAACTTACCTGTTGGACCATGAGCTTCTCAAATTCCTCCACAATCTCAGGCAAGCTAAGCCACTTGACTCCTGGCACCAGCCCTAGGACACGGCTGCCAATCTTCATCAGCAGTAAATCCATGTACACCTGAGAGAGTAGGCCAGGGTGCAACACCTGCCAGAAAGAACCATGAGATGGGAAGCAAATTAGGAAGAAACATTTTACCTATTTGCCTAGCCAGCACTGATTCCCACAGTGTGCTTCTCTCCAGAGCAAAAGGGAAATGACCCCATACCACAGTGCCCGTGGAGTGTAGTCCTTTCACCTAAGAGGCAGCAGACTCCAACTGGCTCATTTTCCTTCCTCAGACTATCCCCACCACTATTCCCTTAAGTCGAGAAATGAAACAACTTAAGCCAAGCCTGGTGGCATAGGCCTGTAGTCCAGGCTACTTGGGAAGGGAGGATCACAGGTTCAAGACCTACCAGGACAACCTAGCAAAACATTTGTCTGGAAATAAAAATTTTAAAAGGCTAGAGAGAAGGCCCAGTAGTTAAGAGCATTTACTGTTCTGAAGACCCAGGTTCAGTTCCCAGCACCCACACCTGGTGGCTCATACTACCTATAACTGAAGTCCCAAGGGATACAAAACCCTCCTATGGCCTCTGAGGGAACTCGCATGTATGTAACATACCTGCATACACACATTAAAGAAAAAGAAAGAGGGCTGGGGAGATAGATCAGTGATTGAATGCTTGCCTAGCATGGGTGAGGCCCTGGGATCAATCTTCAGTACCACAAAAAAACTGAAACAGCTTGCATGTATCAGGTATTAGTCAAACTAACAGGAATACAGGCTGCACACCCGAATACAACAATCTAAAACTCAAGATGCTTCAGAATCTGAAACTTTTTAAGCACTGACACAATGTCACAAGTACAAAATTCCAAACCTGGTTTTAGGTGATGGGTCCAAGTCACAACAAAAGGGCACTAAAAATATTGCATAAAATACCAGCAAAGTAGCTCATGCCTTTAATTCCAGCACTCAGGAGACAAAGGCTGGCAGATTTTTATGTTCAAGGCCAGCCTAGTCTACACAATGAGTTCTAGGCCGGTCAGGACTAGTGAGATCATGGCTCAAAGAAAAAAATAAAATAAAATAAAACTACCTGTAGTCTGCAAATATAACATAAATAGGACATATAAATGAATTTCATGTGTTTACACTTGGGTCCTAGCCTCAAGATATCTCATCAAATATATGTCAATGTTCTAAAGTTCAAAAATTAATGTATTCCAAAACATTTTTGCTCCCAAGCATTTTGGAGAAGACTCAACCTGTGAATGAAAGGCCATGTGCAGGTGACTCTCACAAGTGTTTCTGACCCTCGCTCAATGGGTAAATTGGCCTACCAAAGATGGAGAGGGCCTGGCTGAGGACCGGAACACTTACTTTCACAGCCACTGGAATGAGGTGACCTGACTCAGGTGGGCAGCTAGGGGCCTGGGATGTGCCTACAGCTGACCCAACCAAGCCAGCTTTAGGAAAGAGCAGCTTTTCTAGAAACGCTTGATCAGCAAGATTTCCTGGAGACTTCCACTCTTTCCCAATGTGTCCAAAGAGTTCTGGCCCCCTGACTGCCCTGCCTCCAGAGGACAGGTGAGACGCTTCCCCAAGTCTCCAGGTACTGCCCTCCAGCAAAGCAGCACTGGCGAATGCCTTGTACACTTGAGCCACACAGCCTGAACCCACAGGTTCCTGGGTCTTGAAGAAGAGGAGGTTCCCCCAATCCTTTCCAAAAGCCTGTTGGAGTAAGTGTTCCGTGAAAGCCCAACGGTGGGGAGCGACCTGGACGTGCAACTTGGAGAACTGGGCACAGAAAGCCTCCGAAAAGAGATCTTGCCTGGTACCGGCCCATTGGCCCAATTTGATGTACGTTGGGCCCGAGCTCTCGGTGGCTTTCAGAAGCAGGTGCAGCCAGAGGCTGGCGAAGCCAGGAGCCAGATAGGTGAGGGGGTATAAGAGAAGGAGGGGGAAGAATTTCACCAGCAGCGCGCCGGCACGCAGACTGAGGCGCAGACACAGGAAGACGCGGCCCAGGGGCCCCGACGGGTAGTTCATCTCCACCCGCCCATTTTCAGCCAGATCACCCCAGTGGGACTTTCGCTGGGACAAGCTGCCAGGAGCCCCCTCAACGACGTCCCCAGAGGCTGATATGAACTTGGGCAAAGTGCCGAGCAGAAGCCAACAGAGTCTGGCATTGCGACAGTATCCCAGGGGTCTGAGAAGGCCAAGCTCCTTTCTGAACCCAAAGCATCGAAGGTGTGACAAGCAGACCCTGACCGACAAGCGCCAGGGGGTCATCATCCTCCCCAGGCCACGGCCTACGGCTGCTGGCCCACGACTTAAGCGGAACCCATCGGTGGAGATGGCACGGCGGGGAGGAGTCTGCTGCCCCCGAGGTGCTGGGACCGTGCCCCCCGCAGGGAGCTACGCCAGCCCGGCTCCTCCGCGGCAGGAGCGGCTGCGCATCCGCCCGGCTCCCCGCGGGTACGGCAGGCCGGAGCGCCCAATCCCGCAGCACGCGAGGCCAGGCCCAAGCAGGACCGCGACCTGGGCCAGAGAGCGCGGGCGGACGCGGGGTCACCGGGCAGCTCGAGATCGCGGCAGCGCGCGGCGCCTGCTCCGGGCCCCGTCGTGGAGGCGCGCGGGAGGGCCGGTGCGGACACCAGGCCTCCGAGAGCCGGGGGAGAGGGGGCAGAGTGGGTTAGGGCGCGGGGCGTGTAGCGACCCAGGCACCCCGCCAGGAAGGCGGCAGGAGCGTGGACCCCACGGCAGCGGGACCTGTAGGAGGCCGAGCTCCGGGCCGAGGTCGGACTGCCGAGGACCAAGCGGCCCGCGTCTTCTGGGAGAGCTTCTGGCACCGTCCGGGCCCCGCCCTGCCCTGCTCAGGACCCGCCCCTTAAAGGGGCCGCGATACCAACGCTCCCAGAAGCTCCGGGACGCTGAGTCCTTGGATTGCATTTAGCTCAAAACACAAAAGCAGCCTCCATTACCGCCTTTCCCATGCGTCTGCCTCTCCTCTTCACAGCTTCGCCGTTTTCAGCCTTATACAAATCAAAGACGTGGGTTGCAGATGGGTTCTGATTGAAAGCGCGCTTTTCAGTTCTTGGGGTACCGGTGGGGGAGTTCTTGGACCGCTTAGAGGCCCAGGCTGCACTGATTAGGTGATGGTGTTTGGACTTTGGAGAATGGCTTATACATTCAAATGCTTACTATGCCCAATACATCTTTCTTGAGCTCAATCTAATATTTGTTGGGTCTCAGTAATATGTATTTGACTAGATGTTGACCTGGACTCTGGTCTAAATACTGAGGGGAAATGGGGGTGGTTTTTAATAAGGAAATATATAAATGCAATTTCCGGTAAGATAGCTTGGCAGATAAAGGCGCTTGCCGCCAAGTCTGACGACATGAGTTTAATACCTAGGACCCACATGGTGGAAGGAGGGCACTGATTCCCACAGGTTGCACACACACTCACATACACAAAATAGATAAGTGTAATACAAATAAAAAGGTAGCAAAGACCATGAAAGCAATGAAGAGTAGATGGAGCCATAAGAGGAGGCTACACTGGGAAAGTGATGAAGGGCTTGGGACAGAGGCTAAACAAAGGAAGCCCCAAAATAGGAAGGCATTAGTGAAGTTCTGAGATCTCTCTCTCTCTCTCTCTCTCTCTCTCTCTCTCTCTCTCTGTCTCTCTCTCTTTGTCTCCTGTGTGTGTGTGTGTGTGTGTGTGTGTGTGTGTGTGTGTGTGTGTTTAACCTTGAAGAACCAAAAGGCAGTTAGACAGCCCTGGTCTCCAGTGGAAGAGTGATGGAGCCTATGAAAGGGCCTGTAGGTGGTTCTCAGCTCTAAGAAGCTGCTTGCCCTGTAATACCACAGTTGTTGACAGAAGTCTGGCCAGGGGTGGGTGTGAGGGAATCACAAAGGTAAAGGTACAAGGACATGGCCTATACCCACAATTCCTATGCTGCAAGTGTCACTCGGCAACATTAAGAAATCCCCCAAATGTGAACCCAGGGCTGCTAATAACAGGAATGGGAGAGTGGTCAGTGGCTCTGACTGCAGTTAACTAGCGATCTATTTCCCAATTCTGAAAGATGCTGAACTTCCCAAGGCACACACCATGCTTTATTCTACTTTGAAATATGACCAGGAACTATTATCTCCTAACATTTGTCCACTCTGTCCCAAAGGTTCACACAATTGTCTTGGGTAGTTCTGAATCACCATTTAAACTCTAAACCTTTGAAACTTTCAGCACCTTTCAGTGTGACCCTAGGCAGTTCTCTCCTGATCTCTGCTTCTCCTTAAAGGACATGGAGAGGTTAAACTGAAGTTAGACAAGTTCATCTGTAGGCTTTACAAGTCCTCTAGACTGGGATTTATTGTTCTGGGGGTTAGTATGTTTAGCAACAGTTATGAACAGAAATTCTGATGCTCAATAAAATGGCTTCAGTTGCTTTTTTTTTTTTTTTCATCTTGTCCTTGGGGACAAGTTATATGACCTGTCTGAGCCTCTATTTCTCCTTTGTAAGACAGAGATAAGAAAAGTCACTACTTGAAAGGCTATTGTGAGGCACAAGCCCTACATTCACTTGATATTAGCAAACATTGTCATTTTTGTCATCTAAATAAAACAGAAGCCATGTGTCCTGGCTCATACCTTTAATCACAGCACTTGGGAGTCATAGGATCTCTGTGAGTTCTAGGCCAGCCAGGACTACATAGTAAGACCCTGTCTCACATACATATATAGTAAGACTCTCTCTCAAATACATACACACATAAATTAATTTAAAAACAACTAATTAAAAAGCAGACATGGTTCTGTTTTGTGTAAGATCTCATTTATTTTTTTCACTATTTATTATTACTAGTAATTATAACTATTACTATTACATTGAGACAGGGCCTTGCTCTAAAGCCCAGGCTGGCTTGGCACTCCCTATCTAGCCAAGCTAACCTTAAACTTGAGACAATCCTCCCGTCTCATCCTCCCAATTGCTGGAATTGTTAAGTGTGAACCACCATGCCCAGTATTTTTTATTTTTTTATTTTTTTGAGACAGGCTCTCAAGTAGTTCAAGCTGGCCTCCAACTCAATACATTCCTAAGGTTGACTATCTTCCTGCCTCTGCCTCTTGAGTGCTGTAATTACAGGCATATACCACCCATGCCCAGCAGAAGATCTCATTTAAAATAGTGTTGAAGCTAAAGAAATGGCTCAGCTGTCAAGAGCACGTGCTGCTCTTCCAGAGAAGCCAAGTTCAGTTTCCAGTACCCACATTGGGCAGTTTACAACTACCTGTAACCCCAACTCCAGGGGGATTTGATGTCCTCTACTGGCTTCCACATGTACCCACACACATCGACACACAAACACATAAAAAAAAAATTTTAATCCTATAAAATTAAGTCCTGCTGGATGAATGTGACAATTCACTTCTGCAATCCCAGTACTTGTGAAATGGAAACAGGACCATCAGGAGTTCAAGGCTAGCCCAAGTACTTGAGACCCTGTCTCTAAATAAATAAAAATAAGGTCACTTTGCTCTTATTGAAGCCCATGTTCACCCTAGGCAGGGACTGCCACCCTACTCCACCCACAAAAATAAAGTCTTTGTAGCTGGATGTGGTGCACACACCTTTAATCCCAGCACTCAGCCACAGAGCAGCCTGATCTACCCTGATCTACATAGTGAATTCCAGGTCATCTGGGGCTTCAGGGAAACAGTCTCAAAAAACCAAAATAACAGTGGTTTGATCCCCCCAGTAAACTGCTGTCCCCATGGAGTTATCTTGGTCAGTGTTCTTCAGTGTCCCCTCCATTCCATTAGTTGACTAAATAATTTTAACTGTATTTCTGTTACAGTAGCAAAAAGCTCCATAAGATTAACTGGTCAAAAAATAAAATCTCTAGCCAGTCTAAAAATAAATAATATATAAATAAATAAAGTCATAGTCATGTCCTACCATAGGAATGTGGGCCTTTGTGCAATCCTAGAAATTTACCTTTGATAGTGACTTCACACTTCAGCATTTATCATAACCATGTGGTGGGCTAGCCCCACCCTCAGGTTATGTAGACCTGAGAATTCGGCCCAAGAATTTGCATTTCTAGTATGCTCTACGCTCCTGGCTGACCCCTGGGGGAAGAAGAGAGGAGCTAAGAGGAAAGCACAGATATGCAATTTGGCAGTGTAGCAAGGTAATCAAGATTAGGTGGTCTAAAAGGTGGGGTTACTGTGCAATGGAATGAAGACCAGACCATATCTGCAAGGCAGACACTATATCCTACACTGTTTGAAATGTGACCAGTCACTAATTATTCCCTTTCTCCTGATTCATTTGTCCACTCTGTCCCAAAGGTGCACACAATAGTCTGATTCACCAGAAGACTTATCAAGAACATCATTTGAAACCATCGGCAGCTTATAATATGACCCCAGGTGGCAAGCCCTCCCCAAATAAATAAGTCTAATTTTTTTTTTATTAAGTGACTCAAAGGTTATGAAAGCAATGACGACCTGGAAGGAATTCTGACCCAGAGTCCTAGAACATGGAGGGCTTACTTGGTCAAGACTGCCAGCTGCCCTCGTTTTCGTCCCGCTTCCATCTCAGAACCAGCCACAGAGGCCTCCAGCCCAACAGTGTTCAGGCCCACCATACCTGAAAACTTTTTTTTTTCTAAATACCTTTCCCACCAGCGTTTGTCTCCATTTAAATTTAAGTCTCTACCAACCGTGGTAGCTGGCTTCCTTTCCACAGACAGCTCTGAGTAAATAGCCTATTTGTCCTCGTTTGGGTGGTCTCCGTGGATCAACAGCCAAAGCCCGCAAATTATTAATAGTTTCCAGGTCTTGGATGGATTCCTGCGGGCGTTGTTCATGCTACTTCCACTAGGTGGCACCATTCACTTTGAAGTGAAGCCAAGCCTTCCCTTGGGTTCTCTTTGCACCTGAACCCATTCTTTTAGCATCTCCTATGTAGCACGTTTACACAGCAGGTGGGAGGCAGGGCACGCACTGGTTCTACAGAGGTGGAGATGGGGAACTATATGGCCCAGGCTCCGAACCTCTGTGCTTTTGGTATTCTGGCCAGTTTGATTCTTTGCAGTATCGGGGAGAGGAGGGTGCCCTATGACTGGTAAATATTTAGCTGTACCTCTGGCCTCCTCTCAATGTCAGAAATAATCCTGGTTTTCCAGGTCTCACTGGGCTCTACAACAAAATGCCCTAAACTGGGGCATTATAACAACATATAAACAACAGCATATAAACAACAAACATTTATTGTTCATAGTCCTGAAGAATAATTCCAAAGTTAAGATACTGATTTGGTGTCTGGTGAGGGTCTGCTTGCAGCTGAAAACTGATGACTTGCCACTGTGTCCTCACTTGTAGAAAAAGAGAAGAAAAAGAGTTGGCAAGAGCAAGCAGTTCTCTTGGGGCACTAATCCCACTCACAGGGCTCCGTCCCTTTAAGGTCCTAATACCATCACTTCAGGGGTTAGGAATTCAACTTGTGTGTGTCTTTTGGGGGAGAGGAAAGTATTGAGGATTGAAAGGACTTCAGTACGTGAATGAGGAGTCAGGGTCTGTGCTGGATAACTAGCTGTCAACTTGACACACCTGGGTAGAGAGAGCCTCACCTGGGGAACTTCCTCCAAAGAACTGATCTGTGGCCATGTCTGTCAGGTATTTTCTTGATTGTTGAATGATATGGGAGGGTCCAGCCCAGTGTGGGTGGTGCCACCCCTGGCCTGGTTGCTCTGTATTGTATAAGAAAGCATACAGGCTGAGCCTGGGCCAGAGGAGCAAGCCAGTAAACAGCATTCCTCCATGGCCGGTGCTCCAGCTCCTGCCTCCAGGTTCCTGCCCTGAGTTCCTAATTTGGCCTCCCTCAGTGATGAACTGTGACCCAGGATATGTAAGCCAAATAAACCCTTTCCTCCCCCAAGTTGGTATTGGTCAGAGTGGTTTATCACAGAAGGCAAACCAGAACAGGGTGGCACATTCAGATAATAACAAAAATGTCCTCAGATGGCCCCTGGAGGAGCACAGCTGTCCCTGGTTGAGAACCACGGAGCTTAGCCCCTTGGAGAACAGTTTTCTCCTCAGCTCTTTCCTGCCCTCTCTAGACACTTTCTCAGAACAAACCAGAAAGGACTGGACGCCCCTGCATACTATTGCTGCAGCTTTAACTTCTTTTCTTCCCAGTGTTGGAGATTGAACTCAGGGCCTCAAGCATGAGAAACACTCTGGCTCTGAGCTACATCCTCAGCCCATGCAGTATTCACTTCACTGACTCTAAGTCAGTGCATCTTAGTGGGAGTAGAGCCAAGTCTAACAAAACACCTGCCGGACTTACAAAATTGCATTCTCGGGTCCCTACATCGGACTACTGAAGAGAAGGCAAGAATCCACCTTTTTCTGTCTTTTCTTTTTCCACAAACTCAGGTTGATTATCTGATGGAAAAAAAAGTATGAGAAGCATCGGCCCCACCAGCCACCACTCTAAGTCTTCATTGGTACACATGGCATATAATTTGCTCTTAAGAATGTTATTGACAGCATGAAAAATTGACAATAGGATGGGGCTAGAGTCCAGCGGCAAAGCACTTGCCCAGCATGGATGAGGCCTTGGATTGAATCCCCAGCATCATTAAAAGTACATCTAGGGCCTGGAGAGATGGCTTAACGGTTAAGAACACTGGCTGCTCTTACAGAGAACCTGGGTTTGGTTCTCAGCACCCACATGGTGCTCACAACTGTCTGTAAGTCCAGTTCCAGGGGATCCAACACCCTCTTCTGGCCTCTTCTGGCTACCTTGGGCACCAAGCACGCTTGTGATACATGTACATACATGTGGGAAAACACTCTTACACAGAAAAAAAATTAATTTAGTTCCTGCAACCCGTAAATACAAAGAAAAAAAAAATCCCAGAAATCTCAAGGGGAAAGAAGGACGTTTCTGCACCTGCGCCCTGCACGGATGGCTTTCGCGCCCCTCCCTAAGGAAGACCTGCTGGCTGCCTTCTCCCTCCCTCCTTTTGCTTTTCAGCTGAGTTGTCATCAGTACTTCTTCCCTTGAGAATTTCTCCCACTCCAGTTCCCACCTTCTGTTTTTGCTCCAGATGTCCCGCTCTCAGCACTCTGGATGGAATTGGCCTCTCCCAGGTTCTTGGCCTGTTCTAATGTTCCTGAGGACTTTTCCACTTGGGCGGTATGCATGTGCCCATTTCTGAAGTCCCTCCATCTCAAATGTGTGCTCTGCTCACTTGGAACCCTGTTATTTCTCTGTTCTGAGCAGGCTGGGCATAGTAGCTTATGCCTGCATCCCAGTACTCAAGAGGGTAAAGCAAGAGGATTTCTATGAGTGCTTGGCCAGCCTGGGCTACAGAGTGACACCTGGTCTCAAAACAAAACAAGGGCTCAGGAATTAAGAGTTCTTGCTGCCTTTTCAGGGGATTGGAGTTTGGTTCCCAGCACCTACATCACCTGGCTCTCTACCTATAACTCCAGCTTCAAGGAATCTAATGGCCCCTTCTGATCCCTGAAAGCACCTGCACACATGCATATACGCACATACGCATAAATAAGTAGTCAAATGAATCTTAGATTACAAAAACACAACAACAAAAAGCCTGACCAGTAGCTGTGACTCTCAAGCTGTGATAGTGTTGTCCTGGGGTCACATAGACTTAGACAAGGCAGCCAACAAGGTAACCTCTAGGTGGTTTCTTCTTTTGTAAGAGAGGCTGGTATTGGAACCTACCTTCCAGACAATCTCTGTGCCACCTGGCACTTGCTATGAAAAAATCAGAGTGGGCATGAAATGGCAGCTGCAAAGGCTGAAGCTGGAGTTGGGGGTCTTGAGGGCCCATCTAGCCCCATTTCCCTTGGAACCTGAGAAGAGAGAGGGGAACTGACTCGCCTGAGACCACATTGCCAGCTTGGCAGTTTCTATGTTCCTGACTTGCCAGTCTTTTTTATTTTGATTTCATTTGTGATCTGAGCAATGCAAGTCAGAGTCTAGGGTTTTCCAGAAGAAATGCTCCCTGGGCAGGTGTGGCTCCTGGGAGGCGGCATGATGACTTACAGTCACTTGGTCGATTAAGGGTTGAGATCAAGGCATAGGGTGGCTGTAGTCCAATAAGGCAAGCTGGCAGGGTTTCAGTTCAGGGTGTAGTACCAGCTCACAGCCTTGTGAGGTTAAACTTCCATGAGAATTCTCGCCTCCCCACTTCCTCTAAATCTAGAGGAATATGCCCAGAAACAAGATGGGAGTCTTGCATCCTGAGCACAGATAGACAGAGGAGCTGGCCTGACATCCGTGTACCCCGGGATCACAGTGGACATGGAGAGCTACACTGACATCCACCCTTCCAAAAGCTCTTCCTGCCTCTACTCCCCAAGTGTTGTCAGGGGCTAGCTTGTTTCAGCTTTTCTATGACTTATAATGCTGATAAAGACGAGGAAGAGACAGACTAAGACTCTCCCAGTTTTAGCCAAAATTGTACGCAAATTCACTGTTCTGTTTTTATATATATTACATCTTTTTGTCTTAATGCAAGCTAGCATTTGGACCCAGAATCTTTTTTTCTTCCTTTTTCTTTTGTCTAGGAATTCTACTGACACCCAGATGGGGGAGACAGAGCCAAGGATAGGTCTTGACAGTGAGAAAACAGACCAGAGGGAGAAAAGGACTCTCTAGGGCGACTTGACTGGCTCCCAGTCCCCTTGGGTATTTGGTTTCCAGGTGGGAAAAAGGGGGAGCCACACCAAAGACATGGATAGAATGCCGAGCAGAACCTTGAAGAGTTCTGGGGCAGAACCAATGCTCCTAGATAGTGTGGTGTGGCCGAAAGAAGCGAGGTTCAGCAGTCAGGTCTAGGCCTGGGTGGTCTCCAGTAAAGCCCATGATCTCTTGGAGTTGAGTTTTTCCTTCTGTGAAATGGTAAGAATTGTTCATGGCTCAGGAGCTTAGGGGATAGGTGGGGGAGCATCTAAGGACATGGAAGGATAGAGTGCCTGGAACAGACAAGAGTCTCAAGAAGCATTTAGCATCCAAAAGGAATCTTGGAAATGAGGCAATTCGGGGAGATGTCCAAAGGCTCATTCTTCCAGTAATATCTAGCTTCTCAACCATGGCGCCAACCTGCTGGGGACCCTCAGGTGTCCTCTCTCACTTCCCTTGGCCAATGGCATTTCACTCCCTGCCACTTTCTGGGAATGACCTAGGAAGGCTGGGGGGACAAGGAGAAATTGAGCTCTGATGGAAAAGAAACACTGCCTATATCTCCATCTGTAGTCCAACACACCCTGTGTTCATGGGAAGAAGACAGCGGAGGAAATGAAAAGAATAACAGAGCTGGAGACATGGCTCAGTGGTTAAGCGAACTTGCTACACAGCTGTGAGGACCTCAGTTTGGGTACCAGCACCCACGTACCAAATTGGGCGTGGTCTTGCACATGAACCCATAACCCCAGCCCTGTGGAGGGGCAGAGACAGGAGGATCACTGGGGCTTTCTGAGTGCCAGCCTAGCCAAAAAACATAAGCGCTAGGCTGAGGGAGACACCCTGCCTCTAAGGAATAAGATGGGAGTAACAGACAAGGACATCTGAGTCCTCCCCCAGCCTCTGAGCAGGCACGCACACCCTCATGTGCACACCCCAGGAGGCAGGCACAGTGACTAGCAAACCCTTTTCTTGACTAACCTCAGGACATAATGAAGAGGTTAACTCGTAGGCCAACAACCTGTTTCAGAGCTGGTCCTGGCTATACAATCCCAAGCCTATGTTCTTCAAAAGGACGCTGAAGGAAACAAAAGGAGAGGAGTAACAGATGTTCTGCAGTGGGCCAAGGCTGTGCTACATGGAGAAAACGAGTAAACACTCAGAAGAAAAGTCAACTCTGTATCCTTAGTCTCATTCTTAGCTTTCCCAGCATGGGCCCCACAATGTATTCAGTGCTCCAATCTGTGGCTCCTCATCTATGAATTCCATAGTCTTAGATCCAGCCAATCGCGGAAGGAAAATATTCTAAGGGTCACATACAACTGAACATGTATAGCTTTTGGTTTATGGTAGTGGTAGGGTTTAAGGCAGGAGTGTTTATGGGATATGTAGCCCAGGCTGGCCTTGAACTCATGATCCTCCCGCTTCAGTCTCCCAAGTGCTGGGATTACAGATGCCTATCACTATGCAAGGCACGTGCAGCCTTTTTCTTGTTATCATTCCCTGAAGAATAAAGTCTAAAGCCAGGTATAGTTGCACACACATGTGATTCCAGTACTTGGGAGGGGAGATAGGAGCTCAAGAATTCAAAGTCATCTTCAGCAACACAGCAAGTTGGAGGCAAGGCTGGGCTTCAGGAGATGCTATTGTTTCAAAACAACAACAGCAACAAAAACAGAAGCCACAGCAATAGAGTCTAACAGCTATTGAAAATAGTTCGTTTTATATATAAAAGTAAATTATTTGCAATTTTAAATATAGTACATTAGATTAGATATAAGTAATTTAGAATAATCTACAGATGATTTAAAGGGTGTGGAAGAATTTGTGTAGGGTTCTAAGTAAATGCTAAACCATTTTTTCATGAACTTGAACATTCAAGCATTTTGGTATCCTGGGAGTTGCTGAAACCATTTCCCAGCAGATACAGAAGGCTGACTTTACCACCTACCCTAGATCTTGATTTCCATTCTGGAAAGAAGCTAAGGACAGACAGCGAGGGTTAGGGATGTATGCTTTGGGATGGTCCCAGAACAGGGCATTCACCTTAGAGGGCTACTTTGGGTCACTTTGCTTCCTGGGGCGAGAGATTCCCCAGGGTTTAAGTGGAACCAAAGTGCCATCAGCTGGGAACACTGGGAACCAGCAGGCACAGGTCCATACAGAGAAAGTGAGAAGAGAACAAAGAATAGGCCCTGTCATGGGGACAGAGCCATGGGATGAGCCAGCATGGGGAGCAGCATGAGGTGGGGGAGGGGCACTGGAGACAGAAAGGCAGGCAGGGGCTGAATCTGGAAAGATCCTGTTATCATTCACCAGAACCTGACCCACAGGGCAGAGGCAGAGTATTTTCCTAAGGCAGGTTTAGTGCCCAGAATTCCATGATAAACTTGTGGCTAGGCGTTGTCGCTAAGGGCCTTCCCAGTCTGGTCTTTGTCCACCTAAGATGTGACTAGCTATCTGGAAGTCACACACTCAAGAATCCTGCGCTCTTTTGTTCCTTGGGCTCAGGGAGGCAGCCAGCTGGGCTCTTGGCTCAGGACCCATTCATTACACTTTGCCAGTTTGCTGTGCTGCTGTAGTGGATACCCTGAAGCCCTGGGAGTCATTAACCCTCAAGAAGCCAAGCCTTTGATCTTTATTTAGAAAGTGAGAACTTAGGATGATACAAGAAAAAAAAATTGAATACTCACACTTAAAAGAATGCTTGTACTTTGTAGATGTGTCTACTCTGAAGTCTACTGTGCTTTATTGAAATGGGTGTGGCATGGAGAATTTAGACAGGCCTGGAAGATCTTATGCAATAAGCAAACCCTTCAGCTATGAAAGATGGAGCCGCTAGGCATTATCTAAAGTTCCTTCTTTTTCTTTTTTGGTCGCACTGTATTCCCAGGCTGGAGATCCTCCTGCCTCAGCCTACTAAGTGCTGGATTACAGGCATGCTCCACCTGGTCTTCCTCTTCATTATGGAGTACTATTTTTTTCTTTGTCTACCGTTTGGGGTAATTGTAAGAAGTCACTCACTCCATCCCACCCCTTCCCGGCTTAGACAACCCCCCTACCCCCAGCTGTCCTCAGGCCTGGTAAACTGTCACTTTTCATTAGGCATTCCTCTGCTTGGCTCCCTTTACTTGGCGCATAAAATTCGAATGCTATCCAGGTCTTTTGAATCCCTCTAGGCCTACTTATCTGGTTTAGCTCACTCTTTAACCGGTCCCTAAATACCACGCATTTATATGTAGCTTCCCCTCAGTTCCAAGGCATCCTCTTCTCCCTCCTCCCAGATTGCCTTTCTTGTCTTCCACTTCTTCCCTAATCCATTCAACATCCCGGGCCATCAAAAGCTCCAAGGGACTTCGCAAATGCCCCAGCCCATCTTCCTGACTCCTTCAGAATTTTCTAATGGACTTCTATTTGGCAGTCCTAAAGCCTCCAGCGTATGTCCCTGGATTGTGTCCGGTGTAAGTGGGGAATGCGGGCGCTATAGTCACTTCTCTGGTCGCTTTTCCTTGCCAGCCCGCCTTCTCTCTGACATGGGAGCCATTCTACTGGGAGGTGGGCCCGGGGGTCCTTATGGCCTGTGTCTCATGACTGTCAACTGCTTGGAAGCAGTTATAGAGTGCCTATTATAGAGTGCCTCCGCTTGGCAGAGCCTGATTCTGCCAGGGACGTGCAATGCCATTGCCTGGAGCAGAGAGGGTAGGGAGTGTGGCAGCCGGTATACTGAGGTCTAGGTCCGGGTTTCGGGCCTCTGGCTGGGCGCATCCTGCGCATGAATGGATCACGGAGAGCCCACGCACACGGCCATCTTCATCACAGAAAGGGTTAAGTCAGCATCTCCCCATCCCCGAAAGGCGAGGAGGGGGCGAGTCCGGCAGAAGGTCCTGTTTACCGTGGCTCCCCCTCGGCGGCGGGCCCGGGGAGAGTGGTTACCGTGGCAACCGGCCGGGCGCCCGCCAGCTGCGGATTAGCTCACTGGAGCCGGGCGGGATGGGTCTGGAGGAGGGGGCGCGCGTCGCGGCAGCTCGTCGCGGCGCCGCAGAGGAAGAGGCCCGGGCCGCGCAGAGGCGGCGGGCTGCGGGCCGTGGGAGGGGCGGCCGAGCGCAGGGGAGGCGCCGCGGATCCGGCGGGAGCGCGCGCGGCGGGGACCCCAGGGGCTCGCGGCGGCCGGCGGAGGCCGCGCGGACAAAGGCGCGGAGGGCTGCGGGCCATGGCGCCCCGCGCACCCCACGCCCGTCCCGCGCCGCCCAGCGCCCCGCGCGTGCCCGAGATGCGCCCTGGAGACCGCGGAGCCGCCGCCCGCGCGGAGGTAGGATGGGGCGCGGGGCAGAGGCGGGCGGGGAGGGACCGGAGTGGGAAGCCGCTCGGTGCACCGCCACCCCGGGCTCCGGGCTGGCGGCGCTGGGGACGCCGAGGCCGCATCCTGCGGGACGCTGCTGTCCGGCCCGCAGGACTTGTGCAGAGTGCGATCCATATCTCTTCCCTGGGTGGCGATGACTTCCAGGGCCGAGCCGGGAAGCCACCAACCCGCGCCTCGAAACTTGCAGCAACCATGCAGAGTCGGGCCTTGCGCGCTGTGTCAGGGCTCCAAGGGCGCCTGAGTGTGAGTGAGTGAGTGAGTGTGCACGCTAGGGTGGGGGAGGCCAGACGGCTGAGCAAGCAGACCTCCACCCCTTATTGTGGTCAGGGTTTGCTGTGCTGGAAAGGGAGGCAGCTAAGGAAGATTAAATTTTCCTTCTTTCACTTTTTCCCCAAGGATAGACTTGGGAGCAGATGGAACCCAGGGGAAGCCTTAACAACGTAGAATGTAACGCTGGTTAGGAAGGTCATAGAGATCTGGAGTCAGACCACTGAGCCAGAGGGAGACCAGCTCGAGAAATCCTGGCCACTGAGGGGCCGCGACAGGAAGCTGGGGAGTGCCCTCCCTGGCCCTGGATTGGAACAAGCAAATGCAAGGGACCCTGCTTTAACTAACCTGCTGGGGAAGGAGCAGGCTGACTTGTGGCTGGTGCCTCTCTGGCTTTGGGATTGTGACTCCAACTCCCCAAATGACATCAGGTAATTATGGGGTGGGGTAATTGTTGTGTTATAATACACTCATTTGTTATGGAACACTTGCAGCCCTCAGTGGCTCCTGCAGAAAAGGAACAAAGCCATTCTTCTTGCTGTCTCAAACACCTCGAGTGTACTAGAAACTTTGGGGGATGGGCCACTTAGGAAGGAAGAATTCTGTTATTATTGTTATCAATTATTTTATGTGTTTGAGTGCTTTGCCTCATGTATGTAAGTGCACCTGTGTGTGCAGTGCCCTAGAAGGCCAGACCCGGGTGTCAAATCCCCTGGAACTGGAGTTACAGATGGTTGTTAACCACCATGTGGGTGCTGGGAATTGAATCCCAGTCCCCAACAAGAGCAGCCAGTGCTCTTGAGAGCTAAGCCATCTGTCTAGCCCCTGGTACAGGATTCTGAGAGGAAGCTGAAGGCTTATGGAAACAGAGACTGTTTGTTTGAAAGAGGGGCTCACCATATGGCCCAGCTAGCCTCGAACTTGATGAGCATTGCCAGGCCCAGGTCACAGACTGTTTTTTGTTTTGTTGAGACAAGGTCTTGTGTAGCCATAGGCAAGCCTCAAAATTGATATGTAGCCTAAGGCCTTGATTTTTTGATTCCCTCTCATTCCACCTCCCAAGTGTTGGATGACTAGGTATGCCACTTGCCTTGATATATATAGTGCTAGACATCAAACCTAGGCCTTTGTGCACCCTAGGCAAGCACACTACCAATTCAGCTACATCTCCAGCTCTCTTTTTCATTAAAAATTTTTTAAAATTTTTATTTATTATTTTTATTTTATGTATCTAAGTAAATCTGTGTCATGCAATGCTTGGAGAGATCAGAAGGCAGCCTCAGATTCCCTGGAACTGGAGTAACAGATGGTTGTTAGCCACCATGTGGATGCTGGGAATCAAACCCAGGTCTTCCTCAAGAGCAGTCGGTACTCCTAACTGCTGAGCCATCTTTCCAGCCCCTCATTTTTATGCATTTTTATTTATGTGTGAGTCTGTGTGTGCATTGCATGGCAAGTGTGTGGAGATCAGAGGACAACTTACAAGAGTCAGTTCTCTCTTTCTACCATATGGGTCACAGGGATTGAATTCTCAGGTCATCAAGCTTGGCAGCAAACACCTTTATCTCACCCACCCCTAGATACCATTTTTAAATTTTACATTTATTTGTTTGTGTGTGTGTGTCTCTCTGTCTGTCTGTGTCTGTGTGTCTGCATGAGTGCGTGTGGGTGCTTGTGGAGGTCAGATAACAACCCTGGGGAGTTTGTTCTCACTTTCCACAATATTGGTACCAGGGATCAAACTGATCCATCTCATCACCTCTCAGAGACTGTTGTTAAGGTAGGGTAATGATGAGGCTGGCAGAGGTCTAGTGTCCAGTCTTTTATTCACGAAGATGTGAGCCCTGCCTGGACATATCATAATTCATATAAATGGCTCTGGGTGCTGGGCAGTAGGGACACAGTCGTGAAGGTCTCTCTCTTCCTTCCAGAGACTCATCATTTTGTATGGCCTGGTGTGGGCTAGTCATGTTGCATGCCATAGAGCCCCGAGAATCCAGAGGGTTCCAGTTCAGAGGGCATGCTTGTGCCACGACCTGGAAGTTTCTTTTCCAAGCAGGTGCATAAAGGTTGCTTTGGACAGAGACAACAGTATGTGCAAAGTCACCAAGAGAGAGGGGAGAGGCAACTGTAGAGAGAATCCAGTGTGGAGAGAGAGTCAGTCTGTCTGTCTGTCTCTCTCGCTCCTGTCAGCAAGGCACAGCAAGGAAGAATAAAGTTGGGAGGAGGAGTTCCACAAAACAGGAGTGGTGGCCTACTCCGTGTCTTAGTGAGACCAGTGTTTTGCCGTGCCCGGCTGGGGGATGGGGGAGTGATGACAGTGGGGAGGCAGGAAAGGATCCAGGTCAAGAGGTAGGCTCTTGGTGATGGGTTTGGTCACAGGATGAGGTTACTTAAACTAAAACCAAATGCAAAATTGCTCAGGAGAGGGACTGGAGAGATGGCGCAGCAGTTAAGAGCACTGGCTGCAGAGGACCCAGGTTCAATTCCCAGCACCATCATGGCGACTAACAACTCTCCATAACTCCAGTTCCAGGGGAATCTGACGCCCCCTTCTGACCTTTGCGGGCATTGCATGACTCGGGTGCACTTACACATTCAGGCAATACACCCATAACACATAAAATAAAAATTCATATGTTGTTTTAATGTTCAGGAGAAAAAAAGTAAAAAAAAAAAAAGTGAACATTTTGAATGGCCTGAATGGAGAAGATTACAACACTTGGACAGTGAATTTGGCTCTCTGTTTTCTGGCAGCTTAGGAACAAACAAAAATGCACTGGATTGCATAGTTTTGGATTGGGGACAACAGAAAGCATACAAATGAACTTTCAGAACAAATTTTTTCCTGGAATTGAACTCAACTGGGAGTTCATCAGGGGAACTTCATGTAAAGACTAGAGATTGACAGAAGGAGGAAAAGCCTTCATCACATAAACAAAATGAAAAACACAGATAAGACAGAAAAAGAGAAAAGGGGAAGAAAACCACTGTCAGTGCTACAGAAGATGGGACAATAAACCTCCACACGAGTATCCTCTACGTCTACCTCGGAGGACTAGGGGAACAGTCTGGGTTTCGTTGAGGGCTGATGTCTGGGAGGTGCACCCGAAGCAGGGGGATCCTATAGGGGGAAGACTGTGGTGTCTTGAGCGAAGGAAGAAGTGACATTTACTTCTCTGAATGTAGAGTACAGCATCTAACTGCCCAGCCACAAAGAGGAAAGTGGCACATCATCCTCTGCCTGTCAGTAGGCTGGTGGAGACCTGGGTGTGAAGAAGAGCAGTCAGAGAGCAGCAGCATCCCATCTCGTGCAGAAGCTATGCGAGTGGCTCGTTTTAGGTTCTGTTCAGATTGGCAAGTGCGCTTCTCAGGTTGGTCTGGATCTTTCTGCCCTCGGACGTTGATAATGAGTCTGCATCTAAAGGGGTGGGATTCAGGGAATCGGAATTCCTCTTTCCTGAGAGGTCTTGAGGGCAGGAGTGTGGTTGATTGTACAAGAAGTTGCAAGAGAAAGGACGCAGCTCGGAAGGCTTGCCGACTTAGCACACGTGTCCTAGTGATCCTTTCCTCTAGTGTGCACAAGTCAGAAAACCGGCAGAATCCATACCTTGCTAATATGCTCCCTAAACCTCAAACCATTTCTTTTTTAAAAAAGATTTTTTAAATGTTATGTATATGAGTGTTTTCCGTGTGTGCACACTATGTGCGTGCAGTGTGCACTGAGGCCAGACGAGAGCATCGGATCCCCTGGAACTGGAGTTATAGACAGTTGTGAGCTGCTGTCGGGGTCTGGAAGAGGACAGCTGAGCCATCTCTTCAGCCCTGTGCGCCATTTCTTTCAGTTAACTATAACCTCTGTCTTCAGTTAACATTAGGTATGGGATTCAGCTCCCTACATCAACTTTACATTTTTTTCTTTCTTTTAAAGATTTTATTTTAAATTATATGTATTTGTGTATGAGGGGTGCCCATGCACATGTCAGTGCAGGTGCCTGTGGAATCCTGAAAATGGCGTTGAATTCCCTAGAATTACAAGTGATTGTGAGCTGCTGGACATGGGTGCTGGGAACCAAACTCCAGTCCTTCGTAAAGAGTCGTATGCGTTCTTACCTGCTGAGCCATCTCTGCAGCCCCCACCCCATCAAGTTCCTTAACTTCTTTGCTTGTTTATGAGACGAGGCTTTACTATGTAGTCCAGGCTGGCCTCAGAGTCCTGATCTTTCTCCCTCAGCCTCCCAAACACTGGGATCACAGGTGTGTGCCACCATGCCTGACTCAAATGTCTTAACATTTTTAATTTGTCTTGTATCTTAGGATGTATATTTAGATGCTAGGGGGTTTTGTTTTGTGGTACTGAAATCAAACACAAGGATTTGTACGTACTAGGCAAACACTCTACCACTGAGCCTACACCCCCAGCTCAAAGGAGTGGTGATTGTTTGGTTTGTTTGTTTCATTTTGTGGTCTTTTTTTATTATTTTGAGACAGGCTGTCTCCCCTGTAACCTCAGCTGGCATGGAACTCCCTATGTAGACCAGGCTGGCCTTGATGTCACAGAGATTTAACCTGCCTCTGCCTCCCCAGTACTGGGATTAAAAGCATATGCCACACCCAGCTGGGAGTGAGTTTTTAAAAAGAACTTATGTCTGAATTCTCCCAGTAGACCAATTAAAGCAAGAATCTTTGAAAGTAGGGCCTGAGCATCAGTTTTTGTTTGTTTTGAGGTGTCCTGATGATTTTAAGCTACAGCTAAGTTCAGAGTGACTGCTTTCACTGCCTCTGAGAGAGCTCCTTGTGGGAAGGCAGAAAAACCTGAGATTCCAAAAGGGGCTGTGTCACAGGTACTAAGGAGCTCAGGCTGTACCTTGTGTCTCACAGACTCTCTGTGGCCCTTGAGCTCTCTGCCTTGAGGTATTTGCAGGTCCTCCGTGTTGCTCTGGCTCTTACCTTGTTGAAGACTTGAGGGCTGGGGGTTCCTTCCCTGATGTTACTCTGGACTGGTATCCTTGGAGAGATGCTGGTGAAATGGTCACACACTTTTCAAGCTGTGGCATCTTACTGTCTTCTCAGTTACCTCTTAGCCCACATTCCTGCTCCTCTGTGATACTAGGGACCCAGCCCTGGGCCCAGCCAACAACCTCAAATGCCTCATGTGTGGACCCTTCTGCCATCAGAATCTCTGGACTCCTCAGAATCCCCAGCCTACCCTTGGCTGTCTTGAAAGTCTTCTCACTGGTCACCCAGTCAAGGTTACCAGGCCCATCTGTCCCTTTAATAATAGGAGGCCAGTGACCACCTCTCTAGCTTTAATGTTCACAAGACAGCATAGTGCCAAAGCCACAATCAGACTGTCTTTTGTCCTGGTTTTAAAATCAAGTGTCTGATTTGTGCAGAAATCAACTCTGTTTACATAGAAATTGGGCCTTCTGTCACAGGCCCACAATCACTGTTCTGTCTTTGCCTTGCCTCTGATGAATTGTAGTCTGGTGGGCTAAAAGAATAGTCCACTCGGGGCTGGAGAGATGGCTCAGGGCCTGAGAGCACTGACTGCTCTTGCAGAGGACCCAGGTCTGAATCCCAGCAACCACATGGTGGCTAACAACTGTCCATTTACTCCGGATCCAGAGGGGTTATGTTCTGACCTCTGCAGGCATGGCATGACATGGGTGCACTTACATGCATGCAGACGATAAGCTCATAAAATAAAAAGAAATAAAATATTAAAAAGAGAATGATCTACCCAAGACCTCCTCTAACAGCTGAATTGTGAAAAAAACAAGTTGTAGGGTTTTCCCTTGGCCTCAAGGCAAAAAGAAGTGAATCATCCTCCCATTGAATTTAGGGAGGAGGCTGACTGCCTTTGGTGGTCCAGAATCCCTGTAGGCTCCTATGTGGAAGGAGGCATCAAGCTTGGGAGTAGGATGAGGACCCATGACTGTGACCATGGCTGTGACTGAGACCATGGCTGGCCACTCTTTCTGTGAATACCAGGACCTTTATGATTCCAGGTCTGACCCACACTCAGTGTCAAGTGTGGTTCATTTTGTGCTTTGCTTTCTTAACATTTGTATTTAAAATTGTTTACTTTTATGTGTAAGATTTTATGTTTGTGCAGTTACCTGTAAACTGAGAAAGTTATGTTCATTATAAAACATATAAAAAGAATGTGATGAAAACGTAAAAGTTTACCTAGCTGTCTCCTGCCTCGGGACAGTCACTGTTCAGTGTTATGCCAAATCCTTCAAGATCCTTTTTTCTTTCTTTCTATCCTGGGGATTGAACCTTGGGCCTTGTACATGGTAGGCAAGCAGTCTACCACTGAGCTATAGCCCAACATTTTTAAATTTCTTAGTACATTTATTTGTATGTGTGTGTGTGAGAGAGAGTCAGTTTTTTCTTCCACCATTGGTCCCAAGGATCAAACTCAGGTTGTTAGGAATTTCCCAATTGTCTGGAACTCCAGCTCCAGGGGATCTGACCCAATTTTCTGACCTCTGCAGGCTCCTGCATGGCATGGTACACATAAACTCACAAAGTCCTCACACATACACATAAATATAAATAAATAAATCTTTTTAAATTATATGATATATCCTTTCTCTTTTTTATTTCTCTTGCCTTCACACTAGTTCCACAGCGAATTTAGTAAGAATTTTTCTCTAGGTTTATATGAAAATTAAAGTTCATAGAGACTTTCATAGAGACAATTTGTTGTTTTGAGGACAAGGCAGCATGTTAAAATAAAAGTTCCTAAGAAAATTTTAATAGATGGTTCTCTGACAGATTCTTTCTAACAGATTTCTTTCAGTTTGTCTCCTGCTGTTGGTTTCATGTAAAAGAGTCAGCTCAGGATGGTTTGATAGTTTATGCCCTTGATTGCAGCACTCTGAATGCTGAGGCAGAAAAATCAGGAGTTGTAGGACAGCCTAGGCTACATGGCAAGACCCTGTATCAGGAAGAAGAAGAGGAGGAAGAGGAGGAGGAGGAGGAGGAGGAGGAGGAGGAGGAGGAGAAGGAGGAGGAGGAGGAGGAGGAGAAGGAGGAGGAGGAGGAGGAGGAGGAGGAGGGGAGGACGAGGAGGAGGAGGAGGAGGACTAGGAGGAGGAGGGGGGAGGACGAGGAGGGGGAGGAGAAGAAGGAGGGGGAGGGGGAGGAGAAGGAGGAGGATTAGGAGGGGGACGACGACGAGGAGGATTAGGAGGGGGACGAGGAGGATTAGGAGGGGGACGAGGAGGATTAGGAGGGGGACGAGGAGGAGGAGGGTCAACAGACAACTCTTTTCCTTCTTCATATTTCTTAATTTTTGTTTTATTTTATATAACATTTGAGGTAAAGGCTCATGTAGTCCAGGCTAACCTCTGCCTTGCTGTGTAGGTAAACCTGGAATTGCAGGCCTTTGTGCCTGGCTAGGCAAGCGCTCTGCCGACTGATATGTCTGTGCTTGCTTCTCCTCACACTTCCTCATTCTCAGGAGAGAAGATGCGGTTTTGATTTAGCAGGAATTCTCCGCACATCCAAAGTGGGTAACAGATAGTGGGAACCATATATCCAAGCTAGATTGGGGCAGGGGATATGGCTCAGTGGTAGAGTGCTTGCCTGGTGTGCCTGAGGTCTTATACTACAAAAAGGAAAGGAAAAGCCACAAAATGGGACAGGTTTGAAAGTCAACATGGGGCTAGGAAAGTAGGTCATTTAATAGTCTAACCTCCTCCTCACATTGCATAAAATTTACTGGATGTGTGGTGCACATCTGTAATCCCAGCACTTGGGAGGTAGAGGCAGAAGGATCAGAAGTTCAAGGTCAGGGGCTGCGGAGATGGCTCAGTAAAGTGCTTGTTGCATAAAAGCTTGAAATCCTAACGCTCAGTCCTCAGTCTGTCCCAGTGTAGAAAAGCTGGGTGCACAGCACGCGCCTATAACCCCAGTGTTGGGGAGGTGAATCGGAAAGCTTCAGGTTTAAGAGACCCTGTTCCTGTCAAAAACTAAGGTAAAGAGAGATTAAGGAAGACAACCAGTGTTGACCCCTGGCCTTTTCATACACATATACACATGCGTGAACCCCCACCCCCACCCCACATACACGCAAAAGCAGTTCAGTGTTATCCTTGACTTTATAGTGAGTTTGAGACCAGCTTGGGCTGTATGAGTCCCTGATTCAACAAACAAAAAAACAAAACACAGCAACAACAAAAGAAAGTGAAAAAGGCACGAAGTGGGCTGGAGAGATGGCTGCACTGTTCCAAGCACCTACTGCTCTACCTGAGGACTCAGGTTTGGATCCCACCATCCACATTAGGCTCCAAGGGATCTGATGCATGCTTCTGGACTCTGGGCACCCCCCACACACACACACAAATCAAATCAAATAAACCTTTTTAAAATTGAGCACTAAAAGTGAGTTTTCTTTTTGAAGAGATGACAGGTCTTGCTGTGCTACCCAGGCTGGCCTCTAGCTCTGCCTAGGCAGGGGCTGGGCTATTGTGCAGGCTGTGCCTTGGGCCATGTTGGTAAGGCCTGAGAGCTGGACACACCTATCCATTCTTCTGGCTAGATGTGTTGATGGAATAGCATTAACTTGGTACTTTATCTCCTGGTGTTCCTTAGCTCTCTAGAGTCAGAGCCTTGGTCTAGGGAAGAAGTGGCCACATGGGTAACCTGAGTTTGCATGTGAAGTGACTGTTCCCTCTCAGTGGGTCACAGGAGGTAGGTACTGTCCCTTCCAGCTCACCATGGAGGAGTAATGCCTGACCGACTACCTTTCCTCAGAAAACTGGAAGCTTTGGAGTAGGACTCTTCTGTCATTTTATCTGTTTTCTCTTGTCACTGATAATCACAGACAAACCTCTCCAGATGAGTGAGCAGGGGCGTGTGGATCTGGCCATGCCATTGCCATTACAACTGCCCTAACCTGAGCAGGGAGAAGTTAGCTGGGGAGAAGGGAGATGCACTTGTTTCTGGACAGGTATGAGAGGGCCGCGTAAGACCCAGAACTGCATCCCTTGGGGGTGGGCCAGAGACTGCTCTCTACATAGACCAGTTCAGTGAGGACACTGTGAAGACAGACAGGAACTTCAGGAAGCAGCAGGCCCTGTGTTCTGGGCTCCTTTACCAGGGCAGACTGTCTGGCCCTCCGAGGACAAAGTGATTGTCCGTCCACTTGTACTCTGAGCTGTAGGTGAGGTTTGTTCAGACTTAGAATGGAGTTTGTGACCACCCAACCTACAGGATCACTCCCTGGCATCTTTCAGTGACTGTCATCCTTTCCATCTGGCCCATTTCATCATTTGTGTTTGTGACAGTCAGCAAACACCCCCAAGCTCCCAGGACATCAAAGGGGCACGAGTGCACTCTGTTTACCTCCCAGCTAACTGAGGCAACTAACCGTCTGGGAAAGTGGCAGAGAAAGGAGAGAGCTGTTTAAAGGCTCTCACAACAACCGAGCTTAGATTCCAGCACTGTGTGGGCAGGGCTGAGAGAGCCTCTTAGCCTGGGCTCCCATTCCCCAAACAGGACAGTCTGGATGTCTGGCCTGGAACAGAGTAGACAGACCTGGAAGAAAGGGGCAAAGAGGCTACTTCTAGCTCCACACAGAGCTCAGAGTCCAGGGTGCCAGGAATAGAAGAGAAAGGGCAGGCTGCTTTCAAGACGGTCAAAGACGCCTCGCAAGTGGAAGGGTGCCGGTGACAGGTCCACAGGTTCCTTCCCACAGCCCTGAAACTGGCTTCCATCCTTAACCGTAGCCCAAGTTACTGATGGTAAATGCAGTGGCCGGTTCCTCATTCTCGTGGTTCTTGATCTCACTAGAGCACTTGACCCCTCATGGAATCCAGGTCAAGGTTGATAGGCTGGTCTCACAGAGATCGCCTGCCTCTGCCTCCAAAGTGCTGGGATTAAAGGCGTGGGCTACCACGCCCGGCTTTCTCCTCCCTCTTTAGGCAGACTCTTGGGATCCAACTCGGGTCCGGCGGATTGCTGTGCCTCATTCATTGAGTCATTTTACCGGTCCCCAGATTATCTTTTGAAAAAAAAAAGATCCTCACTGATTCTCCCCACTCCTCATATTCAAAAATGTTTCTGCATCACTCACAGTAGCCCAAGGTCTGGGCTGGACATAGTAGAGACTTTTTAAAAAGCCCAGTGGCTCAGTCAAATGTCACATGCTGAGAGCCCTAGCTTCTTGGGAGACCTTGAGGCAGGGGAATCACTTGAGTTGCTAGCCTCCAAATACAGGGAGATCTTGTTTCAAAAAAACCTTGAGGCAGGGGAATCACTTGAGTTGCTAGCCTCGAAATACAGGGAGATCTTGTTTCAAAAAATACGTTCCACCTCTATCCTGGTTTTGTCTGGTCTGAGGTCTCGTGGGTCTTGGGTGTGCTGTCAACCACTGGTCTGAGGTCGCGTGGGTCTTGGGCGTGCTGTCAAGCACTGCTGAAAGTTCATGAGAAACTTCCCAGCCACCTGGAAACCATTGTCTCCTTGTAGCCATTCACCACCTGTGGCTCTTATTGTCACCCCACCCACCCAACCCCTACTGCAGTGGTCCCCGAACCTTGGATGGGTGAATTTTAATATGAGCCCTATCCAAGGACATGCGCAGGGTAGTTTCTTATTCTCTATACTTTGGCCAATTGTGGCCTTCTGTGTTAATCACCTTTTGTTTCATGGGGAAGCTTTGCCAGTGAGAGTTGAGAGATGCATCAGTATTCTCTCCACCCCCTGCTCCACTCTGTTCCGTGAGCCTTAGGTGAAGAGGTTCTGCTGTAGATGTGTCACTTAAGGCTGGGCATCTCACAAACACTTGTCTTTGCGTTGACTAGTTGTGAAACTCTGTAATAGTCTCCATCTGTTGCAAAAAGAAGCTTCCTTGACAAGTGGCGAGAGGTATATTTGTCTGTAAATGAAAGGATATAAATTTAGCATGCAGTAAGAAGCTTTGTTTGTCTAGGGATGCGATTGGCATTCTGTAGGATTTATGACCTCTTCAGCCATGTGTACTTGGCTCTTCCAGTGCCACACGAGTTCCCTCTCATTGAGTGGACTTTGTCCAGTTAGCTAGCTGTTGATTACCTCCAAAATAAAGGTGCCACTACTGCATCAATAGATGCAGTTTGTTGTGCCAGACATTGTTCTGGCTATTAGGCTTTACAAACTTGGCTCGACCATTGATTGGTTTCCTTCCTTAGCAGCTTGCATAGTATCCTCTGATACTCTTAAGAGCTAGTCTTCAAGGAGGAGACTTCCAGGTCGGTTCCAACTCCTTGCTTTCAAGTCCTGTGTCCCAAGTATGTTCTGTCTTCAGCAATAGGGTCATATCTTCAAGTTCTAGGAGGCACCTTGTTATTGTTTTGAGGCAGACCCTTGATTCATTGCCCAGGGCTGGGATTAGGTATATGTGCCACCATGTCAGGCTGTAGTCCAGTTTCTGTTACTAATAATATAGTACAGAGACCAAGCGAGTTGTAAAGAAAAGAAGTTTATTTTGTTTTGGTTCTGACCCAAGTTGAGAGACCATATCTGCCAATGTCCTTTTTTTTTTTTGTCAAAAAAATGTATTTGTTTTATTTTTTATGTGTGTGAGTGTTTTGCCTACATGTATGTATGTATATATGTGCATAATGTGTGCCTGGTCCCTGTGGAGGCCAGAAGAGGTTGTTGAATCTCTTGGAACTGGAGTTATGGACAGTTGTTAGCTGCCACATGGGTGCTGAGAACAGAACCCCGGTCCTCTGCATGGTTCTCTTACCCATGGTCCTCTTACCAACTGAGCCATCTCTCTAGACCCTGGCAGTGTCATTTTTGTCAAAATTCTGAAGTAGTCCACGACATCACATGGGGAGAGACAAGGAGCATGAGACAGCTAACCAAACTGGTTTTGAAATCTATGGATTACTTAATAAGAGGTTATCGTTTTCCTTTTGTGGTGCTGGGGTTGGAACCCAGGAACTCAAACATGCTAGGCAGAACCCTACCACAGAACTACATTGTTGGTGCTAACAGGCTTTTATAGTAGACCTACTGTCCACATAGCCCATTAACCTAACCTGCTAATCATGTGAATGGATTCATTTATTCATGAAACCAGAGGCCTGTCACCTTCAGAGTCCCACTTGATTTCACCTCTTAATATCTCAGAATGGGGATTAAAGTTCAACATGGGTTTTAGAGGGGACACACAATATGCAAATCATAGCATCAGCGTAGTCTTTAAGGGCTATCAGATTCTACTTTCTTCCTTTTTTTTAAGGTTTTAAAATTTATTTTCATTTTATGTGTATGAGTGTTATGCCTGCATGTATGTAAGTGTGCCCCTGTCATGCAGTGCCCCCCTGTCATGCAGTCCACGTGGAGGTCAGAAGAGGGTGTCAGATTGCCTGGAACTAGAGTTATGGATGATGGTTGTTAACCACCATGTGTGTGCTGAGATTCAAGCCTGAGTCTTCTGCAGGAGCGGCCAGTAATTAACTGAGCCCCTGGCTGTTCTAACTTTCATTGCCTTCCTCTGAATTCTTCCAGCTTTTATTTTTTCCTGTTTACCATTGTAGTTCAGATTCAGTGCTTGACCAGTTTTACTGTGAGTTTTGTTACATGTATAATACACATTCCCTGAACTCAGCTTGGTTTCTTTGGCTTGAACAATTGCAATTTTTTACCACCATTGTGTTACCTAGGTGTGTGTCTCTTATCTCTAGTTTGAGGGCGGAGAGACTGTTCGTTTTACTAGTGCATTCTAGACTGTGCCTCATACCAGTATTGTGTTCAGCTCATTGATCGATTTTTATTGATTAATTTCAAATCCATCCATGCTGGCTCAGATTAGCTCAGTGAAATCGTCGACAAAAGATCATTTTCCATATCTCGAAATTTAGCTAAATAAAAATGAACACACTTCCAGGCATTGTGCAACTTTTGAGTACAAAACACAAAGCAGGCGTAATAAACAGACATGGGCCTCAGCTCACAAGAAACTGGAAAATCGCACTGTCGCACTGTCGGGAGGCCAGGACAGCAGGCTGCGGTGACCCAGAGTGACATGAGACTGAGGGTTAGCACTGTCCTGGGTGCCTTCCGCTGCAGCGGGAGAGGGCTCAGCTCTCAGAATAACTCAAACTCAATTCTTTCAGTAATGTTTGAGAGGTGGTGGTGGTGGTGATGTGGGATGGGAGGTGTTGAGGGAATGTGGCGCTGGAGATTGAACCCGGGGCGTTGTGCATGCTGGCTAAGTGCTCTACCATTGAACTCTATCCCCAGCCCTGTTTGAGAGTGTTTTAGAGTTGTGAACAAGCAAGGCTGATCAGGTAGCTCTGCATTGAGAGCATGGCTGTTACCATCAGTTCAGGACCCTGTATTATTACTCCCGTTAGGGTTGTCAGCCAGCCTCACTTTATAATCACAGAAGATGTTTTTTGAGCACTTTTCTCAGGTTGTGCCCCATGCCACGGGCTTCGTGGGTACAATCTCCTATCATTCTTGCCAAGGCCTTTCAAAGAAGCTACTGCTGTTTGCACTGAGAAGTCCAAAGCCTCAGATCCTGCTGCTCTCAAGGCTGGAATTTGAGCCTGGATCTGGAGCCATCCAAACCTTTTGCTTTAACCCAGCGATAGTCCACATCTTCCACCCCTTTCCCAGAATGTTGGGAACAGCCAGGGGAGCGGCCTCACTGAGCTGTCTTGTGCTGGCCCCATGGACGGCATCAAAGATGACGTCTTCCTCTAAGATTGCTGTCTTTTGTCCACATGTGCTGGCCGAGGGCCAGGCCTGGAAACTCTCTGCTCATGGAAAGAAAGAACAGAAGCCAGCAAAAGAGGGTGGGAAGGAGGCTGAGGGGGAGGAAAGGAAGCGGACAGGAAGGGGGAGGGAGAAGGAAGGCTTCGCAGCTGGAGCCAGAGGTAGCTGCCAGGAAGCAAGTGAATGTGACCTTCAGGTGCATTCCACTCAAGTGGCTGTTTGGTGGTATGGTGTGAACGTCCAGCCTTGGGAGACCCAGGCCTGGTATGAACATTCATCCCCGGGAGACCCAGGCCCAATGTGAACATCCTGCCTTGGGAGGCCCAGGTCCAATATGAACATCATGGCTGGTATGAACCTTCAGCCCTGGGAGACACAGGCCCAGTATGAACATTTAGCCCTGGGAGGCGTGTGAGCATCCAGCCTTGGGAGGCCCAGGCCTTGTAAGAACATCCAGCTCTGGGGGTCCCAGGCCCAGTATGAGCATCCAGCCCTGGGAGGCCCAGGCCTGGTATGAACCTTCAGCCCTGGGAGGCCCAGGCCTGGTGTGAACCTTCAGCCCTGGGAAGCCCAGGCCCAGTATGAGCATCCAGCCCTGGGAGGCCCAGGCCCGGTATGAACCTTCAGCCCTGGGAGTCCCAGGCCTGGTATGAACCTTCAGCCCTGGGAGGCCCAAGCCTGGTGTGAACCTTCAGCCCTGGGAGGCACAGGCCCAGTATGAGCATCCAGCCCTGGGAGGCCCAGGCCTGGTGTGAACATTCAGCTCTGGGAGGCCCAGGCCCTGAGGCTCTCTGAGTGAGATGAGCAGGATGGCCCTCCTCCCCTCTTTTGTGTTACTATTCAGTGGGTCAAGTTAAACCTCAGGAAAGCCTGCAGAGAGAAAAAGAAGTCCCAAATGGCAGTGTGTAGCTAGCTCTGGGAGGGCAAGCAGCTGGCCAGGTGTGCCTCTATACCACGGCGTGCATGATAAGCAGAGGAAAGAAAGAGGGCAGAGGAGGCAGGCTGTTGGCTGTTTTGAATGAAATCAACTCCAAACAAGTCCCTGAGCCCCAGTGGATCCAGGGGCAGAAGGCTGTTGCCTACCCTGGCACATGTTAGGCATTTGGAATTCTGAGTCTGACAATGGTTTTATGTATTGATCCCTCCACGCATTAGTCTCCATGTCTGCAGAGTGGTGTGAGTAGGGTGTAAAAGCCAGATGTGGTGGTGCCCACCTATAATTCCAGCATTTGAGGGGTAGAGGCAGGAGAATCAGGCACTCAGAGTCATCCTTGCTTACATAGTGAGTTCAGGGTCAGTCTGGCCTACAAGGAACCCCATCTGAAAAACAAACAAAGTGAAATAAAACAACTCCTATTAAATCTTGCCTAGAAAATAGTGCTTTGGTTAGTTTTTGTCAACTTGTCACAAACTACAGACACCTGAGAAGAAGGGACGTCAGATGAGGCATTTTCTCCATCAGACTGGCCTGTGGCATGTCTCTGGGGTGTTTTCTTAATTGCTAGCTGACGCAGGAGGGCCCAGCCCATGGTGGGTGGTGCCACCCCCAGGCAGGTGGACCTGGGCTGTATAAGAAAGGTAGCTAAGCAAGCCAAAGGAAACAAGCCAGTAAGCAGCATCCCTCCGTGGTCTCTTCTGCTTCCGTTCCTGCCTCAGCTTCTGTCACTGATGGACTGTAATCACAGCATGTAAGCCAACTGAATTCTTTCCTCTCCAAGTTTCTTTTGATCACAGTGTTTATCCCAGCAACATACAGCAAAGTAGACCAGAAATTGGTACCAGGAGTTGGGTCTTGTCCTGCTAGGCCTGAGCGTATTGTTTTAGGGGAGGATGGTGAAGGATTTTGGAACTTTAGACCGGAGAGGTCAGTGAGTGCTCAGAGCTTAATGGGCTGTTTTATGGAAACTTGGAAGGTGGTACTGAAAGAAATGCAGACCCTGGAGGCCTGGCATGTGAGATTTCAGAAGTCTGAGAGAGTCCTTCAAAGATCTGTGGGGCAGTTTGTGTGATATTTAGAATTAATAATGTGGTTTCCAGTCAGCTCAAGCTGAAGCATCATTTGTGATTAATAGGAGACCAGCTCCACTGAAGTGAAACTTTTGCTTGACTGGGACAATTACTGCTGGTTAGCTAGAACTTAAATATCAGCTGTGATTAGTAAGAGACCAGCATCACTGAAGTGAAATCTTCCAAGGAACTTTTCCTCAGGGGTAGCACACAGAAGGTGTGGTCTAGAGGTGGCCAAGACTGCATCTCAAGCCAGCTGCAGAACTTGGTAATCAGTAAGAGTATGCCACATGGGGCTGGAGAGATGGCTCAGCAGTTAAGAGCACTGGCATGCTACAGAGGGCCTGGGTTTGATTCCCAGCACCCACATGATAGCTAACAATCGTTTGTAGTTCTTGTTCCAGGGGATCTGATGCCCTCTTCTGACCTCTGAAAGCATTGCACAACACAGTGTACTTACATATATGCAGGCAATACACTCATATACATACAATAGAAATAAGATATTTTCTTTAAAAAAGAGTCTCCCACGTGGTACTGACTTTGAAGGTATGAAGGGATCACAGAGAACAGCTGAGACTTGGGCACAGTGAGAGGCCAGAAGAGGCCTCTGGGGAAGGTGCAACCTCAGTTTCAATGAAGACCTCAGGATATTGGAGCTGCCAGGACTGCGGGGTGAGCACCAAGAACAATAGCAGATGTGGCATGGAGCCAGCCTAGCCTACCACACAATCTGTGCATGCAGATGACATGGCTGGGGCTACTGTGTGTCGGCACTGTGTCCCACATGCTGGACAATTGAACCATGTAGGTTGCTGGATTTGGAGTTTTGTTTGAATTTGACTGTAAAAAAAAGTATGGAATTTGTTTTTGATTTTACAGGAGCCCACAGTTAAGAGACTTTGGCTTTTTAAAGGCTGCTTGAACTTTTAAAGTTGTTTGTGTTTCTTTTAAGATTGTAGAACTTTTCAAGTTGTGCTATTGTGATATATTTTATTGTGATATTAACATGAGCTCTTGAGGATAAAAAAGAAAGGAAAGATGATGGTTTAATACTGATGCGTTTGTGTGACAAGCTGACAGGAGGTCAGTTGTGCTGGTTAGTTTTCATCAACTTGACAAATTAGAGACACCTGGGAAAAGCGGCCGTCAGCTGAGGCGTTGTCTCCATCACATTGGTTTGCGGGCATGTCTGTGGGGCATTTTCCTGATAGCTGATTGATGTAGGAAGGCCCAGCCCACTGCGGATGGTGCCATCCCTAGCTAGGTGGACCTGAGCTGATTAAGAAGGGTAGTTAAGGGACTACAGAGATGGCTCAGTAGTTAAGAGCACTGGCTGTTCTTGCAGAGGACCTGAGTTCAATTCCCAGCACCCACATGGTAGCTAACAACTGTCTATAACTCCAATTCCAGGGGATCCAAGGCTCTCTTCTAGTCTTTGCAGGCATTGCACAACATGGTTACACTTACATACATGCAGGCTGTACACCCATGCACATAAAATAAAATAATTTTTAAAAGGTAGCTGAGAGGCTGGATGCTCAGCAGTTAGAGCACTGGCTGCTCTTGCAGAGGACCCAGGTTCAGTTCCTAGCACCCACATAGCATCTATTTGTAATAACCATTTGTAACTCCAGTTCCAGGGGATCCGACGCTGTCTTCTAGCCTCTTCAGGCATTGCATGACAAGAGTGTACTTACATACATGCAGGCAGAATGCTCATACACATAAAATAAAGGTACCAAAGCAAGCCAGGAAGCAGCTTTCTTTTATGGTCTCTGCTTCAGTTCCTGCCTCCAGATTCCTACTTCCTGCTTTGACTTCCCAATAATGGATGGTGATGGCGAAATATAATCTAAATAAGCCCTCTCTCCCTAAATTGCTTTTGGTCCTGATATTTATCACAGCAACAAACAAACTAGAACAGTGCTCAATAATGCTAGCCTATCATCCATAACTGCAGTCTAAGTTGAGATGTCAGAACATACATGTGTAAAACCCCTGGTAAAAACATATAAATAACATTTGAAACCAACCATAGAAGAGATGAAATGAGGTATAGAGACAGTCAAGTATAGAGAAGGTGATGATTGCTATAAAAATTCACAGGTGGGTGGAAGAATTTTAGCTGGGAGTAGCAAGAATAGATCTTTATGAAAAAGCTGGAAACTGACTTTCTGCCTGTTGTATCTCTAATCATCATGTCTGAGAACATCTCCATGATCAGCCTCTATAGGTTCATGTTAAATGGAGAGGCTTCAGCTGTTGGTGGGAGGGATTGATACAGAAGGCAGGATGGCTGCAGAGTATGATCAAAAGTGAGGGTGGGAAAGGTCTACTGCACAAACCTCAGGAGCAGTCTTACCAAGAGGACGGCCTAGCCATTCCCTTCCCATGGTAGAGTGGACATGATTTTTCCTATGAACAGGTCAGCTGAGAAAAACAAACCAGAATGAAGATACAGTTCATCACAAGGCACTGGTCAAATGGAGTGACCCTGGGGTGTGACATGCCATGGCCATTCGGTTCCCTGTGGCTCTGACTGTCTAGTCTCCAGTCTCTGGGGTCCCTAGACTTTCGGTTCCTGCTGTGCTCTCTGATTCTGCGTCTCTCTTACTGCCCCACCCTAAGCCACTAATTCGTTTCTTTTGACCCTCCCAGTACAAGTCAAAAGGTCTGAACTTACACTGGCTTGTTGTCTGTCAGTTTTGATTGATTCAGTATCTGGTAACAAAGAACATCACTTAAAGCTTTTATGTATTTAGTGTGTGTGTGCACAGATGCTGTGGTACAAGCATAGAGGTCCTAGAATAACTTGTAGGAGATGGTTTTCTCCTTCCACCTTGTGGATCCCAGGGCCAAACTTAGGTCATTGGGCTTGAAGACAGAGGCCTTTGCTTGCTGGGCCATCTCAACAGCCCAGAGCATTACTTCTTAAAAACACAAATATTCACTAACTCCAAATTTTGTCTGAATTTTGCAGAGGTAGACTCTACTTCTGACAAACGGGGAAAACAATAAACAAAGAGCGGGGAGGATATAGTCCAGTTTGTAGAGTGCTTGCCTAATATGTACAAGGTCCTGCATTTGATCCCCAGCACTGCATAAACTGGGTGTGGTGGTGTCCACCTGTAACATAAGTACTTGGATGGTGGAAGCAGGAAGATCAGTCAAGGCCATCCTTGGCTACTTCAGCTTGGGATATAGGAAACTGTCACAGAGAGAGAAAGAGAGAGAGAGATTGGGTCAACAAGAACATGTAACTCATGTAACATGTAACCTACATTCTCCTGAGCTGGCCTCTCTTCAGAAACTGAGCCGTCTGGAGAAAGGAGTGGGGCGGAGGTGGGTGAGCCCTGGATGGATGACAGGAGCCTTGAGCATTGCCTCTGTCAACTGTGTCACTGAGCCTGGGGAACCCTGGGTCAACATTGTCATTTCCAGTCCCCACTTCCTACCACTTCCCTGTGTGCATGTTTGAGAGCATCTCCCCAACAGGGACTCTGCTGGCTCATTCTGTGTATCTTTTCCTTCTTTCCCCTTTGACTTTCCTCACTAGACAGAGGCTCTTTAGTAACACTGTCTTAACAGGCTGGGTTCCCAGTGACCCTGTGGGTCAGGGGGAGAGAGCTGCCGAGACTAGCAAGGAGGATGTGGCAGACTGGGTCAGCCAGTGCAGGCGTCACTCCCAACAGGGTCCTGGGAGAAGAGGCTCAGCACTTCCTGGAACCAAATGACTCCATAAATAGAAGGATGGGAAAAGGATTTGGTCATCCCTTTCCTCTTGTCAACTCAGCTCTTGCCTCTGGCCCTGACCTACAGCCTCTTGTAAATGTGTTTCGTTTACACAGCCCTGCCAGTGGGGGTGAGATAACTGGGAACTGCTATCTCATATAGTGTAGATCCAAAGGCAAGAACTGAAAAGGTCAGGTGTGGCCTTTATTTGGTCATTTACACACAGTGACATCTCACTAGAACATTTCATATACTGGAGGTATTTCCCTGACCCCCCTCCCCCGGGGGATTTTATTGTAAAGGAAGGAAATTACACACTTTCTGATAGAGTGGCTTAATTTACTAAATCCAAGGGCTCAGCATATCCTCCTGTTTAACCATTAATACTTTCCTGGGTCCTCACGGAAGTTCAGGTCTTGTACCATCCACCATCCGTCACTTCAGATATTCCTGGTAGCTACAGTGTCATGGAAAGGAGACTTCTCAAAAGTAGCTTTTGTAAGTTAGTGTGGAAAAAAATCTGGTCACAAAGCAAGTGAGACTTCAGTTTCATTAGTAGCTGAGGTGTGCTCAGCTTCCTATAATGAACCACTGGATACAAGTCGTTCCTATTTAAAACTGTCATACACACACACACACACACACACACAGCCTTCCTTTTTTACTTTGGGAAAACAGTTGTGCACAGATGAACCCTGACACTGTGTGTCAGTGGAGATTTGGAGCAAACATTACACTATGTTAGTGATGATGCTCTGTGTTGTTTCCCCCAAACTATGAAGGTATCTTACGGAACTTGCAGACCAGAAGGCAGTCTGTCCCAAGGTGCAGTGGATCCAGAATGCACACGGTGTTCTTTTCCCCTCCACAGCTAAGCTCAGTTCTCCTCACAGCCACACAGAAACATGCTTCCCTGGTTCCAGCCACACACAGACTGATCCACCTCCCTCAGCGTGGTATCTGATTGGCCAAACCTGAGCCTGACCTCCCTTAGAACCAATCTGACCTGGGAATGGGTTTCTGAGTCAAATATGACTGCTGGTAGCCTTGTGATCCCTGGCTGGAGGAAGGACTGGCAGATTGAAGATGATTCCTTGCCAGGTAGGCTAGCCCTCACTTGCGCTTATTTATCTGCTACTTGTGCTCAGTTTCTTTAAGTACTTCCCATTCATCTGACTTAATCATACTCACAGGAGTCCTGATCCTAAGGTTCACTCACTAAATGCACTGACATAAGCAGAAGTTGCTTGTGCAGGAGGTTAGTGGTTGTACATCAAGGACTTTGGGGCAGACACAGCTCGTTTTAAGCCTTAGTGACATTAGTCATCTCTGAATTTCAGTTCTGTCTTATACAATGGCGTGAACTTCCTATTATGAGATGAATGTATTGCTAGAAGCTAGATGAAGAAGCTTGCCTGACTGCCTGCCTTCTTCTCTTTCTTTCCACACACTTTATTGAGATGTAATTCACATACATTAAAAATCCATGGCGAATAGATCTCTGTGGGATTGAGGGGTCAGCCTGGTCTATGTAGAGTTCCAGGCCAGCTGGGGCTACAGGGAGACCCTGTCTCAAAAAAAAAAAAAAAAGTCATTTGAACTCAGGAGTTGTCTCAGCAATTAAGAGCACTGGCTGCTCTTGTAGAGGACTGAGTTTGGTTCCCCAACACCGACAAGGCAGCTAACAAATGTCTATAACTCTAGTTCCATTGAATCTGATGCCTTCTTCTGGCTTCTGCAGGCATTGCATGGGTGCACTTATATGCAGGCAAAGTACTATAAATGCACATACAAATTTTAAATTAATTAACTAAAAATTCATTTAATCTGTACAATTTCATTTTTATTTGTTTATTGGTATTTGTAGTTACTCACCTATTACAATTATAGAACTTTTTTTTAATCCCATAAAAGAAATCTATACCCCATGTCTTTTAACCATCAGTCCTCTGAATTCCTACGTGACCACTAAACTTTTGTCTGTGTGGTCTGGCCTATTTGGGACATTTCAAATAAATGGAATTAGTTCACTTGGCACGGTGGTTTCCATGTTCAGTGACATTGTAGCATGCACCTACTTGCACTTCAGTTCTTTTAATGGCTTAATAATATCCCACTGTATGGATATACCACATTTTACTTATCCATTCATCAGTGAATAGTCATTTTGTGGTTTTTGTTGTTTTTAGTTTTTGCTTTCTGGCCAATATGTGTAATTACCGACATTCCTATAGAACATATATGGGCATAGGTTTCTGTTTCTTTAGAGATGCATTATTTCTGTGATTAATTGTATTTTTGTGCTTAAAGCAGCAACTGACAGAATGTAACTGTTAATTTCCTTACTCTGACCTTCCCAGAAGGTTTACAAATGAAAGTTATTTCCTGTTTGCTATCCTTAAAAGAAAGTTGGGCTACCCAAAAAGAGCCTAACAGGTGGGTCAGAGTCTGAGGCTTCTGTTGCAAGGGTGACCTGGTATGGCTGTGAAGATTCTTGAATTAGGCTTGAGAGAGGTGATGATCCCGGACAATTCGAGTTAGGGAGCAGATATTAAGGCTTGAAGGGTGGAATAAAGAATTTGGAATAGAAAGATCTGAATTAGACTCCCAGATTTTCTGCATAAACACTGATAATGGGCAAGTCTCTGACCCATGCTCTCATTTCAGAGTTAGGATAAAGCTATATCTGGAGGTGGATGAACATCTGGTTCTTCAGGGGCTGCTGTTAACCCCAGGGGACAGCTGCTTTGTGAAGCTAATTCTTGCCTTCTATTGTTGGTTTTCTCCCCTAAAAACACCTAGGCTGTCCAGTTTACCAGGTCAGAATTATCTTTTCTTTTTTGGTGCTGAAAGTTGAACCCAAGGCCTCATGTGTTCTAAGCATGTGTTTTTCCATTGAAAGGCACCCACAGCTCCACGGTGGTTGAAATTGACCACTATTCAGACGAACTACCCAGTTATCCCAGAAACACATTTTTTAAAAGCTATCTTTGAGGGGCTGGAGAGATGGCTCAAAGGTTAAAAGCACTGGCTGCTCTTGCAGAAGACCAGTGTTCGGTACCTAGCACCCACAAGATGGCTAACAGCCGTCCATAACTCCAGTTCTGGGTGATTTGACGCCTTCTTCTGACCTCCATGGGCATTGGCATGACACAAGTGCACTTACATAAAGGCAGGCAATGTACTCATACAGGTTAAAAAAAAAAAAGGTTATCTTTAAGCCAGCTTGGTGGCATGCCCCTGTAGTCCCAGTGCTCTGGAGGCTGAAGCGAGGGGATTGTGATTTCCAGACAGCCCGGGCTATACAGTGAAAATTGCCTAAAAGAAAAATCCCTGCTGCCCTGGAACTCAGCTGTGTAGGCCAGGCCGGCCTTGAACGCTTCTGTCTCTGCCTGCTTAAGTGCTGAGATTAAAGGTATGTGCCGCCACACCCAGCTAAAGAGCATCTACTATCTATCTTTTTAATTATTTGTGTATATGTTTGTCTGTGGCAGTGGGGGTACATACACAGAATCTGAAGAAGGGTGTCAGGTGCCCTGGAGCTGGAGTTATAGAGGGTTGTAAGCCACCTGACATGGGTGCTGGGAACCAAACTCCATTCCTCTATGAAGCAGTACACGCTATTAAATGCTGAGCCCTCTCTCCAGCTCCCATCTAGTCATTTTCTTATGTGTACAGTTTTGAACAAGAATAAACTCCAACTTTGAAGTTTTCTTTTCTTCATGTTGGTTACAAGCTTTTGAATTTGATTTCTGTTTGTCTAATATCACCAAATGTATTTTTTATATTTAATAATATAATCATTTTAAGTTTTAACTTTAAAATTTACTTTTGTTTCCTCTTGGTGGCATTGGTGATTGAACTTGGTGCCTCACAACTACTACACAAGTACTCTATCACTGAGCTATATCCCCAGACATTTAAAAAAAAAACGTTTAAATTTGAGACAGGATTGGGCTAAATTGCTTACAGTGTCTATAAACTCTTCTTATACTCTAGGGCTTGAACTAGTGGTTCTTCTGACTCAGCCTCCCTGGTGATTAGAGCAGAGGCCTCTATGACCTGCCTAATATTTTTATAATAGCTTGATAGAGATATAATTGACATACCATATAATTCATACCCATTTGAGAGAGTTTATGGGCTGTAGAAGTGGGCCAGTTGTTGAAGTGCTTTCTGCACAGGCTTGAATTTGTATCCCTAGCACCCACATAAAACAGACATGGTGGCACGTCTCTGTAATCCCAGCGCTGGTGAGGACCTCTGGGGCTCACTGACCAGCTTGTCTTGTGGAGTGGTTGAGTGAGAGAGCCTACCTCAAAAAATAAGATAGAGAGCAATAGAGAAAGACACCCTGCATTGATCTCTGGCCTACACACAGGTGCACACACATACAAACATGAACAGATACACACCAAATAAAAATTTTTAAAAGAGACAGTTTAAGCCAGGCGAGGTGGCACATACCTTTAGTCCCAGCACTAAAGGCAGAGACAGGTGGATTTCTGTGAGATCAAGACCACCCTGGTCTATATAGTGAGTTCCAGTTCCAGGCCAGCTGAAGCTGTGCGAGACCCTGCTGAATAAACAAAAATGAAAACAAATTAAAAACACATAGTTTGATAGTTTATAGTATGTTCACAGGATTGTGCAGCCATTGCCATAATCAGTTTTACTTCTTTTCATTTTTTAAGCAATATTTTATTTTTTTTATTTTATTTTATGTGTATGAGTATATTGCCTGTATGTAGGTAGGTGCACCTGTGTCATGCCCTGCCTGTGGAAGTCAGAAGAGGGCATTGAATCCCCTGGAACTCCATGTGGATGCTAGGAATTGAACCAAGTCCTCTGCAAGAGCAGCCAGTGCTCTTAACTGTTGAGCCATCTCTCCAGCCCCAAAATAAAAATTTCAAAAACCAAAAATATGATTTACCTTATAATATTTAATTGAATATATGTTATTGTTAATGTTGTATTACTTAACATTTGTTAATTTTCAGTATTATAAATAATAGCTATGAACATTGGGCATCTTTTTCCCAAAGTATAGAAACATATAGAACTATGAAAAGATAGACTCAAAAAAAGTTATCACTTTTCCAGTAGTTGTTTTTTTCAAAAGATTTATTTTATTATTTTTCAAAAAATCTTTTTAACTTATATACATGGGTCACCAGAGCAAGAACACCAGTATGCAGGTGCCTGTGGAGGCCAGAGGTTCAGATCCCCTGCAGATGTGAGCCACCCAAATAGGTGCTGGGAATCAAACTCAGGTTCTCTGTAAGAGCAAAATGTGCCCAACTGAAACCAGATTTTAATATATTTCATTACACATACTTTTTTGTTTATTTATACAGGATCTTAGGTAGCCCAGGTTAGCATGAGAACCATTACATAGCTGAGGATAGCCTCAGCTATGATCTTTGTGCCTCCACCTCCCAAATTCTGGGGTTACAGTGTATACTGCACTCCCAGCTCCATAGCTCCCGTTTTAATGACTATGGCGAACGCGTACTGAGTTCTTCAGATTTGGCATTGGTGTTACCAACGTTAACGGCAGAGCACTGCCGCTCTAAACCTTCTATGCATTGTTGCTCTGTGCTCCCATGCAAAGCCACTGGAGTGCAGCTCTGTTTTACCCTCCACAGAACGGTGAGCCCAAAGGCAGCATGTGGAAAAATTTCCACATTGCCAACAAATGAAGAGAATAAAACATAATTTCCAAATGCTGTCAAGAGAAAAATGTGTCTCCATGCTCCTGAGGTAGCCAAATCCATCCTATATATAAGAATGTTCTGCAGATGTGAGAAAATCCTTCCTGCGTTTAGGAAAGGGAAGAAACATCTTGAGCTGCCCCTGGCCTCCAGAGCATCAAGTGTGGTCCAGTCTGAATTCTCAGGCTGTGCTAGAAGCACATTCCCAGGGGATTCATTCGTCAAACTGACAGGTGTAGGTTAGGAAAATACCAATCGGGTGGCTAAAAGAAAACATTATCCTCAGTCACGGAGTATTCATAACCACAGGCAGTCTTGATGTGACTCAGATTACAGTCTTGGTCTTGAGGCCTTTTAGAGTGCAAAGGAGCCTTGGCATTGAGGCCGGTGTAGGGAACTATATTAGTTGGCTAGATACCTGAGAGGGTGAACTTATACAGAGGAGAGTCTCGTTTAGCCTCAAAATAAACCTTGCTCAGAGGTTCCAGTTCAGTGGGCTTTGTTGCTTTGGTGGCTGCGGCAAGGCACATCACGGTGGGAATACTCAATGGCACAAAGGCGCAAGCAGACGAAATGACCTAAAGACCTGTCAGTAAGCAGCTCCCCCTCCTCCTTCCTGTCCTCCCCTTCTCTGCCTCTGCCTCTTTCCATCTTCCCCCTCCTGCTTCTCCTTCTCCCCCTCTTTCATCTTGGTCCTCCCTTCCCTTCCTCCTCCTCTTCCTCCTTCCCTTCCTCCTCATTCTTCCTTCTCTTCCTCCTCTTTTTTGTCAGTAGTCACTGTTTATCAACCAACCAAATTACCAACTTACCACAGTAGATGCCTCAGTTCACCCCTTTAATCTGCCTGTTGGCCTGGCTTCCCTATAGCCAGCAACTCTACCTTTCGGAAAGTAGGGCTGTCTTTTTCTTCATTCCACCTCATGGAAGAGGTCATTTCAGTGTCACAGGAAGTCGATTGCTTCCTTAAACATTTGCTAACGGTCTAGATCCCATGACTCAGATGCTCCATGCAGAAGATGCCCTACTCACCAAGAGATTGAGTAATCAAAGTCACCTGCCAAGGCTATTGACTTTTTCTTACTTTGCCATAACTATGCATCTAGATCATGTTCATTCACTGAGCTCAGATTCAGGTAAGCACCCCCAATCAGTGTATGGTTCCACAGTCCTCAGCATGTTAATTGAAGCTCTATTGGGCTTAACAAAGGTGCCATCGAGGATCTGGCCACGTTGAAGAAGCTGCATACCTTGTATGTTCTGCAGGCTGTGCTAGAAGCACATTCCCAGGGGAATCGGTGGTTTATACTGCTGATGCACAGATCCTGATGACAAGTGCCAACGTGGGTTCTACAGGTGCATAGAGGTGACGAGGTTTACTGTAGCCAGCCGTTTAAACCTTGGGCCTGCCTCTCTGGTCTGTCCTGCAACATCTTTGGTCTTACCTTCTGCCTATGTCCCTATGGCAATGCTGAACTTTCTCATACATAAGCTTCCTCCTTGCCTTTTGAAGCAGCTTTTAGGCAAACTTCTTTCCTAAGAGCTTTCCCCTCAATTCTACTCAATTTCTTGGCTTTTTCTTAAGTTTGTGGCATTGCAGGAGCCTTCTCTTGAGCATCCTCACTTTTTGAAGGATCCATGCCCTTCCAGTAGCACCTTCCTGGGCGTCAAACCTTCAACACATGGACCTCTGGAGGCCATTTAAGATGCCAACTTTAGCTGGTATGGTCATACCTATTTAGTCCTATCTGTGGCTGGTTTGTAAGAGCATATATAGAATTATTTTGTGTAACGTTGTGACTGGATTTAATGGGTGGTCCAAGACAATTCTTTGTCCAGGGTGGCTCAGGGAGAAGCCAAAAGGTTAGCTACTCCTGGTGCAGTCCACTTAATTTTTTTCGGTCCTGTTTATAGATGATGGAAATGAAGCTGGAGGCTCAGGGATGAACTTCAGTGTACAATTAGATAGTGTCTGTCCTCTCACCTGTCCATATGAGGACTGTGGCACGCATACACACGCACACACAGTGTTTAAAAAAAAATTGAGAGAAATCACCTTGTATTAATTTGTCCCCCTGTGGCTTAAACACATCACTGTTTTCTTTTTCTAACAGTCTCTAACGCAGTACTGTCCAGACTTCTTTTTGTAGGTGATCACAATAGCAGAATTTCTGTCGACTATAGACAGGGTTTTTCACCCCCGTTATGGTTGTCATCATAAAAACCCTACCAGAGTCAATGGTAAAAATGTTCTCACTGACCAGGTATGGTGCTGCACACCTTTAATTGTAGCACTTGGAAGGCAGGCAGAGCTCTGAGATCAAGGCTAGCCTGGTCTACACAAGTTCCAGACCAGTTGGGATTCAGGGGGACCCTGCCTCAAACAAACAAACAAACAAAAATGTTCTCATTGGGATTGGAGGAATGGCTTGGTGGTTAAGAATCTATACTGTTCTTGCAGAGGACCTGGATTCACTTCCCAGCACCTTTATCAGGTGGCTCACAACCTTCTGTAATTCTAGCTCCAGGGAATCCAATGCTCCTGAATTCTGTGAGCATCTGCACTCATGAACACAGAAACACATACACACAGAATTTTAAAACAAATTTCCTGGTGTGGTGGTACATATCTTCAATACCAGCACTCAGGAGGATCTCTTTGAGTTTGAGGTCAGGCTGGTCTATATAGTGAGTTCTAGGCCACCCAGGGCTACATAGTGAGACCAAAAAAAAAAAAAAGGCACTCTAAGGGAAGCACTATAAGGCTAAACCTCAGTCCACTTGTGGCTGCCTTTCTGGCCTCTGTGCTTTCACAGCATCTCTATTGAATGCCAGAATGACAGCAGAGGAGAGAGAGGCCAGCAGACTGGGGCGGTTTGGAAGGGCACTGCCAGGACCCTAAGTGATCTCCATGCCATCAGCTGCCGCAGCTTGCTTCTCCTTCAGGTTGCCAGAGTTACAGGACCACAAGCTCCTCTCCTGTGGGAAAACACTTCTGTTTTAACATCTTGAGCCTTTTTCAGAGGGGCATTTGCTTTGTAATTAATTATTTGACTTATTTTCTGCTGTAGGCCTGTAAGCTTTAGTGGGTATACTTAAAAGGAACTGAAAATCATATTTTTTTAATCTGTATGAGTGTTATACCTGCATGTGTGTAAGTGCACTTGTGTTGTGCAATTCCTGCAGAGGCCAGAAGAAGGCATTGGATCCCTGGATGGTTGTTAGCTGCATGTGGGTGCTGGGAACCAAACCTGGGTTCTCTTCAAGAGCAGCCAGTGCTTTTAACCGCAGAGCCATCTCCCCAGCCCAAAAGTAATATTAACAACAACAACAAAAAAATCTAACAGCAGCAATATGGAACAATTATGTTTTCTGTGGGCTTCTAAAACCAACCCAGAAGCATGCTACCATGAGATCTCTCTCTCTCCCTGTCCCCTCAATTAAAGGTAGTTAGAAGATTCTCCCATAGCTTCATGACTTCACCTGGGCCCTCCAGTCCATCTTAGGTGGGTGATAAACAAAACAAAAAACAAACAAAAAGACCAACCTTTTCAGCAGTCATTTAGCAAGATTTACTACTCAAGGTTAGATTGTTGATGCTAGAATTTTAAACTTTGTATTATGGTTTTGTGTTTTAAAATTTTATTTATTTGCGCATGTATATATGCACACATGGCTAGAAGAGACAGTTGGATCCCCTGGAATTGGAGTTACAGATAGTTGTTAGCTGCCATATAGGTGCTGGGGACTGAACTCAGGTCCTCTGTAAATGCTCTTAATTGCTGAGCCATCTCTCCAGCCCCCAGAATTTTCTCTAAAGTCTGTCATTTTAGTACTGGGACTTCTGCTACCTGGTGGGAAGTGAGTTTACCTAGTGTCATGTTGTTTGAGATTGAGAGCTTTCTGGGAGCATCCCTCAAAAGCTGTGTGTGGTTCTCTGTACACAGACCAGTGGGCTGTGTTCCATTTGGGGAAACTCTGTTTTCTGAGACAGTAGGGAAAGCATTCCCTTACGAGGAGAGCTGCTACAGAGGCCCGTTGCAACCTAAGCACTGTCATGCTCTCTCCAAGGAAAGAGGCAGAGCCTTCCTCAACTTGGAGACGCCCAGCGCATCCTGCACACCACTTGGCATCTGCTTAAAAGTGGAGGGTGGAGAGTTGTGTGGCTCATATGGAAGAAGGCTGCGTGATGGGGATTTGGTCTGTGGAGCCAGAGTGCAGGCTGCAGAATGCAGGGATGATGAGGTGGGGATTGGCTGTTCCCTCTGATGTCCCATGTAGCCCTCTGCCAGAGAAGGACAGAAGGACGGATTCTGTGCCTGGCCACATGGAGAGGATCCAGAAGCTTCAGCTGTGTGAACATTGTGAGAATGACAGTGCATTCCTTCCTGTCCCTGAAAGGCCTTTTGGGGCTGTCCTGAACCATGGGAGGGGTGAGCCCCAGGACCTGACTTCTTTCAAGAACTGGGCTCGGACTAGAGAGATGACTTAAGAGCACTGGCTGCTCTTGCAGAGAACCCAGGTTCAGTTCTCAGCACCCACATGGTGGCCAATAACTATCTATAAGTCCAATTCCAGGGGATCTTCTCCCTCTCCTGGCCTCTATGGGCATTGCATGCATAAGTGTAGTTTCAGACATGTAGGCAAAACACAGTTTCTTTTTTTAATTAGCTAAAAGAGAAGAGAATTGGGCTTAGTTGCATCATGAATTTACCCCGTAGTGTGTGGTGCTGGGTTGCTGTGTAAGTGGACAGTGATGCTCCTGAGCAGGCCAGTGCGCTGGAACCCAAACACGTCCCGTTAGGTGGAGCTGTGCGTATCACTCCGTGTTTAGTGCACGGGTCCCTGTCTTCTTCCTTAAACATTTTTTACATTTATTTATTTATTTACTTATTTAGTTGTGTTTATGTGTGCAGGTGCACACGCATGTGCTCCACAGCACTCACGTAAAAGTCAGAGTACCGTTTGCAAGCAATGGGTCCCTCCTTCTGCCACGTGGGTTCCAGAGACTGAACTGAAGTCCTCAGGCTTGGCAGCTATTGCTCTACCGGCCCATGTCTTCCTCTTTTTAATGTGTGGCTCATGGGTACTCTATTTTATATTTCTATATAACATTTATATAAATATATTTCTATTTGTATATGTTTATATTTCTTTATTTTTAACATTTTATTGTCTCTTCTCTGGCCTCTCTCTCCATGTTCCTAGTATTTGTAAGCAAGGTTTGGAGCACAGCTCTTTGATTTCTTAGGGGAAGTCCTGAGCCAGGACCTTGGGCAGCCACTGTTACCCTACAGATATACTAGCATTGGAGAGAAGGTAGAAATCTTGGAAGCCTGAGAAGGAGTAGGAAGATGATTCCCTGGACTGACATCCTGGAGTGGTCCTCTGCCACGCAGGGTTCCTGACTTTCATAATTCTCCTGTCCTTCTCTGAGGACCTCAACTTCTCTCCACCTCTGCCCAAACAGTGCCCTGTTAGGCCGTATTGAGAGACAGTATCAGCAAGGGCTTGCTGTTGAAATAACACACTTTTATCAGTGACTTGCATTTCTTGGGGTGCCCAACTCTGGAGTTTCTAAAAGCTGCTGTTTTGGCATCCAACCTTCATTGTTTTTAAGTTGGAGGAACTCAGTAGGATCCTGGATTTGCTGAGACCATCACCTAGTTTTCCTTAGATCAGACAGCTGGCCTAGTGAGTAAGATTTCCTTGGTCGTTGACTCATGAGAGGGGCCTTTCTTGTAGGGCTCTACAGATAAGACTGGGTTTACAGGCATCCTGGTGTCAGTGGAAGACGGGAATGCCCCGCAGAGGTGTTTCCACCTTGTATATGCTCTAACTTGGAACATCTTCCTTGGGAACATTAGCTCATCTCAGTGGCTCTTTGTGCTGAAAAGCACCAGATCGTGTTATATTATGTTTGACTCTGAAGTTACAGGAGTTCCTCGTCTTTGGTTTTGCTTTCTACACTTTCTTTCTACATTTCCACGTTTTAGTTACCTATGGCCAGCCAAAGTCTGAAAACACTGGTACAATTAAATGTTCAGGGAGAGGAAGAGAGAGAGAATATTCATACAGCTTTTATTACAGAATATTATTTCAATTATAATGTTTACTTTTGTTAATCTCTACTTAATCTTATTTATTTAATTTATTTATAGTTTCGTGTATGTATGGATATAAATGTGGGGTCTTTGTGCCATGTCACACGTGTTGAGGTCAAAGGACAACCTTGGGTATTAGCACTTATCTTCTGCCTTGTTGGAGACAGGATCTCTTGCTGATTTTTTTCTAAGTATGCCAGGCTAGCTGGCCCACAAGCTACTAGGGATTCATCTGTCTCCACCTCCTATCTTCCGGTAGGCTTATTAATGTGTACTACTGTTATGAGCTTAATGTGAATTTCAGGGTTTCTAACTCAGGTCCTCACACTTATGTGGCAAACAGTTTGAGCTATCTCCCTAAACCATGTGCCAGATTTGTAAATTAAACCTCATTATAAGTCAGGCATGGTGGTGCATGCCCTTAATCCCAGCACTCGGAGGCAGAGGCAGGCGGATCTAAGGCCAGCCTGGTCTACATAGTGAGTTCCAGGCCAGCTGGGGCTACATGGACACTCTGTCTCCAAAAAGAGAAAAAGATATCTATGACAAAGGAATCTGACTGGGGGGAACAGGGACTGGAGGTCATAGGGTACCATCCTTCTGGGGGACAGGGCTCCCTAAATGATGTGTTCTCACCACCTCAGCTCCTGAGTGGAATCTGCCAGGGATAAACGGTGTGATCTGCTTCCTTCAGAGGGAAGTGGCAGGTGGCAGGTGTGCCTCACTGAGTGTCTGCCACCTAGAGCTCCTCTCAGTGCTGACATGGTGACCATGTGCAAGCTGGCCATGGGCAGCCACAGCCAGAGCAAAGCTTTGAGCTCTAGGTTGGCTGACAAGCAGGAACACCGCCCCCCCCACACACACCCAGAGAGTATGGAGGCTGAGCAAGCTTTTTACCTCCTCCCTCTTCCAGTTACTGTCCCCTCCCCTTTAGCTAAGTAAATGTCAATCTTGTGAGCCTACTGTCAGTCATCTTGAACTGCCTTCAATCAAGGCTTGAGACCAAAGTGTTCAAAAGAGTCTTGTATTGCCCTGAGTGTGTTGGTGACTTCAGGCCAAATCTGTGGTTGTGCTTTCTAAGCCAGAGCATATTTTTCTAGCTAATAGGATTCACAGAGTTTTCACTTACCTCTGAACCCTAAACTTTTGCCCCTGTGTCTGTCCACATGGCTAGCCTTTCCTGTGTCAGTCAGCATGAAGCCTTTCCCATCATACTTCCTACACTCCGCAGAGCAGTTGGCCATCACAGAACTCATCACAATTCTGTAACACAGGCTGGATCCCCTTTGGGGATGGTAGACTGCTAAAAACAGGCTCTCTAACCACCTGTATGTAGCTCAGGGGCCTTGAGGAAAAGGTAGTCTGTCGTGGAAGACACTCAAAACAGTGTCCCCATCCTTCTTTGTCTTGCTTGACCTCAGTAAATCCAGCATGTTCGTCCAACAAGCCATTCTCTCTCTTCCCCTTAGTTTCTCAGTGAGGGTCTCAGGAACTGCTTGTTAATTCCTTGTGTTTGGAGTCTTAAATAGTAATTAGAATGGTCCTAGTTGCCATGTGTTAATATTATGTCTTGTATGGATGATATACACTGAGCATATTATATTATTAGTCTGTTCATTCATCCATTAAATGCACATTTATTGACTACTTACTATGTACCAGGAACAAAAAGACCAACTTGCCATCTGTATTACAGAAGTGAGATGGTATTCTTTTTAACTAGTTAATTAATTATATGTGTATAAGTGTTTTGCTTACATGTAAGTAAGTGTACTTGTGTGTACAATGTCCACGGAGGCCAGAGGAGGGTCGTTGGACCCCCCAGAACTGGAGTTATGGACAGTGGGTGCTGGGAAATGAACCTGAGTTCTCTGTAAGCACAGCCAGAGCATTTAACCACTGAACCCTCTCTCCAGCCTCAAGGAAGATAGTTTTCTTATTTTAAGAAGAAAAAAGATGGAGGGCTGAAGGACTGGGGATATAGCTCGGTGGTAGAGTACTTGCCTAGCATGCATGAGTCCTTGGGTTCGATCTCTAGGCTGAAGAAACAAAAATGTAGCAAGGATTCAAACTCAAGTCCCTGACTCCAAAGCCCACGCATCTCACTCTCGTGTAGCATGAGCGGTTTGTACTCTGCATCAGCTGTCACCAGCACGCACTGATTTCGATGGTCAGGTTCCACACATCTGTCATCTCTTTCCATCTTGCTTCTGGCACCGGAAGAGCAGAAACTGCAAGTTCTACCTTTTGAATTCTCAGGAAAATGTCGACAGATTGTGATTCTGCCTAAAATCTGAATCCATGCCAATATCTTCAGTGGTGACAGGATAATTATTTTTCTTTTGTAAGTCTTCTTAGGAATCCTAATTGTTTATTTCTTTATTGTATTTAGTTACGTATTGTTAATGTGTATGTGCATGTGTTTGCCACTACACATGTGTAGAAGTCAGAGAGACATCTTGCAGGAGTGGGTTCTCTCCTTCCACCATGTGGGTCCCAGGGATTAAACTCAGGTTGTTCAGCTTGGCAGCAAGCACCCATTGAGCCATCTCACTGGTCCTGCCTTACTTTTTCATGTGAGTCCTGGGAATCGAACTCAGGTCCTCCTTGCAAGGAAAGCAAGCAATTTACCACCTGAGCCATGTCCACCATAATGGTTTATTTCAGTGAGGAATTCTGCTTTGATAGCCTTGGAAAATGTGCTTGAAAAATAAACTGCATTTTCACACGTTTGTAATTTATGCTGTGCAGTATAGTGTGTGTGCCATTGACATCACTGAGGGAGAAGTCTATAGAAACAACTCTTGGTCTTTGGAGTAGAAAGTTATTGGAACAAGAAGAATGGAGCTGCTAATTATTCATCCAACCTGTGACCTTTACTGGAGTTTCAGAGTTGCCACATAGCTAGATCTGTATATATTCAGAAAGTATACCCTATGAGTTTAGTCCGTGCCTGTTTACCAAACTCAACCCATCTTAATCCTTGACCTCAGTTATGCTATTTTTTTGTTCCGTTTTATTTCGAGCTATAGCCCCAGCTGGCCTAGAACTCACTATATAGACCAGGCTAGCCATTATCTCACAGAGATCTTCCTGCCTCTGCCTCCTGAGTACCATCATGCCCAGTCTCCTGTGCTCAGTCTTCTCTGGTGGGAGGATGTTTTGTGTTTCAAAATAGAAATAATTGTCACTCTCATTATATGAGTTTAAAAATGTTATCTTTCTAAATAATTTTTAGCATCTTTGATATGATTTTTAGCACTAATCTAAAAATCATATCTGGAGGGGTAAAGCCCGCATGTATTATCTAGGCCAGAACAATCTGTGGTTATGGAAATGTTCTGCTCCATCCTCTATGGAGCCTTTATCAGAGACGGGGCTTTGGAGCACTGGACTGGTAACTGGTGGAAGCTAGAAATGGAAACCTTAATTTCACTGAAGTTCAAGTAACTACACATGGCTAATGATGACTGTATTGGATGCTGTGTTTCTAAACCATGTGCAAAATCTAGATCCACCAGTTTATAAACATTGTTCATTAGGCAACAGATATTTATTGAATCATTTTCTGCAATGTTGTTCTAGAAGCTGGGGAAGCAGCTGTAACCAACTTGTGACCCAGAGAAAGCCACTTCAACAGGATATATGCTCCAGAGAATATACCCAACCCATCATGGCTTCATCCCTCAATTTAGCAAAGTTTGTGAAGACTAGAATTAGCAGAAAGCCAAGAACTTGTGATATTGTTTTAGTTTTAAATGGGCATTGCACAAATGAGGAGATAGCCCCGTCAGTAAAGTTCCTGCCTGTCATACAAGCATGAGGACCTGATTTGAATACCCAGACCCCACGTACAAAACCTGGGCACGCTGGTTTATAATCCCAGCACTGGGAAAGCAGAGACAAGTGAGTCCCTGGGACTCAGTATCTAGCAAATCTAGCCTAATCGATGAGTTCCAGGCCAGTGAGAAACCCTGTCTCAAGGAAACAAGATAGACAGCTTCTGAGGAATGACACTGAAAGTTGACCTCTGGCCTTCACACATGTGCATACACACATGCATGGGTATGTACACAACATATATGCCCACATACACCAAAAAATGCCCAGAAATCATCACAAAGAACCATTGTACATGTATGACAAAGCAAGGAAACTCAGACGATTTATTTATTTTATTTGTTATTTTATTTTATTTTGGGATTTTTTGAGACAGGGTTTCCCTGTAGCTCCAGCTGGTATAGAAGTCACTATATAGACTAGGCTGGCCTTGATCTCACAGTGATCAGCCTGCCTCTGCCTCCTGAGTGCTGGGATTAAAGGTGTGTGCCACCATGCCTGGCTACATAATCTCTTCACTCATGAAATTACTCTAGGGATAAGAATGTGGCTCAGTGGAAGAGTGCTTACCTAGCATGTGTGAGGTCCTAGGTTGCATTCCCAGCAATGCAGAAGGGAGGCAGGGCCAAAGGGAGAGGGGAAGTAAAATGAAATTACTCCTGTTTTCACCAGGGAAAAAACTAGCAACAACGAAGGCACCATTTATTACACACTCACAAATGCTCTTTCATATGCTCTGGCTGATTAAATGTGGATAGCCGCTTCATTTAGGTGTGTGTTATTGTTAAAGAACTTGCCTTGGGTGGCATAGCTGGTTAGTAGTTGAATTAGGATTTAAACCCAAATCTGTCGGACTCTAAAACCCAATGACTGCTCTCACTCTGCATGAGCCGCAAAAAACAGTAACTAAGAACCCCTTACCTTATGTTTGTCTCTCTGGTTCAGGATCAAGGCAAAGGGTCCAAAGGCTGGGACAATCCCTTGAAGACAGCCACTTGGGACCTGTGCTCCTTTCTTAGAGACTGATCCCAAGCCGCCTGCTGAAGAGCCTCTGCAGCTCCAGGCTGAAGGCAAGAGTGAACATGTTCAGCTCAAACATGATTATCAATGGCCCGGCTGCAGACCTCGCATCTAAAGAGGCCAGCAGACCCTCAAGGAAGCAGCTTGATAACATCCAGAACTTTGGCCCCTCTACCCGAGCCAGAGCCCGGCCCCAGCCCCTCAGCATAAAGGACAAGATATCCAAGTGGGAAGGCAAGAAGGAGCCACTCCCTCCTGCACCTGCCAGGTCAACAAATGGCCAAAAGGACTACCTGCCGCCCTGCAGGGTGGAGAGGAGAAACAGTGAGGTCATGAGCACTAAGAATGGAATGAGGTCCGAAACAGAGAGCTTGGAAAATGACAGCAGAGAGACAGCAAGAGCCAGGTGTCAGAGCACGGAGCCTCAGCCCGACCTGAGTCAGGCCAATGGGCAGCCAGATCCTGGTCAGCACCGGGGCCATGAGCTGAAGCCCAGCAAGCCACGCTCTCAGGGTGACCACCTCACAGTCCTGAAGCAGGTCAAGAGACTAGAGCAGGCCTTGAAGGACGGCTCAGCGGGCTTGGATCTCCAGTTGCCAGGGACTTGTTATTCTCCCCACTGCCTGCCTGAAAAGGCAGAGGAGAGCCATCCTATTCCTGAGAGCCACGGAGGTGGGGGTGGCTCACTAGCCAGCCGGAGGGGACAGCACCTGGATTTGGAGGGCAGGGAGACAGGCCCTGAGGCTTCGGAGGAGTGGAAAGGCCTGGAGAACATGTACAGGGACTCTGAGGGGTCCTTCCCAAAGCCTTTCATCAACCCCCTGCCCAAGCCCCGGAGAACGTTCAAACATGCTGGAGAAGGGGACATCAGCTTCAAGAAAGAGAAAAGAAGCCTCCCTCCGCTCCCCTCCCTGCCACCCCCACCCCCACCACTGCCCTCCTCCCCACCTCCCTCCTCTGTGAATAAAAGACTGTGGACTGGGAGGCAGAGAGCCAGTGCCGACCACAGGTAGGTGCCCACACCTGCAGCAGCTAGCCAGGTGGGCCTGCTGGTGCCTGTGTCCCTTCACAGCCGCCTCTTTTCAGCATAATGGCTTGTCTCGTTCAAGGGAGGGCTCTTAAGAGTCCAGTGACCATAGTGTGAGGTAGCTCGTTGACTAAGCCGGAAATGTGATAATGGATGTGCTTTGTGTTCGTTCTCAAGAAAGACTTTCTACTTTTAAAAAAAGTGTCCCCTGGGGCTGGCTAGATGGCTTAGTGGTCAAGAACGCTTGCTGTTTTTCCAGAGGATCAGGGTTCGGTTCCCAGGATCCACATGTGACTAACAAATGTCTATAACTCCAGTTCCAGGGGATCTGATGCTCTCTTCTGGCCTCTTTGGGCTTTGTACAACACAGGTACACTTACATACATGCAAACAAAACATACACATAAAAGAAAGTAATAAATAAAATATGTTTTTAAATGCCCTGTGGGAGCTAGAGAGATGTCTCAGTGGTTAAGAGCACTTACTGCTTTTCCAGAGGAGCAAGGTTCATTTCTCAGCTCCCACATGGCAGCTATCACGGGTCCCTTACTCTGGTTCCAGGAATCCTGTATCCTCTTCTGCCATCCACAGGTTCCAGGCATACATATGGTAAAGTTCCACACATTCAGGCAAACACTTGTATACATAAAATAATAAATCAAATCCTTTTTAGAAATTGCCCTCAGAGGCAGGTATAGTAATACAAACCTGTAATCTTAGTTCTCAGAAGTATGAAGCAGAAAGATCATGAGTTAAAGGCCAGCCTAGGCTACATAGCAAGTTCCAGACCAGCCTGGGCAATCTGGTGAAATTCTATCTCAAAAAATCAAACAAACAGAATTTTCTTCTCATATGACAAGGACCTGTAATTGGAACAACAATCAAGAATTCAGTGAAGGACTTGTATGGAACTACCAGTTTACTAACGGTAGTCCTAATAATAGCTAGTGCTTGCATCCTTCTTACATGCGTGTGTTCGTGTGTGTGTGTGTGTGTGAAGACCAGAGGTTGATGTCAGGTTCCTTAATCATTCTCCATTTTATTCAGAGGTAGTGTGTTTGTCCTTTACTGAACCCAAAGCTCAAAGATTTGGCTGGTCTAGCTGGCCAGCTTGACCCGGGCATCCTGTCTGCCTCTAGAGTACTGGGACTACCGGTGGCCTGCCATGCCCACCTAGCTTTTACATAAGTGCTAGGGATCCAAACTCTGGTCCTCATGCTTCCGTGGCAAGTGCCTTATTGACAGCCATCTCCCCAGCACTCTGGCTCATCTTTTCCTGATTTTCTCGGTGCAGGCTCTGGAACACGTCCCATAGGCTTGCCCCCGCTGTCACTGCGTGGCCTTGAGCAGTTTACTTAGCCTCTTGGAACGTCAGTTCCTTTTTCCATGCATGTAGATGGATAGCATTAAAGTTAAGGAACTGGGGAAATGGCTCAGTAAGTGGAATGTTCTGTAGTGCCAACGTGTGGACCTGAGTTCAGATCCCCAGCACCCACAGAAAAGCTGGATGTGGCCAGGCATGGTTCAGATCCCCAGCACCCACAGAAAAGCTGGATGTGGCCAGGCATGGTGGCACATGCTTAATCCCAACCCTTGGGAGGCAGAGGCAAGTGGATCTCTGTGAGATTAAGGCCAGCCTGATCTACATATCAAATTCAAGGCCAACCAGCTGGAGCTATAGAGAGATCCTGTCTCCAAAAAAAAAAAAAAAAAAGTGGGCGTGGTGTCATGCACCTGTAATCCTAGCGCTCAGAGGTGGAAGCAGCAGGATCCCAGGGGCTCACTGGCTGGTCAGTCTGGTCAGAACAGTAAGCCCCAGGTTCAAGGAGAGACCCTGACTCAAAAAATAAGGTGGGAGGCCAGGTGTGGTAGCATACACCTTTAATTACAGCACTCAGGAGGCAGAGGCTGAGATGAAGGCCAGCCTGGTCTGCAAAGCAAATTCCAGGCTACCTAGGGCTAGAAATTGAGACAGTATTTCAAAACATACACACACCCCTCAGAACATAACAAAAAAATATGTTAAATAATAAAACATGTTAATGTGTGAAAATAAAACAAGTGCTTTGAAAACAGTTTCTTTCCTGCTTTGAAACAGTCCCTAGCTCATTTCCATAATGTGCTAGTGGATTTGATGCATTTAGAACAAGACTCCGAGTTGTCTGTTTACTTTTTAAAACATGTTTTTATTGATTGTTTTTATTTTATGAGCATATTGCCTGCATGTGTATAAATGTACCGTGTCGTGCAAAGCCTTTGGAGGCCAGAGGAGGCCACTGAATTCCCCGGAACTGGAGTTATGACAGTTGTTAGCTGCCGTGTGGGTGCTGGGAATCGAACCTGGGTCATCTGGAAGAACAGTAAGAGTTCTTAACCACTGGACTATCTCTCCAGCCCCTCTGTTTACTTTTTTTAACAATTTTTATTTTATGTGTAAGAGTGTATTGCCTGAATGCATGTAAATGCACCTGTATGTGCAATGCCCGGGCGTTGGATCCCCTGGAGGTAGAGATACAGATGACTGTTAGCCACCTCGTGGGTGCTGGAAATCGAATCCAGGTTTTCTACAAGAGTAGCCAGTACTCTTACCCGCTGAGCCATCTCTCCAGCCACCCCTCTTTTCTTGAGTCAGGGTCTTAATCTATAGATTAGGTTGCTGTGAAGCTCAATATGTCACCCAGACGACTAGCCTTGAACTCTCAGCATCCTCCAGCCTCAGCCTCCCAAGTGGTAAGATTACAGCTGTGAGCCGCCAGGCCGGACTTACTTTCTTCTCTTACTTCCCTTCTAACTTCTTGGCATCTTCCACATAGGTTTTGGCTGGTCATCCTAAAATTATTATTGCCCAAAGCATCCTCCATCTTGGTAAATCATATCACCAGTTTTCTGTCACTTTCTTAGTAGACCTTTCTTAGTGTTCAGGAGACAACTGTTGTCTCACCCTGTTTTGAAACATTGCCTTCCCTTGGCTTCTGGGTCAGGCTTTTCTGGGTGATTCCTCCTTGTGGGTCCTCCTGGGCTAGTCTTCCTCCCAGACTAGTCCTCCTCCCAGGCTGCTCTCACTTCCTTTCTCTTCTCCTTGCACATGTTAGGATGGCCCCTGTCCTAACCCATGCCCACCCAGCTAGACTCAGACCAGGGACTTCTGTCCCTTCACCTACATTATTCCCTAGATAATCTCATCCAGTCAGGGTGTAGAACTCCCCAATTGAAATTTCTGAGCCTCAGATGTGTGTAGTCATTTCCTTCTTGAATCTTCATTTGATTGTCACTCCAGGTCACCACTAATCATCTCTCTCACATAGTCATCATCTTGTTAATGGCATTACCTTTCATTAAGGATCCTTTCTGAGTTTTTCTTTTTCACATGCCCCTAATTTATCAGCAAGTCCTTTATTCTACTTTTATAAACTTGATCTTAAGTCAGATTATATCACCTTGGATTCACTGCCCACCCCCGGAGTGTTCCTTCTCCGCAAACAGCCAGGATCATCTTCCAAAAATCCACATTCGATCACGCCACTTGCCCATTCAGTGTTATCTGTCAGGCAGGGTTCTTTTGGTTTCGTTAACTTAGTTATTTCTGTACTCCTCCAAGAGGAAAATGCTCTAAAATTATTTCCTTTTGAAAATGGAATCTGCCTGGCCTGATGGCACAAGCCTGTAATCCTAGCTACTCAAGGGGCTGAGGCAGGAAATAGTAGGTTCAGGCCCATCCTGAACTGCACAGTAAGTTCAAGGTCAACCTGGGCAATTTACTGCCTCAAAAAATAAAAAGAGGGCTGGAGATATAGCCTAGTCTGTGAAGTGCTGGGTTCAGTCACCAGTACCACAAAAATAATAATAAGTCACACTATTTATACACACCAACGTTATTTTTTACTTAGCATGTCCTTGACCTTTTAATATTACTACTGTCATTTGTAGGATGTGGATAAGTATATTTTATTCAGCCATTCCCCAACTGATGGACACTTAGGTTATTCCTGGTTTATAAGTTATGGTGTGATGTGCTATATGTAGCACTAGAGAAGTCTCTAGATCCAGAATATTTATGCATTGTGCTGCTTAATAGTTATGTGACATTGAACAAACCATTAAGTTTATGTTCTTAATTAAGTTCTCATTCTCATTTTTCTCATCTATAAAATGGGGGTAACTATAGAAAACATGTCATAACGTTGTTCTGGACTTCAGAGTCCCTCCTTTCCATACCCCTTTTGGGCTTGTGTTCTAAAGAGGCCACTCCCTGGGGACAGGTTCCTTCTGGAAAACTGAAATCTGCCATCTGTGTCATAGTTGGCTATAGGAATCAACCTGGTGAATCGTTAACCCCATTATCTTTTTTTTCTTAGCTATAATCTGCAGTGTTTAGCCTTCTAGCATTTTCTTTATTATAAGCTGAAGTTACTTAACTCAGTCAAAAAATGAAATTTTTCTTGGCGAGTTTGAATATGGTCACATGAGTTTGTTCAAGAATTTTGACTTTAGGTTTCTCATTTTGTTTAAAATATTACAATGCCAGGTGTAGTGGCACACGCCTTTAGTCCTAGCAGTCAGGAGGCAGAGGCAGGCAGATCACTGTGAGTTCAAGACCAGCTTGTCTACATAGTGAGTTCTGGGCCAGCTGGGGACTACAGGGAGACCCTGTGTCAAAAAGACAAAAAGAAAAAAATCCCACAGTGGAGGTGATTAGGGCAAGATGTTTATGTTCTATATCACAAAAAGTAAAATAGTCTTTGTTGTGGCTCTATGTCAGAGAAAAAGAAAAATGGCTCAGCCGTGTGTTTGGCAGACTTCCTGCCCTCTCTGAAGAGTCGAAAAGCCAAGCCAAGGCCGAAGAGAAGTGATGGAGGGTTCCGAGGTCGTGAGGGCTTGGGATCACACAGCCAGGCCGGGAGCGTACAGTGTGTTCACCGGGTTTGCACTGGCCAGTCTGCAGGCTCAGCAAGAGCCACACCAGCAGGTTCAGATGCTCTGTTCGAGGGACCATCTTTCTTCTTTCCGCTCATCTTCTTCCTCTTCCCTCCCCTTCCTCCTTTCTCCTGTCCTCTTTCTTCCTTTTCTTCATTTCTCTACAACTCCAGGAAATTAAATGCAAGCACTTAGGCTCTCAGTTCCAAAATGGAAAATGAAACCCTTCACATGTCAGGAAATTCCAAAGATAAGCGTCCTACAGCAACGTGAACTTGGCCATGTGTGTTTTACGGCATGCATTTAATAACTCTGGCAGGAAAGCTTCCAGGCTAACATGAAACAAGAAAAGTTATTGTGGGTTTTTTTGAAGTTATTGTTTTTTTAAGCATAAACAGCATTCCAAATGCACATGTGTCTGCATGCTCCAAATATTTTAACTTGAATTCAGACTTTCAAATTCATTTGGTCATGTGACAGTTTTTAGATCTTTGTGGAAACCACTTAGCTCCACTGAGTGTGATTTCAACTTTTCAGCTGATAGTTTTGGCACCATATAGATTTGGCTTTTCCTTGTGACTTCAGCATCAGGTTTTTGTTTTGGAAATATCTAAAGACATGAAACCTCGGGTACCATGTAGCTGCCCAGACACACCCTACAGTTACTGCCTCCATCATTTCTACCCTGGGGCTGCCCGTTTCTCCCACAACAGTCTGACTGGGCAGGACCCTTAGCTATCATCTGTTAACAGTTAAAGTTAACTTAACAGCCATGCTGCAGTGTCTGTGTCGTTAGGAGACCATCCCAGTCAACATGGATGTCAACCTCTGAGGCACCTCCAAACTGCCATATCTGAAACATGGGCTAGTTGAACAACTTCAGAGGAGGGCTAGAGAAGTGCTTGCTGCTCTTCCAGAGCATCTGAGTTTGGTTCCCAGCATTCACATCAGGCAGTTCACAACCATCTGTAATTCCAGCTCCAGGGTATCTAATGCACTCTTCTGAACCTTTGCAGGTATCTGGGTACATGGCATTAACTCATACAAACACACACATTTACACATTAATAGTAATAATAAGTAATAAAATAATAACAAACCTCTAAAAAGAAAAGAGCTTCAGAGGAATAAATTGATAAATTTGGGGTTTGGAGCAAAAGTTGCTTTGAAAGCTGTGACTATGTTTAGTGTTAGACATGGAAATCTAGTAATGAGCAAGACTGATAGACTGCTCTCATGGAACTTGCAGACTAGTAACAGTCATTCACAACCACTTATGTCACAGCTTTAGTGCTCGGTGCTGTGAGGAAGCCCAGAGTGTTATGGAAATGTTCAACAGGGAGTCCAGCCTACCAAGAAAACAGGACAGACTTGACAGGAGGAAACACTTAACATGGGGGTGGGGATGCTGGCAGATGGATGCACACTGTGAGTGAGCAAGTAGGTGCAAGTCCCGAGCTCTGTGTGTTAGAGGAACTGAAAGGTAGGGGTGTTGCCGAGAGGTGTGACAGTGTCAACTAAAGGAGAGCTTTGTAGACAGGAAGAGGAACCGGGCCCTTCCTAAGAGCAATGGGAAGCACCTGAAGGCTTTGAGGGGAGAGATCATCAGGTTAGCATCTTTAAGAGGTCTTCCTGGCAGCTTGGAGTTGGCGGAGTGGGTGTTGCGGTCACTTTGTGACAGATGTAACGACAGTGGGGAACGGAGGGAAGTGGTCAGTTCCAAGGAGGCTGGGGAGGTAGAACTCTGCTGAATTGGTTAGATGTGACTGGGCCGGAAAGGAAACTTTAGAGAATGCCTTCTAGATCCCAAGCATAAACATCTGGCTGGCCTTCCTGAGGGCAGCTCTGGGTGAGAGCCTACCCTCATCTGGACAATACAGTGAAGAGTTCAGTTTGAAACATGTTAATTTTGAGGTTCTTGCCCACTGTCCAGATGGGATGAGCTCTTAAGTTAGCATTTCATTAACAAAAATATGGAAAAGCCATTAATACCCTCACACAGTATTTGCACATTGCTCATGAATTTTTAAAAAAATATTTTTTGGTTTTTTGAGACACAGTCTCCCTGTAGCCTCACCTGACCTGGAACTCATTAGGTAGACCAGGCTGGCCTCAAGCTCACAGAGATCCACCTGCCTCTGCCTCCCAAGTACTGAGATTAAAGGTATGTGTCACAACATCTAGTCCTCAAAATATTTTTCTGAGACTTTTATGATGTACTCCAGATTGGCCTCAGATTTGAGATTCCTTGTCTCAGCCTCCTGAGTGTTGGAGATGCAGATGTCAGGGGAGGCAGGGGAGAAGAAGAGAATGAAATTCATTGTGGGGCTGGGAATATAACTCAAGTCACTTGCCCTGGGTTCAATCCCCAACACCACATAATCCGCACTTGATGAGGCACATTTGTAATCCTAGTATTTAAGAGGTAGAGGCAGGAGAACCAGAAGTTGAAGGTGATCCTCAGTTTCATAGTGAGTTTGAGGCGGCCTGGGCTACATAAGACTGTTTCAAAACAAAAGACAGCTCATTAGAACAGTGAGCTCAGTATCAGTGTCGAATCTCTACAACCAAATGTCATGGGCTCATTGGAGGGTCTGGGAGGTAAAGAACTTCGAGGAGGCTGCAGCCTCCCTAGGCTGTGAGTATCCTTAAGACCAGGATGGCTTATGTTTGCATCATCAGCTCTGGGCACAGTGTGACCTGCAGATGATACTTATTAAACATGTGAGTGGCGTGGGGGATGAGTGCTGGAACTGTGTAGCTAGAGAGGTGCCAAAACCTCTTTCAAGTTCAAAATTGCTTGTAGAGAATTAGCATAGTGATTGAATGATTCCTGTAGCCATATTCCTCCTCTTCAGGGAGTGTAATCACCCACCTGAGCCTCAGACTGGGAGAATAGAAGTCCCTGGAGAACACCCAAAGCCATTGCTTGCATGAGTGTTGCCAAGGCATGACAGTGATGAGTCAAACTTTATAATTATCGCAACTCTATTTTCCTGTTAGTTCTAGAAACTGGATGTGTGAAAATTTCTGGTTACTCTTTAACCATGTGTGAAAATTTCTGGTTACTCTTTAACCATCTGCGAACCATGCATCATGTTGATTTACAGTTTTGCTTATGACTTCACACATGGAAGTTAGTCACCTGAAAACCAACACTTTAACACAGAAAAATGGAGTTGCGATATAGGAAGCCTTTTGTTATCTTATTTTACAAACTAAGTTTTGTAGCAAATGTTCCTAAGCAGAGGATCAGCAGTTCAAGTCCAGCCTGGTTACGTTACTGGGCTCTTGCCTAGTATGCACAAGGCCATGGGAAAGGGGAGTTTGATAATGTGACTACCATTTATTTCTTATTTTTAAAAATTACATCTATTTGTGGGAGTGGGTGGGAAGGGACATGCAAGAGCCACCGTATGAGTGGAGGTCAGAGGACAACTTGCAGGAGTCGGTTTTCTTTCCACCATGTAGGGCTTGGGGATTGAACACTTGGTGGCAAGCTTGCAGGAGTTGGTTTTCTTTCCACCATGTAGGGCTTGGGGATCGAACACTTGGTGGCAAGCACCTTTACCTGATAAACTATTTTCTGGGCCTTGGTTTTACTATCTTCTTGCTGTTGTTTTGACAGGACCTGTAGCCCAGGTCTGAAACTCAATGTGTAGCCTAGGCTGATCTGGAATTCATGGTAATCCTCTGGCCACACCCTCCTGAGTGCTGTGACTATAAGCATGAGTCACCATGTCCAGCTTTGAGTTTTGAGACAAGATCTCATTATGTAGCCCAGACTGCCCTCGAACTTGAAGTCCTCCTGCGTCAACCTCCCAAGTGCTGGCCTTGAAGATGTGTACCACATGCCTGTCTCCTAATCCATGTTCTAAAGAAAATTCGTGGCTTTTTAAAATGTTGACTCTGTTTTTTAGATTGTTGGTGTGTTTTATGTGTCAAGAATCAAAGGCAAAATAGGCCTCAACACTTAGCATCTTAGTCTCAGAATATGGAAAGATCATTAAAAAATTAAGTTATATCTTGAAAGTCCAGGGTGTCTGACAGTAGCCATTTGGATAAAGGTAAGTTCCATCCCAACAAACCCCAAGATAAACTAGATTTGTGTTGTGTCATGGGCACTGAAAATAAGAGAGTTATTGTCCAAGGCCTTAAAGCCTAACAGCGTCTTTATTTGTTAGAGCATTTAGCGTGAAAATGTCGAACCATGATGACATTACTTCACAGGTACTTTATTATTTTAAAATGTGAATTATCCAAGCAATGCTTTGTAGGCAACTCAACTGGAATCACTAAAAAATAAAAGAAAATTGTAGATTACTCTCAATGGCCAAGTAAGGCTACAGGTTCCATCTCTCAGAAATCATGGAAAGGCAGTTAAAAGTGGGCACTGCTCTTGAAGAGGACCTCACTTCAGTTCCCAGCTCCCATGTTTGGTGGCTCACAACCACCTGTAACTCCAGCTCCAGGGGAACCAACATCCTCTCTGGCCCTTGCAGGCACACACATATCTACACACAGATACACATAATTAAAAATTAAATAAATCGGATGCACTTAGGGTGGTATGGCCGGAGACTCCATCTTTTACAAAAAAAAAAAAAAGAAGAAGAAGAAAAGAAATCAAAAAAGAGCCAAGTTCTTGCTCAAACTCTAGAAGTTGAAGCTTTACATGGAGGCGGTGCCTGTCACCTTGACTCTACCATAATAGAACGCCTGTCCAGAATGTGCAAGACTCCAAGTTGGAACTCAACACCATAGATGAGGGGGGAAAAAGGAGGAAAGGAGGGAAGGAGAACGGAGGGGAGAAAGGAAGGTAGAAACGGACGGAAGGAGGGAAGTAGGCTGTATTTTGAGTGAAATACAGGAGCTGACTGGGCATCACAATGCTAGGTAATACAGTTTCATATAGAAAATTTGTTGAAGTTCAACAAACTTTTGAAACTCAATCTGCTTTGATATGGGGCCTAAACTGCCTTGATAACTGATGTCTTTCTTCTGTTAAGAGCTTCAGGCTCCAGCTAGACTTCCTGAATTCCTGACTCTTTCCTTTGTCCCAGTGGACCATAAGCAATTTAACTATGCCTCGTTTTCTCATGAATATTAAGTGTGTAGTAAGCTCATTTCTCACAGAGTGGTTGTGAAGTACGAATGGGCTCATAGACAGTGTAGTGGGTACTCACTGTAAGCGATGATGAGCGAAGAGTCTTGGCCTCTGAATAGCTCGCATGTTACCTCCCAAACGTAGGAGTGTGCACGCTGAAGGTGCCCCTGGCATAATCTAGTCAGCTCACTTGGGAGATCCAGGAGTTCTGGCCACGCCAGGCCAGTTACACTCCACGGTAATTAGCTGCCTCTAGTCTAGGCCACAGACCAAATATTTATGCCATCAGCTGCCTTCATGGTACGAGTCTGGGCAAATGGCAACCTGGACTGGAAGAGCCAGGGTGGGCCTCCAGCATAATCCAGTGCCACCCCAAAGAAAGGAGCTTATACCCATCTCCCAACCCAGACCCCATCTGCTAGAGCTTGGAGACTCAGTCCCTCCTTCTGCCTGGAGCCCTCAGAGGCAGAAGGGGCTCATAGACTGACCTCCCCTCCTTTGGGGGTGGGTTTCTTCTGGAAGTAGGGCACATGGGTGGCACTTTCAGCCAGTTGGCCCACTTGGCAGCTATGCGTTTGGCCTGGAAGCCTAGGCTTCACCCCTCTGCTCTTCTGTGTTCAGAACCAATTCACAAAGTAGTAAAGACGATGAGATGTTAAACTGAGAATTTAAGAGGCTGTAAGCCCAGGATGGAGGTGCATGCGTACAGTCCCAGCACTTGGGAGGCTGAGGCAGGAGGCCAGGCACCTAGGATCCAGAAGCAGGTGGATCTCTGAGATCAAGGCCAGCCTGCTCCACAAAACAAGTTCCAATTCAGCCAGGGCTACATAATGAGACCTACTGCAAAAGGTGGGGTGTGGAGGGGCTAGAGAGATGGCTCAGCAGTTAAAGAGCACTGGCCACTCTTGCAGAGGACCTAGGTTCAGTTCCCAGCTCCCATATGGCAGCTAACAACCATCTGTAACTCCAGTCCCAAGGGATCTGACACCCTCTTCTGGCCTCCGTGGACATTGCATGACACGGGTACACCTACATACCTGCAGTCAAAACACTCATACACATAACATTTAAATAAATTAATTTAAAAAAAAAATAGAAGAAGCATGGCGCATTTCTAAGTAGTGCCTGTACTAGCTAGTGAACAAAGAAAAGCCATGATTTCTGAGCCACAGGACAAAGAATGAGGGAAGGGACAGGGAGAGGATGGAGTCGGGGCCAACCCTGGGTGTTCACAGCAGATGGACAGCAACATTCACCTAAGTTTCATTCAAGGAAGACCCAGACAGACCACAAACCTGCTTGAGGGTGGATAATGGGGAAGCGCTGTTGTCTCTAGTTAAGGGGGATTCTTGTAGTTACTTTGGAGAAGGGTAAGGAGAGACGGAAAGGTAGAAGGTTCTGGGAACTACAAGACAGTACAGGTTTGCGTGATTCATGACCTGCTTCCTGACATCCAAAATGTCCAGAGGGTATCAGGTCCCAAGGATAGCCAGCTGGTTAGAGCAGCTCTCTGAAGCCAGGTGGTATATCTTCACTGGTCCCTGTGTTCCACAGACAGTAGCCACTTGGGTGAGAGGAAAAGACAAGCACCCACGCCTCCTGCCCTCTCCGAGCTAGTCCTTGCTGCCCCTCTGATTATTGAAGTGATGTGTGTCCCACAAACAGTAGAAAAGTGAAAGTACAGAAAAGCCACCTGTCACCCCTCGGTCCTGAGGCAGCAGCTCTTTGCTTCACTCTCTTAATTGTATGTACATTTATTCCCAAAGTTAGAAGTTTGATGTATATCTCTACATAGAATCATTTTCACTTAGTATAGTAGATGCTAAGTCTTATAAGCAAGAATCATAGTTCTTGTTCTTTTTTATTTTCTTTTTGATCATTTGTCTGTTTAAGATGAAATCTCATGTAGCCCAAGCTGGCCTTGAATTTCCTATGATGCTGAGAATGACTTTGAACTCCTGATCCCCCGACTTTACCTCCCATATGCTGGGACTATAGGCTTCTTTGCACCATTCCTGACTCAAAAGCCACATTTCTTATTCATGGATAGTCAAACATTTTACAAAATAGATAAGATAAAATAGAATTAGAGCCATACTCTAACCTGTGGTAAGGACGGTAAGGCAGGAAGATAACTACAAATCAAGTTTGAGGTCAGCCTGGGCTACAAAGTGAGACCCTATCTCAAACAAACAAACAAAATAAAACAACTGGTATCAATACTAGAAATCCCCCCCCAAATAATGTGGGGAGCAAGTATATATTCTCTGAACCAGCATAAATTGATTCAAATTCATTCTCTCTCCCCCATCTCTTTCTCTCACCCACCCCCCCGTGTTGCATGACCCAGAAAATCCTATGAATTTGAAGACTTACTGCAGTCTTCCTCCGAGAACAACAGGGTGGACTGGTATGCACAAACTAAGTTGGGATTCACACGCACTTTATCGGAGGAGAACGTCTATGAAGATATTCTAGGTAAGAGACCAGAATATCTATGGAGGGCCATTAATCTGTCTGTGAGGAAGAGGAAGAGGAAATGGAGGTGATGCTGGAAATACACACACACACACACACACTCACACACTCACTCTCTGTCTCTGTCTCTCTCAGACAGAAGTGCAGTCCAGTGAATGAAGAAGCAGCAGGTAGGTGAGCTAGGGGTGTGGGCCTCAGTGTGGTGAGAACACGGGGCTGGCAGTGAACAGCCCAGGAGGCAACAGAGTGTCCAAGAAACCCAAAGCCTGTGTCTCAAGATGCAGGATGGAATCTTGGCTCTGCCGCTTGTTAACTGTGATACTGAGCTGGTGACGTGAGGGCTTGGAATTGGAGTTCTCGCCTCTGTTAGTGAGGAGGAGGATGGTTCCCTTACAGGTTAAGAATTGGTTTCTAAGCAGGTGCTCCCTCCGTTAGGCATTACTGAATGAAAACACTGCAGGCCAGCATGCTCTTTCAGATGCTGTAGGAGTGTGGCTCCAACAGGGCATCAAAGCACAGCTGTGCCTGGAAAAATAACCTAAAACTCCTCAGATTCCAAAGAGGGCTTGGCTCCAATTTGTTTGGGAGTTCAGTGAACTTTGGGGAAGAACTGTTTTAGTGAAGTGGACCTCAGACTTCTGTCTGCTTGTGGTGGCAGGAGAATGGGCACTTGAGGGGCAGAAAGGGTAGATGTACAGACAGACACACATGGGATCATCAGCACCAGAGAAACCTCATGGGAAGAGGAAGGCCAAGACTTGAGGTAGACATCCACTTAGCTCAACCTTTTGAGTTGCAGCATCAGGCTGGATTCCTGCTCATGTAATGAGATAACAAAGGTGGTTTAAGGGCTTCTGTAGCCATAACTGGTCTTTCCTTCTGTTTCTCTTTAAATATTTTAAATTAGTTTTATTATATATATGTGAATATTTTGCCTGCATGTATCTAAGTACACCATATGTATACGCTGCCCACAACGGTGAGAAGAGGGCATTGGATCCCCTAGAACTGGAGTGACAGACGGTTGTTAGCAGTATGTAGGTGCCAGGAACTGAACCCCAGTCCTCTGCAAGAGCAGCGAATGCTCTTAACTACTGAGTCATCTCTCAAGGTGACTACATTCTCAGCAGGCTTCCCCTGGTCTCCAGGAAGGCTTCCTAGAACCCATGTCTTTCCACTGTAGAAAGGCCTGGGGTCTGCAAGTCTCAGCAGAAGTCCCCAGTCACTCTGACTCAGATCAACAATATCCTGTGTTTACTTCAGAGGCCAGGAATGCCATGTAATGATTCCCTTAGGCTTGAATTACTAGCCATCCCGGAACTTACCTCTGGGAAGGGATCCAGGCCCCTCAGACTAGCAAAAGCCCTGAAACTGAGAGTAGAATTGATTTGATGCTGGAAACAGGGAGTTCCCCCCACTGAAAATCAGAATCTATTGCCAAGAAGAAGGATGATATCCAGGAAAACAACAGACATCCCACAAGGGCTGACGAGGGAAAGGCCAAGATGAAGGCCTCGGTGTTCCCATAAGGAAAACTTCCAAGGTTCCTGACCCATTTTGCCTTTGACCACAGATCCACCAATGAAGGAAAACCCTTATGAGGACATTGAGTTACATGGCCGCTGCCTGGGAAAGAAGTGTGCCTTGACCTTCCCTGGGTCTCCCACCGCTTCCATCCCGGACACTTCCACCAAGGTAGGCACCTCGGGCACTCTGGAATCTGCTCTCTGGATCTGTCCATCTGCTGCCTGACAAGTCTTCCACTAACCTGCTGCACTGCGTTTCTTAAGATATCATTGACTGCAGGCTTAGAGCCTCCACTAACTCAGTCACTAAACAGCAGTGCACCCAAACTACAGCTCTTGAAAACAGTGTCCCGAGCCGAGCATGCGCAGCTCACACCTGTAATCCCAGCACTTGAGAGACAGAAGCCAGAGAATTGCTCCAAGTTCAGGGCCAGTGTGGTTTACATAGCCAAAACAATTGCAGAGTGAGACCCTGACTCCAACTAAATAAATTAGATAAATTTTTTAAATTTTAAGGAAAAGTATCGTTTTTAGTTTTGTTGGTTTTGGGGGATTCTGTTTTGTTTGTTTGTTTGTTTCTTTTTTTTGGAGACAGGGTCTCTGTAGTCCTAATTGGCTTGGAACTTTCTGTGTAGACTAACTGGCCTCTATCTGAGATCCACTGGCTTCTGCCTGCCTAGTACTGGGATTAAGGCATGCCCAAATTGTGTCTTTTTTTTTTTTTTTTGAGACAGGGTTTCTCTGTAGCCCCAGCTGGCTTGGAACTCTCTATATAGACCAGACTGGCCTTGAACTCACAGAGATCTACCAGCCTCTGCCTCCCAAGTGCTGGGATTAAAGGCTTGCATTACTACACCCAGCTTCCTTTTTAAAATGAAAGTATATGTACTCCTGTGAACTCCCATTTGTTTGTGCTTATAATCCCAGAGCTGGGGAGTCAGAGACAGAGGAATCACAGAGTCCCACTGGCCAGCTGAATTAGAGAGCTTCAGGCCAGTGAGAGACTTTGTCTCCAAAAGAAAACAAAGCATCCAAAAATCAAGAATGTCCTGAAGAACAGCTCTCACGATTGACCTCTGACCTCCACACCTACACACATCTGCATATACCTTCGCACACACATATGTACAAAAAAAGTTAGAAGAAAAGAAAAAAGCTGGCATACCCATTCTGTCCCCTCCCATCCTACCTGGCTCTCCACTTGGTGTGGGGAGTCACTGCTCTTAGAAGCAGTGGAAAACATCTGCCCAGAACAACTCTGTGTTCCCAGCAGGCAGCTCCTCTCTCATACCAGAAAATGAAGGCTGAGCAGCCCGTTCTTCCTGCTTCTGCCAGTCTGGGCAAACCTGGAGCCTCTGTCGCCAGAATAGATAAATTAGGCAGAGGTGATGCCCACCTACAGGTGATGCCCTGTTGTCCAGATGTAGCTGTCTTGGACAGCGACATTCACTGACCAGTGCCCCTGACAATGCAGACTCTTTGAGCCTGTGCACGTCATCCGTGGGACCCTATGAATATGCTCATTACCCTGCTCTCCCACATCTGGGTGTCTGGTCTGTGCCCATGCTCTGAGGGACAGCTGCAGACTTCACCACTTCCTCTATTTAGCTCACCAGCTATTCATTGAGCATCTGCCACATCTGGGCTGCATCTGGAACCCTAGAAGTAATTGAAGCCACCTTTCTGTCTTGAACTCCCCTACCAGCCTCAGAAAGGGTCTAAGCCATCTTTGAGATGTTCGTTTAATTAACTCCTGTCTGGTCCCAGTGGAAAGGGAGGGACAGTTGGACAGAGTCTCCTCAGAAAAGAGCACATGTGCAGCCAAAGGCAGATGGGCCTGTGAACCTGAAAGGCAAGCTCCTGAGGAGAGCCTGTCTTCTTCTTTTGCTACATGTTAAACAATCTATACCTCGTACAGCACAGGGAACGTAGCAGGAACTGAAAAACAAAAATTTGTGTGTGTGTATGTGTATGGTATGTGTACATGCGTGTTCTCGTGTATGGGCACATGGGTATATGCGTGCCCTGCACTTGTGTGCTCATGTGTGCAGAGGCCAGAAGTTAATATCAGTGTGTTCCTCAGTCACTGCCTACTTTATCTACTGGCGCTGGTCTGCCTAACTACCTTGCCTTGGGGATCCCCTGTCTCTGTCTCCTGAGCACTGGGATTATAGGTCTGCTGTCACCCATCAGCCCAGCTTTTTATATGATTTGGGTTCTCACACCTGCACAACAAGTGTTCTGTCCACTGTTTCATCTCATCTGTCTGTCTGTCTGACTTGAGATACAGTCTCAGTAGATGATACCTCAACTTACTGGCTGAAAACTTGTGAATTCTCCTGCCTTGGCCTCCTGAGTGCTAGGATTATAAGTATGTGCTAGTACATCTGACAGGAACTAATTTTTATGATAAGAGAAAGCTAGGCTAGTAGGAGATACTCTTTTTCCTAAACAAAGTGATGCCATTTGAACAAGAAGGGCTAATGAGCTCAGCTTGAGACTAGGTCAGCTCTGTCTGAGGAAGCACAGAGCTTTCTGAGTCACCTCCTCCCCTCCACCAAGATGTCACCTGCCAGGGCTCATCCCGGCAGTAACCAAAGAGACTTCAACTGGGAAGTCCAGCCTCAGGCCAGCAGGGTCTCTCTCTGCTTCTCCCTCTCAGACACTATAGGTCTTAGACTGCGTGCTGTTGTGATAGAGCTACTAGAGGGACGCCTAGAGGGACTGGACTCTGCATATGTTGGAGTGAGTGACTCTCGAGCTATTGAGATGGCTCAGTGGAGTGCTCACTGCTCTTCCAGATGACTTGAGTTTGGTTTGCAGCATCCATGTCAAGCTGTTCACAACTGTCTGTGACCTAGAGTTCTAGGTCCAGTTCTAGATCCAACACCTTCTTTTGGTCTCCAGAAGTACACACACACACACACACACACACACACAACATATATTCACACAGACACATACATACACATTGATAAAAATAACAATTAGCTAGGAGTGGTAACCCAACGCCTTTAATCCCAGCACTTGGGAGGCAGAGGCAGGCAGATCTCTGAAAGTTTAAGGCCAATCTGGTCTACATAGAGAATTCCAGGCCAGCTGGGACTACAGGGAGACCCTTTCTTTTAAAAAAAAAAAAAACAAGGGAGGAAAGGACAGAAAAATCGGGAAGGAAGGGAGGGAGAGGGAGGGAAAAAAGGAAAAAGAAGGAACAGTAAAACGTTCTCCAGACTACAGTCTGAAAGTATACCACCATTAACATCCTACACTGACTTCCTTTTATGCTGCAGTTAGGATTTGGCAGACTACTGTGGATTGCTGATTTTTATGAATGAAGCTGTATTGGAATACAACTCTTCTCAGCCCTTCGCATTTTGCATACGCTGCTTCTGCAGTACAATGCCACTATAGTTGAGAAGCTGTAGCAGAAAGGGCGTAGCTCACAATGCCTTAAATACAATCTGGCTTTGAAGAAAAAGTTTCCTGGTCCCTGCCAAGTCTAAGACTCATACCCTTGTTTTCCAAGGCTTTCAGAAGCAAACAGACATCTCCACTGTAGTACCAGTAGCTTCAGGCCCTGCCCCCCTTGAGCTGTGAGTGAAGACTTTTGTTCTTAATTTGCTCTTCATCCTTCACACTCTGCTGTATGAAGCTTTTGAGGCTCACCCCAAACCCGCCATCTTCCCCTTTTGTTCAGTAAGAGGCTATTAAAAGCCCACCCCTCACCAAAGCTCCTTGGACACTTTGTAGCTGGCCTGGGTGCTCTGGGACATTCCTGAGCCCCTTTAGCAGCAGTGTGATACCAGGAGATGGCAGCCTGTTGTAGCATCTTCTGGGCTCTTTGGCATTTAGTCAGTTGAGTGCTGTGTTTTGATTCCTTCTTTCTTCTCACATCTTTTCATGGGTCAAATCTCCTGTAAGCAAACACAATATAAATCTAACGAGAACAGATAGCTGCTGGCTGCCAACAACGTGATAGATGACAGAGCAGTGGAAACGGCAGGGCATTTCTTTGACTTCCATTTGCAGGTGGAATTAAGCTGCTAAGAAGGCTTCTTTTTATGCCAGTGTGATTAAGATGCCCACATTGACTACACCAGCTCATCCCTTCTGCTATTGAAAGCTTCCAGGACTGAACAGTTTCTTGTTTCTTGTTGACAAAACAGTAGAGCCAACCACTGGGCAGTCGGGAGTCTTTTTTTTCTTAAAAATTTGAAAAAGAAAAGATTCTAAAGCTATTATTACACACTACTGGGAACTAAGTGAGGTAGGTAATTCAGTGGAACAAAGCAGGCCTATTCTTCAAGAGTTTAAGATATGGTAAATGTGGCCTTGTAAACTGATGCAGAAAGAAAAGCTCATTCATTTAAACAGAACAGGGATAAGTTAGGTTGGAGAGAAATGATTTAGATTAGCATATCGTAAAATAAATGACTGATGAATCAATGAATAAAATATGTTCAAAATAAACCAAGAAAACCCAGATGAAAAAAGAATTTAATATTTATTAGAAATCTAAAAGGGATAGATTTTTTTATTTCTAATTTTTTTTTCTCTGTTTATTCCTTGGTGTATGTGTGCAAGTGCATAATGCGTGTGTAGAGGTCAGAATCTGTGAGAGTCAGTTTTCCTCTTCTACCATGTGAGACTCTGGGATCAAACTCAGGTTGTCCGGCTTGGCAGCAAGCTTCCCACCTGCTGAGCCATCTCACCACCCAGGAGATAGGTTTTCTAGGTAAATAATTACTAGGTTAAATGAATGACAACAGAAAAGAATAACAGATTTTTCATATGAAAAAAGTTACAAGGGGTTGAGGGTGTATCTTAGTGAAGCAGTCCTTGTCTAGCGTGCTCAAGGCCCTGGGTATGATTTCTCCAGCACACCTCCACTCCCCCCCCCTCCCCAATGTCATGTAAGCTATTCTCCACCACCAAAATGTAAATACAAAAGAACCACCTTGGAAAACCACACTTAGAACAAAACTGACAAAGGGTTAATAGTTCTACATAGAGCTCAGCTAAGACCCAAGGGTCGCAAAACATAAATAGGCAAACAATACAACACTCCAAAGAGATGCAGCATTAAAGTAGGAAAAAATATCACTGTCATGAGAAGGAAGCCGAGGAAAAGAGTAAATGCTTATTGACTATCAAGTGTTCTGCCAGATACTTTCTATCTTCAGCCACAGAAATGTACATGGTGAGACCTACCTGTCAACATGCCCTGTCGACTACTCTGTACCTTGCATTTTATGCTTAACAATATATAGCTGATCACCAAGGAAATGACTCAGTGAGGAAAAGTGCTTACTGCACAAGCCTGACAACCTGAATTCAATCTCCAGAACCCACATAAAGGTGGAAGGAGAGAACCAAAAGCTGGCCTCTGATCCTCACACATGTTCTGTGACATGCACATGCACCATGCACTCTCACATGAAACACATACAATAATTAATTTTAAATGCTGGATGTGGTTGTGTGCCTCTGTACTATCACACTGCCATGGTGAGACAGGATAATCAGCCTGCAGTTCCTATACATAGTACAATGGTAGAAACAAGAAATCCTGCCTCAAAAACAAGGAGAGAGCTGGGCATGGTGGTGCACACCTTAAATTCCAGCACATGGAGGCAGAAGCAGGCAGATCCCTATGAGATTGAGGCCAGCCTAGTCTATATAGAGAATTCCAGGCCAGCTGGGGCTATAGGGAGACCCTGTCTCAAACAGACAAACAAAAAAACAAGGAAAGAACTGACTCCTGAAAAGTTGTCCTCTGACCTCCTCCACTTGTGTGCCCTGTCATATGTACACACACAAGACTTAAACAAACAGGAAAGAAAATGTATAAAAAATAATATGTAGTCCAGGCATGATGGCATATGCCTTTAATCCCAGCACTTTGGAGGTCAAGGCCAGCCTAGTCTATATAGCAAGTTCCAGGCCAGCCAGGGCTGCATAGTGAGACCCAGTCTAAAAAAAAAAAAAAAAAAATTATATACATATATAATATACGTGATCAATGTATTATGTTGACAGTGTATATTAACTTTTGTTTTGACAGGTGCATAGTAGTCCACTGTCTAGATAGATATACCATGATTTCTTTGCTCAACCTTTGTCAATGGACATTTAGAGTTTCTAGCATTTTGTGAATTAAAAGCCTTGTCTCAATAGATGATATTCTCTGCAGACTATGACTTTACTTGATCAATATAGTGTTACTCAAGTATGAGCATATTAGTCAGGGGAATCTCTGAGGGGATTTCAGTGGGCACATTCGCTGTCATTTGTTCGCCTAGCTCAGGTCTGTGGAGCTGCCGAATTACACGGCCACCAGCCGGGTGGAAGCGTGGAAGTGGCTTTTTCTCTCGCTTTGACCTACGTAGTGAATTAACAAGTATTTTTATCTTTGTAGTTTTTGAGTGAAAAGTGTTTCATCAATGGAATTTCAATTTTCTTTTTTTCTTATAGGGAACACTAAGATTCTTTCCTATAGCTAGGAATTATTACAATTCTCAGTCTGTAAACTCCATTCTTATCTTGTGCCTGTTTTTTTCTTTGAGTGATCTTTTCTTAGTAACTTGTAGTATTTATCAGGAAAATGCATTCTTTTCTGTGTTAATGAATTATAAATTTCATTTTTGTTTCGTTGTAAGACAGAGATTCTCATGCAGCACAGACGGACCTCAGACTTTCTCGGTGGCTAAAGATGACCTTGCACCTCCCAAGGGCTGGGATTACAGACTTGTACCATCATGTCTAGCATATTTCATTTTTATTTTTTGTGGCACTGAATATGGAACCCAGAGCCTTATACATATTAGACAAGTACTCTACCTCTGAGTTACATGCCCTACTGAGTTGTAAAAAAATTATTTTACTACTTTATTATTTTTATTTTATGTGTACAAGTGTATTGCTTGCATGTAGGTAGGTACATCGGTATCATGCAGTGCCCATGGAAGTCAGAAGAGGGCATTGGATCCCCTGGAACTGGAGTTACAGATGGTTGTCAGCTGCCATGTTGGTGCTGGGAATTGAACCCTGGTCCTCTGCAAGAGAAGTCAGTGCTCTTAACCACTGAGCCGTCTTTCCCTCCCCAAGTTGGAAAAATTTTAATAAGTTTTTATTTATCTTTGGATGTTAAAGAAACATTTCAGAAATAAGACTGGGGCTATACCTCAGTGATAGGGCACTTGGCTGTGTAAGGTCCTAGCACTATAAATAAAAAAAAAGATGCTGATGCCCAGAGAGATGAAATTCCTTGCAGAGCAAGCCTTTGTTGAGCCAGCCCAGGGCCACAGCAGGTTCAGATCATGTGATTCCTAATACACGTGTCTTCTTAGATGTCAGGATTCATCTGTAAAGCCAGGGGTGAGGACTGGAGAGATGAATCAGAGGTTAAGAGCACTGACTGCTACAGGGGATCCAATACCTCTCTGACCGTACATACACACACACACATATACTTAAATAAAAAATTTTTTTAAAAGCCAGGGAGTAGAGGCAGATAGCTCCCCACTTGTCTCAAAAGAGACTAGATTTGACCTTTTTTGTCACATAAATCGTTCACAACTGGATGGTTGGGCATTTAGCCTAGACAAACTCCAGATATCTTAGGAACCCAGACCAGCCTCCTGCCTTTAGTCTATAGTGCCCTCTGTTTGGACTTACTCCTGTGTCCTCCTTTCTCACACAGCAGTCCTTGTCCAAACCTGCATTTTTCCGGCAAAATTCAGAGAGGAGGAACTTCAAACTATTGGACACAAGGAAGCTGAGTCGGGATGGAACTGGGTCGCCCTCGAGAACCAGCCCTCCCTCCACACCCAGCAGCCCCGATGACACCTTCTTTAACCTTGGAGAGCTGCAGAATGGCAGGAAAAAGAGAAAGATCCCCAGGGTAATGCATGCATGTGACCTTCCAGTATCAGCCCCTTGTGTGGAGAGGGGGCTGTAGAGACAGCACGAGGCCCCTGTTCTCTGTGTCTCCACAAGCAGGTGGACACAGTGAAGTGAGCAGGCTGGTCCTGCAGTGCTCCATGTAGACATTCCTCTCCCCACCTCCCTAGCTAGCTCTCGATTCCAAATAATCTTTCTTTCTTTTTGTTTTTTTTTTTTTTTGAGGGGGGGCGATATTGGGGGTTGGACCCAGGGCCTTACACTTATTGGGCAAGCACTCTACCATTAGGATATATTCCCAGCTCTTTTTTTTTTTTTTTTCCAATTCTGAGAATGGGTCTTGCTAAGTTACTCAGGGTTCTGGCTTATGAAGAAGAGCTAGCCTACTGCTGGACCACGATGGGAAGGCTAGAAACTGCCAGTCCACATATGTATGTGCATGCACACACTCCTCTCCTTCTCCTGTTCTTCCCAGTATGTCAAAAGATTGACTTTTGGAGCTGGAGAGAAACTTCAGTGGTTAAGGGCATTGGTCCTCTTGCAGAGGACCTGGGTTCGGTTCCCAGCACCCATATGGCCATTTAAAGCTGTCTGTAACTAGTTCCAGGAGATTCAGCAACCCCTTCTGGCCTCCATGGACATTGTATACATGTGTACACTTGCATGCATGTAGGAAAAACATTCATAAACATTAAAAAAATTTTTAATTAAAAAAATAGATTCAAAACTTTTATGCTAATTGGTTTGCCTCAGTTGTGCTTGGAGGATTTCTCACCTCAGGTTAACTTGAAGGCCCTCCTGGGAAAAGGAACTGTGGGGCACGACCTCAGAGAGTCCATCCTGAGAGGGTTCTGTTGAAAGTGCCTTTTAGTTGTGTAACCTGTTGAATGGCTCCCCTGTGGAGCACGAGGAGAGGTGATGGAAGGACTCCAGATGTCTGAGGACAGCTAGGACCTTGATCACAGAAACCCGGAAAGTTAAAGGCTAGAGACTTGATGTGCTCTGATATAATCTTTTAGATGAGGACACTGGACCCATAGAGGACAAGGAAATGGCCCAGCAGTGAGAATCCAGATGCAGAGGGGGCAAAAAAAAAAAAGAAAAACCTAGAGGTATATTAAAACTAAGAATGAAATATTCAGCTAGGTGTGATGGCGTGCACGTATAGTCCCAGCACTCAGAGGACTGAAGAAGGAGGATTGCTGTAAATTCAAGGCCAGCCTGAGCTAAATAAGGAGCTCCAGGCCACCCTGACTGTAGTGTGAGACTCTGTCTCAAAAAGAGAGAGAGAAAGCCAGGCATGGTGGCGCACGCCTTTCATCCCAGCACTTGGAAGCAGAGGCAGGTGGGTCTCTGAGTTCAAGGCCAGCCTGGTCCACATAATGAGACCCTGTTTCAAAAAGAGAGAGACAGAGAGAAAGAAAGAACATGGTTAAGTTCCAGCCTAGGCCAGAAATCCTATCTGAAAAAACAAAAACAAAAACACAGGAGCTGAGGGTATATCTCAGTGGTAGAGCACATACTTGGCATGTACAAGATACGGGGTTCACTCCCCAGCTCCCCCAAAAGGAAAAATAATGAACTAATCTTAAGGTTCCTCTGTGTGGGGGAATCTGAGCCACATGTGCTATGAAGGTGTGCTCTTTGACAGCAAGCCTCAGGGACTCTGCACAGCATGTAAATCCACACTCACTAGCTTCTCTGGAGAGAACAGAGGGAACACACAGGAAACACCAGAGTCTTGTCCGGCCAGCAGCAAGAGAGGCATTGCCTTTGAAGCAGATCTGTTCTCACGTAAGCAGCTGTCATAAACAGTGCCAGCTTGCATGGCCCTGGAAGATGCTGGGGCATGGAGCAGGGGCTCTAGTAAAGGGGGGAGGCCATCTGGGGATATGTCATATTCCAGCATATTTCAGCCCACTTTTGTACCTTTAATACAAATAGGTGGGAGTGAGGGTCCTCTACAGTTGGGGCGCAGATCACCCCTTAGCACAGTCAGGAGCTGGGATGGGAGCCAACTGAATCCTGTCCCCATCTGCTCTGGGCTGTTTGGACATTGTTTGGAAAGGTTCCCACCAATGGGGCCCTGCCTGGGAACTATTTTTTCTATCTCTTCCTTTTCTTGTTTTGATTTGGAAGCAAAAGCTTTCTCCTAAGCCACAGTGACATCACAGTGTTGCAGTGTCAGAGGGAGGACTGCCTGACACTATGAGCCAAGGAAATTGTTTCCCAGCTGTCTCAGAACCCAGGTGTCTCAGCTGGGTGCGGGAGCCATTAGAGCCCTGCTGCCGGCGCAGCAGTAAGGGCAGCGTCCTTCAGCGCTCTTGACAGTGTGACAGAAAAGACAGACTGGAAGACTGATGAGGCAGAAGTATGTCCCCTCCCCTTTTTCCCTGGCCTTTGTCATCCTGGGAGAGATGGGGCAGTGGAGGCAGTCCAAATGCATTTGAGGAAGGCAGCTGACATGGCTTTTCTTCTCCTGGTGTCTGGCAGCTGGTGTTGCGGATCAATGCCATTTATGAGGCCCGAAGAGGAAAGAAACGGGTGAAGAGGCTGTCCCAGTCCACAGAGAGCAACTCAGGGAAAGGTAAACACCCTCGCCCGGCCCTGCTGGAGCTGTCCTCATCAAATCCCCAGAAAGTGAAGTTACCTTTTAGAGAGCGTGGCGTCCTGTTGTTCCTATTAGGCTCAACAAGGAATGAGCAAGCTGATGTTTACTGTCTGCCCCTGTCCCTGAGACAAAGAACCAGAACGCCAGCCAAGCAGAGATGTGCTCTGTTCTCCTCTGTTCTATCTACCGTCAAGTCACCTGAGGGACTGTGTATCTCACCTGACTATGGCAGCAACCCATTTCTTTTGCTGTAATATTTGATAAAAGAGTCATCTTACCTAGAACCAAATTAGTTTGGTAATTTTTCTAGTTAACTTTTCTATTGCAGTGATAAAACACTGACCAAAACAAAATTTGGGGAAGAAAGGGTTTATTCCAGCTTCCAGTATAGTCTATCATCAAAGGAAGCCAGGGCATGAGCTCAAGACAAGAGCTTGAAGCAGAGACCCCCGAGGACTGCTGCTTATTGGCTTGCTTCTCCCCAGCTACATTTTTTTATATAGCCCAGGCCCATCTGCCTAGGGATGTCACTGCCCATCGTGGGCTGGGCCCTCCTGTACCAATTAAAAATTTTTTAAATGCCTCACAGACATGGTCATAAGTCAATTTAATGGAAGCACTTCTTCATTTGAGATTCCTTCTGGGGCTAGAGAGATGGCTCAGTGGTTAAGAGCACTGGCTGCTCTTGCAGAGCACCCAAGTTCATTTCCTAGCACGCACATGGTGGCTCACAACCAACTGTAACTCTGGTTCCAGGAATCCGATGTCCTTTTCTTACATCCTCAGCATTGCATGCACATGATATACTTACAGACAGACAGACAAAACACTCATAAACATAAAATAAAATTTTTTAAATTTTTGAAGAGATTTCCTCCTAACAGGTGACTCTAGTTTGTGTCAAGTTGACAGAAACTCACCAGCCAGGTAATACATTAAGTTGGACAGAATTTGCTATGTTTAAATAGTTGACAGGGGATGATGGCTCAGGGATTAAGTGTGGTACTGCTCTTGCAGTGGACCCAGGTTGAATTCCCAGCACCTATATGAAGGCTCACAACTGCCTGTAACTCTAGTTCCATGGGGTCTGATGCCCTCTTCTGACCTCCATAGGCTCCTGTATGGAGGAGGAGCCCATATGATGTAGCTCCAAACACTCAGACACACACACACACAGTAAATAAACAAATAAATATACAAAGTAGGGACTGGAAAGATGGTTCAGCACTTAAGACCACTGGCTGCTCATGCAGAGAACCAGGGTTTGAGTCCCAGCACCCACATGGCAGCTAACAACCATCCCTAACTCCAGTTCCACCAAAATCCAACACCCTCTTCTGACTTCTGTGTGCATAGCACAACGTGGGTGCACTTACATACATGCAGGCAATACACTCATACATACACATAAAAATAAAAATAATAAAATATTTTAAAAGTAATAAATACATAAATAGTTGACAAAAAAAAAAAAAACAAACCCTCTGACCTAGAACTCATATTTGCCTCTTCCTTCTTCTTTTGGTCTAGTGACAGATGAGAACAGCGAGTCTGACAGTGACACTGAGGAGAAGCTGAAAGGTGAGGAGAACCAGGTGCATGTACGTCACTGGGAAGGTACAGAGATGGCTCCTCTCTCCTGTGAGGGACAGAGATATCCCGCCCAGGCTTTCTGGGCAAGGCATGAGTGTCTGAGAAGATCATGTGGCTCAAAATGTGGGCAGGGGTGGAGTAGGCAGAGATGAGGCTGGTGACATTCATTGCAGACACCTGTTCCCCTGCCTCTCCTGCTGAGAGACACCAGGCTGCCGATGACTGTGTGAGCTATCAGAAATCTGTTAAGATCTCAGAGCCTCTGGTTCTGCACTTGCTAAAAGAAGCTGGTAAAATAACTGGTCCCTATGGGTCTGACACTCAGTGATCCAAGTTTAGCGTTAGTGAGTTTTCTGAGATTTCCCAGACCCCAGGGGAGAAGCCAGAGAAAACAGCTCTGGGTGCTAAACAAGGTAACAGGACTAGTCCACATACTGGCCCCACCTCATTCACCTCTAACACCAGCTGCTACCTGGGCCACCCTGGAACAAAGGAGCCCATGCAGAGAACTGCGGGGAGCAGAGGTGGAGGAGATTCTGAGGTAGTCCTCAGTGGAGTCACTCCGGATGTTTACAAAGCTCTCAGCTCCGAAAGCTCCATGGGCTGGCTTTTGTCACATCACACAAACTGAAAGACATCAGAAACGAGCAAGGGAAGGAGTGAGAGTCTTCACCCTGTGGATGGATGGAAGGGAGGCCCTGGGGAGCCTCTGCCTCAAGGCTTGACAGCAAAACCCTGGCAGAGCCCTGTGCCCCAGGCCCTGTGCCCTGCTTAGCCAGCAGACCTGTAAATGAATGATGTTCCTCCCACAAGTTTGGCAAGGAGCCCAAAGAAAGAGTTTTCTACTAATTTGTTAGATGTGAAAAGACTCAGGGGATTAGAAAAAGTACTGAAACTGAGAAATACATAATCTGTCAAGCACTGAGCAAGTCCACATTGGGAAATGAGTCATGTCAGGCCTCCGGCTTCTCTCCCCACAGCTCACAGCCAGCGCCTGGTCAATGTGAAGTCACGCCTGAAGCAGGCCCCTCGGTACTCATCGCTGGACCGGGAGCTCATTGAGTATCAGGAGAGGCAGCTCTTTGAGTACTTTGTAGTCGTATCTCTACAGAAGAAGCAGGCTGGGGCAGCCTATGTGCCAGAGCTCACCCAGCAGTTCCCTCTGAAGGTATGGGGAGGCCAGATCCCTCTGGGCTGCCAAGGGACAACATCCTGGCTATCATCTTGATGGGACTCATGGATTCAGAGAGGAAGGGGAGGGAGTTTCAGAAGACTTAGGGTCTAGAACCTTCGAGATGAGCCCTAATGAGCTCTAAGGAAAGCCTACCACGTGAAAACATCTCCTGCTGGAGTATGTAAGAGGGCCCAGGGAAGAGGCCCCTGGGTTTGCTCCTCAGCCCCATACAAGCTGGGCAGTACACACCTATAATCTCGGCACTTGGGAAGTAGAGAAAAAAGAAGATCAGTAGTTCAAGATCATCTTTGGCTATATATTGAGTTCAAGGCCAACCTGGGATGCAGAAAACCCCATCTCAATTAATTAATTTCAGCCAGGTGTGGTAGCACATGCCTTTAATCTCAGCACTAAGGAGATAGAAGCAGGCAGATATCTGTGAGTTTGAGGCCAGCCTGGTCTACATAGCAAGTTCCAGGCCTTGCTATGGGGTACACGAAGACCCTGTCTCAAAAAAAAAAGAAATAAAATAACTTTCTCCCTTCCTATGGTCACTGTACTGGCCATCTGTCCTCTTTGTCCTTCTCCAGTCTCCTTCTCCAGCCACGCATATCTCTTCCAACCTGCCCTAGCATTTCCCCCTTAAGCCACATAACTCCTAAGTGGCATCAGATTTATGTCTATGCTAGAATATCTTTGTACATACCCATTGTTTTTGCTCATGTGGGAGGGAAAGCCTTATTGTGTGGTTTGTGGTTTATGTAGCGTCAACTTTACCATCTTTTAAATCATGGCACCCAAAATAAAGTGGCACTTAATAAAGCCTACAGTGATGTGACCAGTGACATAAAAGTTATACTTGACATTGGTGTTAAAGAAATTCTGCCCCCACATAGAGACCCTGTCTTAAATAAATAAATAAAGTAGAATAAGAAAGAGATTCTGCCCTGTTCTAATTCAGTTCAACCAGAATTTACATTCTGATATTCAAGCTCTTTTCTGCTTGGTCCCAAAGGATGATAAAGATGAACAAAATTGGTTTTTTATCCTCAGGGAGTTCACCTTCTGGTAGGAGGGTGTGGCAGAAGCACACCCAAAAGAAGAGAAGCATACACGAACACTGTCATGAGGTAGAACGTGCCAATCATCATACAGAAAAGGGAAGAGGGGACAGAACTCATATCTGGCTCATTCTGAGCCTCTTGACTGTCACCTCCTGCAGGATTCTTTCAAGGTCTGTCCATCTGCCTCTGTCCTGTCCCAGCCAGCTTTCTTTCCTTCTGTGATGGCAGACCAGCACAATGTCCTTGAGTTTAGAACAGTGCAGAGAATAGAAGTCACCACAGACACATCCTCCAACAGCCACACTTTTAAGGCATACTCTCCTGGAAGCCCCTCTCTCTGTGGATACATTCTGATTTGAAGGGTGCTGCCCCATGCATGAGGACCCTCAGACAACTCTTCTGAGAGCAATGGTAGGCACTAAGGCATGGAGGACTGTCCTTTCATCCTGTGTTACCTCAAGGCCCAGCACACTGCTGTGCACCTAGTAACACTTAATTGGTTTTCTAGAAATAAAGGCAGTAAGTCATGAATTAGTTAATGAGCCACCAGAACTGCTGAATACTAGTGGTTTCCAGCCTGGAGCCTCTAGATGATATGAAAACCGTTTTTTTTTTGGTGGATAGTTAAAAGTCAATGTTGAAAAGGAGGCTAATTCAGAAAAATACAAAGAAAGGATCACTCATAATCTACTCAGAGATCTTCACTGTTAGCATGTTATCTTTTCTTCTTGTCTTTTCTCATAGTATATTTCTTCTCTTCTGTGTTCAGTGTATGCTTTTTGTTTCATGTTCCATGTACTGTTTTGTGAGCTTATTATTTATAAACATCTAATAATTCTGAAGTCTCATTTATTTGAAGTTCTATATTATAGGGAATCCTTGGAGCTAGCAATACAGGCATTGTGAGCCACCTGATGTAGATGCTAGGATTCAAACTCTAGTCCTCTTATGGAACAGTCAGGGCTCTTAACCGCTAAGCTGTCTTTTCAGCCTGGGAACCCTTGATCCCTCTATTGTAAATGTAACTTACTGCCAGTGTTTCCTACATAGATTTATTTCTTATTTTGTGTTTTGTTTTGAGATAAGGTCTAATGTATAGCCTGGCACTGGTCCTCTTTATATAGGTTTTTTTGATGGTTTTGTTTGTTTATGGGGCAAGGTCTCCTATACCCCAGGCCAGCCTTAATCTCACTATATAGTTAATGACTTTGAATTCCTGATCCTTCTGCCTTGCCTCCCAAGTGCTGGGATTATAAGTATGTGCTCACCACACCCAGGATAGATTTTTTTTTTTTAATTATAATTTTTCTTTGTTTTTGAGAACTTAGTACGTGTATACAATAAAGCGTGATCATGCTCCCCTGTTCCCCCCTTCAGGATCCTGTTCCCCCCAACAACATATGCCCCTCCCAACTTCATATTCTATTCCTTTTTTTCTTTTTTTTAGACAGAGTTTCACTATATAACCCTGGCTGGCCTAGAAGTTGCTATGTAGACCAGGCTGGCCTTGAACTCGAACCCACAGAAATCTGCCTGCTTCTGCCTCTAGAGTACTGGGGTTAACGGCATGTATTGCTATATCATACATCACTACACTTACAATCTTGTAAGTTCAGTTAGTGATTAGTGCTATGCAGATGTGCATGGTGTGGGGCCATCCCCTGGAGCATGGGAAACCTACCAGTGGCCACACCATTAAGAAGAATGATTCTTCCTCCTCTGGCAACTATCAACTGCCAAAAACTCCTCAGTAAGGAGTGGGGCCTACAGAGCACTTCCTCCATCTGCTGGAGTAGTTTTGTTTTTTTACTTTTTAAAATTTATTTTATTTTGTGTGTGTGAGTGTTTTGCCTGAATGTATGTAAGAGCATCCATCCCTACAGTGCCCGAAGAGGCCAGAAGAAGGCATCAGATCCTCTGGAACTGAAGTTAATGGACATCTACTAGCCACCACGCAGGTGCTGGGAATCAAACCCCGGTCTCCTGTGAGAGCAGGCAGTGCTCTCAACCCCTGGGCCTGTTCTCCAGTCCTGACAGAGTTTTAATGCGATGTGATCACTCTTCCACTTGCCTCCTGGGAAGCTTTCTCTCTCCTGCTAGGACACAATCATTTGCTCTATCAGAAGGAACTTTTCCTTTTCTCTTTTTTTATAAACTTTCTAAAAATGAGTTTTAACTTACACTCCTATCCACATTTTCATGCTAATAATATTCCACTAAAGGGTTTGAGGTCTGGGCCGAGGTGCAGTTCAGTGGCAGAGTGCTTGCCTAGCATGCGTGGGGACCCAGGTTCCATCCAAAGTCCCAAGTCAATACTGCTTAAGTTGATACAGAGATATGAATAATAATTAGACAAATACATAAAATAATCATTAGGGTTTTTAAATTAAAACTGTTCTGTTTCCTAGACTTATATCTGTAGTGCATTTTAATAACAGAGAATAAAAAGAGAGAAAGAAAATGTAAAAGTCCAGGCATGGTGGCACATGCCTTTGATCCCAGAACTCAGGAGGCAGAGGCAGGGAGATCTCTGTGAGATCAAGGCTAGCCTGGTCTACATAGTGAGTTCCAGACAGGGTGGGGCTACAGGAAGACCCTGTCTCAAAGAAAAACAAACAAAAAAGGTAAAAGCAGAGATTCTTTGGGCTGAAGGTGTCATTTGGTATAGAATACTGGCCCAGCACGTGCATGTATAAGGCTCTGCGTTTGATGTCCAGCACTGCAAAAAAGAAGAAATATATATATCCTGAAGGAAGTTAAAAATTTTTTAATTTAACTTAAAAAACCTTAAACCAAAGCCATACTCACACATGGTGGCATATGTCTGTAATACCCACACTTAGGAAGCTAAGGCAGGAGGATCTTTGTGAGTTTGAAGCCAGCCTGAGTTACATACCAAGATCTTGCCTAAAACCAAAAACCCATAAGATAAAAAACTGTCCTGTTGATACACAAAATAAGCAAACTCATGACTTTAAATTTTTTGTTTGTCTTCACATAGGGTCTCATGCTATCCAGGGCAGCCTTGAACTCACTACTTAGCCAAGTGGATGAGATTACTGTCCATGGGCAGCCACAACAGTCCTCCTGATCATAAATACAATCTCTAAACCAGACTTTAATTCATCTTCATGCTTAACATGATAGCCTCCATCTGCTACTGTCTAGGAGCTAAAGAGGTTCATTTTCTCCACCAATTAAAGAATTAAAAGGCAGCAAGAATCTGAGACACAGCAGGCAGTGAACTTTAAGTACAGAAACACACAGCTATACGCATACTCGCACAGAGATACTCTCCGCACGTGGAGGGGGGACCGAGAAACTGAAATCCAATCCCCTACGGCAGCCTAGGTCTTTCGAGTATTCTTGTTGATATAGGGATCGATCCCTCTCCCCTAATTTTGAACTGATCAACTTAAAGAAGAGAGAGCTAATAAGGTCTACAGCTCCCAGCTGAGATATGTCCAAGGCTAGCCTTGAATTTATCTAGACTAGTCTGAACTGGTCACCTGGAAAGAGGCCTTGCTAGTGGGAGAAAAAGCCCACCAGGTCTTTATCTCAGGAGAAGCAGCTGGAATTTTGTCATGTCATTGCTTATCAGTGGCCCTTTCCCTGCCTGTCTGCCTGTCAGGGATCTGCCTAACTCCTAGTCTGTTACATCCAATCTGTAATGCATGAGATTCTATCCTCAGAGTTGGGGGAGAGACACCAGGGTTTGCAATCATTTTCCTTCCTCTCTCTAAACTGTGTGACTAGGACAAATCACTTACTGTCCCTGGGCTTGTCTCCTTCTCTCTGAAAGGAGAGGGGCAGGCCTCCTGATGCCCATCTCCCTTTCAGGTCCACATGCAGTGACCTAGTTGATTGCCCCGTGTAATGTGACTTTGCTCTCTGCAGTCACTATGGGTGTTACTGTATTATCATATTCAGAGACCGGAAGAGCTGATGAGAAGCTCTGCCTCCCAGATCTGCGAGCCTCCTGTCTGGAAAAGATTGCTGTGGTGACTTTTCCTTCCTGACCGGCGCATTGCATTCTAGAATGTTAACCGGAAGGACCATTTCTCTAAAGGGTACTCTACTTCTCACTTCCCTCTCAGACCTGCCCTGGAGAAAGTGGTCCGTATACAAGTTTCAAACGCTCTAAAGAGTTGCTCAGGAGGGTAGTCACCTCTATAGGAGAGAAGACAGGATCCTTGCCTCTCTCTTCCTCACTGGAGTTCATTCTGTGACCACCCGCCTCCTTTCTCCCTGTAGTTGGAAAGGTCTTTCAAGTTCATGAGAGAGGCCGAGGACCAGCTGAAGGCTATTCCCCAGTTCTGCTTCCCCGATGCCAAGGACTGGGCTCCTGTCCAGCAGTTTACTAGGTAAGAGCTGCCACCTCTCATCCCCATCCCCAAAGTCTGAGGCAAGAATTAGATGAGGAAGTGGGGAGGTCATAGATCGCTCAGCCCATAACTCAGTCTTCACTCAAATCCTGGTGGGTGCCAGCCTAGGGATTTCCCCTGTAGAGTTTTTGAAACTTGCCTTGAGACCCAAGGCACCTCGCTAAGTTGTCAGTTCTGAGGCTTCCACACAGTCTGGAGGTCTTTGTGTTTCAGAAGCCTCCTGAAGACAATCCCCCTAGTCTGAGGAAAGTTATAGAAACAGCCCCATGGTCCAATCTTATCCACACAAGTACCAGAAGCATTCCAGCAGCCTCTCTAGTTGGTGCTTAGATGGGAATCTGTTCACATCTCTGCTTTAGATCCTGGTGTCAGCTGCGGGTGTTTGACCTAAGTTGGTAGGCTCATATGCTGTCCTTCAGGGACACTGTGACCCATGAAATTGCCCAAAGTCTTAAAGACAGTGCTCAAGGTAGCTGTGTGGGTACCATTGTGTGAGATAAACACACCAGGGCCAGTCCTGAGAAAGGCTCAGACCTGTGTTCTCCTCAGCTGTCCCATCCCTAAGTGACATCAGACATCAGGTCTGCCACCTCACTGTCCAGCCCACTGAGAGCAACATCCGGTTACTCCTCCATCACAGTAGCGAACGACATCCCTACCTCCACCCAAGGATAGCGGAGGTGGTAAAATTATGGGGCAATTCAGGCTGAATAAACCTCATTTCCTCTCAGGACATTTTACCTCTGCCTTCCCAGCATTTACTTGGGTGACCTGAGCCTCACAGTGGGAGGTGCACAAGCAGGACAGGGAGTGCCATCTCCTTATTCACGGTCACCTCGCTGCCGCAGTGAGCACGCATCTTGGGGTCTGCTGTGTTTTGTAATGAGTTTGTGTTTTCCCAACCACAGTGAAACATTCTCGTTTGTCTTAACTGGAGAAGACGGGAGCAGGAGGTTCGGTTACTGCCGGAGACTGCTGGTTAGTTCTCTCTGCCTTTCCATCAGCCAGCTTCCTGGAGAGCCAGGTCCCTTCCCCCGTCTTCCGCATGCTGCAGGAGAAGGAACAGATGGGGTGGCAGGTTAACCAGGGAGTTAAGAACACAGAGAAAGCTAGGTAGAGTGACATACAAAAGTGTAATCCCAGCACTAGAGAGGCTGAGACACGAAGACCTTGAACTCAAGAACAGCCTGGGTTACAGGCAAGATCCTGTCTTAAAACATACATGAGAGGGTGGGGAGTACAGACAGAGAAACAGAGGAAGATTGGGGACTCACTGTGTTTATTGATAGGTAGATGTAATGACTCTGTTTCCATTGGGAAGGAAATACTTTATTGCTGTTGTTTTGTTTGTTTTGTGTGTGTATGAACACACAGGCCAGTGTAGAGATCTTTTTGCTATATGGGTCCTGAGAATCACACTTGGATTATCAGCCTTGGTGAACACCTTCATCTGCTGAGCTATCTTACCAGCCCAAAGAATACTTTATTGGTTCCCTCCCCCCAAATTAAAGACCTTTCTCTCCTTAAGCCAATTATCCTTTCTAATAAAACATTGATGGCCAGTGTGGTGCACATGCTTTAATCCCAGCACTTGGAGGCAAAAGCAGGTGGATCTCTCTAAGTTCCAGGCTAGCCAAGACTACATCATAAGGCCCATCTCAAAAACAAACAAACCAATGTTGCTAAACAGGCCTTGATTACTTAGAACATTTGGAATGGTTGCTAAGGACAGAAGATTCAATTTATTTGAGTGTTCCCTTTAGAGCAATTACCTTTAAAAGTCAGAAACTTAGTTCAAGAACTTGATTATCTTAAAGCATTTTAGAACTTGTCTTGTTTTGAGTCTCGTTCTTAAAAAAATTTTTTTGGTGAATCTTTCCACTGAGTCTCAGAAATGGGTTGGAAGAGTTAGAGATGTAGATCACCTGAAGAGTACTTCCGTAGCATGCACCAGGCCCTGGGTTCTATCCTCAGCATTGAGAGAGAGAGAGAGAGAATATGAAAAATTAATGCATGGCTCATGTTAGGTGTTCAGTGTTTATAGAATTAAAGAACAAAAAGCATGGATAACATTTTTAAACTAAGGGGGAATGATAATATTTAAGTGTTAAGACTGATTTTCCCTTTACCTTAAAAATTAACTTAAATGTGAATTTCCAGCTGGTTGTCAAGGCCAGCCTAGTCTACATAGTGAGTTCCAGGCTAGCTAAAGCTACAGACCCTGTCTAAAAATGACCACACACACAAAAAAAAAAGAATTTCCAAAAAGATCTTCAGAAACAACCTCTCATTTAGGATTATGATTATAATAAACATTTGTCTCAGAATAACCAGTAGGAGGAACTACAGGGAGGCGAACAGGCTAAACCTCCGTGCTTCACAGTCCTCTGGACCAGATTTAGCACCTGTGCACACAGCACCCTTGACCTGGGCCCTTCAAAGGGGTAACAATAGGGCCAACAAGATATCTCAGCAACCATCAAGCCCGATGACCCGAGTTTGATCCCTGAAACCACATGTTGGAAGGAGAGATGCCTGCAAGTTGTCCTCTGACCTCCACATGTGTGCCTTGGCACAGGCAGGCGCACACACACGCATACACACACACACACACACACACCCAGAGTCAGTCAACCAGTGTATTAGATTTCAAAGTGAAAATATATACAGCATTTGAATAGCCTTTCAACTGTAAAATGTGGTAATGACTCCTGCTTGCCTTGCTGGGCTTCCAAAGCTGTGGTGTTGAAACATCTAGCACATGATAGACGCCGCAAAGCATTGGGATTCTTCGCTTCCCTAAGGTTAACACTCATGATGTCCTTGGGTTTCTCTCCAAAAAGCCTGGAGGCAAAGGGAAGCGACTTCCTGAGGTTTACTGCATCGTGAGCCGCCTGGGATGCTTCAGCCTCTTTTCAAAGGTGAGAACTTGCATGGAGAGAGGAGGGATGAGCAAGGTTGGGTGGGCACAAGGACCCAGGGGACACCCTATCGCCTGCTTTTCCTCTTACTCTCTAGTTGTTTTCTTCCTATTTCTTCCCTGTCTCCCCTCTTCTCCTCACTTTCTCTCTTCACTACTTCAGGAGCTGAGGAAGGATGAAGCCAGGAAATGAAGGAAGGTGCCCATGGTGACTCACTCCTGTAATCCCAGCACTGAGGAGGCTGAGGCAGGATTGCTAGTTCATGGCCAGCCTGGGTTACATAGAAAGACCCTATCAAGCAAGATGGGGCAAGGTCATTGAGTTTGCATAAAGAACAGAGGGGCAGAGGAGTCTGCCAAAATATACCAGGCGTTTTGAATTTATTTTGAAACAGAATCCCATGTAGCCCAGGCTGGTCTGGAGAATAACCTTGTACTCAGGCTCCTCCTGCCTCCACCTGCAGGTTGATGTGGTACTGGGGCTTGACCCCAGAGCTACATCCCCACTCCTCCCTTTCATCCTTTTAAACATTATCCTTTGTCATATTAGTAGTCTGGACTGGGAAAAAAATGCCACTGTAATATATATATATATATATATATAATATTTTTATATATGTATATATATACATGATTATATGTGTTATATGTGACTGGTACACATATGAAAATTTATCATTTTAAAAGTTAAACTTTTTGTGTTTGGGGATTGTTTTTTGTTTCTCTGCTGATTGGTTTTTGTTTTGTTGTTGCTGTTGTTTGAGACAAAGTCTCACTGTGTAGCCCAGGCTGACCTGAAACCCACTTTGTAGCCTAGGAGAATTCCTGGAAGCTCCGAGATAGCTAACCTGGCACACACAGAAATAAACAACAAGAGACCCTGTCTGAAGATGGAAGGCAGTGACTGACACAGTGACTGACCTCTACACACATGCCCACACTCACACAATAACACCACACACACACACACACACACACACACACACACACACACACAGAGTTCACTGATGTGAAGCAGATTCACATATATGTAGTCATTACCACCATCATCTCCAGAGGACTTTCTTCTTGGAAAATGGAAATTATACCCATTAAACACTAACACTGAGGCCAGCAAAATGGTTCAGTGCATAAAGGTGCTTGCCACCAAGTCTGATGACCTGAGTTTGATCGCTGGGACCCACATGGTAGAAGGAGAAAGCTGACTCCTACAAGTTGTCTTCTGACCACCATGTGCCCACACACAAAAATAAATAAATAAATAGAAATGGATAGGTGGTAGATAGATAGATAGATGATAGATAGATAGATAGATAGATAGATAGTAGATTTTTTAATCCACTAACTCTCCATTTCCCCTTCTCTTGACTACTCTATGAATTTGATGAGTCTAGGAACGTCTCAGAAATAGACTCCTAGAATATTTGTCATTTTGTGCCTGACTTGACTTAGCTTATTGTCCTTGAGGTTCATCCATGTTATTAGAGTTTCTTTCCTTGTTAAAGCTGTAGTTAAAGCCAAATTCCATATGGTTGTTTATCCATCATCTATGGGTGAACCCAGTTTGTTTCTACCTCTTGGGTCTTGTGAATTATGCTGACAGGGACACAAGCGTACAGATAGGTATCTGTTCAAGACTCTGCTTCCATTCTGTGGGTGTGTAGCCTGAAGTAGAATCACTGAATTCGATGGTAAATCTGTGTTTAATATTTCTAAGAAGTCCTATATACTCTTTAATTAATTTAATTTAACCCAAATATATAAAACTATTATTTCAGCCTCTAATCATTATGAGAAATCTTTGATATGCTTGACATTCTTAATTTTGTATTGTGAAATTTAGTGGTATTCTGTACTTCTAACTAACCCCAGTTTAGACTAACTGTATTTCAAGGTCTCAATAGCTTCACGTGATATTGTTTCAAGTGATTTACAACTACATTGAGAATGGTTTTGAATTTGGAATTTTTTTAAGCAATAGTATGATTAGAATGTAATTCACATACCGTACAATTCACTTTCTCCTTTTTTAAAGAGTTAAAATTTTTTATTTATCTGTATATATGTATATCTGTGTATATGTATGTCATGTGTGTGGAGATCAGAAGAGGGCATTGATCTCCAGGAGTTATAAGCAGTTGTAAGCCACCAGGTGGATGCTGGGAACTGAACTCAGGTCCACTGCAACAGCCATAAGTGCTCTTAACTGCTCAGCCATCTCTCCAGCCTTTTTGGTTTGTTTGTTGTTTTGGTTTTGTTTGGTTTGGAGAGATGTTTTGTTTTTGGCTTTTGGTTTTGTTTTTTTGTTTCTGTTTTGTTTTGTTTTTGAGACAGAGCCTCTCTGTAGTCCCAGATGGTCCAAAACTCCATAAGATCAAGCTGGCTTTGAATTCATAGATATTCACCTCCCTCTGCCTCCTGAGTGATGGGCTTATTAATTCACTTTTAAGTATACAATTCAGTGCTTTTGAGCACATCAGAGAATAATAAACCATCACCCAGTAAGAAGTCCTGACCCACTGGAAGTCTTCATCCAACCCCAGATAGTCATTGCTCTGCTTTCCATCTCCAGGGATCTTCCTCTTTACCATACGGCCCCTCGATCTTCTCCCTCCCATCTACCCGCCTCCTCTGTTTGCAGAGGCCAGAGATCAGTGCTGATTACTTCTTTCTATTGCTGTGATAAAACACTGCACAAAACCAGTTTAGGGAAGAAAGGGTTTATTTCAGCTTCCAATACAGTCCATCCTTGAGGGGAGCTAGGGCAAGAGCTCAAGCTAGAGGCAGGAGCTGAAGCACAGACCACAGAGAAACGCTGCTTACTGGCTTGCTCCTCTGGCCTGTGCGCAACCTGCTTTCTTAAACAGCCCAGTACCAACTGCCCAGAGACAGCACTGCCCACAGAGAACTGGGCCTTCCCACATCACTCAGCAGTTGAGGAAATGCCTCACAGACGTGGCCAGAGGCCAGTCTGATGGAGCAAATGCCACATTTGAGGTTCCCTCTTCCCAGATCTGTCAAGTTGATGCCTGAAGCTATCTACATAGGTGTGTCCTCCTCACTAGCCGTTTTTGAGACAAGATCTCTCACTAAACCTAGAGCTCACTGATTCAACTAGACTGGCTGGCCATGGAACCCCAGGTCCCCTTGTTCTACTTCTCTAGTGCTTAGATTATAGATGCACACTACCACACCCAGCTTTCTTCATAGGTGCTAGGGATCCGAACTCAGGTCCTCATGCTTGCACAGCAACTACTTTACACATCACTGAATAGTGCATATTGTGGCACATGCTTGTGATCTCAGCACATGGGAGGTATAGGCAGGATGGTCTGGCACTGGAGGCCAGTGGGGATACACAGTGAATTTGAGGCCAGTCTGGGTCACATGAGACCCTACCTGAAAAAAGTCAAAACATGAAAATTTTAAAATTAAATTAAAAAATGGAATCATGGGGGCTTAAGGAGGACCAGCAGTTAAGAACTCTTTCTGTTCTATCAGAGGACCCAGGTTCAGTTCCAAACACCCACACGGTGGCTAACAACCATTTGTAAATCTAGTTGCAGGAGATCCAGTGACCTCTTCTGGCCTCTGCATGCACTGCACACATGTGATGCACTTACACACATGAAGGCAAAACGCTCATACATGCCAAATAAAAATAAATAAAATATTTTTTAATGGAATCATAGCCAGACGTGGTAGTCCAAGCCTTTCATCCCAGTACTTGGGAGGCAGATCTCTGTGAGTTCAAGGCCAGCCTGGTCTACATAGTGAGCTCCAGGTCAGCTGGGGCTACAAGAAAATCCTGTCTCAACAATACAACAACAACCCAAAAAAGGAATCGCATAGTGTATTCCTTTTGTATCTGGCTTCTTTCAGTTGGCATAATGTTTTTGAGGTTCACATGTTATAGCATGTATCGACTTCTATCTTTTCATGACTAAATAGTATCCAATCCATACATTATGTTTTATAACTTCATCAGTTAATGAAAACACTTAGGTTATTTTGAAATAATACTTTGGACTATTAACAATAATGCTGGGTCAGTGAAATGACAAGGTGGAAGGAGAGAACTGACCCCCAGAGCTATCCTCTGACCTCCACACACACCAGATGGCACGCATATGTGTACACATACACACACATACACAGCATAAATAATGTAATTTAAAAAAATTTTAAAGAACTGTAACCAATATTCACACAAATATTTTAACATTTTTATTATTGTGTGTGTGTGCACACACATGCATACCACATAAGTGTGGAGGTCAAAGGACATCAGCTTCATGGAGTTGATCCTCTTCCTCCACCTTTACGTAGTATCTGAGGGTCCAACTCAGGTAACCAGTCTTTCATGACAAGTGCCTTTTCCCTCTGAGCTATCCTGTCAGACCTCACATAGAAATTTTTATATAAACATGTGTTTTCTGAGGTAGATGCCCAGGAATAATATGTACTGGGTTACATAGCAACCCTGCCTAACCTTTTGTAGGCTATTTTCCCAAGTGGTTTGATTAGCAGGACCTGGGGCACACACCTTTAATCCTAGCATTCGGGATGCAGAGGCTGGTGGATTTCTGTGAGACTGAGGCCAACTGGACTACAGGGAGACCCTGTCTCAGAAAACCAAATGGCTTTATTATGTTTTTATTCCCACAAAGCTAAGTATATGAAAATTCCAATTTTTCAACTTCCTTTCCAGTACTTACTTTTTCGGTTGTTTGGTTGATTGGTTGGTTGGTTGGTTTGATTTGGTTTGGTCTGGTGGGTCCTTTTTTTTTGGAAGGATCTCAGTATCTAACCCAGACTGGCCTCAAATTTGAGGTCATCCTCCTGGCTCAGTGCCCCCAGGTGCTGAGAATATAGGCGTGTGCTACCACTTCCAGCTAACATTTATTATTATCTGTCATTTTATTGAGCCTTTCTGGTAAATACGAAGAGATAACTAATTGTGGTTTTGATGTGCCTTCCACTGAAATTTTAATTCCAGACAAACCACATATACTTATATACTGTGGCCCCTTACAGAGCTGTAAACTATTATGTAAGATCTAAGTTTTTCTACTAGCCCTCAGAACCAGTTTTTACTCCCCTGAGGCCAATATTGTTTCCATTAAGATGGTATGTGTTAGCCAGGTATTGTGGTGTGTGCTTGTAATCCTAACACTTAGGAGGTGGAGGCAGGAGATCAGGAATTCAAGGTCACCTTCAGCTACACAGTGAATTCTTGGCCAGCCTAGGCTACGTGAGATCCTTTCTCAAAATTTAAAACAAACAAACAAACAAAAAATGCTGAGCATGGTAGCACAAGCCTCTAGTCCCAGCACTCAGGAGAGGGAGAGGCAGGCTGATAGATCTCCATGAGACTGAGGCCAGTCTGGTCTTTATAAGGAGTTCCAAACCAGCTGAGGCTACAAGAAGACCCTGTTTCAAAAAGACCAAATACAAACAAAATTGAGAGCAACCTATATTGAGTGAGGCATGGTGGTGCCTACAGTGTTAACACCCAGGAGGCTATCCAGCAAGACCTTCCCAAGAAAAGGAAGGAAGGAAGGGAGAGAGGGAGAGAGGGGGAAAGAGAAAGAAACACAAGAACGAATGCATGTGAAGGTATGAGGATTGCTCTGTTTCATTCTGTTGCTGTGATAAAATACTCTGAGCAAAAGCAACGTGGGGACAAAGGGTTTATTTGGCTGATATTTCTCGATCAAATCGATCACTGAGAGAAATCAGGACAGGAACTCAAGGCAGGGACTTGAAGGCAGGAACAAGGTCTCACTATGTGGAAGTCTACGTAGAACAGGCTGTCCTTGAAATCACAGAGATCTGCCTGCCCTGGTGCTGGGACTAAAGTCATGCATCACCACACCTGGCTCATTTCCCTAATTCTCGGGTCACCATGGCAGACCCACTCCAGAGAAGTAAGCAGACCTTGTTCCCTGACTTCAGAATAGCTGAGCTGCTTTTCTGACCCTCACAGATCTTGGATGAGGTGGAAAAAAGAAGAGGCATCTCTCCTGCTCTGGTGCAGCCCCTCATGAGGAGCGTCATGGAAGCCCCTTTCCCATCCCTGGGCAAAACCATCATTGTCAAGAACTTCTTGCCAGGCTCAGGGACTGAGGTAAGCTGTCAGATTCCTTACTCCACGTGGTCCAGCCAGCCAAGTTTCCCGTGGTCAGAGAGGCTTTCTTTTAGTGGGCCACCGATTCACTGTTGTCCACCCAACTCCTTGAGTGGGCCCAGATCCTCATAAGCTCCACCCTCAGTCCAATCCACCCAACCTGGGTTCTGCTCCTGGGAGCAACTCAAGAGCCATACTGTCAGTGCGTGGCGTTCGTTGTATAATGTTGGAATGTTGGTTTCGCAGCTCAAGGACATGCATCGTGCAGCCTTGGTGCCGCTGGGACTTGATGAAGAAGCTTGTGTTCATCCTACTCCTTCCCTTCATATGGCCCAGTGGGTCTCTGCTTTAAACCAGGTTGTTTCCAGAGACGACCGGATGAGGATGCACCAGGAACATATTGGAATAATCCAGTTTCTCAGCAGAGAACAGTTGCTGGGAACCAGAAACCAGATACAAAATGGCTTGGTCAGGAGGGTGTGGTGGACAGTTGGGGTGAGGGAGCCCCAGCAAAGGAAAAGCACTCAGTAGGTGCCTCTGCTGGGAACAGAATCTCGTCTCCACCCACCTCGATGTGAAGGAGTCACCGTGAAGCATACACATGCAACTTGGAATACTTACAGGACATTTAGCAAATAAGGAAGTTTAAAATTTAAAAAGGCACATGAAAGTGATTGGAGCCCACCAAGTATGTTGGTACACACATGTAACCAAGGCCAGCCTTAGCTACATTGTGAGTTTGAGGCCAATCTGGGCTGCAGGAGATCCTGTATAGTCCTGGGATTCCCTGCCTTCAGTAACAGATGGAGAAGGTTTTCAGCAGGACTCTGAGGCTGGGTCAGTTTTCAACATAGAACCATCTGGGGGAGTTCAGATACGCTCTTCCATGGGGAGCCCCCTGATGTGGTCAGGGGCCATCCTACCATCCGCTTTCCTTGTCTCTTTCATCCAGACTCTCCTCAGTTGAGGGTGACATGCTTGCTTTCCTACCTAGCACCCCCCCTTTCCCAGTATCTCAGGTTCTTACTTTTTTCCGATCCCTTTTGTCTTCCTTCTTTTTCTTTCCTTTCCCTGTCAGTGGGTAGCCTGGGGTCCATGCCACCCCGGAGGCCTGAGCAGGCAGCCGGCCTTCATAGCTACCCCTGTTCCCGGCAGGTGATCGAGCTGTGCCGCCCTCCGGACTCCCGGCTAGAGCATGTGGATTTTGAGTCTCTCTTCTCTTCCCTCAGCGTCCGACACTTGGTCTGTGTTTTTGCCTCTCTGCTTCTGGAAAGGAGGGTCATCTTCATTGCAGACAAACTCAGGTACCAACCTTGGCTACTTCTGCTACTATGTGTGGATTCTCAAGGGTGTAGGGCAGGCAGCTAACGCTAAGGGGTGAAGACTGGGTTGCTGGAAAATGAGGATGACTGGGAGGCTTGTGAGGCACAGGATGAAAAGCAAGGGAGGCCTACATACTGCATGCCTCTTGGATTGAATATTTGGCCTGTTTTCCATGTGTTCAGGTGTGAAAGATGTGCAGACTTGCCTCCAGAGTTCATTCCAAGGGGGAACCAGGAAGTAAGCAGATCCCATGGCACCATGTTGGAAGGCCTTGTTAGAAGCAGTGAGTTTGGGAGATGATGCAGGGCATTCATCTCCAGGGCCGGGTGGATTCGGACAGAGTGCTTAGACAAAGAGCAGGCTGCAGGCAGAAAGAGCTGTCTAGGCAAAGCAAGGAGACTATTCATGTCCACTTTTGGAACCACAAAGCAGCTCACTGGTCGGAGCAGAGAAGTTTGGACAGGCAGAGATGAGCAAGAAGAGGACACTGGACAGATCAGGGAAAGGGCGAGAGGCTGGGCCAGAGAATGTAGACTTAGCAAAGGAATACCTCTCCTCTATTCTTAAAGCAGATCACACATGTACACAGATTCTCACTGCCTTGGGATGCATATCCTGATCTCATATCCTGGTAGTCACATTCTGTGGTTCAGAAAGGCCATGTTACAAATCAGAAGGAAATCCAGGGAGGGATTTGAATGGATTCTGAACTTCTGGCAAAGGAAGAATCCCTTGCATTTTCATCATTTCAAAACACTGGCTCGATCCTCCTGTTAGGCAAAGATGCTTGCCACCAAGCCTAATGACCTGAGTTCAAGTCCCAGAACATACATGGTGGAAGGAGAGACCAGACTCCCTACGAGCTGTCCTCTGACTTCCACATGCACACTGTGGCAAGTGCTCTCATGTGCACACAAAATAAATGTAAAAAGAAAATTTTTTTTTCAAAACACTGACTCAGAACCCTCTTAGAACTGAGGGCACAAGAGCATGTGTGGTAACCGCCACTCCAGGAAGTGCCACGATGTGGGGGCCACCAACTGGCTGAGACGGTGGAGGCCACCTGAGAAGTTCATCTGGGAAGACGTTTGTGCCAGAAGCAAACAAAAAAAGCAGACTGGTTTGGAGAGGAAATGTGACTGCGATGCAGAGAACGAAAGGGAGGAGGAAAGGGGACAGAAGAATAGAAAGGACAAGACGTTTCAACACGGAGTTCATCGGGGGCGTGGGAGGTGGCGGTGTCCAGCCCTGTCCTCCATGCGGCCATCTGGTCACCTTTATGATGCGCCTCTCTGGACAGTTGCCATCTGGCTCTCAATGACTGCCCCCACCCTGTGCCCGAGCTCCCATTCACTTTTAATGTCACAGTTACTGTGTTCCCTGTGGACTTTTGTCAGCTCAGGAAACGGGCCCTCATTTCAGCCTGCAGCTGGTGCTGGGCGCTGGGCAGCGCTCCAAGCTTCCTGGGCACTGGGGAATTCAGAATTCTCAAGGCTGGGGCCCTGGAAGCATGGGTTGAGTAATAACCCTTCAGTGACCAGGATCTGGTTTCTTCTGTCTCCATGCTCTGGAAGGGCCCACTCTGCCCCCAGTGGTCCCTCATCCCCTTGGAGTCTCAGATTTGGATTTGAGGAAGGAAAAGATGGATTTTAGAAAGGTTTAAGCAAGAAAGGGAAAGGCCAGCTGAATAAACTTAGCACCTGCCAGGAGCAGAGCTGGGGACACAGCCCCTAGAGAACCTGCTTCAGGGTTAGACTTGGGGAGACCAAGCTAGAGAACATGCCAGAAAATAGCCCTTTTCTGGCCAGAGTACAAAGAAAAGAACAGTAGGAACAGAGAGGGAGAAGGGAACTTGCCAAAGACAGACGTCTGCCTAAAGGCCCGGGGTGTCAGGAAACAGGAAAATGCTCTACAAAGGTGTCCCGATAAGGTTGTGTGAAAGACATGGGAGAGACGAATGGATCCCAGGTGCTTCTCTGGGACCTCAGCTAGCTCTGCCCTGCTCCCTGTCCTGTCTGGGAAGCTTTAGGGAAGAGCTCACCCACACTGCCTGAGAAGACAGCCTTTGGAGCTTCTCTCCTCACCCACCGTCCAAGGGGCCTGGCAGTCTGCCCTTGGAGATATAGTCCTTTCAAACAGCACGTGCCAGGGCAAGGGGAAATTAGACCACTTCCTGTGGCTGGTGCGGGCAGTTCTCAGCAGGGTGCGAGTTGTCCATCATGTGTTTCTTTTGTAACAGATGCTGGATGCTGCAGAGAGATTTGTGTAGGGAAGAAAAAGCAGCAGGAATATGACTGATTTTTATGCCCTCTTTGGGACCTGGCTACGCACGCATGTGTATAAAATACCTGAATTGTATTATTATTACTTTTTTTTGAGGCAGTGCCATGTAGCCTAGGCTTGCCTCTACCTTACAACTGCTGGGAATACAGGCATGCATGACCACACCTGGTTCCACGTGGCATGAAACACAGGATTTCATGCCTGCTGAGCAGTACTCTATCAACTGAACTACACCCCACAGCCTCTTAATCGCACTTTAGACCCTTTACAGCTTCCATGCCCGCACATCCCTCTCTCATCACACTGGGAGGTTTTCCCAGAGCAGGGAGGACCCCGAACACTGAGCCCTTAGTCCCGCGTCTCCATGTTCACGAAGCACAGAGGCTGACTGAGCCCAGGCCTCTGGAGTCTGCTGTGTTGTTTCCCTGCAGGCCACTCTTTCTAATATACATAGTTTAACGTGGTCTCTTTCTCTCTCAGCCAGTAAATCACTTCTTGCTATTATACCAGTCTTATGCATCTAAATAGATGATATAAATAATGGCCCACAGAGCTCTGAGACAAGAGAAGGAAACCAAAAAGCATGCAAACCTAGTAAGAGTAACAAACACAGGGACTGGGGATATAGTTCAGTTGGTAGAGTGCTTGCCTAACATGCATAAAGCCCTGGGTTCAGTCTCTAGCACCACAGACACCAACTGTGGTGGCACACACCTGTAATCCCAGCATTCAGAAGGTATTGACAGGAGGATCAAAAGATCAAGGTTATCCTCGGCTACATAGAGTTTGAGGCCAACCTGGGCCAACCTGAGATCCTGTCTCAAAAACAATAAATAAAAAATAATGAATACAGCTCTAGGGACTGAGGACCTAGTGGGCAGTGTTGCCCCAAGCCATTCTCAGGTCGCATTTGGCTTCTGCCCTGCCCACAGCCATGTCAGATGGGTGCTCTGGTCAGGACCCCGAAAGGCAAAGAGGCACAGTTACTTTGCTGAACAAAGGTGAGAATGAGAGAGCTACCTAACACTATGAGAAGATGGTGAGGGAGCCATGGGCTCCAGTGATAGGGAGAGGGCTGGCAAGGTGGACTCTAGGGCCTTGCATATTCACAGAAATACACGAAAGTCTTTTGTCAAGTAGGCTATTAAGATGCCTTTGTGAACTGAGCATGGTTGTACATGCCTGCAGGCTGAGGTAGAATGATTTTGAGTTTCAGGTTAGCCTGGTCTACATAGTGATAGCCTGTCTCAGAAATTAAATTAAATAAAAAGACTCCTTTGTGTTCAGCTGTGGCTAGGAAAGCTAAGTGCCTCTCCTCAGAGCTCTCACTCAGTAGCCGTTGGCCTTGCAACAGGCTCCACACTGAGGTAGGTGTGACTGGGAGATCACCAGGTCTCTCTCAGAGCTGAAATCCTCAGACTCCATAGGTCAGAAACCTCCAGGCCTCTGACACCATGTTCCATGAAATTCTCTGGCTCATACATAGGCCAGGTGGCAGAATCCATCTGTTTCTATGTGATTTATGGGCTAGTAACCATAGGGAAATTGAAGGGTTCTTTGGCCAGGCCTTAACAAACAAGGGCTTGGGGAACAGGAACTGGCTGAACGTTTCTTGCCCTGGAAGATTCTGAGAAGAAAATACTCAGCCTAAGTTCTAGGTGCCGCCCTCACTTTGATGCTTCGTCCACTGTGCATGCATGGAGCTCCTGTCCTGTTCACTGAGAGCAGAAGGAAGCCTCTGTATCCTCCTGTTTCCTCCCATGTCCCAATCTTAGTGAGGCCACAGAGCAGAGCATGAGAACAGGACATGTCACAAACCCAGAGAGTAGTCTGTGACATCCTGGGTGGGCCTTAGCCTGCCCCCAGCACTCTCCCTCACATGAACAATTTATTTACTCATCTTTGCTGGGGAGTCTGCCCACTGCAAGAGGAAATTGCAGGGAGTTGTAGCAAATATTGTAGGAGTTATAAAAGGTTTCAAGTTGAGCCAAAAACCTATCAAATTTAAAATAACATTTTTGCTCTGTTTCATCTTTAGGATGGACGTTGAGTGTTTCTAAAGGCTCTGTCAAGCCCAAGTTTGACAGATGGAAAAGAAAGAATGCTGTTATGATGGCTTGTTCTGTCACCATAACAACCTAGATAAATATTTCTCTATACCCGGTCTTCATTTTCCTGGTGATAAACATTTTGTTTTTTGTTTACTAATTTCAGTTCCAAAAAGTTTTGGCTAAACCTATAGACCAGGCTGAAGTGTAGCTGCATGTAAAACAATCTGTACAAAAGTTTTAGATGGCACAGCGCTTAATATTCAGTAGTCTTTCTGTGATACAGAAGGCCACAAGCTGAGTGAGAGTCTACTGGCTACTGTAGGATGAGGTGACCAAATCTTAACAAATAGTGATTGAACCTTGGGGTCACATATGCGTACCTACACAGATAAGTTTCTGTATAGCTATGTGCTTTCATTCTTTGGTTTATTCCTCTTGGTTCCTTTTCACTTTGTGTCCATAGCTTTAGCGAGGTCCTGTATTGTTTCTAGAACCAGTTGCAACCAATAGTGTTTGCCATTTCAGCAGATGAGCTTATCCAAGGCCTGTCTCCAAATGGTGGTGGTGCTCTGTCACCTGAAATACTATACTTTGAGGTCTGTCGATCCTCAGAATGGTTGACAGGGTCTTAGAGATAAATACATCTAACTCAGCAAAGCTCTATGGCAAAAACAATTTTGATAACATCACAGTACATTCTAAAGTCATGGGGTAGTAATATAGCACAGTGGTAGAGCACTGGCCTAGCATCCATGAGGTCCAAATCCCAGAACGGGGGGGAGGAGGGGTATTATTATGGGCTGGAAGTGTAGATCAGTTGGCAGAATGCTTAGGTAGCCTGCACTAAGCCCTGGGTTGCCATCTCCAGAAACCTAATAAAACCAGGTGCTGTGTCCCACACTTGTGATCCCAGCAACTGGAAGGTGGAAGCAGGAGGACCAGAAGTTCAGGATCATTCTTAGTAGGGCTGGAGAGACAGCTCAGTGTTTAAGAGCACTGGCTATTCTGGCAGAAGACCCAAGTTGGAATCCTAGCACATACACAGCAGCTAACAAGCACCCATAACTCCAGTTCCAGGGGATCTGATGTCCTCTTCTTGTCCTCCATGGGCATTGCACACATATTGTGGTCTCACATACATGCAGGTAATACACTCATACACGTCAAATTTAAATAAAAAAATCATTCTTAGTTATAGAGTTCAAGTCTAGTCTAGGATACATGAGACTCTTATCTAAAAAAAAAAATTACACAAAGTACACTCTGACTAAATACCAACTCTCCATTTTTGCAGTATGAATACCAAAAAGATAGCCTTTGAAGCAAGATTTGGAGGCTAACATGGTCATAAATGCTATTGTCCTCTAACCCAACTCTAACACGTCCTTAGCTATTCCAGTCCTTCCCTTGGAGTCGGGGCCCTCCCAGGCTGTGCTGGCTCTATCAGGCTTGCTTCCGTAGCTCAGACCCTCATAGATACAGGGTTTTCTCATGGCCCCTCAGAGAGGTCCTCACCGTTGTCACCAAACTTTCCCACCATGTTCTTGATTCATTTTGTGACCATAGGAAAAAGCACCCTGTCTAGCCCCAGGTTATGCTGTCTTACGTAGATTCACAGTTTGTGGTTGCTAAAGATGGAGCGTCACTAGAGAGGACCTCCTCGTCTGCTCATTTCTTTCAGTAGATGAATTGGAGGCCTAGAGTAGTGAAGGGCTCTTCCTGAGGTAACACAGGCAGAGGCAAAAACAGCCCTCTTGAGGTTTAGCCTGTGTGCCTTTTAAACTCAGTGACACATTACTTGAAGGTTAAAGATATAGTCAGGGAAATATGGCAACGCTGCTTGTCGACACACTTTCTGGGAGGGTCACCAAGTGTGAGGCAACCTAAGTTTGCCTTTCACTCCGGTTCTTGAAAGTGCTGTGCAGCAAGAGAATGAATTGTTCTGCACACTAGAGGGTACCAGTTGAATCACCATCCTAACAGTTCCTGGGATGTCTAATTCAGGAAACTCATTGCCCCTTCTGGTAGCATCTAGAAGACTCTATGCACAATGTCATTGGCTCATAGATGTGTTGGAAGCCTGCTGGGCACAGGAACCCCAGAACTGAAGCCACTTTTCCAGATGTTAGCACTCACAAACACATCCAGAAGTTCCGGTTTAATGCTTTGGCCCTCAGGAATCACCGCCCAATAGTAAGCATCCTGGGACCTGACCGTTCTCACCTGCGTCCATCACTAAGCCCTCTAGCCCAGCTACCTTCCCACTGGGGCATTCTTTCCCTCCCCATCTTCTGCACAATTGGTCACAGCTGTGGGAGCTGGCATTCCTTTCCTCAACCCTCACAGTAATAGGAGCCAGCTGTGAGGGCTCTCCTCCCTGGCCGTCTTTCACAAGCACTGCCTCTCTTGCAACAGCCGGCACTCAGTGAGGTGCTCAGCGAGGCTCTGCCACAGGCTTACTCCCAGAAGTCCCCCATAGCCTCGACTTTGCCTCTGCTTAAGAGACCACCAGCCCTGCAGCCTCCATGCTGCCCAGGGCCCTCCTTTTCCTATCACAAGCAAAATCTCATCAGCACTTAGAGCAATGACTGGGAAAAAACTCCAATGATGCCCAGAATCCCTTCATTTCTCCTCTGCCACACACGTGAGGGGAAGAGCTGCCGCCAGTCACTGCGTGATTTACAGAATCTGATCTTTCTGTTCCACATTGCCCAGAACAGAATGGTTCTAAGGTTGTGAAGCAAGCTAGAGCGAAAGGAATGAGCCACTCCTGCAGCAGCTGCTTGCCTGTTGTCATACTGTTCTGAGCACTCTGTGCTCCCTCCAGTGCTCAGCTAATGAGGTGTTTATGACATCCAGGTGTGGAAATGTTTGGCTCTAGGGCAACACCAGATCTAACTATTAAGCAAAAAAAAAAAAAAAAAAAAAAAAAAAGTGACTGCTCTTTTCAAGAAATGGTCATGAGTGGCTCTTCCTACCTACATAACCAACAGGTTCCCTGCAAAACTGAATACAGGGCTGAGTGTGTAGTATTCATGAGGTCCTGGGTTCAGTCCTCAGCACTGCAAGAAAAAGAATTGAGTACACTTTAGCTCAGCGCATTCCAATTCACTGAGTGAATTTCATCTTTCTGTAACTCATTCACCCATCCTGTGTACCTAGCATCATCATGGGTAAGGGATCTCCTAGCCTTGGTCCAACTACCTTCTCTTCCACTCATAATCCCTGAAATTGATCCATGGCCTTGAGTTCCAGCCTCCCAAAAAGTCCCTGCTGTCCACAGGGGCTTCAACTAAGGGTCCCACAGTGCTGTAGTCTCGCAGGAGGGAGAAGCCCAACTTCTCCTGAGGATGAGACTTGCAGAAAGGAAAGGGCCAAATGGCCTCTTCTCTGATTTGAGGAAAAAATTGAATACATTTCCTTTCCTGTTGCCATGACTGAGAACACAAGCAGGCCACTCTCCCTGGGCATCAGATAGCCAGTTCTCTTCTCTCATCACTCCATCTTAAGAGCCTGCCTCCTGGTCCCGCCTGCCCCGCCTGAATGACAGAGCTTAATTTAAATTCCTTAAGCCTCAGAGTCTTTTATCTACAAAATCCCAACAAGCAGGTAAATCTAAACCCAGGTATGAAGCATGCCTGACTTCCCAGCTCTCTCAGAGCTGACACAGGAGGATGGTGAGTCTGAGGTCAGTCTAAGCTGCATCACAAGACCTTGTTTCGAAGGAAGAATGTCAGTGTTATCCACAGAATGCTTCCAAATCTCGAATTTTGTGATTCTAAAATTTTCCTGAAGTGAAAAGTGCTTAAAAAGCTGGGTATGGTGGCACACACCTCCAATCCCAGTACTCGCTGGTGACCTCAGCGTTGAGAGGTAGGGGCAGAAGGAACAGGAACTCAAGCTGCATAGTAAATTTGAGGACAGCCTGGGATCCTTGATATGAGGTGTGACTGAAAGGAAACCCCCCAGCAGTTCCAGGACTCAGGACTGACAGACACCTTGGCGACTCTGGCCAAACTTCCAGAATTCACAAGCATCTGTGAAAAGGACTGACAAGATAAGCTTCCTGATACCAGGTGTTAACTATCTCCTCTGAACATCAATCAGATATTATGGGATCCCCTCCCCATAAAAAGGCCAACTGGGCAGCTAGGCTTCACTGGCTTCCTCATTTCCCGATGGGGGATGGGGAGAGATAGCCCTGGGCTAGCTTCATTTCCCAAAACCTGGGGACACCAGCCTGGTCCCCTAAGATTCCTCATTCTGGGGACACCAGCCTGGTCCCCCAAGATTCCTCATTCGTGACCTGAGGAGCTAGCCCATCTCTTTAATAAATGTCCTGTTAATTCCCTGGCCAGAGTCTCGTTTGTTTCTGCTGGGTCTCGGAAACAAATCTTACATCTTTTACATGTGAGACCCTTTCTTCTTTCTTTTTCTTTTTTTAGATTTTTTAAAATTTCTGTGTATGAGTGTATTGGCTGTGTGTATGTAAGTGCACGTGTGTTCTACCCAAGGAGGTCATAAAGGAGTGTCAGATTCCCCTGGAACTGGAATTAGACAGTTGTTAGCTGGTATGTGGATACTGAGAACTGAACTCAGGTCTTCAGAAAGAGTAGTCAGTGCTCTTAACTGCTGAGCCATCTCCCAGCCCCCTGAGACCCATTCTTTAAAACACAAGAAAAAAACTGAGGCCCTAGGTTCAATCCCTAGTGCTAATAGGTAAGAAAGGAAGCCATTAACTTGAGGTTGCCTTGACAATGTAAGGGACTGGGGATATAGTTCAGCTGATAGAGTGCTTGCCTAGCATGTACAAGGTCCTGGGTTTGAGTCTCAGACCCTCATAAATGGGACATGGATCTCTCTCTCTCACACACACACCTGGTGATCTTGGGTGGCTACATGAGACTGCCTCAAAACAAATCCCTTAGGACTAGAGAGATGGCTCAGCCATTAAGAGCACTGACTGCTTTTGCAGAAGACCCTGGTTCAGTTCCCAACACTCACATGGTAGCTAATAACCATCCATAACTCCAGTTAGTTCCAGGGTCCCCAGATGGGCTGGAAAAGAGACTTAATATTTATGATTGTTGGGGATATGCATGTGGAGACCAGAGATCAACATCAGATGTCTTCCTTTATTGCTTCTCTGTTTTATATTTTTTTCAGATTTATTTTTAATTATGTGTCTGTGTCTGAGTGTGGGTTTGCGTCCTTTGGTGCTGGTGGACTACAGAAGAGGTTTTTGGCTTCCCTGGAGCTGGAGTTACACACAGGCAGTTGTGAGCAGCCTGACAGAGGTGCTGGAACCTGAACTCGGGGCTTCTGCAAGAGCATTATGAGCTCTCACCTGCTGAGCTCCCTCCCTATCTCCAGTCCACCTTGTTATTTGAGACAGAGTCTCTCGTACAGCTAATTCAGCTAGACGTCCAGCAGACCCCAGGGTCCCTGCTGTCTCCACCTCCCCAGTGCCGGGATTACAGGCGTGAAGGTACTGAGGACTGAACTCAGATCTTGTACAACCTGTGCTTTATCAACCAAGCCATCTCCACAGCCCCGTATTTGGGGGGCGGGGGGTTGTTGTTGTTTTAAGGATGTTTCAGAGGATAGTGGTTTGGTTTCCATTTTTGGTTTTACTTTGCTTTATTATAGTAAAATACACATAACATACATTTTACCTTTGTGTATATGTTTGTGTTAGTGATGCTAGGGATCAGACCCAGTGCCTCATACATGTTAGGCAAGTAATCTGTCCCCTCGTCACATCCCCGCCCCACCTCCACACCTCCCTCAGACTATTTTAATCTTTGCTTTCGTTTTAATCCTTGCTTGTTGGTCGTTATTGTTTGGGGGGGTTATTTTGTTTGTTTGTTTGTTTGTTTGTTTGTTTTTGAGACAGTCTACCTCTGTAGCCCATGCTGGCCTCAAATTTACAAAGCTCCCTGCCTCTACCTCAGGAGTATTGGGATTGAAGGTGTGAGCCCCCATTCTAATCACTGAGTTTATTTACAATGTCTACAGTTATCAACTATCTATTTCTACAACTTTTTGTTTTGGTGTTTGTTTTTGAGACTTACACGATCCAGGCTGACTTCAAACTCAGGTTACCTTTACCCAGCCACCCAGGTGCTGGCATTACAGGAGTGCACCGCCATGCCCAGCTCTAGAACATTTTTATCATTCCGAGGCAAAACTTTGTAGCCATTAAACAACATGTGAATCGGTCTGCTTCCATTCTCTGTGCCATCCTCCCCTTTTGATTTAAAACTTACATATTTTGTAACCACAGTGAAAAAAACTGACCTATGCACCAGTTCTTCTCTATGTTTTTCTTTTCTTTATTTGATTTGATTTATTGCTAGTGGAGCAGAGGGTGCATTCAAGCGTCATGGCACACATGTGGAGGTCAGAGGACAGCTTTCAAAAATAGGTTCTCTCCTTCCACAGAGATTAAATTAGGTTGTCACTGTCGCAAGCACTTTTACCCACTGAGCCATCTCACTGACCTGTTTCTCTTTATGTCCAGTAATCACAAAACTTTTTCTTTTTTTGTTTTTTCTGAGACAGGGTCTCTCTGTAGCCCCAACTGTCCTGGAACTTGCTATGTAGACCAGATCCGCCTGCCTCTGCCTCCTGAGTGCTGGGATTAAAGGCATGTGCCACCATGCCCGGCACAAAACTTTTGATTTAATATTCTATGAGGAGAAATAAAGTTAAAAACTGAAGGAAAATAGGATAACTCCTTCCCCTGCCCCCAGTCCTTGGTGATAATCTAGTTTACTGTTTTGTTCTGTGGGTCTGCAGTCTTGTATAAACAGAGTCATACAATATTTGTCTTTTTCTTGGTGGTTCACTCCATTTGCTCATCAGTATCTTTTAATTTTTCTCTTTCTCAAGTAAATAAGAATGAAGTGAATTTTTTTTTAACAGGTTCTGGAAAGTCTTATGATAATGAGATTACAGGTGCTTGACATTATGGGTGTCAGAAAGAAAAATTCATCTATCCAGAACACTCCGTAAAGCATTACTTAAGCAGTGTACAGCTGCAGCCCAGGTGTGTGTCTCTATCACTTTGACAAGCCTGAAACATCTGGGAAGGAGCAAAGGCCTACTCTAGCACCCAGATTTAGAGGGTTCATTCCTGGTAGATGGCCCTGTTGCTTTTGGAAGGAAGTGCCTAGTGAAGGAAGCTATGTACCTCATGGTGTCCATAAAGCCAGAGAGAGAGAGCAGGGCTCTGGGGTCCAGTATCCTTCAAGGGCACACTCCCTGATGAATTTCTTCCACTAGGCTCTATCATACAGAGGCTCTACCACCTCTCAACAGTATCACAAGTGGACCTTCAAACACAATCACATGGGCCTCTGTCAACACTCATGATTCAAATTAAGGACTATCAAGATGACCCGGCGGGTAACGTGCTGCCAAACAAGCCTCACCATCTGAGTTTGATCCCACGTAAAGGTGGAAGGAGAGAACTGACTCCCAGAAGTTGTCTTCTTACTCCCATACAAGCGCCATAGCAGGCACACACACACCATACATACATACAGACTAATGAGTAAATACACGATCCTAACCAGACTAGTTGTGGTGGCACTCACTTTTAATCCCAGCAGTGGGAGGCAGAGACAGGGAGATCTCTCAGCTCGAGACCAGCCTGGTCTACATAGCAAGATCCAGTCTAGCCAGAACTACAAAGAGAGACTTTGTCTCAATAAAAAAGTCTTTGTGCCAGAAAGATGAGAGAGCGCTGACTGCTCTTATGGAGGCCCAATGGCTGCTAACAGCCATTCCTAACTCCAGTTCTAAGGGATCAGATGCCCTCTTCTGGCCTCCTCAGGCATTGCGTGCACGTGGTACATTTACATGCATGCAAAACACTCAAAGATTAATAAATAAAAGATTCAAACCAATGCAGTAAACTCAAAAGCTTCCTGAACAGTTTGACAATGATTAGAGGCCCGTATTCTGAGAAGGACATCATGAAGTTGTGGGAGAGCCCACTGGGCCCGCACATTTGCTTTCTAATCATTGCATTTTAGAAGTAGCATATTGGAATGAGAGGAAAGTGGAGCTGCTGTACACTTTCTAAAAGAATGATTATGGGAAGAGAGGAAATCAGCGGTCACCTCTGAAGGTCATCACTGACTTGTAGCTCAGTGGGACTGCTAGCCAAAGGATAATCCAGTTTAGTCCGTTCATGCATTCAACAGTCCAAGCACGTGAGAGTGACCAGTGATTCTCAGTGATGACCAGGATACTGTATCTGGTTCTCCTGGTGCTGGAGAGATAACTCAGTGATTAAAAGCACTGACAGCTCTTGCAGAGGACCTGGGTTCAATTCCCAGCACTTACAAGGCAGCTAACAACCATCTGTAACTCAAGTTCCAGGAGACCCAATGCACATAAAATAAAGATAATAAAATATTTTGAAAAAAGAGAGACTCCTGCCAGGAATAGTGGCCCAAACTTCTCATCCTATCTCTGTCGACCCAGGGAGGCTGAGGTAGGAGGGTTTCTGTGAATTTGAGGCCAGCCTGGTCTATAGCAAACCCCTGTTGGTTTTTGACACTCAGTGTATCTTGAGGATTTGTTTTATTTTGTTTTAATGTTGATACTTAAAAAGTTAGACCTCAGGCATTTATCAGGTCATCCTTCGGCTAGGATTCTAGGTAAAGAGTGACTATGAGTTTCACTTTTACAGAGTGGACTAATGTGGAGTTTTGTCTGTGCCATTGAACCCAGGACCTAGATAAGCATTCTACCCCTCACATACGTCCCTGGCCCCCAAATGGACCAATCCGGAGCTTGTGTGAATACCAAAGGAATTAGCTTTGTTTTTCCTGACTGCATCTTATGTATTCATGCATGACTAAACAAATGTTTGGAATACAACAAAGAAAAATCTCCAGTGTTAAGCCAGGTGTGGTGATGTACACCTTTAATCCCAGCACTAAGGAGGCAGAGGCAGACAGATCTCTGAGACTCCCAGACCAGCTGGTCTACAGAGTGAGTTGCAGGCCAGCTAGGTCTGCACAGCGAGATCCTGTCTTCCTAACAAAACACTGCAATATAAACTGTCAAGCATACTCAGTACGACCATGAGCATTCATTAGAAAAAGAGCTTTAGTTGTTTTAGTCTATATTATATTTCTTATAACAAAGGACCTGAGGTTGTATGTTTTATAAAGCAGTTTAGCTGACTCATAGTTCTGAAGAGATTGTGGACATTGTGAGATGGCTGGAGGTTCCAAACAGCCTGGTGCCATCTCTCTGGTCAAGTCCCTCTGTGACTGTATCACAACATGGGCAGAGCATTGGAAAGAGAACTGGCTGTGTCATAGAAAACAACATCAGAGCAAGGAAGCAGGGCAGCAAGGAGAGGCCGGCTGCCCTTTTCACAACAGCCAGCCCTTGGGAGACCAGGCCTGACCTGCTCCCGAGAGACAGCTCTAATCCTTTCATGAGGACGAGGCCCTGTGTTAGGGTCTTTTCTGTTGCTATGACAAAAGCACCTTGAGGAAGTAAGGATTTTGTCGTTTGGCTCATAGTACCTCTGGCACTCTACAGAGAGACAAGCAACCTTTCTCCCAGGAAGTTCCAGGAAGCAGTTTATTTGTGCTAGTGCTTGACTCAGGGGTTAGTACCTAAGACCGAGCCCCAGAGGAAAGCCTGCTTTTCTCCCCTCTGTTCCCCTTCACAGCTCAGCTTCTGTGGCTCCCTTATACAACTACATATTTTTCTGACCGGGTGTACTAATGTTGCTGGGCCGCGACAGGCAGAACTGTGTATGTGCACTCAGGCGTGGACCATGCTGCGTGCCCTCCTTTGTTCTAGGAGTGTCCCCACCACAACGATTAGAAAGGAATACAAGCTGCCATGGTGGAGAAGACAGTGCTGAGATCAGCCAGGCACATTGCATCCCAGTCTGGAAGCGGAGAGCAAACAGGAACAAACAGGAAGTGAGGCCAGGCTCTCAAAGCCCACCCCTAGAGACATACTTCTTCCAAGGTTCCACCTCCCAAAAGTTCCTCCCTGTGGACCAGGCTGCCAGTACGTGAATCCTTCAGAACAAACCACATCCTATCCAGAGCACTTGTTTGGGGTTTTGTTTGGAGATGAGCAGAGAAGAGAAATAAGAGTGAATGATTTAATCAAAACTAACAAAGAGCCAGGTATATCGGGCACATGTTTAATCCCAGTACTCCAGAGGCAGAGGAAGGTGGCTCTTTGTGAGCTTGAGGCCAGTCAGGGCTACATGATGAGACCTTGTCTTAAATTTTAAAAATACCTTGCAAAGGCTAAGCATGGTGGCTCATAATTAGTACCCAGGTCTTAGAGGATGAGGCAGGATGAATCCTGCAAGTTTGAGGGCAGCCTGGGTCACGTAGTGAAATCCAAACCAGCCTGGGCGACAGAGTAAATAAGACCCTATCTTAAAAATAAATAAAATTGAAAAGCTTACCAGGCTTACATGTAAAGGTTCTCGTTTAACCATTATCCAAGGCCTTACCTCAGTCCCTGTAGATGTCTCCTGCAAAGTCCTGCATAGTCTCAGAGTGTCTCCTCTGACCCACACTGGGGCCAAGTGATGTGCTACACCAGATATAAGCAGTGATAATTTTATTTTCTGAGTTCTCATACAAGTGTTTATTGTTCGGGGCATATTCTCCCCATTGCCTTACCCTCACTCTTCTGCCCTCCCTTTGTCCCCCTCAACAGTTCTCCTTCTATTTTCACACCACATATACATACATGCATTTATGTCCCAGTATATAATCAAGGAAACAAAAACACAACATGTCCTATTTGTCTTTTTGAGACTGCCTTAATGCACTTAATATGATTATCTCACTTATATCCATTTTCCTGCGAATGACACTTCATTCTTTATGGCTGGGAAGAAAAAAAAAAAACTCCATTGCATATATACCACATTCTCCTTTCCCATTCCTCTGTTGACAGACACAGGTCGGTGCCATAATTCAGCTACTGTGAACAGCACTACAACGAAACTTAATGTGCAAGGATCTTTGTGATGTGTTGACTGGTGTCCTTTGGGCAATGCCCAGGAGTGGTACCAGCTGGGTCACATGGGAGGTCTGTTGTTAGTTTTTTCAGTAACCTCCGTACTGACTTCCATAATGGGCTTGTTCATGCTGCTACCTGAGGTGTATCCGGGTTCCCTTCTGCCCATATTTCCACCAGCATTTGTTATTTGGGGTGTGCCAAGGGCACACATGTAGCAGTCAGACCACAACTTTCAGGAGTCTGTTCTCTCCTTTCACTATGGGTTTTTCACTATGGGTTCTGGAGATCAAACTTGGGTCATCATCAGGCTTGTGCAGCAAGCACTGTTACCCTCTGAGTCATCTCGCACTCCATTGTTTTCCTAATGACTGCCAATCTGACTGGGGTAAGAAGGAAATCTGTGTATTTTGATTTGCATTTGTCCCACTACTAATGAGCTTGAACACTTTTTCATGGGTTTGCTGGTCGTTTATATTTCATTGTTTGAGAACCGTGTTCTAAGCCATGCTCCTTTGGAAGGAGTCCCGCTTTCTCCCCAGCCTTCTGCCTTGAAGGCCCTGCCAAACTGAACCAGTCTCTTCTCTGTCTCTTTCCCCTGCAGCACACTGTCCAAATGCTGCCACGCGATGGTGGCGCTCATCTACCCCTTCAGCTGGCAGCACACCTACATCCCGGTGCTGCCACCAGCCATGATTGATATTGTTTGCTCGCCCACGCCCTTCCTCATTGGGCTGCTCTCCAGCTCGCTGCCACTGCTCAGGGAGCTGCCCCTGGAGGAGGTGAGTCTGGGAGGTAGGGCGCATGGAGTGGAGGGGCGTGCTGATGCCGACCAAGGCTCCTTCCCACCAAGCCTGATGGCCTGAGTTCAATCTCAAAGACCCGTGTGGTGGAAAGGAAAAAACTAATTTACTCAAGTGATTATCCTCTGATCTCCACAGACATGATATGACATGTATGGGAGGGATGGAGGGAGGGAGGAAGGGAGAGAGAGAGGAAGGAAGGAAGGAAGGAAGGAAGGAAACCAAAGGACTAGGGACCTGGCTCAAAGGCAGAGTAGTTGCTTAAAGACAGCCATAGATAGGGCCCAGTGGTAGAGCACTTGCCTATCATGTGCAACTTCTTAGGTCTAATCCACAGTACAGAAAAATAAATAATAAGGGACTGGAGAGATGACTCAGCAGTTAAGAGCACTGACTGCTCTTGCAAAGGACTCAGGTTCACTTCCCAGCACCACATGGTGGCTAACAACCATCTCTAATTACAATTCCAGGGGACACCCTCTTCCAGCCTCCATGGGCATTGCATGAAACAAGTGCACTTACATACATATAGGCAAAACACTCATACACATTAAAAAAAAGTTAATTTAAAAAAATTTAATAGTCATAATAATAAATGAAGGCTAGAATTAAGGGGACGGGGCAACGTGCACGGAGGTGGAGGTGATGTCACACGCCTACAATGTCAGCACTCAAGAGGTAGATCTGAAGTTTGAGCCCAGCCTGGGCTATGTAACAAGACTATCCAAAACAAAATCCATTATAACATGTTATAATTATGTTCCAGGGTTATAAATTATTATCCAATTGGAGAATGTGCTACTTGGCACCTCTGGGATTATTTAATACCTTTTCTCTAAGTAGTTTCTGCCCCACCTGTTACCCTGAGGATTCCAGCAGTCAGAGTGGAAAACAGGAACCAAACTGTGCTGATCAGCACTGAGCCTGGTGAGGACGCCATCCACCTAGCTCTCCACTTGCCTGGGGCTGCAAATGCTGACCTTTGAAGAAATCCCCAAGATGGACAGAGGCAGAGTTGAGTGGAATTGTCATAAGTAGGGACCTCTGTCATCTCTTGCCCCATAAACTAAAACAACAAACAGATAAGCTCTGCCATAGGCAATCAAAACAGGGCTGGGAGTCCAGCTGACATACATGTGCTCTGGATTTTGGTATCAGAGTGGGAGGTCCTCTCCCATGTCATCATCTGCAGCTATGGTAATCACATCAGGAACCACAGAGAACTCTCTCTCTCTCTCACACACACACACGCACACACATGCACACACACACACACAAACATACTCCAGCCACCTGTGGGTGCTAAGAAGAAAGCTGCAGGTTCATCTCTGTCCCGTAAGCCACAGGGACAGTTCTCATCCCTTTCCTTCTGTCCTCCAGGTCCTTGTGGTTGATCTCATCAACAACAGGTTCCTCAGACAGGTGAGTATAGGGGCTAGCTGGGCTGCACCTCTTTTGGCTTCACATTACTGAGGGCTCAACTCCCAGCTCTGGAAAGGATCCATGATAAGCCTGGAGATGCTAGTTGAGCTAAATAACTGGGCCTTCCCAGGAGAAGACCAGCCAAGGCTGAGACAGCAAAAAAGGAAGGCTTTAACAAAACATTGATTTCTGCCTGTATAGGCACAGAAAGGCTTTCTACCAATTAAGAGTCAGGACACAGCGGGCATGTGGTGTGCACCTGCTATCCCAGAACCTGAGAGGAGGAGGCAGGAATGTGGAGAGTTCTAAGTGACTGTCTCAGACAACAAACAAAACCAGGTCTGGGGGCTTACACCTATAATCCCAGCACTTGGTAGGCTGAGGCAAGAGCATTGCCTCAAATTCAAGGCCACCTAGGCCATATAGTGAGCTCAGGGCCAGCCTGGACTATAGAGTAGGAGCTTTTAAAAAAATCATAAAAGAGGAGCCTGGAAAGAGAACACATTTTTTTTAAATACTATTTTTATTTTACATGTTAGGAGTGTATTACCTGCATGTATGTAAATACACCCATGTTGTGCAATGTCCTGGGATGTCAGAAGAAGGCATTGGATTGATCCCTGGAACTGAAGTTATAGACAGTTATTAGCTGCCATGTGGGTGCTAGGAATCGAACCCCGGGTCCTCTGCAAGAGCAGCCAGTGCTCTAACCATAGAGCCAGCTCTCCAGCACCACCAGCTTTTCCATTTTTAAAAAAAGATTGATAGGAGCCAGGTATGTTGGCACACACCTTTAACCCTAGCACTGGCAAGGCAGGCAGGCAGATCTCGAAGTTCTAGGCCGGCCAGGGCTCCATAATGAAACCCTGTCTAAATAAAGATTAACAAGAAAACTGACTAAAACATCAGTGCTGCTTGTCTTGGAGACTGACAGAAAATAGATTACAAGTGTGGTGGTTGTTACTGTTTAGATTTCACATTTTGAGTCAAGGCTTCCCTATAGATAGCTCAGGCTAGCCTGGAAATTAAACTCCTATCTCCCAAGCGCTGGGGTTACAGACATTTGCCACCATGTCTGGCACTTTCATGTGTTTTCTGTAATGATCATAAAATCTTCTCATTATCAGAGAAGCTAATACACGTGTATTTCCTTTCGGTCACTCGTCTAACGCATATCAGATCTTGCAAAGAGTGATTACAGAAAGGCTCTCTGGCACTGGACGGTACCTGTAAAGGTAGAGGTACCCAATTGCTGGGTAGTTAACATTGCCTTTCACCTCCCTGGGGCCAGGTGAAAAAAGCAGCCTCACATCACGTTGTTTACTTGCCCTCCCCAGAGTCTCCCTTTAGTGCTAGCTGCCCTTGGGAGTTAGGACATCGGGAAGCATCTAGCATCAGGCACTTTCACAAGGAAACTGTTCGGAATTTAATCTCCAAGATGAGGTCAATATTGATTGGTGGCCCATCTTACCAGTGGGGAAACCGAAGCTCTCACAACTTGTAAAGAATAGAATGGAGATTCAGACCTCAGCTCTCTGGTCGTAAGCCATGTTCCCTCCACTAAAGTAGAGGCTGAGGACGGGAGAGATGGCTCAGCAGGTAAAAACTGTAACTGCTGAGCCTGACCACCTGAGTGCAATCCCCAAGACCCACGGGGCAGACCAAAGAGAACCAACTCATGCAAGTCATCCTCTTCTTTCAATGTGCATACCTGTGACACATGAGCACATGCATGCATACATACAACATAAGTATGAAACAAATTGAAACCAGAAGCAGAGCCGGCCTGCCTAGGGTGTGGCCAGCGTGTGGCCAGCCAGGATGGAGCCACGCTGCCCGGCACTGTGGTCCACGTGCTGCTGCCTCTGTTTCGCAGATGGAAGATGAGGATTCCATATTGCCGCGGAAGCTTCAGGTGGCCCTGGAACACATTCTGGAGCAGAGGAATGACCTGGCCTGTGACCAGGACGGAGGCCCTCTGGACGGCACACATGGTAAATGCAAGTGCGATGGCACAGCTGGCCAGTGGCTGCCCATTGACTTTGGGCTACGTGGGAAGATGAGGGTCGCGTGAGGAGACAAAGTGGGGGTCAGCCCTTCACAGGAATTCATTCCAACAATAAATTGTGGGAATTTCCCCCTCCATTTAGGGCCTAAAATACCTCGAAAAGGAAGCAAGAAACGGCTGTAGGGACCGTTTCCTCAGATGGTCACAGGTGGCCGTGGAGGGAATAGCTGCTGCTGTGACCACTAACTGCCTCTCTCGGGCTCTGGCCCACCGACCATCCTCACTGTTCTTGGCTTTCCCTGCCTTCCTCAGGCCCCGAGTCTAACCCCTTAAATGAGGTGGTGTCCGAAGCCTTCGTTCGCTTCTTCGTGGAGATTGTGGGCCATTACTCCCTGTTCCTGACATCCGGCGAGGAGAGGAGCCTGCAGAGAGAGGCCTTCCGCAAAGCTGTCTCCTCTAAGAGCCTGCGCCGCTTCCTCGAGGTCTTCATGGAGACCCAGACTTTCCGGGGCTTCATCCAGGAGCGGGAGCTGCGCCGACAGGATGCCAAAGGTTAGACCACTGTCTGTGTTGGGGCCAGTGAGGTAGAGATGTCCAGGCTCCAAGCAGCTGAGCAGCAGGGAGGAGGGGCACTGATAAAGGCACAGACAGTGGTATTCCGGCCTCCTGGGGAGCTGTGATGAGAGCACACCTGAACTAGCCATATAGTCAACCTCGGCCCGCCCCGGTGTCTCCTGTCCCTTCCTGCATGTGCAGCCCCTTCTCTTCCCTGGTTCTCTACTGTTTCCGGCTGTCCCTCTTCCTACCTCCTCTGCAGGGACTGAGGGGATGGTGATGTGGGAGGCTGTGGTCCTGCACCTCTGCCCTGGGTGAGCACTAGCTGACTTGGGTGGCCTGCTTCAGTTACCATCCAAACCACACCTTCTTTCCCTCTCTTCTCTGAATTCTTTTCTCTCCTACTTTTTCCTGTCCCTGTCTGCCTAGGTTCCGTCATGCTTCTAGGGAGAAAAGGGAAGGAGCGCAGAATGCAGGAGACACCATCCAGCCTATTTTGTCGGTTGCCTTGGCTGTTCTGGCAGTCTAAAACCTAGGAATGCTGGTAAAGGCAGTAGCAGATGGAAGCTACGCCTGGCAAGGGAAGGCGCTTACCTCTGCAGTGTAGCCTTGCAGAGGCCAGAAATTTCCAGAGGAGCAGCTGGCCTCAGGCCTGGATGTTCTCTGGTGCTGTGAACTCAGCTCAGAACCCTGCAGTCCTACAACTCTTTGCACAGGAAAGACAGGCAGCCATGCTTCAGGTAGTTCTGATGTGGATAACCACAGGGACAAGAGAAAATTGATTAGAGGATGTGAGAGGATGTTCTTCATTTGAAGGTTCTTTTAATTTTTTTTTTCTTTATTTTCTGTGTATGAGTTGTATTGCCTGCATGTATGTGAGGTGCACCCATGTTGTGCAAAGTCCTCAAAAGTCAGAAGAGGGCATCAGATCCTCTGGAATTGGAGCTATGGACAGTTGTTAGCCACTGTGTGGGTGCTAGGGACTGAACCTGGGTCCTCTGCAAGAGCAGCCAGTGTTCTTAATCACTGAGCCATCTCTCCAGTCCTGTGAAGGTTCTTTTTAAATAGAAGAACTGAGTACATGTGACTGGATTTGCAGGTTACTAATTGTTAAGAAAGATAATTAATATGGGAAGGACTTTGTCCTTGAAAGATCTACCAGAAACAAGACAGTGCTGGAGGTAGAGAGAGTCCAAGGGCTCTGAGAAGTGACTGGTGGCAGGTCCTACCTTCCAGAGTTCAGGAATGGCACTTGAGTTCCCATAGAACTGCACTAGTTGGCCCAGGCCCCCAGACAGGGAACATTTGCAAGCTCTTCCACTGTCTGATTCATCTTTGAAACCACTTACCTGGCTGGGTGTCAATGCTTGGAGGGTGTCTGCTGAATGAAAATAGAATTTCATGTATGAACTGGCTTTACAGCTTTCTGAAGACAGCTATTGCTCAAGGTCGGGCAATTATAAGGGCAATAAAAATCCTTACAGACCTCATGAATCAGAGCGTGTTTATAGGCTGCTTTATCTCCGAAGCAAGGCTTCCTTTCCTGGCCGTGGGGAGGGAAAAGATCTGTACAGAAGCTCAAAGACAAGAACTGAAATAACTGAGGCATCTCTTATCACCAGGTCTATTTGAGGTCCGAGCCCAAGAGTACCTGGAGACACTTCCCATCGGAGAGCACAGCGGCGTCAATAAATTCCTCAAGGGACTGGGTAAGGCCTGGGACCCTGTCACTAGGTTTCAAATTGTCTCTCATAGAATCTTGTCTAGTTCCATCCCTGAAGCCAGAACCCTCAGTGAAGCAGGAAATGGGCTGTAAACTTTCTCTTCTGTCCCCAATGTTCCTTCCTGGGCCCCAGGCTGTCTTCCCGTCATCCTAGCTACAAGTCTCCTCCTTTGGGAATGGAGGGAAGGAGGCAGGCCTGGGGCCAGGCGGGGAGCAATGCAGCAGGACTTTGCAAGGCCCCCAAAACTAGAAATGTAAGACAAATCAGGACCATTGTTTAATCAGCGAAAAAGCCCTTATAAGAGGAAGGAGAACCCAGATGTGGTGGTTGTATGTTCCTGCAATTCTAGTGTTTGAGAGGCAGAGGCAGAAGGGTCAAGCTTAGAGGCTGGAGAGAAGGCTCAGTGGTCAAGTGCACAGGCTGCTCTTCCAGAGGACCAGAGTTGAGTTCACAGCACCCACATGGTGGCTCACAACCATCTGTAACTCCAGTTCCAGTGGATCCAATGAACACTTCTGGCTCCTGCAGCCACCAGGTGCACACAGGGTGCACATATATATATATGCAAGCAAACACTCAAATCTCATAAAAGTAAATCTTTGAAAAACAAAACAAAACAAAGCAAAAAACAAAAGAAGAAGAAACAGTGTGTAGTGGCCCACACCTTTAATCCCAGCATTCAAGAGCCAGAAGCAGGCAGATCTTTGTGAGATCAAGGCCAGCCTGATCTACACAGTGAGTTCCAAGTGGGTTGGGGCTACTGGGAGACCCTGCCTCAAAAAACAAGCAAGCAAACAAACAAAAAGAGTTCAGTGACAGGTGTGGTGAAATGGCTCATTGGACAAAGATGCTTGCTGTTCAAGCCAGGTGACCTGAGCTCGGGCCTTAGAACCCTCATAAAGGTGGCCAGAGAGAACCAACTCCAGAAAGTTGACCTCTGACCTCCACATTGAGGCATGCGTGTATTCACACATGCACACACACTTACACGAGAATAACAACAAAGTTTTCCAAAAAAGAATTCAGTAATAGCCTAGTCTAGATAGCATGTTCAAGGTCAGCTTGGGCTGGGGCCTGGTGAGAAGGAGGCTGGAGAGAGAAATGGCTTGTGGTTGAGAACACTCATATTCAGGCAAACACTCTGATATATAAGATAAAAATCAAAGAATTTTTTTGAAAAGAAAGCAGAAGGATAAGGAGGAAGACATGGAGGAGTCAGAGAGTCGGGCCTGGGAGGGCAGCGGGGCTCCCACCCCTGCATGTTGCTGGGGTTTCCTCCCTGCTTGGCGCCTTAGGGACACATCCAGTCATTGTTTCCTCTGTTGTCCTGTCAAAAACCATCCTTCCTGTACCCTCCACCAGTCTTCCTTCCAGACCCCCAAGTCTAAGCAAGAGCCCCTGATTAGAGAGCAGGGCAGGTGCCTGAGGACCCAGAAGGAGCCCTGAAACTCCAGGAGGGGAGAGCCCAAGCTTCTCCAGGGGAGGAGTGAGGTTCCAGGGTGGCACTGGGCCCCAGTGGTCCACACAGTCACAGAGGGAGAAGGCCAGCATTTGGCTTACTCGATCTGCTGATAAGGTGTCCTCACTTTCTTTTTTAGGCAATAAAATGAAGTTTCTCCACAAGAAATAATCTTCCACTCGAATCAAGAGAAAACCTCCCTCTAGCAGGACCACAGGTTTCCAACACAGTTCCTGGTATGAGGTTGTGGGCCGTGGGCTGTCCACAGAGCTAAGACAGACCATGGATGCTGGCCCCAGCTCCTGCCAGAATGGCACCTGTGAGCGGGCAGATGGCGGATGCTCAGGACGGTCCGGGAAGGACTGGATTTGCCAACACACAAACTTTTGTTACTGTGGTTGGTTCTGGCGGTGGGGTCTTCTTTCTCTGTCGCCAGGGCTACGAAAAGTCTCTCCTGCACTGCTTCATCTTTCCTGGGCCAGCCTGTGGACAGCTGTGCAGACAGGAGGAGGGGGAGAAGGAAGAGTGGCTGGCAAAGAAGGGAATCCCTACAGGGATGTGGCTGCCAGGCCACTGGCTCTTCCCAACTGGTCTATGACACCACCTGGTGGTAGAGATCATGGCTGTCTCTCTTCTTGACTACATTTTCTCTCTCCTTAGAAGCCATATAGAAACCATTCAAATCCAAGCAGCCTGTGACTCTTAGGGAGATACATTAAAGGAAGAAATCTTAACTATGTTAATAAAATGTTCTTGGGGTCTAAAAGCTTTTGCTATTTCTTATAGCCTACTCTTGACACTTAGGTCATTACTGTGAACCTGTTCCCCTCTTATTCCAGGGACCCAGCACAGCGTAACTGATGGAGAGTGTGGGAGAGGAGGGCCTTCTGTAGTTGATGCTCCTAACAGGCAGTAGGTACAAGAAGAGGCCAGTCTGGAGAGCTGTCCTGTGGGGACAGTGGGAGGTAACAGGAGCCAGGTGCGCAGCAGGTTCTCAGAGCCAGCCTCAGGGCCACCAGCCCTCCCTAACCCCGCTGCCGGGTCCCCTCTGGATGCTACCAGTACTCCTGACAGAAATGCACCCTCTGCCCTGGGGTGGGACAGGCTGAACCTGAGTAGATGTAAGGGGCTGGGGGCCTGGGGAAGCCTGGGTACAGATGGGAGTGTGGGAGCTCAGGAGTCCGTACCAGACAAGTTCTTCAGTTTAGTTATCTTTACTGATAGCAATATTCTTCATATTTTTATATTGCCCAAAATGATCATGTCTAGTGTTTTGGAATATACATACTTTTCTAACTTATTTTCTATTATACCGTTTACTTAAGAACTCCAAGTGAATAAAATACATATCTTTATCAACATTCTTAGTGTGTAGTATTCTATTTTTATGAATATTTCTTTATATTTAAGCAGAAACTAAAATAAAATTGGGTTGCTGCTTGTATGAAGATGCTTTTATCAGTGCTCTTTACATTAAAAATGGGAAACACGGAACTGAAGAGATGGATCAGTGTTTAAGAGCTCTGGCTGCTCTTGCAGAGGACCTGGGTTCAGTTCCCGGCACCCATATGGCAGCTAACAATGGTCCCTAACTCCAGTTCCAAGGGATCTGACAGTTCAATCCTTGGAACCCATGAAAAGGTGGAAGGAGACAAGTGACTCCACAAAGTTGTCCTTGACCACCACTCAGGTCACATAGGCACACACACAATAACAACAACAATAATATTTTAAAAGACTGATTTTAAGAAAAGATTGTTGAGATTACTTTTAACATACTCATAAAATAGGGCTGGCAAAATGGCTCAACACATTAAGGCACTTGCAGTCAAGCCTAACGACCTGAGTTGGATCCCAGGACTCACAAGATAGAACCAGCTCCCACAACTTGTCCTCTCACCTCTACACATATGTCATGCCATGTGTATGTGCACTGTTCTAGTTTGCTTCAATTGCTGAGACAAAACACTCTGATCAATACCAACTTGGGGAGGAAAGGGTTTGTTCAGCTTACATCTCCCAGGTCACAGTTCATCACTGAGGGAGCCCAGGGTAGGAATTCAGGAGAGGAACCTGGAGGCAGGAGCTGGAGCACAGGCCATCGGGGAAAAGCTGCTTACTGGCTTGCTCCTCTGGCCCGTGCTCACCCTGCTTTCTCATACAGTACAAAACCACCTGACCAGGGGTGGGCGGCACCACCTGCAGCGGGCTGGGCCCTCCCACATCATTCAATGATCAAGAAAATACTTCACAGTCAAGGCCACATGCCAGTTCAATGAAGGCACTTTCCCAGTTGAGGCTCCTGAAAGCAAGGTGTGTCAAGTTGACAACTAAAGCTATTCAGCACACTTGACCCCTTGTCAACTTGACATACAAACACATCACTATAAGCCATAAGCATTCCTGTTCTTGTCCCCAAAGTAGGATGTTAGTATTAATATCACAATATAATACAGTACAACCTTAAAAAAGGTTGCCCCACAGTCCTTAAAAAAATCTAGACACTTAAAAGTTCACACTCTCTTTTCAAAGTCTTTTAACCGTGGGTTTCTGTAAAATCCAAAACAAGTACTGTCTTATTTCAAAGGGAAGAATCAGGCAAAACCTAAGTCCAGCAAAGTAGTTCAAGGCTGGACATCTAGGATTCACTCACGGTCTCCTGGGTCCAAAGGGTTTCGGCAGCTCTTCTCTACCTCTGCTGTCCACAGGACTCACCGTTCTTGTAGCCCCACGCCGGCTCCATTCCATACCTGCTGCTGTCCTTGGTGATCATCCCATGGTCCTGGCATCTCTAAAAAGCTGGGGTCTCCACTGAAACTGAGGCTGCACCTTCAAGTGGGCTCTCCTGGCCTCTCCTGGCACAAAACCTCACATTCTCCCCATGACCCCTGCAATCCTGGGTCTTCACTGCAGCTGAGGCTGCACCTTCACCAGTGGCCTTTCCTGGCCTCTCACAGTGCCAAGCGTCTGCTGTTCTGTGACCCTTTCATGCTTTCAAGAGACTCTTGCACATTACAAGTTCTGCTTCCGGCTTGAGATAGAGGCTTAGACCTCTCTGGACCACAGCTTCTTGTGCTGACCCTCAGGAAGTTCTTCCCAGAAGATTTTGCCATGGTGATGCTGGTCTCTTGTTACTCATAGCTGATTTTTCAGCCCCAGCCAACCAGCATCAATTGTCCCAGTAAAACAAAGATTTATTTCATTTCAGGATCTAGTCTCTTAATCACAGCTGATTCTTCAGCCCCAGCTGACCAGAACCCACAGATTCATAATTCAAAATACACAAACAGCCCTGATAGTCTCTGCTTCCTTTTGAAGCTTCACCACCCAGGCCTCCATTGTCTGCAACTCTTAGCATAACTGTTCCAAGCTCCACAGCAACAAACTCTAAGTACTCAATGACTTTTCTAGCTCCAAATGTCCCAAAAACAGCTGGGTCAGGTCTGTCAAAGCAGTACCCCACTATCCTGGTACCAGTTTATTAGTTCCTTTCCTATTGCTGTGATAGAAACATCATGACCAAGGGATCTTATAAAAGGAAGAGTTTATTTGCCTTACAGTTCCAAAGGAGCTAGAGTCCGTCATGGCCAGAGCGCATGGGGGCAGAGGTGGCTGGAGGAGGAGCAGAAACTAAACATTTGCATCTTCAAGCAAAGAACAAAGCCAAGAGCAACTGGAGATCCAGCAAGGCTTAAGAACTCGCTAAGCCCATTCCCAGGGATGCGCTTCCTCCAGCATGGCCACACCTTCCAAGACCTCCCAAAACAGCGCCACCAACTGGGGACAAAATGTCCAAATACTTAGAGCCTATGGAGGGCATTCTCATTCAGACCACCACACCATCCTACTCCCATAGGTTTAAAGAAAATCAACTGACAAATTACCCACAGCATGCACAGAGGTAAGTTAAGCCAAGAAGAGTTGGAACAAAAGAATAACAATAGCATAGCAATCCCGGTTCATAGTTGGGCAGATTCTGTTTCCTTGTTTGTTTGATTGGGGTGAACACTGGCTTTCTATATACGCCAGACTGGTCTTGAACTTGCCACTGTCCTTCTGCCTGAACCTCCCCACTACTGGGGTTATAGGCATGCAGTACCATGTTTGTCTATGGGACAGAATCCTAATGGATAATACAATGTTCAGAAACAGTAGAGTTTGAATCATAATTGTGGTAGATGATGTCACAGCCCCTCGGTCTTCAGATCTTGCCTCATGAATTCTCATCCCAAACCGGGTCCTATAGTTTCTATTAAAAGGCACACATTTGGACAGGTGAAAGAGCTCTGTTGATAGAGTACTTGCCCCACAAGCCCTGGAACCCATGTTAGAAACTTGAGTTCGACGCCCAGAACTCATGTTAAAAGCTGGACATGGTGGTATACATTTATAATCCCCAAACTGGGGAGATAAAGACAGGCCAATCCCTGAGACTTGCTGGCCACTCCCCTAAGGAGGAGTGAATTCCAAGTCAATAAGAAGACCTTGCCTTAAAATAAGGCAGACAGCCTAGTGTGGTGGCTCATGCCTTTGAGCCCAGCACTCAAGGCCCAAATGAATCTCGATGAAATCTAGGCCGGTCTGGTCTACATAGTGAGTTCCAGGTCAGCTGGGGCTACAGGGAGACCCTATCTCAAATAATAATAAGTTCATTGATTAATTAATTAAAGCAGGCTGACTCCTTAGGCTCAGGTGGCCAACCAACCCTGCTAATAAAAGACCTTGTCTCAGGGTTGGAGAGATGGCTCAGCAGTTAAGAGTGCTTGCTGTTCTTTCAAAGGACCTGGTGGCTTATAGCCATCCTTAATTCTTCAGGAACTTGACATCCTTTTCTGGCCTTTATGGGTACTGCATGCATATAGTATACTTCCATCCATACAGGTCAAACACTTCAACATATAAAATAATTGTTTTAGTTAAAGTGGACAGATGTGGTGGTGCATACCTTTGATCCCAGCACTCAGGAGGCAGAGACGGAAGTAGGTGGATCTCTGTGAGTTTGAGACCAGCCTGGTCTACCTAGGGAGTTCCAGGCCAGCCAGGACTGGAGTCAGGTCCTGTCTTAGAAAAAAGAAGTGGGGCCAGTGAGTAAAGGCACTAACTGCCAAGCTGACAAGTGGAGTTCAATCCGCAAGCCCACATAGAGGAAAGAGAAAACTGACACATAAGTCATGGCATGCATACCTGCACACACACACAGAAACACACACACACACTTATATATCAACCATAGATCTCAGGTGTCTTTCCTCAAGCCCCATCCACCATTTTCCATAAAATTATGTGTGTATCTACGTATACATGCACACACGTACACAGGCATGCACACACACATTTTAAAAAGCAGAGAGGGAATATGTACAACCACAAAGCCAATGAAGGGTTTTTCCTTTTCAAAGGAAGAGAGCCTCTGTGTTGCTTGCAACAGTCTTTTCCTGTATCCCTGGTACCTACTGCATGCTAAGTAAACCCTCTACCATTGATACTTTTTTCAGTCCCAAGTGCTGCAAAGAAGACCATGTGAAGAATTCTAGGCTGCTTGGTTCAGGTGAAGTTAAAGAAAGTGGATTGGGAAGACTGAGGGGTGTGGTGTGCTCTCCTGCATCCTGTCTCTGCTTCCCTGGGCCCAGGTCAGTACAGGACAATCCTGCACACTCACTTCTGGAGCCTTGGCATTCTCCACCCCCATTTTCTTATTTTATTGCAATGAAAGTCACAGAACATGAAATTAACCACTTTTCAAGTCAACAGTTGAGGGGCATGCAGGACATTCCCACTGTGATTACTACGGAGGGAGAATTCCCAAACATTTTCCTTAATCCAAAAGGGAATTCACATTTACTCTGCAGAGATCTCTACTGGGTGGACTTATGTGAGTGGGAGAAGCTGAAATGATGGTAGAGAAGGGTCATTCCAGGCTTGTGCAGAAGCAAGAACAGGAAAAGGCAAAAGAAGACTGGCGAGGAGATGGAGAGATACCTCAGTAGTTAGTAGCATAGTGTTTCTTTCTTTGTTCAAGATTTATCTTCTGTGTTTGCCTGGGCAATGACTACAGAGGCCAGAAGAGAGCAGCAGATTCCCTGGAACTGGAGTTACAGACATCTGTGAGGTGTCTAATGTGGCTGCTGGGAACCAAACCTGGGTCCTCTGTAAGAGCAGCAATATGTTCTTAATCACTGAACCATTATTCCAGTCCCCAAGAGCACTTGCTCTTGCAGAGGACCTAGGTTTGGTTCCCAGAACCTACATCAAATGGCTTAAAACCCCAGGGGATTGTGAACTGCCCTCTGGCCTCCATGGGTGCCTGCATTCATGTGGTACACATAAATTCACACAAGCACACATATTACACATAAATAATATTGTTACAGATAAAGGAAGAGCAGGAAAGAAGGTCCAGTGGTTAAGAGCCTAAGCTGTTTTTCCAGAGGATCTGGGTTCGATTCCCAGAACCCACATCAGGTGACTCACAGCAGACTATAACTCTAGCACTGCACTCATGTGCAAAAATCCATACACAGCCATACATAAAAACATATAATTTTAAAATAATAAAGTATTTTAAGCTAGGTGTGGTAGAGCCCAGACAGCAGAGGTAGGTGAGTTCACGACCAGCCTGGTCTACATAGTGAGCTCCAGGCCAGTTGGGGTGACAGGAAAACCCTGTCTCAAAAAGACAAATAATAATAATAATAATGAAATATTTATAAATAAATAAATAGAGAACTGGGCATAGTGGTACATACCTTTAATCCCAGCACTTGGAAAGCAAAGTCAGGTGGATCTCTATGAGGTGGAGGCCAGCCTGGTCGACACAGGCCAGCAGGGAAACCTGCCAAAAAATAAAATAAAATAGGAGCTGGAGAGATGGATGATTCGGTGATTAAGAGCATGGGCTGCTCTTGCAGAAGACCCAGGTTCAAATCCCAGCACCCACATGGTGACTGACAACCATCTGTAACTCCAGTTCCAGGGGATCTAACACCCTCTTCTGTCTTCCACAGGCACTGTACAACATTAGAACACTTATATCCACACAGGCATAACATACATAAACATAAAATAAAAATAAATTTAATTTTTTCTAAATAAATGAAATTCAAAAATAAAAAGATAAAGGAGAAAGTAATTTCTTTAATAAAGTTAAGAATGCTTGCTGTTCTTCCAGAGGACCTGGGTTCAATTCCCAGAATCCACATGGTAGCTACCAACTGTCCACAACTCCAGTTCTTAGGGGTCTGACACCTTCTTCTGTCCTCTGTGGAGCACTTACATATGTGCAGGAGAAACACTCAGACACATAAAATAAAAATAATAAAATACTTAAAAAAGAAGAAGAAAAGGAGGCTTGGAGAGATGGGTGAGCAGTCAAGAGCACTTTTACCGCTCTTGCAGAAGAGTCGAGTTCAGTTTCTAGCACCTGCATGAAGGCTCACAACTGTCCTTTACTCCAGTTCCAGGAGATCTGATGCCCAATTCTAGCCTCCACAGGTACCAGGCACACAAATGGTACACTTACATATGTGTGGGCAAAACACTCATACATATAAAATAAAAATAAATAAAATATTAAAGAATGAAGAGAAAGAGGAAGAGGAGGAAGAAGTCAGTAAGGCTTTCTTTACTGTCTGCACCTGTCAAGGCCAGCTAATTGTACTCCATGGCCTATCCAGTGACTACACCTTGACCTCACCCAGTCCTTGGTGGAGTTCAGATGCCAGCCTCTAACTTCATTGTGACTGCAATTAAAAGTGGCCTAGTGCCAGCTTCCCTGGCAGACAGCCAGACAACAAAGGGCCTCAGCTGGGACCAACTCTAAACCCCTTACCTGCCCACTCTCACTGCCCACAGCCACTCCAGCATAATCCTATGAAAATGGCACCACTAAGCCCTAACCAAAGCTCACAGCTAGTGGTCCCTCCCACAGCCCGTCAATTCCCTCACCCCTTAGGTGGAATGTGGACTAGGTTGTTTTTCTGGAAGAGAACTCAGATTCACACAGACGCACCCTTGCCCTCTGGCCAATCTATGACAGGTGTGAAAAGGCTTGAGCAATGGGCTGTGGGTGCAACAGGATCATGCAAGAGTCCTAGCCCAAAGTCCAACAGAGTAGCAGAGTCTGGCCACCAGGTAACCAGGACAGCCCCTGTCCACGTAGTTCCTGAAGTTTCCCTTGGAGCTTTGAGACCAGAAATTGAATCCAGGTTGCTTTCCACCCTGCAGTCATTGCTTTATCAGCCTAGGAAAAACTCCAAGCAGGACCAAAGATGGTGCTGCAGCCCCCCACACAAGGCCCAGGTTGCAGTCATTGTTTGGTGACTCAGGATGAGGCTGGTCCTCTTAGGCATGGGGACCCTCAGCCTATAATAGCCTGGAAAGAAAGGAGATACTCTTTTTTTTTTAAATTAAAAAAAAAAAACATTTTTAAGTATTCTTATTTTAGTTTGTATGTGAGTGTATTACCTACATGTAGGTAAGTGTATCGGTGTCATGCAGTGTTTTCAGAGGTCAGAAAAAGGTGTCAGATCCCTTGGAACTGGAGTTACAGACAGCTGTTTAGTCACCATGTGGCTGCTGGGAACCCAACCAAGATCCTCTGCAAGAGCAGCCAGTGCTCTGAACAGCTGAGCCATCTCTCCAGTCAGAGAGCGGAGATATTCTAAAGAGAGATGTCTGTGTCCCTCCCTTTGGCTATCCAACTACTGAAACAGTAGATCTAAATTTTAACAATTTTCCCAGGAATCCAACACTAGCAAGAAGTGGGAACCTAAAGGTCCCGAGTCTAGCCAGAGAAGGACCTTGCTGCCCAGGAAGAGATTCCACACAGTTCTGAAGGCTTAAATTAACACATTCATGTTTCCTGGCTTTTGCTTCAGCTTTTCTTTTTCTGTTTATTTATTTACTTATTTTAAACAGATCTCTCTATGTAGCTCTGGTTCCAACCTCCTGCGGCTGCCTTCTAAGTGCTGGGATTGCAGGAGAGTATCACCACACATGATTTGCAGCTCTATCTTTGGTATAAAATTGTTACCCTTCTGCAGAAATGTCAGCGAGAAACCAGGAATCTGTCTCCTATCCCATTTTGCCAGACTGTAAGTAAATGGATTTTCCTTTGCAATAGCAACACAAAAATACAACTCTCACCTCAAAGGTGATAAGAGATAGTTTATCTTGGAGCCAACTATGAGTGACCGTGGCCTGAAAACACAAATTTAGATCACCCCAAATTCAGTGTTCCACTTGGTAAGAGGTTCAGGAAGGTTTTTATAGTAACAGTACAAAGAGCCATAATCCAAGACACTTTTCAAATACATTGGTGGAGACATCAGAGAGGCAGGTTACAGCAAAGCAGGAAACCTCTATATAGGCCTCAGATGCTGTCTGTTGACCCTCTGAGCTTTGGGGTTGGTGGAAGCTATTGGTCTGCTAAATTAACACATTCCAAAGGAAAACTAGTGCTCTGTTTGTACATTCCAAATAATTTACCTAATAGTCACAAAGATTATTGAAGAAAAAACTTCTGGACAAAGGACTTTTACCTAACTGTGGTGGTTTGAATGAAAATGTCCTCGATCGGCTCTAAATATTTGGACATTTTGTCTCTAGTTCATAGCACTGTTTTGGGAGGTCTTAGAAGGTGTGGCCATGTTGGAGGAAGTACGTCACTGGGGATGGGCTTCAAGAGTTCTTAAGCCTTTCGGGATCTCCAGTTGCCCTCTGCTTCCTGTGCCTGCTTGAAGATGTAAGTGCTTAGCTTCTGTATCTACTCCAGCCACCTCTGCCACCATGCCTCCCCACCATGATGGACTCTCTAGCCCCTTTGGAACCGTAAGCTAAATAAACTCTTCCTTTTATAAGTTCCCCTTGGTCAGTGTTTCTATCACAGCAACAGAAAAGTAACTAATACACTAGCCTTGCAAGCAAAAAGTTACATTTTGAGATCATTTAACTATCTTGTTTACTAGGTCTTGGACAGCTCTTGAAACCTAAACATATAGCTTTAATCCCTCATAAACCTTCCTTGCTCTTGTGGTTGCGTGTGTGTGTGTGTGTGTCTGCGTGCGTGTGTGTGCACAAAGATAGCAAGCACTGCAAAGGGTGGATATTCGTTGGAAGCAATGAATGATGTGAATTATCCCAGTTGTATTACAAATAGCTGGTGGGATTAAATTGCTAACATCTGTTTGTGCCTGTTTGTGCTGTTCTAGGTCAGTAGGAATAAGAAAGGGCAAATTCCCAATAAGACAAAAACCTTCTGCTCTTTCCTTCCCCTTTCATGCTAGGTGTACTTTTTCAATAAAGAGAGAACAAGGCCTTTGTTTTAAAGTCTAGTTCTGGAAGAAATCTGAACAAACAAGTTCTCAGAACAATTTGCCAAGACTCTTGGTTGAAATAGATGGTAAGAGTCAAGCTGTCTTGATATTCAGGTATCATTGTAATAATGTGGCATTGCACACCCATTGCTTTAGGTCACGTACAGAGGAGGGAAATAAATGATTATTAAGAAATCTAAAAATGGCCCAAGATCATTTGACTCAGGACCTGCAATGTTTCAGACTCTCCAGTCATCAAAGTTTTCATCAGTTACTCAGCCCTCACGAAGGTTCAGTTTGAAGGTGAAGTTCTTTCTGGGAACTTTCATTTCATCAGTTCGTTTCCTTCTTTTAAGAAGCTGTAGAGTTATGAATCTAGCGCCCCAGTAACATCTTTAGCCACCAGCCAAGAGGCAGACTTGTTGCTAATTTACACTCTGGATTGGAACTCAAAGGAATTTCCAGGTCTGGGAGTGTTTCCCTATTTCCTTGACTTTGGATGTGAATGCATATTAATGAACTGGTAAATCACATGAGTGTTTTGGGTTTTAACCAGGTCTTATGTGTGAAGAGGACTCTACGTGTTCAATTTTATGACTTAGTTCCTGGTCAGTCTAAACCTTTGTTTCATGTTCTTGGTGCCAATTTGTAAAGAAAGTACACTTGAGGGGGCTGGAGAGATGGCTGAACAGTTAAGAGCGCTGGCCATTCTTACGGAGGACTGAGGTTTGGTTCCCAACATTCATATGGTGGCTAACAGTCATCCATGACTGTAGTTCCAGGGGATCTGATACCCTCTTCTGACCTCCGCAGATAATGCACAGCACAGGTGTATCTACCTACATCAGACAATATACTCATACACACTAAGTAAACATAAATAAATTTTTTTTAAAAAAAGAATAGGGGCTACAGAAATGGCTCAGCACTTTGGTTCCCAGCATCCACATGGTGGCTACAACCATCCTTAACTCCAGTTCCAGGCCTTCTGGTCTCTATGGGCATTGCATGACATGGGTGTACTTAAGTACATGAGGGCAAGACACTCATACACATAAAAAAAAAAAAAAAAATGAGTGAAAAATAAAATAGGGCCTGGAGAGATGGCTCAGTGGTTAGGAACACTGGCCACTCTCGCAGAGAACCTGGGTTCAGTTCTCAGCACCCACATGGCACTGTCCGTGTGGGTACCGAAAAATAAAAAACCTCTGACCTCTGGCCTAAGAGCTTTCCTTGTAACCTTGTCAGCTGCTTAAAAGTGTCACAAGGTTATGAGAATGTTACCATTCTGAGATGCGAGAATTTCAGCACAATTAACACCATTTCCTTTCCTACATAGATACAATGACAATGAATTAGACCTCCTGTAGGGCCTCCTTCCCCCAGACATTGTCTGCAAATCTTACAAACAAGACTATTAACTTTATTTACAAGGAAGTTATCCTAACATTCTGGAGTCTTGTGATCCACAGCTCTACCTCATCAATTGTAATCCTGTCAGACACAGCTTAGTAACCACCCTGACACTAAGATCTCATTTAAATTCCTTAGCAGCCTTTTGAAGATGATGTCAAAAATCACCAAAATAAAGACAATGAAGGGTGACTCTTTCACAATCTCACATTCTTGCTCTGTAATTATTTATTTATTTATTGTGTGGTATATGTGTCACGCATGCACCACACAATAAATAAATTTTGGGTGTAGACATAGAGGCCAGAGGAGGATGTCGGATTTTCTCTATCATTTTCTACCTTTTTTTTGTGTGTGTGTATAAGTATATTGCCTGCATGTGTATAAATGCACCCGTGTTGTGTATTACCCAAAGAGACCAGAGGAAGGCATCGGATCCCCTGGAGCTAGAGTTACAGTTAGCTGCCATGTGGTTGCTGAACCCAGGTCCTCTGCAAGAGGCCCAGTGCTCTTAACCATTGGGCCATCTCTCCAGCCCCAGAAGCAAGGATTATTAAGAATTACAGAAAAGTGAGAAACTGAGGAAAAGTAGTAAGAGGAACTCCTGAGAGCAAGCGGCTTCCAAGAGAGGAAAAGTCATGGAACCCCTTTGTTTAGGGGTTTTTATAGAGTCGTGGCAGAAACTGGACAAACACTGAGGTAACATCTACTGGGATTGGTTAATTTTCTGGGCCATCATAGGCTTAGCCAATAGAAGCCCCAGGCACTCTATGTATGTCCCCCATGGCTGAACCAGGGAGGTGACTGAACTCTCTTCATGCACTGCCCACCCTGTTAGAGGTGGCTGAAGACCTGCTATGCCCATCTCTGACTTGTACTTTGCTGATCCGTGACTCTGGTAGCTGTTAAGGCACTGGTTGGTGTTGCTGCTTCTGACCCTACAGGTGTCCCAAGTACTGTTAATTATACTGAGCTGTCCATCTGCACAGCTACGGAGAAGCCGCAGCATCTGGTTCTAAGTTAACTCTTTGCTACGGCATGGTCTGGAGACCTGTCCCTCTTCTAATCTGTGTAGCTTGGTCATCTCATACCAAACCACAAGCTCTCTTACTCATCTTCCTCTGTTCCAGGCCTTGCCATGCTCACCTTTACTCTTCCTTTTAACACCAATCACTGTTTTCACTGAAACATATGTAAGCAAGTTACAAATTTTACCATGGGCCTTTCCTCTTACTACCTAAAGAGAGCCAGCTCCTGATCACCAGCACTCAGGAGGTAGAGGCAGGAGGATCAGAAGTTCAAATTCAGCTTTAGTTACATAGTGAATTTTAGGAAAGCCTGGGCTACAGGAGATCCTGTTTCAAACAAAATAATAAGCTTAGTGTGGTAGTTCACTCCTTTAATCCCAGCACTTGGGAGGCCGAGACCAGTGGATCACTGTGAAATTGAAGTCAGCCTGGTCTGCTGGGTGGGGCTCTGGAGAAATTTTGTCTCCAAAAAACCCCCAAAAAGAAAATAATCAAGCATGCCTATAGAGCTAGAGGCAAGAGTACCAGAAGGTCGGCTAGGCTATCCCTGCTACATATCAGGCAGAGATAACAAGTTTGAGATCAGACTTGGATCCAGGAGACCTTGCTTTAAACAAACAAACAATAAATAGTAAGTGTAAATAAACAGATAAATGAAATGGCAATGGCAATTTTTAGAAGATTTTTAAAATTTTCTGTGCAGGGAGAGGTGGCCTAGGAGTCCAGAAAGTAGAATCAGATCCCCCGAAGCTGAGCTTACACACAGTTGTGAGTTGCCTAATAAGGGTGCTAGGAACTGAACTCTGGAAGAATAGAACGTGCTCTTAACCAATGAGTGATCTCTCCAGCCCCAAAATAGAAATCTTTCAACAGAAAAGGCAGAAAGTAAATAACAGTTTTGCCAAACTGTAAATAAAATGTATTTTCCTTTAACAATTTGTTCCCTAATTTAAAAAAGATTTTGTTTATTTTTACTTTACATGTATTAGTGCTTTGCCTCCACGTATATAAGGACCTGCAGAGGTCAAAAGAGGGCATCAGATCCTCTGGAACTGGAGTTAAGGAAGGTTGTGATCTTACATATAAATGCTGGGAACTGAACCAAGTCCTGTGCAAGAACAAGTGCTTTCAACCCAAGACAATTCTCCAACCCATGTTTCCCACTTTTTCTTTCAAAATATTTATTTTTATTTTTGAGTATAAGTATATTGCCTGCATGTATGCAAAGTGCCACCCATGTAGTGTGCTGCTCTTGGAGGTCAGAAGAGGTTATTGGATTCCCCTGGAACTGGAGTTACAGACTCCAGTGTCAGCCCCCATGTGAGTGCTGGGAACCAAACCTAGATCCTCTGTAAGAGTAACCAGTACTCTTAACTGCTGAGCTATCTCTCTAACCCCAAATTTCTTTTAAGACAACAGCAGGTTAAGGCCAGGTGTGGTCACAGGGCAGATCTCTGTGAATTCCAGGCCCGCCTGATCTACAATGCAAGTTCCAGGTCATCGAGGGAAATCCTGTCTCAACAAAGAAAGAAAGATGTGTGAGGTTTATGAACCTAAGTGCCTGCACGCTTTCCAGGTACCGAGCCCCACAGCTTTGGTGCCAGTCAAGCAGATGGCCCCTGTGAACTTAATTCCCCTGGAGGAGTAAGATGGCTGCATCTGTGCTAAAGATGCCACAAGACTGATCAGGTGATTAGAACTTCCATGATTGTCAAAAGCTGAAAGGTTACAGGTCCGGAACAAAATTATCTTGGCTATTTTTAGCTTTTTAATAGCCATTTATTGCCCACCCCAGTACCTGACCTAGCATCCATCCTGTGACTATTAGGTAAATGTTTTTAGAGGGTACAAATAGACCATTAGCTTTCCACCAACACAGGAGCTAAGAATGGCATCAAATAGCATCTGAGGCCTGTAACAGACACTTCCCCATTTGATATAACTCGCCTACCTGATGTTCCCACCAATATATTTTTAAAGCACCCTGATTTATGACATCCTTTTGTTCTGTTACTATAAAAACTTCATGAAACTGTTACCAGTTGGAACACAATTATCTGGGGCAACCTGAATCCTTGTTCCCCAGCCATGGTCACTCATATTTGGCTCCAGAATAAACTATCTCTTGTCCCTTTTGAAGTGAGGCCTGTGTTTTTATATAGATACCCCTGAGGCTAGTTGAGACCCTGGTTTTGAGGGTGAAGCCACAGCAGCTGTATATCTCTAGATATATCTGAAGATGGGAGAGAGGGCTTGCCACACCAAAGGCAACCAGGGTTGTTTCTCAGTCACATCAAAATTGAAAACAATAGCTAGGCATGGTGGCACATGCCTGTAATAATGCTTGGAAGGTGGAGACAGGAGGATCAGAAAACAGAACTTGAGGATTGCAGCCTGTGCCCCAACAAGCTTGATTCAGACACCTGTCCTCGACAAGCCAATGAAAAGAACCAAATTAAAGCTGGCTGTGGAGGTGCAGGCCTTTAATCCCAAAACGCTGGAGGCAGAGGAAGAGGCAGGCGGAGCTCTGTAAGTTCAAAGCCAGCCTGGTCTGCATAGCCAGTTCCAGGTCAGCTGGGGCTACAGGGAAACCCTGTCTCAAAACAAAATAAAAACAAAAAGAACCAAGTTAATAATGAAAAACAGAAAAAAGAAATTTAATGTGGCCACATTTGGAAAAGGGATTAAAGAGATCAAATGATCTCACTCCTCACCCCAAGTCTATCTTCAGGGTCATGAAATGAGGGCAAGAAATACAGCTAAGCAGTCTGGCCCAGGTGTGGTCTATCAGCATCTGGCCTTCAATCTCACCCTGCAGGGTTCTCTGTCAAGTTATAAATCTCTTTCCAGAGACAAGCAAGTACTTTCCTCTGGCTGCTGCCTTCTCCTCCCAGTATGAGATTCCTAGGGAAATTCCATTTATTTGGGGTCCATTGTTTCAATAGTTTGGTAGACTGAGAGACACAAGCATCTCTAGAATATCCTCATTTCCAGGACTGGAGAATTGGCTTGGCAGTTAAGAGCACAGACTGCTCTTGCAGTGGACCCAGGTTTGATTTCCAGCACCTACATGGCAGCTAACAATTGTCCATAACTCCAGTTCCAGAGGATCTAACTCCCTCATCTGACCTTGGCAGGCATTGCATGACATGGGTGCACTTAACATGAAGGCAATACACTTATATGTATGAAATAACAGTAATAAATAAAATATTTTTAGAATATTTTCATTTCTATCAGGCCAGTTACGCACCTACCCTAGTATTGTGCTGGGGTTATAGGTATGCACCACCGTGCCCAGTATTAGACTGTGTTGGGGATCCTATTTGGAATTAAATCCAGGGCTTTGTGCATGCTAGTCAAGGGCTTTACTGACTGGGCCATATCCTCAGCCCTGTCTTTTTTTTGTTTTAACATTTAATATGTGCTGTGTGTATATGTGTGGGGGCAGCACACGTGTGAGGTTAACAGTCACCAGATATCTCTGTATGGATCAGGTGTTAGATCCCTGCTCCTTTTCCTGCGACAAGAGGCAGGGCCTGATGTCAGAGAAAAGCCTTCTTCTGCTCTTGCCCATCACTTGACTAATATAGATGGATATAAACTTCTCTTCACTGAAGCTCAGCTATTCAGAGCCATTCCGGAGGCTCTGAAAGCTTCTGAGTAGTCCATCCCATTAGAAATATGCCACAGAAGCACAGCCACATGAACACTCTTAACTACAGACCTAAAAATGTTATGGGATTTATGTTCCTCCAAGGGAATGCTGCAATGCATTTGTATTCTTTTTCTTTTATTTTAAATATTTGTGTGAGTTGGGCATGTGCTTATGAATGCAAGTGCTCTTGGAGGGCATAGGTATCAGGGTTACAGGCAGTTGTGAGCTGCCCAGTGTGGGCACTGGAAACCGAACTCAGGTCCTCTGAAAGAGCAGTAGGCACTCCTGATCACTGAGCCATTTCCGCAGCCCTTATATTCTTGTTTTGTTTGTTTGTTTATTTCTTTGGTCTTTTTGAGACAGGATCTGGCCTGGAACCACTATGTAGACAGGCTGGTCTTGAACTCATCAAGGTCTGCCTACCTCTGCTGGGATTAAAGATAGACAACACCACACTTGTTTATTTTTTTTATTTTTATTTTATGTGTGTTAGTGTATTGCCTGCACATATGTGAGTGCACCCCTGTCATGCAAAGCCCTCAGTCAGAAGAGGACAGAGGCCGTCGGATCCCCTAGAACTGGAGTTATAGATGGTTGTTAGCCACCAGGTGGGTGCTGGGGATCAAACTTGGGTCCTCTGTAAGAGTAGCCAATGCTGTTAACCACTGAGCCATTTCTCCAGCTCACTTGTTTTATTTTTTGAGATAGGGTCTCACTATCTATCCCTGGTTAGCTTGGAACTCTGTATAGAACAGGCTAGCCTCAAACTATTATGGGAAGGACAACTTAGACTCCAGATGTTGCAAATCAGTCAAACTGATTTAATTGGGTCAGTGACTATATTCTCTGGGTGGAGAATTAGAGAGAGTACAGCACCAGAAGATGAGATTGCAGTCAGGAAAAACTCACTACCTCATTAGCATACTAAGTATTCTGCCCATCTATTTAGCATAACTTAAGGTAAACCTACTTCCCTAGGGGTGGTCCTAGGAGCAAATAATTGACTAGTGAAACTGGAAAAGTGGATTTTCTCAACAGATACACTGGAGACGGTTTGGTCTATCTCAGTTAATTTTCTTGAGCTATTTGTCACTTTAACAAAGCTCCCAGAGATCTACCTCTCTTGATTCTGCCTCTCAAGTGCTAGAACTACAGGAGTGTGCCATCATGACCAGTTTGTATTCCTTACTTTTCATTTGTGTGATTGTTTTGCCTGCATGTATGTAAGTATGTAAGTACCATTTATATGCAGTAGTCACAAAGGCCAGGAGAGGGTGTCAGATCCTCTGGGACAATAGATGGTTGTTAGCCACTGTATGAGTGATAGGAACTAAACTTGACTTGGGTCCTTTGTAGGAACAGCAAGTGCTCTTAATCCTGAGCCATCTCTCCAGACTCTTTTTTTTTTTTAATTACAATTTATTGTATATATGTGTGTGCACACAAATCCACATGGATGTGCCACAGTACACTGGTATATGTCAAAGGATAACTACTTGTGGGAATTGGTTTTCTCCTTCCACCATGTGTCCTAGGGACTGAACTTAGGTCATCAGGCTTGATGCCAGGTGCTTTTAACTGCTGAGTCATCTTACCAGCCCTGCGTTTATATTCTTTTTACTACAGTTCGGGTCAGAGCCTGGGCTCTGGCAGCCTTAACATACAAATTCAGCTCCCTTTCAGCTGTTGGCTACTGTAAGAAACAATGCTGAAAAATGGAGAAAGATTTATTCAGTACAGCCACAATGGAAAGAGATCCGGTGACTACCTCCACCCCCAAGTCTACCTTCAGTGACAGGACATTCAGTTGTTTAAGTAGAGGGCAAGAGGTAGACATCATCAACAGTCACGGGCAAGAAGAGGTCCTCCCCATCATCATCATCGTGTAAGCTCCAGTCTCCCCTGCAGGGTGTGCTGACAAGTTCTCAGACTGTATGACATCTCTTTCTGGGTCTCAAGCTTTCTCTAACTGGCAGGCAGGCTGGCTTCAACCTTTTCCTCTTGAGACTTGGTTTTGAGGACTAGCCCTGGGCATCCTATCCTGAGGTGCAGGTGACAGATACAGGGTAAGACAATGGTACTCTTACTGCCCTGTATCCCTCCTTTCCCTTGCCCTCCCCTCAACACAAATTTGCTAAAAACAGGACCTCTCCCTCTGCTCCACTCTCCCCTGTTAGCTTCCCCCACCCACCCCTTAACTCAGTTTCCCTTCTGTGGGTGTCAGAAATAAGCTACCTCTAGGAACCTGGCTGTGTCCATCACTGTGAGTAGCCTTGTGGCAACCCCATTTCATTCCCAAGACTGCCTGGGGCATAAGAAATAGGGACTGGAGACAGCTTGGGAGTTGGGGCTGCCCTGAACTGGATCCCTTAACTTGCTATCCCCTCCTGACTCCTTGGCCTAACCCAGGCAGGGCTCTTAACACCAAGCCCTGAGACACCTAAATTAGCCACAGCTTGCCCTAGGCAGTTCCCACCCCTTTACCTAGGGCATTCAGAACAGGAAGGCCTTGCTGTGAACTGCCTGTGGAAAGTACATATTATTCCTAAGGCCTTGTACCCCTCTCCAGGGAACTACCCAACCTTGGCCATATCAATTGAAGAGATGATTTTGGAGTAAGAAGATTCTGGAATCTGATTGTGATGATGATATTGGTTGTAAAACAAGTTTATTGTCATACTAAAAAAAACAAAAATTAATTTTAAAGAGTGAACATTGGAGTGTGCAGATGTAGCTCATTTGATAGAAAGCTTACCTAGGATGCAGGAGACCCTTGCCATCTCCAGCACCCCAAAAAACTGGGTGTGGTGGTACACACTTGTAATCCCATAGTCCAAGGTCATCCTCAGCTACTTAAGAAGTTTGAGGCCATCCTGAGATAACATGAGATCCTGTCTCAGAAAAATAAAAACAAAACCCACTGAAACATTGGAACTGGAGTTGTATCTCGGTGGTAGGCTGCCTGCCTGTCATGCAAGGGGCATTGGATTTGATCTGCAGAACTGCAAAAATACATGATAAAAGAGAGAGTTTCATAGTATGTAATTTGTGTCTCTATTATTTTATTTATTTTTTGAAACAGGGACTCACTATGTAGCCCTGGCTGGCCTGGAACTTTATACTAGATCTTACCTGCCTCTGCTTTCCAAGTACTGGGATTAAAGTGCATTTACATACATACAGGCAAAACACTCACACACATTAAAAAAAAAAAAAAAAAAAAAGTAAAATTATTTTTTAAATTTGCATTATTTGGGGGCATGGCGGCAAATGCCTTTAGTCCCAGCACTCAGGAGGCAAAGGCAGGCAAATCTCTGTGAGTTCAAGGCCAGCCTGGTCTACAAAGTGAGTTTCAGGCCTGCTGAGGTCATAGGGAGACCCTGTCTCAAAAAGACCAAAAATAAAAATTAAATAAAATTTGTATTATACTGTTATATTGGGAGGAGGAGCACAGAGCCACAGTGCATGGAGTCAGGGAACAACTGTGGGAGTCGGTTCTCTCTTCCTACCATTTGGATCCTGGGGATTAAACTCTGGTTGCCAAGCACCTTTAGTGGCTGGCTGAGCCATCTCACCAGACCCAGAACGAACTATTTCTAATTCTTTTTGAAATAAAGGCTGTACTTTTGCATCAACAATTTTGGTTTATTTGTTTTTATGTTGTTTGGCTTTCTGAAATAGGATTTCACCATATCCAGCTGCCAGAACCAAGCTCTTTGCTTTAAAATGCCAATAACAAAACCCATAGGCTTGCCAGACAGAGTGGTATATGCCTGTAACCTCAGCATTCTGGAGGAAGAGGTAGGAGGATTGCCATAAGTTCCAGGCCAGCCTGGACTATACAGTGAGTACCAGGCCAGGTGCGGGGAGTGAGAACCTGTCAACAAACAAACGGGGCCCTATGGGTGGCACACACTTTAATCTCAGAATGCCAGCATTTTAGAAGCAAAGGCAGGTTTTGAGTTTGATTCCAGCCTGGTCTACATAGAGAGTTCAGGCTATCCAGGGCCACAGACTAAGATCCTGTATCAAAAATAAGCAAACAGGAGGCAGGAGAGTTGGCTCAGTGGTTAAGAGCACTGGCTGCTCTTGCAGAAAACCTGGGTTCAATTCCCAGCGCCCACCTGGTAGTTAACAACTGTCAGTAACTCCAGCTCCAGGGAAATCTGACATTCTGGCTTCCATGGGCATTACAAACAAATACCTGGCTCTGGGAGTCTCAACAGACTAAGCTTGGCCACCTATACCTAACACACCAAGTAGCTTAGTTATGGTGAGGAGCAGGAGAAAGGAGGCCTAATTGAAGCCTGGATAAAGGGGTATAGTGACTCCACAGCGGTCTTGGGGACACTGACATTAGCTTTAAGATTAAGTAGAAGAAGGTCAGAGTGGGCGAGAGGCATGCATAATGAAGCAGCTGGTCAGGGCCTCTCTGAGATGTTCTGGTTCTCAAGGCAGCTGGAAGACATAGTTCTTACTGCTTGAGAGGACAGGCTGGTTCCCATGAGATGCTTGCTCTTGCCCCTGGGTGCAGCCTTGGGACATCAAAGTTAATTGCTCTTGTTTGGGGGTTGATCTGTTCTTTAGTTTCTGGAACCCAAGGTGACTTTAAATTTAGTGCCTTCAAGCTTGAAGGGGAAGGAGATGGGTTAGGAACCATTGGTTTTTAGATTGACATGGCATGATTAACAAGCTTATGCAGAGTCAAAGCAGGCATCCCAGCCCAAAGAAAAGGAGATGTTAGGAGTAAAGAGGAGAGAGACACAGTCCTAGGCTGTCAACCTTGGCAGCCTAAACTTTAGCACCCTCAGCTTAGGCCAAACCAAGATTCCTGGTGTCAATGAAGAAAATAATTCCAGCCCCATGAAATGAAGCACAGTAAGGTTTTATTAAAGACAGAAAGAGGGGGTGGGGGAGATGGCTCAGCTCAGCAGCTAAGAACACTTGCCTTCCAAAGGACCCAGATTTGATTCCTAGCACCCACATGGCGGCTAACAACCATTCGTAACTCCAATTACTCCTCTTCTTTTTTTATCTTGCTTATATTTTATTTTATGTATATGAGTGTACTGCCTATTGCCTGCATGTATGTAAGCATACCTGTGTTGTGCAATGCCTGAGGAGGCCAGAAGAGGGTGACAGATTCCCCTGGAACTGGAGTTACTGAAGGTTGCTAGCAGCCATGTGGATGCTAGGAATCAAACCAGGGTCCTTTGCAAGAGCAGCTAGTGCTCTTAACTGCGGAGTCATCACTCCAACCCCTTATCTCTCTTTTTGATAAGTAAGATTATATAGGGTAGCTCCAGAGGTGCCTTGCATGTGATTATTATCTGATAAGGTACAACCAGGGAGGTTTGGACTAGGGGTTTCTGATGAGATTCCTAGAAAATTGCAAGTCTATGGCTGGAAAGGAAGAAAGGCCTTAAGCAGTTGTGAATTGTATAGGAATTCTTACTCCTCAGCTAGTGAAAGGCTTCAATCACACTCCTGACAGGCTCTTTTCACTTTTCATGTCCCCATAATTTTCCCTGTCTCTATCCTGCTTCAGACAAACACAAAATTGAAGGCAGAGAGGCTAAACTTTCAACTTGTTCTTAGTTATCCATGGACTCAAGTGAGAAGCCAATGCTTTTTAAAGGCACAATAAGGTTTTTTGTTTAAGATTTATTTTTATTATCTTTTTATTTATGTGTATATGTATGTATGACTGAATGCCATGTGTGTGCATGCCCTGTGGGTCCAGAAGAGAGCACTGGATCCCTTAGAGCTGGAGTTACAGTCGTGAGCCACCTGATGTGGGTGCTGGGAACCAATCTCAGATCCGCAGAAAGATCAGCAAGTACTCTTAACCACTGAGCCATCTCTCCAATTCCACATAAGGAGTTTTTACTTGTCTGTCATAGTTGGAGATTAGCTTAAGAAACATAATCAATAAATGAATAAATATGTGTGAACCTTGCCACTTAAATAATTTAAAAAATAAGAACAACACTGGGGGATAAGCAAAGGGAAGTGAATAGTTTAGTATGCAAAGATAAGGGAGGTCATGACTGCCCAAGACTGTAGGGCCAAACCCGTGGCTGGAGGGATAGGGCATATGCTAACTAAGACTCAGAGTCTTTCACAGAGTGATTTCAATATATTCAGTACACTTGACTCTCAGCATCTATGGACACACAGAGGGGCCTACCACAGGCTCAGTAGGGCAGATGGCGCCTCTGCACAAAAGACCAGGGTTACACTGCAGCCTCACACTTTCAGAGAAACAAGAAGCAGGGACCCATCCTATCTCCTCTGCGGTGTCTATGTAAAATACCAACTCTGCTTTAAGGAAATAAAGTATTTTATCCTAGCAGGTATGGAGGTGCACCATAGCACTTGGGAGGTGGAGGCAGGAGAATCAGAAGTTTAACTGTCTAGACAATTCAGTGCCAATCTGGGCTACATGAGACCTCAACTCAAAAAAAAACAAAACAAACCAGAAACACAAATTCAACTTAAACCTAATAATACGTTCCATGTTCCACCTTGGCAAAGGTTGCATTAACTTTTATACTCACTGAAAAGTCATGAAATTGTGTTTTCACATATATAGGTGAAAGTGAGGCACCATTTGGAAGACTGAATCAATAAGGAAGAGTTCTGGCTAGCCTGGGCTACATAGTGAGACCATGTCTCAACAATGAAAAAGCAAAAGAAAGAAAGACAGGTAGTGGATATCCACCAGGCAGGTGGGCCTAGTAAGGCTTGTCTGTTAGTTACTTTTCTCATCACTGTGACAAATTAACTGATAAAAGCAACTTTGGAGAGGTTTATGTTGATTCAAAGTCATTCTCTGCTATATTGTAGCAAATTTGAACCCAGCCTGAGCTATGTGAGACCCTGCCTAAAAAAGAAGAGAGATGGCTCAGCAGTTAGAAGCACTCACTCGCTGGACTTGCAGAGAACCAGGTTTGATTCCCACCACCTACATCGTGGTTCACAACTACCTGTAACTCAATGCAGGGGATCTGATGCCCTCTTCTGGCCTCCTTGGGCTCATGCATGTGTGTGGTACACATAAACTTGTGAATACAGATTTATGTGAGAAAATGTAGAACAGAAGATGGGGTAAAACAGCATAGATACTTGGGAAAAATGATGTTTCCAAGTAAAACTGAATACACACATGCCCTATGACTGAGCAATTCCACCCCAACTATATACCCAGCAAAATGCTTGCCAATGTGCTTTTAAAAAACGTGTGTAGGAAGGGGAGATGGCTCAGAGGGTAAAGCTGGGATCCCTGGCACCCACACAAAAAAGCTACAAGTGGTAAGAAGTGAGGGAAACGAAGGTCATTTATGCTGACTCATCCTGTTTGCACTGTCTTTGGTGATAAGAGCTCCCCTCTGCTTCAGTCTTTGCAAGTGAAAGTTTGTGCTGCTTCCGTTTGGATAAGGAATTCTTCTGCAGCTGTTGACTTGCAACTGCCTTCCACTCAAACATTCTGTGGGCCAGTTTGGGGTACTTGGGGATAGCATATTCTGATCCCTTCTGTTTAAATTGTGGACACTTTTTCTGATTTCAACCTCCTGAGTCCTCGCACCCAGAGACAGTGGTCCAAGGTCAGCTCCCAGTTTAAACAGGGCCCGGGAGATGGCTCAGTGGATAAAGGCATTTGCTGCCAAAACCTCGAACATGTCCACATGAAATGTGAGCACTGGTTTTATTTTGGAGGGGTGTTGTGTGTTCATGTCAGTGCAGGTCTGTATGCAGATGTACCTGTATTGTATATATATGTATGTAAAAGTCAGAGATCAACTTTGTACCTCAGATGCCCTCCACCTTGTTTTGTGTGTGTATATGATTGATATGTAATATGTGTATAATGTATGTAATACCCCCTGGCTCTGGGTATTGGTTTTATACAATCCTCTGTTCATCTGTTCTTGCCCTGGTGTGATGACACACACCACACACACAAAAAAAAGTTTGCCACCATCCTCTCTATCCCTGTGTGTTAGATTGGGGTCTCTGTTTTGGTTCTCTGGAAGTACGAGGGGATATTTCAGCGTTCACTCTACCTTTTCCCAACAGAGAACAAGGCCATGAAAGAGGCAATGAGCCTGAGAGACAGTGAGACCTGGAACAACCCCATCCTCCTCTGTCTCCTGGCCTCTGTGGAGCTCTGGATGTGACTCCTATTCTCCCAACCTCCGTGTTCCCTCCAGCACAGGAGGAAAAAGTGTCCCTTCTTATTTCAACCTCCTGAGTCCTCGCACCCGGAGACAGTGGTCCAAGGTCAGCTCCCAGGCTCTTCCGCAGAAAAGTTCTCGAAAAAGGGATGATCTGGAGACCTTTGCAAGACAGGTGGGTTGGAAGAGGAGGGAAGAGAGGAGGGAGCTTCATACCCTGTCTCCCAGGCATCTCACAGGGGAGCTCACCTTAAAGACAGGGCATGTTTCAGCTTGTCTTCAGAGCTATTTATAGCTTCTGGGCCTCCTTAGCTGACTGCAGAGCAGGCTGCTGCTTCTGCAAAGGTCTTCCTGAAAGGCAGCCTTGCTCCTGGGGCACCACTGTCTCATGCTGGCTTTGTGCCAGATAGCCACCCAGCTGAATGTATTGTGTCTGTTTTCAATGCTATGTATCTATTATGTTTTTTTTTTTTTTTTCTTAAACAGAGTATCACTATGTAACCCTGGTTGGCCTAGAACTTGCTAGGTAGACCAGGCTGGACTTGAACCCATAGAGATCCATCTGCCTGCCTCTACCTCATGAGTGCTGGGATTAAAGGCATGTGACCCTACCCCTGGTTGGAGTGTTTTGTTTTGTTTGTGGTTTTTTGGATCCTAAAAAAATTTTTTGTTTGTTTTATGTGTATCTGTGTCATGCCTGTCTGTACCTAAGTGCATCTGTATCATGCAGTGCCTGAGGAGGATAGAAGAGGACATTGAATCTTCTGGAACTGGAGTTATAGACAGTTGTTAGCCCTTATGTGGGTGCTAGGAACCAAACCTGGGTCCTCTGCAAGAGCAGCCAGTGCTCTTAACCACTGACTTATCTCTCCAGCCTCTTGATTTTTTGTTTTTGTTTTTGATAGGGCCTCCCCAGTTCTAACCCGTCTGGAAGTCACTATGTGGACCACCTTAGCCTTGATCTCACAAAGATCCATCTGCCTCTGCCTTCCAAGGGCTGGGATTAAAAGAGACTAGGCTGAGGGTCCAAAGAGGACATATAGGTTATAGTCTGAGAAGTACATGTAAGAAGACTGACATTGCTGGGCATGGAACGAGTGGTATAACATCTACCCAGTGTTTGTGGAGGCCTGTGCTTGTAAACACTAGAGAGAAGCTAGGGTAAAGAAGCAGGGCAGGGCAACCAAGATTAGGAATGGGAGGCTGGAGGTCACATGATCCACGTGTGGCCTTTAAAGATACTCAGTATTAGACACAGATTGGCCTAGAGCCTGCCAGGCAGTTGCCAGAGTGTTTGATAAATGGTCAGAACCTGTTTCTGTGACTCAGGGTTGGTTTGTTTACAGAAGTGCTTGGGTGTAGAAGCCTTGCAAGGGACTTGGAGTTAGACGGATGGACAAAGATGACCAGACAGCTGAGTGTGGTGGCACATGCCCTTAATCCCAGCACTTGAGAGCCAGAGGTAGGTGGATCTCTATGAGATCCAGGCTAGTCTGGTCCACATGGTCCACACAGCAAATTCCAGGCCTGTCTCAAGAAGACCAAAAAAAAAAGATGGCCAAGCCTGCAGCCCAAAGTCTCAGTGCTATGCCTCTTGGTTGGGGGAACTAGCATGTGATTTGATTCTATAGACTCCTGCAGGGCTTCAACAGCTTCTCCAACTACTGGGTACAATCCACCCTTTCCTGCCTAGGATATTCGACTGCAAGGACTTGTGCTGAGCTGCCTCCAGCCTCCCTCCCCCATGCTGGGCCTTGCACTGATGGTGTACCTGCTGTCTATGGCACCAGCCCACGCCACCAACCTCCAGCTCATTTAAAACTCGGCTCATAATTGCACCTTCTCTGCCACCCTCACTCCCAACCAGTCCAGGTTAATGCTGCTTCTTGATAGCATCCTGCAGATATCTCTGACTTCATATTGCATTCCGGGATTAAATGCTCTGCTTACAGAGAGGACTCCTCTATCAGGTGCTAAGCTTCTCAGTCAACAGAGAGTTGGTTTATTTTTTGGAGCAAATCAACACATCAAGATGGCTTCTTCATCTTTGCAGTCCATATCCTTTCATTTACTCACTAGACATGTAATTGACTGAATGAAAACGAGGTGCCAGGCACCCTCTTGGTCTGCATCCAATGCATGCCTTGGATCCCATTCTTTTCATAGTCACATCCAATGTGTAGACATTAGAGCTGCAATGCGGAATAGATAGAGATTTGGCTCCTGCCCTCAATAGCTTTACTTCTGGTTTTTCTTTGAGATAGAGTCTTATGTATCTCAGGCTGGACTTGGACTTACTATGTAGTTGAGGGTGACTCTGAATTTCTGCTCCTCATGCTGCCACCTGTGGCCTGAACTACCATGCCTAGATTATGTGGTGCCTAGTGAATGAGCCACTGATGTCTACTTTTATCTCCCAGTGTCTTCAAAAGTTTATGGGTATGGTGACATGAGATGCTGATGTAAGCGGATCAGGAGTTCAGGCCGGCTTGGACTCCGTGAGACCTTGTCTCAGAGAACTAAAACAAAACAAAACAAAATCCTACCACCATCACCACTATCACCACCAAAAACCCAAACAAATCAAACATGCCTCAAGGTGTGGAGCAGCCTAGTAGGTCCTCTGTTTTGGGTTTTAAATATTTTTTAATGAATATTTATGAACTTACTTTTATTTTTTGATTTATCTATTTTAAAATACTGTATTTATTATTTTATTTTATGTGTATGTATGTATTGCCTGTATGTGTGTAAGTTTTGTGCAGTTCCCAAGAGGTCAGAAGAGAGTGTCAGATTCCCTAAAACCAGAGTTATGGATGGTTGTTAGCTGCCATATGGGTACTGGGAATTGAACCCAGGTCCTCTGCAGGAGTAGCCAGTGTTCTTAACTGCTGAGCCATCTTTCTAGTCCTGGATGTATTTATTTTTATTTTAAGTGTATGAACGCTTGCCTGTATGCATATAAGTACACCACGTAAGTCCAATGCCAGTGGAGACCAGAAGGTGTTGGATCTTCTAGAGTTGGAGTTTCAGGTAGTTATGAACTACCATGTGGGTGCTGGGAACCAAACCTGGGTCTTCTGCAAGAGCAGCAAGTGTTCTTAACCATTCCAACCCCTGAACTAACTTTATGTTCATGGGGTAATGTGACCCTTTTTCTCTCCCTAACCAAGGTGGACTGAATCCCCACAAATGGGAAGAGAGTGTGAAAACCACAAAGAGATATTTTAATGAGATCTGGTGACACAGAGTCTTAGCACACATATGTGAGAGACTGCGCAGCTGCTGCAACCAGCCTGGTAGGGATGAAGACATTTGATTGAGTGAGTGAGACTGTTCTCACTATATAGCCCCGGCAGGCAAGGCCTGGCCAGGACTAAAGGTGCCACTGCAGAGTTAGCTAGGGGCAGGCAGTTAGGGAAAAGGTTGGAAGGAGGGAAAGAGATAACATTCCCACTTAATGTAAGAATGCATCAAAATCATTCAGCAGAAAATCAGACTCCACCTGAGGCAGCCATCCTCACACAGGGACACTTGTTTTAGTTATCTCTGTCCTGGCTGGGGGCCATCCTGGTCAAAGATAAAATGTGCAGAGAAAGGGATCAAAGAAAGCAAAGACCCTGGGCTTTTGAAGGACCAGTCCAGATGTGGCTTGGTGGTCTACCAGCTCTGGAGCCCCCAGTCTCCCCACAGGGGGCCTTTAGCTCTTCACTCTTCCCTTTTTGCTTTAACCTATGTGTGTTTTCATCTTTTTCTGAGTCTTGTCTTCATTCATCCCTGAGCAGTCAACTCTTTGCCTCTGGAAAGAACAGACTCCAGGGCAACAGGCTCTTGACTCTCTCAGCCTTGCAACATCACTATGCCTGGTTTAGAAGACATTCTCTTAAAGAGCCACTTGTGTCCCTCACTAAGGCTACCAGTATACTGAAACAATGGTCCCCAAGAAACTGGAATTCTTCCCAGGAATTTCACACTGGGAGAAGAAACAGCCTAAAGCCTGGGCCTGCCAGAGGGAAAACTTTTCTTCCAGAGAGAGATCCACCTTACAGAAGAGGATGAATCCATAGGGGAAGGGACCACAACTTGACCCTACTTAGATCTGCGTAACTCTGGCCCTTTACTTAAACCTTAGCCTCACTTTAGAACACAAAAGACAGACTTGGGGAAAATCACTAGATCTCTGTTCCTCTTCCCCATGTAGCCACACTATATCTTTTTCTGTTTTTACTATAACTTGGCTGTTTTAATTGGCTCATGGAGGACAAGCCATGGAACCTGGCTTGTTGGGGCACAAGTTATGACTCCAAGTCCAGTAACAGTACCTTAGTTTTGATACTGTAGAAACAACCTGAGATTTTAGCCCAGAAGCCTCTTGAGTGCAGATGCTTGCAGACTCTCCATACGGCAAAACCTTTCCTGGCACTCGGAGTCTTTTCATTCGTTCTCTGAAGACCCCTCTCTTTTTGACACATGGCTGTTGACTTCCATTGCAAATGGCATGGCTTTCTTTCTCTTCAGCTCCCTTCTCATGACAGCTGCCAAGATTTATAGCTTACCAATTCTGTTTCTCTCTCTCTCTCTCTGGGGAGTGGGGGGCAGGTTGAGACAGGGTCTCTCTATGTAGACCCTAGCTGGTCTAGAACTTGTTATGTAGACCAGACCAGGCTGACCTTGAATTCACAGAAATCCACAGGTCTCTGTCTCCATGCCTGGTCCCTATTTTCTCTTAAACTCTAATAAAATTGTCGTTGAGCCTTGAGTTTTCACCTCTAAATTCTTTTATTAAGGAGACTAAGAATTCCAGAAGGGAACCTCAGTTTTTTTCCCCCTGTAACAATACCTAACTCTTGCCTACCTGATATCATTTCCTGCCACAGGAAACCTTAGGATTCATTTTAATCATAATATTTGTTTCACCATAACAGTCCCAGCACTCAGGAGCCCAAAGGGGGAAAATTTTCATGAGTTCTGTAGCAAGGGCTACAGAGTAAGCCCCTGTCTTAAAACAACAAAAATAGCAGTCACAGTCTGAGATACTGGGATTTAGGACTTCAGCATGGGAATTTGGGACAGGGAGACAATACAGTGCAATTTCCAGCAGGAGACTGGGGTGTTTTGGAAAGGGGGATCTTAGAACCAGCTTTAAAAAAAAAATTATGTTTAATTATGCGTGTGTGTTATAGTGTCTGGGTATGTGCAAGTGCCCTGTGAGGGCCAGAAGAGGGCATCAGAGTCATTGGAACTGGAGTTACAGGAAATTGTTAGCTGCCATGTGGATGCTGGGAGCTGAACCAGGGTACTCTGGGAGAACAGCGAGTGCTCTTAACCACTGAGCCATCTCTTTGTTCTCCTGGACAGTTTCTCTCTCTCTCTCTCTCTCTGTACATGTGTGTGTGTGTATGTGTGTGCGTGTGTTATATGTTCTCATGTAACCCATGCTGGTCTCAAACTTGCAATGTAACTAAAAGATGACTTTGAACCTCTGATCCTCCAACCTCTGCCTTCTAGAATGCTGGAATTACAGGTATGCACTACCACTCCTAGTCTTCATGGGGTGCTTAGGGTTGAACCCAGGCCATCAAGCAAGTTAACCAAGTACTCTATCAACTAAACTACAACACCAGCTCCAGGGACTGATTTCTTACAGGTCTTGCTTGACCTAGTTAAGTATTTAGACAGACATTAGCAGACTGGAAGGGTCACTTGGGAATGAACTCCACCTCCTCTTTCTGGGAAAGGGAAATGCCTTTTTAGGACTTAAATTATCATATAAAAATGTGGAAGTTTCTGGATTTTGTGGAGGCCTATTAAAGCAAAACTACTTCCTCCAACTCAAAACAGAATCCCATTTCTCTAACCTGGGTGGGGTCCTGAGGTTTGGAGCTACAGAATGGGAAGGGGAAAGCAATCTCTCAATGAGACGATGTGCCTTTTCTTCTAGAAGCTCCTGCCCTCGGCACTTCACCCAGCCCTGTAGAGGTCCCTTCTACCTTTTCTTTCTCCCCTGCCCCAGGTCGGCCATGGCCATACAGCTCCTCCAGGAACTCTACTGCTAAACTTGCGGCTCTAACTTAGAAGAAATGGTTTTATTGTTTTCTCTTCTCTGTCCCCCTCTTTTAGGCTGATGCTGAAATTATAGCTTGCCTGCTCTGTTGTTTTTCTCTCTCAAAAAAGAAACTTTATTTTTACAAATTTCATACTATATATATATATATTTTTTTTTTTTAATTTTGTTATTTTTTTTTTTCTTTGTTTGAGACAGGGTCTCCTTGTAGCCCCAGCTGGCCTGGAACTCACAGAGATCCGACTGCTTCCACCTCTGCTGGGATTAAAGGCATGCCATGCACCACCACACCATTTCTCCACCCCTTTCAGTTCTTTCATTAATGAGACTAAGAACCTTGAAAGGAGACCAGTTTCCCCAGTAATAGGGACCCAGGGGAAAGGAGTGTAGCCTTGGATTAAGTGCTTGTGGGAGTTTTCTGAGGGCAGTTTAGGAAAGGTGTCATCTCAGCAGACTACTCTGGAAGGGAGGAGAGATGCAGCCCAGCAGAGGATTCATTAGTGAAAAGGAGTAAGTAGCTGAAGAGAGGGGGATCACTGTGCTGCTGCCGTGTGGTTTTGGGGGGAGTTTTTCTTTTGGTTCTTCACCCCTTGCCCCCATCGCCCTTGTTAGGGACATCATGATCTGATGGACTGATTTTTGTTTCTAAGGTAAAAGGTCTATAGAAAGGTTTATGTAACTGTGTAGAGCTTCAGTTTGCTGTGTAGAGTGAGAATGGACAGTGGACATTAATGGAGAAATAGAGTTAAATATGTTTCACATAGTGATGAAAGGTTGAAACATCAGCCCATGGGGTGGTGGATGAGGAAGATCAGTTCGAGGTCATCCTTGGTGAAAGATCAAGTTCCAGGTCAGCCTGGTCTATAGGAGACTGTATCTAAAAAACAAAGCAAAACAACAACAAAGAAGGGGACTGTAATATGTGAGTGCATTACCAAACTTGGGGTAACATTTTATAGCCCAAGAAGTGAAGTTCTGAGGGCTGGAGCGATGACTTTGGTTAAAGAACACTGGCTGTTCCTGCAGAGGACCCGGGTTCTAATTCTAGCGCCCACATGGCAGCTAACAACTGTCTCTAACTCCAGTTCCAGGGGATCTGACACTGACACCCTTGTCTGACTTCTTCAGGCACTGCACAACACAGGTGCACTTATATACATGCAGTTAATACACTCATACACATACAAATTTTAAAAAATAGTTTTTAAAAAAGCCAAGTTCGGCAACCTCATGGAGAAGCCAATTAAAACAGTCAAATTAATAGTGAAAAGTGGAGACTTATTCAATGTGGCCACATTGGGAAGGGGCACAAAAAGAACCAGTGACACTCTCTAGCCCATTTTAGGGGTACTGAAATGAGATTAAAGTTTAAATACATATTTAGGAACATGTACATCTAAGCAGTTTGAGTCAACATGTGGTCTGCCTTACCAATACCTGTATCTTTGTCTGAGCTTCAGTCTACAATAAAGTGTCTGACAGGTGGCTCAAACTGTGAAATCTCTTTCCAGGAGACAAACTCCCCTCTGCCTGGTGCCTCTCCCCTCTCTCAGCATGAGATTCCTGGGGAAATTTCCATTTCTTTGGGGATCATTGTTTCAATCCTCAGATTGAGGGACAGAAGTGTGTCTTTAGAATATCTTAATTTGTCCTAGGCTGGTTAGGGATATGCAAAGGCCCAGTAGTAGAACACCTACTTAGAATGTAGGAGGTCTTTCTTATTTACTTGGTTTTGGTCATATTGAGCCCTGGTCTCCTGGTAACCGTAGGTGGCCTGGACAGAACTCACTATGTAAACCCTGCAACCTTGTAAACCCTTGCTGGCCTTGATCTCACAGAGATTCATCTACCTCTGAAGTGCTGGGATTAAAGGTCTGTACCACCATCCCAGGCTTCTTCTTCTAAAGGAGTGTACCATGCCCAGCCAAGAAGTCTTTATTGGTTCCCCATCATAGCAAAACAAAACAAAGAAGGGAATCCTTCCATCTGTGACAATATGGAGCAATCTTCAGTACATTATGTTTATGTTAACTGTGATAATCCAGATACTAAGAAAAATATTTCATGGTCTCTTTTATTTGTGGGATTATTTTTAAATTGAAGTCTTAAAACTTCTGTTTTTACATACAAAGACTACCATGATCTAGTTCACTGGGTAGAAGATCTTCAAAAATCTATTCAAGAAGGTCACTTAGTCTAAATTACTGACACCCTTTTTGCATGCTCCCACATGTTCAACCATTATTTCTGGATCAGATCATGGTGGTTTGAGCATACTGGGAACTCTGGCTGAGTGTTAAAGAATGACTCCAGTACACCTGCTGGTGACCCATCTTGCCTTCAGACGTACAAGGAAGACAAAAAGATTTTTGAAAATGATACACAGAAACAATAGAACAGTATTACCATGGGTAGAGAACATAGAGTGGGGAGATCTAGTCAAAAGGTACAAAGTTCTAGTTAGGTAGATAGGATGACTAAGTTTAAAACTCTGTGTTAAATGAGTAATATAATAAATATTGTAGTGTATGCTATAAATTTGCTAAAGGATTAGAATCTAGCTTCTTGCCCCAAAAGAGTTGTGTGAGGTGGCAAGTATATTATTTATAGTTATGACTTCATTATATATTTGTGTTGACTGGGGGTGGGGGACAGTATCAGGTTTATGCCTTAAATGAATACAAAATTTTTATCTTTTTTATTCTTCTTTGAGACAGGGTCCTCCTGTAGCCCCAGCTGGCCTGGAACTTGCAATGTAGATCAGGCTGGCCTCCAACTCACAGAGATCCACGTGTCTTTCCGTCCCAAGTGCTGGGATTAAGTGGGTATGCCAGGACGCTCGGCTATGGATGTTGTAAACCAGGAGTCAGAAAACAGCCAGCTTATAGTGTGATTCCATCTCCAGAGAAACCAGCTCTAGGAGAATTCCACCCCCTGAGACCACCTGTAGGTAAACTCAGTCTTTAATCCTTGTAACTAAGTTTCACAGGAATGTCCTGGGGTCTGACAAAATGGCTCACCTTCTTCTCACCGGAGCTCGGCTAAAAAGAAAGCTCTGACGGTGCCAAGGCTCAACGCTCTCCTAGTTCAAAGACCCTGCCTCCCCTCTTAGTACCTCCTTCCTGATATGCACATAACTTTATGGTGGGTTTTTGTCTCTGTTAATTACCACATTCCTGTGTGGGTGCATCTGTATTCCTGACTCCCCAAAACTATAAATACCCCCTAGAACAATAAAGGTGCGTGGCCTGAGGAGAGACATTTTCCCAGGTCCGTCTGTTCCTTTCATTCCAGGTATATCTAACGGTCCTTGCTCTACTTGAATTCCGCCGGCCGGGACAATGAATACTAAAAATTTAAAGGATACATTCAAAATTTAAAATAAGAGGCTGTGTGTTCTGGTTTGGGTCTACAACGTCCCTCAAGGGCTCATATCGTAAAGGCTTGGTTCCCAAAGTATCAACATTTAGAATTACAGCCTTGGGGAAAGAGGTGGATCATGAGAGCTTTGACCTATCAAGGGATTAATCCACCGGTGAATTCACAATTTAATGGATTTTGGAAGACTATGGAAACTTTACAAGAATGGGCCTCATTGAAGGGACATGCCCTTGAGGGTTACATTCTTGTTTTGAGACTGATTCTTGCAAAGACCTTGAGCTTATGATCCTTCTCCCTTGCTTTCCACAGCACTGAGGTTACAAATGTGCCCTACCGCATCTGATTATTTGGTTACTTATTTATATTAATTTTGGGCGGACTTGACAGTCTATGTAGCCCAGCCTGGCCTTGAACTTTCAATGATTCTGATGCCTCTGCCTTCAGAGTGCTGGAATGACACTTCCATTTTGATTCTGAAATCCCAGTGAGGTGGGATTTACTGCTCTCAATGAAGACAGGGCACTGGGACTCCAACACAATCAGTATCTAGCCCACGTTCACACTGGAGAAAGCGCGGATAGACAGACAGGCCCTCCCCACCCCGGCTTCCTCAGCCCGACCCGAGGTTCTCCTTGGCTCGGGGACCACCTCTATGTATCCAGCATCCCAACGCACCTGGCCAGAGCCCGAGAGGCCCCGCCCCCTTTCCGACGCACACGTCGACTCCACCAATCAGCATCGTCAGGGGCGGGCCGCGCGAAGAGCCGGCGGAGCCCGCGGCCGCCGAGGCCAGAGCGCACGGAGACTCGACGCGGGGCCGACGCGGAGCGCTCGGGCTCCTCAGCCTCCTTCCCCTCCCTTCCCTTCACCGCCTTCTCCTCCTCAGCCGGACCGGAACTATGTGATCCCGGAAGTTCCGGGGCCATTGCTGTGTGGGATAAACAGTAATGGCGGAGGCTGCGGCTCCCGGAACAACAGCCACAACATCAGGAGCAGGAGCGGCAGCGGCGGCGGTGGCAGCGGCCTTCCCCACCTCTTTCCCCACAGTCGCTGCCCCGTCCCCGGGGGCGGGAGGAGGGGGCGGCGGCAGCGACGGCAGCGGCGGCGGCTGGACGAAACAGGTCACCTGCAGGTAGGACGTTGCGTGGAGGGGCGGAGGGCGGGGGCTGCGGAGCCGGGCGGGCGGAGGCGGAGGCGGGGGCGGCCGGCGTCGCGGGCATCCTACCCGTCCCACTGTCCGCAGCGCCGCGTCAACCCCCGCCGGGCCAGCGAGGCGGCCGGCGCGCGATCGCCACCTCCAGCACCCCCCCCCACCGAGCCGAGCCGAGCCGAGCGCGGCGTCCGGCTCCTCCCCTGCCGGCTGCGGTGCGTGCGGTGAGGACCGGCGTCCCCGCCCCGACCTCCATCACCCGGAGCTTCAGGGGTGCGGCGCGAGCCCCGCGCAGCGTGTCGGGCTCCAACGACCAGCTGGGCGGCCTGAGACCCTCCGAGGATCCTCCCGGCCCCGGCTCCCGGCCATCCGTTTGTAACGTCTTTTCTCCCCTTGGCGCCGCGCACCCCCGCCCCGCAGGGACCCGCCGCTTTTGTATGCCTTTGTATGTGGCGGTTCCGAGCTTTGTCTCCGAACCGAGCGCTCGGAGCCGGGGTTTGTCACCTCCACCCTTCCATCTTTTTTCCCTTTTTAGTTTTATAAATTGCCATTTTCACTGTCCCCGTGTGCGGTGTTCCTGTTTCACCCAACCTACGTAAGAAAAGGAGAGCGGAGGAGAGGAGAGAGGTTTGGTTCTGGTTTGGTAAGCGAGAGGAAATTATTTTACCAAAAAAAAAAAAAATGTCGATGGCGGTTATGTAGTACCAACGCAGGTAAAAATTTCCCCACTGTAAGCAGCTTGTATTAACGATTGGGGGGAGGGGTTGAATTTTTTGTTTTGTATTTTTGAGATAACCTTGCTTTGAAGCCCTCATTGACCTATATAGTCAAGACTGTCCATTTTCAGCAATCCTCCTGCCTCAGCCTCCCCAGTGCGGGGATGGCAGGCATGCGGCACCATACCTGGGTGTATTGATATAGAGATCTGTAGGGACTGTAGGTTTTTCTGTTGCTGAAAAAAATCCAAAGGAAAAGGTGGTTTTCATCTGAGAAGGGACAGTTTATGTGCAAATGCGTAAAAATATTCCTAGTGCTCTATTAACTCCCTTTCCTAAAAGCAGTTGTTAACGGTCAGATTAAAGCTTTTTGAGGGTGGGTAGGGGAGTTTGAGACGGGGTCTCAATATATATAGCCTTTACTAGCCTGGAACTCTGTGTAGACCAGGCTGGCCTCCAGCTCACAGAGACCCACCAGCCTCTGGTGCGCCACCATTCGTGGCCCAGATTAAAGCAATTTTTATTATTTCATTTTTATTTTTCACGAAGCTGTGGCTGGTTTAGAACTTGCTTTGATCCTGTTTCTTAGAGTGCTGGGATTAAAGGCATTCAGGCGTTCACCGCCCCGGGTAATAGGTGAGTTTGTGAAGATACCTTGATTATTATTTTTTTAAACCCCATCTTGAGCCTTAATCTAGTCCTGAATACCAACCTGTACTTAACCTCTTTATCCTGTTGTGCCTGTTAACTTTTCTAGCTTTACCTTTGTGCACAGAATTGCGACTTTCAACATTTTCCTTTTGAAAAAAAAACCACCAAAAACGTGTGTGGGGAATCCGGGCTGCACAGTGGAAGTCTTGAGGACAGCTTTGGCATCCTTCCTTTCTTTCCAAGTATACATGGGTTATGGGGCTCTAACTTAAGTTATTAACCTTGCATAGCCAGTACTTTAAAGGCTTAGTCATCCTTTTTTCTCTATTGGGGATATATGTGATTCAGAAGCCCATCCATCACTACCTTCCATCACTACCTCAAGTACTAAGGTACTGGTATGCCTGTCTCCTCTCTTCTCTTTCCCCTTTTCTAAGGTCCTCACCAACTTGCTAGACTTGCTATTTCTCATGATTTTTACTCTTTGCCTGCCTGTAGGGTCTTTTATTTTTTTGTTTTTTGAGATTGAGTCTTAATAACACAGGGTGACCTTGAACTCCCTTTGTAGCCAAGAATGACCTTTGCCTCATCCTATCGAGTATCCATTAAAGATCCCTTAGAGAATCTTGTAGTTAAGGGAATTTCGTAGATGGTATCTGAATCAGTGGGAATTCCCTACAAACCTGTACATTTATTAAACGTCTAAATTTATTTAGGGACTGGAGAGATGGCTCAGTGGGTAAAAAGATTGCTGTTCAGGCATGAAGTTCTGAATTCAGATCCCTCCAGCAGCCACATAGAAGCCCACAAACAATGAGCTCCAGTTCTGAGAGAGACCCTGTTTCATAAAGGTGGAAAAGAATAGAGGAAGACAACCTGACCTCCTCTGCTCACATACATAGAGTAAATAAATGTGAAAAAAGATACAGGCTTGCGGACATGGTGGTGTGCACACCTTTAGTCCCAGCACTTAGGAGGCAGAGGCAGGTAGATGTCTGAGTTCAAGGCTAGCCCGGTCTATATAGGTGATTTCCAGACTAGCAGGGAGACTGTGTCTCACAAAGAAAAAAAAAAGATACACACTTAGAGCCTCACTTGGTCTATATTTATATAATAGCACTTGGGAGGGGAGGCAGTGGCTTCACTCTGAGAGTTTGCTCAGCAGTTAAGAGTAGAGGACCTGGATTCGATTCCCAACACTCATTTGGGGTGGTAACTCTAGTTCCCCTAGTTGGGACTCCAACACTCCCTTCTGACCTCTTGAAGGTATTGCTTGACTGACACAGGTGCACTTCCATGTATGCAGGCAGTACACTCAGACACATAAAAATAAAATTTTTAAAGAAAGAGCTGCAGGAACTTCTCCATAGTTTTTGTTTGGGACAGTCAACTAACAAGTAACAGAGTCCGTTTGGGTAATGTACTTGGGATTACAGTCCCAACACAATAGTGAGGACTTGTAGTCAGTAGGTTGAGGTAGGGTGATGCCTTGATTAGGCCAGCGTGGGCAAAATAGAGCATTGTGCCTCAAAATAATTAGAAAACACAGATTTGATACACCTTGAGTTTAAATGTTTGACTTTGTTTTCTGTTCTGTTTACCAATATGATCTTAATGACCTTTTCCTTTGAATACAGGCATAACAACTATGAAATCATTGTTCTAGACTTTGAGTTTTATAAGAGGAACAGAATTTTATTTTACTGTCCTTGCAGGGCATTTCTCAAGTGCTTGGCATAGACAAGGTACTAATAAGTGTTCCAGTTGATATTGATAGAATTCTAAAATATTTTTAATATGAATTTGTAAGATTCCTTTGCTTCCATTAAAAAATGCCACTTGTAAATTGCCCAAGACAAAGGACTCACTAGAACAGAAACTCTTTGGGGGACTCCTTTGTTTTCTCTTTCTGTAAATAAGCATTGAGTCAGATGCCCATATTGTGTTTTCAATGTGTTTAAAGCCCCTTGAAGATAATTTTCTAGTGTTCATGCTTTTTTTCCTGTAACATCGTTTTTGTATCAGGGAATTTGAATGTGAGGGTATTCTATACTTAGGACATAGTCCTCTTTACAGACCTTTGGATGGTCCTTATCCAAAGGATTAAAAAATTTTTAATTCATTTATTTAATGATGGGGTGTCGATGCCACATTTATAAGGATCTGGAACATGTGGAGAATGGAGGACAATGTGCAGGAGTTGGCCCTCTCTTAACCACCTTTATCCAGTGAGCTTGCTCTCTTTTTTGAGACATGGTCTCACTGTATATCGTAGCCCTGGCTGGCCTGAAACTCCTTCTGTAGACCAAGCTGATTTTCATCTCAAAGAGATCCATCTTCCTCTGCTGGATCTTTAGGATTAAAGATGTGTAGCACTACTACATCCAGCAGGAGTGATCTTTTTGTTTCTTGGTCTTTTTTGAGACAGGTTCTCCTGTAGCCCCAGCTGGCCTGGAACTTGATATGGAGGCCAGGACAACCTCCATCTCACGGAGCTTCATCTGTCTCTGCCCCCCAAGTGTTAGAATTAAAGGCGTGTGCCACCACACCCAGCCTAGAAAGTGTTCACTTTTAATTATTCAAAATCATGTTTTTCTTATTGGTTATTTTTAAAGCTTCTCTTGCAATTCTCATTGTGGCTTTTTTCTGCAATGTAAAAGAAAAGCCCAAGGAAACCTATGCTGAGAAACTGTGTTATGCTGCCACCATGAGGCTGATTTTTCTTTCATTAATACAATGCTGTGAAGTCAGAATCTTGCCTTGGTTGTGGATTAAAACAGTTAATATTTAAAGAAAAGTTGTAATGTGCAAACTGTAATGTTGAATTTAGACACTCCTTAGTTGGAGTGCTTCCACAATAAGTAAATGAGTCTTTTAGTAAATGAAATAACTGTTTTATTTTTCATTTTGTGTTTTTGAGACAAGGTCTCATGTAGCTGAGGCTGGCCTTGAACTCCTGCTTTTTACAAACCACCTATAGGATTGTAGAAATGAGCCATCAAGCCTGCCTAGATGCTGAAAGGTTTTATTATTTTTATTTTGTGTATGAGTGTATTGCCTGCATATAAGTGCATCTGTGTTATGCAGCACCCTAGGAGGTCAGAAGAGGACCTGGAGTTATGGATGGTAGTTAGCCTCCATGTGGGTGCTGGGAACCAAACCTGGTAAGAGCCATCTCTCTATCCCCCCTATGCTGAAGGTTCTTTTTTCTTTTGAGACAGGGTATCAGGTTAATTTAGATGGAAGGTGACTTTAAACTTATGATCCCTCCTGCCTCCTCCTGAGTGCTAGGATTATAGGCCTGTGCCAGCATACTTGTTTTATGCAGTGCTGGTGAGCACTTTCAACTGAACCATTATCTCCAACCCCAAGTTTTGATCTTTTTTTCTTTTCAACTGAAAAAAAAAACAAAAAACTGTCACTCAAAATGTGGTTAATACGACTTTGAGGACACAGTATACCTTTATTAATTTCTTTTTCTCCAGATGTGAATGGTGCACACCTTTAGTTCCAGCCCTCAAGAGGCAAAGACAGGTGAATCTGTTTAAGATCAAGGCCAACCTGGCCTGGTCTACATATCAAGTTCCAAGACAGTTGAGGAGAAACCCTGTCTCAAAAAACCAAAATCATATATATATATATATATATATGGGCTGCAGAGATGACCTACTAGTTAGAGCACTTGGCTGCTCTGCAGGTTCCCAGCACCAACGTGGTGGCTAGAAGTGGTTGGTAATGCCAGTTACATGGGATCCAATGTCCTGTTCTGGCCTCCTGCATTGCATGATGGGTACACTTATATCCCACACAGGCAGACAAAACACATTCACCTAGAAAAAGGTTGTTTTTATTTCGTGGGTATGAGTGTTTTGTCTACATGTATGCATGCACCACATTGCATTCCTGGTGCCCTCAAAGACTGTCAGGTCTCCGAGAACTGGAGTTAAGGATGCTTATGAGCTACACTGTGGGTGCTGAGAATCAAACCTCAGTCCGCAGAAAGAATACCAGCATGTGTTCTTAGCCCTTGAGCCATCTGGTCTCCCTGCAGTATATCTTTAAAAGGAAGAAATCCTCCTAGAAATTCTTTATTCAACTGCTGTGGTGTCTGTCTATAGTGAAATTTATTATTTGGGAATTATATGATAGAGTCCTTTGGAGGGAGTCCAGGACAGAGGCCTCAGTATTATAGCCTGAAACACACTAACCTCCTTATAAAATTATGAATGGAAGCCACACCTGGCTTCTTCTTTTTTTTTTTTTTTCAATTCTCTGGCACTGGAGTTATAGGCATTTGTGAGCTGCCTCACGTGGGTGCTGGGAATTGAACTCTGATCCTCTAGAAGAGCTGTATGTGCCCTTAACTATTAATCCACCTCCCTAGCCCAGAGTGTATAACTCCTTGCAAAAATTAAGAGTATTAGTTACTTTTCTGATGCTGTGATAAAACAGCATGACCAAGGCCACATAAGAGACAGAAGAATTTATTTAGCTTAAGGTTCTAGAGAGTAAGAGTCCATAATGGGAGGGAGGCATGGTGGCAGGAGGTGGCCTGAGCAGAAAGCTGAGTGCTTGTGTCTTCAAGTAAGCAGGAATCAGAGACAGACTGGAAGTGGGAATGACTTTGAACCCTCTGCCCCCAGGGACATGGTTCCTCCAACATGGCCACACTCCTCAAGGTTCTATGATCCTCTCCAAATAGCCCCACTAACAGGGGATCTGGTGTCCAGATACTTGGAGGCCATGGGGGCATTCTCATTCAAACCACCACATGAAATTTTCAAAGAATAAAATTTAAAATTACTAGGTATAGGCATGCACACCTGTATTATCAGCATTTGGAAAGCCAAGTCAAGAGAAACACTTGAGCCTAAAAGTTTAAGACCAGCTTGTGGAAAATAGTGAGAGCCCTATGGTAGAAAAAAACAAATACAAGCATCAAAGCAAAAATATTACACCATATGAAGTGATCAAATGACTCGCTAATTTCTAGCAGGCTCAGAGAGGTTGGGATGCCTAGAAACGGTATGAAGGTGGTGTTTGGTTCTTAGAAAATATTTCTTACCTTTTCTTCGGTGAACATTCTTAGGTCTCCAGAGGTAGGGGGTTCTAGGAATTCCCTGTGTATACCAGGTTGCGTTCATTTGCCTCTGCTTCTGCTTCTCAAGGGGTCTCAGGGATCAAACTCAGGTTGGCAGGTTTGCTGACAAAGTAAATGCCTTTACCCAAATGAGCTATCTTGCTGGCCTTTGTTTGAAGACAGTCTCCTGGGCTGGAGAGATGATAGCTCAGTGGTTAGGAGCACTTTCCAGTTTTACAGGTTCTGACCCATGTTTGGTTTCTAGCACCCACAAGGTAGCTCATGGCATCTCACAACAATTGGAACTTGAATTCCAGGAGTATTCTATGCCCTCTTCTAGTCTTCCCCAGCATTGCATGCATGTAGCACTATATACCTTCAGGCAAAACGTTGATACACATAAACTAAGAATAAAATGTATATATCTTTAAAGGCAGGATCTTACGATATAGCCCAGGCTAGCCTTGAACTGCTGCATCCACCTCCCAGTGTTGGAATCGGGTATATACCAGCACTCTGGCAAAAGTAATTATTTGTTTAGTAGAAAATTCTTTGAAGTGGTTGCTATTTCTTCTCTATTGTCTGTTGTAAATTGTGCTACTGCATCATAATCTCTTAAATTTATACAAATGGGTTTTCGGTAAGTGATTTCCCTGTGGGATTATAATTCTGGTTATAATTATCATAGAGAACAGGCATATAAGTAAAAAAAAAAAACTGAAAAACTGGACTGTGCTGTTGAGAGAGAAATGCTTGGGACTTGGCAGTAATGAGTTAGAGCCTTGGCTAGTGAGTCTCCATTTTGCATACTCTGGTGATGAAGTAGCTGGTTGAATTCCTTCGGGGGTGCTAGGTCTGCATCTTAGAAATGGATTTTCTCTGGGGAATGTTGATTTCTCAGTTCTTGTATTGAGCTTATAACTTTCTGTATATATTCCGTTGTCCAGAGTAGCACTGGAAAAGATTATTCTTAAAAAGCCCACAAATTTAATAGTTAAGATTTGCATATATTGTATATATATGTTCATTATTTTCATAAATGTATATAATGTTTTCATTTCAGTGCTCATTACTTTGTTCCTCTCCCACTTCTGCTGCTCCCTCTTTCTCTTCCCAACTAGTTTCCATTCCATTTTCACATCTGTGTGTGTGTGTGTGTGTGTGTCCGTGTCCCCTAATGAGCTTAAGTAGGGACATTTAGAGGGGCATGGAAGAACAGTTATTTCAGGAGCCTGAACAAGTTACTAGTAGCTTCACCATTGAAGAAAATGTCTCTTCCCCCAGCAACCAGTTAAGTGCCTATAAATTCTGAACTAGGGATGGGGTCTCATAAGCTCCTTCCTCCAAACTTGGTAGTCTTTCCATCAAGGAAAACTCTTGCTCAGTTTTTCAGCTAGGGTCTTCCAATGGAACTATGTGTAAACTAGGTGAGCTTTGAACTCACAGTGATCCTCCTGTTTTAGACTTCTGGGATTACAGGTTGAACCACCAAATCCATCACAAATATTTTTAATAAATAGTTAAAAAATAAACAGGTTATGAGGCTGGAGAGATAACTCAGAGGATAAATAATGAAAATAAAAATAAAAAAGCAGTTTATACAGATCTCAGACTTTGAAGCTTACAGAAAGTTGGGTCTTCTGCAAGAGAAATCAGTGCTCTTAACCTCAGCCATCTCTCCAAGCCCTTCTTCTTTCATTCTTACTTACTTTTATTTTGTGTTTAAGAGTGTTTTACCTGCATGTATGTAAGTGCACCTGTGTGTGCATTGTCCACAGAGGTCAGAAGAGGGTATCTGATCCACTGGAACTGGAGTTACAGATAGTTATGAGCTGCCATGTGAGTGCTGGGAACTGAATCCCTTTGTAAAGAGGAGCTAGTGCTCTTAACCATAGTTTAGTGAAAAATGCTTTATCATCTCCATTGCTGTTCTTCCTGTGATCTCCAGTCTCTTCTACAACCACATTTATACCCAAGAAACAGTTACTGTTTGCTTACTCTTTACCCACTGGAGATGCATGAAGGGATTCTGGTCTGCCGAAACTTAACGTGCATTATCCTGACCAGGTGAAGGAGATCCCAGGGAATAGGAAAATGAACCCTGGCAGAAAGAAGTGAATGGAGAGAGGCCTACAAATGAAAACCTTATCACTTTCCTAATCCACATAGTTATTTAGAGTAGCAGTAGGTGCTGATGTCCCTTCCAGGTTCTGATTTATTTCTATTTTTTTGATGTGTCTGAGTATTTGCCTGCATATGTTTAAGTGCACCCCTGTGTACAGTGCCCCCTCTGAGGCTAGAAGAGGGAGTCAGATCTGGAACTGGAGTTACATTTGTGAACTGCTATGTGGTTGCTTGGAACCGAATGCCGGTCCTCTGCAAGAGCCACCAGTGTTTATCACTGACCCCAGGTGGGGTCTTGGTTTACATATCTATGCCCAGGTTGGTGCTGCTCTGTTGGTCCAGGTGAGTCTTAGAAACTGAATTGTTTCTGTTCTTGGTGTTTAGAAACTGCTACTTATGTCTGTAATTTAAGATTGCTGGCCTAATTTTGCTTCTGTTTTCATTTGTTTCCTTGACAGTGTCAGATATAAACAGAAGCCTGACCCTTTCTGGCCTGAACGGTTTCTTCCTTCTTGGATTTGCTTTGCAGATAGAACCACAGTTAGTGGCTGAACTTAGTGGAGAAGAAGCTGCTGCTGCTTTAGGACTGTAAATTGAGAACAGTGGTCAGAGCTGTCTTTTAAGTTGGGATGCAGCTCAGTGGTAGAGTGCTTGTGTGTATGAGGCTCTCTGCTCAGGTCCCCCCCGCCTCCCCACAAAAAAGAAACACCTTGTATACACACATCTTTTTTTCTGGAGGTACATTATTCTATGTTCTGTGTATTATAACACCCAAAGGATCATCCTGGCCACATAGTCTGGATTCATTCACTATGCTCACTAGCTACTTTAGTTACTGGAAGAATGAATTGGTAATGAACTCTGAGAATTGGCTGTAGTCTTCTAATCTAGTCTTATGGTCCTTTGTCTTACAGGTATTTTATGCATGGGGTTTGTAAGGAAGGTGATAACTGTCGCTACTCGCATGACCTCTCTGACAGTCCATATGGTGTAGTGTGCAAGTATTTTCAAAGAGGGCACTGTATTTATGGAGACCGCTGCAGGTAAGAAGTAGTTTATAAATTCAGTTTTGTTCAAAGGCGGGCTGAGGAAGAACTGAAGGTAAAAGATGTCTTGAACAGTGCTTCTTGGTCCTGCTGTGGTGGTACATACTTACAATCCCAGCTGTTTAGGTGACTTAAATAGCAAGTTTGAGACCAGCCTGGGTTACATGGTCAGACCTTTTCTGTAAAAGGAAAAATGGTTGTGATGTAGTTGTGGGTTATAGACCACTTGCCTATGATATGCAAAACCCTGGGTTCAGTTTCCCCCCAGTAACTGCCAAAAAAAGAGAAGAAAAATTATCTTAGGAAATGTTAGTATACTGACAGAAATATCTCCTGGGTGGTATGGTTTGCATGTTAATTTAGGAGATTGTAATGTGGTAAATGAGCTTAATTAATGCCCAAGGAGAAAATTATACAAACCTAAGAAATACGATGAAGATGTATTTGTATATGTGGCCTATGTCTATAATCCCAGCACTTGGGAAGCTGAGGCAGTAGGATTGATGAGTTTATAGTCAGCTTGAACAAAATAGAAGACCCTTTCTCAAAACCAAAATAAGCATTAGGATGAAAGTTCATATGTGACTGGATTGTTTTTAATTCTTTACTAATACGAAATATGAGACAGAGTACATTAAGTCCCCCCCCCCCTTTTTTTTTTTAAGCTTTGGGTATGAAACCCAGGGCCTTATTCACTTGAGCTAAACAACTAGCTGTTGGAGCTTGTTAGTCAAAAACTTCCTGCATTTTGGAAGCTCAGGAACAAACAGAAGCCACATAGTAGAATTCTGGGGAAATACTTCAGGAATACTCTTATAATATTTTGGGAATCAACAGAGATTAGTTAGTAGGTAATCTTCATGATTGGTGGAGTTGGTGCTGTAATCCTGCTGTCTGATCATAGTTAACAGAAGTGATTTCTGTTTAGAAATTGAACACAGCTGATATTCCCATTCACAAGAGGCCTAGGTGCTATTAAGTTAAATCAATTAAAAAACAAACAGGTTAAGACATTGAGCATTGCTTATGATGTGCTCACTTGAGTGACTCCTGGCAAGAAATAGCTTTCTTGGCATTCCCCAGTGTCAGCAACGCATAAAAGGAGTCAGGAAAAGCCACAATGCCTTTTATGACCTAGTCTCAGAAGTGACATGCTGTCACATTAGCTAAATTCTGGACAAAGTCATTAAGTCCAGCCTGCATTGGTTTGAAGAGGTATTGAGCTCCACTTTTGGAAGGAGAGCTATGTCAAAGACTTTTAGGTATGCTTGAAACTACAGCTCTTTGTAGCCAATGTCGTTGTATAGGTGTATGTCAGGTTTTGGGATCAAGTGCTTGGTGGTCAAGAGTATGGAATTAATGATGGGTAGGAGGTATTCCTCTGTGTGTTTGTTGGGAAACTACTCCACTAAGGATGGAGGAACAGAGCAAGCCTCCCTTTTCTTCCTTTAGGTGACTATAGGAGCCCAGTAATGGTTAATCGTTTTACAGACATATCTTTGTGTCTGTGTGTGTGTGTGTGTAGATGTAAATGTGCAGTGACTGGAGAGCGAGAAGAGGGCATTGGAGCCCCTGGAACTGGAGTTATAAGACAGTTGTTAGCTGCCATATGTGTGCTGGGAACCAAACCCAGACCTTTTGCAAGATCAGCCAGAGAGCTTAACCACTAAGTCATCTCTCCAGCCTGTAGGCATGCCTTTTTGCAATCACAGTGCTAAAAGGAGTAAGGGTTGTCAGTACACCATCCTGTGACAGACAGTTCTTTCAGGAGTGCAGTTTCTGCAGATAGTGTAGACTAGGTTTGGTGTGGCGAAACTGAATTACATAGTAAGTACATTGAGAGTTAGGACCCACCTTGACTAAAGGAAAGGAATTAAATGTTGACAAGAACAGAGATCTTTCGTGAGTAGATTGAGACAGAATGGGGAAAAGTACAGCCAATGAATAGATGGACCGTTTTCAGAAGAGGAACTCATGTGGATTGATAGCTAGAATGAATGAGACATTGAAAATAAATTTGAGATCTTTGACAAGCTCTAGAATGACTGTGTATGGTAACCATTTTCTTTTTTAGCCTCTCCATTTTCTTTTTCAGCCTCGTGGAGAGGAGATCAAGGTTTGAGATAAGGAAGTGAGATAGACTTGCCGTGTTTTCAGCAAGACTAACATTTGGGCAAATATACAGAGTACTCATTTAAGGAACTTTAATAAGGATGCAGCACCCTTGTTTTCTTTCCAATGATCCTAATTTGACCTGGATTTAGAGCTCTTCAGATAAAATGAACTGGTATTAGGGAAGCTTGTAAGAGTCTACCAAGAAGTTAGATGATAACCAGTATAGGTGATTACTGAAAGTTTGATTGTGTACTAGCTAAAGAAGCTTCTGGAGGGGCTTGCCAGTATAATAAATAACTTTCTTTTTTCTTTCTTTCCTTTTTTTTTTTTTTTTTTTTTAAATTGTTCCAAAGGACTTGAATGGTTATTCTATACAAATTCTTTGGGTGTAGGGGGAATGAGGGTTATCCTGGGGTTTGAACCCAGGGTCCCTGGCATGTTAGGCATGTACCTCACCACTGCATTACATCCCCTACCCTTTTTATTTTGAGACAATCTCCTTAAGTTCCTTAGACTAGCCTTGAGCTTCTATCCTGTCTCAACCTCTCAAGGGAGTGAGGGCCCACTACATCTGGCTGAACGCCTAGAGTTTATAAACAGTTGCAGTCTTTGTCTAGGAGCTGATGGTAACAGTTGAGTGTTTTGTGATGGTGGTATTGTCCTCAGTAAGGCCAGTCCTTTGTTGCTGCTCAGGAAACTTGGATGTTGGAATACATCTACCATCCTTGGTCTACTGAAAATTCCAGTCTTTGTTTCTGAGTTACCTTTGGAGGATTTTACCCCATGTATCTACTAAAGGATCCATAAAACTTAACTATGTTTTGGTATAGTCTCACTCTGTAGGCCTGGCTGTCCTGAATCTCCCTTGAACTGACAGATCCATTCGCCTTCCTGTACAGGATTAAACGTGAATGCCTAGCACTTTCTTTTCTTTCTTTCTTTCTTTTTTTTTTTTTTTTTTTTATTGTACTTGTTTGTGTGTACGCACACACTTGGAAGTCAAGACAAGTTGCAGTAGTCAGTTCTCTCCTTTTATCATGTGGGTCCCAGGGAAGAAACTCCCGTCATTGGGCTTGGTGGCAGGCACCTTCACATGCTGAGTACCTTTCTGGCCTTCATTAAACTAATTTTAGATAGAAAATTATACTAATACAATAGGTGGAATAAAAGCTCTATTTAGCTGTTTTCTCAGCATTAATTCATCACTTAGCATCCTGAAAGATCAGCAATTCTGTTAAGTAATTTAGTAATTAATAAAAAACCAAGGCCCTTGGACTCAGTGAATATGAGAGTTCACAGGTAGGGCTGGCAAACTTTTTGACAGGGTGAAAGAATGTATCTTGGTGACTTGGGAGTGTGGTTTCTGTGTGCAAAACCAGCCATAGACAACATATAACTAATGTATATGGCAGTGTTCTAATTGCAACTTTATTTTGGGCCATTATAATTTGAATTTCATACAGCTTTTGTGTTTCATTAAATGATGAATCTTTTTTTAGCCATCTTTAAATGCCATGATCATCATTGCTTGGATTTGAGCACAGGGCTCTATATTGTGTGACAATACATGCTCTTAAGGAGGTTTTAGTAAATACATTTTAAAGTGGGAGGCTTTACTTTTTTCTATTTTATTTTTAAAGATTTAGTTTTATATGTATGAATATTTTGCCTGTATATTAAGTGACCACATGCATGCATTGCCTGCAGAGACCAGAAGAGGGGATTGAATCTTCTGGGACTGGAGTTATAGACAGTTTGTTAGTCATCTTGTGTGTGCTGGGACCCAAACCTGGATCTTCTGGAACAGCAGCCAGTGATCTTAATAGCTGAGCCATCTCCAAGACTTGTATTTATGTGTATGTGTGTTGATGTTTATGTGTGAATGCCACATGTGTGCAGATGTTTGCAGAAGTCAGAAGGGGTCAGATCACCTGGAGCTGGAGTTAAAGACAGTGAGCCACCCAACCTGGGTGCCAGGAACTAAATTCATGTCTTCTGGAATGTCAGGAAGCATTCTTAGCAACTTAAACATGTCGCTAGGCCTCACTCCCTTTATTTTTACTTCGTTTTATTTACATGGGCCACTGCTGGAGTGTGGAAGTCAGAACAACTTAACTTTCAAGAGTCTGTCCTTCTACCATGTGGGTCCTGGAAATGGAACTCAGGTTGTCAGGCTTGGTTGGCAAGTACCCTCTGCTGAGGTATCTGGCCACCCTTAGCTTTCCCTGCTTTCTTGGAGTGTTTATTATTATTCTTCCTTGCATATACTCAAATTTTTACTTCAGGAGCATAGTCTGTCTATATATATGTAGCACTATGCTGCACTAAGGAAATCACTGTCTCAATAGGTAGATATGATGACATTGGGTCTTTAAATATATTCACATTCATTCATATCCAACTGCATGTTACAGAGTACTGATGCCTTGCACTTGACCCCTAGCACTGAGAAATAAAAAGAAAAACATACATTTGCTCTCGATATAATCTCAGAACAAAGTTTTTTGGTTTTTCTTGTTTGGGTTTTGCTTTTACATTTTTCAGATAGCTTTCAACATAGTGGGGATAGGCATGCACTACTACCAACTCACCTGGTGCAGAGGAACTTAGTATTCAAAATAATCTTCTAGTTTCATTCATACTGATGTCACAGTAAATGACACAGTGTACCTAATACTTGCTTACTGCCAAATAGGAAAAAAATTTAGCTGTACAAATAATGTTTAACTTGGTATTTTTAATTATTTTAAAAAATATTTTTATGTATATGTGTATATTGCCTGCATGTATATAAATGTATACAATGTACCCATGTGGTACATTGCCCAAGGAAGTCAGAAGAGAGCTTTGGTCCCTTGGAACTGGAGTTGTGGATGGTGGTTAGCTGCCATGTGGGTGCTGGGAACCTGGGTCCTCTGCAAGAGCAACGAGTGCTCTGAACCACTGAGACATCTTTTCATCCCCCTTACCTTAATTTTTTTTTTTGAAAGTGTAAATTATTTGCAGCCCAAGGTGGCTTTGAATTTAGAGCAGTCCTTTGCCTCAGCCTCCCTAATAAGTGTGTTAGTATTATATGGGTTGTGTACCACCCTCACCCTCAACCCTGGCTAAATCTAATTTTAGTTTTGACCGATGCTGTTCACATTCTTTGTTTTATTTTTTGTTTCATGTTTTCTTTTCCATTTTTTAAAGATTTATATATTTTTATTCTATGGATACAAGTGTTTTGGTAAGTGTACCTTGTACCTTGATGCCCATCAAGGCCAGAAGAGGCCATCAGATTTCCTGATACTGGAGTGAAGGACAGTTGTTATCCTACCATGTGGGTGCTGGGAACCAAACCTGCGTCCTCTGCAAAAGTAACCAGTACCCTCAATGCATAGCCATCTCTCCAGTCCCTCCTTGAAGGCAGAGTCTCACTAAGTTGCAAGTTTGTTCACTCAGTCTCTGTCCTTGATCAGAAATGTTTGTCTCATATCAAGGTTTTCTGTGTACAAAGTCTCTCTACTCCAAATGTAGAAAGTAGGTATCCAGGCCTGCCCTTGCCATGAATTTAATCACAGCACTATAGAAACAAAAAAGGCCAGGTATGATGATGGCTCAAGCCTTTAATCCCAGCATTTGGGAGGCTACTGCAGAAAGATTGACACACATTTAAGGCCATCCTGGACTTAATGAATGTGAGTCCTTCCTAGGTTCCAGAGTCAGGCCCTATGGCAAAAAAAAACCCAGCAATATCTTTCCTATTTGCATTGAGATTTCAAATTTCCAGGAACTAGATGCACTTGGATAGTTAGTAACTGCCTGCTTTATTTCTTACCAGATATGAGCACAGCAAACCATTGAAACAGGAAGAAGTGACTGCTACAGATCGGAGTGTAAAACCATCACTTGCTGCTTCCTCTAGTCTCTCATCTGGAGTTGGTTCACTTGCTGAAATGAATCCAGACGAAGCTGAGTCAAGAAGCCCAAACTTCCCAACTGTAGGAGCAGGGTCAGAGGACTGGGTGAATGCCATTGAGTTTGTTCCTGGGCAGCCCTACTGTGGCCGTAGTAAGTATTCTGAGGATCTTAAAAAATGTTGCTGAAGGGCTAAATCGGTTTGTCAGTGAGCTGAATCTTTCAGGTAACTTAAGACTTCGGTGAGTGGAAAATAATTTTTGAACCCCAATAGTACTGAATTAAAAATGTTTTAAAACCTAGTGTTATCCCCATATGTGATCGCTGCTCTACCACCTTTGGTCCTGGGATCAAATCCAGGCCTTGAACTTGCTGGGCAAGTGCTTTACCACTGAACTATGGGCTACACAGTTGACCGCCAACTAGTTCTTTGGGGATTTTGTTTGGTTGGCGGTTTGGGTTCTTTCTGGGTTTTTTTGTTTGTTTGTTTTTGAGAGACTTGCCTCAAACTCATGACCTCAAGCTCCTGTTTCTCTACTGATGAATACTAAGATTAAATTTCAGTTACACAAATTATTTGAATAGAGAGTTGAATTGGGCTTGATGAGCCACTGAGATGGGATGACCACTACATTCAAGGCCAGCCTGGGTGAGTTCCTACCTCAAAACCCAAGAAACTGGAGAGGCTTCCTGCTCTCCCAGAGAGACTGAATTCTGTTCGACTCCAGGGGATCTGATGCCCTCTCATGGTTTCTTCATGCTCTCCGGTATAGAACCCTCCACACATGTACACATAATTGAAAAATAAAACGAAAAACCAAGTGATGAGTGATGGTGGATACCTGTAAACCCATCATTGGATAGTGTGAGGTAGGCAGATTGCAAATTCTAAGCCGTCCTGGGCTACATAACCCTGTCTCAGACCCATGGAGCCAGGCACAGTGGCATACACTTTTAGTCCTAGAGGCAGGCAGATCTGAGTTTTATGCCAACCTGGTCTGTAGAGCCAGTTCCAGACTAGCTGGGGCTACAGGCTACAGATTCTGTCTCAGACAACAACAAAACCCCACTGGGAGAGACAGGGAAAACTTTGTTTAGTGGATGGACTGCCTCTGGATTTAAAGTTGTTTTGATTATTTTCTTTCAGTTAGGTTCTAAGTTTTACAGTTCATATATGTGCCTTATATACTGGGACCTTTACCATACTCTTAAACATTTCCAGCTGCCCCTTCCTGCACTGAAGTACCCCTGCAGGCCTCAGTGACCAAGGAAGAGTCGGAGAAGGAGCAAACCACGGTGGAGACAAAGAAGCAGCTTTGCCCCTATGCTGCAGTGGGAGAGTGTCGCTATGGGGAAAACTGTGTGTATCTCCATGGAGACTCCTGTGATATGTGTGGGCTGCAGGTCCTGCACCCAATGGATGCAGCCCAAAGGTCACAGCACATAAAAGTAAGTGCTCAAAGATACTATGTCACTGAGTGAGAAATCACATTTGCCTTTCGTATAAAAACATGTCGGTTCATTTCTGAAAAATCATTATTAAGTACCAATATATCTCCCAGGACTTAAGAAGTGCTTTGCCAAACAAGGGAAGTCTTGCTTCCAGGTGATGATAGTGATTCATACCTGTAATTGTAGCACTGTTGAAGCTTAGGGCAGGAGGATGCAGTATAATGCCCGTCTGGTATATAGCAAGGCTTCCTAGAAACAAGTCTTGTTTCCAGAACCTCAGATTTGGCTTTTTAAAAAGGGCTTCTTTTTCTTCATCCTTTCTTAGCAGTTTTCCTAAGATTCATATTGCTTGAGAAATAATGTATTTCATTGCTTGTTAGTATACTTAGAACATTGTATAATCATTACCACTATTATAATTAAGGCTCATTTCATCACCTTATGCAACCCCCTTAGAAGACCACTTCTGTTCTCCCTTCTAGCTGCTGGCAGCAGTGGATGTCTTTTGCTTCTGTGGAGTTTTAATTTTTCTTTTCGCTTATTTTGGTGGGTTTTTTTTTTTTTGAGACGGTCTTACTATATAGTCATGGCTGGCCTTGAACTCACCATGTAGCCAAAATTCCACCTCCTTCTGCTTCCCAAATGCTACCATGAAAGGGGTGTGCCATCACATGCAACTGGGACATTTTTGACCTTCATTTAGTTTTTGACAGGGTCTCCCTATAGCCCCAGCCTGCCTGGAACTCACTGTGTAGACCAAAGTGGCCTCCGCCTCAAAGATTGCCTGCCTCTGTCTCTGATGTGGCACTTCATTTTTATGGCTGTGTGCTGATTATATAGATATATCACATTTTTTTAAAGTTGTATATGTGCTCATGTGGGTGTGTGTACATGGAGGCCAGAGATGGACATCGGGTGTCATTTTTATCACTGTATACCTCTTTTCTTCCTTTTTTTTTTTTTTGGTCTTTTTTGAGATGGTCTGAAACTCAAAGAGATGCACCTGTCTCTACCTCTCAAGTGCTGAGATTAAAGGCATGGACCACCATGCCTGGCTTCTATACCTCATTTTTAAATTCAGGATCTCACTAAATCTGGAACCCAATAATTGGATAGGCTGATAAGCCAGGGAGCTCCAGAGATTAGCCTGTTTCTACCTTCTAGTACTGGGATTACAAATGCTCCTGATTTTTTTAAATGTGTGTTCTAGGGATTGAAATTGAGGTTCATGCTTGTGCAGCAAACACTTCAGTGCCAACATTGTTTTTCTGTTAATTCACCTTTGGCTAAACCATATATGTAGTTATATATAGTGTATACTATTTACACACACAGTAGTATGAAGTATATATACGTACAAACATTCACTCATGCCCAGTATGTACACACACACATATTTCCATTTCTGCATATGGGATCAGATGACAACTTGAGATTGTGTTTATTTCTACTGTGTTGGGGACCCAGGGATCAAATTCAGGTCATCTAAGCCTGGCAGTAAGTGCCTTTACTGGCTAAATCATCTCACTGGCCCTACCTTGGACAACTTTAAGGAAATGCTTAGCGTTTTGAACACCTTGCAGGCTTTCTGTAGTGCTGCCCTGTTTACAGTGCCAACAGTAGTGCACTAAGGTTTGATGCTTCGTTGTTGTTTTTTTTTTTTTTTTTTTTTTTTTCAATTATGCTGGGCATGGTAGTGCTGTATGCCTTTAGTCCAAGTAGACAGAGGCAGACAGATCTCTGAGTTGAAGGCCAGCCTAGTATACATTGAGTTCTAAGCCACTCAGGAGTACATAGTGAGACCCTGTCAACTACCTCCCCTCCCCCCAAGAAAAATCTTATTGGGAGATTACATGTGCCATAAGCCCACATGTGGAGGTCAGAGGGCAAACCTGGAGCTGTTTCTCTCCACCTTTTTTTCAGTTCTGGGTCCAGTTACTGGACTTGTGTGAGAAGTGCTGGCACTGCACATAGGTGTTTTGTTTTCTGAGATCGGGTCTATGTAACTGTCTATAGAGGGCCTCCTGCCTCTTTCTCCCAAGGGCTGGAATTAAATGTGTGCACCACCATGCCTGGCTCCTACACTTAATTTTAAGTGCTCTCTGTGGATGACCTTTTTGATGTTAAGACAACATTAACAAATCTGTTTATTGGAGTAAATTTTGCTTGTAGTTGTTTCTAGCTGTTATAGTGACTTGGTTGTGGGAGATAAAATATGCTATGATGTGAGATAACAGTTGAATTCTATTTTAATTGAATACTAGTTGTGTGGACCTGGTCAGGTTAAACCCCATGTATATTGATGAGTATAAATAACAACCTGAGGGAACAGGGAGATTGATGTATAAAAAGGAAAAAGTATGCATTAAAATGCTAACTGGTCACGTGGGAATTGTGGGTGAATTTTCTTTATCTGTAAGATAAGATAATGTGATTCCTACACTTGTGTTTCTTAAGATAAAAAGAATATAGGGTCTGGAGACATGGATCCACGGTTAAGAGCACTTGTTATCCTTCCAGAGGACCTAGGATCCATTCCCAGCACCCACATAGCAACTAACAACTGTCCTTAACTCCATCAAGTTCCATAGCATCTGATACCCTCTTCTGACTTCCGGGGCATTGCATGCACATAGTACATTTATATCCATGCAGGCAAAACACTCAAAAAGAATATGATGTCTACATGAAAAAAACTTGTACTCAGGTGTTCATAATAAACTTTTTTTCCCTTGCCATGTTGGAGTTCAAACCCGGAGGGTTGTATACATAAGGCAAGGGCTCTACTACTAAACGGCATATCCCTGACCCTTTCATGGCAGCATTATTTATGCAGCCTCAGAATGAAGATGGGTAAAGAAAATAGGTAGACTATTACTTAGCAATAAAAAGAGGATTAATCTTGAATGTGTAATCAATTAACCAAGCCTTGTCTCATAGCCACAGAACTGGCAACCACAGAATAATGATTGCTCACATGAGCATTTTGAGGGAAAATGAAGAACTGTTGATGAGTATGGAATTTCTGTTAGGTTTACAAACACATTCTTGTATTAGTCAGACAGTGGTGGGTATGGAGAGATGCCTCAGTACAAGTTTGTACTATACTACTCGTGCAGAGGTCCATGTCAGGTGCTCGGTGAACTCTACCTCTGAGGGGATCCAACTCAACCTCTTAGGGCAACTGTACTCACTTGAAAAGATACACACACATAATTAAAATATATTAAGTGGGTGATTTCAGTAAAGTTTTGGTTTTTTTTTTAGTGGTTTGGGGGGGGCAGTATTTTTTCTTTTTTAAGATACAGGGCCCTTGCTAACCTGGAGCTCACTGTGTAGACTAGGCTATCTTGAGACTTGGGGCTCAAACTTTCCTCCTGTGTCTGCCAATGAGTTATTACCCCCTGCTTCCCCTTTTTTAAAGGAATATAAATAATGTGTCTGATACATAATTGTCACCTGGAAAATGTTCTAGTTCTTTTTCTTCTGTTTTCTGTCAGGTTTTTAAAATTTTACTATATCTTTTCTTTTTTTGAAACAAAGTCTTACATGTCTGTATCATGGGCCAGCCTAAAACTGGGTTTTCTTGCCTCTACCTCCCAATGCTGTACCACCATGCCCAGTATCTTGACAGGTTTAAATGAGGGCCCTAATCCTTGTTTTCTACCCGTAAATCAGAAGAATCCGTTGAAGCTCTGAGGATCCTTCCAAGTGTTGGCCTGCAGGGGTGGTGCTCTACAGGGCTAGGGCACAGAAACTTGGAAAAGATTTCAAGTCTTTAAGTACATTTGTAGTGTTGTGAGGTGCCATAGTGTGCCTGTGTTTAATTATTAAGAAAGCTTTCTTTGGGAGCACAGTCTTTTCAACAGATTGTTTATCGCTAAGTCTTGAACCACGGAGTCGAAGTCTCTCAGACTACAGTGACCTGACTGTACCTCTTGTCTCCCCTCTTCCAGTCTTGCATTGAGGCCCATGAGAAGGACATGGAGCTCTCCTTTGCTGTGCAGCGCAGTAAGGACATGGTGTGTGGGATCTGCATGGAAGTGGTCTATGAGAAAGCCAACCCCAGCGAGCGCCGCTTCGGGATCCTCTCCAACTGCAACCACACCTACTGTCTCAAGTGTATTCGCAAGTGGAGGAGTGCTAAGCAATTTGAGAGCAAGATCATAAAGTGAGACTCCTCCCCAATCTTCGTTTGTGCTTTCTATTTTGGGGAAGAATTTAGTATCTTGTGCCAACGTCCAACCAGAAGGACCGCATTTAAATGCATGCATTTTATCCTGAACCTGGGGTGTTCTAATTGGGATTTCTTCTTTGTATTTCAGCTAGCTGTTAGGTTAGTTGGTGTATTTCATTGGAATGAGGAAACCCTATGTATCAGTTAGTGAGTCTTCATGCCTTTTCTGAGGAAATTGTTTAATGGTTTAGACAGTTTAGGCTCAGTGAACAAAGTTACCTAGCTCTGAATGTATGTTTCCTTAACCTTACACATTTTCCACTTTCCTATTCCATCTATTAAGCTAGCCAATAATCCACCATCCTATAAAGATTGTTCTCATAAATTGAGCAAAAACTACATAATCTAAACAGAGCAAAGTTACAAGAAATAAATTTATTTAAATGAAAGAAAAGGAGTCTGTGTGAAATGTCTTCTTTTGTTTTTTTTGTTTTTAACCCAAGTTTTTTTTTTTTTTTTTAATTGAACTGGCTAGCTAGCCATTGAGTTGGATTTATGAAGGAGATTGTCTTACCTCCAATTAAGAGTCAGTTGTGACTGTGGAAATGCTCACGTTCCTGTCAGTTAAGTCTTTAAAGTCTGGAGGTGACACACCGGGGTGTGTCTTAAAGAGTGGGCCCCAGGCAGGGAATGTGCACTGCAGCCTGTTCATTGTTTCCCAGGTCCTGCCCCGAATGTCGGATCACATCTAACTTTGTCATTCCAAGTGAGTACTGGGTGGAAGAGAAAGAAGAGAAGCAGAAACTCATTCAGAAATACAAGGAGGCAATGAGGTATGAGCACTGCAACCCGGGCTCACTTTGGAAAGGACAGTGCTGCCTTATGCACTCCTACCTCCTTCCTACCCTTCCTTTGACTTTCCAGGACAGTTCATTTTGTTACCCTCATAGCTGCCTATCCAGTTTGCCTCTCTTGCTATAGCATAGTCCTTGAATCTCTGCCAAAGGACTGGGTTATAATGAAGTCTGCTTCTAGTAGCTGAGGCCTGTAGAGAGGGGTCTACCTCATGTCGAGTCTGTGTTGTAGTTGTCCTCTGTTAATTCTTGTTTGTTGACTTTCCAAAGAGACCATCCCTGTACTGGATGGTACTAGCACTGGTACACAGCATAGACAATTGTGTTTCTAGTCAGTGTTTGATGCATTAATTAGCACATTTGTAGAACACACTTAGGGCACTGTGCACAGACGTCATGCTTTTACCCCTATTTAAAGAAAATCCAGATGATAGTCAAATACAGGCCTTAAGTCCACTGTGAATAAGGGTTGCGATATTTTCCTTTCCAGCAACAAGGCGTGCAGGTATTTTGATGAAGGACGTGGGAGCTGCCCATTTGGAGGGAACTGTTTTTACAAGCATGCGTACCCTGATGGCCGTAGAGAGGAGCCACAGAGACAGAAAGTGGGAACATCAAGCAGATACCGGGTAACTCTCACTGTTTTTTTAAAGAGGGGAAACACCACACTCTCATTTGAGTCCTGCACCTACTGGGGTCGGGGAAGAAGATAAACACTTAGGTCTGGGAGTGAAGCTAGAATAAAAGAGGAATCAAGCCTTGGAAAACTGGGAGGGGTAGGAAAGGAAGGAGGAGCGCAGGAAGCCCTAGCCTAAGCTTTTGGCATCAAGTAGCCAGAGGGGAGACCTTGCTAAGGTAGGCTTAAGTGAGAAGTCTGGTTCTTCATGCCCTCTGCTGGGCCCCACGGTTTGCCTTATAAACAACAGGATAGAAGACACTCCTCAACAGTGCCACCCCTATCATGGCCTTGTTTTTTACAGGCCCAACGAAGGAACCACTTCTGGGAGCTCATTGAGGAAAGAGAGAACAGCAACCCCTTTGACCACGACGAAGAGGAGGTTGTCACCTTTGAGCTGGGCGAGATGTTGCTTATGCTTTTGGCTGCAGGTGGGGACGACGAGCTGACAGACTCTGAGGACGAGTGGGACTTGTTTCACGATGAGCTGGAAGACTTTTATGACTTGGACCTATAGCAGCTTTGCGTGGCGTGTGAACTGGTCTGCGGAGCCTCAGACAGTAGCTGTCCCCTGTGCCGTGTGGCAGTGCGTGTGGCTCTCCTAGGCAGGCCTCTCAACTCCAGGTGCTGTCGTGATCACTTACCCAGGGCCTGCTCCTCCACCCCTCACCTTTCCCCAAGAGTGTGTTGTTTTCTCTGTTAAAAAGTTACAAAAATAAATCTTAAAGTTAGTTTTTTTGTAACATGAATTTAACTGTCAGACAGTTAGTGTAGGTTTGTTGCGTCATCTTGTTTTCAGCCAGGATGTTTTATGGACTTTGCACACTTATTTTGAGGACCCCAGGTTCAAAGGTAAACAAAGCACTGGCTATGCTTTGGGGTCCATAGATAGGGGCAATGGGAAAGGGGACCCAAATAGGCAAGTCATCCTCTGCACTAGATGTAGGAGGTGACCCCTCAAGGTTGGGGAGATCTGCAGCTCTGGTTTTGGATCTGCTCCCTGTCCTGTAATCCCTACCACATGTGCTTGTCCTGTGGTTTTTGTGCTCTTGTTTAATTGCACTTGAGGGATACTTCTGGGTAACCAGAACCAGGTGCGAATGTGTTGAGGTTAACATAAGAAAAACTTAAAACACATGAAAGATGCAGTGGTGTTCCATCAGTGCAGAGTTGGCAGTGAACTTCCAAGGGCCGATGGTTTGGGATGAGTGTGAACGAGCATGTGAGCAGCTTCCCATCTGTGCGTAGATGCAGTATTCTAGTATGCTTAGCCTTAGTGGTGTCAGCCTGGTGTGGCAGGTAGATCTTACAGGACCAAGCAGTGTATCAGTAGTTACTGTAGCAGTGCTAGTAGCTTGGTCTGTATGTGTACTAGAAAAATGGGATCAGCCATAGAGGTTAAATGACCTGGTAATCCCAATTATCAACACAAGCTGGGTCTTGGATGCACAGTTGTATTTAATGTTTTATGGTCTAGCCTTTCAGTCCAGGCACTTTTTGGAAAAACTTTTATCCTCATGTGAGGGGTTCTGTTCTGAGATTTTGTGTTTGTTTTTGTGGATATCTGCCTCATTCCATGAGGTTTGCAGGTAGACAGATGGATTCAAAACTCTTGTGAGGTGTTCATGTAGTGGAGGAATTGGTCTGTAGTAATCACTTCCACTGAAAGGGGGAGGCTGTGGTCATCCACAAGACAAGCAAAAAGTTAAGTTGCTAGAATTCCTTGATGGGAAATTTCACCTTTGCATTTTGTTGCTCTGTTTCCTGAAAATAACTTGGGAAATGCTCTGGATTTGTCCATCTGCCTCTCAGAGCCCACCTACTCCTTCACTTAAGAGGCGAGTTATTGTTGCAGAGGCTTCTGGACTTTGCAGCTGCCCTTTTGTAAGAAGCACTTTTCCCAAATAAAACAATAAAAAAAATGGCTTTCTCATTTGTGTGATGAGCTGTTTTCAAAAGCACAGATTTCAAATGTTGTCTCTATCACTCACTTACCTGAGTCACATTTCTGTGACTGTAGATTCACCGGGAGCAAGTGGCCTTCTTTTCAAGACATCGTGCCTCTAGAAATGCTTAGACAGGGCATCCATGCCAGCTGCCATCACCCAGTTGTTCTGCTTGTCTGAGATCTGCAAGACTTGAGTCCAAGCTGCCTTCATCCATCCCATCTCCTGGGACCACATCTTGTGGGTAGACCTACTTCAGGCTCCCAAATGAGGAAGGTGTAGGTTACATCAAATTGGACGATTGAAAGGGTAATTTTGTCATAAAATTGTATTGAGACAGGGTCTTACGTATCCCAGATGTGTTTGAACTTAACTGTAGTTGAAGATGACTTTGGACTCCTGATTTTCCTGCCTCTAGGATTTCAAGCATGTGCTACCATGCCCAATTTATGCAGTATTTTTTCTTGAACCCCAAGGCCTAGTGTGATGCTAGGCACTCTACCAACTGAACATCTTCAACCCTGGTTTTTGTTCTATTTTAATTTTTCAAATTTAATTTCATGTGTATAAGTGTTTTGCCTACATGTATCAGAGACTGGCTTCAAACTTACAGTGATTCTCTTTCCTTAGTTCTCAAGTAGTCTGACAGTTCTTTAATGACTAAAATAACAGCTATGGAACACCTGTTACTTCTGGAGTTGATTAGGAATCCATGGTACTGAAAATGTTCCCACATCTAGGAATCCTGTATGAATATGCTTATTGTGGCCAAGATGACCTTACATATCACTGAATCAGCTGCTTCTATGAGTTTATGTCCTGTTAGCTTCCTTCCAAAAGGAATTCCAAAAGTAGGTAACCCCAGCACTCAGATGGCAGAGGCAGGCGGATCTCTGTGAGGTCTAGGCCAGTCTGGTCTACATAGTTCTAGATCTGTTGGGGCTACAGGGAGACCCTGTCTGAAAAAAATAAATAAATAAACTGGAGATAAGTTCTGCCCTTGGCCTGATGGGATGCTGGTGCATGACCATAGGCATGCACCATGTGGACCAGCTTGTGGCTTTTTTTTTTTTTTTTTTTTTTGGTAGTTTTGGGTTTGTTTTTTTTTTTTCTCTCAAGACAGGGTCTCCCTGTAGCTCCAGCTGGCTTGGAACCTACTATGTAGACCAGTCTGGCCTTGAACTCACCAATACCCACCTACCTCTGCCTCTTGAGTAGACCATCACACCCAGCCATTTTGGTTTTTTTTGAGACGGTCTCATTGTGTAATGCCAGCACTCACTGTGTAGGCCAAGCTGCCTCAAACTCAGAAATCAGTTTTCAGTCTCAAAAGTGCTGGGATTAAAAGTGTGAGCCACCGTGCCTACCTGTTTTGGATTTTTCAAAAACATTTTATTTTTATTTATCTGAATGTGTGTGGGAGAGTGTATGTTACATGTGTGCAGGTGCTCTGAGAGGCTAGAGGGTGTGGATCCCCTGGAGCTGGAGTCAAAGGTGTTAGCTGTTATTGACATTGACTTTGCATCTTGTCTCAAGTGAGGTTGGCTATTAGGAAACAGTTGGTGTAAGTAGAGGGAGAGGCTAGAGATGGCTCAGAGTTCGGTGGCTTTTTTTCAATTATATTTAAAAATAAATTTAGAAGTTTTGAGACAGGATCTCACCACGTATTCCTGGCCAGCCTGGAACTTGTTATGTAAACTAGGCTGCCCTCAGTCTACAATCCACTTTAGTGGAGTACTAGAATTAGAAGAGTGCTCAACTGTGCCTGACTTCATTTTTATTGTCTGAATGTGTATTTTGCCTGCATGTATGTAAGTGTACCACATATATGCAATGCCCCTGGAGGCCAGAAGAGGGTGTCATATCTCCTGAAACTGGAATTACAGATTAGTGTTAGCCATTGTATATGCTAGGAACCGAACCTGGGTCCTCAGGAAAAGCAACATGTGCTCTTAATCACTGAGGCATCTTTCCAACCCCCTTCAACTACATTTTTATGTTTTTATCCAGTGTGTATGCACATGCATATATGTCATGATGCATGTGTGACGGATAGGGGCAATTTATGGGATGTGTGGGTCCTAGGGACTGACTCAGATCAGCAGACTCCTGCTGAGCCATCTTGATCCCCCCCCATCTTTAAAATTTTATTGTACAGAGGTGTTTGGTGTGCAGATCTAGCTCAGTTATAGAGCTCTTGAGTCATGTGTACATGGTCCTCAGTTCAATCCCCAGTACCAGAAAATAAAGCAAACTGTTCAGTGCAAAGGTGAAATGAATGTGTCACAGACCTTTGAGGATATTGCACAACACAGGTGCATTTAATGATACCTGCAGGCATTATACATGTACAATTAAAAAGAGTATGGTGACTCACCAGTAATCTCGATACAGGAGGCTGAGAAGACTTGGGGTTTGAGACTAGTCTGGAATACAGTGTTTGACTCTCAAAACACCCAAAAGTACTTGGTGGACAGGATTGAGTTAGTGTTATGGGACTCTGCACACAGTAACTGCTAGATTTCACTCTTGTGCTGCCACTTTATCAATAATAGAATGGCGAAGAGCTTCGGGGACAATTTTTTGGGTGTAATGTTTATTTTCCAGTTCTCATCTCAACGAGCAAACCTCAGAAACCCAAACCTGAATCAAGTACTTTAAACAGAAGTAGCATTTTCTTCATAATGGAATGCAAAATGTACACATTCACATTCTTGTGTATGCATAAATACCAAAACAAAAAATCAAATCCCATTAAAAGGCCTTTAATTCTCCTGCTCTTGGGAGGCAGAGGCAAGTAGATCTCTGAGTTCAAGGCCAGCCTTATTCAAATAGAAAGTTCCAGGCTAACCAGGGCTACACACTGAGGTCCTGTCTCAAAAAATGAAAGGAAGGAAGGGAGGAGGAAGGGGGTTAGTGAGGAGGGAAGGGAAGAGGAAGGAAGGAAAAGCAGCCTCAATTCCTGCCTTGGCTTTCTCTCAGTAAAGGGCTATCACATGGAAGAGTAAGATGCTGTTCAGAGGGTTTTATCACAGCAACAGAGAGCTAACTGGAACACGTGTCCTTTACAGAGCTCCATGAAGATTCTATTACCAGCATGCAAACATCTGGGTCGGTGAGATGGCTTGGGGTGAAGGTGCTTGCCACCAAACCTAAGGACCAAAGTTCATCCCTGGGCCCTACATGGTAGAAGGAGAGACTGAATTTCATTTTGTCCTCTGACTTCCACAGAGATGCAGTAGCATCCATGCACTCCCCCACACACATATGTAAACACAAAGCAATAAATAACAATTTAAAAAACAACTTCCATGGAAATGCCTAACATTTATGGAATGTCTAAAATATAAGCATATTTCCAGAAAACTGGGCTCTCTTCCTAGCTCTCAAGAGAATTTTTTGGGGGCTTTGGAGCTGGCTCAGCAGGTAAAGCACTTGCTGTGTAAATGTGAGGCTGGATGAAGTTCAGATCCCCAGAACCCACATAAAAAAACAGATGGGTGTGTTAGTCATAAACCAAAGCTAGTTGCAGGTACAGCCTACAACAAAACCTGAACCCTTGGAAGGTGGAGTTCAGCTTTTTGTATTCTTTTTCTGCCACGTACCATTACATCATTGTTAAAGGCAGCATTTCAAGTGTTACATGTACTATGGCAGGGTTTCCAGCTGCTATTTTTTGTTTGTTTGAGGCTTTTTTCAAGACAAGGTCTCAATGTAACAGGCTGGCCTATGAATTCCTGAGCCTACTGCTTCTACCTCCCAAGTGCTGGGATGGGATTACAGGTATGCATTACTGGGCCCAACTCTGGGATGTGTGTCTGCTATCTGGGGGCAGGAAGGGGGTGTCAGTATTGTGTGTCTTCCTCAATCATGTGGAGTGTCTTGCCTGTATGTATATAAGATCATCACATGTGTGCATTGCCTTCATAGGTCAGAAGGGAGTGGGGTTACTGACAGTTGTTAGCCACTGCCCAGGGTCCTCTGGAAAAGCAGCCAGTGTTCATAATTGCTGAGACTCTCGAGCCCCTCAACCTTAGTTTTTTGAGACAAGTTTTCTCACTGAACCTGGAGCGTGGCCATTAGGCTAGACTGGCTAACCAGTTCTGTCTTGACTCCCTAGCCCGAGGATGATAGTCACATGCTACCACACCCAGGTTTTTTGTGTGGGTGTGGGCACAGGAGATCAAACTCAGGACTCTGTGTGTGTGTGTGTGTGTGTGTGTGTGTGTGTGTGTGTGTGTGTGTGTGGCAAATACTGTACCAACTCAGCCACCTCACCAGCCCTCAGCCACTATCTTTAAATGCAATTTGCACTCATTCAAAAGCATCTGGGTAATTCTGAGACTTGCAGTAAACATTTCCTTCATTATTTCAACCAATCCTTCATAAAATTTGTTCATGGGATGAGTCCCATTTGGGGATTTTCCAGATGTGCCTCCCCAGCAGCAGAGTTTCAATTCCTTGTTTTTTGTAATTCCCTGACTGCCTTCCTTGTCTCTGTGCCTGTGACTGTGATCCTTTCTAACACTGCCCGGCTGATAATCCCCAGGGCAGAGATGTCCACTTTGCGGTGCACTGTCCTTCCCTCACTTTGGGGGCAGCGTAGAAATCTGTTCCTCAGGGCTGTGGAAAGGAAATACTCATTTATACTCACAAAATCTGGATTCTGGTCAGATTTTGGCCAAATTTTACTTAGGCCCAAGTCAACCATTTTCAGTGTGGTGTCTAACCTGCTTTGAGAAATGGATGTTATTGGATTTCAGATCCCTGTAGATGATCTGTTTTAGTTTTAGTTTAGTTGTTTTTGCTTTGTTTTGTTTTAATATTTTTTTTTTTTTTTTGCTGTAGTCCCCTCCCAGCATTCAGGAGTCAGAAGCAGGCAGATTTCTGTGAGTTCAAGACCAGTCTGGTCTATACAGTGAATTCTAGACCATTCAGGCCTATTCAGTGAGACCCTATCCCAAAAAAATCACTATTTTTATTTTATGTGTATGTGTGTTTTGCCTGCATGTATTTAAGTGTCCCACATATAGTGCTACAGAGACCAGAATAGGGGATCAGATTCCCTGGAATTGGAGTTACAGGTGAGCCACCATGTGGGTGCTGAGAACTAAACCTGTATCCTCTGCAAGAACAACACACTCTTAACCCCTGACCCCTCTCCGGCCCCAATGATCTTTTTTTCAAGGCAGAGTACCGTTCAGCTGATGAATGAGGCTCATGTTAGTTTTATGATTGGGTTTCTAGGACTATAGATGATCATTTATATCTCTGTTACAAAAGTTTCATCACAAACCACAACTAATAATTGTTTCTGGGATCAAAGGCATTTTCTCCTTTTAATGAAGCCTCCACAAGTTGTAAATAAAGGGAAAAATTAGAGCCAGGGAAGATCTTTTGCCCCAATCATTCCTCCCAGTAGATATTGACTTTTTTTTTTTTTTTTAAGTTGTATTTTAAGTTCATGCCTTTAATCCCAGCACTTGGGAAGCAGAGGCAGACAGATCTCTGTGAGTTCCAGGCCAGACCCTTCTCAAATGTTTTAGTACATTTATTTGTGTGACTGGAGGGTGGGGGAAGCATGGGCATGTTGAGGGAGTTCATTCTCATCCTTCTGCCATAGGGTTCCCAGAGATAGAACTCAGGTTGTCAGGCTAGTGACAAGTGCTTTCACCTACTGAGTGGTCTCACCAGCCCAAGGGTTGGCTCTTGATATTGCTTAGTGGCCAATACCATGAAGGGCTTGATCAACATTTCAGATGCATAGAAATCAATTTCTTCACAAAGAGGTCATTATTGATGACTTCATACAATACCAGAATTATTTCAGCCTGCCTACCTATTAGATGCTGTTTTGTTTGTTCAAAGTGAAGATGTCTCAAGGTAGGCACCAATATGTTTCCCTTTCATGGGTTCTGCAGGCCGCCATTGTTTTCACAATTCTACTGCTCCAGTCTTCTCAGGGACAATTTATAAGGAATGAAATACTAACAGATATTTCCTCATGCACTTGACACCTACAGACACAGACAAAATATAGCTGCATGTTATAATCATTCATTTTGAAAGATGTGGACCACCACACCTAGCCCGTGACTATTTATTTATTCATTCATTTACTTAATGTGTATGAATGGTTATCTCCTGCAGCAATGCTTGCAAAGGCCAGGAGAGGGCATCAGATCCCCTGGAACTGGAGTTAGGGACAGTTGTCAGCAGCCATATGGATGCTGAGAACCAAACCTGGGTCCTCTGCAAGAGCAGCTAGTGCTCTTAACCACTGAGCTGTCTCTCCAGCCACTATAATCTTTATTCTTCCAAGATGTCCTTTTAGGAACTTGATGTCATACAATGCCCTGGTTACCAGCTATACATGGGGATATGAGAAAATGCCATAATTCTGTTCCCTGATATGCTCAGTGCTGTGTCTGTGAAGCAGAGCCCATCGGGAATAGTTTTACAGGGCAGTTTTGAGCCTGCCAAGCTTCAGGAAAGCCTGTCTCACTCTATATAGCAGGCAAGACTTTTGTGTGCCTAATCCACAAAAGCCACTCCAATCCATAGGTCTCCAGGGTCCCTTTCAAGTGAATTCCTAGTGTAACTTCAACGGAAGCCCAGGCTGGTTAATTGCAGCTTGCTGATATTTGAGTGACCTCATTCTCACACATGGAGCCAGTTGGGAAGACTACTTCAATCCAGATTATCCCAGTGTGCATAACCCTAGAAGCTGGGGAGGTCCTCAGTGTGCTGTGCAGAGACAGGAAGAACTGGGGAGTTTGCAGAGTGCATTGTCTTCTACAGTGGTCAAGTTCTTCCTTTCAAAGCTCAAGTTATCTTGGTTTTTTTTTTTTGAAACAGGGTCTCACTGTGTAGCCCTGGCTGGCCTCAAACTCATGATTCTCTTGCCTCAGCCTCCCAAGTGCAAGTGCTTGGGTTACAAGTTGTACCACCACATCAGCTTTGACTGTAATTGTTTTGGATGATTGATCAATTGATGCATAGTTTCAGGTATCTGAAGCTGGCCCTCTGTCTTGCTGTATAGCTGGGGATGACTTTGAACTTCTGATTGGTACATGCTAGGCAAGCACTCTCTTACTGACCTAGGTCTCCTATCCTTGGCTGTAGCTATTTTGTTTATTTGGGTTTTTCTTTCCTTTTCTTTCTAGTTTTTTCTCCTCCTTCTTCCTTTTTTGCTGTAAATTTTTCAGTGTGTGTATAAATCAGAGGATTGGTAGTTGGTTCTTTCATTCATACTGTGCCCTGGGGATGGAACTCAGGTTGTCAGGCTTGGTTGCAAGCCTTGACACACTGAGTCACCTCACCGCCCTGTAATTATTTCAAACATACACTTTCATCTTCAGAATGTTGAGTAGTCTGAAGTTCTTTGTGAGGAAAGGATTTGCATTTTAACTCGATTTCTCTTGGAGCCCAAGGGTTGTTCTTTCTTGTCTCCCTGTGGGTGATCTGGTCAGTTAGGAAAACTGACCAGATCCTCTCCTAGCCTCAGGGCAACCTAGGGCAGCACTTGGGCTCATGATACTTAGTTGTTTCTCCATTTTTAGCCCCTAGAGATTGTTGTTATTCTTGTGACTTTAGCAGTGAACTTAGAGTTTTTAAAATAAATCTTTATCTACTGAAGGTATATGGCATACCTAGAAGTCCTAGCTACTCAGGAGGCTGAGGCAGGAGGATTGCTTGAGCTTAAGAATTTGAGGCCAGCCTGGAAAACCCAGTGAGACCCTGCCTCAAAAAGGATTATTTATTTATTTATTCATTTATTTATTTTAATTAAAAAAAATTTTTAGATAGAGTCTCCCTATTGTCCCAGCTGGCCTGAAACTTGCTATGTAGACCGCTCTGGCCTCTCTGCCTGCTTCTGCTGCCTGAGTCCTGGGAGGCATGTACCACCAAACCTAGATCCCTATTGTTTTTTGAGACAGGTCTTGTCTTTGCTGTGTAGCCCAGGTAAGCCTTTAATTTGTGATCCTTTTGCTTTTGTCTCCCAAGTCCTAGGAATCTAGGTTCATGCCACCATGATTGGCCTCCTTTGTGTTTGTGTAAATTTATGATTATTGTCTTCATTTATTTATTTTGCAGTGCTGGGGATTGAATAGAGAACATTGCACATGATAGGCAAGTGCTGTACCACTGAGATACCCCTGACCCTGTTTTTAGTTCTGAAAGTACAGACTACTTTGCCTTGAGAAGGCCCCAGCTGTTCTTTGGTCACATCTCATGGAAGGCCACACAATGCTAATTATCTAGGAGGGAATTTAATTTCAATGCAGAACTGACTTCTGAAACAGCAGATGACCAGACGTTTTAGGACTCACGGTGGATATCTCTCCCATCCCTGTTCTCCCAGTGACAAAGGGGAAGCCAATTCCACAACCCACTGTGGTTCCTGACCATTGACAAGACAGCATTTCTAGTTCTTAAGGCAACAGGCCTTGCTCCCCAGATGAAGACCTGGCTGTGAAGGTCACAAAGCATCCTGGCTTTCCGTTGCAGGCTTTTCTACACTCTCTGCCTGAGCTGTTTGCAATTGCTCCAGAATGTTCCAGACAAGGGAAAGGGGAACAGTGGTCCTGAACCACTTCTCCAGGGCCTGAGCTCCTGGCTTCACTAGGAACCCATGGAAACAGTGGGATTGCCGTTCTTTGGAGTCTATGGAGTAAACTGACACAAAGTGCTGCCTGTCCAGGCTGGAAGGAGGAAGGACCAGTGGCAAGTCCAGGCTTCGACCTGCAGTGCTCCAGGAGACCCCTGGCTTCTGAGCTGGCCTTCCACCCCTTCAGCAAGTACAACGGCTCTTCTCACCAGTGCCCTGGGCCACAAGAACCGGGCTGGAATCTGGGGGGAGGCTGAGCTGGGCATTTTCCCCATACAGGTGCAAGCTATTGCGGGCAATCAGCTCCTTTGCCATGAGCACGAAGACTTCGTCGATGTTCCTGGACTCCTTGGCTGATGTCTCCAAGACAGCCAAAAGGCCGTACTTCTCGGCCAGGGTACAGGCATCCTCAAACAGGACATGCCGCTTCTCCCACAGGTCTGATTTGTTCCCTGCAGGTGAAAGACGTTCCACTGAGCAATGTACCTGTTTTTATGCAGCTGAGCTCCCTCTCTCTCTCTTCCCCTCTCTCCTTTGTGCTATTGTTTTTCAGTATTTATTTGATGGAGGGGGAGTGTGCACACAAGCCACAGTGAATGTGTGGAGGACAGAGGACAACCTATGGGAGTTCTCCCTTTCCATTTTGTGGGTCCCAGGGATTGAACCTGTCAGGTCTTTGATTTGGTGGCAAGTGTCTTTCCCCACTGAGCCACCTTCTCGGCCCTCTTTGTGTTTTTTGAGACAGGTTCTCATATAACTTATGCTAGCTTCAACTTTATGTAGCCATAGTTGGCCTTGAGCTACCTTCCTGTTTCCACCACCGAGACACTGGGATTACAGGCAGGTGACACCATGCTTGTTTTTGTGGGGTTATGTTCGCTTGTTTGTTGTTTCTTTTTGAGATTATGACTCAACAATGTAGCCCTGGCTGGCTGGAACTCACTATGTACAGTAGGCTGATCCCAAGGCCTTGCTGGCCAGCTAGTCTAGTCTAGCAGAGTTGACCAGCTCCAGGTTCAGTGTCAGACAGTATCTCAGATAAGAAGGTAGGAGAGCAAGGAAGGAAGACACCCAATACTGACCTCCGATCTCCACAGGCACATGCATCTATAGACGTGTGTGCACACGTGGAGAAGATGCACAGCACAGGGCAAAGGGGCTGGTTTAGAGAGTGGCCCTGACCCAGTCTTGCCAGGAGAACCCTTGCTCTAACTCTTGTTTTTGTGGGCTGGCTCTCTTGTGATCTTTGCCTTCTCTGGGGCATGGCTGCTTGGTTTTTCCTAGGTTCCTCGGGCTTGCAACTTAACTCTAACATCAGGCCTTCATTATCTGAGGAATATAGATGAATTAACTCCTTCAAACAAATGAATTTTCTTTTTTTAAAAAAATTTAATTTCTTTTTGCGGGGGCAGCTGGACAGATTGCTCAGCGATTAAGAGCAGCCATTCCAGCACCCACATAGCTGCTAACAACCATCCAGAACTCCAGTTACAGGGGAATCTGATGCCTTCTTCTGACTCTGCAGGCATTGCACAAAATAGAGGTGTATTTACACATGCAGGCAATACACATATACACCTAAAATAAAAATAATAATTTTAAAAAGATAGGGTCACATGTAACCCAAGTTGGCCTCAATCTGCTGTGTCGCTGAGGGTGAACTTGAACCTCTGATCTCCTGTGTCTACCTCCCTGAGTGCTACAATTACAGCATAAACATTATGATTTTCTGTAAGCACAAAAGGATTCATTTTACTTTAAACTCTGGAAGTTTGTGTAGTTGAAGTTTCTGTGAATTGTATACGTGTGTGTATATGCTGTATGTATGTGTTCATGTATGTGTATATGTGTGTATGTACACGAGACCAAAGGTTGATGTGGGTGTCTTTCTCCATCACACCTTTTAAAAAATTAGTATTTGCAGGGTGTGGTGGTACATGCCTTTAGTCCCAGCACTTGGGAGACAGAGGCAGGCGGATCTCTTGTGAGTTCAAGGCTAGCCAGGTCTACATAGTGAGTTCCAACTGGGACTATAGGGAGATCCTGTCTCAAAAAGTAGTATTTATTTTCATTTTATGTTGTATGAGTGTTTTTGCCTGCATGTATGAGTACACTTGTGTTGTGCAATGCCCACAGAAGCCAGAAGAGGGCACTGGATCCTTTGGAAGTGGAGTTACCAATGATTGTTAGCTATCCTGTGAGTGCTGGAAACCAAACCCCGGTCTTCTACAAGAGCAGTCCACTGCTCTAAACCACTGAGGCATCTCCCCAGGCCCCTCTACCTTATGTTTTGAAACAAGGTCTCTTCATTGGACCTGGAGTTTACTAATTCACCTAGACAGGGTGGCTAGTGAGCTCCATTCAGGATCTTCCTGACTCTGTTCTCCAGTACTAGGGTTACAGATGTGTGCTGCAGCACCTGACTTTTACCTGGGTGCTGGGGACTTGAACTCAGGTCCTCAGCCTTGTACAGCAAGTATGACTCACTGATTCACACAGAGTGACTGAGCCCTCTCCTCCTGGTTTTCCAGTCTGAGTCTCACTATGGAGCCCACTCCAGCTTTGAACTCTCAATTCTGCCTCACCCTCCTGAGAACTGGGATTACAGGCATGTGCAGCTGTGAGCAGCTTCCTATGAATTCTCATGTTGGTTTGTTAGGTTTCATTCGGGATCCTACACACTGCAAGTGATCATTTAGTGGTCAGTCAGTCATCTGAATGGCTCCCTGGAGATTTGGGGCCACTTGACTGTTAACCTCAGCCTTCTGCGGTACTTCCCAAGTGGTTTACACAGCATGCCATCTACAGTCTGCTGGCAAGTCTTTCATAAGGCTGACCCTGCCTATCTCAGACTCTCCCCTCCCCCAGGAACTCTTGTGTAGGGGTGTAGAATCTGTTTTGTTTTGTTTTTTTAATGTCTGAGTGTATTGCTTGTATGTGTGTAAGTGCAACAGTGTTGTGCAATGCCCACGGAGGCTAGAAGAGGGCATTGGATCCCCTGGAACTGGAGTTATGGATGGTTGTTAGCTGCCATGTGGGTGCTAAGAATCAAACCTGGTTCTCTGCAAAAGCAGCCAGTGCTCTTAACCACTGAGCCATCTCTCCAGCCTGGAATCTGCACTTTTAACATGCTTGCACCACCATACTCTCACTCCTAAATTAATCTGGTGGGAATCTGAGGAAAATGCTCTCTGAGGTACCCACTCATCTCTTGTGCTCTTAGGCTTTCATACTGCCCAGGAAAGCAAGCTGAGTGTCAGGTGAGGGGACCCAGAAAGAAAAACGACTTGGAGAGCTTCCTACCTATCAGCATAATGACCAAGTTAGCTGCTCCATATTTTTCTATCTCATGAATCCAGTGAGGAACAGACTCAAATGTGCATCGCCGGGTGAGGTCGTAGGCAATGATGGCTGCATGGGCGCTGCGGTAGTAGCTCTGGGTGATGGTACGGAAGCGCTCTTGGCCCGCGGTGTCCCACACCTGCATCTGTAGAAGGACGGGAAAGAGTCCTGTCAGGAGTTCCAACAACACAGGAATTCCTTCACTTAAGTTATCCTAAAAATAGTTTTCCTCAGGACCTCCCAGATAGTTTGGTAGATAAAGGCACTTTGCTGCCAAGCCTAGTGAACTAGTTCAATCCCTTGGACCCATGTGGTAGAGAACCAACTTTCATAGGTTGTCCTCTGTCTTTGGGCTGTGCTATGCATGCCCACATATTCACAGGTGCACATGGTAAATACATGTAATAATCAAAATTTTAAAACCACAAAGATGGCTGGAGAGATGGCTCAGGGGTTAAGAGCACTGACTGCTTTTGCAGAGGACCTGGGTTCGATTTTCAGCACCCACATAGTAGCTAACAACAGTCTGTAACTCCAGTTCTAGGGGATCCAATGCCCTCTTCTGACCTCTGCAGGCACTGCATGACGCAGGTGTACTTACATACATGCAGACAATACACACATACACATAAAATAAAAATAATAAATAAAATATTAAATCAAACCATAAGGAACAAATAATTTCCTCGGTCTCACTTTTATGTATTTGGATTCAGCAGGGCCTGGAATCTGTTCCATCCTATGCTCTCTGGGTGATGTGGATGGATGGGTTCTCAAGTTTGGGAATCACCACCTTAGGGTCTCTTCTACCAGAGAGGACCTGTTGATCCTGGGTCTGTTCCTTTGCCTTTTCACCTCAATCATTCATTGGCCTAGATTTTGGGGATCATATTTTGAGCTTACCTGCTGGTAGGTATTCTGAAAAAGGTAATGCTGTAGGCTGAACTGGTTTGGTTTGGGACCACTCAGGCTGGCCACGTTTACATCGTTATCACCATGCTTTGTAACTTATCCTTCCAATAGGGTCTGAATACCTTAGTATCTATTTTTTTTATGTGTATGAGGTATTTTTTAGATTTATTTAGTTTTATTTTATGTGTATGAGTGTTTTGCCTGCATGTATATAAGTGCATCACATGTGTGTAGTGCCCTTGGAGGCTAAAAGAGGGGTCAGATCTCTTGGAACTAGAGCTAAAGGACAGCTATTAGCTGCCACATGGGTGCTGGGAACTAAACCTGAATCTTCTGCAAGAGCAGCCAGTGCTCCTAACTGCTGAGCCATTTCCCCAGCCCTCCTTTTTGTTTTGTTTTGTTTTGAGGGTTCTTTGACCGGGGTGGGGGAGAGTATCTCCATATAGTCCTAGCTGTCTTGGAACTAGCTAGGTAGAGCAGGCTGACCTTGATCTCACAGAGATCTACCTGCCTTTGCCTCCCCAATGCTGGGATTAAAGGTATGTGACAACATGCCCAGCTCCGAATATGAGTATTTTGCCTGCATGCATATATGTGCACCATGTGTGTGTCTGCTGTTCATGGTGGCCAGTGACAGATCTCCTGGAACTGGAGTTACTGATGGTTGTGAACTGCCATGTAGGTGTTAAGAACCAAACCCAGGTATGTACCACCATGTAATTGTTGGTCTTTTTCTTAGATATTTATCAAAGCTCTTTTCATATCAAGGAACTTAGCCCTTCTTCATATTGCAAATATTTCTTTCCAGTTTGTCATTCTTCTTTTGACTTTGTTCATTGTATTTTTCCAGCATGTGCAAAATTTGACCTTTAGATAGCCTTAGCCATATTTCCTTTTATGGGTTTTGTGGTCATACCTGATTTCCTCATTCCGGTTTGGTAAGTGTAGGGTTCAGGGTTGGGGACTGACCAAAAACAACATAGTTACCCCTGATGCCCCTCTAACCTTCACTTTCTTGCCATTGATCTCGAGGGACCGCACTGTGAAGTCCACCCCGATGGTGTTCTGCTGTGACTCGCTGTAGACCCCGGATTTGAAATGCTGTACCACACACGTCTTCCCTACATTGGAATCCCCGATGAGGATGACCTTGAACAAATAGTCAACGTTCTCATCTACTACCCTGGCTGAGCTGGAGAACTGCATGGCTCTGGCCTCCTAGAACAGACCAAGGGAGGAAAGAATGAATTCAGTTTCTCTCTGGTAAGCACCCACCAGGCACCAGCACCAGAGATCTGGTAGAAGACAAGACGGGGCAGTTATGACTTTCACAGGGCAAACATTCTCATAGGAGAAGGATGTCAGTGACTGGCCAGGTGTGGGGCTTTGCCCCACAAACTCACCCCTGCCTTAGGGTATGTGGAAAGGGCTGCAGGGGCGACTTCAGATTGATGAGCCTGTTCTCTAGTAGGAATAGCATGCAGTTAACTCTCCTCCTGGATTATAGCACTGCTGAAAAACCGGTCCTGGAGATGCGGTACCCAAAGAATGTGACAGTGGAGGAAATGCTTACAGGACGGACTCCCCTGCTACCATCGAGGTGAGGACACGCCCACCCAATAGAAGATAGCCACCCAGTCAACTGACAGGATTTGACTGGGCAGCCAGTTTAGGGAAGAATCATGTGGACTTTTTAAAAAGTTATTTTGGGCGCCGGAGAGATGGCTCAGAGGTTAAGAGCACTTACTGCTCTTCCAGAGGACCCAGGTTTATTTCTCAGCACCTACATGGTGGCTAACACCTGTCCTTAACTCCAGTTCTAGGGTATCCAATGCCTTCTTCATGCAGTGTCTGGGGTACACTTAAATACATGAAGGCAACACATTAAGGTACATAAAGTAAAAAGGAAATCTCTTTTAAAAGTGTATTATTATTATTATTATTATTATTATTATTATTATTTGACAGGGTCTCACTAGGTAGCTTCTGTCCTGGAACTCAATATATAGAACAGGCTGAACTCAAACTCACAGCAGTCCACTAGCCTGTGCCTCCAGACTGCTGAGATTAAAGGTATGGGCCACCATGCCGAGTACACACATATGGTCTTTTTATTCTGGGGAGCACTTAATTTATTTTAACTAGGAAATGAGGATTTTGTGGATATTCAAAATTAAAATCGTAGTTAGAATGCTATGGGAAATTTTAATATGGAATAAAAAATAACTTAAAGATTTCTAATGGCAGTGTTTGCCAAATTAAGTGATCATCAGAATTAAGTGGGGGAGATACATTCCTGAGACCTATCCTGGACCTACTCCATATATTTTTAAATTAAAGACAGGGGGTGGTGCAAGGGAGACAATTCAATCAGAAAAGTGCTTGCTTTGCAGGGACCTGATTTCTATCTGCAGAACCCACAGAAAAGATGCCTGGCATGGTGGCCTGGGGGGTGGGTGTGAACAAGCTCTGGGGGGTGAATATGATAGGATTCCTGGGGCTCTCTGGCCGGCCAGCCTTGCTACTCAGTCAACTCCAGGAAATGATAGACCTTGTCTCACAAACCAAGGTGGATGACACCTAAGGAACATGTGGACACCTGAGGTTGGCCTCTTATCTCCACGTGAATAGGCACACGTGCACACACACATAAACACACAGATAAATTTTTGTAATCAAAAAAAAAAAAAAAAAAAAAAGCAGGAACACACGTGAGCCCCCCAGTAAGCCCAATGACCAGATTGGAGGAAGATCCATCAATACAATCATTCAAACTTCCCTGATTTAATGCCCACCTATGCTTGAATATGTTTCATCACAAGGAATTCAATTTCTCCTATTGTGCATGGGAGCAGCTCTAAATTCCTTGAGTTGAAACCTGTTTCCTGGGATTTCTATCGGTCAAAGCTTCGAGCTCCCCTCGGTCTGCCATAGCATGTCTAATGTCATGCTGCCACATGACAGGTCATCAGATACTTGAAGCAGCAAACATATGCCCTCAAGGTGAAGACCCTTCTGAGCTCTAACTGCCATCATGTCGTTGTGCGATATTTAGTCAGATAGCTGTGACAAATATCTCATGATAAGTGCAAGCTTTCCCGCATTGATGATTGAATTTGGCTGCTGTGAATTGCTCTCGTCTTTGTACACACTTCATTTCTTCCTGATTTATTCTTTCGTTTTCTCTACTACCATAAACAAGACCAGGTCTATATTATCACACAAAAATACACCAAATATCCAATCTATACATAGAAACCCAGGGCTTCAAAGAGAAGAGTGGAAGTCCCAAACCTGGTTTTGGACGCCTCTGAAATTATATATGGATGAGTGGTTCAGCAGAAAAGAGACACAATCGAACCACCTTTTTTCCCTTCTAGAAGACTTCAAATAAAGAAAGCCAATCTATTTCCGGCGTCTTATCACCATAACTTGAACTAAAACTTTGTGCATTCTTTCTCCCTCGAAGTCCCCCAGTTTCTACAAAAGCCCCCATGACATTAACCTACAAGCCCTGCAAGGAGAAACTGCAGAGTCCTCCTAGACGATGCCCCCAGTCCTACATCCGCAGCCTTCACCACCCTGGTTCACCTGTTGCTTACCTGTCCCCCTCTCTCACCTTGCTGGCAAACGGGTAACGTTTCCTTTGTAGCCCGAGGTGCCTTTCTTCCTCCTGCCTTGCTGCTCGGTGGGAACTGTAGTTCTGGCCCCAGGTGTCAGGTTCAGTGGCCCGAGAAAGTGAAAGGAAAACAAGAGCAATCCCTCCCACCTGTGCTGAATTCGAAGCACCCATAGGGTACAAAGCCCAGGTGAGGTGTGGGCCAACACAGGGCCCAGCACACGACCAGCTTTCCCTCCAGCATTCATCAGACCAGCAGACAGCCTGGAGAGGAATTTTCTGTCCACTCAACTGACACCTGCTGTTTAAGCCGCCCTGTTCCTTCCTTCGGCTCCTCACCAGACTCCTTCCCGCATCTTCCCTGCTCTGGCTTGTTTGGCTGGGCTAAGGGTTGTTAGCTGAGAGGACAGCATTTACATGGGAATCTGGGTCTTATGTGACTTGTTTTGTGGGTTAGAAGAATTCATTGAGAAGCCACCTGAAGAAACGTGGTGCTTAAGTAACTGAAAAACAAAACAAAACAAAACAAAACAAAACAGGGCTGAGAGTATGGCTCAATGGGTAAAGGTGCCTGCTGCCAACTCTGATGACTGGAATTCCATCTCCAGGTTCCTCCAGGCAGCAAGTTGTTCTGTGACCACGTGCATACCTGTAGCATGCACACATACACATGCAAAATAAACAAGCAGATGTAAAAAACAAAAAACCTAAAACAGAAAAACCTCAAGTCAACCAAACAAATGCCCCCAAATTCAAAGAATTTTGAGCAGTTGGTTTAGCTCAGTGATAGAAGACTTGCCCAGCAAGTGCAAAGGCCCTGTGTTCTGTCCCTCAGCAATAAAAGAAAAATAAATAGAAATAAAATAAAGAACCTTGATCATGTACGAACACACACACAGGAGGGAAAGAGGGGGAGAGAGAGAAAGAGAGAGAGAGAGAGAACAAGTCAGTTTCCATCTTACTCAGAAGTTTTACCACACAGCCAAGATTAATTTCTAAGTTTCTAAGTCTGAGAAATCCTAGAATTGATTAGTCCTTGATTCTGGCAGCAGCAAAGATCTAAATTTTCTATTTCCATCCACAGAGTCTATTAATTTTATACTCTATTTCCTGCTTCTTACAGTCTATCATACAACTACATTTTCAGGCTGGAGAGATGATCTAATGGCTAAGAGTGCTTGCTGTTCTTCCAAATGACCCACATTCAGTTCCCAGCACCCATGTTAGGTGGCTCACAACTACCTGTAACTCTGGCTCCAGGGAGCCTGACACCTTCTTCTGGCCTCCATGGGCACACTCCCCCACAACAGATAAATAATCATGACTCTTTCAAAGAAGAACTAGATTTTTCTCTTCTAGGTATAAAAGCAGTTAAACAACCCTATGTATACTGGAGGAAAAATAGAATCAGAAATATCCCAATTAGGGCTGGAGAACTCAGTGGTTAAGAGCACTGGCTGTCTTGCAGAGGACTCCCAGTACCCAGTATGGCAGCTAACAATTGTCAGTAACTCCAGTTCCAGGGGATACAATGCCTTTTTCTGGTCTCTGTGGACACTACATTCATGTGCACATACCTTCTTCCCCCATAATTAAAACATAAAATAATATAATTAAAAAAATCATAATATACTTCATTAATAAGATAGGGTCTTGTGAAATGTTTGGGTCGGTTGAATATCCAAAATTGTATTGAAGGTAACATAAAATGTATTTCTTGCTATGGGTTGGGGTTCAAAAAATTTGAGAAGCCCCCTTGGGGCTAGCAAGATGGCTCAGTGGGAAAAGGTGCTTGCTGACAATCCTGAGGATCCAAGTTCAATCCCCAGGACCTACATAGTAGAAGGAAAGAACTGATTCCCTCAAACTGTCCTCTGGCCTCCACATGACTGCCATGTTATATCCACATACACAATAAATGAATGAAAGTAATTTCTTTTAAGTGTGAGTGTCCTTGAAGTAGAAGACAATTGTTCCCTATTCAAGAACATTGTTTCTATGATGCCTTTAAATAACCTTTAAGATATGATTCATCTTATCCAAATTCCACCCGCACATTGATCTTCAGGAATATCTCTTTTAAGCAAGGTAACTCAAGCTGGCAGATAGCAGTGAAAAAGCAAGACACTGCCAAATGTGCTGCTGCTGATTGTGGTGTTGAGAGCCACGCCAGACATGTATAACTAAGAAACTGAATGTAGGTCAAGATCCATCACAGAGGTATGGGTCGGGGCAGGAAATACATCCTTTCAATGTCAGTGTCTGTGATGGTATGTGTGAAATGTTTTCTTTCTTCTGGTAATGATTACTGTAAGACAAAATAAAACATACCAAATGTCAGACCCAGTCACATTGCATACTGGGAGAGTACTTACAGGCATAAGTCAAATGTTAAAATAACCGGCTGGCCTCTCTACTCCATTTATTTATTTACTTTGAGACAGGGTCTCACTCTATATCCCTGGCTCTCCTGGAACTCACTATGTAGACAAAGCTGACCTTGAACTCACAGAGATCCATCTGCCTCTGCTTCCAGAGCGCTGGGATTAAAGATTGTGCCACCACACCCAGCTATTTTTACTATTTTCTTTTAAAATATTTTATTTATTTTTACTTTTAGGTGTACAAGTATTTTGCCTGCATGTATATAAGTTTACCAGGTGTATGAATGGTGCCTGTGGAGGCTAGAAGACACTGTCTGATCCCTGGAACTGGAATTAAGGTTGGGTGTTAGACACTGTGTGGGTCCTGGGAACCAAAGATAGGTCCTCTGCAAGAGCAGCGAGGGCTCTTAACTGCTGAGCCATCTCTCCAGCCTCTATTATTATTATTTTTAGACAAGGTTTCATGTGGCCCAAGTTGTCCTTTAACTATTCTACATCATTTTAAAATCCACAAGGAGAAAAGCAGAATTCAGACAATCTGGAAATCCACTTACTAGCTTTTGCCTTTTGCCCAGACCTCGTCTACTGGAGGAGCTTTCCTTGGCCATCTGGTTGGAATCTTCCCCTGTCTCACCTGCCTGTCTCCTTCCTTTCATTGTTCTCTTCATGTGCACTCTGAGCTGGGAAAGACATTTGGATGTCCCTGTGTTGGGGTTTGGGGCTGCAGAGCAAACAGGTTTCACTGTTCTCTTGAGGTGGCTCTAGGGCTTCTGGCTTCAGCCTCAGTTCAGTGCTGGGTGAATCTAGGGTCTGCTGGCGTGCCTTCAGCTTTCTTAATCAGAATCCTTCGGGCCTTTGGTCAGGTTTGGGTAAAAGTTTCTTGTGCAAGTGAAAAGTTTGAACAGCCTCCTGGATATGGTGAGATTAGGTGGGAAACCGACCAGGCATGTCACAGAAAGTAATATTCATCATGTCCACATGGAGATATTTCTGCAGAGCTTAGCTTCATGTTTTGTGTTTATCATGATTTTTGGAATCTTGCTTTGAGTGTTGGAAATAGAAGGAAGCTTTCTTCTTGTTGTCTGGCCTTGAAAACTTTTCCAGGAGATTTGGCTCCATTTCCTTTCTTCTTCCTTTCTGAAGATTTGTTTATATTTTATGTGTGAGTGTTTGCCTGCATGTATATAAGTGTTCCATATGCGTACAGCACCTGCAGAGGCCAGAGGAGGATGATGGGTTACTTGGAACTGGAGCTACAGTTGTGAGCTGCCATGTGGGTACTGGCAACTGAACCCAGGTCCTCTGCAAGAACAGTCAGTGGTCTTAACCTCTAAGCTGTCTCTCTAGTTCCTTTTATTTTTATTTTTAAAGATTTATTTTATTTTTAATTACGTATATGTGTGTGTCTGTGTGTAGATATGTGTAGGTGCCTATGGAGGCAAGAGGCATTGAATCTCCTGGAGCTGGAGTTCCAGATGATTGTGAGCAGGGTCCTTTACAAGAGAGTACATGCTCTTAACTGCTGAGTCATCTCTCCAGCCCCAAGGTATTCTTGACCTGAGTAATGGTGACAGAGGTTATCTACTTGAGAATATATATATATATATATATATATATATATATATATATATATATATATTCATACATGTATACACACAGATCCCAGATGTGCAGACATATTTCACTTTACTTATTTTTACAATAATCATTTTTTTTGGTGCAGGGGATAAGGTATTGCTATATAACTCTGGCTAGTCTAGTTCTTGCTATGTAGCCCAGGCTGGCCTCAAACCTTCCTCACTCCCCCTACTCAGCCTCCTAAATTCTGGGGTTGTATGTACATCACTATGCCAGGCATAATTTTTACCAGTTTAAAAAAAATTTTAGGCAGAGTTGAAGTTTATTATAAAATAGCTTTTTAGCATACATTTATGCACAGGGTTAAATAGAGAGTTACTCAGGGAAAAGGATAAGACATACCCACGTGTAGATAGATGTGAGCTTGAGAGTCTATTTTTGTTGTTTAAGACATAGTTTCATGTAGCTCTGGCTGGCCTGGAACTTGAAATCCTCCAGTCTCAGCCTCCCTAACGCAAATATAAGGTATACTTGGCTGATTTACTTTGGCTCACTCTTACTTCACATTTCCCAACCACATCTTAATAGGTGGAGATGGTTGATACTAAGAACCTGTTTATAATGGACTATGTAAGGAGGTGATTTTTTGTCACCTTAAGAATTGCCTATAATGTGCATCCCATTGGGGTTCAATGATTTGAACAATAGAACTACATTCTCAGCTGAGTGTGCTGGCCCAGGCCTTTAGTACCAGTACTCGTGAGACAGAGGCAGGTGGATCTCTGTGAGTTCAAGGTCAGCCTGATCTACATAGTCAATTCCTGGCCAGCTGGGGCTCCAGGGAGACACTGACTCAAAAAGACCAAAAAAACCCCCCAAAAACTCCTACATTCTCTACTACCTTTGTAGAAAGGTTTTCTGCGTTAAAATATACACATATACATGTATATGTAATTTTATGATATGTTATATATTAATTTTTATATAATATATATAACATTTTTAAAAGATAGAACCCAAGGCCTTGAATGATAGCCAAGTGCTCTACCATTAAGTTATAGCTCTAGACTCTAGATATGGAGCATTTTCTTTTGTTGTTTGAAATAGAGTCTTGCTATGTAGTTTTGGCTAGCCTAGAACTTTTAACAACTCTGACTTTACTTTCCTAGTGCTGAGATTACAGATGTGTGTGTGCCACTACACCTGGCTTTTTTTTTTTTTTTTTGAGACAGGTCTCTCACTAGAAAGCTTTTAGTGACTTGGAATTTTCTATGTAGCACAAGGTGGCCTCAAACTCCCAGCAATCCTCCTGCCTCAGCCTCTCTAATGTTGAGATTACAAGCCTGAGCCACCATACCTGACCAGAAGTATTTCTTTAGAGGTTTATTTCCTCCACGGTTGAAAGACAGCCCAGGAGGGCAGCAAACTTTACTCAGAGACAGGTGTTGTTCGTCTTTAATTTCTGTAGGAAGCTTCTAGGATAATAACAGGCATGATTTATTTGAGTGGGGCTGGCAAAGGGGTGCAGGGCTGTTAATGACACTGACCGATGAATGGCCCTACCTATATGGACAACTGCATTTAATTAATTTAAGCAAAAACTTAAAGCACAGTAATGAGTTTTTTTGAAAAAATGTTCAGTCTATCAGTTCTCCCTAATTCTCTTTCTCACTGCCCTTTTCAGCTAACATTCTTGGCTATTGTCCTTACTCCCAGGATCGCAGTTCCCAGGGACTTTGGGGCCAAAACTTGTCCCGCAGCCCACAGGTGAAACGGTGTTGGCGGACTACAACTCCCAGCATGCCCCGGACCTCTTGGTCACGTGGACGTCCGGAAGCCCTGGCCGCAGAGCCCAGGGTGAGGTGGCGGCGGGGGCGGCGGGTAGCGGAGCAGCGGAGAGAGCACTGCGGTGGGCTGGAGCGCGAGACGCCAGCGGGTCTCGGGTGGGTGCCGCCCTGGTGCATGGGGCCCTGGCCGGGCTCGGGTGGGCGCGAGGCTTGGGGGCTGCCCAAGAGGGCAGCGGGTGGGTGTGGCGACCGGGCTAGGACTAGCGGCTCGCCCACCCCGACCCCGGCCCGGCTGCGGCTGCGGCTGCGGCTACGGCGGGGTTCTGGGGATGGAGCAGCGCGCGGGGAGGACCTCGCGGAGAGGTAAGTGGCCCGGTCGTAGCCCACGCGGTCCTGGGGGCTTTGCCTTTGTTCCCCTCAGTCCACCCGCCTGCTGGCCTTTGAGCGTGGGAAGGTTGAACTGAAGAAAAAGAAAACTCAAGAAGAGGGCTCGTGGTTTAGGCCAAGAGGAGGGATGCTTTTCTGGTAGGGTGGGAAGCTTGTGGATAGAGTGCGCAGAGGTCAGAGGAGGACTAGCTTAGTGGAGTAAGTAGGTTTTTGTTTGCTGGTTGCTACCACGATCTCAATCGAGGAATTTTGTTCTCTTATGCATCATTCTTTCCCTGTTCTGATTGCATAGTGGCCTGGTCTTAACTAACAGGGCTAATAGTAATGTGTCCACTTACGGTTTAATGTTTCCCAAGATATAAGATCTTAGGTGAATGCCGTGATAATTGACTGGCAGAGTTGCCAGAACGAGTAAAACCAGACTCTTTGTTAACTTCTTTGCTCACTGCTTCCTGTGTACCTCCACACAGGTCTATGTGTTTATAGAACAGTTGCTGTTGAATTATTTCTTTCTTGTTAGATGTTTTTTGTATAACAGTCTCTGTCCCCGCCCCCCCCAAACCCCATAAATTATTTAATTTAATCATAAGGAGGAAATTGAACCTCAAAGAGAGTCTTGGACTCCAACTTGAACTTTAATGCTTTTGGGGGCCTAGAACTGGCTTTGTTTTTGCCATCAGAAATCTTTTTTTTTTTTCTTTGAAACAAGGTCTCCCTGCAACCCCAGCTGGCCTGGAACTCACTATGTAGACCATGCTGGCCTTGAATTTACAGAGATCTGCCTGCCTCTGCCCCTCAAGTGCTGGGATTAAAAGTGTGTGCTACCATGCCTGGCCTAAAAATAATACTTTTTATTAAAGTTGTGTTAATGTAATGTAGTCTGGCTTTTAGCAGCAAGTGCTCTGTTCATTGTTTCAGGTTCTGGGTCCATGTCTGTTCATCAGTAATAATGACATTAACGTGACTATAAGTGCTTTGTCTGGAAGAGGGAGGAGAGATTTTAAAACTTTTTTCACCCTTTGGTGCTGGGGATTGAACCCAGAACCTGCGGCACTCTACCATTAAGCTACATTACCAGCCCCAAGATTTTATCTTGAAAATTAGTTGTCTTTGAAACATGTTCAAAAATACAAATATAGGGAGACTGTGGTTTTAGGAACCGTGGAGTAATGATGTAGTTTTATAAATCCTCAAACAGATAACTAGATACTTAACATCTATAGTAATGAGGCAGCTTTAAGAAGAGAGAAAAATGACAAGATTTGATTTTGTGTGTGTGTGTGTGAGCAGGGTCCAGGCTGGCCTCCATCTCCCTGGGTAACTGAAGATTATCTTGAACTTCTGATCTTCCTGTCTCTGGAGTGCTAGGGTTACAAGTATACACTATCATGCCAGGTTTTCATTTGTGCTAGTCAAACACTCTACTAATTGGGCCACATCCCCAGCTCCCCCCACCCCTGTTTTTTTTATTTTATTTTATTTTATTTTATTTTATAGGGTTTGAGGCCAGGTTGGCCTCAAACTTGCAGTCCTTCTGTTCCAGCCATCATAGTGCTGGGATTGTAGGAGTATGCTGCCAAACCTGAGTAGGCTTGAGTTTTGAAAAGGGAAAGGATGTACGAGGTATTGGTAAATAGCTTCAAATTAGATGACGCGATATCCAAAAGATACTTGTGTAAGTGCTGAGCATTGGGATGCTAAATTACAGCATGGGCAGTACTATAAAAATGGTGAACTCAGTTATCCATTTACTGCTTTCCTGCCTGCTGTTTATATGCTGAACACACATAATCTTTTTACTTTGCACATGTATAGAAGAATTCTTTTTAAAATTTGTGTGTACGAGTGTATTGCCTGCATGTCTGTGAGTGCACCACACGTGTAAAGCCTGTGGAGGCCAGAAGAGGGCGTTAGATCCCCTGGAACTGGAGTTACAGACAAATGTTAGCCACCATGTGGGTGCTGGGAACTGAACCTGGGTCCTCTGCCAGAGCAGCCAGTGCTCTTAACTGCTGAGTCATCTCTAATCCCTAAAAAACTGAATTCTTGAGAGTGAGGTAATTGCCTGTCTTGTACATCTGAGAGTATAAGGGAACCGAGCTTGTTTGTAGGTGCGTACTTTCCAGTTCTAGGTGGATGCCTGTGAGTTTAAGCTGTGATAATTGTGTTTTCCTTAGCTTGGGCTGTTTTCTCTTTATACAGTATAATGTGGAATCTAATTAGTCTGGGTTTGAATGTGTACTCCATCTCTTGAGAGGCTACTTTCCAATATGTTTCTTTAAAAAAACATTTTATTTTATGTGTGTGAGTGTATTGCCTGCATGTACATAAGTGTACCTGTGTCATGCAGTGCCCTCAGAGGTCAGAAGAGGATGTTGGATCCCCTGAAACTGGAGTTATGGATGGTTGTTAGCTGCCAGGTGCATGCTGGGAATCGAATCTGGGTCCTCTGCTGGAGCTGCCAGTGCTCTTAACCACTGATCCATCTCTCCAGCCCCAAATGATAGCTGCTTCTTATCTGAAAAACACCTGAGAACTGAATATGATAATGTATACAAAGTACATAGCAGATACTGGAGCCTTGTAAGTATTTAGTCAATGAAATCATTCACAAAGTCTTTATTGAGCCATCTGTGTTCTCTGGGAAGTCCTGGGGATAGAGTTGTGTACTTAGGACAGAGAAAGCTACTGTTTCTTATGAAGCTTATAGATAAGAAGTTAACATGTAAATAGTTAAACCAGATGTGCTGAGTAGTTTTAGTCTCAACTTGACACATCTAGGTTGAGGAAGCCTCAATTGGGGAATTGCCTCCATTGGACTGGCCTGTGACCATGTCCATGGGGTATTTTCTTGATTGTTGAGTACTGTGGGAGGGCCCAGCCCACTGTGGGTGGTGCCATCCCTGGGCCAGTTGTTGTTTAGTCTGTATAAGAAAGCTGATATTTTGTATCAAGTTGTGTCAGGTATTTTGTTCACAATGATGGAAAAACTAACACATCTACCTTACTCATATTACCAGTTGGAAAGTAAAATAATTAAAACAGCCTATCTCCAGTTCAGACATCTTCTCTGGCAAACACCTCTTACCCAGATCCTCTTTCCAGAACCCCAGCTACTGCTCTGTGGTTCCTACCCCTTCATCACCCTCATTTCCTGCAGGTGATTAGGATGGGCAGGCTGGGAAGGCTATGCAGAGTTTGCTTTCATCTGTCACTTGGAAAGCTGTCTAAAAGTTGTAAGCAAAAGATCTATCTATCTATCATCAATCATCGACGGGGGGAGGGAGATTGAGGGCTGAGGATGACCCTCATGCTTTGCATATACTAGTTAAGTTCTCTACTCCTGAGTTGCATCCCATCCCTGATTTATGTTTTGAAGACAAGGTCTTGCTAGTAGCCAGGTTGATCTCAAACTCGCCACCATCTTCCTGCCTCAGACTCCTCAGTGCTTTGTTTCCAGTGTGTGCCACAATGCCTGATGGTTTGACTTGTGTTGTAAGATATAGTTTAGGTATGTGGGAAAATGATTTGGGGGTGATAAGGGTTAAAATCCTGGTAGAGGCTGCCGTAGTGGGCAGTGAAGGGATGGAGGTGGTTTAATTGGATGTATTTTTGGAAGTGAAAAGGGCTCTAGGTGAAGCTTGGAGAAAGGGAACTGAAGACTAAATCCTAGTTACCTTGTGCTTAGCAGGAGTCTGAGGTGGGGAATTCCAGGAGGATAGATTGGAAGGAAGAAATGAAGAATCCTTTTGTAGATCTGTGGGGGTATATCAGGCATTTGGGTGGAACCCCAGCGAGTCAGAGTTTGTATCATAAACCTGGGAGTTATTGACCTAAAGCCATAGGACTGAGTTGACAGAGCAGAGAAAGATGTTGTAAGTGTAAAAAGGGAAGCAAAGAAGACCTGTGTCAGAGAGGGAGAAGGCGGGGTGTTAGGGAAGTGTGGGAGGCCGTGTTGCACGCCCTTTGAGGTTTGTGGTTTGAATCTGAAGTCAGCCCACTTGTGTGATTTTTGTCTGGCAGAACCCAGCTGTGAGAGTGCAGGGAAAGAAGAGGGCCAGGCCTGGGAAAGGAAAAGGCCCCTGGAAGGTGGCAGACATCAGTAAGGAGGGCAGTGTGGGTAAGGGAAGTGAGGCGGCTGGTTGGGAGAGCAGAGATTACCATTTGGGGAGCCAGGTTGGGTTAGACCAGTGTTGGAGCTTGAAGTATTAAAGGGAAGCACCCTGGAAGGCCAGGACGCAGGAAGTTTCGAATGCGCTTGACAGGCCTAGGTTTCACCCATGGAGTCAGGCTTCTTGGAGATACAGGGAAAGGCGCTGGGTGGAGAGGATGCAGGACCGATGGAGGGTTGGCTCTTCTACCTGGCTGCTGGACTTCTTGGCAAGCAAAGAGGTTAAGCCTCTGGAATAGGTGCCTTTCACCATGGGCCAGTGATGGAGACTGGGAGGCGGTGGCTGGCATTGGGGGTCAGCATGAGTCTCAGAGGAGCTGGGCTCACTGGAAGAGGAATCCGTGTGAAAGCTGGTGTGGGGACAAGGTAGGTGAGGGCCCTTGTATTTGGAAGCAGGTAGGCTGTGAGAGGAAGGGTTGCTTCTTCAGAGGACTGGAGATAGCCAGGTATCTGTAAGGACATGGGATTAATGAGCTTTCTCTCTGGGTTTCCAGAAAACTTGGTGAGATGGTGGGCTAGGCAGTGTGGGAAGACGGTCCATGGGGCGGTAGGTACTGGTGTCTCTTACCAGCCTCCCTTTTCTGCTGTGCCATGGACTTTCTTTCAAGTGTTCCTAATACAGGACACAGTCATTTTAAAATGTATTTCTTCATTTGGTGTTTAAAAATTTTTTTTGGTTTCTTTTATGTATATGAATATCTTGCCTGCATGTACTCCTGGAACAGAGTTATGGATAGTTGTTAGCCACCATGTGGGTGCTGGAAACTGAACCTGGGGCTTCTGCAGGAACAGCTAGTGCTCTTAACTGCTAAGCCATCTTTCTAGCTCCAATTATTTGGTGTTTTTGAGATAGGGTCTTGCTACGTAGTAGTCCAGGCTGACTTTGACCACTTGGCAGTCCTCCTGCCTCTCTTTCCCAAAGTGTTGGTATTACCCAGCACAAGACACTTTTAAGATTTTACTGTGTTTGAGTTGGAGTGAACAATAAGTATCTCTTGAGAAGTGAAATAGTGGCTTACACTTTTAATCCCAGCACTCAAGAGGCTGAAGCAGGAAGACTACTTTGAGTTCCAAGCAAGCCTGGGCTACAGTGTGAGGTGGTATATTTTTAAAAAGAGAAAGTAGAATTTTAGGAATAACAGTGGAACAACTTAGGGAAATGTTTTTATCTTAAGGCAACACATAGGTGACATCTTCTACCTGGAAGTATGTATGTGTGATGTCATCTTTTGTTCACATTGATAGTGCAGAATTATGTTCTGTGTGTGTGTCTGTGTGTATGCGTACACCCATGTGCCATGGTCTGTGTTTGGAGGCTGGAACACAACCTTTGTGGAGTTACTTCTTTCTTTCTACCTTTTTATGGGGTAGATTTCATGTTACCAGGCTTGTTCAGTAAGTGTCCCTCTCTGCTGAGTCATCTTGCTGACCCCCAGACTACTGTTTTTAATGGTCTTCTAGGGTAGAAAAAAACTTCATTACAAAAATCACATTAGTTAGTGATTGTGAACCTGCCTTAAAAGTATAGACTGTGGGCTCATTGGTTCTGGTTCTGATTGATAGCAAAGGTCTGATTTTTTTGTTTGTTTGTTTTCCTGTATCGTTTCTTATGCAGTGCTGGGGCTTGAACGTAGAGATCACCTGCATCTGCTTCCTGGGTACTGGGATTAAAGCCTTGTATTAAAGGCTTCAGTTGAAGGGCCTGGGATCTTATTTTTAACAAGTTTGATTTCTTTTTTTTTTTCCTTTTAAGGTAACTAAAAGGTTGAGGGGTATTGGTCAAAGGATACAAAATTTTATTCAGGTTGAAGGAATAAGTTCAAGAGGTAGATCTATTGTAACCTCATGGTGACCATAGTCCATAACAATGTAGACTTTAAGTGTTCCCATCACAGAAAATGATGTGTGTGAGGTAATGCTCTTGTTACTTCCCTTGATGGAGCCATTCCATAAGGTAAGCCTATTTCAAAACTTGCTGTATATGACAAGTCTGTACTGTATTTTGTGAATTAAAAAAATAAAAAAGCTAGGCATGGTGGCACATGCTTTTAATTCCAGCACTTGGGAGGTAGAGGCACGTGGGTCTCTGTGAGATTGAGGCCACCCTGGCCTACATAGCAAGTTCCAGACTGGGGCTAAAGAGAGACCCTATCTCAAAAACCCTCAAAAACCAAGCCAAAACAAAACAAAAAAGAAATATTAGAAAAGCTAGGCCTGGCAGGATTGCTCAGTGGATAAATGTGCTTGCTGTGTAAGTCAGATGGCCAATTTGGTCCCAGGAACCCTTGGTGGAAGGAGAGAACCAACTCCTGAAAGTTGTCATCTGCCCTCCACAAGTGTACTGTGGCATATGTGTTCACACCCTCAACATTCACTCATAGTAATAAATATGTACGTAAATAAATAATAAAAAAGCTAATTCTGTTTATCAACTACTATATGATAGTTAAGTATTTGATAAACATTGGGAAAATACTAAGTGACAAGCTACTATGATTTCAAAAACATAGAATTTTGGCTTTATTAAGCTGGGTGTGATGGCACACACTTGAAATCCCTCCACTCTTGGGTGGAGGCAGGAAGATCAGGTCATCCTTGACTACATGGAGAGTCCAAAGCCACCCTAGGTAGGATACCTAGACTCTGTCTAGAAAGGAGAGGATGAGAGGGAAGGTGGGCCGGAGGGAGGGAATGTGGGGGGGAAAGTTGGGCTTTATTAGTTTATAAAATTAATAACAGTACTGGCTAACTGGGAAAATGCTAGACATCTTCCCAGTCTGTGTTCGGGATGTTGAAAGTGGTCTTCAGAAAGGATGCACTGGATGATTCAGACTTGGCAGACACTCCTGTGCTCCAGGGCCCCTAGCTCACATCTGCTTGGAAGCCATCTCTGGGATAATGTAGGTTATATGCACACAAGTATTCTTTTTAATTATTCTAATTACATAGGACCAAATAGCATAATAGTATTCATTTCAAATGGCAGTCTGCCAACAGCAGGTGACATTTAAAACTGTTTTCCCAGTGTACTTATTAAGGCCTTTCTCCTTCATCTCTGTAGCTTAGGACAAGATGTTTTATTTAGAAACTAAATCTACATGGTCTCATGTATCTCAGTAATTATCTAAAGGAATATATATGTGTATATATACATACATATGTAAAGCCATATGGCTCTGAATTACATAACTTGTCAAAGCAGTATAATCCTAACTCATTGGTGTGTACCTTTTTTGGATTATTTTACCTGATAAATTATTGAATTTAACATATTTATTTTTATCACGTGTTCTTTTGTGTGTTGGGGTGGTGCACACGTGCCACTGTGCATCTGTGGAGGTCATAGGACAGCTTTTGGGAGCTGGTTCTTTACTTCCGCTTTGTGGGACCCTGGAATTTAAATCAAGTCGCCAAGCTTGGTGGCAAGTGCTTTAACCCACTGAGCCACGTTGCTGACCCTGGTTTTTTATATTGCAATTTGAATTACAAAAAATATTTTATTATTTTTATTTTATGTGTCTGAGTGTATTGCCTTTGTGTATGTAAGTGCATCTGTGTTGTACAGTGCCCATGGAGGTCAGAAAAAGGTGTCTGATCTCCTGGAACTGGAGTTATGTATGGTTGTTAGCTGCCATGTTGGTGCTGGGAATCTAACCTAGGTCCTCTGCAAGAGCCATCAGTGCTCTTAACCGCTGAGCCATCTTTTCAGTTCCCTACAATTTGAATTTTATATCTTAGAGTCTTGCAGTATTTTGAGATGGAATGTGTTCAATTAAAAGAGCTGTAACTGCCTTTTCTTTATTTATTTTTGAGAACTAGAATTTACTATGTCACTAAGGATGGCCTTGAATTTCTGATCTCCTGTTTCCACCTCCATAGTGCAGTATAAGTATGCATCACCATGCCTCGTTTATATGGTGCTGGAGGTCAAGCCCAGGGCCTTATGCATGCTGGGCAAGTACTTTACCAACAGAGCTACATCCCTGGTCCAAGACCTGTAATTTCTAGAGAATAGTTAAAGCTTTGAGTTGTTGCACTCATTTAATTTTGGAGATGGAGGTATATTTAGTAGTAACAGGTAATAGTTCTTGTTTTTGTAACTTCTGGAATTCTAGACAGAAAGTTTGCTTACATTTTGTCCAGTGGAGCTTTTTTAGAAAATAGAGACAGGATCTCACTATGTATCCCTAGCTGGCCTGGAACTCACTATGTGGACCAGGCTGGCCTCGATCTCAAGCTAGAATACAACCTTTTGTAGAGGCTTTTTCTACTCCACTGACCTCAGCATTAGCCAACAACTTAAAACACAATTATTAATCCATTTTCCTGGTGTCAGCTGGTCCATGAAATGATTTTACCTGAAGGTTTGGTTATTTGTTGACTGGTCATAAACCTACTACTGATTTAGCTTTTACAAAATTATTTTAGATCATTTGGATTATCATTTTTGATCCAGAGAGAGAGAGAGAGAGAGAGAGAGAGAGAGAGAGAAAGAGAGAGAGAGAGAGAATGAGAATGAATGAATGAATGTGAATGAATGAATCTGTGTGTTTAGACAGAATTTCATGTAGCCTAGGTTGGCCTCAAACTTACCATGTAGCTGATGACCTTGAAGTAACTCTTACTCCTCCTGCTTGGATTAGGTGCCACTAAGCCTGACTTTTGTTTGAATAATGTCAGTAATGTATTTTTATCTTTCCAGAGAAGAATGATGTAATTCATTCGCTGTGGAAACTTGAAGGCCGGCGTGAGAGGAGGGTGTGGAGACCATGGCCTGGCCACGTGTGTTTCAGAGAGGAGCTCTGCTAGCCCGCTTTAGCCATCACCATGTGGCTGTGTTCCTGCTCACTTTCTTCAGGTAGTGCCTGCCTGCAGCGCTCTTGTTTTCTGCCTTTGGGAAGCGCACTGCATCAGGGTGTCTAGTGCTCTGATTAGCACAGGCTGAAATGAAATAGTTTCCTTTTCCATTTTGTTATATTTGGTTTGGGTTTTGGTGCTGGGGATGGAATCCAGGGTCTATGCTAAGGACACATTCTGTCACTGAGCTCTCTTGTACTTTAAAATTTTTCCTATAAATACTTAGTATTACCATAATTCAATTTTTAAATTTTATTTTAATTTTTGATGGTGATGGGGACCAGACCTTAATATTTGTATGTGGTAAGCCTGTACTCAACCACTAAGCAGCACATTTAACTTGATTTTATTTATTTTGAAGCTTTGGGAATAGAACCCAGTGCCTTACACTGGATTCTAGGTTCAGCCACTTAGCTACATTCTCAGCCCTTGGTTTTTACTGGGACAGGGTCTTGCTGTATAACTCAGGCTTGCCTTAAGCTCATTGTATAGTCTAGGCTGTCTTTGAAATCGCCATCCTCCTGCCTCTTCCTCTTTAGTGCTGGGATTACAGATGTGCACCACCACTCCAGGTAACCCCGCTGTGCCTTGCTGAGGGCTCTAGTGCAGTAGTTCTCAAGGTCAGTTTGCTCTCCCGGGGGGATGTTTGACAGTTTGTTGACATTTTGATTGTCCTGATGGTGGAAGTTGCTATTTGTACCTGGTCCCAGAGACCGGGGGTGCTGCTCAGTACCCCACATGGATAGGCTGGTTCTATGAACCAAGAACTCTTGGCATAAAATGTCAATGTGGTAGAAGTTGAGAAACTCTGATCTGATATCAAGTACTACTTATTGAAATGAGGAGCTTGTAAAGAGAGGACATGTCTGTTCAGATGTACACAGGATGCACAGAGCCTAGAGAAGGAAAGATGGTATGGAACATTATAAGGAATTCTGGAACTGCTGTGAGCCCTGGAGGTTCATAGCCCCTAACTAGTCAGTGTGATTGAAGGACTTGCCTGTGTTTATAATTCTGTAGCTCTAAGTGGTCTTTTTATTAATGTAACATAAAACAGGGGTTAAGGGTGTATTCTACATAAACTTATTTGACTATTTTGAAATTTCTTCTCAGATTTTAATATTAATTTTAGTTATGCATTGACTGGGGGTGGGAGGAAACGCCTGTGTGTCACTGTACACAAGCGGAAGTCGAGAGGACAGGTTGCAGGAGTTGGTTTTCTCCTACCATTGTGGGTCTTGGGGACTGAGCTCAGGTCATCAGGCTTGGTAGCAGCAGGCATTTTTATCTGCTGAGCCAACTCATCAGCCCTATTAATATTTACAGAAGGTACTGCAAATGAGGATTTTTGAAAAATCCTTAAAGCAGAAATTAGGAAAATGGTTCTCTCGTTATGTAAGATTTGATAGATAATTTTGGCTGCTGGGTTTAGGGGCTCTCTACTTGGAAGAGATGGTGGGAGGGATCCGTATGAGGAAAAGACAAAAATGTGAGGAAAAAGCTGCTGAATGGCTAATGCTGTGAGTGCCCAGTGACTGCTGAAGACCCAAGTGCTGTCCAGATTGTACATCTGCCTTCAGCTGGGTGAGGGCTGTCAAATCCAGTTCCAGGGAAAAGTTATGGGTGAACAGTGGAATCAAAAGACAGCAATGTTTTCTTTTTTATCAGAGACTGTGGTAATTGATAGTTGTTATAAAGTGGCACCTTCTCCTGATGTGGTGGTGTACACCTTTAATCCCTGAACTTAGGAGGTAGAGGCAGGCAGATCTCTGTGAGTTCAAAAGCAGTCTGGTCTATATAGTGAGTTCCAGGCCAGCTGGGGCTACAGGGAGACCCTGTCTCAAAAAAAACCCACCAAAAAATAAAAATAAAATAAAATAAATAAAAATAAAGTGGCACTTTTCTTTTCATAAAGAATTTGAGAAAATGGGTCTCTAGAGATGTCTTATTGGTTAAGAGCACTGGTTGCCCTTGCAGAGGACCTGGGTTCATATCCCAGTATCTACATGGCAGCTAACAGCCATCCATAACTTCAGTTCCAGGGGAATCTGATGCCTTCTTCTGACCTCCGAGGGCGTTGCAGTGCGTGCCTTCACATCCATGTAGGCAGTACATTCATACACATAAAATAAAAAATAATAAATGAAAAATATTTTAAAGAATTCCAGAATTGAGTAAAACAGACTAGTGCATGTTGATTAGCTGAGTGCTGTTCTGTTCACTCTTCATTCAACTGTGTTTCTTCTGTTTTTCAGTTATTCATTGCTCCATGCATCAAGAAAAACATTTAGCAACGTCAAAGTCAGTATCTCCAAGCAATGGACCCCAAGTGCTTTTAACACATCTGCTGAACTGCCTGTAGAGGTAAGCAAAGTGTTGGGCTGGAATTAAGAAGGGGTCTGTGTCCACCCCTAAACACACCTCAAGTTCTTTTTTAGTGTCATTCATTTGCTTAGGACTTTGAAACAGCCTACTGTGTTCTGGGGCATACGGTCCAGACTGTTCTCATTTCAAAGCCTTCTCAGATTCAACTTATTTTATGTAGCCAACTAGCTTATTTGTCATTGTTTGAATCATACAGTTCTGGCTAGGCTTCACTGGGTTTTACAACTGCTGTGTGCATTTCTCTTTTTTATATTTTACTTTTAAAAAACATCTAGTCTTTAACCTTCTATCTAAATTTTGCTTTTCACTTTGGAATGACATAAAATACTATTCTTTTAAAAATCTATTTGTGTGTGTCTGTGTCTGTGTGTATATGTCTATGACATATGCACATATGGAGCAGGAGTTATAAGTTGTTGTTAGCTGCCCAATATGGGTACTGAGAATTGAGCTATGGGTCCCCTGAAAGAGCAGCAAGTGCTAAGCCATTGAACCTCCAGCCCCAATATCCCTGTTTCTTATATTCATTATAGACCAAGAGAATCATGGACAGGAGTGCTGTCCTTCACATAGCACTCTCAGTGTACAAATCCAGTTCACTTAACTTGATCGTACTTCTTGAGTTCTGCTTTTATGTAATCATAGATACGCCATTAATATCCTTAGCCTGTTTTAGTTCTTAAAAATTATTTCCCCTATTTGGACCTATTCAAAGCTGGTAGCATTTGTTGGTGATAGGAAAATCTCCCAAGTGTAAATAAGTTGTTCAGTCACTTACTTAGGAACAATAGTCTCCCTAAGCTGTGTTCTAGACACAGAGGTTAAAAACAAAAATAAAAAATCCCAGAGATTGAGATGCAGAGAGAACCTGTCTTCATGCGGCTTCCATTCTGGCAGCAGTGCTGTGCTGGAAGTGCTGTGAAATTTAAGTTACCGAGAACTTTAGAAAATACTGAGATAGAGGGTAACCTTGCTCTCAAGTCTAAGTGACTGTTAACTGACTGGATAAATGTGTTTATCTTGGCATTGTTGAAAGATAACCACCCAGAGGTGGACAGTTGGTTTTTATTCATTTCTTTGATTATATTTGTGCCCAGGCAACCCCCCACCCCACTTGCCATAGCCTGAATGTAGAGGTCAGAGGACAACTTTGGGAGTTGGTTCTATCCTGTCACATGGGGCCTGGGGATCCAACTCAGGTCGTCCAGTTTCCCAGCAAGTGCCTGTACATACTGGGCCATCTTCATGGCTCCTGTTTCTCTTGTTGGCTTCTTCAGTTGTGGTTTAGTGACACTGAGCCCTCAGTGTGGGATGTCAGGTATAATCTGCCCAGTATCCAGGAAGCTAGGATTTGCTTTAGGTTGTTTACTTCTGGTCACACTACCTCAGACTGCCTGGGCTGCTGGTTCCAAGAATACCCCAGGTTTGATAGATTAGGAGGAGAACTTGCAGGACTTAGCATCTGTTATTTATTACAGGAAAAGGACACAAAGTAAAACCAGAAATGGAAAGGGCCCAGCATGAATCCTTCAGGAAACAAGGCACAAGCTTATAAGAGGCCACGGCTAGGATGTGTTTTAAGTGTTCTAGCAAAACTGGTGTGGTGGCATATAGTTTTAATCAGCACTCAGGAGACAGAGGCAGGCATGTCTGTGAGATTGATTCCAGTCTGGTCTACTTAGCAAGTTCCAGGCCAGCTGGGACTACAGCGAGACCCTGTCTCAATTAAAGGAAAAAATTTCTAGCTAGAAACTATAGCAACATGTAAATTGCTGTTGACCTGGGAAGCTCATTAGAAACTCAACCCCAAGGTTTTTATTGAGTATCATAGAAGCCCTCTGTATGGCCCATATAAAATTCCAGGCTAAGTTCAGAATTGCTAGGTACAATGAGGTGCTCTCTGTAGGGAATGGTGACAGTGCTCCTTAGGCTCACTTAGCGGGATCTGACTGAGGAATCTGTGAGCAGGCCCTGCTATGGAGAGCCATCTAGGCCTGCCAGACTGTTTTCTGCAGTGACCCTTCACATTATTAGCTCTTACAGAATGTACTGACTGTTAGCTTGCTTGCTGAGTAATCAGTTGATTGTGGTGCTGAGGATCGAACCCTGGGTCTCACACATGCCAGGCAAGTACTCTACCACTGAGCTCCACCCCCAGTCCTCTAGTTCAGGTATTCATTTTACTCTAATTGATGTTAAAATAAGTGTTACCATTCTGTGTTTTCAGAACTGCAAATTTTGCAGTTTGGGTTGATTGGCGTACAGAAATCAAGTTCTGGCCTATCCTGAAGAGCTTTGCCTTCCTCTGCAGACCCACCCTCTTGCAGAGTAGCACTCAGTCACCTTGTTTTCTTTATAGCTTAAGTCCAGTTTTCTTCTTTCTCTTACCTATGCCACCAGCTCCGACGATTTCATTTCTGTTAAAGATATGGTTAAAAGTTTATTTTTTAAAAAAAATATTTTATTTATTATGTGTATGAGTTTATTGCCTGCATGTATGCAAGTGCCCTTGTGTCGTGTAATGCTTGCAGAGGTCAGAAGGGGACATCAAATTCCCCTGGAACTGAAGTTATGAATGGTTGTTAGCCACCATGTGGGTGCTGGGATGGGAATCAAACCCAGGTCCTCTGCAAGAGTAGCCATTGCTCTGTTAACCGAAGAGCTATCTCTCTAGCCCCAAGTTTGTTTATTTTTATAAATATCACTGATAGTGATTTTTCTTTTTAATATTACAAAAAAGTTCTTTTTTTTTGTTTTGTTTTGTTTTGGTTTTTGAGACAAAGGTCTCCCGGTAGCCCTAGCTGGCCTGGAACTTGCTTTGTAGACCAGGCTGCCCTTAGTCTTCAGAGATCCGCCTCCCTCTGCCTCCTGAATGCTGGGATTAAAGGCATGTACCACATGTGGCATAAAATAAAAAATTCTAACTCCCACCATAGTCCGGAAGTAGAACAGTGTATACCTCTGGAGACTGTCCTGTGTTCCTTTGTAGTCAAGTTTTCCTACTCCCAGCTCCCAGCAGCTCTGATCTGTGGTGGTTTTTAGAGTATATGAAATACCTGGATAGAGGTGCACACAGTCTCTGATTTATTGGATATTAATTATGTGCAACAAAATATAGTCAGGGGCTGGAGAGATGCTCAGCAGTTAAGAGAACTGGTTGTTCTTGCAGAGGACCAGGGTTCGATTCCTAGCACTCACATGGCGGCTAACAACCCTCCATAACTCCAGAGGATTCAATGATGCCTTCTGAGCTCTTCGGGCATTGTGTGACATGGGTGCACTTACATACATGAAGGCAATGTACTCATACACATAAAATTAAAAGATTATAGTCAGAATTGATTTTGTCACAATGTCTGCATTTGTATTTCCCAGTCTTCTCACTGATTCGATTTAGTAGTTAGCATTTCAGTGTTTTGATTTGAAAGAAATACGTAGACTAAAGGACATGCCGAGTGCATGTGACGTAAGAGGATCTTTGTCAGCCCTGTTCTTTTGGAAGCTAGCAGCTTTTCACATGGGATCTGACCTCACACACGTCCTTTACTTTTTTGTGCTTGCTTTCTTATCCATAGGTTACTGGTTTGCTTCTTTACCACCACCAGGGTTCTGTGGGGATGGCAGTGGGTACAGGTGGTTGTGAAGGAGTTGGGTGGAAGCTGTGAGGCACTAACAAGTCCCAGCAGCAGGAGTGACTAGTCCCATGTCTCTGCAGATCTGGAGCAGTAACCATTTGTTCCCCAGCACAGAAGAAGCCACTCTTTTCCTTGGAACACTTGATACTGTTTTTTTGTTCTCTTATGCTGTGGTAAGTTTTAAAATTCTAGAGGTTATTACTTTTTGGAGGGGTGTGGAGTGGAGACAAGGTCTCACTGTGTAGCCCCAGCTGGTCTGGAATAGACCAGGCTGGCCTCAGACTCACAGAGATCCACTTCTGCCTTGAGTGCTGGGATTAAAGGCAAGCACCATCATACCTGGCTGAGGTAATTACTTAAAAAAATCTGACAGGTACTGGGATCATGCCCAGGGCCTGTGCCTAAGGCATGTGCTCTCCCACTGCTCAATCTCCCTCCCTGCAAATCAGTTCTTTTTATTGATCTGCATTTCCTTCTGTGACTTTCAGGCATTTTCCTTTCTAGAGCAACTCAGAACAAGTTGATTCCTTCTCTGAAAGAGAATTGAGAGATTTTCTTTGTCTGCTTTATCACAAACAGCGCAAGACTACTTTAGTACTTGTGTGATGCTGTTCTAGTATGACAACACCATGATGTTTGTCGCCTAAGAGTTCTCATCAGTTTACTAGAAATAATTGATCCTGCTTGTGTGGTGGTACATGCCTTTGATTCTAGTACTTGGGAGGCAGAGGCAACTTTGTTTTTGTGGGTTTGAGGCTAGCTTGATCTGTATAGAGAAATCCAACCAGCCAGGGCTGCATAGTGAGACCTTGTCTCAAAAAAATTTCCAGACATTTATTCACTTTGTATATTGTGGAAGTTTAAGATGTGTTGCCCTAAGGTCTTCAGCCTGTTTCCTGGTCCAGTCTCAGTATTTTAGTTCCTGCTGTGCAGTGCAGTAGAAGAGGACAGACTGCTTGTACCTCTCTCTTCAGCTGGTTGTCCTCTCTTGCTCCCTTCCTACCCTCCCTGCTTTGTGATGCCATGAAACCCAGGGTGGGATTCCACAGGCAGCTGGGGTGCCCTGCAGGCTTCTGTGTCTTACAAGGCCCCCGCTGAGACACAAGCACATGTGGGCATACTTCTTAACTTCAAGTGCAGAAGGTTCAGAGACTTCCTTGGAGAAGCTGGGCCTGATGCTTAGGAATCCAGTGTGTCTAGAAGATAGAATGTTTGGGGGTCTGTTTATCAGAACTACTTCTGTTTGTTTTCAGTTACGGGTCAAGTATAACCAAAATTTGCCTGAGTCACAGTGTCACTGCAGAAGGTTTTCAGCACAGTATATTTGTAAGAGACCATGTCATTTCCTGAACCACTGACATTCAAAGACAGCTAATGTAGGTGTGTGAATAAGGTTTGGTTTTTCAGTTACCTCAGCGTTAAGTTTGCTTCATTTCCTTTGCAGTGTCTGCTACTTCTTTTAGACTGTTACTATTTAGAGCTGTAAAATGAAATGCTTTATTTTTAGGGCCTCTTCATCAGTGGCATCATTGGGGATCGGCTGAATTTACGATGGGTTCTATCTTTTGGCATGTGTTCTTCTGCATTAGTGGTAAGTTGGAAGGTTTTATAATTATAGTAATTATTAGTGCTCTATTGAGATGGCTCAGTAATTGAAAGTGCTTGTGAAGCAAGCCTGATGACTCTAGTGGCCAAGAGAACCGACCCTCAAAAGTTTGTCCTCTGGCCCCACATGAACACATGAACACCCCCCCCCGCATATGTGGTGTGTGTCCACTCTTGCACTCTATACATAAAAAATAGTAAATAAAAAATTAAAAATAACTAATTATAACTAATTTGATTAGATATTCTAGAATGCAAATAACCCTCCTCCCTCTCCAGCTGGACCGGAAGAGTGAGGTTACGGCCCTTGCCCCCTTGTATGCCAGTCAGTTAAGGGTCTTTTTTCATTTCATCTAAATTTTTTTTTTAAAAATTGATTTATTTTTATCATGTGTATTGGTGTTTTGCCTGCATGTATGTAGGTGCTCCACGTTCGAACAGTGCCCAGAGGAGGCCAGAAGAGGGCCTTGGATCCCCTGGAGCTGGAATTATGGATGAATTTTAAGTCACCATGTGAGTTCTGAGAACTGAACTCAGGTCCTCTATAAGAGGAACCAGTGCTCTTAACCATTGAGCCACCTCTCTAGTCCCTCTTAGGTGAATCTTTTTTTTTTTTGGTCTTTTTAAGACAGGGTCTCCCTGTAGCCCCAGTTGGCCTGGAACTCTCTATGTGGACCAGGTTGACCTTGATGTCACAGAGATCTGTTTGCCTCTGCCTCCCGAGTACTGGGATTAAAGGTGTGTGCCACCACCTCTGGCTCTGTGTATGAATGTTATGCCTTCATGTATGTAAGTGTACCCATGTTGTGCAATGCCAAAGGAGGTCAGAAGAGGGCATCTGATCCCCTGGAGCTGGAGTTAAGGACAGTTGTTAGCCCACATGTGATTGCTGGGAAATGAACCTAGGTCTTCTGCAAGAGCAGCCAGTGCTCTTAACTGCTGAGCCATCTCTTCAGCCCCGACATGTCTTTAAGGCCTGACTCTTAAAGAGGTCCCGACTCTCCCCTACTCCTAGAAGTACTCACTCATTGCCTCCTTCTTGCTCTCAAGCCAGAGTTTCTGTAGGCATTTGTAACTTGCTTCTTAGCCTGGTTATTTCTGTCTCTTCTTCCTGAAGACAGTAGTTCAGATCACAGATTCCCTAGACTGGTACAGCCTGGGTTTTCCCTCTTCTCTAGATTTTCCAGTGTTTGACCTTCTTCATTGCAAAGGGGATATTCAGGTTCTCTCCCGGGGTGGTAGTGAAGATGGTGTATGTCTGAATGGGATGTTTGGAGCAGTGCCTGGCAAGTTAGCTGCTGTACAAGGCAATATCCTTGTGCATACTGTCCTCTAGTCAGGGACTTTTGTTGATTGAAGTAACTTACAGAGTTTAAGTAGATTCTCATTTATTATAGTCTGTCAAGGCCTCCTATATGAGTCCAGGAAAAAACTTTTTTTCCTCTCAGTTTTTAGAAACCGAAGCACTTTATTAATAATCTGCTCACCTATGCTGATTTATGCACATGCTTTTAAATTTTTTTAATATTTAAAAACATTTAAGTGCACAGCCAAACTTGCCATTTCAGCTCTGACCACTCCTCCTTCCCATTTCAGCTCTGACCACTCCTCCTTCCCCCGCTTCTGGTGGCCATTGCCCATTTCTCTGTTCTTTTAATTTTGCTTTTTCCAGAATGTCTTACAACTGGAATCTGACAGTAATCCACATTCCCATTTGTAACCCCTGCCAAGAATTCTCAAAATAGACTTCAGTTGCAAAGAAAATGTTCCCTTGAATAAGAATGCCTAGAAAAACTAGCTCTTGTTGGAAGCTAATAAATGATTCAGTAGGTAACAGACCAGTTTCACTTACACTAGGAAACTCAGCAGCTGCCATTAGAACAGCTGGGTTCGCCTGGGGCTGTGCTCACTGTCTGACTGAACCTACACATGGTGGGCTCACGGAGTCTTCTAGCCCTCTGGAGATTGCCATTCTTAAAGAGAATGAGGGGCAGATAGAAGATTATAAAGTGAACTGATAAGTGAAACCTCAGCTTCTAGAGTTGAAGTTGCAGGTTGAAGGAGACTGTCTTAATGACTTGGCATTTGGTAGCTCTGCCTCCCTGGTTGGTAGTGACCTGGTTGTTGCCCCCACAGTACCAGCTCTGAGTCCAGGCACTGTAAGAGTTGGCTGCCCATCTCTCAGGTGTTAGGTCTTTGAATATATTGTGTGTGTGTGTGTGTCTTATGTATGTGTGCGTGTGTGTGTCTTATGTACGTGTGCGTGCATGTGTGTGTATGTGTGTCCTGGGAGGATGTCTGTGTACATGTATGTCTGTGCACATATGGGTATGCACATACAGAGTTGAGGAGGACATTGATTGTCCTGCTTCATCATGCTCCACCTTACTCCCTTGGGACAGGGTCTGTCACTGAACCTGAGCCAGGCTGGTATCTAGAAAGCTCTGTCTGTAATCCTGAGAGCACTGAGGATACAGGGTACACACCACCACACGTGCCTTTTTATGTGAGTGGTGGGGATTTGAAGTTGGGTTCCTCTGCTTGCATAACAAGCACTCTTACTGCGCCCTCTTTCCAGCTCCTTGATGCATTTTCTGTACATCTTGGAAGGGAGTTGAGTGTACTGAAAGTGTCCATGTGGTCGTCACATGTCCCTTTTTCTTTCCTTCTCTTGAAGGTGTTTGTCTTTGGCACTCTTACAGAATGGCTGCACTTCTATAACAAATGGTTCTACTGCTGCCTATGGATTGTGAACGGCCTGCTGCAGTCTACTGGTTGGCCCTGTGTGGTTGCTGTGATGGGCAACTGGTTTGGGAAAGCTGGGTATGCCACCTCCTCCTTCACTGATTGCGTTAAGGTTGGATTATTAAATCTTGTCCAACTCAGTTAATGCTTTAGACACCGCCCCATCTTCCCTCTATTTTAGAGTAATTCTGAAGTGAAAGTTCATGGCAAAGTGGGTTGTGGACCTCAGCCATGGTCTCTAGACACTTGTGAGGTGTATTTCTTATGTTGCAGGCCTTCCTCAGAGTCTGAGTGTGGGCTCTCCATGTCTCAGTTCTGAAGCTCATTTCCCCTTTAGAAAATGTAATAGTCCCACATGCCCTCCCATGTGTGTATCTTCCTTTTGTGTTTTACTTTCCTTCCTACTTTGAGACTCAGCAGTTGTATTATCATTTCATTAATGATAAGGAAGCTGAGGCCACAAGTTACTATGAAAGGTGGGGACATAACCTAGTGGTAGAGCACTTGTTTAGCTTGCAGTAGACATTGGGTTTAATCCCTAGTACAGAAAAAAATAAAGTTTTCTATATGACATGTCTTAAGGTCATATAGCAAGGGCTCTACTAGATTCAGATGAGTGCCAACCTTTGGGGCTTGGCTGAAGGACTCCCCCACCCCAACTTCCATGTGATTATTAAAGAATGTTAGACTTTGCATGTGTAGCATGGGATGCAGGATGAAGGAAGGTACCTGCTGAGGTTGTCCAGGAAGAAGGTGTGTGCAGTTCATAAGGTGGGAAATAAGTTGAGAGAAGCTGACTTGATTTGTAGTTTATCACTGCTGGTGATGCTCTTATTTCAGGAACGTTGTTAACCTGGAATTTAATCATTTTTCCTAGATCTATATGTATGTGTTGTCAGGTGCATATGTGTCTTCCATATGGCCTGTCTCTTTTTTCATGTTTGTTCTTATATATGAGACCAGTTTATATAGACATTGTCCACCCACTGTGACATTCAGTGTATGCTCTGACTGGCTCCTCTCAGTTTCCAGCTTTCTCAGTTTCATAATGGAAGCTCCTTGGTCATTAACAATTTGTGATCTTGTTCACCTATAAACTGTCTTGTGTTTAGGATAAGCACCATTCAAGAATGCTCAGATTATATTTCAGTGTTCTTTTGACCCTAGTATCACTGGACTGGCAGGATTGCACCATAAAGGTGTTAGCTTGTGGTGTTCTAGTTTTCTTTTGCAGTAGATGAGGGTTTTTTGTTGTTGTTTTGTTTTTGTGATACTATAGATTGGACCCAGGTATTCATGCTTGCTAGGCAAGTGTTCTGCCCTGAGTTATATCTGTAGCCCTTTCTAAAATTTCATTTTTGAGATAGGGTCTTGCTAAGCTAACCTTGAACTTGAGGTTGGCTCCAAGAGACAGGGTCTCATTATGTATGGTAGTTTACATCTTTAATCTCAGCACTTGGGAGGCAGAGGCAGGTGGTTCTCTGTGACATTGAGGCCTCCCTGGTTTACATAGTGAGTTTCAGACCAGCTGTCACTATAGGGAGACCCTATCTCAAAAAGACCAAAGAGGAAAAAAAAAGATACAAATGGTAGTTTATTATAAATAAGTCAGAAAATGTAGATGAAAATAAAATATAAAAGACAACAGTTAGACCAAGTGAAACCCTATCACTCAAAGATTATCATTAGTGTTAACAAAGAAGCATCAGTTGAGAGAGTTCTTTTTTTTTCTTTACTTAGGTTTTTTTTTTTTTTTTTTTTGTCTTTTTGTGACCTGGAACTCTCTTATGTGAACCAGGCTAGCCTCTAACTCATTTGCCTGCCTCTGCCTCCCAAGTGTTGGATTAAAGGTATGCGCTATCATGTCTGTTTTGAGACAGGGTCTTATGATGTGTGTCAGACTGGCCTCAAAATCGCCGAGATCAGAAATCTGTCTTTCTCTGCCTTCTGAGTGCTGAACTAAAAGCATGTGCCCAGCAAGTTGAGAGATTTCCCAGCTTTTACAGAGGATAACCCTGGGCCATTGGTAGTAGTGACTGAACAGTCTATTATTTCTTTGGCTACATCACAAGGAAAAAAGAATGTGAAGAAAGCCCTGCTGCTGTGGCTACAGCGATGGCTAATTGGTTTTTGTATTGCTTGCAGTTTAACTGTGAAAAGAAACATTCTTTTTTGAGACAAGGTCTCATTATGTAGCACAGGCTGGCCTTGAACTCATGATCCTTTTGCCTCGACCTCTCAGGTGCCCAGCAGACTGATGTTAAATAGCAGCAGTGAGAAAAGTCAGGCATTTATTTTAGAGTCCAACTTCCTAAGAACCAAAACAGTAACCTGCAAAGTTCACTAAGATGGTGGTCACTTAACCTCACAGTTCCTGGAAGTCAGATTGCTCCCAATGACACTCCCCTGTTACCGAGATCCTGACTCAGTGACTTATCCCCTCCTTTAGTTTTGGGGCTTTTTGTTTTTCTTTTTTTTGAGACAGGGTCTTTGTATGTCCAGGTTCATGGCCTGGAATTTTTCTCTTCCAGCCGCTCTACAGTGAACTCAGGACTTCACACTTGTGCAAGTGCCCTACCACTGAGCTCCATCTCCAACCCTACATTAAATGTTAATACTGTGAAATTTTAGAAGAGAACTCATTGTTCTGACATAGTTTTTAAAATTTAAACTAGAATGTTGATTCTTTCTAATGTGTGCCTTTACTGTTCAAATATTTTTTCATCTTGAGCTACACACAGAATTCTTCTGACATACTTTGTTTCCAATTGTTTCTTCAAAGCCGAGGAGTTGTCTTTGGTCTCTGGAGTGCCTGTGCTTCGGTGGGCAATATTTTGGGAGCATGCTTGGCTTCATCTGTTCTGCACTATGGTTATGAGGTAGGTATCTCTTTCAAGTTGTGTGTGTGTGTGTGTGTGTGTGTGTGTGCACATGCTGTTTGGCCCAGGCCAATCTTAAGCTCCTCATCCTCCGCTTCCCAAATGTCAGTTACAGGAATGTGCCACCGCTGCTGGCGAGTGTGCTCACTTCCGGGTTGTGATGCTGAGTGACGTCTGATAGAAGGAAGCTAACCTGGTTGGCAGGGGCCTTGGGCTGTGTAATAAACACTCAAGCTTGAGTTGTAGCCCTTTGGTAAGCATGGAAGTCTTTGAAGAATGTAGTGCAAGAAGGAAGAGTATAAAGCTGAATACTGAGTGAGCAGGGGTGCCCGTACAGCCCAGCAGCCTGTGGGCCCGGTGTGCGCACAGAAGAGCCTCTGCTGAGGGTACCTTCCGTCAACACGGTACTCTCTACTGGGTACTGCTAACTAGAGATTAGCCTGTACAATGGGAGGAAGTTCTTTGGCGTGGTTTGTGGCCAGCCTGCTGTGCATTGCAGAATGGGGTGAGGTGGTGGATCCCCAGATGGCTGAGATTTAAATAAGGTCTTCGCATGTAGAAAAAGAATAAGCACAGATTATTTTCTGACCTCTGAGTCTTTAGGGAAAATGAGCATGGATTTTTGACAATTATTTGTGACGTTTTGGTTGCTTTGAATTCCTAAGGAATCAAATGGTCAAAAAGCCCTAGTTATCCATCTCAAATTTCCCTGGGAGTTGGAATGATGCAAAGAGTGAAACACTCATAATAAATGACCTCCCAGGAACCGACAGAACAAGAGGCTGGGTACACTGGCTGTGTGATGTCATGGTACTGAATAAGAAAAGCTGAACTTTTTTTTAGTCTGGCTTCCAGTGTTTTCTGTGTGTGAATGAATGAAATAGGATATTTAAAATTACTTGGAAAATCATGGAAGGTACATTTTGAATACAGTACTTTAAGAGTAGATTATTTTTATAGCAAAATAAATTAAGTGCACAAATAAATAAGAGAGAGACAGAAAGACTATCTGTGTGCTTACTAGCTTAGTAAAATCCAGGTTTGTTCATGAGGCTATGAAGCATCGGACATTGCAGTTGCTGGCAATGTCTATCAGGATTACAGCTTTTCTGACCAAATAGCTCCACCTCTAGGAATTATTTTCACAGGTGGATGTACGTACACATGTACAAAAGAATATTATCAGCAAAGCTATTTCAGCATTGCTTTAATAGACAGAAATTAAGGTGTCAGCTGATAGGGAAGCATTCACCTCTGATATACCTGCTGGAAGATCCTGCCTACCTGTGAAGTAGAATCAGGAAGCTGTCTGAACTGAAGGAGATCAGGATGCTGGGACAATCTCACAGAGAGCAGGGGCAAAGCACTGAATATAGTTATATTGGCTTATGTGTTTCTTAACAGGGTCTGGACAGCTAGAACTACACGACTACAGTGTTTGTGTTTTGACAATTGGGAGAATTGAGTACTTGGGAAGGGGTGGAGGGTAGAAAGTTTTTATTCTACATCTTACTACTTATATTCTTTTTCTTGAATATGTTATCTACTAAGAAACCTAAGCAAGTTGCTCTTTCAAAGAATAGGTAGATTTTTAAATAGCTCACCAAGGATTTTGGTCTAGGTAGAAGTCCATTGTTTTAGTTAGCTCTCTATTGCTGTGATAAAACACGATTAAAACTGACTTGGGAAGGAAAGGGTTTATTTGGCTTACATATCAGGATCATAGTCCATCATTGAAGGAAGCCAAGGCAGGAACCTGGAGGCAAGAGCTGAAACAGAGACCATGGAGGAACGCTGCTTACTGGCTATGCTCAGCCAACTTTCTTATACAATCCAGGACTACCTTTTCAGGGATGGCACCATTTATATTAGGCAAGGCCCTCCCCATATCACTCAGCAATCAAGAAGGTGCCTCACAGACAGGCCCGTAGGTCAAGCCAATAGAGGAAATTGCCCAGTTGAGGTTCTTTCTTCCCAGGTATGTCAGGTTGACAACCGAAGTTATCCAGCATGCCTGTTCTTTACCACAGTCACTTTTATTTTAAGTTGTCCCTGATTGTACTGATCACACCTGGATTGTACTATTGGGTTCAGATGTGAATTTCACTTCATCCCATGCTGCCCCTTGACTTGGCTTCTGGAAACACTACTTTAATTTTGTCATTCACTTGTTTAAAAATTCAGACTGACTGTTCACATCAGTCAACTATACAGCTTGGTTGTTGAGTCTTTCATCCTGTTATCAGCTTTCTGTAGTGGTTTTCATTCTGTGGTCCTGAGCACAAGCCCCTTTCCTCAGGCATGCAGTGAACATCCCATCTAATTCCCAGCCCACCAGCATCTTTTCTCCTGTTGTGCCTGAAAGGTCTAGCTGCTTCAGCCTCTGAATCCTGCATGTTTCTTACATGGCCTGGACTTTCTTGTTGATTCAGCTGCATATTGCCTTTTGATATTGTTTCGCATGGTGTTTAATCACCCCAAATGGATTTAATATTATCAAGGGGGAAAAATGTGTCTGTGTCTTGCGTAGGAGGTTAGGTGATGCAAAGAATAAGATTTTAAGACCTGGTCCTGATTTCTCAATCCTAATAGTGCCATTTAGTATCCAGGGGACCCAAAGGATCCTCTGTGAGCCTCACAATGTCCTTAGAAAAATGTAGTGAGGAGTCAGAAGTTTCAACACTGGGCACAATGCCACTTGTAGAAGTCCCGGGTGCTGAAATTCTCCCCCTCCCTGTCTTTCTGCCTTCCTCCCTCCTGTGTCTGTAATGAATGCGTCTGAGATGATCTCCCCGTGTGTAAGAGCCACCTCTCCTCTCCTCCAGTATGCCTTTCTGGTGACCTCGTCTGTGCAGTTTGCTGGTGGGATCGTCATCTTCTTTGGACTGCTAGTGTCACCAGAAGAAATTGGTGAGAAGTCATCTCTTCCATTCAAAATGTCTTACTGTTTGGAGCCAAGGGCAATCTGAGGGCAGGAAATGGGATCTTTCTTCTAGGAAAACCGCACACTCCTTGGGGAATTAAAGGAGCACTTTTGTCCTTTGCACCCAGTCCACATTACAGCCAAGTCTGGTACAGCATTTGCAAATGAATTGAATAATTGAGACACTGGCTAGGAATTTTACACCTTGAGACTGGATTCTTTTTCTTCATAAAAATGGTTCAGTTTGTATTTACTTAATGGTTATATATAAAGTGTGTACAAGTACTGCCACTAAGCAAGAGGTGCATAGTTCTTCATTCTTTGAGTACAAATAGGCTCTCTGACCTTAGTTGGATTTAGTTGCCCTTGATCTCTGAACCTTAGTTTGTTTCTTCTACAAAATGAAAATAAAAATAGCATCCCCCCCCCGATAAATGGTGTATACAAACGCCTTAGCACAGTGCTAGGCACACAGTAGGTGCTCTATAATGGTCATTGTTATTACTGTCCTAGGTCTCTCAGGTATTGAGGCAGAAGAAAACTCTGAGGAAGATTCACACAGACCACTCATCACGGGTGCTGAAAATGAAGATGACTATGAGGCCAATTACTCCATCCAGGGGGACAGTGCTGTCACACAAGTGAAGGCCATAAGTTTTTACCAGGCATGCTGCCTTCCTGGAGTCATACCGGTGAGTTCTTGCCTGGCTCCTTACACAGCTGGCCAGTACTCTGTGCTGGATCAGACTGCTTTCATTTGATGAATAATATGTTGAGATATTTGTATAGTAACCCTCAGCTTCCCTGATAAAGCCACACAAAGCCAAAGACTAAATATTTTCAGCTGTGGGAGAACTGAAAAATCTTAACTATAATTACTTAGCTGTGTAGTGCATGGAAGCGGTTGGCAGCGTGGACAGGTAGCTTGGCCTTGCTTTGCTGACCCTGACGAGCGTGCAACTAAGAGAGCAAAACTGAGATTTTTTTTTTTTTTTTTTTTTTAATCTTTTTGAGACAGGGTCTCAGTTGGCCTGGAACTTATTGAGTAGACCAGGCTAGCCTTGATCTTACAGAGATCCACCTGCCTCTGCCTTCTGACTTCTGGGACTAAAGGCATGTACCACCACATCAGCTTTTTGGTGTTTTTTTTTAAAACTGAGATTTCAAATACAAATTTGGGGTATGTTGAATTACATTGAAGACTGAGGACTTTTGAATGGTTCATTGTCTGCCTTACTTAACTGAATTCTAGTCATTGCAGAGAAATGGGGAGATGTTCAGAAGGTCTAGAACAGAAAACTCCAGTATTTTTTGGTAATGCATTCCAGTGTATCCCCAACCTTTGCAGTCAGGAAAACTTTCTCCCTCTGAACTGAGCCCTTTCTGACACATTCTTTCTGTCTTGATGTTTTGAGAAGTTAAGAGGTCTAGGTTATGTTTCCAGCTTACCCACTAACTTACTGTGAGACCTGACCCAAACCATCCTTGTGTCTCAGTTCCCCTTCCTATGGGATGGAGATGGCATCTGTCTGGAACACTGACTCATTGTGTGGTAGACAAGCACCTGTTTCTGTCACTTTGTTTTAATGGTACTTTATGCAAACCTCCCCCACCCCCCCCGCCAGGTTGAGTCATTCTGCAGCCATCTTATTCCTTACCTCATCTCTTTGCCTGTGCTGCTCAGCTAAAAAAAGTTTCAACAGTGCGAGTCAAAATACAAGTGTAATGCCCTACAACGCTGGTTCTTTTAGATCTGTTCTTAACTGTCTTTCACCCAGTTATTAAAATATTTTGCTGGTAATTGTTTTTGTTAAGACAGAACTTCAGTTTGTTATGGCTAAACATGGAACTCTAGCCGGATCCTTTGTACTTCCTAAGCCATTGTTTTCTGGCACGACCAGGGCTGGAAGGAAGTATAGTTAGCTGCATGCCTTTGTCTTTGTAGCAGGCTGTCTGGACGGAGAGCGCTTGTGATTGGGAAGCGGCTCTCTATGGGGTGGCTGCTGCCCTGCCAGGGCAGCTCTATTAAAACAAGTGGCACCTAGGGAACAGCTGGCAGCTCAGGGCAAGAGTATACTAGCCAGACACCCTTTGAAGTCAGCTCCTCTGCTCCGCCCCTCTCCTTTGATGCTAAGGGTCAGGATTTCCTGGTAATAATGTGTCGTGTAGCATATAGGAGTCTCAGCCCCATCACCCACTTAAAGCAGCTGCAACTGTTTTCTTTCAAAAGAGAAGCAAGAGGCCAATGATAGCCATGTCGCTTCCTTTGGGGCCCACCAGAGATGCTCCTCTTTGCCACACCAGGCTGTGGGATGTGGGGCTTTTGTACACTCTCGTAGGAAGGTAGATCTCAAGAAGATGTGTTTTTTCTGTCTGTGATTGAGTTGCATTACTCTCCACAGTTAAGAGTGTTAATGTAAGAAGTGGGAAAACCAAGAAAGTTTGGTGGCCCTCAGTAAAAGCTGTGATGTTTACTGGACTAATTTACCTAGGGCTAATGCTGGTGAGCATGAATACCACGTGCTTTTTGTCTAAATAAAGAAATACGGGTGTGAGCACTGCCTTCTGGGTTCCAAACACTGGTTTGCTTCTACCAGAGAAATGATAGAAGAAACTGGGCATAGTTAAACAGCCATACACAGTACGCATTCTGAAGACCTTTCGAGAAACTAATAAGGGTAAGAGTAGAGGGGAGATTTTAAGATCAGGGAAGAGGGAATTTGTAAACATGGTCACTTTTCGGTTTTGGGCCCTTCACCTCAGACTCTTGGGTTTTGTTTTGCTTTATAATCACATTAAAGTTATGCTGCCATTACGTTCCTCATTTGGAGTTTCTTGTTTTCCCTGTAGTATTCCTTGGCCTACGCCTGCCTGAAGCTGGTAAATTACTCCTTCTTCTTCTGGTTGCCCTTTTATCTGAGCAACAACTTTGGGTGGAAGGAGGCTGAGGCTGACCAGCTGTCCATTTGGTACGACGTTGGAGGTATCATAGGTATGCCAGTGCGCATCTCCTTCCACAGTAAAGAGTTTGCCACCTGCCATCTTTTGAGGAGTTATGACTTCACTTCATTTAAAGTTTTATTGTTTATTCCACAGTCATCTTTCCTAACCTGTCCTACCAAACAGCCAAACTCCAGTAAAAGCAAAAAGGAAAACCCAGCCCAAGACAGCCCTGTGATTTATGGGGCTATCTTTTCTTAGTCCTTTGTTGATGAATCAGTTCTTTTGTCTTGGAAAACACTCAGGAATCCCTTTAAAGGCAGCCCTTTTGTGAGCTTTCAGGGATGGCTTGGCTCTAAAGCTGATTTTGTGAGATTCAGCATGGGGTGGGAATGTGTTCCTTAGGCTTCCTTCCACCTTCCCAGCCATGGACAGCCAAGGAAGCGGAAGGTAACACCTTAGAGTGTAGATCATCAGCACTAGAGGTGGAATAAAAGAAAGGATAGTTTTTGTTGTTGTTTTAGTGTTATTATAGTTGCATCATTGTATACAACAGATTTTATTTTATTTTGCAGTGCTAGGCTTTGTGCATATTAGCAAATGTAATGTGTAATATTACACACACACAAAACATATTTTTTCTTTTGTTTTTTGCTTTTGAGACAGGGTCTCCCTGTAGCCCCAGCTGGCCTGGAACTCCCTATGGAAACCATGCTAGCCTTGAACTTGCCAAGATCCACCTGCCTCTGCCCCCTGAGTGCTGGGATTAAAAGTGTGCACCACCATGCCTGGCTCTACAACAGATTTTAATATTGACTTTGTGTTACAGAGAGGATTATGAACAAGGAAGTAATAATCTTTAAAATAAGATGAACAGAATGTATTTTTTGAATGTTATTTATATTACTATGGCCCCTCCTAATATCACTCTTTGTGATGTTTACATTTAGAATTACAGTTAAGACTAAACTGCCTTAAGTACATCAGTGTGCACAGTAGATCCTTGTGTGACATACTGGTATTGTATTTGAACTCGGCTATTCTTATTCTTAGATCCAGAGTAAATGGTAGCATAGTCAGTGTAGTGCTGACCATGCTTCTATATCCCCCCATGTGGCTGCAGAAGAAAGCTGGTCTGGGGGTGCAGCTCAGTGTCCGGGCATTTGTCTACCTGCGTGAGCCCCGGTCTTGGTTCCCAGCACTGCAAGAAACAAAGCATCCTGATCCATTCATTAGTTATTACCTAACAATTAGTATTTAATATTGTATTTAATTGCAGTGAACCTCTTTAACTGCTAATAATAGCTTTTTAAAGTCATCTTCCTCCTTTTTTTTTTAAAGATTCTCACTAGGTAGCCTAAGCTAGTTTTGAACTCACTGTGTACCCCAGGCTGGCTTCAAAATCATGATGTTTCTGCTTTAGCCTCCTGAGTGCAGGGATTACAGGTTTGTACTGCCACACTTGGTTCAATTAGAAAACCCAGGGAAAACATTCGCAAAGGTTTTTTTTGTTGTTGTGCGTGGGTCCCCCCCCCCCCCCCCGGAAAAAAGTGCTGGATAATGGTAGTTTTGATGGGTTTTTTTGTTTGTTTTCTTATTTTGATGAGTGACTTGTGGCATCTTGTCCCATGGGTCATCATTGTGTTCCTGATGGGAAGTTGTGGAGAGACAGATGCTCCTCTAGTGGGAGTGACAGAAATCAGAGACCGTGGGGGAGGAAGACAGGCTCATTTAGTGTTGCTTTTTCACTTTGTGCTTCAAGGTGGGACTCTGCAAGGCTTCATCTCGGATGTGCTCCAGAAGAGAGCTCCCGTGCTGGCTCTCAGCCTGTTCCTGGCAGTTGGGTCCCTCATTGGGTATAGTCGTGAGTATTTCTTTGTAATTGCATTGGCTTCTGTTTCTTGAAGGCAGATATTTGCCCTGAGTCAGGTCAGCCCTGGAGAGAGTCTGAGGCCTGCTCTGAGGCTCGATGTGTCACGTTTGTGTCATCCTGTGAGTGCCTGGAAACTGTCATCACATGACGTTATTTGTGTGGGGAAGAAACTGGCATCTCTTCTGCTTTGTGGATTTGTTTAAAAGTTTGCTTGGGAGTGTACTGCTTTGTTTGAAGGGCTCGAGAGGGACAGCATTAGAGCCAATAAAACCATAAAAGGGGCAAGATTTCAAAAGCGGGATGATGGTAATTAGTAGGCTCGGTGCATGTGTTCGTCAGTCGGGTAGAGTCTTTCTCTGGGTCTTAGACTCTCATTAGCTTGAGCAGCAGCAAGAGGCAGACAGACAGAAGCTGGAAGGGGCTGTGTTTATTGTCTCTGGAGGGATTTGTGAGGTGGCGGGGATGCGGCCGCTCTGCACTGTTGAAGAGGTGCATGCAACTGCTTTTCAAGTACTGTTTTGTGTCTGTCTCCTCACAGGCTCTCCGAACAATAAGTCTATCAATGCGCTTCTGATGACCATTACAGGTATGGCAGATCATTCTGAAAATTCAGAGGAACAAGGGAAAATGTCTTCCAAGGTGGAGTGACACTAAAACTTCAGCTTTGTATACCTCAAGTGATTGCTGCCCAGGTCAGGAATGACTTAGAAAGGTGTCACATTGGAAACCAGTTCACCCACTTTAAAAGTCCAGAATAGCTAGCTTTCCCTTTGTCAGAGGTGGTCAGTATTTCTTCTCCAGAGCACTAGATAAAATAGTTGGGTGCAGTAATTAGGGAAAAATAATTTTAAAAAAACCTCAGCAATAAACTGGGCATGGTAGCACACCTTTAATCCCAGCACTTGAGAGGCAGAAGCAGGTGGATCTCTGATACCAGGTCAGACTGGTCTACAAAGTGAGTTCCAGGCCAGCTGGGGGAGACCCTCTCTCAAAAAAAAAACCACCCCAAAACACAAACACAAAAGCTCAGCAGTATGCATGGTCTTGACTAATAGTGTGATCCATTTGCAAGACCAAGCCATGCCCTGGGGTGGCCTTACTGAGAGCAGTGGCAGGTAGAATCAGTTCCTGAACCCTTGAAATACTGTTGCGTGGCCCTGTCCCCTCTCTTCCCAGTGTGCTGTTTGAATTTGGGTAGCCAGATGCTTGTGTGATGCACTTCTGCTGTAATAGAATTTGACAGGCCCATGCAGTTAATTATTAATGAATGCCCACATTACATAATTAGAAAGACGGTCGGTTTCACTGTATCTTTCATGTCTTTAGGTTCTATAAATATACCAGAATGTCACATCATTCAAGAAGGGGTTTTAGAAAAGTGATTACCAATTAATTTGAAGATGATACTGTCCAAGAGTGTTTCCTTTATTTTGTGCTGCTCTCCAACATATTAATGAAAATATTGGGTTGGTATTTTTGTCTTAGCCTGGAGATGGCTAGAGTTGTTGGGAATCATGTTTTAATGAGAACTTGTTTGTTTGTTTGTTTGTTTTTATGGCTTCAGGGTTTTTTATTGGTGGACCTTCCAATATGATTAGTTCGGCCATTTCTGCAGACTTGGGTCGCCAAGAGCTAATCCAAGGGAGCAGCGAGGCCCTGGCCACTGTCACGGGAATCGTTGATGGAACTGGGAGCATTGGTGCTGCTGTGGGCCAGGTGAGAGAACAGGAGAGCTGGGCTAGGAAACTTTTCTTGCTGCTCCCACAGTAGGTGGCACTCTTGTTCTGTGGAACACTGTACGGAAAGCCATGGTTTCCGGCTCTGAGAGATGAGACCTAATAATACTGAAGGTCCTCTACGTTTTTTTCAGCTCCTTCTTTGTATCTTTAGTCCCCAAGTCCACCTGTCTGCAATTAAGCTAAGACTTCTTAAGATTACTTCTTCTGTCCCAACCTGTCACTTCCTTCCTCCCAACCTGAATTTGGCTCCATGGGGGCATGAGGCACATGCTTGTCATTATCCCTCTGCATGCTGACCTCCCCATATATGTGCTGATCCCCCTTTCTGCATGCTGTCCCTGTCTCTTCTTCTGTGCCTTTTTATCAAACACACTATATACCCAGTCTTTATGTGGAACCCCACCCCCATGACTGCAAACTGTGCAGCTACTTCTGAGTCAGTCTGTTTCCTTCCATGTCTAGACATCTGTTGAGGGTTGAGAGGGTGGCTTATAGATGTCCTATAGCAGAATCAGCTGGGATAGGAAATGTTGGTGTATCTGCAGACTTGCTGAAATGGAACCTGGGGACCTGGGGACCCTCACTGTGTTGGGAAACAGATCAGCCTACTATAGTAGTCAGTCAGAACTATCAAAGTTTTCTGGTTTGCTTGCTAAGTCGGGGACTCAATGACAGATGCTAGTGGTCAGTAGAAAATAAGTATTGAGGTAAGGCAAATAATCCTGTTTTGGCACTACCCAGCCGTATAGTGAGTGTTTGTTACTGTCTTCTTGCTGCAGCAGTCAAGCTCCATGAGGGCAGCGTTGTGCATTGACCTCCCTGTAGCCCTGCCTAGAACTGATCCTGGCATCTGGGAGCATGCTAGTGTTTCCCAAAGCTTTGTAGAATGATTGATTGATATGCTTAGGATGTTAGATTACATTACTAAAGGACAAAAACAAAATTACTTCACAAGTGTAGGATAATTACATAGAAATCAAACAGGGCTGCTTGGTACCATCCAGAAGGCTTCGTGTCTCAGGGGGAGCCCCACAGGAGCAATTCTATTTTTTTACATTTGTTTACATCATTACATTATTTGTGTGTATGTGTGTGTGTGTGCACGCACATGTATAGAAGTCAGAGAACAACCTGCTGGGGTTGGTTCTTTATTTCTACCATGTGGATCTTGGGGATTGAACTCAGGTCACCAGGCTTGGTGGCAAGGACCTTTGCCCACTAAGCCATCTCTCCAGCCCCATTACATTGAGTGTTTTAAATTCTTATTCCTCACTGGTGTTTTCTTCCTTAGTTAAGGTGGGTTGTAGTGACATTTCAGAAACTTTACATTAATTTTCTTTTCTTTTATTTATTTATTTTTGAGATAGGGTCTTACTATGTAGCCCTGACTGGCATGGAGCTCACAGATACCCACCTGCCTCTGCCTTCCGAGTGCTAGGATTAAAGGTGTGTACCGCCACACTTGGCTTCTTTTTGGTGTTTTGAGACAGTTTTTTATGTAGCTCAATCTGGCCTGGAGCTTGCTCTGTAGTATAGCATGAGCTTGAACTCCTGGTCCTCCTGCCCCACCTCCCAAGGGCTGAGATTACAGGGTTGTGCTGCCATACATGGATACTTTGAGTTTTAGTTCTGAATGTCTCACCTGCCAGTGTTCAGATCCTGACTGATGTGGGTCACCGGTAGACTGACCTTCCAGGTCAGTAGGGATGAGGAGTCAATCTTTGTTAGATGTGTTTTTTTTCCCCATTGCCTAAGGGCTAAACTACAAATTGCAGGACTCAAGATTAAAGCACTTTCAGCTATGCTCCAGCCACTTCCCTGTCTCCTCCTTGTTGCCATTACTTCCTCTGACTTCCCAGGAAAATAATTCATTGTTTTCCCTCTGGGTTGCCAGGGCAGTTGGTTTGTACCCTCAGGAAAACACCTGTTAATTATGGTCACCTTTGCATGTCTGGTCTCTGTCCTCCTTAGCAGATTGTATTCCTTGAAAACAAAACAAACTGAGGTAAGCACAGTCGGGCAGAGTGGGGCACACCTGTAATCTGAGCCCCCAGGAGGCTGAGGCAGCAGAATTACCTCAAGACCAGCCAGGGCTATACAGTGAGAACAAGACCAGCCAAGGCATAACAAGTGAGATTCTTGTGTCAAAAAGAGCTGTTTCATCCATCTTTGTGTTCCCAGTACTTAGTGTGCTTTTTGTTTATTTTTTGTGTTGTGGGTGAGGGGTTGAGTATGCCATGGTACACTTGCAGAAGTCAGAAGATAGCTTGTGGGGAGTTGGTGGGTCCCAGAGATTGAACTTAGGTTATTGGGATTAGTCGCAAGTGCCGTTATCCACTGGGCCATCTTGTCTAGACACTTAGTACATTTTGACATATATTTTAGGTTCAGATCAAACTGCATTGCCTACTGAAGAGAGATGAGACTAAATGTTGACATTAAAACTTACGCATATCAGTAGCTAAATGTAGAAACAACATTGACAAATCTCCAACTGATGGATGCATTTTGGTAATAATGTGATCAAAGAATGTGGGTTACCTCATTTCTTGTCAGATGATTTTCAAAACTAGTGTTGAAAGAAGTCTCCTCATCGATGGCATGGAAACACTAAAGAATGTAGTCGGGTCTTTTATACTGTACAAAAATTAACCCAGTGGATCCAAGACCTAACTTTAAGAGCTACAATTGTGAAATTCTTGAAAGAAAACAAAGGACAAATTTTGATGAGAAATATATAAAAATGGCCAAAATAACACATCGGAAATTTCTCATTAGCCTTAGTAGGGGAAGATAAATCAAAATCACAGCAAGATTTGACTTCATACTCAGTAAGGTGGCTATAATTAAAAACAATAAATGATAAGTGCTGGTGAGGATGTAGAGAACCAAAGGTCCTATAGTGCAGGTATGAACAAAGTCAGAATGGCGGCATCTTCTGTGGCAAACACTGCTGTTTCCCCCAAAAGTTAAAAGTGCAGTTCCTTTGTGACCTAGCAGCACTACCTGGGTTTATCCTTCCTCTTCTCTGGGTGAAAACAGGAACTCGTATTTGCATTCTAGTGTTGATTGCAGCATTATTCATGGTAGCTAAAAGGTAGAACCACAAGTGTCCTGCAGATGAATGGATAAACAAAATATGGTATATCCATTCAGTGGAATTCTGTTCAGCTATAGAAAGGAATAAAATTCAGATATATTTTTAAATGATTGAGCCTTGAAAATGTGCTAAATAAATGAACTAAACACACACACACAAAACCAGAAATTATGTAATTCAATTTAAATGAAATATCTAGGATTAGAAAATTCATAATTTTAGAATATAATTTAGTAGTTTTATTAAGCCAGATTTGGTGGTGCCTGTAATTCCAGCACTTGAGAGACTGAGGCAGTTGTCACAAATTCAAGACCGACCCAGGAGATAGAATGAGACCCTGTCTTTGAGGGAACAACCCCACCCCTGAAAAGTTGTTTCTAGGGGCTACGGAGAAGGATTTCTGCGGGTTTCTGTTTAGTAGGTACAGGGCTTGTGTTGGTAATAAATCATCTTGGAAATAACTGCCATGGTTGTATATCAGTGTGAATGCAGTTGATGCTGCTGGTGTGTGCATTTAAAAATGGTTAAAATGGGGGCTGGAGAGATGGCTCAGAGCACTGGCTGTTCTTGCAGAGGACCTAGTTTGAGTTCTCAGCACCCACATGGCAGTTCCAGGGGATTCGACAACCCCGTCTGACCTCTGTGGGCATTGCGTGACATGGGTGCACTTACATACATGTAGGCAGAACACTCATTCACATAAAAATATTTAAAAACAGTTTTTTTTTAAGTTGAAATGGGGAAATTTTATGTTCACTTTTACCACAATAAAAACATTAAGTGCTGTTAAGTCCTTTTTAGTAATTGAAAGTTAGAGACAAGACTTAACATTGTGGAACATTGGTGATATCATAACCCTGTGAATAAACAGTATAAGTTGGAAAGTGAGCAGGACATTTGAGGCCAGCCTGGTCTGCATATTGAGTTCCAGGCTGACCACTGTGCTACATAATAAGACTCTGTCTCAGAAACACCAAAAAGGAAAAAGAGAAGTGAGCAGCACGCTGCCAGACTGCTTGTGTAGAAATCGTCACCTTGGAAACCACTCCTGGCAGATGGAGGGGAGCAAGCAGGAGTGGCTTTGGACAGTCTCCCTTTCTAAACAGCAGGGCGAGTAAGAGTAGACCTGAACTTATGTCTCCTGTTGTACAGTTTTGTACTAGAACTCTACAGACTTATAGCATGAGCCAGTAATGAAATTTAAAGGAAGTCAGGTGTCTCAATGCACACGGGTAATCCTGACCGGAGCTATCACAGGGGAACCATGAGTTCCAGGCCAGCCCAGGCTGCACAGTGAGACCCTGTCTTAAAATGAGAACATGTATGTGGAAGAGCTTTGTAAATGACAAAACAGTATTCAGACCCCAACTCCCAACTTTCTAAAGTAGTTGTGTTTAATCTCCTTTTTACCTACTTCATTTCATTTTATTTTACTTATTTATATATAAATAATATATATTATATATTTATATATAAATTAAAAAATATATAAATTATATATATTTTGAGGCAGTCATATGTAACCCAGGCTAACCTTAAATTCACCATACGGTCAAGGATGATCTTGAACTTCTGTTCCACCTCCCAAGTGCTAGATTGCAGTCATGCACCACCATGTTCCTCCATTAGTTTGTGAGGTGTTGGGAATGAACCAGGGTATACTAAGCAAGTACTCTTATCAACTGAGCCACATCCCAGCCCGCTCTTTTATTCATTAATATAGAGAATTATGTCATAATTTCCTTTCCTTCTTTTTAGTATCTGGTGTCTTTGATTCAAGACAACCTGGGGTGGATGTGGGTGTTCTACTTTTTCATTCTTATGGTAAGTATATACTTATACTTCCCCTCCCCCCAAACTAATAATTTTCCTTACTTAATTTAGAGCATTTGATTTCATCACTTCTTTAAACCAGCAAAATTGCGGATTGTTTTTAAAGACCTCTAATGTGAAAAGTAACATTTTATTAGACTACAAGACTCATTTCTTTTCTCAAGGGGCAAAAGGACCCTGCGTTTGCCCGTCTTGACCTGAGTCTAATGAGTATTGCCATTTATAATTTCAGAGAAGCAAGAGGCTTACTTAAGTATCACCACCCATTAAGCAGTGTACCCTTCAGGGCTGCTGACTATCTGCTCAATGTAATTTGGGGATTTCAAAGCAAAGCAACAAAGTGTTAAGGAAGAAGTGCAGCTCTAACTGATGCTGTCCTGTCCACAGGAAATGGTAGTCTTGGGAGGACACAGTTGTTCAGCTAGGTTCTTGGCTGAGTTTGTGCTTTCTGAGACACAGCCAGTACAGAATAGGACCTTGCTTTCGAAATGCTGCTTTCTGTTGAAGAGGCGTGTGCCATGCTCGCTGTTGTATTATTGGTGGGACAGTGCTCATAGCAGATCTGCTTTGAGCTCACTTTGTCCTGGGGGTGAATTCAATGTCTTGCCCTTAGATTGTGCCATCCTAATTGGCTACTGTCACTGTCTAGGCAGCTGTATACTCTCATCTGTTTCAAGGAGCTCCAGGGCAGTTCAACATGAGCAAATCCCTGGAGTGCAGTGCTGTCTTCTAACTTCTGAAGACTCAGGTGTGCTACATATCTATAATCCCAGTACTTGGGAGACAAAGGCAGGAGGATTGCAAGATCAAGGCCAGCCTGGGCTAACCAAGCAAGACCCTATTTTAAAAAAAAAGAAAAACGTCCAGGGTCTGGAGAGCTGGTTTAGCAGTTAAGAGCATGAACTGCTCTATTACAGGACCTGAGTTCAATTCCCAGCATCCATATCAGCAGCTTAGAACCGCCTGCAACTCCAGCTTCTAGGGGATTTACCACATCTCACCTCCATGGACACCTGCATTCGTGTTCATACACGCACATAAACACATATGTCCATTAAAAAAGTCTGACCACATCAAACATCCACTTAGGGACTGGGGATGCAGCATGTTCAGAGCCCAGGGTTTAATCCCCAGCACTACAAACAAACAGAAAGGCTTCTATAGAAGGGGCCAGAGAGATGGCTCAGCGATTGGAGCTAGCCCCACAAGCCTGATACCCTAAATTCAATCTCTAGAACTTAGTGAGACCCGGTCTTAGGACAAAAAAACAAGATAAAAGCCAGGTGTGGTGGCATACATCTGTAATCTCAGCTCTCCTATTGCTCGATGGGATGCCGAACAGGAATACCACCTGGAAACTTGCAGGCCAGCTGACATGGAGTATGCAGCACAGAGGAGAAACAAGAGATAGCCTGCTAACAAAGTGGCAGTGGAGAACCAACGTTCTGAAGTCGTTCTCTGACCTCCATGTGTGCGCTGTAGCACGTCTGTTCCTTCTCTCTTGTCATCGTTCCTTCCCCATCCCCCAACACAGACATGATTTTTTAAAAAAGCTTTTGAAGACATTCCATCCTGACGTCCCTGCTAGGTAGAAGGACATGCCTTCTGATGAACCTGCCGGTGTGAGCCTTCCAGATGGTGGTGTCAGAATCTTGGGTCTACTTTAGGGAGCTTATTTCTCACCTGAGCTCCAGCAGCTGTTTCACTTCACCTGTGACAGTTGTTTATTCAGTTATTTTTTGACAGCTATTGTGACGTGATGTATATTGTGGTACTAACTGTAATTTTCAAAGGTCATTTCCTAATTCACTGAAGATAGAACTTTCTCCTTCTGTGAAATCAGAATCAGTGTACTTGCTCAGATCCATTGCTAATGTTCAGAACATGATGCACTAACAGGAAAATAAATTGCTGCTGCATTTTAAATGCTTTTTTTTTTCTTCACAGACAAGTTGTACAATTCTGTTTATCTCACCATTAATAGTGAGGGAAATACTCTCTCTTGTGCAAAGGAGACAAGCTCACATGTTGAGTGAATGACTGGTGCCCACAAGAAAGAAAGAACGATGGGAAATTCATGAAGATTGGTAGCCTTCAGTTAACCCTCTGTGGGGTTGGCTAAGAACAATGGGATCTCGATTGCCAGGCTTTCTACTGCCAGCCACCTAAGACACTGGCGAGTCATGAGGGCCATGCTGTTTTTCTACACTACAATGATTATTGATGATTTTTATTATATTTTATGAATGTACTGAAAGAAATATGAACCTGCCATTGTCCTTGCTCAGTCTGCCGAAGCTTATCCCTTTAACCTTAGACTTCTTTTTAGCCCCAGACCCTTGTTGTACAGCTTTAAGAGCTTAGCAAACAGATGGCAGAATCATGTGTTTGTATGGATGAGAAGATTGCTGCATTATGCTTGGGTACTGAGTTTGTAGAGTGGATCACTCTTAAGGCATCAGATAAGAGCTCCAGGATGAAGCCACAGCCCTGCCTCAGACCCAGAACCTTCACTGAGGCCTGAAGTCATACTTTGTGCTTTTGGCTCAGTTGCTGTCTCATCTGGAAGTCTCTCGCTTAGAAGCAGACATGTCTTGGAAGAGTTGTCAGTTTGTTCTCCTCTGACTTACAATTGACTGACTGCTGCAAGTAATCTTTTCATGGACTGCAAGTTATCTTGAACATTCCAGTGTGGAACTTTCAATCCCAGATTCACAGTCTGGGATCAGTAAAGTCCTCCAAGTAGCTATGTTATGTAACCAAATTCTTGGAGGATTGATCTGTCACAACCAGGTTCCTGGAGTTACCTCAGCAGAAGACTAGAATTAGAGAAAAGGCAAAGGCCCTTTATCCCAGGGCTGTGACAGGTGCTCATTGAATCATGTTAATGGAGTACTGGCCCTCAGGCATGTCATCTTTAGAAGATTGTAGAGTATGTGTCTTTAAGACTGTGAATTCTGTATTAACCAACATTTTAGAGTCATTATATCTATATTTTAAGTTATGTAAGCAAACAAGAAAGAAAATGTGCACTTTTGCGGGATACCTAATCTGCATTGAGTTAGGGAGTATTTTTCCACCCCTTGCTTTATACTCCAAAATATGTGTTGCTGAATTGTTATTTAATCATGCAGATTTCTGATCATTTTATTGTTCAAGTCCTGACATAAAGGAAAATCCAAAACATAGGAAGGGAGGCAGAGCCCCAGCTTTTATAATAAATGTCGGTGATTTGCTCATTTAACCTCTGCTCCAGCTCTGCGTTACCTCTCATTTTCATTCTGGCGTGCTGGGACGGAGCATGTGTGCTGCCTCTGCCCCATGCTGCGTGCCCAGCTCAGAACTGCATTTTAAATATGAGGGATGCTTTTAAAGGCCCAGTGCTTATCGTCACTGGCTGGCAGGTGCTTATTCCTCAACCTTGCCTGGTGGAGCACTGCCCTGCCTTAGGTGCTGGGAAGGCCTCACTTCTGTTAGGTGTGTGAGAACTCACTATCTCCTCATGTGGCACACTGTGCTTGGTCTGAGTGGATTGCATTGGTGAATTTAAAAGCTTCCGGCAGATGAAGCCTGTTTTTTATTATTGACTCTCTTGTCGTGTGGCTCAGAGTTTCCTTCTCACCAGCAGGGATGCATCTTTGTGTCTTGACACCAGCCAGTGTTTTCTTACCCAGTTAGCTTCCGGTGGGTGAGCACCCTTTTGACCTGTCTGTGGCTGCCTGAGCTCTACCTGAAATGGAATTACAAACACTCAAGGATGAAATGGTATGTCTCCCTACAGGCCTCCATATAGCTCCGCCACCCTGTGAAGGAATTAATTTTAACGAATGCCTAGGAGTTCACTTGACTTTCTTAACTAAAGTTTTCCCTTGAAGAAAAGGTTAGGGGCTGGAGAGCTGACTCAATAAGTAAAGTGTTCGCTATGCAAGCATGAGCACATGAGTTTGAGTCCTTAGCATCCATATATAAATCTGGGCCCAGAAGCACATGCTTATAATCTCAGTGCTGGGGAGATAGACAGAAGGACTCCTGGGCCTTGCTGGCCAGCTTGTCTAGCCCAGTCAGTAAGCTCTAGGTTTATTGAGAGACCCTGTCTCAAAAAAAGTAGAGTGATAGAGGAAAATGCCTAGTCAACCTCTGGCCTCCATACACGTGCACACACTCGCACACACACACACACACACACACACACACATCAACACATAATCTTCCCCTTGTACCTTCTATCTTTTTCCAGGGCTTTCCCCCCCTTTCTTACCTTTGGCTTCTAGGGCATTTAAATTTACTTATTATTTTTTACTTATAATTATTTACTTATTTATTTGTGTGTGTGTGTTCATTTGTATATTTGGTGTCTAAAGACTCTGGATTGCATGTGTATATGTGTTCTTGCATGTGCACATGTGTGTATGGGTATATGGAGGCCAGAGGTTGATATCAGGTATCTTCCTTGATCACTGTCCATCTTTAAAAAAAAAATTTTTTTTTTGAGATAAAGTTTCAGCTAGCCTGGAATTTACTATGTAGATCAGGCTGGCTTAGAACTCACAGGATAAACTGCCTGCCTCTGCCTCCTGAGAGCTAGGATTAAAGGTATGTGCCACCATGCCCAGCTCTATCTTACTTTTTGAAACAGGGTCTCTCCCTGAACCCGGAGCTTGATTTGATTATATTGTCTGGTCAGTAAGCTCCAGGGGTCCAAACTCAGGTCTTCATGCTTATGTGGCAAGGCATCTTCCTAGTCCCGTACCTCCCCCACCTTTTTTTTTTTTCAAGATAGGGTCTCACTATGTGGCACTGGCTGGCCTGGGACTCTCTGTAGGCCAGGCTGGTCTCAGTTTTACAGAGATCCACCTGCCTCTGCTCTCCAAGTACTAAGTTTAAAGGTATATGCTACCATGACCAGCTTGTTTCATTGTTTTTGAAGCTGTCTCATAGTCCAGGCTGGTCTGAATCTTGCTCTATAGCTCAGGATGACCTTGAATTTCTGATCTGCCCCTAACTTCTGAGTGTTGGGATTACAGCTTGCGCCACCACGTGGTATGGTATCAAGTCCAGGTGCACATACGGCAGCATGGTACCTACTGAGCTATGTCCTCAGCCTCTACTGATTGCCTTTCTACAATAAGTGTCATCAGCTTCTCTGATGAGATATTTCTTCATGTACCAAAGCTTTATTACACAGTAAATAGGAAGCCACCAAGAGCAAGATTGTTAGCTACTGTGTGGTGAGTAGTTAGAAAAGATTTCAAGGGAGGGAAATAGGCCCAGTTTGGGTGCTCACGAACCCCCTCTCCCACTCGGGCAGCTGCTTATATCAGTTTGCAGTTTCTAGCCATAAATCTTAAGAGACTCTGAGAGACATTTACCCTCTTGGTAGATCAAAATGCACATAAAAAAAAAAAAAAAGGAAACATTCAGAGGTCTTTTAGCAGACCCATCCTTAGAATATAAAACGGGAAGCCTTGGTCCAGAGAGTCTGGGTCTGGTGCCGATCATCCGTCCACCTAGTTCACTGGGTCTCCTCTCTTAAAGAGCCTCCGCCGAATTGGACTGCTTAGTTCCCAGCACACTGCGGTGGCTGTGAGCATTCATACCTTCCTGTCCTAATTCATGATTCTTGGTAATGCCTCTCTTCACCCTCAGCTCTCCAAATCTTCATTGTCCTGGAAGCTTGGCCAACACCATTCAGTCTAAGGACTTTCCCAGCCAGCATAGCCTTCAACCAGCCATCCACCATCTTCGCTTACTTTGCTAGTCCAATCCATATTGCTAGTGTACTTGTGTCTAAGGCCTCTGTGGGTGTTGCTCTCTTTCTCTAAGGCCAAGTCCTTTGTGTGGTTGGTGTTGGATACATGTTGTTCAGATTGGAAAAGGAAGAAGGAAAATGAGACTACAGATGGGTGGAGCAGGCCGTGGTCCTCAGGCCATGCAGGCTACCTTTCACTTGCTCTCTCTAGAACCCCGTCCTCCTGCAGTGGCTACCCAGGCAGTTCATAGGGCTGCGAGGCTCAGCGGCTTGGTGTCCTGACTTCAAATCCCAGGTTGCTCACTGCAGGGAGAGGGAGCTTTTGGCTCCAGTGTAGACCTCGTACTGCTCAGGAAACTCTATTCCTGCCCCATGTCTCTTCTTTCTAGCCTTTCACGTTCTTGTTCTTCCCCTCCACTTGCTCATCCCTCACCTCCTGGTCACCCTGCTAGTGATGTGCCTTCTTTTGTGGAGCCTTCCAGAGCTCTTATCTTAGACATAGTCTGCCCAGGACTGCAGGTTTTACTGCCTGGTTATGTTTTCTGGTTGCTTTTGGTTGTCATCTCCTCAAACAGTGAGTGTGGGCGCCATGTTAAGAGCTTGGAGCCATTTAACCAGTACACTGGCTTCCCGTTCACCTTCCCACGCTGCTGCTTTTGTATTTTCAGATTCTGTTTGAGTTATCTTCTGTTTTCTTTCCCTTAATTGCCCCGAACATTTCTGGTGAGCTAAAGTTTGTCTCACCATGTGTCAGGCTTCATCTGAGATACTGGTTGTTCGTGTAGACATAGACAATGCAAATCCCTTAACTGGATATGCATGTATTAATGTTACGTGTAACACTGCACTTGTAATTACACATTACTAATGACATTTTAGAAGGAAGAATTTTATATGTATGTAACATAGTTACATATATCACAAATATATGTATATTTATATGTAATTAACATGTCTAATACTTGATTTTTTTTTGATGGAGTCTCCCTAGTCCCAGCCCTCCTGGATGTCACTGTGTAGACCAGGTTGGCCTTGATCTCAGAGATCTGTCTGCTTCTGCCTCCCAGGGGCTGGGATTAAAGGCTCGAGCCACCATGCCCTGGGTATGTCTAATACTTGAAATGGGATCCTATACTTGGATATCTGGTGTGTGTTCTTCTAATTGTTTGTGAAATACTGTCTCATATGTGAGAATTTTTAAAAATTGCTATCCCAGTCCCTGCTCAACCTGCACCATGGTTCTGCAGTTCTGTGGTTGGCCAGTGGGTGAACTCCCAGGGATGTCTGCATTGTGTAGGATTGCAAAATGTTGGAAGAGAACTAAATACCCAGTGATTTTCCATTATGCCACATGGCCTCCTCTCCCCTTCACCTGGCCTAGACTCCCTTCCAAGGTGTATGCAGTGGCATTCATCCTCAAGGCCAGGGACTCAGGGTGAGAATGCCAGGCGTTAGTTCTCTGTGTGAAACCCCTCCACCGCCCCTGCACCTGCCACTGGACTCAGGATCTCACAGAGCCAGCTGGTCACCCTGGGTGGGTAGAGTCTTGCCAGGATCGCCACCTCTCTCCTGTAGCTTTCTGCTCTTAGTTGTGTGTGTGCACGTGCGCGTGCGCGTGTTTTCATGTGTGTGCATGTGGAGTCCAGAGGCTGTTGCTGAGTGTCTTGCTCTATCACTCCTCATTTTTTGAGAGCAGGTCCCTCACTGAACCAGAGCTCACCATTTTGGCTAGAGTGGTTGACAGTGAGCCCCTGGGACCCGCCTGTTTCCACTCCTCCAGTGCTGGGGTCACAGGCACATGCTCTGCCTCCAGCATTTATGTGAGTTCTGGGGATCTAAACTTGGGTCTTTATGCCCTCAGGAAGTGTTTGACCCACTGAGCCATCTCCCCAGCCGCTTTGCTTCTTTAAGAAGCTCCTCTTCAGTAGCCTCCAGATTCTTTTGTTTGAGTCTGAGGAGAATTTCTGTACTCAATAAACTCATGCATTGCAATTGTCCTCTCCATGCCAGGGAACAGCCGCGAAGGCGCGGTTATTTCCTGTGCACGACGTACCCAGCTCTGACTTTCCTCCTCAGCCAAGCGCCCTGCTGTTCCCTTCTTCCTAATGAATATTTCCTTAACTTGGAATGACGTTCTTCTCAAATGCGATTAGTAGGCTCTTGACTGCTTCTCACTGACTACCGATTAAAAGAAATAACTTGGGGCCAGCAAGATGGTTCAGTTGGTAAATGTGCTTGCCACCAAGCTCGACAACTTCAGTTTGATCCCCCAGGACCCACATAGTGGAAGGAGAGAACTCACTCTTAGAAGTTGTCTTCTGACCCCTGTTCTCTGTCTCTGTCTCTTTCTCAGACACACACAAACACAGGCACACTCATACAAATGTATGATGTAATAATTCTTTAAGGAAAATCCTTTTTTCTCCTTGTGCCCTTTCAGAAATGAGACAAAAAATAGCAAAATCTTTTCCCTTTATCCATGTGCCACAAGCAAGTTGTCACTTCACAGTGTCAGTATTAGAGAGCTGCAGATCAAGGGCCACCCTGTTTGACTGGAATGCTGTGGATTTAATGGGACACATGTATTTAGGTGAACCCTTTCATCCAGGACTTCAAAGGCCTCTGCCTTGTTTAATAGCTTTCTTGTCCTGAGCCCCGGAGAGTGACATCAGGATACCACAATCCTAGGTGACGGCTGTATATGTATTTGTTTGTTTAGCATTTTGTTTGTTTTCCTAAGATCATTATGGGCACTTCTAAGAACCTAACAACCTTGAAGTTGATTTCCATTAGCAAGTAGTAGCACCTGTGGAATAGGTGAAGCTTTGAAAGAAAGAGCCAAGCACCCTGGAGCTGGGGGGAGGGAGAATTGCTGGGAGAGAAAGCCACTCTGTGAGATACATGGGGCGGGGAACTCCTCCCCAACCGTCTGCCAAGTGAAGAGGTCTAACCTAAGCAGGTACCACTTGGGTTCACATGAGAGGGGATTCTGTGTGCTCTTGGAGAGGCTGTCAGTGCAGCCTAGTCCCCAGGTTAGTCATTTAATGGAGTGTTTGAAAAGCAGGTCTGTGCCATGGTCAGGAAGAAAGATCCCTAATTAAGTTAAAATAGGACTGGAGCCCAGTCTCTGCGGTCAATTAGAGGCCATTGAAAGAGCCTCTGGGTAAGAGCGATCGGCCGGCAGCAGGCTGGCAGGGGCGGCTGCAGGAATGCTGGGCCCTCGCCTTCCACGTGCAGCTACCCACTGGCTTTGCTGGGGTTGGGGAACTTCTCACAAGCGCACAACGTGTTGGGGGACCCCAGGTGTTCTGATGCATAAGGAGACTTCTATATCATGGCTTCTGTTTTCCTCTCTCTTTCCCTGAATAGAAGCAGTTCTTTCCCTACTAAGGCTCCTTCCTCGTCACAGGCCGGTTGTATGTACCTCTAGAGTCCGCAGTAGGGACAGCCCTGCATGTGGCACCTCATGGTCTGTTCTTCATTATTACTTTAGGTCGGCCCTCTCAGCTCTCTTCTCGTGCTCACTGATAAGCAGCCTCCCAGCCTGTTCTGCTGTGATCTGCTAGAGGTTGCCGTCCAGAGTTCCCCTTCCCAGCCCGCTGGATCTCTGGAATGGAAGCTAACCCTCATTAACTGGACTCCTCTCAGTTTCTTTAAGTTGCTTCACATCCAAAAGTGAGGTGGTGGGGAAAGAGAGCCCCTCAAGCCACCCAGTCTGCTCTGCCATGCCCATGCCTGTTGCCCTGAGTTGTGAGCTGACTCTTGAGTGGAGGGCCGGCCGTCCACGTGGACCCCACTGTTTCTCATCAGCTCTTCCATCCGTAACCTGGATTCCAGCTTTGAATTGGGAATTGGGTACTTTAGAGCTAAAGAGAGCTGAGTCTACTTCCTCCCCAGGGTGAGTCCCTTCATACCATCTTTTTTGTTTTTTGAGTTTTTTTTTTTTAAAGCTAGATAATAATAGCTCAGCATTAAAAACACTGGCTACTCTTGCAGAAGATCCAGGTTCAGTTCCCAGCACCCAGGTAGAGGCTAACAACCACCCGTAACTCCAGAGGGAATCCAATGCCCTCTTCTGGCCTCAGTGAGCAGTGCATGCATAGGGTACACTTAGGTACATGCAGGCAAAACATTCGTACATGTAAAGTAAAACTTCAAAATCTTTTAAAAAATGTTTGTTTTTTGTGTATGTGTGAGTGGCTGAGTGTATTTATGTTTGTACACCACAAGTGTACAGTGTCTGCAGAGGCCAGAAGAGAGTGTCATCTACTTTGGAACTAGAGTTACAGGAGGTTTTTAGCTGCTATGGGGGTGCTGGGAACTGAACTTGGGGTGCTCTTAACTACTGAGCAAACTCCCTAACATGGTCTTTTAAAATTTTTTATTTTTATGAATTTTTAGACAAGGTCTCACTATGTAACTCTGGCTGCCTGGGAATTCACTATGTAGACCAGGTTGGCCTTGAACTCACAGAGATCTTCCTGCCTCTACCTCCCTAGTGCTGGGATTAAAGGTGTGTGCCACCACACCTAACCTTTTTTTTTTTTTAAGTATTTCATTAATTAATGTGTGTGTGTATGTGCACATGCCTGAGAATGGGGTACACACGCTGCTGTGTGCATTTGAAGGTCTGGGGACAGTTTTGGGGAGTTGGTTCTCTCCTCCCACCCTGTTGTGGCAGGGTCTGTCTTGTTTCTGCTGTGCTTGATGCTCCAGGCTAGCTGACCCACAAGCTTCTGGCTCATTCTCTATTTGCCTCTCATCTCACTGTAGGAGTGTTGGCATTACAGATACATGTCGCCAAATCTGACTTTTCACATGAGTTCCAGATGGAACTTGGCTCATCAACCCCCAAGGCTTTACACATGCTAAGCATGTACTCTACCACTAAGCTGTACCTCAGCCCTAAAAACTTTATAAAAATCCCTTCATACCGTTCCTGGAAAATGGGACGTGGTGCTTTAGTAAATGTTATTTATGTTTTTCTTTCAAATTTTTAAAAATTATTTTTAATTATTTGTATGTGTCTGTGTCTGGGTAGTGTTCATGAGTGCAGGTGCCTGCAGAGGCCAGATGTGTCAGATTTCCTGGAGCTAGAGTTACAGATGATTATGAGGCACATGCTGTGGGTGTTGGGAACTGAACCCAGGCCATCTGAAACGGTAGTATGTGCTCTTAACCACTGAGCCATCTCTTGAGCACCCTACTCCCCCCTGTCTTTTTGAGACAAGTTCTCACTAGGTAGCCCTGACTGGCCTGGAACTTGTTCTGTTGACCTGGCTGGCCTCGACCTCACAGAGATCCTGAATGCTGGAATTACAAGCACACACCAAGCATGGTCCTTGTTTTGTAAACTGCTTTAAATGGTTTGGAGTAGCCTTGAATGTCAAGATAGATTTAGTTTTTTTTCCCCAAGCACTGTGATCTGAGACATATTAGGCAAGTGCCTGTCTTTAATTAGGGTTTCTTTTAGCAAGTATTTTTCTTATATCTGTCCTCCACTGTTGCAATTTTCTAGTTTCTATTTATTTTTGTCTTTTAAAGGTATTTTATTAATTATTGTCATTTTATGTGTGTGAGTGTATTGCCTGTGGTGGGTGTTCTGCTCCCAGGACAGCCCTACTCCAGTCTGTACTATGCTCAGCTCTTAATTGTGCACAACAGGACTTTTGCAGTGATAGCCCTCTGCTCAAACAGAGAAGGTGACTCTCCTGGTGCCATATCAGTTGCGAGCTTTTACACAAGTCCTTCTGTCACAGAAAATCTTGACTCCAGAGGGCTATGTCCCCTTTCACTGCTGAGTCATTTATAACGGTATGGCCCGTCTTGCTTCCTTTGTCTTTTTGAAGAGAGTAACTTGCCCCATGTGGCACACATCTGTAATCCCTGCACTTAGGCTAAGGCAAGAGCATGGCCACAAGTTTGAGGCCATCTTGAGCTACATGAAACCCTGCCTCAGAAAGTCTGAAAGCGGGCTGGGGAGATGGCTCAGCAGTTACGAGCACTGGCTGCTCTTGCAGAGGGTTCAGTTCCCAGTACCCACATGGTGGCTAACAACCATTTGTAACTCCAGTTCCAGGGGATCTGATGCCCTCTTCTAGCCTCTGTGCATACATGGTACACATACATACGTGCAGGTACAACAGTCATACCCATAAAATAAAAATAGTTTAAAAAATTCACAGGGAAAGAGACAGAGAGATTATACAGGATGTAGCCCTTTGTGACTGGTTCAAGATTTTCCTGAATTGCACCAGGCATGGTGCACACACCTGTAACTCAGCATCTGTGAAGTAGAGGCAGGAGGACCAGGAGATCAAGGTCATCCTCAGCTACATAACAGGTTTGAGGTCAGCCTGGGTTACATGAACCCCTTTCTAAAAACAGCAGTAACAAAAAAAAGGTCGATGTTGAGGAATGTGTCGGTGCTTCGTTTTTACTGTACACAAAAGTGTGCACCTCATTTACCCATTCACCGTTCGATGGCCATTTAGTCTGCATACTGTAAATTCTACCCTTTACAGTGTTGGATCGTTTTTTAAAAATCTTATTCACAAAGTTATGCAACTATCAATCACTATTTAAGCTTACAACATTTTAATACCTCAAAAAGAAACCCCATCTCCATCAGTGGCAATGCTCCATCTCCCTTCTGCCCTGTTCCTGGAAGGTGCTGATTAACATTCTTTATCTGCAGGTTTGCTTGTTCTGAAAGGTCATAAATGGAATCCTGTGGAAGGGGTCTTTTGTGATTGACTTCTTTCACTTACATAATTTCAAAGCTATTATGTTCTACATTTGGTATCCATTTATCACAGGGCCATAATAATATAATAATATACTGTATTAACTATATATTTTATTTTCTGTATATTTAAAAATGTTTATTTTTCTGTGTGTGGGTGTTTTAGCTGCATATATGTAAGTGCACCATGGTTGCAATGCCCATGGAAGCTGGAAGACGACATTGGATTCCCTGGATCTGGAGTTACAGATAGTTGTTAACAGCTATGTGGATATTGGGAACTGAACCTGGGTCCTCTGCAAGAGCAACTAGTGCTATTAACCACTGAGCGATCTCTCCAGCCCCTGTTTTCTGTATTCCTGACATCAGGTCATTTGTGACTTCAATGACTAGGTAGAGGCTGTCTTTCCCAGAGCTGGTAACTTAGAGCAGAGGACTGGTCCATAGATCACCTTCCATATGTAACCCAACTAGTCCTAACTTCCTTTGTCAAATTCACACCCATTCTGACTTGGACAGCATACATCAGTCAGGGCTCAGGTCACGTCATTAGCATTGGGGTAAAGTAGTAGATTCTTATTCTCAGAGACTAATGCACTTAACAGTTTGTAACTCTATATACGTATTATATGTGTGTATTTATATGTGCACAGACTTCGCCCTCTGCATTGCAGGTTACATATCCATGGAGTCAACTTAACTGTGGGTTGAAAATATTTTGCATTTGTGGGGGACGGCAAGATGGCTCAGTGGGTAAAGGCATTGCTGCCAAGCCTGACAGCCTGAGTTCGATCCTCAAGATCCACATGGTGGAAGGAGAAAACTGACTACAAACTGTCCTCTGATACTCAAACTCACATACACACACACGAATGTGAAAAGAAAGTGTATCTGTACCAAATAGTACATTTTTTCTTTTCATCAATATAGTATAACTAATAAAGAATAACGATTATCTAATAATGATTTTTAAATTTATAGGGAAGGGGGGCTGGAGAGATGGCTCAGTGGTTAAGAGTGCTTACTGCCCTTACAGAGTTCAGTTCCCAGTACCCATGTCAAGTGGCTCGAAACTGCCTGTAACTCCACAACTCCGGGGAGTCTGACATTCCTTTCTGGCTTCTAAGGGCACCTACATTCCCATCATTCACATACACATACTAACATACTAATTACATATACGTAATTAAAAATAAAAGTTTAAAAAAATAATATGGGAAAATATATGCTTTCTGGCACCCAGGCTGACCTAGAACTTGTGAACTTCTTGCCTCAGTTTCCTAAGTGCTGAGATTACAGGCCTGAACCTCTATACCTAGCTCCACTCAACTATTTTGTATAAAGGATTTGAGCATTTGCACATTTTAGTATAGTGGGAATGTTCTTGATCCAGTCCCTTGTGGATACCAACGGAAGACTGTTTTAGCTACCTAAATCAGGTAGGCTAGTCTCTATGCATTAGTCCTGCTAGAACCACTCCAACTATCAATCCTTAACTGTTCATCCTGCTTGCCCTGCCTTCCTGGCTGGGCTTTTCATTGGGCTTGGCCTCCTGACCAGGATTAGAGTATCTTCCGTGGTCCTGCTTGGCACAGCATGCTTGTCCTAGGGATTGTGTTGTGTCTCTTGATCAATTTGGGGAGTATGCCATCTTAACGATATTAAATCTTCCAATTCAGGAATATTGGGTATCTCCCCTTTATTTGGTCGTCTTTTATTTCTCTCTGTGGTGTTCCATTATTTTGGGTGCATGCATCTTGTTCATTTTTCTGTTAAATTTATTCCTAAGTGTTTTTTTCTATACTGTAAGTGGAGTAGCTTTTTAAATTTCATTTGCGGTTGTTCAAAGCTGACATATGGAGATACAAATTGGGCTTTGCATACTGATCCTGTGTTTTGCATCCTGTTAAGTGTACACACATCCTTATGGCGGTATGAGGCGGTGTTTCGGTGCTTTTAGCCCTTGAGTAATGATCAACTCTGTGACATCCAGGCTTATCTGTAAAATGGGAAGAACATGTCATAGATGATTTGTATGTCTCTTAGCCCAGGTGGGTGCTTAGGACTCAGTACTCATCCTTTTCAGCTTCCCATCCTGTTTGCATTCTCTTGAGGTCGGTCTTTACTTGGTTCCATTTTTGGAATGTTTTTGTACTCCATGTCCCTCAGCTCCTATTCTGACCCCAAACTGATGACTTTCGGGAGCCTCCTTTCAGCCCTGATCATCGTGTACATGCATGACTCTGTTCCGGTTGTCCACAGGGCCTCTCCCCTCACCAGGGAGGAACACCTCTCATCTTCTCCCAGAGAGAACCACTTCTTTTCTCCCCCTTTCAGGGGAGAGTTACCTGTGGTGTTCTCCTTGTCCTGGTGTCCATGGGCCTGTCAGTGGTGCTGTTATCTTCCCAGTCTGGATTAAAAATTTCTTAAATTGAAAAAGAACTACACCCATCTCTAGTGATTTTTAGTTTTTCAGAGTCACTTGAATGCTGTCTTCTTTCCCGGACTCTGTTTAGTCATCTCCATAACACTGTACACACATATTCTTTTTAAAAAACTAGATGTGTGCCCATATATGTGTGTGTGTGTGTGTGTGTGCCCACATGTGTGCAGGGGCCCATGGAAGCCAGAAGAAGGTGTCAGTTCCTTGGAGCTGGAGTTACAGGTGGTTATGAGCCTCCTGACATGGGAGCTGGTTACCAAACTAGGGTCCTCTGAAAGAGCTGTCAGTGCTCTTAACCACTGAGTCACATACCCTTTCCTGATCTCCCCTGCCATTTCATTTTCTGTTGTGTTGTTAGCCTGCATTCTGGTCTTTATTACTCCCCATCTGAACTGAAAACCTGGTTTTCTACCTCTGGTTCTCTGCCCCTTTTGATGCTGGGGATTGAACCCAGGACTTTGTGCATGCTAGGCAATAGCTCTACCACTGAACTACGTCCCCAGCCAATTCTCCCCTGTCAATCCATGTTGCACAAAGCTACCAGTCTGCGCTCCTGGACGGTCTGATTCCATCTGATGGTCGCCATCACGCTGCTGTGAGTGTTTAGTTGACTCTCCACGCCCACTGAGTCCCCAGTGTCCTTTGATGTCATTGAAGGCCTTTATGCCCATGTCCTACATGCTTCCCAGGCTTAACTCCCCAAATCCTCATAGGAAAAAAGTGAGACAGATCTCTGCACTTAGTATCACCTGAGTACCTTGTGGAAAGTAGCTTGTTCTCTAAGATCCAGTTCACAAATCCTGCCCAACTTCCGGCCAGCCAGGTAATTCCTCTCCCACGGGACTTAGTGTATTCAGGGTGCTTTGTGTATATCTCTTATCTTCCTCCTGGATTTAATCTCCTTGCAGGCGCCTCTCCAATCTCTGTAATCTTGCTTCCTCATAGGAAATGTTTGTTAACAGGATGTTCTATCTCCTTACGTTCCTGAAGCACACAGCCCACAGATGCCTGTCCCTGGAGGCAGTGCGGGAGCAGAGGGGAGCCTCTTGCAATTTAGTAGAGTGGTGCTCCCATTTAAATTGGGGTGGCTGAGCTGAGATAGTCTCAACAGGCCTTCACTCTCTGTGGTTCCCATGGGTATAAGTTGCCTCAGGCTCTGTTGGAGCCAGCGAGGCTGAGAAGTTGCCCAAGTGCTGAGCGTTCCATAGAGCTGTACGTCAGGGACCCGTCTGATATTTCCTTAGAGAATGTGGAACTTAAATACTTCTTGGGTCCTTTGAGTCAAATAAGTGTCCAGGTGATTCATTTGGTAAATTCCACAAGGTCTGCCCTGCCCTGCCCTGCCCTGGAACGGCTTCTCAACAGGCTGCCTCAACTCAGTCCAGAATGAGGTGGCTTTTGGCCCCAGGTTCCCGAGATCCCCAGGACCTGGGCTGGAAGCAGGGGGATAGATTAGATGCTCTCTCCCTTGAGCTCAGACAGCTCACATCCTGGATTCCTACAACACTTGTTTCTTGGAGGCAGACTGGGAAGGAGAGGAGCTGTGAAGGGTGCCAGGGTGCCAACAGGAGCATCAGTGTCCTTGGCAGAGCTCAGAACAGCACTGGCAGCTTGCGGCGACTCATCGCCACAGGCCTGCCCAGCCCGTGCTCCTAATGTGAAGACTGAGGACGGCTGAGTCAAGGCTCGGTTGCTTCCTCCTGCTCCTGGGACTTCCTGCTGTCCCCAGGCTCCCGGTGGTTTTGCAGAGGGGAGGACAGGGCACCTACTGAGGGCCTGGGCCAGAGCCTGGCCTTCCTGCTTGAAGGACTTCCTGCTCCCCTCTGCATCAAGGTCTTTTGGAAAAGAGTCAATACCTCTGGCCTGCCAAGCCTCACTCAGCTATGGGCTCAGTGCTCCTGTGGCAATCTCTGCCGTGTCCTCATTGACACATTCTGCTCTGTGGTCAGTTGGGTTTCTTTGTCAAATTCTTTTCATTGTGTTTTTCCTCTTTCCTCATGTAGCAAGAATTATATTTATTCGTGAAATCATAGCTGTTGGGTTTTGCTTCTGGGGCTAATTTCTCAAGTAGGTACATCCACGCCCAATGGGTAGCCTTTGCCTGTCCCTGGCCATGCCTAAAGAAGGCACCCCATTGCACTCAGCCCTGAGCCCATGTGAATCCAGGCCCCATCTTCAACAACTATGTTGCTGTCTTGAGACTGGGTCTCAACCTTGAATTCAGGGTTCCTACTTCCTACTTCCACTTCCCAAGTGCTGGGATTATAGGCATGTGCCACCATGCCTAGCTCCATGTTGTACTTAAAAATGGACCATCCACCCTCTACCTGACCTGAGATAGGCCATGGGTGTGAGGGTCTCCAAGGCTAAGCCGACATTCTTGGCTAAGTGCTCTGCTCTTGCTGTGTGTCCCACTTTGTTTTTGGAGCAAGTCTTCTACGTCTTTGTGACTTTCATGCTGACTTTTCTTGGATCTACTCTTAAAATTGTGAAGTGTCCCCATTCCTCCCTTCGCAGAGGGAGCGCTCTGCTTTCCAGCTCTGTCTGTGACTGTCATTTGCAGTCTTCCAGCCTGGTACCAAGACGTTTTATAGAAATGCAGATTTAGGGATTTGTCTTGAATGACACAGCACTGTCTGGGGGAGGAATCTCATCTACAGCTTCTGAGGGTCCTCATCCCTTCCTTGTTGCCACTGGACACACATGCTCTGCAGAGAGATCAGTTTTGATGACAGGATACCAAATATATTTATCTCCAAAAAGAGAAACAGGGAGCTGGAGCTGGAGCTAGCTTGGTGGAGTTCTTGCAAAAGCCCTGGTTTCCGCCCCCAGCACTGTATACACCAGGCCTCTCGGTTCATAGCTGTAATGCCATTGCTCCAGAGGTGAGGTAGGAAGGTAAGGAATCCAAGGTCATCCTTGGGTACATAGGGAGTTGAAGGGCAGCTTTGCCTACATGAGACACTGTCAAAAAAAAAAAAAATCACAGGAGGAGAGAGTTGGAACCCTATAGATTTATGTTCGATAAGAAGAAAGCAGGAGGAAGTTGGATGGGAACTAGCTGTGCCTTGGTACCGGAATCAAAATTCTCAATGCATCCCCGTCTCCAGACCACAGTGAATTCCAAATCCCGTACGGCCGACCCACTTACTAGAAACATGTTACAAAATGTGAAGCCAAGACATCCTTGTCTAGAATTCAATACGGTGGGATAAGTTGGGCACTGAACTGTGAAATGTTTTGAAATAGCGTTCATTCTTCTCATCACATGAAATGCTGGGATGGAGATTTAGCCCCGTTGTGAAGCGAGCTCACTAAGGCACAGCAAGATTATCCTTCAGTGTTTATCCTCAAAGTCACAGACTTTGTTGCCACAATTGGGATTGGATCCCTGACCTGGGGTGTCTGTCACACTTCTGTTTCAGGAAAAGCCCCTTTGAATGAGAGAGGAGATGACCACCACTTGTGCTCTGCATGGTTTTATTGTGACGGGAACGGGTGGCACTGAGCTGTCCACCTGCCCCAGAAGCTTGTACGTCATCTGGGTGCACCCTCTGTCCCAGGAGCAGACGCCCTCTCTCTGCAGCCGCTCAGGGCCTGACCACTTGGTTGCTCCCACCTTCTCAGTGCCATTCTTGTTTGCATCCACCTGACTTCCTGCTAGATTGAGCTGCAGATCAAACCCAGGACCTTGGACATACTCGGCAAGGGCCCTACCCCTCGGCCACATCCCCAGCTCCCATTTCCTTGCCTTGCCAGCTCCTGGCTTGTGGGGTGGGAAAAGGAGAAAGTATGGCCCTGCTCTCTAGAGATGCTTCCCTTCACCCCACAGGTGACAGGTGCCTCACTAGGTCAGAAGGTGCAAGGAGAGGGCCTCAGTCCCACCCTTGAGGACTTAGCAATTAGTGTTGGGAGCACTTGGATGCCATTACCACTCTTCTCTAGCCTCTTTCCTGGTGAGTCCTGAATTATAATTACGTCACTTGTCATCGCCTCATCCATCGGCTGATTCTGAGAAGCGCCCCTTACATCACGCTTACATCATGGTCTTTCACTGTCCAGTACTATTGCTGTCAGAGAATTGAACATCCCCCGTGCTGCCGTCCAAACATCTCACCCCTCTACTTCTCTAGGCCTCCTTTAAAAAAATGGCATTTATGTATGTATGTGTGTATGTGTGTATGTATGTATGTATGTATATGGGTGTCTGGGGATGTATATGCCACAGTGCATATGTGGAGGTCCGAGGACAACTTGCAGGAGTCCCTTCTCTCCTGCCGTGTGGTCGTGGGATGCACATTCAAGTCACAAGGCTTAGCAGCAAGCACCTTCCCTGCCGAGCCATCTTACTGGCCCTAGGCCTGCTTAATGATGGGGCGCCCAGTTGCGAGGCAGTGGAGTCGCCCACAGGGAAAATGGGACCGACTGGGCCGCACAGCCGTAGAGGACTGTCTCTCCTCCAACCTTTAGCTCAGAATCTCTTTGAAGTGTCATGGGGTTGACAGACTATGATCTTTTCTTTCCTTTCCTTTCTGTACCTCTGCAGACATTACTAATTGATGGCCAAGGCACTTAATCTGACTGAGCCCAGTTACAGGCCCTGATTGTGAGTAGCCTGTAGGATTGTGTCAGTGTTCCCGTCTGGGGTGACCACCCTCCCCTCCACTCAGCGTGGGCTGCAGACCTAGTTCCTGTACGAGAGTCTCTCTTGGGCTGCCTCCTCCTCTTCCTTCCTTCCTTCCTCTCTCTCTCTCTCCTGCACAAGCTGGACTTGAACTCCTGCATCATGACGATTTTGGCTTGTCCACGGGGATGAAGCCACCTTCCTTTCTCCCCCGAACTCTCCTCACCGTCTTGCACCCTGCTGCCTGCACTCTTCTAGCTGTAGCTGGACTCTGCGTTCTCCGGGCTGCCTCTCTTCTCTGCTGACTGTCATCTGGCTTTCTCTCTTCTGCCTTCAGCCTCCCAAGTCCCCACGAATTTTCTCGGTTCTCTGATCTCTCCAAACCTAAAAAACAGAGTCATAGCCCTCTCTCTTCATCTTCACGCTCACTGCCCTTGACCCATTCCATCCCTGTCCCCTTGAAGCCATTAGCTTCTGTGGGTTCATTCTCCATGAGAGTCCCCTCTCGCCTTCCCTTTGCGCAGAGCCCAGCCCTCCTGGTGTTCCTGTGGCTCCTCAGGTGTCTCTTCTCTTCTGTCCATTACACATATAGACACCTGGCTAATCATTCTCGGACCTCATAGCTTATTGTTCTGCTCAAATTTAACTTGGCAATCACACTCCCCTGGGCCTGGTCCCCTTGCACCTCCTCCTTTGTTAATTCTGTCCCCGTAGGGCTGGACTTCATGCTCAGATGCTCTTCCCCTTGCTCTTCCCCTAACCCTTGCTCTAGCCATAGCTCCTGAAGCGTCCTGGCCTTCCTGCCAGTCCCTTAATGTTCAGCTCCAGTTCCTTTGCCTCACAAACCCTCTAGTAAGACCCAAAGCTGGGAGTGGTCTTCTCTCCCAGCCTCCCAAGACACCTCTTTTTGAGTCTTCTAAAGTACTTTACTCTGTTTCTGTCCCAGATTTTGGTTTCTGTAAAAAGGAATTTATTTATTTAGTGTTTCTAATGTGTATGTGTTTTTGCCTGCATCTATGTAAGTGCACTGTGTACGTGCAATGCTTGTGGAGGTCAGAAGAGGGCATTAGATTCTCTGGAACTGGAGTTATGCATGAGTGTTAGCTGTCATGTGGTTGCTGGGAACCAAATCCAGGTCCTCTGTAAGAGCAGCCAGTACTCTTAATTGCTGAGCCATCTCTCCAGCCTGAGTAGCAACATTTTTGTTCTTGTTTTAGAGATAGGGTCTCATGTAGCCCAGGCTGGTCTTGAACTTACTATGTAGCTGAGAATGACCTTCATCTTCCTGCCTCTCTCTCTCAAGTGCTGGGATTACAGGTACTACTGTGCTGGCTTGGAACGTAAGTTTATTTTATCCACTGCCTAGCCCTGCTTTATTGTGCAGTGGTGAGCTCTGCTATTGTTTGTCCTGACATTTAAAGGTCTGGGGTAGAAGAGAGTCATGGTCATTGCTCTGAACTGATGCCCTATATGTAGCCCAGGGCAACCCCTCATATGCCTGCAAAGCCAGCCTAGGCCTTTGTTGTTGGTGTTTTGGTGACTGAATATAAGTAATACTACTTTGCCATTGTGGCGTGAGTCAGCACTGCGTTCCTTCTTAATGGGTGAATAGCGTTCAGTTGTCTAGATATTCTGTGTTTGCTTTATCCGTTCATCTGTTGGCAGGCATGAGGTCTGTTGTTTTGTTTCACCTTCCTGTTATGTGAATACTGGTACAGTGGAAGACACAAGTCTCACGGATCCCTTAGAATCCCTGCTTTCTGTTCTTTGGGGAATGTATCTGGGAATGGAATTGCTTGGTCATTCCACAATTCAGTGCTTAGGTTTTTTAGGAACCTAGCATAGAATTTTTTAAAACAATTCAAATTGGGGCTATAGAGATAACTCAGTCAAGAGCAATGGCTACTCTTGCAGAGGACCAGGGTTCAGTTCCTAGCACCCACATGGTGGCTAACAACTGTCCTTAACTCTGGGTGCAGGACATTTGATGTCCGCTTCTGGCCTCTGTGGGCACTGCATGCATTGGTGCACTTAAAAAAATTAATTTCTTTTCTTTTTGGTCTTTTTGAGACAGGGTCTCCTTATAGCCTCAGCTGGCCTGGAACTCACTATGTAGACCAGACTGGCCTTGAACTCACAGAGCAGCAGGTCACAGTTTGATCTCTGGGACCCACACAGTGGAAGGAGACAATTGATTTCCACTAGTTGTCCTCTGACCTCCACACATGTGATATGGCACACTCACACACACACACACACACACACACACACACACACACACACCCCTGTCTGGGCCCAGTTAGCACCCTTTTCTGGGGTTCCCTTCTCTCATGATGACTTCCGGGTCTTCTGTGGTCGCTCCTTCCCACCGTGTTTGTATTCCGTGTTGTCACTGCAGACACTCTTGTGCCTTTCCTCATGTGGGCGGAGGTCAGCTGAGGACAGGGTACTTGCCTGTTCATCTCTGGTTTACTCAGGACCAGCACATTGCTTTGTTCAAGTTTTGAATAGAATAGCTGTGGTTTAGGCAGAACTAATTGGTACAGTCGTAACTGACTGGATTAACAAAATGCAAGACTGCATTGTAAATATAAGAGAGAAAAAATTAAAATAGGAGAAAAGAGTTACAGACTAAAGAAACTGAGGGAAGGGCTCGCCACTTCCTCTTTTGAAGTATTTATTCATTGCTGCTCATTAAAGTCCCTCTCTCTCTCTGGGGATCAAACCTAAATCCCCGCCCATGCTTAGCATGGGCTGTACCATTAGGTTATACCCCAGCTCAAAGACAGCTTCATGCTGTCCAGGCTGGTGGCCTTGAGGTCATTGTTGAACTTTGGTCTCTCTTGCCTGCTTCTACTTACCAAGTGCTGGGATTATAGGTGTGTGCCACATTTTTAAATAGTGCTGGGAACTGAACTGAAGCTTCCTGTATGTTAGGCAAGCACTCTACCAAAACATCAGCCCTCAGCCCTCAGTCCTTTATTTTTATAGTATGGTCTGTAGTCTGATAAAAATCATTTTAAAATGATTTATGGAAAACAAGTAAAATATCATAGACTTGATGTCAGCAGGCACATGCAAAGAATATGTGTTTGTGGATTTTGAGACAGGGTCATACTGTGCCGCTCAGACTGGCCAGGGGTTCACCGTAGAACATAAATTGACCTGCAATTCAGGATTCTCCCACCTGCGAGTTCTGAGATTGCAGGTGTGTGCTGTCATGCTTGGCTCAAAAGAATGATTGGGATCCCGGCCTTACATGGTACATAAAACAACTCAGGGGCCAGAGAGGTGTGGCTCAGTGGCTAAGAGCACTGGCTGTTCTTGCAGAAGACCCAGGTTCGAATCCCAGCATCCACATGGTGGCATACAACTGTCCATAACTCCAGTTCCAGGGGATCATATACCCTCTTCTATCCCCACAGGCACTGCATGACATGGATGCACTCATACACATGTGGGCGTAACTAACTCATACACATAAAATATAAATAAATACATAGATAAATAAATAAAACAACTCAGAATAGATCATATATCAAAATTAAGAGCTGAAGCTATAAAATGCTTAGGAAGAAAAAACAAGGACTAAATCTTTGTAATGTTGCCTCAAGCAGTGGTTTGTAAATATTTTGCAAAACTTCAAACAGCTACCATGACAACAAAATAGGTAAACTGAACTTTATAGAATTAAAAACTTTCATGTTTCACTGCTGGAGAATGTACCTCAGTGGTAGATTGCTCGACCAGCATGCATGATGTCCTGGGATCAATTCCTGGTAGCATTAAAACAAAACAAAACAAAAAAAAAAGAAAGAAAAGGAAGAAACAAAGAAAGGAAAGAAACCAAGCAAGCAAGTAAGCTTTCATGTTTCAAAGAACAACATCTAAGCCAGGTCTGGTGGCATGCGCCTGCAGTCTTGGCTACTCAGAAATGTTAGATGAGAGGTTCACTTGAGCCCTGGGATTTGAGGCCAGCTTGGAAAAAACAGGAAGACCCTGTTGCAAACAGTTCACAGATGGGAGAAAATATTTGCATATCATATCTGATGTATATACAAAATCTTAGATGAGATGTCTTCAAAATATATAAAGAGCTCTTGCAACCTAATAAAAAGGTACAACCCAACTTAAAAACAGGCAAAAATCTGGGTATGACACATGCCTTTAATTAATCTCAAATTGCAGAAGGATTGCTAGTTTAAGGCCAGTCTGGACCCTACTTCAAAAGTCTAGGACAATTTTTAAAAGCCCCACAAATATTCTTACTTTTCTAAAACTGAGACATGGTGATATATGCCTGTAATTCTAGCACTTGGGAAATACAGGCAAGGGGATCAGAAGTTCAAGGTTTTCCTGGGTTACTTAGCGAACTTGTGGCCAGCTTGGGTTACATGAGACCCTGTCTCTAAACAAACCTGAAGGGTAGGAATATATGAAAGAGTTTGCTCAGTATACAAGACATGCACACACACACAAAAGCTTCAAAGATTAAAGAGAGATGGAAATGGCTCAATGGGTAAGGGCACCTGCCACCAAACCTGATGACGGGGGTTGGATCCCTGTGACACACATGGTGGAAGGAGAGAACCTACTTTCACAAGTTGTCCTCTGACCTCTAACAACACGCGCGTGCACGCACACACACACACACACAGCAAACAAATGTTTAAAAAAGTAGAAAATAATAAAACACTCAGTAAATATATAGTAAATTCTAGGCCAGCCAGGGCTGCACAGTTAGACCCTGTCTCAAAACAAAACCAGAACAAGACACAAAAACTGAACCCAAACCATTACTAAACAGTAAAAGAGAAGAAATGAAACAGGACCCAGACATGAAGTGCTATTCATTTCTTTATATGACCAATATACAATCTGCAAAGATGACAAAAAAAAAATCTGTATCTGACATAGTTGAGCCTACGGCTTACAGAGGATCTGGTTGATGGGTCCGGTTTACTTTAAGCACTCCACACACCCTTCCATATGAAATTAACTTGGGTAGGGGACTGACCAAGTGAGGTGAGGAGGGTGAGGTCGTGTTGAAGCTGGGGATGGCCATAGGGCACTCATTAGATTACCCAGCTACATTTTTTTCAATCCCCACCATGAGGCAGATTCTGGATGATAATCTGTCTCGCCGAGTCTCCAGGTGTCCCTGGGGTGTGTGTCTGCAGTGGCCGAACTGCACTGCAGCACATGCTCACTGGCTGGCTTCATTCTTTTGCATTTGAGACAAAGCTTCTCTGACCTCTTTCCCAGTTGGCAGACTTGATTGACAGGTGACCCATCTAGACTTGTCTAACACCTTTCCACCAGAAAGTTCTTGGGCACCATACTTAGGAGTAGTCACTTAAAGACATGTTTCCAGAAAAGGTTAATTTCTTACTTTGCCACAGACATTACATTAGTTTGAGCGTTTTGTTGTACCGGCTGCTGAAGTTATTTTAGATGCTGCAGTTAAGTTGACCCAGAAATAAGTCCTCCTTTGAAACTTCCTCTGAAATGCGACAGTGACTTTGATTCAACATCACATTGTGCAGTTCCTCTTCAATCTTTTTAAAAACTTAAAAAAAATTATTTTTATTTTTTGTGTGTGAGTGTATTGCCTGCATACATGTAAGTGTCCCAGTGCTCTGCAGTTCCTACAAATATCAGAAGGGGGCGCCAGATCTCCTGGAGCAGCAGTTATGGGCAGTTGTTAGCCACCATGTAGGTGCTAGGAATCAAACCTGGGTCCTCTGCAAGGGCAGCCAGGCCGCATAACCTCTGAGCTATCTTTCCAGACCCTTCTCTTCAATTTTGTCTCTGGCCTTTGACCAAAAGCAATAAAATCTGCCTTCTATATCAAATGATATATAAAATCTAGTTCAGACACAGAGTGGTGTATAGATATCATTTGTATATAGATATTTATATATAATTCTAGTAAGCCAGATGTCTGATAATTTCGGTTATTTTCAGATGATCACTTTTAGACTTTTGTGGAGAAAGTACAAGCTCCTTATATGGTGACTGTGTGGGTCATTTTCTGTGGCCTACTTTCCAGAGGATAAGGATGGAAGGCACAGAAGTCAGAGGTGGGGTCTAGACGTTGGTCCATTCAGTTGTACCTGTTCCATAGTTTTCCTCAATCTCAACTGATAGGAGTGATTTTTGACCCACATGTTTTCATGGCTCTTGGGAGGGTGGGAAAGATGCCAGCAGGCAGCAGCTGAAGTTCTACAGGGCACAGGGAGGAGGCTGATGTGACCCAAGTGGAGAGAGAGGAGGAGAGAGTGGGCCTAGGCAGAGAGAGCTTTGATGCTGGTCTGGAGAACTTGAATTGGAACTCCTGGGGGGTTCCTGCACAAAGAAGAGCTTGGTGAGCACTACATGACGCAGTGACCCTGGGTTGCTGTTGGTCTTCGTGTAGAAATGAAGGCTGCGAAGAAGCCGTAGACACACAGGCTGATTTAGAGAGCTTCCATGCCCACCTTCCTGCTACAGCCTTGCGGGCCTGGGGCCTTGCCAGCTGCCCTGCATTTCTGCCCTTAGCGGCACAGTGATTCAGTATTTTCTTTGGCCATGGGCTCTTCTGTCTTTCATACCAAAATTCTAGATTTACATCTAGGCATGTGTGATGGCAAATGCCTCTGATCCCAGCATTTGGGAAGCAGAGGTAAGAGGACCAGGAGTTCAAGGATAGCCTGGGCTACATGAGACTCTGTCTTAGAAACAAATCTAGATTTATAATAGAGTATTAGTTTTACAGTAAAGTGACTCATAGAATTAGTTTACAAGTTCAGTGTCCTGTGTAATATACTGTATACAAGCTGCAGAGGATGAGAGTTGGCTGGGAGAAAACCTTTTCATTAAAGCCCCAGAACCAGAAAGAGCAGTCCATCAAGGGTCCACTTGCCAAAGGCAATGTGAAGTGGGATAGAATTCATTGTACTACTAGAAAATGGCCTGAGGTCCTCAGGGCTTTTATAAGTGGGTTGAAAGGGACCACAGCCTCTTCCCCTGCTGTCCAGCCAGAGCTGCCCCTGACCCACAATACAGCCAGGCTGATTTTTAAAGGTGTCCATTAAAAAGAGATGTTCTGAGGTGAGCACTTTGTTCCCTTTGTTCTTTTGGATCAGAGTTTGATCTTCCCAGCGTGTCAAAGTTGTTTTTAGCTCCAGGCAGGATTGATTTATGTCTGTCCCCGTATGCTCTTTTCCAATGGAGGCGGGAAGTTGCTGCCACCTTTGGCGTTGCTCTCAGCTGCTAAAGTCCTGGGAATGGCTGGGAAGGCACACAGTAGTCACTATGGGCTCTTGCTGTGTTTGTTTCTAACCTTTTGGGTATTTTATTTCTTCTGTTGGAATTTTTGGTTTCTTTCCTTTTAAAAACATGTTCACATTATGAAATTAATGTCTGTTTTATACCTAAGGAAAGATATTTATAAATTGTTAAACACAAAAAACTCTGGGTAGGAGCTGGGGGTTGTTCTGTTGGCAGAGTAGTTGCCTGACATGCACAAAACCCCATTCAGTTCACAGCACTACATAAACCAGGTGTGACAGCACACACTGTGAGCCCAGTACTCCAGAGGTAGAGGCATGAGGACCAGAAATTCTTTGATTGTGTATAGAGTCCAAGGCCAAAGAACAAAACCCAAAAAATTCAGGGCTGGAGAGATGATTCAGTGGTTAAGAGCACTGGCTGTTTTCCCAGAGGAACCAGGTTCAGTTCCCAGCACCCACATGATAGCCAACAACCATCAATCCACTTCCAGGGGATCTGATGTCCTCTTCTGGCCTCTGTGGGCATTGCATACACGAGTGCACTTGCATACATGCAGACAAAACACTCATGCACCTAAAAATAAAATAAAACCCCAAAATATCTGGGTATACTGGTTGCCAGGCAAAGGAAGTTCTCACTAATGAGTCTTAGATTCCCAGACCCCGTTAGGCCAAGCAACAGTGCGATGAAGGCTTCTTACTTGTAGGTGGATGCTACAAGCCCAGCTCCCGATATCCATGGCAGCTCCATTAGACTTTGTGAAACACAAAGTGTTAGTTACTTTTCTCATTACTGTGGCCAAAGTCCTGACAAGAAATAGCTTAAGGGAGAAAGGATTTTTTGGGTCTTGCAGTTTGAGGGAATACAGTCCATCGTGGTGGAGTAGGCAGGCCAGCAGTTGCTGGAGGCTCCTCAGGCAGGGAGTGGGGCCAGTCTACAACACCAAGAGACCTCTCCTCTAGTGCTTCCTTCCGGTGAGGAAGGTTCCACACCTTCCAAACCAGTGCCATCAGGTGAGGCTAAGTGTCTAAGTACATGAAGCTGTGGGGTTTGGGGAGCACATATTACAATTAAACCACAACACCTAGTGTCACACCTATGCAGCCTGGAGCAGTACACGAACATCTGATTGTATCTCCATATTCTCCAGTCCAAGTTTTTCCTAGTGTCCTGAAGGGTAGAGTAGGCTCTTGGTTGGTGGCCCTTTTGTCCCTGGCCTGCTGTCCATGGCTGCCAGAGTCTGCTTGACTACCAAGTGCCCTTGTGTCCTGCAGGGTAGTTTAGAAATGAGAGACAATAGAACCAACCTAGTCTGTTTCATAATACCTCTCATGGGACTTCTTGTGTAACTAGACAATCACTCTGTAGTAACAGGTGTCCCCAGATTGGGGTGCACAGCACCAGCGAACATCTGGAGGATTACAGACAACACTTAAAGAGCTGTCAACAGCCATGAATGGTCTGAATGTGTGTCAGGAACCATAAAAACTACAGAAAACCTGAGACATAATCTTTCTTGCAAGAGTAGTCATGCGTTGCCTGGTGACAGGGCCAGGCCGCGTTCTAAGAGGTCTGTCCATAGATGTCAGCATTTTGCAAACATTACAGATTGCACTTACACACACCAAGATACGGAGGATATCACCAGGCCACAGCATCTCTTATACACAAAAAATAAAATAACTGTATCTCTAAAACATAAACTAACCAAAACCCTCCCTCAAAAATAATACAAGACAATGAGGTGAAAAGGGAGGTTTCAGAGCTATGACATGAGATTGGAAACCAGGGCTGGAGAGCTGGCTCAACAGTTAAGAGCACTGGCTGCTCTTGCAGAGGACCTGGGTTCAATTCCTAGCACTCACATGGTGGCTAACAACCATCTGTAACTCCAGTTCTGCGTGATCTGATGCCCTCTTCTGACCTCCTCAGGCACTGCACAACAAAGGTGCACTTAACATACATGCAGGCCATATACTCATATACATAAAATAAAAAGAATAAATAAAATATTAAAAAGATATTGGAAACCAAAATACTTTGATTACATATGTAAAAAATAAATTAGGAAATAAAATAACCATGACTAAAAATCAAATTAGCATCCTAGAGGAGAAACTCAATAATGAATGTAGAAGGGAAAGGTACAGAGATTAAAATAATTAGAAAGGATGTGATCAATGTAAAGCCAAAGATGTTCTAACTGAAGGACAATTGGTATTTGTCTGGCACACACCTCAACAAAAGGAATTTAGGGCTAACCAGAGACACAATATGGGCAACTTTCTCTAAGAATAAAAACTATTGTGAACATCTGAAAGGCGCACACTATACAGGAAGAAGGGTTTAGTACTATCGACATTGACACGTCCTGTTTAAGGTTCTGAGCTTCAAAAATTTAAAGAGAAAGAGACCAAAAAAAAAAAAAAGATTTGCTCAGACATCCTAGGAAAGGGGTGGGGAAATCAAAGTACTTTTAAGGGAGAAAAAAAATCCAAAACAACAAAAGTTAATCTCTCTCCACAGCAGCATTCCATGACAGAGGATGAAGTGTCCATCCAAGAACGCTGCGGTGGGGAAAGTGTGAGCTAAGAATATTATATCCACTCCAACGGGCATAAAAGGAATAGACGGAGACTTCCCCAAAATGAAATAACTTGGGGCTGGAGAGATGGCTCAGTGGTTAAGAGTACTGGCTGCTATTGCAGAGGACTGAGGTTTGATTCCCAGAACCCACATGGCAGCTAACAGTCTGTAACTCCAGTTTTAGGGGATCTGATGCCCTCTTCTGACCTTCTCAGGCATCACACAACATGGGTGCCTTCATATACATGTAGGCAATACACTTATACACATGAAATAAAAATAATACATAAAAGATATTTTAATGAAATAACTTTCAGCTCAAAGAACCATGGGTTCTTTCTTTAAAAAATAAAATTTTAGGGCTGGAGAAATGGCTCAGCAGTTAAGAGTATTTGCTGCTTTTCTAGGGGATCTAAGTTCAGTTCCCAGCTCCCACATCAGAGGACTCACCACCACCTGTAACTCCAGCTTCAGGGTATCTTACACCCTATTCTGGCCTCTGTGGGCAACCGCACTCACATGGCATATACAAAGACATGCACAAATGCACAGAAACAAAAATAAATCTTAAAAAAAAACTTTAAACTGGTCTTAATGGAATTTCCTCCTCCTCCTCCTCCTCCTCCTCCTCCTCCTCCTCCTCCCCCCTCCTTCTCCTCCTCCTCCTCCTCCTCATCCTCTTCCTCCTTCTTCTTCTGGGACAGCACCTAACAATGTAACCTAGGCTGGTCTTGAATTCTCAGTTCTCCTGCTGAAGCATCCCATGTGCTACAAGTAAATAAATAGATTTCTTTTTTAAAGACAGTGTCTCCCTGTAGCAACCCACACCCCCAACCCTGGAACTCACTATACAGACCAGGCTGGCCTCAGTCTCATCAAGATCTGCCTGTTTCTGCCTTCTGAATGCTGGGATTAAAGGCATGTGCCACCACGCTCAGCCTTCTCTCTCTTTTAAACTTATTTATTTTTATTCATTTATTTATTGGGTATACGTATGTGTGTATGTATGTATGTGTGTGTATGTACGTGTGTGTATGTATGTGTGTGTACGTGTGTGTATGTACGTGTGTGTACGTGTGTGTGTACGTGTGTGTGCACGTGTGTGTACGTACGTGTGTGTGCGTGTGTGTACGTGTGTGTGTGCGTGTGTGTACGTGTGTGTGTACGTGTGTGTGTATGTGTGTGTACGTGTGTGTGTGTACGTGTGTGTACTTGTGTGTGCGTGTGTGTACGTGTGTGTGTGTACGTGTGTGTGTTTGCGGGTGTACTTGTGGCACTGCAGCATGTGGAGGTAAGAAAATAACGGGGGAAATGTTTCTTTGGGTTCTGCAATTGAACTCAGGTCACCAGGCTTGGTGACAGGTGCCTGCTTAACCATCCTGAAGGCCTGGAACTCTCTTTCATAAGAGCACTAATCCCACTCATAAATGCTCCACCATTCCATTCTGACCTAGAACTCCTAAAGGCCCCATTTCCTAACACCTTCCCATGAAGGGCTGTGAATTCAGCATGCACTTAGGGGAGAGCAGATTCAGAAAATAAAAGGAACTATACCTTTCAGAACTCTGCAGAAAGGAGTCCCACTTCATTTACTGAGCATCGCCGAGACCCAGGCTCACGCAGGCCTGTGGATGGAGGGAAGCGAGGCTCCTGGTGTAGGCCATGTCCTCTGTAATAATCTCCAGGTCTCCCATAGCGTCTACAGGACAGATCCATAATGTGGATTTTAAGGACTGGTCACCAGCTGGTCATTTCGCCAGAGGTGAGTGGGAGGGCATACCACCTGTGGGCAGAAGATCATTGTGAAGTGCAGTGACAAGGGAATGTCACAGACTTGTCCTAAAGCCTGGCTTAGGTGAGAAACTGAAGCAGGAATAATAACCTCATAGGTTAGCATCCCTGCGGGAGTCCTCCAGCCATCCACCAGGACTGGTGATACTGCACAGGGCAGAGTACTTCCCCAGGCTGCACAAGGCCCTGGGTTTGACTTCTAGCACAACACAGAATTTTAAAAAGGAAAAAGGAGGATGGGGAAGGGAAATCAAGCCCCACAGGCTCCCATGCAACACTCACACACATATGCATGCACACCTTATATACAAGATAAGAAAAAGAGAATGAAAGAAAAGGAAAATAGAGGCTGTGAATGTGGCTCAGTTAGTAGAGAGCTCGCCTCGCATGCATGAAGCCCTAGGTCTGATCCCCAACACTGCAGGTGAGAATGGTGGTACAGCCTCTAAGGTCAAAATCATCCTTAGCTGTATTGTGAGTTTGAGGTTAGCTAGGCTTACATGAAACCCTGTGGAGAGAGGGAGGGAGGAAGGGAAGAAGAGAGAGACAGGGGAAGAAAGAAAGAGCCCACAGACCCCATTTTCTGTATAACCTCCTGTGGCCAAAGAGTGGCTGGCCTCCGGGTTCAGGTTAGCCCGGAGACTGGGCCTCAGACAGAGGGATTCACACTGCTCTTGTTCTTTAGCGGCCCGATTTCTTTTGAAGTCTTACCAAGAACCCAAGCCTTTTGTTTTGTTTGAGGACAAGGACCCAGGCTGGTCTCAAGCTCACAGCAATCCTTCTGCCTCACCCTCCTGAGTGATGGGATTACAGGCACGAGCCAATATTCAGGCAATATTGAGGTTTTCTTAGCTAAAATTATCTCTTAAAAAGCTCTCATCCTTTAATTCTATCAGGACTTCCAGAAATAAATGAGGGCTGGAGAAGAGGCTCAGTGGTTAAGAGCACGCACGGCTCTTGCAGAGGACCTGAATTGGTTTGCAGCACCCACATTAGGTGGCTCATACCCTCCTGTAACCCCAGGGGATCCAGTGTCCCCTTCTGGTCTACACACACACACACGCACACACAATTTAAAATAAAGACGAATAATTATAATAAAAGAAAGTGCTGACACTCCACACTGGTTTCCCCATGGGTATGTGGTGCTGAAATCCTCTCACCAGTCCATGGCTGCACTGTTGGGAAGCAGTGGTCAGTGTACCCCCTCGCCCCGTCTGTCCCCCACTCCCTCTCCCTCCTTTCTTTTTCTTCTCTGTTCTTTCTTTCCTTCCTCTCTCCATTCTTACTCTTTGTGTCTCCCTCCTTCCTTCTTTTCTTCCTCCTCTTTCCTCTCCTTCTCTCTCTCTTTTTCTGTGCTGAGGACCAAGCCCAGGTTCTTGCTATATCCATGGATTCACTAGGAGATCCATTAATCAGGTTCTTTGTGAATACTTTTAGGGAAACGGAGCAGAGTGAGGTTATCCCCCCACACAGTTAAATGACATTGCGTCTAATGACCCAAGACCCTGTTGAGCAGCACTTGCATTCTGCATCAGGTGATCATGGAGACCCTGTTCTCTGATGAGTGTGACTCCAGTTGAATCTTAGAAAGCAAAGATGCTTCACTTTGAGGACTCTGTAAAGTTGCAGTACCTCAGAACAACTTCCTGTGTTTGGTCTCTGCAGGTGAGATCACATCAGGGGCCACTGCATTTAAAAGAACACGGCCCTGCATAGAGTCCAGGTTTCAATATAACCTTAACTTGGATCCCATTGTATTTGGCTGGCTTGTTTTTGAAATTCTGTAGCCTCCAATGAACAAAAGAAAAGAAACGGTAAAATGCAGTAGCTATTGTAACCCTGTTTGCAGGTCTGGTCCTCATAGCCAACTAGGCGTTCTCACAGGTCAATGGGCCAGTTTTCTCTACCCAGGGAAATGGCTGTGCTAAATGTACCAGCTTTGCTGAGATGGACACAGGTGCTCACCTGTCATCTGAGCAAAAGAGGGAGGCAGAACCTTTCTACCTTCCTAGGTCAGGGCCATTCATTCACATACAATAATATTAGGTTACACATTATCTCAGTGCCCCAGCAACAACTGAAGCCAAAGGCTTTCATTACAAAGAAAGAGGCTAGCTTTTATTCCTTCCACAGAGCAGATTGTGCTCAGCTATGACAGTTAGTACGGTTTTGGTTTCTGTTTTCTGGTTTGCTGTTGTTGCTGTTTTCAGTACTGGGAACTCAGAGCCTTGCATATGCTAGGCAAGTGCTCCCAATATCTTTTATTTTTTATTTTTTTAAATAATTTTTAAAAATTTTATTTGTATAGGTATTTTGATTTTTGGAAGGTTTATTGATATGTGAGTAGTGCCCACAAAGGCTGGAAGAGGAGGGGATAGATCCAGAGCCACCATGTGGGTGCTGGGAGTCGAACCTGGGTCCGCTAGAAGAACAGCAAGTGCTCTTAATGCCTGAGCTGCCTCTCCAGCCCCCTTTTATTTTTTAACTTAACATTATTTTATTATGGGTCAACAAGATGGCTCAGCAGGTAAAAAGCACTTATGTAAAACTTGATGACCTAAGTTTAATCCCTGGAGCCCATGTAAATGTGGAAAGAGAGAACCAACTTCACAGAGTTGTCTTGATTCCTATATTTATGCTGTGATATGCACATCCACACCTACAATATTAATAAATAAAATACTTATTTTTTAACACAGGGCTTTGGATAACCTGGAACACCCTATGTGGACCAGAATAGCCTTGATCTCATGTATTAAAGGCATCTATAACCTGCCACATTTCTGAAAGTGTTAGTTATTTCTAGGAGCTTTCTGGTGGAATTTTTGGCATCTCTTAGTTATAATATCCGCAAGGAGGGATAATTGGACCTCTTCTTTTCCAGTTAGTATTCCTTTAATTTCCTTCTCCTGTCTTATTGCTCTAGAAAGAGTTTCAAGCAGTATTTTAAAAAGGAGTGGAGATAGTGGACAACCTTATCAGGTTCATGATTTTAAGGGGAATGCTTCCAGTTTTTCTCCATTTAAAATGATGTTGACTGTGAGTTTGTTGTATATAGCTTTAATTATGTTGAGATATGTTCTCTCCAGTTCAGGTCCCTCTAGGACTTTTAACATAAATGCATGCTGAATTTTGTCAAAGGCCTTTTCTGCATTCATTGAGATGACCATGTTATTTTTGTCTTTGAGTCCATTTATATGATTTATTGACTTATGTATATTTATTTACTTATATATATTGAACCATCATTGCATCTCTGGATCATGGTGGATGATCTTTTTGATGTGTGCCTGTATACGGTTTGCAAGTATTTTGTTGAGAATTTTTGCATCTATGTTCATTAAGAATATGGATCTGTAGTTTTCTTTTTTGGTTGAATCTTTACTGGGTTTTGATATTAAAGTGATACTGGCTTCACAGAAGGAATTCGGGAGTTCTCCCTCTGTTTCTATCTATTTGAATAATGTAAGTAATACTGGATATAGTTCTTCTTTGAATAGTCAGGAGGTTTTGTATTACTGTTTCAATGTCCTTATGTATGGGTCTGTTTAAACCGTTCATCTCTTCTTGGTTTAGCTTTGGTGATTTTAGATATATATCCATTTCTTTTAGGTTTTCAAATTTAATAGCATATAGGTTTTTAAAGCATTCCCTTTTAATGTTCTGGATCTTTTTGTTGTCTGTTGTGATGTTTGCTCTTTCATCTCTAATTTTGTTTATTTGGAGTTGCTCTTTCTTTCTTTTGGTTAACTGGGCTAAGGGTCAGTCTATCTTGTTTATCTTTTCAAAGAACCAACTCTTGGGTTCATTAATTCTTTGCATTGTTTTCGTTTTTATTTTTTAAATTTCTGCTCTGATTTTTGTAATTTCCTCTTGTCTGCTGAGTTTAGGGTTCATTTGTTGTTGCCTTTCAAGAGTCTTGAGTTGCAATGTTAAATCATTTAATTGTGCTCTTTCTGATTTTCTAATGTAGGCATGTAGAGCTATAAACTTCCCTCTTAAGACTGCTTATAAAGTGTCCCAGAGGTTTTCTTGTGTTGTATTGTCCTTTTTGTTTGATTCTAGGAATACTTTTATTTCTTTCTTAATTTCTCCTTTGACCTATTCATCATTCAGGAGTGTGTTGTTTAATTTCCATGAGTTCATGTAGTTATTAGGGCTTCTTCTGGTGTTGACTTTAAGCTTTATTGCATTGTGGCCTGATAAAATGTGTGGAATTATTTAATTCTTTTTGGTATTTTTTTGAGGTTTGTTTTGTGCCCCAGTATGTGGTCAGTTTTGGAGAAAGTTCCATGGGGTGCTGAATAGGAAGTGTATTTTTTGGTGCTTGGGTGGAATATTTGGTAAATGTCTGTTAGGCCCATTTGATGTAAGGTATTGTTTAATTCAGATGTCTCTCTGTTTATTTTTTGTCTGGTTGACCTGTCTAATGGAGACAGTTGGGTATTAAAGTCCCCTACTACTAGTGAGTTGGGATTAATCTGTCTTAAAGTCCTGTAGTATTGTTTTTATGTAGTTGGGTGCATCAGTGTTTGGTGCATATATGTTCATGATTGTAATATCTTCTTGGTTAACTGTTCCTTTGATAAGAATGAAGTGACCTTCTTTATCTCTTCTGATTAGTTTTAGTTTGAAGTCTATTTTGTTAAATATTAGAATTGCAACTCCTGCTTGCTTCTTAGTGCCACTTGCTTGGAATATTTTTTTTTTTCCAACCTTTCACCTTAAGGTAGTGCCTGGCCTTGAAGGTGAGATGGGTTTCTTGCAGACAGCAAAAAGATGGATTTTGTTCCTTAATCCATTCAACTAGTCTGTGTCTTTTGAATGGGGCTAGTTCCATTCATTGGTATTTTAAATTATTATTGAAAAATGTGTATTGGTTCCTGTCATTTTAATTTCTGTTTCCATTCCTGATCTAACTTTGTGTTTCCATATTTCTGCCTTCATATAGTTTCTTTCTGTTGCCCCTTGGGTATAGTCATTACTTTTTCAGCTCTTTGTATTGCTTCAATTATTCTCTGGAGGGCTGGTTTTCTGGACATGAATTCTTTCAGCCTATTCATGTCATGGAAGATTTTTCTTTCCCCTTTGACTGTAATAGACACTTTTGCTGGGTAAAGTATTCTAGTTTGGCATCTATAGTCATTTAGTACCAGGAATAGTTTTGTCCAGGCTCTTCTGGCTTTCATAGTTTGCATTGAAAAGTCAACTGCATTTCTGATGGGTTTTCCTATATATGTGACTTGTTTTCCTTTTGCAGCTTTCAGAATTCTCTCCTTGTTCTATAGACTTAGTGTTTTCACTATGATATGGTGTGAAAAGTTTCTTTTCTGGTTATGTCTATTTGGTGTTCTATGTGCTTCTTTTATTTGTATGGGCATATCTTTTCCTTAATTCTGGAAAATTCTTCTATACTCCTGTTGAAGATCTGGTCAATACCATTATCCTGATATTCTTCTCCCCCCTTTATGCCTGTGATGCATAAACCTGGTCTTTTCACTATGTTCCACATTTCCTGCATATTCCATTCCTGTGTTCTTAAATTTTTTTCATAATCTTTCCTTGAGCAATTCAGTTCTTCAATATTATCATCCAGTCTTGATGTTCTGTTTTCCATTTCATTCATTCTATTGCTGAGGCTTTCTCCCATCATTTCCAATTGGCTTATTGAGTGTTTGGCTTCCTTCTTTATTTCAGTCTGAGTTTTCTACAGTATTTCTCTTTTGTGAATTCAGTTGGAAATTTATCCCTTTTAGTTCCTTATTTGTTTGTTTGTGTGTTCTTTAAATTCATTGAACTCTTTGATCATGTTTATAATTGTTCTTTTAAATTCTGTATCCTGGGTTATCTCTAGGGGGTTCTCATTGTAGAACCCTTCCATAGGATGATGGTGTTTCGAGGGGACATATTGTTTGGGCTTTTCTTTCTTTTTTTTTTTTTGCTGTGATTTTGGCATGTGTCTTTTGTTGTTTGTGGTTTTGGTATGAATCTCAAATCTTCCTTTGTGACTTTGAAGACTGATTTTGTTTGTATAATTGATGTGTCTTGGTTGTTTTCTTACTAGGTGTGAAATGTTGATTGGTCTAGGCTTCAGGTTCTCTCTTTTGATTTTATATTTGAGGGATCATATGGCCCTAGTCTAGCTACTCGGGAGTTCCCACAGAGGTCCAAGCTAGGCACCAATCAGACACTCTCAGGCTTCCTTCTAAGGTCGGGGCCCCTACTAGCCAGCAGGCACAGAAGCTTGCTAGGAGGAGGCCAGATTCTGGCCCTCTCAGGCAGGCTGGAGATGTCTGGAGCACTGGTAAGGGGCGGAGAAGTCCAGCCCTGCAGCAGGAGGAGGGGCTTCGGATGGTCCCAAGGTAGGGGATGAGCTGGTGCAATTTGGGAAGCTCACCACCACATGGAGGACAGATTCAAGTGCTCTCAGGCAATCTGGAGATGTCTGGACTCCTGGTGGAGGGCTGCAGAGTATTTATTTATTCAGTTGTTCATTTATTTATTATGAGAGTACAAGTATTCTTTTAGGATTAAAAAAATTTTTGTGTACAAATGTTTTGCATGCATGTATGTATGTACACTACATATGTACCTGTTGCCCACAGGGCCAGAAGAGGGTGTTGGGTCCCTTGGAACTGGAGTTACAGATGGTTGTAAGCTGCTATGTGAGTACTTGGAACAGAATACGGGTCCTCTGCAAAAGCAGCATATGCTCTTAATCTCAGAGCCATCTCTCCAGTCCCTTTGTTACTTAAAAAAGTTTTTGGTTTTTTTTTTTGGTATTTATGTATGAAACAGAGTTGGAGATTTTATTAAATATATTTTAATATTGGCTTAAGCATGAAAGTTAGGAGAAAGAGAGGTGCTTTTCAGAAGAAGTTTAACATTCCCCAGAACATGACTATGGACTTCTCAAAGATAAATCACCTATTTTATTTTTGAGACAAGGTCCCACTAAATTGCCAAAGCTGGACTTGAACTTACAATCCTCCTGCCTTTGCCTGAGTGCTGGGATTCCAAGCATGAGTTATCATATCCAGCTTATAATCAGTACTCTTTCATTGCATTTTATTTGTATGTGTGTGTACGTGTACGCGTGTGGAGATCAGAGCGCAGCTTGTGGGAGTTAGTTTTCTCTTTCTATCACGTGGGTTCCAGGGAGGAAGCTCAGGTCATCAGACTTGACTCACATCTAGCACCTCTACCTCCTGACCCATCTCTCACCAGCCCAGCCCATAAACAGTATTCTTAAAAATTCTATTGAGTTTGACAAATATGAAAGAGATGGTTTCAGAACTCATGCTCTGTCTTTCTTTTGTTTTGTTTGTTTGTTGACAGTATCTAACTATATAGACCTGATTAACCTGGAATTTGCTGTGTAGACAAGGCTGGCCCTAACTCTCCAAATCTGCATTTAAAAGATAAAAAATCTCCTGGTGACCCTCAATGGGTCGCATATTCCAGTTTGAGAAGGACTCTTGGGGCCTCATGAAAAACCTCTCTAGCAGCCAGTGCCTGGCACCCCTACTGCGCAGCAAACAATGACCAGTAAGTGTGAGCCAGTGGTACCTCTCAGGGGACCACCAGAGAAACTCCCTCCTCCTGGGTAGGGAGGAAAATAAACCCCTTGGATGAAAAACTGGAACCTGGAGTGTGGCCCAGTGCTTTTAATCCCAGAAGTAATTGGATCTCTGTAAATTCAAGTCTAGCCTAGTCTACATAGAATGTTCTAGGTCAGCAGGGGGCTAGGACTACATAGTGAGATGAAAATTGGGAAAGAAAAGAGAAACTGAGCATGTGGTTTTGGAAGAAGGCAGACTCAGGCTTGAATAGGAGTTCTAGCCTGGGGAGACCCCTTGACTTCTGACCCACAGGATCCCCAGGCTGCACTGGGCTTAGAAACGCTCCAGGAACCTGCTTAGTGTTTTGTGCATTTTTGTCTTCATCCTAGTAGAGCCTCTACAAACAGGGCTGGATGAAGAATCCTCACTCTTTCCACCTGCCCCGCCCACTTTACAATTCTCCCTGTTGTCATCACTCTGTTTCCAGCATGAAGTTGGTCCTGGTATTTTTATTTTATTGTTAGGTTCCTGTTAGTGAGGTTTTGAATAACTCAGAGTTAATTTTATCTGCAGTTTTAATCCCCAGGCACCCCATATTCACAGGTTCCTGGAATTCACAAGAGATTAACTAATTTGCCCAAGGCCACTGACTGGATAAATGGGATAAATGGCAAGGTGTATACACACACACACACACACACACACACACACACACACACCAGTCCCTCATTCTGATGGATGGGTATGGGGTAGAATGAGAAACTTGTAGCAAAAGCAGTTTTGTTGGGGGGTTCTTAAAATCTATGTAGTACCTGGGGCCCTAAACGGGTGCCCCAGAATGCATTTTTAAACAAACAATGCAGCTTTTGCTATATGAATAAAACTGAAATTTGCAAATGTCAAGCATGGGAACTGCCTGGATTATCATGTGACATGGTTTCTATTTCCTGGCAGCCAAGCTCAGCAGCATCATTCATAAATGCATTTTGAAAACGACTTTCTTATTGCAACAGTGGGAAAAAACTTGGAAAGCAAATATATTTACAAAAATGTCAGCGACACCACCAGAGAGAGAACGGTTCGTGCTTTGGTGTGTTCCTCCCTGTTGTTTTCAGGCACATGTCGCTTTTCAGGGAATTGGAACATACTGAATCAACATTTTAACATGCTGAGCTTCAGAAAAGTGACTCCTCCCTATAATCCACAGTAACACAGGAACCAAGATTGAGAGCACAGCGGGTCATAGCAGATGGGGTGGGGTGCCTCTTAAAAATGTTACTGCCTGCACGTTCGTAAGTACACTTGTGCAATGCTCTCAGAGGTCGGAAGAGGGCATCAGATCCCCAGGAACTGGAGTCACAGACAGTTGTTAGCTGCTATGTGGGTGCTGGGAATCAAAGCCTGGGTCCTCTGACAGAGCAACCAGTGCTGTTAACCAGTGCTCTTAACCTGTGAGCCATCTCTTCAGCCCTCAACTCTATCTCATTGGCCAGTCTGCATACATGGAAATGTTGGAGGGAAGTCTTAGAGATAGCTGTGTTAGACACCATGACAAAATTTAGTTCAAAGGAGAGTGCATCCATGTGACAGTCTCGGGCAGAATGAATTTAGGGTCCCAAAGTGGCAGCAGAGCCAGGAGCATGTAGAGAATTGGGGTGGGGGAGTGGAGACAACTCAGGAAAGTCAAAGAGGACAATCTCCTTCGCTCCTCTCGTGATCCCTGAGTGCCAGCCATGCCCAGAGCAGCCAGAAAAGGAACTAGATATGATAGCCTGTCCATGGAATCCCAGCACTCAGGCAGGGGCAGAGGGAGTTCAAACCAGGTATGGTGGTGCACACCTGTAATCCTAGCAGCTAGCAGAGATGGAAGCAGGAGGATTGAGAGTTTAAGGTTGACCTGAGCTAAGGAGCCAGACCCTGTCTCAAAACAAACAAACACACAAACAAAAAAATAAATAAATAAAAATAAAGAGGGGATGGAAGGCAGGATGGCACTTGCCTGTTATCCCAGCACTTGGGAGGTAGAGGCAGGAGGATCAGGAGTTCTTCAAGGCCATCCTTGGCTACACAGCAAGTTGCCTGCCCAAGATACAATAGGCTGTGTCTCAAAAATGGGCCTGAGGGGCCAGGCAGAGAGGCAGAGGCAGGGGGATCTCTATGAGATCCAAGCCAGCTGAAGCTATAGGGAGACCCTATTGAAAACAAAAGTGGGGGTGGGAGTGGACACAGGGGCTGAGGGACTCTAAACTTAATTTGTACGTAAGGGATCTGGAGCTATGGCTCAGCAGTTAAGAGACTGGCTGCTTTTGCAGAGGATCTGGGTCCAGTTCCCAGCACTCACATGGCTGCTAACAAATTTTAAGTCCAGTTCCAGGGGATTCAATATACCCTCTTCCGGCCTCCTCAGGGTTTACTTACATACATGCAGGCAAAACACATACATTAAAAAAAAAATAATTAAAAATTTAAAACAAAAAGATGTATACAGAGAAGAATTCCATGTGACTGTGAGGGCAGACAGGTTGGATGATGCTTTTCCAAGCCTACATCTTTGATAGCCAGCGAATCATCGGGCGCTAAGAGACAAATGAACAGCTTTTCCCTCACAGCCCACAGAAGGAGCCAGCCCTGGCCTCAGTCCTCAGGTTTCCAAAACAGTGAGAGAATGGATGTATGTTGTTTGAGTTTCCTACTTTGTAACACCTTGTCACGGTGGCCCTAGCAAATCGAATACAACTGTCTAAGCTTTCACCAATGTTGTAGCTCACTGCCTGGGTTAGAATACATAGGACTTGACTTTAGTATTACTTTTTAAGCTGTAATGTATATTTTACATACATAGGTAATTTCATAGTAACAAAGTGTGGGTTTTGAGGCAGATTCAGGTGGGCACATTTGGCCATAGGAACAAGATCACAGTAGGGAATGTTCCGATCTATAGGAGTGTGGGCCATGTATAGGGGACTTTCTGCTATGATGGTTGACAGGATCTAGACTCCCCCAGGAGGCAAAGCCCTGGTCATTTCTGTAAGAGTTTCTAGACAGGGTTAAGTAGAAAGACCACTCCCCTAAATGTAGGTGGTACCATTCCATGGGATGGAGCCCCAGAGTGAACGGAAAGGAGAAAGCTACTGAGCACAGGATTCATCCATCCCTGCTTCCTGACCACAGATGCTATGTGACTGGCTGCCTCAAACTTCCGCTGCTATGCCTTCCTACTGTGACAGGCTGTACCTGCATACTGAGCTGAAATAAACCCTTCCTCACTTCTGTAAGGTGTTTTGTGGCAGCAAGGAGAGAAACTAATCCAAAGTCAAACATTGCTCCTTGTCTTCCAAACAGACATTTCCATCACTATGTCCCAGATAACATGCTACCCTGTACAATGGCCCCAGAAGATGAGACTCGCTAACTCCCTAGGTGGACAGGGAAGCTTCTGGACGAGGGAGTCTAAGTGAGACTGCACATAGGGTGAGACTTCCAGCAAGTGCCATAAGAGCCCTCCTGGCCTGTAGCATGGGGACTCGGGAAGCTCTGGCTGTCTGTGGAAGACAGCCAGAAAGTGACCTTTGGTTTAATGGGAACTGTGGGGAGAGCCCTGGAAACAAGGTAGGTACTCTGGTCAGACTTTTCATTCATGAAAGAAAAAGTCCTGACGTAAACAATTTAAGGGAGGAAGGGTTTATTCTGGCCCATGGCTTCAGTTCATAGTTCTGGACTCTGTTGAGACTAGGTCCAATGGCAAGGCAGAACATCCTGAAGGGGAGCATGGGAAGAGGCTGTTCACGTCAAGGTAGGAAACAGAGAAGGAACCAGGACAGGGTGTACGCTCCCAGTGCTGTACCACAAAACAACACCCCCAGCTGGAACCAAACCTTCATCAACAAGCCTGGCTGGGAATATTCATATTCAAACCTTCACAGTGAGCAAGGTCTGAACATCTCTCCGTGTGCAAGGTGCCAACCTGGTCACATTGTCAGTGGCATGTAGAGCTTCCAGGAAGGTCTCTCCACAGCCCAGAGCAGTTCTTTCAAGAAAGGAGTGACCCACAGAGCCAGCAGTGTGGACAGAACAACCCTGCCTCCAGCTGGTGCCTTGGGGCTTCATCTCCCTGTGCCTCCTCCAGATCCTGCTGGTGCATGAGCACTGGCCCTGAGCGGCTACCCCTCCCCATTCAGGAGGAAGTAGCAGGACAAGGTGTAATTTTCATAGCTCTTTATTTTTTCCTTGCTTTGTAGTTAGAGGGAGTGACAGCTATCCAGGAACTTCCAGTCTATAGGGTTTACCTTAACTGGGAAAGGAAAACAAACAGAAACAAAACAGGAAGCTGGTATGGTGGCACAGCCTGTAGAGCCCCAGCCCTTGGGAGAGGAAGGTGAGAAGACCTGGGGTTCAAGGCCAATCTGGACCACATGAGACCCTGCAACAACAACAAAATAAACAGGGGTTGGAGAGATGGCTTAGTGGTTAAGAGCACTTGTGATCTTGCAGAGGTCCCAGGTTCAGTTCCCAGCACCCACATGGTAACTAGCAATTGTCTGTAACTCCAATTCCAGTGGATCTGATGCCTTCTCTGGCCACTAAAGGCACTGAATACATGTGGTACACCTACGTACATGCAGGCAAAGTGCTCATATACATAAAATTAAAAAAATAGTTTTAAAAATAAATAAATAAGTAAATAACCAACCAACAAAACAAAACAAAGTAACTTAGGCTTGATGGCTCAGACCTGTAATCTCAGCTGTTCAGGAAGCTGAGATAGAGAAGGATCAAGAGTTCATGTTGGGACTAGAGCGATGGCTCAGTGGTTAAGAGCACTAGCTTCTTGCAGAGGACTCGGGTTTGGTTCCCAGAACCCACATGGTGGCTAGCCACTGTCTGTAACTCCAGTTCCAGGGGATCCAACACCCTCTTTTTAAAGAAAAGAGTTCCCAAGGCTTGCCTTGGGAAACTTAGTAAGACATTGTTTTAAAGTTTGAAAGTATGGAGTCTGAAGGAATGGCTCAGTCAGTGAAGTGCTTGCCACACAAGCATGAGGACCTGACTTTGATCCATGTAAAAAGCCAAGCGTGATGGGGTGTTCTGCTAACACCAGTGCTGGGGAGGCAGAGACAGGAGTGCCGCTGTACCTGCTTAGCCAGCTTAGCCCCGTCAGAGACCCAGTGAGAGACCTTAAACAGGGTAGTCAGCCCCTGAGGAGCAACACCCAAGTTGACCTCTAGTCTTCACAGGCACTCATTCACACATGGATGCACACCCACACATGTGCATATGCAAACATACAAACAGGTATACACACACACACTCACACTCACTGTGATGGTTTTAGTGTCAACTCGTCTCAAATTAGAATCACCTGTGTCAACTCGTCTCAAATTAGAATCACCTGCATAGGGAGGCTCGCTCAAGAAATTGTCTTAATTGCCTTAATTGATCTGGGAAGACCTGTCCCAGATGTGACTGTCACCTTCTGGCAGCAGCCCAGATAAAAAAGGGGCATGGAGGAAGGAGGTTCTTCACCCTTTGTTTGCTTCCCTTCGCTCTGACCACTGCCTTAACTTATCCTGTTGCTGTTGGTGATCCTTTTGCTGATATCAGGATGAGCGTTCCCAGGCTTCCATGGGTGACTAAGGACCAGAGGCTCTCCAGGAACCCTTCAGGTTTTCAGTGCCAGATTGGGACTGCTGAGGCTCCCAGCCTGGTAGGCTGAGCCCCTGCCAGGTGGTCAGGCTGACTGTGGGACTACTCTGGCAGCTGTGGTTCTTACCCAGCCTCATGGACCGAACAGCTACCAGGTTCTCAACCATTCAGGTATGTTTCAGCTGTTGTCATTATTTCAAAGTAGGCTGATTAATAATTATATATAATATATATATTTCATCCTGCCAGTTCTGTTCCTCCAGAGTACTTTCAAATACACACACAGAATAAAAAGTAAAATCTAGAAAAAGGGCTGAGGTTATAGCTCAATGGTAGAACACTTGCCTGGCATCAGGAGACCGACCCTACGATTAATCTCCATTACTTCAAAAATAAACAAATAAACCAATAAGTAAATAAATGGGAAAGTGAATACTGAGTTAATTCTAGAACTATCCTAAACAAGTTGAGTTTGGTTCTGAATCTAAGAAAAAAAAAAATGCGCTTTTGGAAAGTAGGCAGAGATGAGAGAAAGTTGCACTAGCTCTCTCAAGCTCTTAAAGCTGTAGTAAGTTCTTTTTAATGGAGAGTCTGGGAAAAGGTTCTAATTCCTTTAAAAGCTGCACTAGCCTGCAGCTCAAGCCAAGCTGTAAAACTGTGGGGAAGTAGAAGGTTAGAAAGGAGCCCCGTGCTCGGGCCATTTCTAGCGATCCGCTAGGAGGGGTATTTGGACAGGTCTCAGTATTGGCTGCTGAGGAAACCAACAGTCGGAAAAATAACATCATGGAGTTTTTTATATGGCCCACTGGTATTGTGATGCAATGTGATTATTTTCCTGACTTTCTGTTCTTGCCACAGGAAGGAATTGGAGGAGTGCTCAGATGCATAATTACCCGCACTTCTCTCAGATAAATTATAAACAGGCAGTTAAAAAAAATTTTCTGCTACGGCCAGGAAACAAAGCAGCCTTTAAAGGCTTTCCATGTCAAGATGCCCTCATTTCAAAAGCACCAAAGCTGTGTGTAACCCCAAAGATATATATATATATATATTTTTTTTTTTTCTCTTGAAGGAATGATTAAGCAAAATTAAAAAAAAAAAAAAAAGTAATATCATTCCCTAACTCCCTATTCCGAGCCTGTGGCAGACATCATTAATCAATCAAAACAGATTATCTACCCCACTCCTAATCTTGAACCTAGATGGTGCCACAGAATTCTTCTCAACAATGTGTGCCTGACATCTACTATAAATGGATGAGAACTGGCCTCTGAGCTGAGCCTACTAGAGGCATCTGGAACAGTGTGATCTCTGGAGTCATCTCAGCTCAGCCACTTAAGCTTTCAGACAAATGCCCTTATCTATAAAAGGCAGATAATAATAGCACTTAGCTCATAGCACTGTTGCAAAGATTAAGTCAATCACCACACCTACAGAGCTTAGAAAGGAGACAAATGGAGAATGCTCAATAATATTTTACCTCTAAATTAAAAAGTTAACTGAGCATGGTGGTGTACCTATAATCTCTACACCGAGGAGGCTGAGGCCGGAGAATTACAAGTTTGAAGAAAGCCTGGACTACATAATGAAGGCCAATCAGGGCAACATAACAAGACAGTGTTTCAACACCCCCTCCCCACAAAAAAAATAGTTAAAGAAGATGATTTACTGTTCACTCCTGCAAAAAAACACTGCATTAAGATTTGGTAATAATCTGGACAGAAGATGAAGCTCACTTCGTCTAGCACGCACAAAGTCCCAGATTTTGTCTCCAGCACAAACCCGGTGTGGTGATGCATGCCTGTAATCTCAGCACTCAAGAGATGCAGGCAGGAGAAACAGGAAGGAGTTCAAGGTCATCCTTAGCTATACAGTGAGTTCCAAGCCAACTTGGACTACATGAGATCCTGCCTCAACTTTTAAAGAGATTTAATAATAATCTATGAGTTGAAGATTTATTAATTAGTAGATCTTGTGCAAATGCTGAAAATTCTGTGACTAGCAAGACCGGCCTCTGCCTCCCAAGTGCTGGGATTAAAGCTGTGCACCACCATGCCCCACAAAGCTGATAACTTTTTAAAATGCAATGATATAGTGACAAGTTATTCATTTATTTTATGTCTAGTTTACATAAAATTAGACTTAAGTGGAAAAGAATAATCAAGCTGGGCCTGGAGGCTCAGGCCTGTAATCTAGCTACTTAGGAGGTTAAGGCAAAATGATCACAAATTCAAGGTCTTCCTAGACTACAGAGCAAGGTCAACATGGGCGATTTAGCAGAAATCCTGTCTCAAGAAACAATGAAGGGCCGTTGAGATAGCTCATTGGTAGAGGCTTGGTGACCTGAATTGCCTCTCTGGGATCCACATGGTAGAAGAAAACCAGTTCCCAAAAGCTGTCTTCTGACTTTCATACATTCACTGTGCACATGCCAACACGTGCGCGTAGAATAAATGAATGTAATAAACAATAAAAAAGTTAAAAATTTTTTTTAAAGAGCTGAGGCTATGGTTCTGTGGTGGAGTAGTTTTTTTAAAGAGCTGAGGCTATGGTTCTGTGGTAGAGTAGTTGTCTAGCATGGGTTAGACCCTGGGTTCAACCCCCAGTCCTTAAAAAAAAAAAGAAGAAAACAAGTGATTAATTATATATAGAAAGCTACACAAATCCTTTAATAAATAGGGAAAAAATTAATATAACATTGAAAATAAGGGTGTGAAATATGAAATAGTCAGCTTAGGCATTCAACATCCAGACACAAGGTAATCAAGGACAATACAGAGAAGCTGTAATTACAAAGAAAAAATGTTTCTGGTCCCAAAGGACAAGTGTCTCTGGATAAAGGTCCTATAAAGACCTTCACCAAGACATATTATCATACTATTTCTAGGTTATAGGTACAAGGACGAACAAAATAGAGGTATGGGAGGACTGCAGACAACTAGCACACAAAGACACAGGAGTCGTAGAGCACTGTATTTTTACCCTGTGATTTTATACCCAACCAACTTATCAATAAATGTAAATGCATATTTTTAGATTTAATGACTTGAAAAATATCCATCTACTAATAGGTAATTTTTTGGGTCAGTGAGATGGCTCATGAGGTAAATACATTTGCTGCAAGCCTAAAGGCCTGAATTTAATCTCTTGGACTCACAAGGAGAAAACTGACTACCAAAAGCTGTCTTCTTGCCTCCACAGTACACATGCCTACTCACATACATACTCATACACACCAAATAAATAAATAAAAATCTAATAAGACAATTGTTCCTGGGATTCTCTCTGTGGCGCATACTGGCCTTCATCTCACAGAGATCCACCTGCCTCTGCTTCCTGAGTGCTGGGATTAAAGGTATGCACTGTTGTATCCAGTTTAGTAAGAAATTTTTTTAAAAAAGATATTTTTCAAAAATAGTAAAATTATGACTCAATAATTTTATACCTCATAAAATATAAATGAACATATATTAAATCTCTTAATCATTAGTGAAGGAATTAGTAAGATGTTTCAGACTGTTTAAAAAAGACATCAAAGAGGCACAGGTTTATATGGAATGAAGGAATTCCTAAATGGATTTGCAGTAGATAAGAGGGGGCTTTTTCGAGGGGACGGATAATTATTATTGAGTGGCACATGCCTGCAATCCCAGCACTGGGGAAGTGGAGGCAGGAGGACTGGTCCTGTCAAAATAATTATTTTGTTGCTGGGCAAGGTGGCACATGCCTTTAATCTCAGCACTGGGGAGGCAGAGGCAGGTGGCTATCTGTGAGTTCAAAGCCAGCCTGGTCTACATAGTGAGTTCTAGATCAGTCAGGGCAACACAGTGAGACCCTGTCTCAAAAAAATCAAAAGAAAATAATAAAAATTATTATGTTGCCTTACTATCAGCATCTAGAATTAGAATTATAATGAGCTTAAAGGCAATGAAAGTTATAGAGCCAGCTCCTATGGAAACAGAGGCAGGTAATTCACAAAAACATGCTACAAATATTTCATGGCTTTTCAAAAAAAAAAAAAAATTCAGTTTTTCACCAAAGTAAAACATTCCAAGTTTACTCTCAAGTAACTTTTTGTTAGGATGTCAAGAGGAAACAAGTGGGGTGAGGAGGGCGCCTTCACTTAACACACAGAGGCTGGGCTCAGGGCCAGTGTCACCTACAAGTCTAGCTAGTTCCAGGCCAGCCAGGATTACATAGTGAGACCATGTAAGAGATTGGAGAACGGAAGGAGGAGGAGGGGGGGGGAGGGGAAGAGGGGGAGGAGGAGGGGGAGGAGGAGGAGACGTGGAATTCCCACAAGAGGGCATGTAGCCTGGAGAGGGGAGAATCCCACACTGCAATGGAATGACAAGTAAAACCCTATCCCACCCAGAGTCGGGGAAGGAGGGGTCCTGAAGGAAGACATAGAGCTCACACACTTGAGCACATGGAAGACATCATTGAAAAGCCTTTGGCGGAGATACTAAACCTTCAGAAAGTATTAATGATAAGGGTAGAAAATAGGTGAGTTTAAAAATAAGACCATCATTGACTAGGAAAACTGGAGGTTTGCATAAGAATGGAGCTTTGGGACCTGGATGTGGGGTGCATACCTGTAGTCTCAGCAGTTCAAGGTCAAAGGCAGAGCTCTAGTCAAGTGTACCCAACATGAGCCCTCACCTCAAACAGATATTAAACAAAAACAAAGAAATAAAAATCAATATGCTCCTCCAAGTCTTAGCCTTGAATAATGCTTGCATTCTAATGGAGAGACTAGTCATTCTAATGGAGAGACTAGTTTTTCCTCCAAAGAGTGAGATAAAGCTGTGTTGGAGTGAGGCTGAGGGGCCTGATGATCAGTGGCCAAATACAAAATGACAACAGATTTCAGGATCTTACCTGACCTTTACTTGTGATTCTAGAATCAGGCAGCACCTCATTCCCTACAGGAGAGTGAGTGTTCTGATGAGCTGGGCAGGGGTTTGACAGGCTGAGCAAAGCAGAAACAGGCAGCAGCTATTGCTTCTCCAAGCCTCTTGGCTTGTAAAGATTAAAGCATGCATTCCCTCATTCCAGATGAGACAGGAAACAGAGGCAGAGGGATCACTGCAAGGTGAAGGCCAACCTGGTCTACATAGTGAGTTCTAGGTCAGCCAGGGCTACATCACCAGATCCTGTTTCAAATAACCATAAATAAGTAAATAGCAATAAAAATATAAAAATAAAAATGATAAATCAAAGCTAGCAGTAGAAGCAGAGTATTCATAAACAGGGAGATGAAAACCAGAGAAAATAGTTAACGGCTGCTGACGGCCTCTGGGAAGTAAGTCCTGGTGGGAAGTTCAGGGAATGTCTGGTTTTCATTAAAAGTTTACATTTAAGCCAGGCGTGGGGTATGCCTGGAGTCCCAGCACTCAGGAGAGGCAGAGGCAGGAGAATCAGGAGTTTGAGGTCAGCTGGGGCTATATACCAAGATTCAAAAACAATTCAAAACCAAACCAACAAAACCCAAAACATGGTATGTGGGAGAAGAACTAAAAGCACACGTAGTGGAAGGGAACACAAAACTGCTGCTTATTTTTGGGTTTGTTTCAGGCAGCCATCATTTAGATTTTCTTTCATATATGATTTCTTTGTTGCTAGAATCTTGTTTATTTTATGCCAGAAAGAAAAACAAGAAAACAAAACAAGTGTGCTCCTCTGGTTTTAGGGTGTCACCTTGGGAAGTTCCACCCATTTGGTTCCTAGAGGCCCCATTTGTTCTGGAGCCTTGGATGGGTTTGGTGGGCTCAGGAGATATGGTTGGAGCTCTTGGGCCTAAGGTTTGACCCATGGCTGTGGTCCACTCCTAGAAGCAATCACTACCTTTTGCCGGGCTAATCACAGCATTGTGAACCAGCCAGAGCCGCCAGGCTGCAGGGGTGGAGGCTTCCCATGGTGACTGGTGGTGGCTGTGCTAACTCCACTGGCCCTCGGCCTCATCCAGGTTCAGCATCCTAACAGATGGTCCTGGTTACCCTGCATACAAGCTGTGCCTGAACTGGATGTAAGCTGGATAGCTCTTGGTGCAGTGGAGGACCCTTCCCAGACACTGGCAACCTAAGTTGCTGGGCTCAGCCTGATTTGGTTTGTTTTGACTGAGGCTGGTCTGGAGCTCACTGAGTAGCCCAGACTAACCACACTTATGATCCTCCTGCCTCAGTCGCCTGAGTACTGAATTACACTTGTAAACTACTATGCCCAGTGAATGTTGTTTCTCCCTCTCTCTCTCTCGCTCTTGCTCTCGCTCTCTCTTTCTCCTTCTTCCTCTATCTCTGTTCCCTCCTCCTCTTTCATTCTTTACTTTTTAATATTTTATTTTATGTGTATGAGTGTACTGCCTGCATGTATATAAGTGTACCTGTGTTGTGCAATGCCGGAGGAGGTCAGAAGAGGGGATGGGATTCCCTAAAACTGGAGTTACGATGGGTGTTAGATACCATGTGGGTGCTGGAAACCCAACCTGGGTCCTATATAAGAGCAACCAGTGCTCTTAGTCACTGAGCCATCTCTTCAGCCCCTCTTCTTAATTTTTTTGATACAGGGTCTTTATATATAGCCCAGGCTGGCCTTGAAATCTTCATTTTTCTGCCTCTGCTATCCAAGTGCTAAGATTAGAGGCATATACCACCATGGCTGGCTAGATTTGATTCTTTAAGCAAGGATCAATATTTCTACCCCCACCAAATGCAATCAATTTTTTGGTAACTTTAAAAAAAGTTTTATGTTATGTGTGTTTGTATGTGTCTCTGTGTGGGTTTGTACATTTGATTACAATACTGGAGTTATGGGCTGCTCCCAGCTCATCTTTTTTGTAACTTGACAAGCTGATTCTAAAGTTTATGTGCAAAAAAAAAAAACAGGCAGGAACTTCTGAAAATGGGCAACATTAAAGGACTAACCCGACTAGGTATTTAATCAGATTTTAATGCTACAGGAATTTTTAAAATGTGGTTCTAGCCTATGAGTAGATAGATACCTTGATGGGTAGATTTAAAGGGCCAGAGAAGACCCAAATATATGAAGGATTTTGTTTATAATTGTGGCAGACACTTGGAATCTTACTGTTCAATTAAAGGCATTGGGCTTCTGGCTAGTCACCTGCCCTTCTCGCTAGTCACCTGGCCTGTCTACTACAGCTTGACCTAAAACAAGCCAGAATGATCTTAAATGTAAAAACTGAAGCCATAAAAGCACTATTAAAATATGGGTGATTTAAAAAATTTCCAAGGCCTGAATTTGGAGAACGCATTCAGACCACAGTAAACCCCATATGAGCTGTATTTTGATGCAAAGGGACTTCTGAAGGAATCATGTTTAAAAGTGGGTGTCCTTCCTGATGAAATTGGAATGGGGTTCAGTTACAAAGAACAGACTCTTCTACTCCATATACAAAGAGCTTAAAAAAGTGGTTTCTTTTAAAAAATATTTTATTTATTATTTTTATGTATATGAGTGTATTGCCTGCATGTATGTAAGTGCACCCATGCTGTACAGTGCCCACAGAGGTCAGAAGAGGGATGAAACTGGAGTTGTGGATGGTTGCTAGTCACTATGTGGGTGCTAGGACTCAAACCCAGGTCCTCTGTAAGAGTAGCCAGTGCCCTTAATCACTGAGCCATCTCTCCAGCTCCCACAAGTGGTTTCTTTCTCAGGCAGAAGCAATAAAAAGCTGGCTCTGTATGTTCTCAGGGTCTGGGTTCCTGTCTAATGGTCCTGCTAGCCTCAGTTACAAAAAACATACTTCACAGTTCATAAGGAGCAGAGCATGGTAACACAAGCCTTTAATCCCAGAACTTTTGAGTCACAGGTGGGCAGATCCCTGGTCTACATGGCAAGTTCTAGGCCAGCTGGGAGATCCCGTCTTTAAAAAGTCAAACAAACAAAACTTAGTTCACCATGATTGCCAGAGCCCCTACCATCACCTCTGATTAAATCAGAGAAAGAAAGAAACAGGAATAGCCAAAAGAGGGCCCCCTCCCTTTAAGGTATTTCCTAAGAAGGCCTCATGTTTCTGTTTAACGTTCATTGACTGGAACCTAGTCACAAAACCACACCTAGCTGCAAGAGCAGTTGAGAAATGAAGTCTTACAGCAGGTGGTGTTACCACCCAGAATCAAATCAGGTCTGAGTGATGAAAGTGTTCTAAGAACAGTGGCAATGTTTGCACAACCTGTGCATGTTCTAAATGCTGGAGTAGTTTGAACTGGCTAAGGTAAATTTTACCACGGTCAAAACCATTGGACTTTCAGTTGGCAGCGTGCTCGCCTAGCCAGCACAAGTCCCGGGTTCTGTCTCCAGTACTGCATAAACTTGGTGTGGGGGCAAATGCCTGTAATCCTGTCCTTAGCAGGTAGAAGCAGGAGGTCTGCCTCAGCCCCAAGGCCAGCCTGGGATAAATGAGACTGAAATGGGGAGAAAGAGCATCCCCTAGAGGGTTCTTGGTCTCATTCACAAAAGAATTTAAGAATGGACCCAAACGGAAGCTTTACTGCAATTTTATCAGAATTTTAAGGAAAATCCTAAGGGCAGAGAGGTGGGCAGACTTACAGAGACCCCATGTGCATGGCCAGGTCCAGAGGCACTGCACTAGGAGATGGGATTCTGAGCAGGAAAAGTTCACTATCTCACTGACACACTAGGTACTCCGCCCATCCATTTAGCATGACTTTAAGGTGAACCCACCTTCCTAGGGGTGGTCCTATGACCAGGTGATTGGCCAGTGAAACTGGAAATTTGCGTCTTTCAACAGCTAGACTAGAGATTTTAGTCTTGACCAGTTAATCTTCAGGGGCCATTTGCTACTCTAAGACCATGTCTCAAACAGCAACAAAAAGCTGTTGGCGTTCTGTTGAAAAGAATTAGGGTGGAAATGAATACAGAGGAGGAGCACCTCGGAGGCTATGCGTGCTGCTTTGCTTTTTGGCTTTTGGGGTTTTGTTTGTTTTTGAAGGAGAGTCTTATGTTGCCTAGGCTGGACTTAGAGTCATTATGTAGCCACTGGTGACCCTGAACTCCTGATCCTCCTGCAAACCTCCCTAGTGTTAGGATTATAGGTGTGATCACCATATCCAACTGCCATGCCTCCTTTAAAAATGTTTAGTTGGGGCTAGAGAAATGGCTTAGCAGTTAAGAGCACTGGCTGCTCTTATAGAGGATCAGGGTTCAATTTCTAGCACCCACAGGGCAGCCAATAACTGTCTAACTCTAGTTCCAGGGGATCTAACACCCTCTTCTGACCCCCTGTGGGTTTATACAACATGAGTGCACTTACCTACATGCAAGTAAAACATTCATACACATAAATAATAAAAATAAATTAAAAATTTTTACACTTATTTACTTATCTTATTTGTGGATGGGCTGCGTGCATGTGATCGTGTGCTTGTGTGTGCATGCGTGTGTGCGTGTGCGCCACAATGCATACATGGAGGTAAAAGGACAGTTTGGAGGGGTTGATTCTCTCCCTCCATTGTGTGGGTTCTAGGTTTGAGCTCAGGTCGTCAGGCTTGGCAGCAAGTATCCTTGTCGTTATCTGCTGAGCCATGTTGTGGCCCCTTGCCTGATTTTTAACTAAAACCACTTCATTATATTAGGTCTCTGGGCTTCATGGTATATGGGCAAGGGAATGGGTGTCAAAATTGGGCGGCCTGGGTCAGGTGCTTGCTCCTATGAGGCCAGGGAGTGGTGCTGGGCAGACATACAACCCTCCTGGACCCTGGCATCTCTCCCTCTCTCACTTGTTTTTTTTTCATTTCTCATTACTGGGGATTTAACCCAGGCCGTGGGATGTGCTAGGCAAGTGCTCTGTATCCCTGCTTATGGCATTTTTTGTTAGGATTTAGATGCCCCTTCAAGGAGGCACACCACCTATACTGAACTGGAAGGCTATGGAATTACTTCCAAGTTCCTGAACCCACATAGTTACAGGTGGGCTTTGGAACCAAAGGATGCTTACATGGAAGTCAGTTGGGCTTCCATCAGAACAGCTGGAGGGCTGAGTATGGGGGTGCACACCTTTAATCCCAGCACTAGGAAAGCAGAGGCAGGCAGATCTCTGTGATATCCAGGCTAGTCTGATCTACATAGCGAGTTTGGGCTAGTTGGGGCTACAGGGAGACCCTGTCGCAAAACAAAACAAAAATAAAAACAAAAAGTTTTTGTGATTTTGTTGTTTTGTGTCAGTCTCACTATATAGCCCTGGCTCGCCTAGAGCTCTCAGTTCTTTTGCCTCCTCCCAAGTGCTGGGATTACAGGCACGTGCCTACAGGCATGTACCACCATGCCTAGCCTCTTCTCACAATACTGAAGGCATGGAAGTCCCATGTCAGCAGAGCCGCTCGTTTGGTCCCTCTCTTCCTGGTTTGACACACCCACCTTTTGGTGGTGGGACAGACAGCACCCTAGTTGGTATTTGTTCCATAGGGTCAGGGCTCTACCCCTGTGACATCATTTAACCTTGAATTTGCTTGTTTATTTATTTTTTGAAACCAGGTCTTTGTCGCCCTGGCTAGCCATGGACTCACAGTGCTGAGATTAAAGGCTTGTACCACAGTGCCCCGCTTAGCCTTGATTAAAAAAAAAAAAAAAAGACTTATTTTTATTTATGTATATGTGTATGTGTACATGAATGCAGGTGGCTGAAGAAGTCAAAAGAGGGTGGCAGATGCCCTGGAGCTGGAGTTACAGGTGACTGGTTGTGAGCTGCCTAATGTGGGTGCTGGGAGCTGAATTCAGGTTTTCTGCAAGAGCAGTGAGTTCTCTTAGATGCTGAACCATCTCTCCAACCTTTTACCTTGATTTTCATCGACTGGACCACCTATCTGCAGATACAGTTGCATTGGGGTGAGGGCTCAGGGAGGAGCACAGTTCCACCTATGCTGTGAGGTTAGGGTCTAATCATGAGTTAACCATTCGAAAATGAAACGAGCGCGTCACCACCCCCACCAGCTCTGCAGGGCAGCCAGGAAGCTTCATTATTCACCTCACATTTCATGGCCAGTCCCCCTATTGATTTCCCGGGCTTGTGAGGAGGCTGAGCCAGGTGTTTGTTTGAACTTGATCCGACAGCCCATTGTAGCCCACAGCGCAAGTCTGAGAATACCAGGGGAGCAGGTGGGCTCAGCCTCCTGCACCACCTTACACCAAATGTCGCCTAGGAAAGAGGATCTGGTGTGTGTTGGGGGGTAATGCAGACCCCAGGAGGAGTGGGGGTGGGAGAGGAGACTGTAGTGGCTCCACCCCCTCCTTCCTCTCCTATCCCAGAGGCCTGAGCCCCATCCTTGTCTCTGCACTCAGGAGCAAGACAGGGAACAGACAGGAGGAAGGAGCAGAGAGCGTTGAGCCCAGCCCGTCCCTCAGCGCGGTAAAACGGAAGTGGGGAGCCTGCCAAGAACAGGCAGGTTCAAAACAGGAAAGCCCAGGGTAGTGATAAATGGACACTTCTTTGTCGATTTTACATAGCTCTCTAGGGAAAGTGCTGGAACTGATCTCATTCCATATTTTCCCCCCAAATCTCATGGAAGAGGAAACGCACAGTGCGCCCAGCGGGGTTGCCAGAGCCTAATCTCTTCCAGGTGCCCAGACGCTAAGGTGAAGGGGAAGCTGCCGCACTTGCTGGCAGCCACAGGAAGAGGGCCTAGGAAGGGGCAGGAGTCACGTGGAGTGCCTGGGCACAGGCCTGCTGCCTTGCGGGGATTGTTGTTGGGGGGACAGGGTTGACCCAGCTGGGGGTCCTTCTGGAACTGCTCATAGAAGCCTGTTTTCCCGGATACCTGGTGTTTACAGAATTTCTTCTAGAGTGGCTGGCTTTCCCTCTGAATGCAGTGTACATACACTCTGTGGGTACCTCTCTACCTCTCTATGGCCCTCACCTGTTCTTCTGTTTCCTGAGTCGGGGTCTCATGTAGGCCAGGCTGACTTTGAACTTCCTTGAACTTCTAATTCACCTGCCTCTACCCGCCCCCTCCCAGTGCTAGGATTACAAGTATGGGCCACTTCTCCCGGTTGCATGTGCTGCTGGGATTGGAACCTAGGGGTCCCTTGGTGCTAGACAAGCGCTCTCCCAGAAGTTACATACATTCCTAATGTTATTTTTGTTTCTTTTTTTGAAACAGAGTCCCATTTAGTCCAGGCTGACCTTGAACTCACTATGCAGCCCATGCTGGCCTTGGACTTTTGATCCTACTACCATCATCTCCCAAGTGCTGGTGTTACAGGCTTGTGCCGCCATGCCTAGCTCCACACATTCTTGTTTGTTCTATCTTTCCAGACAGGGTGTTTTGTCACTTTGTAGCCCAGGATGGACTTGAAATGAGAGACAATTTTGCCTTTACCTCCCAAGTGTTGGGATTACACATCTGTGCTACTACATGCAGCTTTATTTTGTTATTCTGAGACAGGGTCTGGCTGTTGAATGAAACTGTGCAGTGAAGACCACCGACCAAGACAACTCCATGGGGGACAGCAGTTTATTGGGGGGTGGGGATCAGAGAGACAGCAACCAGCAGCAGAAGTCAGGCAGCCTTCACAGGCAGTTAGGGGCTTGGGTAACATTCCATGACATAGGCTAAGTGGTTTACCTCGGGATTGGTTGGTCACACAATAAGCAGAGGGACTTGCCCAGGCTAAGCCGGGACCTGCCATGTTAGGATATTGGGAACCCCACTGCCGTTTTAGGAGTCTGCCAGGAACCTAACAGCTATGTGACCCAATTTGGACTGAACTTGCTATAGGTATGATACTGTGATCCTCCTGCTTCAGCCTCCTGAGTGCCAGCCAAGTCCATCCTACTTGGTGTGTGAACTATTGACTGGCTTCTAGAAGCCCTTCCTCCTCCTTTCTGCTGGGGTAGCATTTGGGGTCACTTCAGCCTATCCCGAACTGGGACAATATATCCTCAGGTATTGTGTGGTCTCTTTAACCCTTCTGATTAACCTAGCTCATGACATTGCCCCCTTTTCTCCAGGCTGCTCCATCTGACGAGTGTTTAAGAAGAGAACAGAAAGATCCCTGAAGGCCTGTCTCCAGAATTCCAGAAGTGTTTCACTCTCTGCTGGATTGCTGGGGCTTCCTCATCTCCCCTGCAGGAGCTCTGTGTTAAATGCTTCCTTCTGTTGATCCTGCTACTCTTTCAGATCTGTTACCTTGATTTCCCCTTGACACTTCTGTCCCCAAATGATTCTGCTCTTTGCTTTCAGCATCCCAGCTACAGATAGCAAAACAATCTCCAGTAGTTTAATTTCTAGGTAGCAGGCCTGGTCTTCTCAGACTGAGCCTTAAGTTAGAAGATTTTGTAGGACACAGCAAGTCTTCTGAGGGCGAGGGCTTTTGCATTCGTCACATATAGCAAGCTGTTCGTGTGCTGTCACCTTATGGGGGTGAGCTTTCCGAAGTTTAAGTTACTAGGAGGGGAACCAGTGAGAGAAGTGACTCAGGCCAACATTGTTAATGAGTAGCAAAGCTGGCCACCAGAAGCAGCTGAGAGAGGACATTTCCATGTGCAAATCCCATCCAAGTGGAAATTTGGAAATTGCCCCAAGTGGAAAATTCCACCAGGGGAAAAAGTAACTTTATGAAATAAAAGTATGTGATCGAGTGACCAATTTAGCATCATTTGTAGAGGGACTCCAAGATATTACTGCCTTCCTGATGTCATGGGATGTAAAACATTCTGGCCACAAATAATTAATCTGAGTACCTTCATTTCTCAACCAGGGCTTGAGTGTGAACTAAGCCCCATGGCTTCTGTATTGTGTGGACTCTGCAGGAAATAGAACTGGTACAATGCATGTACAGGCCAGGTGAGGTGGTGCATGCCTTTAATCCCAGCACTCAGGAGGCAGAGGCAGGCAGATCTCTGAGTTCAAGGCCAGCCTGGTCTGCATAGCAAGTTCCAGCTGAGACTACAGGGTGACCCTGTCTCAAAAAGACCAAAAGAAAAAATGTGTACACAGAGAAGGAGACTGACTGTAAGAAATTGGCTCACACTGGTGTGGAGGTTAAGACATCCTAAATCCTGCATTTGAAGGCCTCCAACTCTCTATGTAGCTGAGGATAGCTTTGAACTCCTGATCCTGTTATTTCTAACTTCCAAGTCCTGGGATTTACCCAGCTTCAACCTTTTAATGTATCTCAGCACTTTCATCATGAGTGGCTGTGTGTGAGGAAGAGCAAGGGAACCTTTGCCAATCTGAGTGAGCCCGTACATGCGCACAGGCTTTGGAGGAGAAGGATGCCGGGCCTGGAGCAAAATCTCTGTTTTGTGAGGCTCAAAGAAGTAATGTCACAAGCTGGATTGTGTCCCCCCAGGATTTGTGTTGAAATCCCAACCCCTAATGCCCCAGAATATGACTGTTTCAGGATCTAAGGCTTTCACAGAGGTAGCTAGGGTTAAAAGAAATCATTGGAGTGGCCCCTAATCCACTGTGACTGATTTAGATGCAGATTGGCAGAGAGAAAAGATGTAGACTGAGCTGTGCCTTCTCCCCACCAAATTCATTCACTATTGTCTACGCTTCGCTTAGGGAGGCCCAGCTCTCACATAGGAAAGACAGTCCAGATAAGGCGAAGTTCATACTCTTCTGTGCTTTCCAGTAGTGGGGGACAAAACGAGCTGGCAGCTGGAGGCCGTCCACCTTGGAGACCAAAGGAGGGAGAGGCACACTAAACACAGAAAACTAGACACAGGGAGACGCTGGGCTGCAGCTGTCTCCGAATTTTGATCACTGTGGCAGAATTAGCTTTATTTCCCCCAGGCTATTAGTAAAGTTATATTTTATAATTAACTGCAAAATGAAAAGATTTACAATTATTGGCAGTTATTGAAAATAAATGTATCCTATGAGAGTGAAGCTAGTGATGGCAAGTGGTATCTGAGACACAAGATTAGCACCTAAAGGCATAATCTCACATCTAAAATGACATTGTTGAAGTAGTCTAGCTTTGGCTAGAATGGAGACAAAGAGTATCTAACCTCCTGCAGCTGGGAGCTAGAGATACTCCACTAGGCAACTTATAGAACTTCTTTGGGCCACATTTCCCTCACCTGAAAATGGGCAGAATACCACTTGCCTTGCAGAGTTACTGGGAAGATTATGGACACAGAATTCGGGTGCAGTGCTAGATACAGCACACAGGCACTGTTATTACCGGTGTTGTTTGGCGGGGAGCGGGGAAGATGATGGAATGTTGCAGAAGGGGAGTACAGATGTAGATGAAAGAGAGCTTGTTGCAGAATATAGGGCGCTACACTGAAACGCAGAGGAAAGGAGTTTAACAAGTAAAACCATAGGCCATCCGAACAGTAATAAATTTGACTACGCAAAGAGTACGGATTCTTCAGGGTAAGGATCACCATGAACGCAGTGAAAGAATGAACCGGGAGAATCACTTTCAATTCATATCAAACAGAGCTCCTAGCTGAAGGAAGAAGTCCTTGTGTGGGACAATGACCTGCAAGAAGCCCAGAAAAGCGGGGCCTAGGTAACATACGGGATACAATACGGTTCTTCGGACTTCTTAATGGCCTGGCGCAGTCATCTTTCTACATTCTCCGTACGTCCTCAGACTTGTAGTCCTCTTGCCTTCCCTTTCTGAATGCTGACGTTACAGGCATGTGTGATCGGCCTAAGACTTCAGTTACATGTAGTCAATGAAAATGTAGCCAGTGACTTGCTGTATTCGGGTGTATTCGCTTCCTTGAGCTGCTGTGACAAAGTTCTATAAACTGAGTGGCTTAAAGCAACGTAAACTTTTCACTTACAGTTTGGGAGATGAAGTTGGAAAGGAAGGCATCAACAGGCCATGTGCCCTCTGAAGGCGCTATGGGGGACCCGTCTTTATCTCTTCCTGGTTCCAGGTGGTCCCAAATTCCTTGTCTGTGGCAGTGTAGCTCCCCAGGTCTCCTCTGTGTCTTTGTGCCTGTGTTCTGTCATCTCATAAGGACACTAGTTCTTAGACGTAGGGCTCACCATTTAACCTGGATGACTTCATCTTAAGACCCTAGACTAATTACATCTGTAAGACCTATTTTCAAAGCTTATCACATTTTAAACTTCTGGATGAGTGTAAATTTTGGAGCAGCATATCCGAGTTGTTTGACAGAACTTTTTAGTCACACATTGTAAAAAATTCTGCCTAAGTAAGTAACTTAAACAACTTATTGATAGCAGTTTTGTTTTTTTGTTTTTAGACAGGGTCTCACTATATAGTCGTGGCTGACCTGGAACTTACTATGTAGATCAGGCTGGCCTTGAACTCAAATCTACCTGCTTGTGTTTCCTGAGTGCTAGAATTAAAGGCATGCACCAACACACTTGGCTTTGGTAGCAGTTTTACACAGAAATCCTTAGTCTCCCTGTCTGTCAGCAAACTGTGTGTAGTCCTTACTTAGACTCGGCCACAAGACATGTGCCTGTCACTATATCACTGTGGCCACACCTCTATCTAGAGCTGGAGGGTGTTCAGTTCCACTAAAGGCATACAATGGCCATACAAGCACCAGACCAAGAGAAGGATGAGCAGGTGTGAGGTGGCAAAAACACCATCCACGGTTATGTGCCATCATCAGTGAGCCCTCAGAAGGCAGTGACTACCGTTATCCCAACTATATTCCAGAGCCCCAGAGATCAGAAGACCCTTATAAGTATTTGCTAAATTAGTTTTGAATTTTGACAAGATTCAGTCTCTGACGGCTTTATCCACTATCAGTCTGAAACCTAGCATTTGAACCAGTGTGATCCCTGTCCATGGAGACACTACTCTTTATTTAGGTAGACCAGATGGCCTGTCCATCCGTTGTGTAACCATTATTTTATTTGTTTAATTCTTTACTTAATAAGACAAACCATTAGGCTTGCTATATTGTAAACCATCCCAACATCATTCCAGAAGAACTTCAGGAGTCTTATAATAACAGCCATTTATTGGGAATCATCAGGGAGAATACTAATGGTATCTTTTGACTCTGCCACATTATAGACACAGTATGGTGTACTGTTGAGTTCATCCATGATACCGAATAATGGAATACCGTAACGGTTCATGTCTGACTGCTCTGTGATGGCAGTTCTTACACAGATGATCTTAGGTAACTGTTTCTTCTCTATCTGCCTCTTTCAGGATTTGTTTGTGACTAGCATCAAATCCTGCCACTGCATAGCCAGTGAAGTTCAGTAAGAAAGAGCCATTTTCCAGACGGGTGTTACCTTTTGGCAACCTCTGGGATAGCTGAATACAGGGAACCCTTTTATAGGTGGCCCCGTGAGAACATGGCTCTCTGGCTCTCCTCAAAGCTGCTAGAGGATTGTAACTTCTTTTCTTTTCCTTTTCAAGCCAAAGTCTCACACTAGACATGGTCGCATGCTCCTTTAAGTCTAGCCTTCAGGAGGCAGAGGCAGGGGATCTCTGTGAGATTGAGACCACCTTGGTCTACATAGTGACTTCCAGGTAGGCTGGGACTAGTGAGACCCTGTCAAAACAAAGCAAAACAAAGCAAGCAAACAAAAAAACCAACAAAATCAAGACAGTCTTCCTGTAGCCCCAGTTGGCCTGGAACTTGCTGTGTAGACCAGGCTGGCCTCAATCTCATAGATATCTGCATGATTCTGCCTCTCTAGTGGGACTAAAGGTGTGTGCCACCTATTTCTTTCTTCTTACAAACATCCATGGTAAGGGAGCACTGAGTGAAGGGGTTGGCTCAGAGTGTAGCAGGCGAGAAACACCGAACCCATACATGTCTAGTCCATCCCTGTGCCAACATGCACATGTGTCTCAATGCAAGGCTGAAGTACTGTTATCCTCATGTGCCCTGGAGCCCTGGTGCAGAATGTGACATTCTGGGTTGAGACACGTGTAATCCAGTGGTTTAGCCCAAAGTGCTATGCCTTAATTACCCACAGAGGGGACTTGTTTCCCAAGCATCAGAAGGGTCCTGCCTAGAGGGTGAAATCAGACAGCACTTAAGCCCAAAAAGCTAGATTTAGGAACCGCATTGTGGAGTTGAATTTGCTGACCTAGTTGTAGTTTGCAGCCCACAAACCTCACAGAACAGCAAGGCTCTTTCTTGTGCTGGAGGGTGATGTTGCAATGACTTGGTTCTCAGCAGAGGTCTGAAGAAATCACAGGCAGGGTGACAGCCCCAAGACCACAGCTCCCACCCCCATCCGGGGACCTTCCTGTTTGTTCCATGGGTGAGGGAAGGGGAGGAAAGATCTGTGTGTAAATGCTACTATCTTCTCAAAAGGAACAAGGCTGGGGCGTGAGTTTGAGCTGTGTGCCGAGTTCACACATGCTGCTCAGAGGTGTGTGCCCAGTTCATACCCGCTGCTCAGACAGTTATTCTTAGAGTGAGAATGCAGAATCAACCACAGAGGCCCAAAATATTTTTGGAAACTGGGTTTAAAACTGTATAAATTGGGGATTGGAGTGATGGCTCAGTGGTGAAGAGCACTTGCTGCTCTTTCAAAGGACCTGAGTTTGGTTCTCAGCACCCATGTCAGGTGGTTCACAACCACCAGTAACTCTAGCACCATGGGATCTGATGTCCACTTCTAGCCTCCGTACACACCCCCCAACATGCACACACACCAATACATAAATTAAAAATAACAAAGTTGGGCATGGTGATGCACACCTTTAATCCCAGCACTCAGGAGGCAGAGACAGGCATATCTCTGTGAGATGCAGGCCAGCCTGATCTACATAGTGAGTGCCAGGCCAGTTGGGGCTACAGGGAGACCCTGTCTCAAAAATGTAAAAAATAAATAAATAGATTAATTGGTTAAAAATAAAAATACCAAAACCTGTATAAATCAAGTTCTAATACTGCCTGATTTTCATTTCTAATCCAGTTTACAAGAGGAAGACTCTATCTGTAAAATGAAGGTTGAAAGTCAGTGGGAACTGAGGCCTTCCCATAACACAGGCAGGTAAAACTCCTAACTCTGTCTCTTTCCCACACCCAACTAAAATGAGAGTAAGAGCTCTTGGGGGCAGGAAAAGGGGGGTGATCTCTAGGGGTAACAGTGGAGGAGGCATCAAAGAGTTTTTCAAGGAGGATTCAAATCCCAGCACTGGGAAATTCAAATTGGAAATTTGAAGAAGAGATAACTAGCTTCAAATATAGAAAAGGATCTCGACAGGGGAAGTCAAAATAAGAAGCCAGCCACATCTCTGAACATCTCCAAAGGCTTAGGACAGAGGCACCATGTACTTCTGACAATCAGCTATGGGAAGAGTGCTGCTGAAGCTTCCATGAGACGCTGAGATCCCTGAGCCTGTCCCTAGCCAGTGTGGCCAGGTGCCACCCTCCATCAGCGTGAAAGTCAGCATCCTAGCCAGTGACACCTCCCTGCTCCCTTCCCACAAAGGGCTCCTACAGGTACATTTATAACTCCAGGAGGAGTCACAGACCTCCTTTTCGAAAATAGATATTGACAGACGGTCATGTGGGAGTCCCCAGTGTTATGAGGGAAACTGAGTTTCCCTCTTTTGGGTTCCTAGTTTTGTTAATAAAAGAATTTAGAAGTAGACTCAGAAGGAACCTCAAGGACAATTTTATTAGAGTTTGGAAAACAAAAAGCAGGGTCAGCAAGCTGTAGATCTAGGAGGCTGCCAGGAAGGGGGAGAGGGAGAAGAGGAAGAGAGAAAGCTATACCTTCTAAGTTAGGGTCCAAGAAAGCAGGCAGCTTCAGCAACAGAGGTCAGCAGGCAGCCGCATGACAGGATGGGGGTGGGGTGCTTCAGAGAAAACTCGAGAAAGCCCAAAGGGTCGAGGAAACATGCCCTGGCTTTGACTGGAGTTTCAAAAGAAAAAGAGATAGAAAGAAGGAAAAGGAAGAGTTAAGCTTCCTGAGTTCTCAGCAAGCTCTACAGCACTCACTACCTGACAGGTGCAAGAAGGGAGGGCCTTCTGGAAAGGATATGTACAATGTCTCATTAGGAGGTAATTCATTATCCCTCACCTCTCTTCAGCATGTCTTCAGGTGAATCAGCTTCCCAAAGAGGTGTGGGGTTGACTTCTGGCCAGGTAATTGACAGGTCCAACTGGATTAACTCTTACGGGAAAAGAAAATAGTATTTAATGTTCTAATCTTTGGAGCAGATCAGAATATCAGTCTCCATCCAGGGCCAGAGGTATTCCATTCTTTTGACCAGTAGCTTTAAAGAGTGGAAAAGTTGATGTTTACCTTCCTAATGTTGCTAGGGAAAGGGAGGCAAGCCCTCAAGCCTAACAGGAGGGAGAGTTTCATCTCAGTGGCCTTTAAGGCGAGACAAGACAAGGGCATCTGTCCCCAGGCTGATTACGCTGTTCTAAAGCCCAACATTTTCTTTTTAACAAAATATTTTATTTATTGTTTATTTATGTGTATGCATGCATTGCCTGCATGTGTGTAAGTGCACCTGTGTTGTGCAGTGCCTTTGAAGCTCAGAAGAGAGCATCAGATTCTCTGGAACTTGAGTTACAGATGGTTGTTAGTCACCATGTGGGTGCTAGGAACCGAACCCAGGTCCTCTGCAAGAGCAGTCAGTGCTCTTAACCACTGAGACATCTCTCCAGCCCCCAACATTTTCTTTTCGAGATAGGGTCTCGTTATATAGCCCAAGCTGACTAAGCTTAAACTCAAGATCCTCCTACCTCAGCCTCTCCAGCACTGAGATTGCAAGTGTGTAATACCACTTGAGTTTGAAATCTATGAGTTTTTTAGTATGTTCTTCTCAAATATGAATAGACAGTAAAACCCAGACAATTTGTGAAAGTGTTAGTGTGAGAGATAGAGCCCAATACGAACAAACTGGAAACAAGGGGACTGATGGGTGCTAGAGAGATGGCTCAGTGGTTAAGAGCACTTACTGCTACTGTCCCTAGTACCTATACCAGGCAGCACACAACCACCTGAAACTCCAGCTCCAGGGGATCTGAACCCCTTGCTGGCCTCTAAAGGCATCTGCACTCATGTGCACATATCCACAAACAGACATCTATATATACAACTTAAAAAAAAATTAATTAGAACACCAGCTACTCTTGCAGAAGACTGGGGTTTGAATCCCAGCAGCCACACAGTGGCTAACAACTGTCCATAATTCCAGTTCCAGGGGATCTGATGCCCCCTTCTGACCTCTGCAGGCAATACACTCATACACATAAAAAATTAATTACAATTTTAAAGGGGGGCTTTGGACAGAGGTCAATTGGTAGAGTGCTTGCCTAGCATGCAGAAGAGCCTGAGTTCCATCCCAGGCAGTGACTGTACCAGGAGTGGTGATGCACACCTGTAAATCTAGCACTCTAGAGGTGGAGACAGGAGGGTCAGACATTCATCGGATCCTGTCTCAATTAAAAAGAAGAGGGAAACAAAGGGAAGGTAGCTAAAAAAGGCAGCAGCAGACAAGTTGGGGGTTAAAAAAAATAATAAATATGCTTAGAGAGATGAGTAGATTAGTAGATTTCAGAATCTACTAATCTATTAGAAGATTAAGAATAGTATGGTCTCCAGTTTGGTTCTGCAAAAGCAGATGCTGGAACCAAACCTCCATGGCAAGAATGAGGTGGATCAGACTGAGAGAAACTGGAGCTGTGTCACAGGCTGAGAAGGCCTTGGCCACGTGTGTTGGAGGAGGTGTGGGTGAAGAGTTGCCCCCAGTGGAGCCCAAGTGGCTAAGTCTCTATTCCTAGGTTGGCCAGTGGTTGGGCGCTCCAGGGCTGGGTGAGCCTTTAAGCAAGGCTGCAGTTCAGAGTGGAGTCAAACCTCAGGAGGGCTGAGTGGAGCCATCATATCCTCTCTCCCTGAACATGAACCTGGGCCTCCAGGTCTGTGGCTTTTCAAGTGAATATCCAAAGAATAAAAAAGGATTTTTGGAAGGTTAAGCTATGCTAATAGAAACTAAAAGTTCAAGAGACCAGTTGAAAGATAAAGAATATTATGGTGACAGAAGGGAGAGCAGAAGAGAGAAGCAGGGTGTGGCGGGGCATGTCTGTGATCCTAGCACTGGAGCAGGAGCAGAGGGTCAGAGCTTGAGGCCAGCATGGACGACATGGTGAGTCCCAGGCCAGCCTGGGCTACTATGTGAGACCTTGTTTCAGAAAGAAAAACAAACACACACACACACACACACACACACACACACACACACACACATACACACACCCATACACCCCAAACCAAACAAATAAAACAAAAAACACAGTAGAAAGACACCACCAGAAGATCAGTTTAGGAGACTTGACAGAGCAGAGTTCCTTTGAGAGAATAGATGGCAGGTATGATGGCTCACACCTGAGCCCTCCACACACAGGAAGCTAAAGCTGCAGGAAGGCTTCAAGTTGGCTGGCAGCCTGGGCTACAGAGTGAGACCCTGTCTTGAAAGAAAAAAAAATGTTTTTAATGTGAAGAGAGGAAGTCATGTTGTAGAGAATAATAATCCAAGATGTTTTTGAAAGGAAGGTCACATATTTTTAGATTGAAAGGGCCTAAGTGTCTTACCCAATGAATGAGAGAAAAAAAAAATCCCCAAACAAGGCATAGAATTGTGAAATTTCAGAACACTGATGAATAAGATAGACAGATGAACAGGAATTAGACTTTGAGCTTGAACACTAGAGGCTAGAAGATGATGCAAGACTGATGCCTGGGGCCGCTGCAAAGGCTCAGAGGACAAAGGCAGTCCCCGCCAAGCCCTGACAACTGGAGTTCCATCTCTGGGATCCACGGGGTGGAAGGAGAGAACAAACTTCCAAAAGTTGTCCTCTGACTTCACATGTGAACTGTTATTCATGCAGCTGCATACATACACACGCACCAAATAAATACAAATGCAATAAAAAAATAAAAGATTGTCTTCTGCATTCTTTTTTCTTTTTGAGACACAGTCTTTTAAAATAGATTTTTTAAATTTTATGTGTATGTGTATGTGCATTAGTGTACATATGTGTATCACATGTGTGCAAGTGCCCATGAAGGCCAGAAGAGGATGTCAGATGCCCTGGAACTGGTACAGGTGGTTGTGAGTTGCTCAGTGCAGGTGCTGTGAACTGAGCCCTGAGTCTTCCAGAAGAGTAGCAAGTCCTCTTACCCACTGAGCCGTCTCTCCAGCCCTCAAGCCAGGTCTTATATAAATAGCCCGTGCCAGTCTCAGACCTGGAAAGTCTGAGGGTAGTCTTCAGTTCCCGATCTACTGCTCCGACTTCCGAATGCTGGATAGCAGGGTGCATTGTCAGCAGAGTCCTTAAATAAATAATGTGGCATCTGATCCATACATGGTCAAAGGGCACACCAGTGTGAAGGCCGACACATTTAAAAAAGTATTCAGAGACGTGAGGTTTCAAACTTTTCTCTCCTAGGCAGTCTTTCTCTGGTGACTTCTGTATGATGTGTTTCATGAGAATGGAGTAAATAAATCATAATGCAGGAAACGGAAAATCAAAAGGGAGGAGAGCGAGAGGCTGTGGTCTGGAGGTCTCTAGGATACCTTCAAGGTAAAGAAGAGCTACAGCTAGATGGCCTGCTGGGTTTCTATACGATGGAGAAGGTCTGCATTTCTCTGAGAGTCAGCACAGCATACACGGAGAGCTGGACAAACAAGAGCAATATCCATCTGCAGGGAGAACAACAAAGTTTGTACAGATAGGAAAGGCGTCCCAGCAGGGAATGGCCAGAGTGTCATCGTAAATGCTGACTGCGGATCCAGCCAAAAGGGCAGTGGAAGCGAATTAGGAGGGTGGGGAACCAGATGCACAGGGCCACGTCCTTATTTCCAAAGAAGGAAACAACAGATAAGAAGTCAGCCAGAAGCTGGGCATGGTGCCCCAGGCCTGTAATCTCAGCAATCCTAGCACTTGGGAGCTGGGGACAGGAGGATTAGGAGTTCAGGGCTAACCTGCTACATAGTGAGTCTGAGGACCACCTGGACTAAATAACAACATTTTAGGTTTGATTTTCTCTTTAGAAAAATCCCTCCCTCCCTCCCTCCCTCTCTCTCTCTCTCTCTCTCTCTCTCTCTCTCTCTCTCTCTCTCTCTCTCTCTCTCTCTCTCTCTCTCTTCCTTTATTGTGTGAGGGTGTATGCACGCCATAGTGTGTGTGTGTAGATCAGGGGACAGCTTCCAGGAACTGGCACTGGAATGGGCTCTGTCCTTCTACTCTATGGGTCCTGGAGACTGAACTCAGGTTGGTGGCAGGTACCATTGCACTGACGGGGTTTTTTCATTTAGTTTTTTTGTTTGTTTTGTTTTTGAGACAGGGTCTTCCTGTAGCCCCAGCTGCCCTAGAACTTGCTATATAGACCAGGTTGGCCTCCATCTCACAGAGATCCACCCGCTTCTGCCTCCTGAGTGCTGGCATTAAAGGTGTGTGCCACATGCCCAGCATGCTTTTTTCCGTTATGATTCAGAATCTAATAGGAGTATCTTACATTCATTTTATGTGTTCTGTTACAATTTCCCATCTGATGACCCCCTTTGTCTTGCCTTTTGGCTATAAATCCTTTCTGATTTCATTTATTCCAAACTAACCCATTATTTAAAAAAAAACCTTTTGTATTTATTTGTTTGTTTATTTATTTATTTATTTTTGAGGCAGGGTCTCCCTGTAACCCCAGCTGGCCTGAAACTCACTATATAGACCAGGCTGGCCTTGAATTCAAAGAGATTTGCCTACCTCTGCCTCCTAGAGTGCTGGGATTAAAGACATGTGCCACCATGCCTGATTTTTATTTATTTATTTTTGGAGAGGGTCTCACTATGTAGCTCTAACTGGTCTGGAACTCACTATGTAGACCTGGTTAGCCTCTAACTTACAGCTGTCCAAGTGCTAAAGGCATGTGCCACCACACTCAGCTAACTTTCTGTTTTTAACAGGGTCTTGTAGCCCAGGTTGGCTGAAAGTTTGGGTTCCTCTTGCGTCAGCTTCCTGAGTGCTAGGATTCTAAGCGTGCGCCATCATGTTTGGTCTACCATCAGTGGTGCCGCAGAGATGACTTAGCGATTCAAAGGACTGAGTTTGGTTCCCCCGAACTCACATAGTGGCTCACAACCATCTGTAATTCCCGTTATCAGGAATCCAGCGTCCTCTTCTGATCTCTGCAGGCACTGCACATATAAACAGACAAAAAACTCATACACATAAACCTTTAAAAGGTCATTAGTTTTTAAAAAATGTCTAAGTGTTGAAAGACAAACTTATCATTAAACAGAAAGACTATTCAAGAGTGTAGCAGTGAGCAGTTTCAACAGCCCAGGGTACTCAGGCTCCAAATGCAAAGGCAAACAGGTAGTTATAGAGGAAAGTGTTGGCTTTTTATCTCAATCCATCACAGAAGGGCAGGATGTAGAGCAGCAGGTGGGGAAGTACTAACAGGAAGCAGCAGGCTCAGGGCCTGCTTGCTGAACTGGCCTAACAGAGTTCCTGCTGATATGCTTAATATGCTAAGAGTTTTCCATATCAATGGTGGGGTATGAAGAACTTAATCAGATATCAAGGGTAGAGAGAGACACAGCAAGAATCTTCTCTGATGGTCCACACCTTGTTGAAAATAATGCTTGGTTAAGAAAAAGCCTTTTGGGATTTTTTATTTTTGTAAAAAGCTTTATTTTTTCTTAAGATTTATTTTATTTTTAATTATGTATATGTGTGTGTATCTATATGTGGGTATGTGTATGTGAGTGCAGGCTCCCATGGAGGCCAGAAGAGGGCATTCGATCTCTTGGGGCTGGAATTACAGGCAGTTGTGAGGTGTGTGACATGGATGTTGGGACTGAAGTTAATCACTTTTGGCAGGAATGGTGCTAGGTGGTGATGGTGTGTACTCCAGTTTATCTCATCAGAAGGTACATAATCTTTGATCACTTGGGTATCGTGTAGTCCGCCAGATCTCTCCACTGTATGAGAAATTTTCTTGGTGATTTCTACAATGTCCCAATATGCTTTGTTCTTCAAGAACCTTCCATGTAGTGTTTCTGTTGACCGAAACTTTGCCCAAATCACTTATGTCATTGGGGTTTGCAAAGCAGTGATTTGCAATTCCATTGTTCCTCTTATTTTTTAATCTTTTTATTATACTAATTACACATAATAATGGGTTTCATTATGACATTTTCATACACACATGTAATGCATTTTCATCATCCTCACACACACACCCATCACCCCCTCTTGTCTCTCTCCCACCCCTGCTGATTCCTTTCTCCACCCGTCCTCTTTCTACTTTCCTTTATTTATTTATTTATTTATTGTGACCAATGTGGGTTTTTAAATTATTTTTATTTAATGTATTGCCTGCATATATGTAAGTATGCACAACCCCTGTTGTGCAGTGCCCTTGGAGGTCAGAAGAGGGCATCAGATCCCCTGAAATTGGAGCTATGGGTTGTTAACCACCATGTAGGTGCTGGGAATTGAACCCAGGTGCTCTGCAAGAGCAGCCAGTGCTCTTAACTGCCGAGCCAGCTCTGCAGACCCTGCCCAGGCAGTCTTTATCACGGTGTGCTGGAGAAGAAGAAGGGGGCACTGGCCAAGCCAGGGGCTGTCAGAAAGACGCTCTCTTTTCTAATCTGCACAAAGGCGCCCCACGGGCTAGTAGAAGCCTTTTATGAGCAAAGTTCCTCCAATCTGAAACTGTTCCAGGTTCAAGGGTGAGTGACTGTTATCTCTTAATAAGAAAATGCTGCCTCCTCCCAAGAGAAATTTCTAGTTGTGCCTAGATGTGCCCCAAAATATAAAAGTGATTCCATTTCTCTTCACAGCTCAGGGCTACCCTGGCTCCCTGCTTTGGTGTTTAGGAGAGCTTTTTGGTCTTGACTCTTTTTTCCTTTCTCTAGTGTGATCTCAGGGTCTTCGGCTATGTCTAGTAATTAACTTTGATGCCAGGACTAAGTCTCTGACGGCCCCCCACCCCCTTCCTTCCTCCTCCCTCCCTGGGTCTGTAAGAAGCGGTTACCTGAGCCCCTGAGGCAAGGTGAGCAGTTTCAGGGAGCCATGGGGTTGGAGGTGACATTCAGGGAAAGGGAAGAACAAATAGAAGCAGATGTCCCTGAAGCCCAGGCCACAGCCTAGGGAACAACAGGAAACGGATGGCTGCTGTTAAGGAGTATCTCCAAGGCTGGCTTGGACTTCTGGGACCAAGAAGCTGGGTTGGGCTTCTTGGTCTTCATCTCTCCACAGGGACAGGCCAGAGGAGCTTTCGTCCCTTCTCCCCTTACACACTACAAATCAAATGTAGCCAGCCTCCTCTGCTCCAATGAGCATCCCACATTTCACAGATGTGCATAAACTACTACCAGGTAAAGACGTAGTTTGCACACAACAACATACATCACAGGGAAACAAACACAGGTTCTCCCCTTACCCCCTTGCAGGTTCTTAAGTCTCATACATAAAAGAATTTAAAAATGGACACAGGAAGGAACTCCAAGTTATGAGAGTTAGCATGGGAAAGCAAACCACAGGGCAGGCAAGGTTGGAACTACAGCTGCCTGGAGGAAGCGGACAGAAAGGACAAGGAAAAGGGAAAGTTTCTGAGTTACAAGTCAGAAAGCGAGCAGGCTCAGCAAAGAGATCTTCAGACAACTGTGTGGAAAGAAGGCTCTGGGGCCTGGAGGTGCTTATCTCCTTACAGGGAAAGTTCTTTCCTGTTTATTATCCTCAAGTGTAGAAGCAGAAAGATCAGCATTCAAGACCATTCTCTGCTATATATAGCGGTCTGGGGCTACATAAGATCCTGTCACAGGCCTGGCGTGGTGGTATACGCTTTTAATCCTAGCATTTGGAAGGCAGAGGCAGATAGATCTCTGTGAGTTTGAGACTAGCCAGGGCTACATAGTGAGACCCTATGTCAACAAAAACAGAAGAACTATTGTGAGTTTCACACTGGCTTACCATTTGTAATGTTCAGTCCTTCCTTAATTAATCTAGTCATCTGAAACTGGCAGTGGAAGTGGGGATGTGGGGGGAGGGGGGACGGGGACACACAGTTTAGCTCTAGCTGTCTCCTGCAGCAGCCTGAGGAGTCCCTGTCCTTTAGAGATCTCCACCCAGGTAAAGCTCCTTGACTTCACAGCAGCCAAGAATTTCAGGAACAGCCAGCATGAAACCGAGTTGGAGTTTATTTATTTTATTTGAGACGGGGTCTCATGTATCCCAGGCTGTTGTTAAAGTTCTGTGTAGCTGAGGGTCTCCTTGAATTTCTGACCCTCCTACCTCCACATCTCAAGTGCTGTGCTGCCATGTCTGGTTTTATCCAGTGCTAAAGTTTAAACCCAGGGCTTCGTGTATCAAGGCAAGCTCTCTACCAACTGAACTCTAGTCCCAGTCCCACAGATAATCCTTAAAATTTTTATTTCTTATTGATTTATTTATTTGTATGATTGTTATGCCTGCATGTATGTAAGTGTACCCATGTCAAGCAGTGCCTGTGGAGGACAGAAGAGGGTGCTAGATCCTCTGGAACTGGAGTTACAGACTGCTATTAGCTGCCTTGTAGGTTTTGGGATTTGAACCCAAGTCTTCTTCAAGAACAGTTAGTACTCTTAACCACTGAGCCATCTCTCCAGCCCCTGACTGTATTTATTTTATGTGTATGAATGTTTTGTCTATATGTTTATGTGTTCCATATGCCTGCAATGCCAGAGGAGGCCAGAAGAGGACATTGGATCCCCCTGGAAAGGGAGTTACAGGCGGTTGTTAGCCACTATGTATATGCTGGGGACCGAACCATGGTCCTCTGCAGGAGCAACCAGTGCTCTTAACTGCTGAGCCATTTTTCCAGCTGTTGTGCCCAGGTCACAGAATCCCCTCAAAAGACCACCAGGGAGGCCAAATCCGATGCAACCGTCCAAGGATCTTTATTTGCAAGCTCAAGCTTGGTCCACAACCGAACACGCCAACACGTTGGATGGAGGGAGAGTGGCCACGAGGAGAGGGAGGAGGGACTTCTTATGGATTTTAGACAAAGGGAGGAGGGGGATTGTGGTACTACACTCTGGCTGGCACATTCTGAACTGATTGGTTACAAAGGCCAAGGCCTGGGGTTTCTCCTTGATGGGTGCTGTCAGTCAAGCTCACTGCAGGATCTTGCTTTTCCTAACATGCCTGGGCTTGTTCCCCTTTTCCTCAGCCCTTGTAGCCAGAGGCTTGCAACAGCTTGAAGTAGGCAAAATGGAGAAGTTAGCCTCTAGCCTTAAGATGGAGTCCAACTCAAAACAGAGTCACTCTAGCCCATTCCCCACACCAGCCTTAGTTAGAGTTTGTTAAAAGACATTTCTAAAGATTTAATTATGTGTATGTGTGTGTCTGTGTGGGTATGTGCATGTGAGTGCAGGTACCCAAGGAAGCCAGAAGGATCGGGTTCCCTAGAACTGGAGTTACAAATGGTTGTGAGCTGCCCAACATGTCTGCTAGAAGCCAAACTGGAGTCCTCTGCAAGACTTACCCTCTGAGCCACCTTTCTTAGGCTGGAATTCTTGATTCTCAACTGGCGAAAAGCTCAAACCAGACTCTGAAGCGAGGAGCTCCTTTCCTCCCCACATACCCAAATTTTCCCTGTCTTTCCTGTCTGAAAACCTAGGTGTCAACTCTATATGCTATAACAAGTCTATATTCGCAGAAGTCAAACCCGGGGGAGTGGAAGCCTGGGTCCCACTGCCTTTAACTTCAGGGGTGTCCCAGCAGGAGTTGCTGTACCTTCTGGTTTGTCTCTTCTAGCCTGGCTGGCCCCCCACCTTCTCTGGATGATCCTACTGGCAGTCCCCCCACCCTACAGCCTAGGAATGGCAACAACCTCCTGCTGATCTAGTCTTGAGGTCATCCTGACCCCCTTTGGGAGTGTTGGTTGTTCTGTCCTGGCTAACCTGAGGCACAGGAAGGGTTTTCCAAAAGTGGGGCTTGCAGACCTCCTAGGAAGGATGGGAGGAGGGAGATTTGGGTGCAAGCAGTTGACTGTGAAAATGGGCTGGGTAGTAGCCCAGCTCAGAAAGGGAGGGAAGCAGGATGTGTTTGAAAGAGAAGTTGAAATGACATGCAGTTATGGTGCTTTCTTCAGAAGTACATATACTAAATTGGGCGTGATACAGAGGTTAGCATGGTCCCTGTGCCAGGATAACATGCGATTTTTGTAAAGCCATATATGTTTTTTTTTTAATAAACAATTTTTTTACAGGCTCTCATAAGGTAGTTTGGCTGGCCTAGAGCTGGTCTCCCAACTTACAGAGATCCACCTGCCTCTGCCTCCCAAGTGTTGGGATTAAAGGCCCATGACACCAAGCGCAGCCTATGTTCCATATTTTTTTAAGAAAGAATGAAAAAAAAAATCGAAACAGAAATGGTGTTGTTACCAAAGCTTATAGCTTATATGTGTCCTTAGCTGTATAGAAGTTTAAGCCTCTAATTCCAGCACTCTGGACGCTGATACAGGAGGATTGCCATGAGTTTGACGCGAGCTTGGCAACAGTGTAGACTGTTTAAAACAGAAGTATAAAAAACCCACAAATGACAACAACAAACCTATCCTTCATCCCATGAGAGTTCAGAAGCCAGTGTAGCCTGACTTGAGGCAGGGGCTGGTTTGGGATCCGGCTTCTCATTCCTAAACCCACACAGTCGATCTGGATTTGGGCTTCTGGGGCTCTAAAGAGGAGACCGAGGTTAGGTGGGCAGCTCTCTTTCAGGCAGGACAGGTCCTGGAGAGCGACTGGCAGTGAGTTACCACCAGTCTCCAAGGGGAACCTATGTGAAAATCACAGGGTCCACCAGGATTCAAACTATGCTCTTTACCAGCTGTGTGACCTTGGCCTAGTCCTGATCCTTACTTGGCATGCATTTCCAGTTCCTTCTCTGTTCACAGGGAGAGTGTGAGGCTTACCAGCAACTTTGTTCCTGCAGAGGACAGGAGGCCTGCCACACGCTGACCTGGGTTGGCTTCCCTCCCTAGGAGCAGCTGTTAAGGGCTTGGTTGGAGGCCCAGGTGTGGCTTGTTCTACTTCCTGCTCCTGGGTTGTTGGACTTGGCCCTCCTGGCTCTTCTCCAGCTCTGGGGTCACCACCAGGACGCTGAGCCAGGCAGTGGCCCTCTTTCTCTCCCTCCTCTTTCTCACTGGAGCCCTGGCAGGTGTCAGCTGGGGGTGAGGCTCTGGATCCTGGAAATTCCAGCCTCAGTTGTCCAGCACAGGACCTAGCCTAAAAGGGCATGTTTGTCTCTAGGCTGCTTGCTTTTGTCCTGTGTGGGTGCTGATTGCTTGGGAAACTTCCAGAGAGGATGGGGTGGAAGAGCCATAACAGAGTCCAGTCATTCATGGATCCCCTAAATCTCACCTGTTCTCTCAGTGGTGGAAACGCTGGCAACAGAGCTTTTCTGTTGAAAGAGCAGAAGATAGAACGAGGTGTATATATACCTCAAGGCCCTCTTGGCATATGGGAATGTGGTGTGAATTGGAGAAGGTCTCACTTCTGAGCAGACCCAACTTGGCAGACAGTGTGCTTTGTGTGAACTAGCAAAGCTTGCAGTCTTCCTCCGGGGCTTGCGGTCCAGTGTCCTACCCCTTGAACCTGATAGCTGTTCCCAAATGAAGGTTAATTTGCTGCTACAGCACACCCCACTCCCCACCCTTGCCCTATACTCAGTACACACCAACTCTAGCATGCAGCCTTGGGTTACGATTTGTGTGCCAGCTCTTGGTCTACTCAGCTCATCTTTCCCCGTAGTCAGTGTCTCTCTCTGCCTTAGATGGAGCTTTCTATGAAGGAATTCATAGGATCCTGGAGTGGCCAGAGGATCTAGAGAGAAAACTGACAGCCGTACAGGGTTGTGAAGCCTATTTCCTTGGGGACAGAACCCCAGACACAAAGGCACCCCAGCCAGGCTGGACATTGCACCCTACGTATGTCCAGCTGGCCTCCTCTGCTTTGCCTAGAGTCCATGCCTGGTGGCTCCATCTTCCATAGGCACAGCTCAGATGGAAATAGCATACTATCCATAAGATGTATCACTAGGGGTGAGTAGAGCAGAGGTCAGAGGTCTGGCTGGATTTAACTAGATTTGTTCTACCACCCAGTGTCTATCCTCATACCTCCCTCTGAAAACAATGGCTATTACCACACAACAGACCTGCATTCTCACAGGCACATGTGTAGCTGGGGACAAGTGAAGGGTTCCCTACGCAGGTGGCTTCAACCCTACTCTAAAGAAAATAGAAGCAAATTACATACTGTAGAGGGTAGATGTGTTTGGATCTTGGATCACTCATCAGCTGTTATCAGGATTATGTCTAGGGGACTGAACAGGTGACTCAGTGGCTAACAGTACTTGCTGGTCTTTTAGAGAACCTGAGTTCAGTTCCCAGCACCCACATCAGGCAGCTCACAACCATTCATAACTCCAGCTCCAGGGGATCTGATCCCCACTTCTGGCCTCTACCTACATGCACTTGCACACCCACACACATACGTATACATAAATAAATGCATTTTTAAAAGTCCCTTCTCTAAGCCTCTGTTTTCTCATCTGTCAACTGGGATGGTATCAAACATTTCAGGCTTGTTGGAAAATTAAATGAGTAAGTACATGGTACATAATCAAAATCAATAATGCTAGCTATTATAATGGCAACCCATGGGGTCCTAATGTGTAAACACATTTATGTCAGATTTCCATGAGCATCATTTTGCTGTTTTTGTAATTCCCAGCAATACAATGCAGTTAGTCTAAGGGGAAAATACACTGCAATAGTCAGTGTTTCATGGATGAGGTTGATCCCTGCTCTAAGGCAATCTTCCAGGCTGCCCAGGGCCTGAGAGGCAGCTGGGTACCTATGTTGTCCTGCTTAGAACTCTGCCCTGATGGGCCATAAAGTATGAACAATAGGCCTGCCCTTGTCAGCAGCATCAAAGAGCAGATTCCATGTGATCCCCCATGTCTTCATCCCTTACTGAGTTATTATCAAGTAGCCAAGGCCTCCATGACTTTGTATGATGAATGTAACCCTGACTTGGGGTAATGAGTTCCATGAGCTGGCCACCACTGAAGATTTTCTTTTGTTATTCCCTTGATATAATTCACTCAGGCTTTAAGCAGAGCATTTAAGTGGTTCTGGTTCAGGATTTGCTGAATGAGCTCATGATACCTGAACCACAACACTTGTTACTAACAAATCTTACACCATTTCAGCCTATATTTGTCAAGGTGGAAAAAATCTTGATGTATGACTCTATATTTTCATGGCAGTATTCCTGTTTCCTTTTTTTTTTGTGGGGGGGGGGGTGTCTTTTGGAGCCCAGGCTGTCCTTGAACTTGCGATGTAGCCAAGGATAACCTTGAAGTGATCTTCCTTCCTCTGTCTCTTCAGTGCTGGGATTACAAGTGTGCACTGTCATACCTGGTTTATGTGGAACTGAGGATCGAACCCTGCTTCATGCATGCTGGATTCTACCAACTAAGCTCTATTCCCGGCCCTTTTCTCCTCTGCCTCAGTTACCTTATGAATACTTGTCATCATGAGGCCTGGATTTATTTATTTATTTATTTTTGCTTTAAAAAACAGTTATGGGACTGGAGAGATGGTCCAGTGGTTAAGAGCACTGACTGCTCTTCCAGAGGACCTGGGTTCAATTCCCAGCACCCACATGGCAGCTAACAATCATCCTTAACTCCAGTTCCAGGGGATCTGACTCCCTCTTCTGATCTCAGACATGCACAACACAGGTTGTCAACACATGCAGACAATACACTTATACACATAAAAATAATAAATTTTTTTAAAAATTACATTTATTTAATTTATTTGGTAGGGGCACATGTGTCATGGCACCATGTGAAAGTTAGAGGACAACTTGTAGGAGTTGGTTCTCTCTCTATCATGTGGGTTCTGGGATTGAACTCGGTTTGTCAGACTTGGTGGCAAGGGTCTTTACCCAGTGAGCCATCTCCCATCTGCCCCACCCCATTCCTTCTTTTTAGATTTTGAGATAGGGTCTTGTTGTATAGTTCAGGTTAGTATGGACTCATGGCCAGTCCGCCGCAGCCTCCAGAGTGCTGGGAGGTTACAGCTGGGAACCATTATGCTCTGCAAGTTTTTATTTCGCTTTTCTTAACCTTCTCCTTTTCTTTTACTTTAAGTCTATCAGGATGTCTTTTACTTATTTATTTATTTATTTTTAATTATTTTGGGGCTGGAGAGATGGCTCAGTGGTGAAGAACATTGGCTACTATTACAGAGGACCCTGGTTGGGTTTCCAGTACCACATGGCAGCTAACAACTGTTCTTAACTCCAATTCCAAGAGATCCAGTATCCTCTTCTGGCCTCTACAGGCATTGTATGACAGTGGGGCACTTACATATATGCAGACAAAACACTCATACACATAAAAATCAAAATAAATAAATAAAACATTTATCTTTTTTTTTGTTTGTCTATGAGTGTGTGTCTCTGTGTGTTATGTACACATGAGTGTGACCCCTGCAGAGGCCAGAAGAGGACATCAGGGTCCCCGGAGCTCGAGTTACAGACAGCTGTGAGCTGCCTGATGTGAGAATGAAACTCTGATCTTCTGCAAGAGCAGCAAGTATTATTAACCAGAGAGCCATCTCTCCAGCCCCCTTTGTTTTATTTTAAATTTAAAATTATTTTTAATTATTTTATGTTTATGCCTTTGTGTAAGTGCACCATGTGTGTGCAATGCCTGTGGAGACCAGAAGAGGACAGTGAATTCCCTGGAACTGGAGTTACAGATAATTGTTAGCTGCAATGTGGGTGCTGGGAACTGAACCCAGGTCCTCTGCATGAACAGCAAGTGCTCTTAACCACTGAGCCATCTCTCCTGCCCCTTTAATTGACTTATTTATACACAATAGTGACATGTACAAACTTCAAGGGGCACAGATAGATGAACTTCAGTACTCGCAGACATACCTCCTTCACCTAGACCAAGAACAGCCTCAGCCTCTATAAGGAAGTTAGAATATTCTGTTGGCAACATTAAGACAAGTAAAGAAACAGATGGGGTTAATTTTAATAATGCATTTCATTTAATGGGTCAGATCCAAAATGATATATATTTTATTTATATGTATGAATGTATTACCTGCATATATGTAAGTGAACCCATGTTGTGCAGTGCCCACAGAGGTCAGAAGAAGGTGTGGGATCCCCTGGAACTGGAGTTAGAGATGGTTGTTAGCCACTATGTGGGTGCTGGGAACTGGACCCTGGTCCTCTGCAAGAGCAGCCAGTGCTCTTAGCCACTGAGCCATCTCTCCAGCCCCCCAAATATTATTTTAGTGCATAATTAGTATAAGAATTATTAATGCAACATTACATTTTTTTTCTTACTGGGTCTTTGAAGCCCAGCATTTGCTTCACACGTGCAGTATATCCCAACTGGACTGGCCGTATGTCAAGTGCTCCGTAGCCACATGTGCCTGGTGGCTACTGTGCTGGAAAGCAGGAGTCTAAAAAGCTGGGGGTGACAGTGATAAATGGATGTGAGGCCAACAGCATCCATTGGTAGGAAGAGAAATGGTCCAAACTGTCTGGTCTTTTTCTTCCTTTCTAGTGCCGGTCATGGAACTCTGTCGCTGAGCTACCCCCAGCCTCAGTTGTGCAAGAGGTAAGATACTCACCATAGTTCTAGTAGAGTGTGTACTACTTCGTTTTATTTTGATGAAAATAGGGCTCCGCATGGTGGCACACGTCTTTAATTCCCAGAGAGTCAGGGATCTGAGTTCAAGGCCAGCGTGGTCTATATAGTGAGTTCTAGGCCAGTTGAGGCTCCAGAGAGACCCTGTCTCAAAAAAAAAAAAAGACCAGTCCACACCCAGTCTTGGTTCCGCACCCAGTCTCAGTTCAGTAGCCCCGTATTCCCCTATGGCCTTAGATTACACAACACAGGAAGCCGCTGACACTATGAAAGTCAGTTCCCTTATGAACAGAGCTGCCATTTTTTACATTCTTAGGCACAGGGGCATCTGAGTGACATGTGTGTCAGCTGCCCAACATCCTCCAGCTTTAGGCTTGAGTCATCCTACACTTTCTAGGTGGAAGCCACACTGTCTGTGGGCTCCAAGTCTGGTTACTTATTTAAGTCACTTCAGGGGCACAGCTGTGTGTTACCTAATGATGCTGTGGTCAATGACAGGTCAAATATAAATGAGCAGAGTGTGGTGGTGCATACTGCGTTTCCAGCACTTGGGAGTGGAAGCAGGAGGATCAGGAGTTCCAGGTCATCCTTGGCAACTTATGAGTTCAAGGCCAGCCTGGACTACATGAGACTCTACCTTGAAAAAAAAAAAACACCAAAAACAAAACCACGATATAGAATGATGGTTCCATAAGATTGTTTTGCCTAAGCTAGGCTCTGTGCACACACCTGTAGCCCCAGCTGCCAGAGAGGCTGAGGTGGGAGGATCACTTGAGCTCTGAGTGTGAAACCATCCTGGACAGTGAAACCCTGTCTCAAAAATAAATCAATAAATCTAAATCATACTGCCTAATGAAGTTTATAGCCGTCTTTGTTTGTGTACTACACTCTGAGATGTACACAGCAAAGTCTAATGAAGTGTCTTTCACAATGTATTTCCTCATCAGTAAGTGACTTGGGGCTGTATTTGGAAAACAAAGCATGTGTGTCAGGAGATTTTCTGAATCTCAATCCGGAGATGCCTTCAGTAATGTGCATTTTCATAAAGCTCCATAGGGTGGCTGTGCTGAACATACAGTCTTGGGGACTGTTAAGAATCACCTGCTTTCTCAGAAAGGCTCAGAGACTTCACCTGGCTGGGGGTAGACACACAGCATGTCCCTCTCTGACAGGCAAATCTTTGAAGTAATGCCCCTATGAACAGTTGGGGGTAGGGTGGAGATTTATGTTTCCTCAGGACTGGAACCATGGCACTGGCCAATGGGGAGGGCTTCCGAGGACCAGCATGAAAGAAGACAGAGGGGAACCTGGGTCTCAGGTTGGCTTGAAAGTGCTTGTTAGGAGATACCCAGTGAAGAAGCCGCCTCATGCTCTCCACTCGCGCCTTCTCTGGCTTTCCAGTGGTTCATGGAATCATCTTCCTCCACAGTTGAATGGCAGCAGGACTAACTCCTGTTCCAGGGAGACTACCTGAAAGAGCAATGATTGAAGGGGCAAAGAACCCATTCTTTCCCTGCCTGCTTTTCGGCTGTGGGAGCCTAGGCAGGCCGGGTCTCTTCCTTTGACGTGAACAGCTCTGCATTTCCTCCAGCTAGGGCACCTGCGCTCCAGCCCCAAACCAGTAGTAATTGGCTGTGGATCGCGTGCGAGTAACTTATCACAACCTAGTACAACCCTCCACCCCTTATATGCATAAAATAATGCAAATCACAGCAATTTGAAAACCATAAAACAATGATGATTGCGCAACTGGGCCTCCCTCCCTTTCCTGCACCGCCTGCGGTGTGGCAGAGGTCACAGACAGGCGCTCTCCTTTGGGAAGCCTTTCCCCGCTAAGCCATCACTCAGTTCTTTCTTGGATCTTCCTGGTCCCCTACTCCAAGACGGAGCATCTCGCCTGGGCCACGCACAGGAGCTGCGCCTTTGTCACTTTCTTAGGCCGTTTTCTAACTCCCATAACGCAGATCGAAGGATGCTGGGAGGTGGGGGAGGAATTCCTGCTGCCCCAAGGACGTTGGGGTTAAAATGCCCTGGGTTCCGCCAAAACTGAACGTGGTGGCAAATATATTCTCAGCACTTTAAGAAAGTGTTTCTACCCGCTAGGAACAATATCCCTGCAGCTCCAAGCTGAGGTGGCTCGAGAGTCTGAGAGCGCCCGCCCGCCCCGCCTCCCCGGGTCCCATCAGGCCGTCATTGTTCCCAGGCGTCGCACACGGCGACAGCGGACCGCGCGGACCGCAGAGCCGCCCGGACGCCCTTCCCCGGAGCGTCGCCGAGCGGGCGGGGGCGCGGAGTCGGACCGGCGCTGCCAATCACCGCGCGGCGCACGTGCCGCACGTCTCCCCCGCCGGCTTGGCGGGGCGCAGGGCACGCGCGGGGGTCGCGGGCCGGGGCTGGGCCGCTCCGAGGCCCGGCGAGGGTGAGCGCGCGGGCTGGGGTGTGCGGGGCGGTGTGAACGCGCAGGGTCGGGAGCTGCAGGGGTCTGGCGCAGGACGGGCGGGCCGGAGGAATCCTAGGGAGAACCCAGCTCACGAGGGGCCTGTCCGCTCTTCTGCTAGGCAATTGAGGGAGCTCCGGGAAACTCCCCATTCTGTCTGTCCGACTCATTAAACACCGGCCATAAACAGGTGTCTGTCACCGGTTCCGCCAAGGGCAAGGAGGGGGAAGTCCAAAGCCTGGGCTCCGGAGCACCTGCTCAGAAGGAAGCAGGTCGGCGTTCTGGGATCCCCTCCCTAGCCCTCCCCCAGCCCCCGCGGCGCACCGCCGTCTCCACCACCTCCACCCAAGAAGCGGAGAAACATTTATTTTTGGTTGTGGTTCAAACACAGAACCATCAGATGTGTAGACTGAAGGGTCGAATCCCAGGAAGAAAAGGACTGCCCGCGAGCTCTCCTTGGTGGACACGCAGAGCCAGTGCCACCTGCTCAGGGCCAAATGTTTGCTTCTTTAGACAGGGTCTTGCTATATACGTATCCCTCTGACTGGCCTGGCAATTGCTGTGGAGCCAGGCTGGCCTCCAACTCGTGGCAATCTTCTTGCTTCAGCCTTCCGAGTACTGGGAGATTATAAACCTATGCCACCACGTTTATTGATGGCTCTTTCTAGAAGTTCTAGGTGTCTCCCAGCTGCTTGACCATGTAACGGGAAAATAGGAAGGCAGTAGAGTGAATTTTTTTTTTTTTTTTTGGAGAGATGTTTTAGAACTTGTGTGCATGGTTTGGACCCCAGCATGGAGGCCGATTTGATGTTGCTGCAGCTCACTGTGCCTTCCCAGAGCTGTATTGTTTACTTTCCTTTAAAGGGATGCCTGTAACAACAGGAGCACCCTTTGAAGTGTGGGCAGGATTTGGGTTCTTCTGACTTCACTGGTCTGTTGTCTCCTGGCTCCTTTGATGTAGTGGTGATTGCCAGCCAGGCTTGACAGAGATTAGCTACTGGGACCAACATGTCAATCACCCCTCCAAGTTCACCTTCATCAGGTTGTCCATGAGGAAGAGGCAGATTGAGATAAACCAGAAAGAATCTCCAAATTTCCATTTCCTGTTTTTATTTCATTAATTCAGTACATTGTTTTCAAGCAGATCACTCAATTCTTTGTGCCTATGGCATTACAATGGAAAACCTGTGTTATTTTTTTTTTTAATACTCAGAGAAACTATGAGGTAGGTACTATCCCCACTTTATAGAGGAGAAATTGAGGGACTGGGCCATATAGCTGTGTGACCAAAAACTAGTCTTCTTGAATCCCTCCTTCACTGAAAGTTAATTGGGTTAATTAAATGAATCAAATCACACAAAACACATCAGTACCTGACACATGCTGAGTGCACAGTTATGTTTTATCACTCATGATTACAAATAAGAAACTGAAAAGTTCTCTTTACAGCTGTAACAAGTTCTAGCAGAATCTTAGGAAGCAGAGCTCAAATCATCGTAGCAGTAAGTTAGGGTCTGACTTTTTCCTGGCTAGAGGAGCGTCCAAATGGTATTGGAGTTGGAGTGCCTGAACAAGGTATGCCGAGACACACTTTACAATGCCTTTCCATGGCTACCTGCTTAGACTTTATCTGTTCTTTCTTACTCCACTGGAGAATGTTATCAGAAACAAGCTCTCAGCAGGGCACTTTGATGTCCAGGAGTCTGGAGAGAATGGAATGTGGGGCTTTGTTTTTATGACATGGATAGTGTAACTTGACTTCATCTTAACACTTCACAAAGTAAACCAACATTATTTACTAAACCGTTCTTTAAAGTGTTTTCTTGGAGTGGAGTATGTCTTCTGGAAGTGTTCATGTGAGGCTGATAAGAATGACCTGAGTGAGGGACAGTACTGACCAGAGGGGCAGATGGGCCCTGGGAGGCTCAGGAGATGGTAGACTGAGCTGCCTTGCTGGATGTTGACAGGACAGAGCAGTTGGAGCAGGCATTGATTAACTGGGATGCACAGTGGAGCCCACCAAGGGTCTCTGAGTTCAAGGTTCATGGGATAAAGTAGAGCCAGGCTTTGCTCTTAGCATGATGGAAGAAGATAAGGAGTAACACCTGGGAATAATAAACATAATAAATAGCAGGCATGGAAGACCTATTAGGTGCTAGAACTTTCACCTGCTTTCTGTCACTTACCCTGATGATGTTGCTCAGTATTATTCCCATTTTCAGATAAGAATATAACCACGAGGAGGTTGCCCAGAGTCACCCTAGTGTGTGGCCTCATTAGAGCATCTCCCAGGTATGTCATTCAGCTACTGGGGGGCTGCAAGTACTGAGATTCAGTTCTTGAGTTCCTAGGGACTCCCTAATCTCTAGTCCTGCAAGAAGAGACTTTCGTTTGGAATTTCAGTTGCTGTTTTGTTGTTGTGTCTACTGGAGACGGAGTTCAAGGCTTTGCACATTTTAGGCAATTGCTCTATCACTCAACTACATTCCCTTCCCTTTGAGAGTTTTTATGAAAAGCAATGGTGTTCCATAGACTGTCCTCTGACAGGCAGAGAGAGGCCATCTTCCCAAGTTTGGTTGTACCCACTTGCCTAGGATCATCACAGGTAAGCTTATTGACTGTTACTCAGCAAGAAGGGAGGGGGAGGGAGAGTCAGACACACCATCCAATCAACGAGTCAGTCCTAGTTGCAGGAGGGGCGAGGCTAAGGGCATAGAAAGCGAGGAAGCCCTGGAAAGGGTCTCTTGATATTTTGTGTGGCTGTGGGAAGTCACAATCTACACCTGGTTGGAGACTTTCCGGTGCGGCCTAGGGAGCTGAACCCTCAAACCCTTGTAAGTGAACCATCACCCATTGCTCTGTAAAGAAGCCCAATGAACTCACTGGCTTTCTAGACTACAGTTTGGTGAACTCTGTCACAATAATACCTCGTAGTGTTTTTGTTTTGTTTTGTCTCAGGGCTGGAGAGATGGCTCAGTGGTTAAGGCCACTGACTGCTCTTGCAGAGGACCTGGGTTGGGTTCCCAGCACCCACATGATGGCTAACAAACGTCTATACTTCCAGTTCCAGAGGATCCAGTGCCCCCTCTTTTGGCCTCCACAGGCACTGCATACATGGGTGTACTTACATATAGGCAAAACACTCATACACGTAAGATAAAAATAATTAAAAAAACAAACAAACCTGGGTTTGTGTAACTCAGCAAGTACTTGAACTCAATATGTAGCCAAGGATGATCTTGAACTTCTGATCCTTCTATTTCCATATTCTAAGTGTTGGAATTAGGTGCATGAAACATCACACCTGGTTGATACCTTACACTTTTAACAGTGTTATAAATTGACTTGTGTCCACCTCACCAAATCTGTATATTGAAGTCTTAACCTCTAATACTCCAGAATGTGCCCCGATTTGGAATTACAGTCATCGCAGATGTAACTAGTTAGATGAGGTCATACCAGATGAGGTCTATAGAGCCCCTAATCCTCCTGAGAGTGTCCTTGTAAAAAGAAGACATTGGAGCGCAGGCTGTACAGAGAGAGTACACAAGGAGGACGCCGTATGAATGTGAAGGCAGACACAGTGAGCTGTGGAAGGTTGACAGCATACCTCAGAAGCAGGGAGAGCGCTTGGAACACATCCATCTTCACAGCACAGGGGCAACACACCTTCTAATACCTGGATCCTGGACTTTAGGTAAGGTCTGTTGCCACTGAGTTTGGGGACTTTGTTATGGCAGTCCACCCATGAGTCACAGGTTTGAGGAGGGTCCCAGCTGGGACAGGTGCCTAAGATTTTAGAAACCTTGCTTCTCAGAGGCTGAGCTGACCTGTTCTGTATAAAATACCTTCTCTTATTCTCTAACAGAATGGTATGTGTACAGAATTTAGACATTGTAATTAAATGCATACATATCACAGGGTTGGAGAGATGACTCAGTAGTTAGGAACACTGGCTGCTCTTGCAGAGCAACCAGGTTCGTATCCCAGCACCCACGTGGCAGCTAACAACCATCTGTAACTCCAGTTCCAGGGAGTTTAACATTTTCATTGGCCTCCACAGGCATTGCACTCATGCATTTATATACCTGCATGGAAAAATACACATAAAATAAAATTAAGTAAAAAAAGAACAAATGTAAAACAAAATGAAAAATTATATATACAAATTATAAATGTATACAGTGTAATACCAATCAAGATATACAGAAGAATGCCACATAGTGATGATTGAATTAGGAGTCCTTTAATAATAGAGAGGAAGCTATTGCCCCACAAAACTCTCAACCCTGAGAAGAAGCAGGGCAGGGTCAATAAAGCTTAAAAACCACAATCACATCATGCCAAGGGCAAAGCTAATAACTAAAGTTACATCAAATCACCATAGTTGCACCAGACCAGGGGCAGGGCAGTTAGCAAACATGTTCTCAGTTAACAATAAGTTTCAGCTAGGCTGGGAGGGAGGACATGCTATCTGGATACCTGGCTACTTGTAAGTTTTGTAGATATTGTAGAATATTGTAGAAACAGCATACTCCCTGAACTGTTCTGCCTGGTTGGCTGCAGTGGGAATGGCTGGCAAAAAACACAGGGAAAAGCAAATGTCAGCTAGAACAAAATGAAGTTAGTTTTTCTATTTTATAAGTGCTTTAACTATACATATGAAGACTTCTGCTCTAATAGAAACATAAAGACTTTCAATATTTTCCAATTACCATTCCTCAGAATGTAAGTATGAAGTTAGTATATCTTTGGGTTGTACTGTGTTAGAATGTTGAAAGGCAGGCCAGGCTCACTCTGTAGCTCTGTCTGACCTGGAACTCACTATGTAGTCTGGCCTCAAACTCATAGAAGTCTGCCTGCCTCTGCCTCCCAAGTGTTGGGATCAAAGGTGTCTACCACATCCAGCTCTACAATGAATTTCTTCATGATTTATTATCAGGATTTGATTTGGTATCAATTTTATATACCTATGCCCAATTTTAAATACCTATGAAAATTTCTCAGATGAGAGTCTCACATGGAAAAACTTTAAGAAACCTTGTTCTAGAACATGCAAGAAGCCTCTATCAACTGTGGCATTCCTATTGATGGCTTGGAGTCTGCACACAGCCAGAGAAGCTAGGGTGAGAAGAATGTTGTAATAATTGGTCAACTGATTGGTTACCAGATTGGAGGCCTTCTGAGGTCCCCTGAAAGCCATGGAGGGTGTTCTCTGGGTATTCACTGGGGCCTCAGAATCACTGCAATGTGGCCTAGCCACATACACTGGAAACTAGATGTCCATGCATATTTTATCCCAAATGCGTCTGGGAACCAGGCATCATACTTTTACCCTCATTTACAGGGGAGCAACATGCCTCTCAAAGAGGCCTGTGCCATTAAGTGAGAGACGTGGAATTAGACCCAACACCCTGTGCCTTTTCTTGTCCACTAAGGATGAAACTCTAGTTGCCCCATTGAACAAGGCAGTGGTCTAGATGTAAAGTCTTTTTTATATTCAGTTGTGGTCATCACATTTTAAGAGGAAGAAGAATAGACTAGAGCCCTTCCTCAACTCAGTAAGAATCATGAAAATAGTGAACATGTCCTTAAAAAAAACACATTTATGTATTTATTTATATTTTTTGAGACAAAGTCTCACTGTGTAGCCCTGGCTAGCCTGGAACTTGCTGTGTAGACCAGACTGGCCTCAAACTTACAGAGATCTGCCTGTCTCTACCTCCTGAGTGCTGGAATTATAGGCATGTACCACCACTCCTGGCTTTTTAAATTTGAGTGTGCATATGTACACACATGCACACTTGTAAAGGTCTGAGAACAACTTACAAGACTCAGTTTTCCCCTTCTCCCTTGTGGATTCTGGGGATGGGAACTTATCAGGCTTAGTGGCAAGTACCTTTACCGGTGCTGAACCATCTTACCACCTCCCTGCTCCGCTCCCAATCTTCTTTCAACCACAATTGGATTCTAATCTTGGGATGAACAGATCTGTTTTGCCTCACTCTGGCTACTGAGGTTTACTGAGTTTCTATGACATAACTTTTTTTTTGTACAGTGCTAGGGATCAAATCCGGGACCTTGTGACGCTAGGCAAATACTCTACCACTGAGCTACCCCTGCTGAGTTTCTTTGGACAGGGCTATGCACTCTTCTGATTTTTGGTGAGCCCTGTTTGTAGTTCACAACTGCAGAACTGAAGGGCTTTTTGAGGTCAGGGAAAGCCTGACCTTGCAGGCTTGGGAAGTGTTAAGCTTTAAGTGTTCTGGAAAAGGAGCCAGACCTTTGGTTCAGGGAAACTTCTCCAGCCTATGTGACCCTTTCTCCAAGGATAGAGCAGTGCTGCCAGGCTGGCCCTTGACATCAGGGGCTCCCATAGCTAGTGGGAGGCTGCTTGCCACACTTTTCAGGGACCCAGCAATATATCTGAGTCACATGGTGGGGAATTGTCCTTAGGGCTTAAAAAAAATGGTCAGAGTTTTGCCTGATTTGAATTTAGATTTATCTGCAATACTGAAGCTTAAAAAAAGTCAAAAGAAAAGATAACAAAACAAAACATAGGAGTTGGAGAAATGGCTCAACAGTTAAAGCACTGGCTGCTCTTGCTGGGAACTCAGGTTTGGTCACCAGCACCCACATGGTGGCAACTGTCCATAACTCCAGTTCCAAGGGATCCGACGCCCTCTTTTGGCCTCTGCAGGCATTGCATGGCATGGGAGCACATACGTAGATGGAGATAAAACACTTATACAGGTAAAATAAAAATAAAATAAATTTAAAAACTAGGAAAAAACATATATTGTTATATATTGTTCTTCATGTACACAGATCTATTATGTCAGCTTTATCACCATTAGGGACCTGAGCTCTTTCTATTTCTCTCATATTCTTTAGGCTATATTTCTCATCTTCATGGTCAATCTTGACTGCTGGAGCTCCAGCCATGACATCTAACTTCCAGGGTGTTTGACAAAGGAAAAGGAGAATAGTCAGCCTGTATAGCCCATAGCTTCTTTTGAGGAGTTTTTCCTTTTTGGTAGCTCAGTGGTAAAGCATGTGTTCAGTATATGCAAGGCTTTAGTCTTGATCCATAACAGCACCAGAAAAAAAAAAAAAGCATGTGGGATGTGCACACACAACCACACACCCCAGAAGACAGTCTTCCTGAAAGAATGATACTTTGCTTAAAAAGAATCTTAAAATTTTTAACTAAAAATGTTTTATGCAGGTTTCAAATTCACTGTTTTTCAAGAACATCCTTGAACTTTTGGTCCTGCTTTCAGCTTCTGAGTCCTGAGTGCTGGTATGCGCCTCCTCTCATTGACTACAATGTACTGATTTGACCAAATTGAAGAGAGACTGGGAATTTTGTTCTATAGCATGATGCAGTGTAACTCTTTACTCATTGGGGGTTCTTTTTCTTTTCTTTGCCTTTTTTTGAGATAGGATCTTCCTGTAGCCCCAGCTGTCCTGGAACTCACTGTGTAGACCAGGCTGGACTTGGACTCACAGAAATCCAGCTGCCTCTGCCTCCTGAGTGCTGAGATCAAAGGCATACACTACCATGCCCAGTGGGAAATCTTTCTCTAAGGAGAAAAAGCTCATTGATTTGGGGCTAAACAGAGCACTATCCACTCCATTAGAAATAGCTGCATTTAGTAGCTGTATAATAAATAGGTTATTGGGATTTATAATTGCTAACTCTCACTATGATCCTAGGCAAGTCATTTGACTCTTTTGGGCCTCAGTATCTTCATTTAAAAAAAAAAAAAAAAAACAAGGGCTGGGCAGGGCATGGTGGTACACATCCCAGTGATTGGGAGGCAGATCTCTCTGAATCCAAGGCCAGCCTGGTCTACATAGTGAGTTCCAGGCCAGCTGGGGTTATATAATGAGACCCTATCTCAATCCCCGCCCCCCCCAAAAAAAGTAGGGCTGGGGAGATAGCTGTTTGGTAGAATACTTACCTAATATGCATGAAGCCCTGGGTTCGATTTCTAAAACTAGGCATGATATCCCATGCCTGTAATCCTACTATTAGGGAGGTAAAGGCAGGAGGATCAGAAGTTGAAGGTCTTCTACCATATGATGAGGTCCAGGCTGGACTGGGATACATGAGACCCTGTCTTAAAAACAAAACAACCAAAACCCCTCCATGCCCTATAGCAGTAGTTATGAAAAGGAGCTCCAGCTCCTGGGGTTTCTCAGAGGATCTTCTGAGTTTAATAGGAACAACTAGCATTGAGACAATAGCTGAGGACCACATCCCTCCAGCTTCTGCATTTTATGCAGATTCCAGCAGCTCTAAAGCCCATGGCCAAGATGCTGGAACTGTTGTGGAAAATTCCTGAGTTTCAGGAGAAGCTAGTTGGGCAGGTTGTGTAGGTTCATCAGTCTGTAGTTCCTGAGATAGAGGGACTGACTTGTGTAACTGAAAATCCATGTAGGTGGCTGAGCAGCGCTTGGTCAGACTTGAATAATTCAGTAATTAGATGTCGTCCTTATCTTCTGAGGCAGAGTCTCTCACTGAACCTGGAACGCACCAGCTAGGCTAGACTGGCTGGCCACTGAGCCCCAGGGACTTACCTGTCTCTATCTTCTTAGGACTGGGGTTACAGATGGGGTGCTGCTTTTCTGGTGTGTGCTTTCTGGGGACTGGAACTCAGGTCCTCATGTGTGGGCACTAAGTTCTTTGCAAACTGAGCCATCTTCCCAGCCTCATAAAATTTTAAGTAAGTTTGTGGGTTTGTACTGGACTGTATAGCTATCGTGGGGCACATGTGGTGAGTTTGGCATGCCTGATGGGTTGAGCATACCTGGCAGAGGAAAAGGCCAGCAGAGTTTGGAATAAAATCCAGGCTGTTTTCTTGCCTTCTAATTAATTGCCTTGTATTACTTCTTCTGAGTCTTAATTTGCTCATCTATGAAATAAGAGTAGTAATGCCTCCTCTGAGGACTGCTGTGAGAATTGCCTGGAATCAAGTACCTAAGGTTTAATAACCCCCTGCTCCTCCACATTTTGTTGAGGCAGGCTCTCTGTAGCCCAGTTTCAGGTACTTATATAGCCATAGCTGGCCTTGAACTCCCTCCTGGTCTGCTTGCCTCCACTTCCCAAGTGCTAGTATTAGAAGCATAGGCCATCATATCTGTCTGGCTTAGCCACTTTGAGTAAACGGATCAGCAAGATGGTTTAGCACAGTCCTAGAGGCCTGAGTTTGACCCTTGGAACCCATGTAAAGATGGAAAGAGAAAACCAACTCCAAAATATTGTCCTTTGGTCTCCACATGTGTGCCATGGCTTGTGTACTCCTGCGCATCACATCATGCACATATAGTAATAAAACTTCTTTTAAAAAGACTTTTCTTCAATGTCACCTGTTTATCACAAATTCCCATACCGTTATAGAAGGTTAGAGTAGATTAGAACATCTGAGTAGTAAGGATTCAGCCAATTTATTCTTGAGGCTCCAGATAAAATTAGGGCTGGTGATACAGTTTAATTGGTAGAGTGCTTGCTTAGCATGTGTGAAGCCCTATAAACTGTGCCTGGCACATGCCTATAGAGTTCAGAAGTTCAGAGTTATCTTTGGCTACATGACAAGCTCGAGGCCAGCCTGGGATACATGAGGTCCTGTCTCAAAAAATAAAATTAAAATAAAGATAAAATGGATAGCATTATAACTCTGGTGTAAACTTGACAAGTGTCTAGGCCACTGGGGTGACATGGGGTGGGGGTTGGTATTCTTGATAATGTGCTTTGAAAACCAGCCAAATCCCACTGCTGTTAATGTTTCCTCTAAATATTCTATCTTTTCCTCTGCACTGTTTCCCCCTTCACATCAGCCTCAGATTCTGAAGCCTTCCTCATTTCCAAAGAAATCCTTTTCACCTCTAGGCAGATGACTCACTACCTTCTGGCTTCACAGCCAAGAACCTTGACCAGATGGTGTCTGCCAGCAGCCTCTCCTTTCCACCCATCTGAGCCCACTGTGAGCTGGTGGCATACCACATCCCATCATGGTCACCACAACCCCAATACAGTTTTAGTTCACCTGTGCCCTGAGTGTGCCCGGTTCTTGAGTTTATCCTTTAGCAAAATCCAGTTCAGTGAACAAGTGTAAGAATACATATGAGGGGCTGGAGAGCTGGCTCAGTAGTTAAGGGCACTGGCTGTTCTTGCAGAGGACTGGGGTTCAATTCCCAGTACCCACATGACAGCTAACTCCAGTTCCAGGGGATCTGACGCCCTCCTCTGACCTCTGTGGGCATTGCAGGGCACAGGTACACTTACACACATGCAGGCAATACACTCAGACTCATAAAAAATAAATAAAATAATTAAAAAAAAAGAGCACATATGAGCCCAGTGTGGTTCTCTTGTCCCTGTGGAATGACACCTCTTCCCCAAGCTCAGAGGGGATATGGGCAGGTGTTTGCCTTTAAACTCAGTGAGTTTTTACTTTAAACTTGGAGTGATGTCCCCATTTCTGAGTCATCCATGGGCTGCTGAGCTGTCTGATTGCATCATCACAGATGTGAACTCACCTTCTTCACTCTCAGTGACACCAGTCTGGGGAGCCTCCCTGGACTCACCCTCCTGACCTAAGATGCACCTTTCAAACAGCAGCTTACATCTGGATCTATTTCAGTCATACAAAAACTGGCAGAAAAAAACAACAACAAAAAATGTTTTTCTTCTGTGGAGCCAGTGGTTTCAAAGAATGTTCTAGTCCTCTCTGCCCAGGAGCATGTGTGAAAGGATGGAGAGAATGCTTTCTAAAGCAACTCACTGATGTGAGTCACCTTATGTGACTTCGTAGAGACTGTGACTTCTGCAGTGCAGTGGCCCCTCGGGGATGTTGTGTCTCCTTTGCCATTCTCAAACTCTGACTCTGGATGCCTCCTTTTCTCTGCCACTTCTGTCTATTGCCTTTTAGGGTGCCTTTTAAAAATATTTTATGTCTGTTTGAGACATGATCTCCCTGTAACCCCAGCTGGCCTGAAACTCGATATGTAGACCAGGCTGGCCTCGAAGTCACAGATCCACCTGCCTCTGCCTCCCAAGTGCTGGGCTTAAAGGCATGCATCACAATGTCCAGTCAGACATAATTTTCCTATACCCCTGACTACTTCAATTTGTATTTCTTTAAGAAGGCATTTTTTTTTAACACAGTATAATGGTCAAACTGAGAAAAAATATACTGATAAAGTACTATTATCAAAGTCATGAACTTTAATTTTTACTAATGATCACATGCAATTATAGCAAGAGACAAAAAAGTTTTGTTTTGTATATTTTTTTCTATTCTGGTCTAATCCAGAATCTTATGCTTAAAATACACAGTTATGTTTGCTCTTTAGTCTGCTTTCCTCGATCTATCCTTCCTGGCCTTGACGTTTCTGAAGAGTAGGACACTAGGGGAGAGTGTCCTGTGCATGAGTATGTCTGATGCTCCTCATAAGTAGATTGAGATTACACACTTTGGGTAAAAATACCACAAAAGAGTTCCTTGGTGAACTTTATGAAGAGGCATATGATGTGTCCCTGTCCCTTACGGCCGACATTTGACTTTGATCCCTTGGGGATGATGTCTGCCAGGTTTCTTCACTGTGCAGTTACTGCTGTCTTGGAGATTCATCTATATCTTATCTGGGAGGCACGCTAGGGTTATAGGTTATGCAAATTTCTGTTTCTCTTTTTAAAAAAAATTGTCTCTTTGTAGTACATGTTTGTGTATGTACATATGTGCATGTGGAGGCCAGGGGTTGATATCAGCTGTTTTCCTTGATGGCTCTCCACCCTTATTTTTTGAGAGAAGGTCGCTTATTGGGCCCAGCACTCACTGATTGGCTAGGATGGCTGACCAGCGATCCAGAGATCCCCTGTGCTGGGATCATAGACTCACAAAGCCACTGCTGGCTGTTTTATTTGGGTGCTTGGAATCCAAACTCAGGCCCTCCTGTTTGTGCAGCACCAAAATTTCTGTCTATTGTTGGACATAATGTAAGGTGGGCCTAGCCAGGCCACCTGCTAGGAAGAATAGAGGAATGGCTCCTGTGAGTGTAGCGTTCTGCTCTGGCTAGTTGTGAGACCAGCACCTGGAAAGAACCTGCCTTCCTGGGGACAAACATACTATCGGCAGTATTTGAGACCCCACTCCGTAAGGTCATTGGCTATCCAGACCTATAAGAGCTTGTGCACATATTCAATAAAGGAGTTGGCAGTGCCATGTGCTTGGGCTGCTTCCCGTCCATCTCCTGGAGTCTGGGTTTGGCTCTGTGTCTACTCGCCCCGTCCCCTAGGGCAGGCCCCAAGTGCTGCGACCCTTGATAGTCTATTAATGCCCGTGTTTCCTAGGCCTCCGTCATCAGCCTTGGCTTTACTGGTGCCTCTCAGACCTGTCTCCAGTCATTATTACCCTGGATGACAACTCCATCAAAGGATGGAGCCATTTAACCCTGCCCTCCCAATCAGGGCCTTACCCCTGCCCTACAAACTTGCCTTTCCTCCTCTGTTCCTTGCAGACAGCTCTTGTTACCAGTGTGCTCTGGGGCATCCATTGGCCCAGACTTCTTTCTGCTGATACTTCATGTAAGATTCACACCAAGTCCAAGTCTCACATGAACCACTTTCTTGGTTCAGGCATTAGCGTCTCCCTGGACTCCTGCCACCATCTTCTTTCTGTTGGATCCGCCCAGACTCTGCTTCCCTGATTCATTCTCCATCTCCATCTTCACTCTCCATGGCAGAGTGAGCTTCCTGGAGGGTGGATCTCATCATGGAGAGTAGAAAAGGTGAGGTGAGTGGTACATAGAACCCTCAGTGGCTTCCCATGGTCCATCAACCCCTTCCTACTTTTCCGTGTTCCACATGTCAATATTGATAGTTTCCCTTTAATGCCTCTTTTCTTTGGATTTTCCTGCCTGAGCCCTAGGGTCCCTGCCACACTCAGCTCTTGGTGCTAATTTGCATTCATCTTATACCTCATATCACCCACTGTAGATGGTATTTCCTGAATCCTGGAGCATGATTTAAGTGTCCTCCCCCAGGTGCTCCCCTGGAAACTTGAACTTGCCTCTGCCCTACTGTGACGCTTCACGCCTTGAAACAAATGATTTACTTTGATGTCTTCCACTTGAGCTGTGATCTCCTTCAGGCCAAGGGCAGGTCCTTTTTGGAAGCCAGCTGACACATCATCTGGCTCCCCAAACACACTCTGTAAATATTTGTTGAATAAGTAGGTGAGAGTGCAGTGGTGATCGAAAGTAGGGCTTTGACAGAGAGCTGTGGGTTTTTGTTGTTCTAGAAAAAGTTGCCAAGATCCTGGTGACTCAGAGACCTCGGTTCTTGAGACACAATGGTCAGTTTATAGTCCAGCGCTCGCAGGCCTACTAGACCCAGAAGCAACACCAGGAACAAGATGAACACTTCAGAGTCCAAAAGCCTAATTAAAGTCAGGGCATTCATCAGATAGCCAAGGTGCCTGTGACCCAGAACTGGGGCTCCTAGGGAACAGGTGACTCAGACAGGGTTGGGCTCCAGGGCTCTGGAACGGGAAGTGCCAGATAAGAAAGAAATCAGTCAGGCTTCTGCCCAGGTGGCCAAGCACATGGCCGAAATCCTCCATTGACTTGGCAGCCAGTCCACCCTGTGGTTTCCTAGGGAACTGAGGGCCACACAATCTGCAGCACAAGTTGGCACACAGCCTGGGACATTTTATGAGGGCCAGATGGCCGGACTCTGCACGTTGTCGGTGTTGCGGAGAAGGCAGCTGAGGGTCTTGGAGCAGCAGTCCGGCTGGGGAGAGTCTGAGGAATGCTAGGGTCTCCTGTGCCACACACCAGCAAGATATGCAGAAACAGAGTTGGGACAGTGTAAGCCACAGTCTGGAGCCAGAGGTCATTGTTTCTGAAAATCAAAATAAGATGTGAGTTGAAAAGAGACCAGGAATGACCACCATTTGAAGTCTGGCGCAAGGGTATTATTTTAAGAATTGGAATTTAGCCCCTCTTTCTCTACCACATCCATACTGCCTGACAAACTGTCCAAGACAAGGGTTATACAGATCAGATCAAGTGCCAGCCTCTCAAAACTTTACTTGAAAGACTGGCCTTGATCATGGAAGAATGGACACTTTCAGCTCTGGGTGATAAAGGTAATTCCAGTAGGAGAATGACCAAACATTTTTCTTTAGTTTATTTGCCAGAATTCAGGGCCTGGGGATGTAGTTCAGTCATAGAGTGCTAGCCTTGCATGCAAGAGACCCCACGTTTCAATCATCCCCAGCTCAACACAAAGCCCAGCATGGGAGCTTGCCATTGATCCCAGCACTCAAGAGGCAGAGGTAGGTGGATCTCCATGAGTTAGAGACCAGCCTGGTCTACATAGTGAGTTCGAGGCCAGCCAGGGCTACATAGTGAGACCCTGTCTCAAAACAAAATGAACAAACAACAAAAAACCTAGGCATGGTGGCATATGTCTGTAATCCCAGTACTTGAGAGGTAGAAGAAGAGGGATTAAAAGTTCAGGATCATTCTCAGCTACAGATCAAGTTCATGGGCAGCCTGGGATGCAGTATGACTTGTCTCAAATAGAAGAAAAAAAACACACAAAAAAATAAATATCTAAACCATGTTGGTACTAAAGAGGAAATGATCTTTGCCAATTGAGTCACAGTTCCTTGGATACCCTAACTCAGGTGTGAGGATGGACGTACCTGGTCAGGGAGACCCCACTGCTATGCAGCTCTGGGTCCAGGAGAGAGCTGCATTGGGAAGCCAGGGGACCAGGAGTCTCTAGATTTCAGTTTCCTGAGAAGGCAGGAAATGACTAAAATGGAACTTAATTAACACATGTTTTTGTCTTGATCTTACTCGGTAGATGTGTAAAGTAGCTTGGAGCGTGCATACTGGCAGTCAGAATTAGGCCATTATGTAACAGGGAAGCGGAGCTATTTGTCACACATGGTTGTAGATGGGCACAAACTGCACAGTGAATTGGATTTTGTTTCTTGATGGCAGCGAGAATGAAGGAGTGAGCACATCTGGGCAGTGGTTTCAGGGGCTGTGAGCCAAATGGGAAGCCCGAGATGGCTTCCTGGCAGGACCTTGGACTGGAAGTCTGGGCAGCTCACTCCACATGCCAGCAGTGAGGAACTTGGAACTCAGAGGCTCCTGTAGTCAAGGCTGGAAGCCTCTTACACAGGTGGGCTGGTGCCAGCTCAGTGCCCGTGGAAAGCAGCAGGAGACAAGTTTGGCAGAGGGGATACCAGGTTAGAGGCAGGCATGTAATGGCAGGAGCTAGCCCACTCTGCCCAGAGGTTCCCATTTTCTATACTGTCATAAATGACTATGCTCCATGAATTTAAGGCTTCCATCACCATCGCCATCGCCATCGCCACCATCACCATCAGCATCATCACCATCAACATCGTCACCATCAAATTACTGCATATTGACTATTTCTAATCTGTTCAAACATCTTACTTAATTCTCACAAAGCACTGTAAGTCAGGAATTATTATCCTCAAAAAAGGAAAATGGAGGCTCAGAAGTGTTAAGTGATTTGCCAAAAGCCATATACCTACGGATGGTAGAGCCAGACTTTGACTCTTATCAGGTAGTGTGAGGTTAGGAGTAAACTGTGGAAACACACCCTGTGCCTGTGTGGTAATGGGCCACTTTGTGACTTGGTCTTCTTGTCTGTAAAATGGGGTGATGGTAATAAGAAACCTGCTTCATAAGGAGGAACTGAGGACCAAGTGGGAAAGTACAAAACGAAACAACTCCAGGAATAAAGTTGCCTGATTTAGTAAATATAGTTTAAGCTCAGTGGGTAACCAAATGTGGTTGAGCTGAGTCTGAGCTCTAGATCCCACATGGCAGAAAGAGAAAATAGACTCATGAGGATTCTCTGACCTCTACATGTGGTCTGTGGCATGCACACACTGCTCCCCCAATAAATACATTTTTTTGAAATGTGGATAATATGTAAAAATAAAAAGTCTTGAACTATTTGGTGAACGCTCCACCCGTGAGCTAAACCCCCAACCCCATCCTGCATGATTGAGGACAATGCTACTTACTATTCATTGTTTAGCTGAAATGGAAATTAATTTGACTGCACATCCTGTGTTTTATCTACCACTCTATCAAAGCCACTGCTCTTGGCACCTTGAGGCCACACCCAGCTCAGCTGCGGAGCTCCGCTTTCAAGAAGTCTTATCTGTTGCCTCCCCATCCACCCAGCCTCTAGTCCTCAGCATCTACAGCTTCTCACACCCTTTTCTCTGTTTTTTCCCCTCCTGGCCTTTCCTTCCTTCAAGCCTTCTCCCTCTCTGTGGTCTTTGTGACACCTTCCATGCCAGCAGGATCACATCATATCACTCTAGTCACACAGGTGGGGCCATTTGCCTGCTTTCAGGTCAGGCCATATGCCCTTCTAACTAGGCTTTAGAATTTTCCAGCAGGAATTGTGTTCTTCTATGTGCTGGTCAAGTGTGGGCTTCAGTTGTATGAACGGGTGCAAAAACAGAATCATTGTCTTGCAGGAACTCTGGAGCCCTCCCTCTTTGTCCATTGGGGCTGTGATATAGGAGTAAGATAGTGATGGATTGTGTCTATAGCCCAAGGTCAGCCTCACACTTCATCATCTCATCCTGCCCCAGCCCCTTTCCTCTCAGGCTTAGGCCTACCAGGCCCTCATCTTCCCAGCCCCATGCCCGCTAGCATCACTCCCAGGGAGGCCCTTGTCTCTTCAAGCTTTCAGTGCCCCCAGGTTCTAATATCCCAGGCCCTGGTCCACTCAGGGCTTCAGTCCTCCAGACCACCCTTGGCCTCCCAGCCCCTCCCCCAGGTCCTCAGTCCCCCACGCTCTAACCCCTCCAGCCTCTTCCTGCTCCCAGACCTTCCCTGCCCAGGTCCTTAATAGCCACCCCCAAGTTCCTCTCCCTCTCCGGGCCCTTCCCCAGGCCCGCCCTCCTAGGCCCTCGTTTTCCTGGTCCCAACCAGTATCACTTCTCTTTCCCGTACAAGGGACAGCTTAGGCTTAAGGTTCTCTTTTCTCAGCCAAGGAAACAGAACCCAGAACGCAAGGGAATGCACCTTCCTTCAACTATAATAAGATGACAAACAGAGCCTCAAGGGATGACAATGAACACGCCTTAGTCACACATCATCTCTGGTGGACTCAGTACTGAACATCACAGCCTGTCTGGCTTCTTTCTCCTGTTCCCCCACCATGGTGAGTCCCTGAGGGACACATTGTCTCCTGATAGGCTTTCTGTCTCCACTTGTCCTCTTTCTTTGACCAGGGGTATGCCTGTGGTGACTCTGATGATGTCCTCCCATTGCTCACCTGCCTACTCCATTTCTAAAGCCAAGCCAGGCCTTGCAAACCTGTGAGCCTAGAGTCTTTCCAGATTGCAAAAATACAGATTGTCCCCTCCAGGGAGTTGTGATTGTGTGGGGCTGGGGAAAGGCCCTGGGATTGGCATTTCTGTCACCTTTCTGGATGTTGAGGCCATTTGACCCAAAGACTTCACCCCTAGACCCTCTTAGTGAAGTTTCTGGGTCAGTAAGGAGTTGGAGTTCTTCAACACACCTTTGCCTCCACTGTCACACTCTAGGAGAGGAGGAAGCCCCAAACTGGATTACATTCTTCTGCGTCCTTGCTTGTTAGATTGGCATCCCACTAGCAGGAAAAAATTCACTTATTTGTTTGAGACTGTTTAATAACGAGGCATCTTTTTCTCAGACAAGGAAGTAGCAGTTAGAATTCTAGATGCCCAGTTAACTTTGAATTTCAGGGATAGGGCCAGCAAGATAGCTCAGTGGATAAGGGCACTTGCCACCAAGCCTGATGACCTGATTTCAGTCTATGTACGCTAGGTAGCAAAGGCTGGTGTCAAACTCACTAGCTCAAGCTGGCTTTAATTTGTGGTCCTCCTGCCTCAGCCTCCCACGTACTGGGATTAAGGTATGTGCTACCAAAGTTGGAATTGTGTGGGATTTTAGATATAGTAATTATAGACCTTGTTGGTATCCTGGCAAGGAGGCCCAGCTTTTTCCTGAGCTTTCAAGAGGGCAACAGAGAGGCTGGAAGAGGAAGTCCTTCACACAGTGTTTTTTTAATTTAATGTGAAACAGGATGAGAACAGGCAGTAACTGATCATTTAGTACATAATCACACTCCTCTGGCCTGATTCCTCTGGGTGCTCAGGCCCCCACATGCTGTGATCAGTGATGGGGCTCATGGCTTTTAACTGAGTCCTCCTGGAATCCTGTTCTTGCTCAAGGTCATCTTTTTCCTTCAGAAAATCCCATAACCTGGTCAGTAGCATAGGATCCCCTGGGCCCCTCCCATTTAGGACAGGTTTGAAGGGCCTTTCTAGCTTTGGAGCTCTGTGGGGCCAGCTGAAGCTCTTCCTTCATCCCTGCTTGTTTACTACTCAGGACATGTGGAGGCCAGAGGTCCAATGTCTTCCTCTATTGCTCTCCAACTTATTTCTTTGAGACAAGGTCTCTCTTTGAACTTGAAGCTCACCGTTTCAGCTAGACTGGTTGGGTTAACAAACTCCCCAGATCTGCCTGTCTCTGCTTCATTAGTATGGGTTACAACCATGCATGACTATGCCAGGGGTTTATATGGACTCTGGGGATCCAAACTTAGGCCCTCATGAATGCACAAGCACTTTACTGAGCCATCTCCCCAGACCTTCTCCTCTTTCTCTTTTTCCTCTTCCTCATCTTTTTTTTTTTTTTTTTTTTTTTGTTGTTTTCTGCTTTGTTTTGTTCTCTTTTGTTTAGTTTTGCTTTTGAGGCAGGCTTGCCCTATGTAGGACAGGCTTGTCTGGAACTTGTTTATGTCCTCCCTCAGCCTCATGAGTACTGGGATTACAAGAGTGAGCCTCTACACCTGGCCCCAACACTCCTTTGCAAGCCTCTTTCCTGCCCAGTGAGCTCCTCAAGGGCAGGAACTCATGTCCTTATGTCCCCTGCTCAGTGCCTGACACACTGGAGTTATTTCATAAAGGTTTACTGAGCAAACAAGAACAATGGTATATTTGGTTTCAGAAATAATGTAGCATGAGAAAGACAGGGCAGTTAGCTTTAATTTGGACAAAACTTCATTGTTCCAAAATCCTTGAAGGTGATAAAAATGAAGCAAAAAGGCAGAAATTTCTGCTAGTTGCTGCACACAAAACAAGACTGATTAGACAAGTGGAAAAGAATGTGCTCTGTGAATCTGGATTCGCTTTATTCCCGTCTTTCTGGAAACCAGGCTTCTCTATCTACTTGGCTCGGTGGTGACACTAGGGACCAGAAACATACTGAACCCCTTTGTTGTTTTACTGTGGGGTTGATTTTTATCTCCCAGGTCTTAGATTTCATCTGATTTTTTAAAAATTATTAAACTTTATTCGTATGTATGTCTTGCTTGGATGGGATCCAGGGCCTTGCACTTGTTAGACATGTGAACTACAACCCCAGCTATGATATGTTTGTTTGTTTGTTTGTTTTTGGAGACAGAGTCTCTCCCAGTGGCCCCAGAGAGTATAGAACCTGCTGCATAGACCAGGCTGGCCTCGATCCTACAGCGACCCGCTTGCTTCTCCTTCTGAGTGTTGGGACTAAAGGCAGTGTCATCATGCTGGCTCTTCGACATCTTTTTAAATCAGGGTCTCATGTAACCCAGGATGACCTTGAACTCACTATGTAGCCAAGAATGAGCTTGAGCTTCTGATCTTCTTGTCTCTACTTTCCAAGTGTTGAGATGATGGGTGTGAGCAAGCCACCCTGCCTGGTTTATGTGGGGCTGGGAATCAACCTAGGGCTTTGTGTATGCTAGGTAAACACTACCAGCTGAGTACACATTCCAGCCTCATGACAATAAACTTGGTCCCACCTTGCAGGTGAGTGGCATTCTCAAGGTCAGACTCATGTCAGGAGTGGGAGCTGGGATATAAACTCCGGTCTGTAATACACCAAGCCTTGCATGTAAATATTGGAGCATCCTACCTGATTTCAATGACTGAGAAGAGAAACAACAGAGGCAACAGGTCTTTGTTCTGCCAATAAGAATTACAGCCTTACGTCCATTTAAGAGTTTCTCCTGTCTTTGGCAGAGCTTGTTTGATTTGCACTATGTTCCTCTTAGACTCACTGGTATTTAGTGCATTAGAAGTCCCTGAGGTCACCTTCTCCATTCTCTCTTCTCCTTCTCCTCTCATCTCCTCATTCCCTACAGACGGTTGTTAGCCACCATGTGGGTGCTGGGAATCGAACAGGAGTCCTCTGCAAGAGCAGTCAGTGCTCCTGACCACTGAGCCATCTCTCCAACCCTGAATCATTGAATTCTTGCAGAAGAGAATTTCTTGTATTTTTGCGGGGTAGACACTTTAAGTCCCTTCTACCCCCTGCCTCTTCTACTACTCGGAGACAGCAACCCTAAATCTCAGACCCCAGGTGGGCATCACTACCAAAATGCTTTGCCAAGGTGAGTTCATGATGGAGAGAAAGCTTTCCAGAAAAAGATTTGGCTTCTCAGAAAGCTTCTGTTACTGTATTCAGACACAGGAAGCAGAACACATGGTGGGGAAGGACCAAAAGGCATTTTGCCCATGAGGCTGAGGAACTGTACTGATGCCTCGGTTCTCCACCATTATGTGACAGAGCATCAGGAGGACTGGTCACCCAGGACCTCTCAGCTCATTCTCCTTTCCTTCCAGAGTCACTTCCCAATAGCCTTACTTGGATGTGACAAGATACCTTTTCTGCCTTCATCTCCTGAATAGTAGTTTTATTCTGGAAAGGGGCTTTGTGGCCTACCACATCAGGGCAACCCACATCTCCAAAGCTGATCAGGGTCTGAAGAGATGGCTCAGTGGTTAAGTGCACTGGCTACTCTTGCAGAAGACTTGGGTTCAGTTCTCAGCACCAACACTGTGACTAACACTTGTCCATAACTCCAGTTCCAGAGGATCTGATGCCTTCTTCAGACCTCCATGGCATTGTGTGACCTGGGTGCACTTATATACATGTAGGCAAAATGCTCATACATATTAAGGAAAAAAGCTGGTCAGGTTCTGGCCCATATTTAGGATGTCCAAACTTTTCAAGGAACCTCTCAAAGAAGGAGTATCCTTATGAAACATTCCCCTACCTGCTAAGAGCAAAGGAAATTCTTTGTGAATTCTTGTGTGGTCTCTGACTCTCTAGTACCAATTTACTCAAATGTGTTTAATGTGACATGAAAGGGGAAAGGAGAATACTGGGAGCAAAAGGGTGGAGTGGGGAGGGGTATGTATGAAAATGTCATAATGAAAACCATTTTGTTGTATGTTAATTAAAGAATAAATATAGGCTGGAGATGTAGCCTGGTGGGTAGAGTGCTTGCCTAGCATGCATGAAGCCATAGGTTCGATCCCCAGTACCACATACACTGGTATGATGGCACATACCTGTAATTTCAGAACTTGAGAAGTTCTGAAAGTTCTGAGAAGCAGAAGGATCAGAAGTTCAAGGTCATTCTTAGCTATATCATGAGATGGAAGTTATGTAAGACCAATTTCGAAAAAATAAAACGAAAACCTCTCAAAAACCAATTAAGGACTGGAGAGATGGCTTAGCAGTTAAGAACTGTGTGCTGCTCTTACAGAGGACCTAGGTTGGGTTCCCAGCACCCATGTCAGGCAGCTCATAACTGTCTTAATTCCAGGTCCAGGGAATCTGAAACCTTCTGGCCTTTGTGAGCACTACACTCACGGGCACATACACAGTTAAAAATAAAATATGCTGGGTGTGGTGATGCATACTTTTATATACATCATACTTAGCACTCAGGAGGCAGAGGCAGGCAGATTTTTGTGAGTTCAAGGCCAGCTTGGTGTACATAGTGAATTCCAGGCCAGCCAGAACTACACAATGGTAACTTGTCTCAATTAAATAAATAAATAAATAAATAAAATAGTTTCAATACCAAAAATGTTTATTAAGTAATAATGGTAAAAATACATTTCTGTACCTGTATTCGTAAATAGAATATTATATAGCAAATGAAGGAAGGCTGTGTGAACCTTTAAAAAAATGTTAAATTTTTATGATAAGATTAATGTTAAAATTATAAAATAAAATACTATCTTTAAATTTTATTTTATTTAGTGTGTGTGTGTGTGTGTGTGTGTGTGTGTGTGTGTATGTGTTTGTGAATAATGTGTGTGAAATTCAGGTAGGTGCATGCTCAGGGCTAATGTTGAGGTCAGAGAACCACTTTTAGGAGTCAATTCTCTCCTTCCATCACGGGTTCTGGAGATTGTACTAGGTTGTCAGACTTGTGTGTCAAGCACTTTTACCTGCTGAGCCATCTCACCAGCCCATAAAATGCTATCTTATAGTATTAATCTCATAGAGGAATAGAGCACTCTTCATAGCATTAAGATGTATTTCTGTTTCTAGCCATATTAGAGAAGCAGTGACTGGATTTTACCTTCCCACATAAAACAATTTAAAAACTGAACAAAATAACTGAAGGAACCATTTTCAGATATGGTACAACAGGCAGTGATAGATGATTGAACAACGAACAAGAAGCTACAGGCAACACCCCAGGCTAACTGCTAGAAAGTTTCCTGTCAGAGGAGCAGGGGGACGAAAATGGGAAAAAAGTCTTTGGTGTCCTGAGTTGAGAAAACAGGCTTCAGAGGCTGGAATATCAGGTACAGTAATGGAGAGAGGAAATCTTCACAGGTAGAGAGAGGCAGAGAGAGAAAATTCTGAAGATAATGAGATCTACAGAGGACTTGCCATGGGTTTTCTGGTGAGCCCTGATCAGTACCCAGGTATGAGAAACAGTCAGGGTAGGAGAAGAATCATTGCAAAAGAAAAGGCAGAATCAGCACTGGGGACCGAGAATAGTTTCTGATTTTGCCCAGCAGAGAGGAATATGGGTCTCTGAGTAGAGGCCTCAGAAAGGTGTTAGGTCAGTGCGGGGCCACATTAGCTTCGTATCAAGAGCTATTCTGAACCCACTGAACAAAGCTTAAAATCAAGCCTTAAAGGGTTCCGGCTACCTTTAAGTAATTGAATTGCATCTCAGAACAAAGTGTAAAAACAGAAACACAAAATCCCAACATTCAATAATGCAAAAGCCACACTGTCTAGCATTCCAGCAAAAATTACCAAGCTGGAAAATATGATCCGTGATGAGAAGAAAAAAATCAATCAATCAATAGTAATAGACCCAGAATTGATACTGTACACATAGCTCAATATGTTCAAAACACAGAAAAAATGAATGTGATTTAATAAAAGGCATAAAAATGACTCCAATTAAACTTCCAGATATGAAAAACATAGCCCATGATCTGAATAGATTGTGTAGATGGGGCTGCTCATAGAGTTCAGAGGGAGAGTGTTTGCCTGAAAAGCTTTGCAGGGCTAGCTAGAGGTCTCTGCCTTCAGGGCCAAGGACAACCCCACAGGGCAGGTAAGATGAGAAGCATCAGGAAATCATCACTCACTCTTCCTGCTGAAGAAAATCAGGTCTTCATGGAGAAGCTAGGTTTGAATTTGCCCTTTCAACCAAAGGGATGAGAAGATAGGCATTTTACATAGGCAGACTCACATGCATAGGCCAATTTGACTGGCAGGTCAAGAGGTTCCTGTTCAGGGGCAGTGGGAAAGCAGGTTGAAAAATAATGATGGTTGCTGTTTATTGAGCAATTACCATATGACAGGAATGCTCTGACTGCTTTGTATACATTAACCAGTCTTCCTCAACAATGCAGTATTATGGGTGATCTTACTATTGTATCTATTGTAATTAATCTTTTTTTCAGATTGGACACTGTGTTTCTTTCTGTCTGAATATTTGGTGGATAAGGAAACTGAGGCTCTGAGATGTTACATAAATTGCTAAAAGGCAGTGCATTTCTGGAGTCCAAGCACTAGCCTATATTATAGTCTGCCTCCAATGTCACTGACCGCATAGGTAAGGGCCAGATATTTGCTTGTTTGTTGATGGTTTTTTGTTGCTGCTGAGGACCTTGCATACCGTGACAGGGAAGTAACCTTTGTTTGGGGGTCCTGGGGTACTGAAGTGTTGTGAGTAGGGCACAGCAGGTCAATGAAGCGTAAATGTAACCCGGGAGCTACTGTGCTATTCTGAAGACCATTCCAGTGATGCTCCAGTTGTGCAAACCAGAACACTTGGGTCAGAGAGTGATGGAGAATAAGAAAAGCCAGAGTTCCTCACAGAAAAAAAATGGAAGGACAGGTCTGCTTTCAGACTGACAGGCTCAGGGACAGCCTCCTCAGAATTCTTTTGGCTTTCTTTCTTTTTGTCATTTTCCCCAGGATAAACATGAATCGAGTTGTTCCCACCACCAGACTCTGCTGGGCAGAGAAAAACCTGAGCAGCCTGTGGGGAAAAAAAAAAGGAGCTCCCGGGGACCAGAAGGGAAATGGTGTGGGAGGCCAGAATTGGGAGGACAGTGAACTACACACAATCAGAGATGGAAGGCTAGGCTGTCCCTGCTGCGAACAGAAACGAGGCCTGTCTGTAAGAGGGGAAAGCTGAGGGGGTGAGGAGGTGTGGCCCCCATCTGTCCTGCTGGTTGCCAGGGTCTATAGGAACCTTTTCCCATCCTTTGTCCTGTGCAGTTGGGCCTGTTCCCTAAGGACTGTTGATGGAGTCCTAATCACTGCTGGTCAGACTTTGAGCTGTGCTCTGTTTGAATGAATGACACTACCCATTCATACACTGAACTGTCTGTTCAATACATGACCGTTGTTGTTCTAATGAAAGAGGGCGATGTTTGGCCCAAAGGTATTCCAGGGTACAAGAAAAACATATGTTTGGGACAGAAAAGAATTCTTTGCAAAATTTTCCTTAAGACATGAAATTTAAACTTTTGTCACTGAAGTGAGTTTGCTCCTGATTTTCCGGAATGACTCAAATGTTTGCTTCAGACAATGACAGAGTGTATCTTGCTTGAATCATTGGATTTCTGTTATTTTTGTAAGATGTGGGTGGGCAATATGACTCAGTATTTTTCCAAGAGATGTGAAAATTATATTGCCTATTTTGGATCATTTCATGTTGCGATCTGGCCTTTTTTTTTCTTGAATTTCAAATCTTGGAGCTTAGGGAATTTTTGTTTTTGTTTTGTCTTTCAGTCATGTCAGATCTTTTCCAGATAAAATTTTAAAGGAAAATTACTTAGCAATAGCTCCAAGTCATGAAGTAGACTTTGAATGGTGGTTAATTCATCCCTACACTGTTAAAGTAAAAGATTTGCTGAAGCTATTGTTATATTTGCTAGCCCAACTGTGGGAAAAAATGGGAGACTACAAGGTTAGACACAGTTCGGAGAGTAATGTCATTAAAAACTTATCTGGCAAGAAGAATCTGCAGCAAGATGACTCAGTGGGTAAGGATACTTGCTGCCAATCCTGACGACTTGAGTTTGACCTGTAGAACCAACGTGGTAGAAGGAGAGACTGACTCCCCAAAGTTGTCCTCTGACTTCCATATGTGTGTCATGTTACTTGCACAAACATATACACATAAATGAGTATAATTTTAAAAAACCCTTATCTGGGGGCTGGGGAGATTACTCAGTTGGTAAAATGACTGCTTTACAAGCATGAGGCTTGGAGTTCAGATCCCCAGCGCCCACATAAAAGCTGAGCATGTTGGTGTGCATCTGTAATCCCAGAACAAGGGTGGTGGTGGTGGTATGTGTATGTGTGTGTGTGTGTGTATGCATGTGTGTAGGTGGGCGTGTCTATGTGTATGTGTGTACGGATCTTTAGAGCTTACTAATCTGTCAGCCTAACTGAACTGATGAGCTCTAGGTTCAGTGAGAGCCCTTGTCTCAAAAATAAGGTGGAGAATAATCAGGAAAGCTACTTAATCTCTGGCCTTTATACATACACATGTACATGCAGCCACACGTACAATACTTATCATCCAATGTGTGAATATTCTTAGTCTTCCAGCTTCTGCTTGGATGTGGTCCTCAAACAAATGAATTCCTTTTGAATACATTGGGTTCTGGAGAGCTCTTTCAGGAGAAGATAATGCTACTCTGGACATTCTGTCACAATGATATAAAATTGGCCTCCCTGAAGCCTCCCAACCTGGCTTCTGACCCTGATCATTATGCTAGATGGATCTGATATTATCGTTTCATTGAGGAATGGTACCTTTTAGAATACTGCTATATTTTCCTTCTTGATAAATCAGAAAGGGTCTTTTAAAGTAAGTTTTTTGGAGATAGGGTTTCCCTGTAGTACCAGCTGGCCTGGAACTCACTATATAGATCAGCCTGGCCTTGAATTCACAGAGATCCACCTGCCTCTGCCTCCCGAGTACTGAGTTTAAAGGTGTGTGCCACGATGCCCAGTATTTTTTACAGTAGTTTTTTAAACCATTAATGTTAAGGCAAAAGACCAAGACATGGTGTCTAAGAAAGATGAGGTCCTCTGAGAATAGAAAGAAGAAGCTAGGGCTGGAGAGATAGCTCAGCAGTTAAGAGCACTAGTTACTCTTCCAGAGGACCCACTTTGATTCCCAGCACTTCCCAGTTCATAATCACCTGTAACTCCAGCCTCAGAGGATCCAAAGTAATCTTCTGGCATCTGTGGGCACCTACACACATGTGGCAGACACAGCAGGCATATATGTACACATAAATTAAAAATAAAATAAATCTTTTTAAAAAGAAGAGGCTTGACAGATGGTTCAATGGTTAAGAGCATTGGCTACTCTTTCAGAGGACCTGGGTTCAATGTCCAACACCCACATGGTGGCTAACAACTGTCTGTAACTCCAGTTCCAGGGGATCTGATGCCCTCTTTTGGCCTCTGCAGGCATTGGATGGCACAGGTGCACACAGACAAAACACTCAGACACATAAAATAAAATTTTTTTTAAAGAGTTATGAAAAAAAGAAAGAGAGACCGTGGGGGCCGTTCCTCTCACACAGGAAGAATGGAGGAGAAAGCCCTTCCCATGTATGTGCACCAATAGTCCACCCATGCATGCGCAGAGAAGCATGGTAAATGCAAATGCTCTCCCATCCCAGTGACCCCATCCCTCTGTGACCCCATCCCACTGTGACCCCATCCCATTGTGACCCCATCTCACTGTGACCCCATCCCACTGTGACCCCATCTCACTGTGACCCCATTTCATTGTGACCCCATCTCATTGTGATCCCATCCCACTGTGATCCCATTTCATTGTGACCCCATCTCACTGTGACCCCATCTCACTGGCCCCTCACCTCACTGTGCCTCCTGGACAAACCATTGAGGAGTCAATGGAAGCTCAATATGTTCCAGGGAAGAGACAGATGTACCATGAAGTGAATGAAGCCTATTTGTCAGGGCCCCTCATTTGCTGGGGCATCCCCCAATGGGGCCTAGCAATATATGCATATTATCCCATTTAAAACTGTTTCAGCAACTGATGAGATGGCTCAGTGGGTAAAGGTGACTGTGCCAAGCCTGAGGACCTGATCCCCAGAATCCACATTGTGTAAGAAGAAAACTGACTCCTGCAAGTTGTCCTTTGACCTCTACCCATGAACTGTGGCATGTGTGCACCTATACATCTACACACACACACACACAAACACAAACACACACACAAATAAGTAAATATAAAATAAATTTAAACTGTGTTTCAAAATGTATTGGGATTGACATTGCATAAAACTGCTGTCTCTTTCTACTCTGACTCCCTTTCTATAACACCTGTCCCCCTGTTGAGTGACATACTAGTAGAGACATTGTTGACAGCCAGCTAAGGAAATCTAAGTTGGAATTTCATTTTGTTTGGGTTTTGTGGGATGTATTTCTCTAAATTGTAGGGAGATCTATGTAAGTTATACTATAGTTAGCTTCCAGGAGCAGTAATAGCTACCAGGTGGCTGAAAAGCAGTAAATATTTAACAATAGATTTGCTAGTATTTGCCAATTTCCATGGCACAAATGGTTCCACTGTGGCCTACTGCAAACTGTCAATGTGATATCACCAATATGGAGTTGGAAAGTAGCACACCATTCTGTAGTATCTCCACTCTCTAACAGATTTAAATAAACTCAAGAGCATGGCTAGAGTAAAATATAGTGAAATCATTTGGAAGTGATAAGTTTGAGGTGTTTATTACTTTTTGTCTTAGCATTATTTAAGTAAGTAATTAATTTTTTTCTCAAATGGTGGTGTTTAACAACTGCCTCCCCAAACTTCTGATAATCCAACCATTGCCATTCATGAACTTGATCAAGTCAAGTTTTCCCACTTGACATCACTCAGTGGGAAAAGTGCTTCCACACAAGCCTGACAGCCTGAGTTAAATCCCCAGAACACATGTAAAGGTAGAAGGAGAGAACCAACTCTACAAAGCTGTCCTCTGACCACCCATGTGCTGTGGCACTCATGCACCCACCTGCCACATACACTAATTAAAAAAACAGAAAGAACAAGTCTGTCATGACATATGATTGTGCTGGAGACCAGAAGTATGTCTGCTGCCCATTGAACTGATTTACTAAGTTGGATGACATAAATTGTAGGGAAGTGAGTTATTTGAAGTTTGAAGTGAATTATGTAAGCAATGGAGGAGAAATAAGCATTTTTTTTAAAAGTAAGAAACCTGAAACTAGTTTTTGAAAAATTCAGTCTTCAGGCTTTCATGCTTGTAAATTTGAACGCAGAAAGTTTGATTCTTAGGAAACAGAAGTTCTTGTCTGCATAGATTACACTTGGTAACTTAGAATCATTCAGTGTTAAAATGGTAAATGCCTAAATATTTGATGAGAATATTAAGATCAAGGTCAGCTTGGACTATATAGGGAGACCCTGTTTTTTAAAAAAATAGGAGCTAGAGATGGCTCAGTGGTTAAGAGCACTTGCTGCTCTTGTAGAGAACCCAGGTTTGATTCCAGAGACCCACATGGTGGCTCACAACTGTCTGTAACTCAAGCTCCAGGGGATCCAATGTCCTCTTCAGGTCTCTGTGGGTACCAGGCATGCATGTGGCACACACAGGCAAAACACTCATACACATAAAATAAAAATTTTTTTAATCTAAAAAATACTTTTAATATTAAACATGGGCTAGAAAGATAGCTCAGTGAATAAAGTTGTTTGCCACCAAGTCTGACGACCTGAGTTCAATCTCCAGGACCCACACATATGATAGGAGAGAACTGACCCCCCAAGTTGTTCTCTGATCTCCACATGTGTGCAGTGGCACACACACACACACACACACACACACACACACACACTGTACATAAATGTCAAAAAACAAAAAAGAGAGACATTCAAATAGAAAGAAAGAATAGGTTTAAATTTCTGCCACTTGAAGACAACTACATAAACATATGAGCTAGGCTGTGCTATATTATTAGCTCAGAGCAATTGCAATTAACTCCTGCAGAAGAAAACTAGAATTGCCTTAAAATCATATAGCTCAAATAAATAAAAAGATGCTAAATAAAGTCATTTCCAGATTTGAACAGTAATTGTAAAACTTTATATGACATTACTCCTAATGATTTGTGGAACTGAAACTTTTCTAAGCTATAAATAGTGTTTTTGTTTTTGTTTTTTTGTAGCTCAACCATAGTTGGGGAAAGACTAAATTACCTTTCTTCTTTATATAGAAAATAGTACTTCTTCCATACTCGGGAGGCCAAAGTGGGAGGATGGTGAGTTTGAGACCAGGATAGGCACCAGAAAGAGACCCCTGTCCCCCAAAAGGTATTCCAAAAGTATATGAAAATCAATAAAAAGCATATACACAGCCAAATTTTACTTAAAATATTTCATGTGTGTGTGTGGGGGGGGGGATACATGTGCCATGGTTGAAGGATAACTTGTGGAAGTTGGTTCCTACCATGTGGGTTGTGGGGACTGAACTCAGGCTGTCAGACTTGATAGCAAGTGTCTTTACATGCTAAGCCACCTTGCCAGTCCCTAAATTTGACTTTTTTATCACTCTAAATTGATATTTATTTTCATTACTTAATCTGATATTTTTCCCTTTCTTCTTCCCCTCCCCCTCCTTTCCTCCCCCTCCTCTCCTCTCTTCTCCCCTCTCATGTCTTCCCTTTCCCTCCCTTCTCGGTCTCCTCTCCTCTCCCCTCCCTGGCCTTAATCCTCATCACTATCTCACTAGTTAACTGACTAACTGAATGAATGAGTGAATAAGCAGCTATGGATCCTCTAGAACTAACTGAACTTACATTATGAGCTACTTAAATATTCAAAAGTGAATTATTTATTTATTTATTTTTTGACAGGGTCTCCCTAGTCCCAGCCTGCCTGGAAGACACTATGTAGACCAGGCTAGCCCTCCATCTCTCAGAGATCCACCTGTCTCTGCCTCCCCAGGGCTGGGATTAAAGACTTGTGCTACCATGCCTGGCTATTTGTTTTTAAATATTTTATTTATTATTTATGAGTATATTGCCTGCATGTGTGTAAGTGCACCCATGTCATGCAGTGACCTTGGAGGTCAAAAGAAGGCACTGGATTCCCTGGAACTGGAGTTATGGATGGTTGTTAGCCACCATGTGGGTGCTGGGAATCAAACTCAGGTCCTCTGTCAGAGCAGTCAGTGTTTTTAACTGCTGAGCCATCTCTCCAGCCCCTATTTAGTTATTTTGAGCCAGGGTCTCCTGTAGAGGCAGACATGCATAGGAATGTTTTAGCATCCTGGAATTCTACTTGGATTGGGTTATGCACACTTTCTTCTTATGATAATGTACTTGGCAACCAGCTCCTTTACCTGTACGTGCTATGCACATACACATCCCTCTTTGAACAATAGGATAAGTTTTTCCTCCCCTAACAACAGTTTCTATTCAATGTATTTCCAATGTATCCTGGTGCAAAGAATGGAAAGGCTGATTCAGCCTGAACTGGTTTTGGGTGCTTGTCCAGTTAAGCAAAACTTTGTCCTCAGAGAGTGAACTTTTAGGGAACACTCCCTGTTTGCCATCTTGTGCCTATGTGTAATTGAGTGTGCATATGATTAAAATCAGATGCATTATGGGACGGGACATGCACAACAGAAAAATGATTGTATGAACTAATCTCTCAGTCCAAACAGAGAACCACCCTCATGTGCATATCAGCTGAACATCTCCAGCCCCAAGTGCATATATATGCATATATATGCATATGTATATATATGTGACTAATTTATCATTTATTTTTTGTTTAGTTTTGTTTTTTGACTGAGTTTCACTATGTACTATATAGCCCCCACTGGCCTGGAACTTACTATGAAGACCAGGCTGGCTTCAAACTTACCGAGATCCACCTGCCCCTGCCTTCCAAGTGTTGGGATTAAAGGCCTGAGGTACCACACTCAGCCTTGATTTATTTATTTTGTCTGTATAAGTGTTTTGCCTGCATTTATGTAGGTGGAACACATATGTGCAATGCCCATAGAGGCTGGAAGAGGGTGTTAGGTCCCCTGGAACTGAAATTATAGACAGTTGTTAGCTGTCATGTGGGTGCTAGAAATGTAACTTGGGTCATCTTCAAGAACAGTCAGTGCTCATAACTACAGAGATCTCCAGCCACCCTCCAAACCGACCTTTTTTTTGATACAAGGGTCTCCCTATGTAGTCCTAGTTGGCCTGGAACTCACTCTGTAGACCATCCAAGGCTGGCCTTGATCTCACACTGCCTCTGCCTCCTGAGTGTTGGAATTAAGTGTGTCCCACCAAGCCAGGTCCAAGTAGATCTGAACTCACAGCAATGGTGACAGCATGTGCAAGTCCCATGAAAGTGCAAACCAGATAAAATTCCAGCGTAGGCATAGGGAAAGGGGTAAGAAATCCCAACCCAGCCTAAGGAACTTCTGGCAACTGATGGCTGCTGCAAGGGGAGACACAGTCTCTTACAAGGGTGGGCTTCTTGGTAGGTTAACCAGACTCCAGTGGATAGACCCACACTGAAGGATATTTGGGAACACAAAGCAGACTCTGTAGGCCGTGTTGCATATATAATAGATTGGGCAGAGGGCAGTAAGGGGAGGTGCAGATAGGGGAGAGGGGCTAAATACCATCAAATTATATTGTATGAAAATGGCAAAAATTCAATTAAAAATTTAAACGAAATTCTCTACACAAACAAAATTATTTTCGATAATAATCACAAAATGAAACAAATACAGACCAGAAAAAAACAGACAGGGAACCTTTTTTAAAAAAGTATTGAATGCCAAAGATACAAACATGCCAGCATTAAAAATATATATTATTGGGCTGGTGAGGTGGATTAAGACACTTGCCACCAAGCCTAATGACCTGAGTTCAGTCCCTAAGACCAACATGGTGGAAGGAGAGAACCAACTCCTACAAGTCATCCTCTGAGCTTGCATGCACACATGTAAATAAATAAACACAATTTTAAAATATATTGTTAAGAATACCATTCTCACCATGCCCCTGACTGACCAGACTACTTCTCTCCAACCCCCAAAGGAAGCCCCAAACAATAATCCAGGCCTGTGTCTTCACCCATGTGGCCTGCTGCTCCTCTTGCAGTGCATTCTGATCTTTTCTATTGCTTTGCTTTAAATAAAGTTTTCTTGTTACTTTTGCAAGTCTGTGTGGGCTCTATTTCAATTCCTTGAGTAAGAAGCCGAGATCCTGGAAATACTCAACAGGACAAGAAGCCCTGTCCTTAAAGGACTTTGTGTTGGTTTAATCATCTGAAGCCACCACAGGTAATAATGTATCCTAGGCTGACCTTGAAATCACTGAGTAGCCAAGGATGCCCTTGAACTCCTGAACCTCCACCTCTGCCTCCTAAGTGCTATAAATCCAGCTCTAAATCCTGTTTTGTCAATGTCCATTGTCAAGTGTGGCAGTTGGAGTGGAGATCAGGTAAAGTCTCGGACGTCTTGACACCACACTGATGGATTCATATTTCATTGGTTATGCAATGTATGCATATTCTTATATTCAAACAATTCCTCTAAGTTCTTTTCCATATATTCTGCTCAACAATAGACCCACACAATGCTCCAGTATTATGTTACAGGTTAGTTAACTGCTGCATTTTTATCTTCTAGAAACAGCCTGAGGACATGGTAGTAATGATCTCTCTCTCTCTCTCTCTCTCTCTCTCTCTCTCTCTCTCTCGATCTTGCTCTTGCTATGTATTCCATGCTGGCCTCACACTTTAGATCTCTCACTCCCTCACTCGCTCTCGCTCTCTCTGTGTGTGGTTTTGTGTGTGTGTGTGTGAGTGAGAGAGGACTCTCTGCAGCCCAGATGGCCAGGAACCAGGAACTCACTATGTAGACCAGGCTGACCTTGATCTACTTGTCTCTGCCTCCATGCCACTGGGATCAAAGGCGTCCTCCATCAGGCCTGGTTTGTCTTTCTTGATGGTTCTCAGGTTCCACGTCTCCTCTGTTTCCTCCCGCTCTTCTTTTTGTTTGGTTTTGTTTCTGGGTTTTTGAGACAGGATCTCACGTAACTTAAGCTGGTCTCAAATTATTCTGTAGCTGAAGATACCTTTGAATTCCCGATGTTCGACCTCCCAAGTACTAGGATTAAAGTGTGCAATACCATGCCTGATTCTGTGCCATTGCTCTTGGAACTTCATGCTGTTTTCTTTCTTGGAGTCTTTATGCATTTCTGAAAATTGTTTTTCTAAAAGTTGCTCAATCTTTTGATGTAGGATAGGTAGGTCAGGTAAATTTTCTGAATTCTTTTTTTTTTTAAAGTCATTTATAGGGGCTGGAAAGATGGGTCAGTGGTTAAGAGCACTGACCATTCTTGCAGAGCGACTGGGTTTGATTCCCAGGACCGGCACGGCAGCTAACAAGCATTCTTAACTCCAGTTCCAGGAGAATGTGACACTTTCTTCTGACCTCCTTGGGCATTGCACAACACGGGTGCACTTACACTCATGCAGGCAAGACACTCATGCACATAAAAATAAAATATTTTTAAAGTTATTTATTTAGCCAGGCATGGTGGTACCACCTTTAATCTCAGCACTTGGGAGGCAGAGGCAGAGGCAGAGGCAGACAAATCTCTGTGAGACTGAGACCAGTCTGGTTTACATAGTGAGTTCCAGGTCAGATGGGGCTACAGCAAGACCCTGTCTCAAAAAACCAAAAATTATTTATTTATTTGTATTTTATGTGTAGAGTGTTTTGCCTGCATGTATGTAAGTGTACCTGTGCATACCATACCCAAGGAAGCCAGAATAGGTCGTCAGATCTCCTGGAACTAGAGCTACAGACCGTTGTTAGCTGTCATGTGGATTCTGGGAAATGAATCTGGGTCCTCTGTAAGAGCAGCCAGTGCCCTTAATCACTGAGCCATCTCTCCAGCCCTGAATTTTCTGAATTCTTATAAGTAAACAATATCCCCATTTGCTCTTCTATTAGATGGGGAGTTTGAGTACAGAGTTGTAGATTCAAAGTCTTTGCTTCTCAAAACTAGGACTCGAGAGATACCTTCATTAGCAAGAGACCTGTGTAACATGGATTGTAACAGTCATCTTGAAATAAAGGAAGTGGAACGAAGACAAGAAACCCCACCCTTAAAAGATTTAATGATCTTCTGCTGTCATCTTGAAATTTATAATGATTTTTGAATTAAGGAGGCCCTGACTTTCCTTTTGACTGACCGCTACAAGTCACAAGGCTGGCCCTGTTTGGAAGACATCCAAGCCTCAGCAGTATCGATAGATCTGAACTCAGGTAGACTGTTATGACTTGGTAACAGTATGTTATTGCACTGTGAAAATGCTTCACTTGCGCATGCGCACACCCACACGCACACACACACGCACTTTACCAAATATTTTATTATTTTTATGTATATTAGTGCATTTGCCTGCATGTATGTAAGTGCACTCAAGTTGTATAGTGTTTGCAGAGGTCAGAAGAGGGCATTGGATCACCTGCAAGGCTAGCCAGTGCTCTTAACTGCTGAGCCAGCTCTCTAATCTGTCTACCCCATATTTTTGAGAGAGAAATTCTCACTGAAACTGGGGCTGGCTAGATTTGGTGAGGTTGCCTGGCCAACAAGATTCGGGGATCTTCCTGGATCCCAGACTCAGGCCACCACACTTGGCTTTCTCCTGGCGCTGGGAATCCAGACTCAGGTGGTCTCGCTTGTGCAGTAGGCTCTTTACCCACTACGATCCCCTCAGCCCCTTCCTAGTGTTGCCTTAAGTCTCGTCCCATCCTTTTCCTGTCTACTTTTCTTATAGAATTTCAGTTAGATGGATGTTTGGCTTCCTCCGTCTTCCGTGTTTTAACTTTAATTTTCCATTTCCTTCCACTTTTGCATTATGTTCTGGAAGATGCCTTGGCATTTTCTTCCAAATCACCATTTTATTTGTTTTGTTTGTTTGTTTGTTTTGAGACAGGAATATCATCTAGCTTAAGGTAGGTGGCCAAGGATGATCTTGAACTTCTGATCCTCCTACCGCCACCTTCTGAGTGCTGGGATTATAGACTAGTTGCAGTCATATTAGGTTTAATGCAGTGCTGGGGATCGGGCCTGAGCTACAGCCCCAGTCCCTAAAGCATCATTTTGTCGTGGATTTTGGTCATTCATTATTCAAGTTATTCACTGTTTGTTAACCTAAGGTTTATCCATCCTAGTTTTTAGGTTCCCAGTGCTTTTGAGGAGCTTTGAGGGAGCTGAGAAGTGCCTCTTCCATAACAGCTTTTTCCCGTTGCTTGAAATTTGTTTCCATGTTTCTCTGAGAGCTGGAGAGATGGGTCATGGTTAAGGGCACTGGCTGCTCTTGCAGAGAACCCTGGTTCAGTTCCCAGTACGCACATGAGGGCTAACAACCATCTGTAAATCCAGTTCGAGGGAATCCCCAGGCCCTTTTTCGGTCTCCATGGGCATTGTGTGCCTGGGAGTCCTTCCATACATGAAGGCAAAACACATACACATAAAATTTAAAAAATAAATAAATCTCAAAGAAATTTTTTAAGTTTCTCTGAGGTTATTCATCAGAATTAAAGAAAAACACGATTTCCCTTGTGTTCTTGAATTAGTGTTCCTCTTTGTGTGTGTTCCTCTTTGTGGTGGTTTTTCAGGTTAGTCATCTCGTGCACTGTTGATTTTCCTTGCCTTTCTCTTTAGTGTCTTCACAGAGCGTTCTCTGGGGTCCCTTGTGCTGGGTTGGTTTTTTTCTGCAGTCTGTCATGGTTCTCTGAACCAGTGCCCCCACTGTGGGTGTTTGGTAAGCTGGCTGATGAGGTGCAGGAAGCCAGCATGGTGGGGAACTCGATTCCCAAGAGAGCAGCTTCATTCTGGAATTTCAGTGTGTTTCTCCACAGCCCTGTCTCTGCTTCTCCGTCCTCCCCTGGGTGTCTGCTGTGGAGGCCAAGAGCAACCCTGAGCTCACCTGTGGTCTCTCCTAGCCCCAGGACTCTTATTTCCAGTTGTCCTTAAGCAAATTACCTGGTTTCTTTAGCGAGCAGCCTAGACTCGTGTGGTGATGGAACAGCATCCCCAAGTCTGGGAATTAGGCAGTGCCAATACTCGGCTCCTCCCGAGACCCGTGGAAACCAGCGTGTGGTGTCAGTGGTTGTGGTTCTAACAAGTCCAAGAACAAACCTTGCAGTTTGGAAGTGCAGGTCTTAGGCAGAGCCACTGCAGCTGGTGGCTCTGACTCTGTGCTGGTTAGTGAGAAGCCTTGACTCTTAAGGCTCAGGCTTTCGAGCACGTTCGTTGCATTTCCCATCTCCTCTGAGGTCTTCTTTGGAAGACTCACCATGACTTGGGGAGACTTATTCTTTTCTTTTTCAAGTAATCAAGTCCAACTGCTTTTTTAAAAATAGCATTCTTTTTAAAATTTATTTTTATTAGGCAATACACTCACACACATAACATAAAGATATTTTATTATTTTTATTTGTATGCATATATTGCCTGCATGTATATAAGTTCCCCTTTGTCATGCAAAGCCCACGGAGGTCAGAAGAGGGAGTTTAACTGGAATTAGGGATGGTTGTTGACCACCATGTGAGTGCTGGGAATCAAACCCGTGTCCTCTGCAAGAGCAGCCAGTGCTCTTAACTGCTGAGCCCATCTCTCCAGTCCCTCCCCCCCCCCCCCGCCGCATAACCTTCTTATCACAAAACACAAAGCTATGATTAATACATTGGATTAGTTGTTCTTCTCATTGCTGTAACCAATTCCTGACAAAATGCAGCTTCAGGGAGGAATAGTTTATTTCAACTCCCAGTTTGAGTCCAACCAGGGGGAGGTTTGGTGATGGAAGTGGTTCTCCGGGATGGGTAGACCAGGAAGCAGAAAGAGTCAGATGCCCGTACGCATCCTCTTCCTATTTTATTGAGTCTGACATCCCAGCTGGAGGGATGGTGGGGCTCAGTCTTTCCTCCATGCTTAAACATCTCTGGAAACACCCTCACAGATATATCCAAATGCAGGTATGCCTCATTAGTGCCCTGGTATCCTAAGGTGTTCCATTTTTTAAAAAAAGTTCTTTTATTTATATGCCAGTGTGGAGGGAAGAGCTGTGTGCTACCATGCCCGACTTTACATTAATTTTGGGGATTCAAACTCAGGTCCTCATACTTGAGTGGCAAACACTTTAACCTATTGAGCCATCTCCCCAGCCTTTCTTAATGTGATCAGGTTAACAATCAAAATTAACCATCACACACATACATTTAATAGTATTAAAGGGTTCACAATGGTAAAAGCAGGCTGAGTCAGCAACCTTGTACCCTCACCCATCCTCCACTGCATGTTGCCCAGACCCATCCTTTATTGGCAGCTATTTTGACCTTGTTTGGCCATTTTTCTGTTGAGTCCACATTTCTAAATAAAAACTTATATATAGCTCTTGCTCAGTATAACAATTTTGGACATTTGCTATTGACTTCTTGTTACTGAAGATTTAACTCATTCTATCCGTCTTCAAATACTTATTTGATTTATTCAATTTATCTTGTGGGGGGGCGGCATGCATGCCATGGCACATGAATGGAGGTCAAATCAGGGGACAACTTGTAGGAGTCAATTCTTTCCTCTTACTAAATGGGTCCCTAGAATCAAACTGAGGACATCAGGCTTGGTGGCTCGTGCCTTCATTGAGTAATGTCACTGGCCCCTCTTTCCATCTTTTAAGAATAGTTATAGGGGGCTAGAGCGATGGCTCAGTGGTCAATATTTGCTGCTCTTGTAGCCAACAACTGGTGTAACCCAGTTCTAGGGGATCCGACACCCTCTTCTGGCCTCTGCAGGTATTGCACACATGTGGTACACTTACATGCATGCAGGCAAAACACCTATACACATAAAATAAAAATAAATTAATCAAAAAAAATTTAAAGAATAGCTACATTACTTTTTTGTTGTTTAAATCAATAGCTGGAGTTTAAGTGAGATTCACTACAACCCCTACACTGTACTTTAATCGCTTTCTTTCTCTTACAACCTAAGTTACTCTGAACTTAAAGCTGACTTCTTTTTCTACTACTACACTTTGTAAGCACTTATTCATGAACTGCCTTAACCCACATGCTCCAATATACCCCTCTCATTCTCATCAGCTACTTTTTCAAAATGTTATAAAAGAGCACTTTGAGGGCTGGGGAGATGATGGCTCAGTGGTTAAGAGCTCTTGTTGCTCTTCCAGAGGACCCAGGTTTGGTTACCACCACACCCACATTGGGAGGTTCACAACACCTGTGACTCCAACTCCAAGAGATTCATCACTTTCTTTAGGCCTCTGCAGGTGCGGGCTCATGTGGCGTGCACACACACACTCATACTCACAATCTTATAAAAAACAACATTTTAAACAATGTACCCCTTTCATTATTTTCTGTTTTCAGAGAACTTTATCTTCTACGTAGCCTCTGTCTTCCCTCCAACAAGTTATTCTCTGGGCTTTGTGCTCAGCTCTAGTCCTGGGGTTTTTCTTTTCCATTTGCCCATGTTCGTGTGTCTTAGCAGGAAGTGTTTAAGCAACACAGCATAAATCACCCTTCCTTGAATTGTGTTTCAAAGTCCTGCCTATGGGTCCCAGTCCCTGAGAGTAGATCATTATTTTGATATACTTAAGACAATTTAGGCCTAGTATCTAACTAGATTTTTCTCCCAGAAGTACTAGGTGTTGACCTAAGGTCTCATGCCTGATAGGTAAACACTATACCACTTGGAGCCATATTCTCAGCTCCTCTTTATTCTTATTTTATTATTTTGAAACAGGGCTTCACTAAATTGTTCAGGTTAAACTTAATATTGCACTGTTCCCCAGATAGGCCTTGAACGTGGGATCCTCCTAAGTAGCTGAATTACAGGTCTCTGCTGCCAGGCCAAGCGGGCTTCTTTTTTCTCCTCCCCCCTCCCCTCCCCTCATCTCCTCTCTCGCTCTTGCTCTCAGACAGGGTCTCACTATGTAGGCCTGACTGACCTGAAACTCACTATGTAGACCAGGCTGGCCTCAAACTCAGAGATCCACTTGCCTCTGCCTCCTGAGTGCTGGCATCAAAGGTGCGTTCTACCATACCCAGCCTCCAACTACTTTATTAAAAACAACAGCTTTCTTAGCCAGATGTGGGGCACATACATCACCAGACCCTGTCTCAAAAAATAAAAATAGAAAGAGCTGGAACTGCTGGCACATGCCTGTAATCTTAGTACTTGGGAGGTAGACGCAGGAAATTTAGGCGATTAAGGCCATCCTTGGCTACATAGTGAGTTTGAGGCTAGCCTGCACTACATGAGACAGGCTCAAAATCAACAAATTTTCTTTTAGCCAGATATGGTGATGCCGCATCACTGTAATCCTGGTACCCAAGAAGCTGAGAGTGGAGGATTGCAAGTACAAGGCCGGCCTCAAGTTTCTTTCTTTTTTAAAAAAAATAACTTCATTTAATAATAATAATAATAATAATAATAACCTACTGAGCCCTCTCACTGGCATCAGCATGGGTTTCTTGAAGTATAACTGATATATAATAATTACCCTGCACATATTTAGGACCTGCAGTTTGGACTTTCGCATCTACCTCTGAAACTCTCACCACAGGTGGAGCACCAGACTTATCTGTTTTTCCAAAACCTTTGTTCCTTTGTTCTTCTGTCTCCTCGCTCAGGGAGGATCATCCCATTTCTCAGCTGCTTCCCCAGGATGGAGGCTCCCATATCTGTCATAGACCTTCTTGATGCCAGGGGCACCTCAGGCTCTCAAGTTTATTGTTCTCTGGGTTCAGTATGACTGTATCCTTGTCAGCATACGGATGAGCCAGGGTGATGAAGTGCAGACCTAGGGAAATCTGGCCTCTTCTCTGTCTTTTAAAAAATATTTTATTTATTATTTTTAACTTTTATGTGAATGAGTATATTGTCTACATGTATGTAAGTGCACCCATGTAATACAATGCCCATGGTGATCAGAAGAAGGTGTTGGATACCCTTGGGACTGGAGTTACAGTTGTCCACCATGTAGGTGCTGGGAACCAAACCCAGGTCCTCTTCGAGTGCTGATTAATTAATTAATTAACCAGTGCTGTTAATCACTGAGCCATCTCTCTACTCCCTCCCTGTTCTTCTTACTAGCAGTGTATTCTTAGGCAACTCAAGTCTTATTTCCATTTTAGAAGAGCCTGAGAATCACACCATCGCCCTTATGAAGGTCACAGGGATCAGATGAGGGAACGTGTATTAGGCAGCTGGAAGAGTTCTTGACACAAATTCTGATTCTGCTCTCTTGCCTCTGGTTCCACTGTCAACAGTATTTTTTGTATTGTTATGATTTTTTTTCTATTATCTTTAGACAATGGACTTGTTTTTTCTCTTTGTGTGACACATTCTTCCCCCTGCAGACCATCACCTGAGTCTGTTTCCCTAGGATCACCTGTCTCTGCCTTGTCCAAAACTTGATACTTCCCTTTGAAGCCTCACTCAAGAAACAAAGTCTACCCAGGTATGGTGATGCACATCTTTAATCCCAGCACTTAGGAGACAGAGGCAGGCAGATCTCTTTGAGTTGAAGACCAGCCTAGTCTACACAGTGAGTTCCAGGCCAGCTGGGGCTATAGGGAGACCCTGTCTCAAAAATCAACAAACAACCAACAACAAAGAAACACAGTCTAGATTCAAATAGAAAACCTTTCTAGGTTACCCAATTCTGCTACAAATAAATGGGTCAAGTAAATCCTTAGTTCCCTGTCCATCTTCTTTCTTTCTTTCCTTTTATAAAACATTTCCTAGCTCAAAGATACCTATGGATAAAGACAAAAGCAAAACAGAAGTTGAACACTTTTGCTTTGTCCTGCTTCCATAGTACCTCATCTGCCCAAAGCATTGTGACTATATCTTCTTCTTTCTTTTTTTTCTGATTCTAAATATAGATTAAAACATTCTTTTAGTTGTCCTTAAGTTAATTTGGAAAGGCCCAGCTCACCCTAGGCCTCCATCTTCCTGACTTCTCTCCTACAAGTCTGTGCCACAATTCTGTACCTGTTCTTGATTGAATAGCCCTTTCCCTAAGTGAACAGTCATGCATGTGTGTGTGGGGGGAGTATACCTGTGAATCTCATAATTAACCCTTCCCTGTTGATTTATCATTTAAAAAATTTTATATTATTTTTATTTTATGTGTATGAGTGTATTGCCTGCATGTGTGTAAGTGCACCTGTGTTCTAAAATGCCCATGGAGGTCAGAAAAAGGCATTGGATCCCCTGGAACTGGACTTACAGACAGTTATTAGCTGCCATGTGGGTGATGGGAATTGAACCTGGGTCCTCTGCAAAAGCAGTCAGCTCTCAGTCCAGCACTGATTTATCATTTTCTTAAAAGCAGTAATTATTTTTACATTCCTATCCTTTTCTACATGTAATCTACATTGCAAAGTAATAGCCAGCAATTCTGAATTCCACCTTTCATACTGTGAAGCAATATATTCAGTGATATTTTACAGTCTAAAAAAATTCTTTTTCAGGACTGAAGAGATGGCTCAGCGGTTAAGAACACTAACTGTTCTTGCAGAGGACTTGGGTTAGATTCCTATCTGACAACCATCTATAACTCTAGTTCTAGGGAAATCCAATGCCCTTTTTTGACCTCTGAAGGCAATGTATGGTATGGGTGCACTTACATGCATGCAGGCAATGCACTCCTATGCATAAGGTAAATATAATAAAGTTTTTTCCCCCTGGATGGAGAGCTGACTCAGATGGCTCGATACTCTTGCAGAGGACCCAGGTTCAGTTCCCAGCACTCATACAGTGGCTAACAACCACTCATAACTCCAGTTCCAAGGGCTCTGACACCCTTTTCTGGCCTTCATGGGCACTGCATGGTAAATGCAGGTAAAACTTATATGTAGATAAAACACTCATGCACATAAAAATAAATATTTTTTCTCTGTTTGTGTGTGCATGTATTGTTCTTTTTGTGTGCAAAGGTCAGAGGTTGATGTTCTGTCTTCCTCAACCACTTTCCACCTATTTAGTTTTTAATTCTTAAAATTTCATGTATGATTAATTTGCTTGCATGTATGTAAGGGTACCATGTGCACACAGCCCTCAAAGACCAGAATAGGGCATTGGAGTCCCTGGAACTGGTTGGTTCCTAATATGTGAAAAATTTAAACATGATAAACAATGAACATGATCTGATTGTATTACACACACACAAACACACACACACACACACACACACACACACTATTGCAAGTTTCAGATCTCAGGGGAATTTCTTGTCATTTAAATGTACTTGGAAAGAGTTTAAATCTTTTTAGTTTATTGATTAGGAGTGACTGTCAGTTGCTACTTATCAGAATCTGGAATGAGTCATCCCTAAGAATGGAAAAAAGGGGGGAGGGGCTGGAGAGATGACTCAGGAGTTAAGAGCACTTACTACTCTTGCAGAGGACCCGAGTTAGGTTCCCAGCAAACACCCACACCAGATGGCTCACAACTGCTTGTAAACCCAGCTCCTGCAGTTCTGATGCCCTCTTCTGGCCTCTGTGGGTACCTGCACATATGAGGCATACACTCACACACATAGATGCACACACATAAACATAAAAATAAAAAAGATTTTTTTTAAAAAGTGGGATAATGTATTAATTTTTCTAAGATTTTATACTACAGTATTATTAATATTTTTTTATGCCCACAATATTGCTAAGCAAATTTTCTCCACTGATCAGTCAGTGTTAAGGGCTATTGATACACTAGAAATTTTGCCACTATCTCTCATTCAGTCCCCTTTAGAATTGCTCTAATTCTCCTTATTGGTAAGTAGTATGCTACCTTCTTAGGTTTGCAATTTATAATGTGAAACAGAAAATCTACCCGAGGTGGGAGTAAAACTTCCTTGTGAGGCTTGCAAGATGAAAGGTTTCCTATTTCATCAATAGGAATGAAGGATGTAGACTTTGTCTCAGTGCTTGTCTGTCCTTCATGAATGACCATTCTCCATTAATCCTATTCTGGGTTTAGGTCGGCCTCCCCTGTGCTGATACAGGTCTTTGTGTTTTCATCCACCAAAATACTCTGCATATTATGTTCATTTAAAACTTGTCTATCCCTTTTACAGAGCAGAAGCCTGTTGATAGAGAATGTAGCTTTTATCTTTGTATGCTTAGCAAATATAATATACTTTTAGTAAATAGTGATGATGAATGAATGAATAAATTTTATGTATTTTTTTTAATTTAAAATATTTAATTATTTTTATTTATGTGTACATGTGCACGTATGTGGGTGCTGGCAGAGGTTTGAAGGGAGTGTTAGATCTCCTCCCAGAGCCAGAGTTATAGGCAGTTGTGAGCTGCCTGATGTGGGTACTGGGAACCAAACTCAGGTCCTCTAGAAGAGCAGCCAACACTCTTAATGGCTGAGTCATCTCTCTAGCCCCTTATATTACTTTTAAATTTAGCTAATCCATCAGCTAATAACATACACACTCATATATATATATATACATATATATATATATATATATGAGAGAGAGAGAGAGAGAGCGAGCGAGAGCAGACGCTATTTTCTCAGTTAACTATTATTAAAACCAAGTTGTTCACTCTACCAGGAATTTCTTCCCAAGCTACATTAAAGTACCATAAAATTCAGAATGGCAAGTCATGACTAGTGCCCAGCACAACTAGTTTTTAGTGACTTGGTAGATAATGTAGTCAAGAGTGTTTAGGTAGACTAATATATAGATTCAAATAATTTAAAGAATTTCTGACTACAGGATAGCTTTAATCTCCAGGTAAAAATTTAAGAAACATTTTTTAAAAATTAGAAGAGTTTTACACTTACAGAAAGAACATAATATGGAGTTCTCATGTGACACATCTACATTAGTCTATGTATGACAACTAACAAACCAATGGTACATTATTGTAGCTAAATCCTAGTTTATTCAGATTTCTAGTTTTAAATTAATGCCTCTTTTCTTTTCCGGAATCCCATCTAGGACATTGCTTTATATTTAATTGTATCTCCTTAGGTTCCTCATGGTTGTGACACTTTCTTAGATCCTTCTTGGTTTTCATGACCTTTTACAGAATATTGTCAGATTCTTTATAGAATGCCCCTCTGTGTGAGATACTTTTTTTCATGGTTGGACTAGGGTGACAGTGAAACTTTTTATGAGGGTATCATTGTGGTTCTCTGCTTCTCCCAGTATCATGCTGTTCACCTGTGTAGCATACTCCCATGAGGAGCATGTCTTATTAGATTAAGGACAGAGGGATGGCAGCACAGCGCTGGGTAGATTATGAGTGAGAGAGTGTGAACACACACATGCACATACACACTCACTCTGTCCTTAATTCCTCATTTAGGATGGACTGTATTTTATCTCATTTCATAAGCCATTTTGATTGTAATGCATAACATTTACCCTCTGGAAGACAGGTCTAACTCTAAAACATATTAAAAGGGCCAGATGTGGTGGCACACACCTTTAATCCTAGCACTTGGGACGCAGAGGCAGGAGGATCTCTGAGAGCTTGAGGCCAGCCTGGTCTATCAGTCAGCCAGGCCATCCACAGCTACATCGTGAGATCCTCTCTCAAACAACAAAACAAAACAACAACCAACCAACCATACAAAACACAAACAACTATAGATGTATGTAGAATAAGAACTCACCAACTACATAATAAATTCATTTAATTTTTGAATAGAGTTAAGAAAAATATATGTAAAACATTCTGGGCAATTAAAATACAAAAAGTAGAATTTTCTTCTAAATGTCTTCCCTCCCTCCCTCCCTTCTCTGTATAGATGTACACGTGCCAGGGTATGCATACGGAGATCAGAGTACAACTTACAGGAGTTGGTTTTCTTTCTACCATGTAGTCTCAGGGATTGAGCTCAGGTTGTTATTTTTGGAGGCATGTACCTTTACCCACTGACACATCTTGCTGGCCCATATTTTTCTTAAATTATCTCGTATTCTAATTTGAGATAACAACTTTCTAGCTGTTCTTTGGCCCTTCCTAGTAATATTAATAACCAAATAATTGCAATTAGTAGTAGTATGGCTTATTATGTGCTAAGAATCCTGCTCAGCAGTTAGTTATCTCATTTAATGAACCCTATGCTGAGGCAGATATTCTTATCATTCTCATTAAGATGAAAAAGCTAAAACTTAAGCATAAGTTGTCATAGAGATAGTAGGCTGCAGAATCTAAACTCATGTATGTAATTGCTATGTCTGGAGGCTGCCACTAAATTTTGGGATTATCTAGAGTTCTACTCTTTATCCATTTCTTCTCAATATTGAACATTTGTTCAGCATTGTACAATATCTTTAACTTTTCTTTACAGATTTTTTTTATCCCTACAATGTTCTTGTTCCTTACTGTTATTTTTCATATGCCCTTTAAAAACTACCTCTATTTCCAAACTGCACACTCTGTGAGGTAGAATGAATATGAATACAGATATGGATTTACTAAAACTCTTCTTACTGAATTCAATGAAGGCCAGTGTCATTTGTTTTTCCATTATGGATGGTACTTGATCAGTTATCTGAGGTAGTGCTTCAGGTGCTGTCTACTAGCCTTTGCAGCAACATAAAATTACTCTGGTTTCCTTTGTTACAGGTTTTTGTTGTTGTAGTAATGGGGGTGGAACCCAAGGCCTTCAACACGCTAGGAAAACCCTCTACCTCTAAGCTATGCCGAGCCTCCCTTTGTAATTATTAATAATTCTGTGGGGAGCTGCTTGAAATTATGTCTGTTACAATCCTTATGCAACTTTCAACTTATATATTTTAAATTTGTATGATGTCCTGTCTGATTCAATGAGCTGTAATACATTATCATTAAAAAGAAGAAAAAAAAAAAAGAAAGCGGCTCTGGGCCAGTGAGATGGCTCAGTGGGAAAGGCATTGCCATGCAGACCTGATGACCACCTGAATTTCTTCCGTCCCCAGAAACCACAACCAAAGGAGAGAAGTGATTCCTGAAAGTTGTCCTCTGACACACACATGCATGTGCTGTCATATGTGCATTCTCATCCTCTTCTCTCTCTCTCTCACATACACACACACATACACGCTATTAAAAAAAAAAAAAAAAAAAGAAGCTCATTTGTTTTCAATTGGGCCCAAGAAATGCAAGCTGGCCTATCCTTTTCACATGTACTATTCTTTGACTATATACATATATATGTAGCATATATATATATATATATATATATATTTTTTTTAATCTCATACAAGGCCCCATGTTCATCCTGCATTTTTTCCTTCTTCAGTCCTAGAATCAACTATTTTGCCAAGAAGAAAAGCAAAATGAAGAATGGTATTTTGAAGCCAAGCTCTGGACTCAAAGTGTTTTATGGGTACACTACTCATTGATTCTCTCAAGGGACAACTATGTACACACTTACATTTGTTTCTACAAATAGAGATCAATGTCCCTATTACCAGCCTAACATCAAAAGGTTTCCTAGTTTTCTTTGTCCATATTTGTAACTCCTCTTCAACAGGGAGAAACTGGGCTCCCATTTTCCTTAGTATAATTAACCTATTTGATCAATCCTCATAATCAGTGCCTTTTTCACTCTCTCCTCCTGTTTTGCTCTCCCAAAACCTGGTTTGCCTTTATAAAACACTGTACACCAAGCTGTTTCCTGCATTGATGTCCTCTGACTCTTAACAGGACAGCTCTGGCTTCTTCACTGTGCTGTGCTGTCATCTGACCTCACACTCTATAAAAGACATTCTAAAATAATTTTGGGGGTATTTCTTATTACACCTAAGTGAAGTAACTAAGGAAGGCACTATTATTCATAATTTTTAAATTCTGCTTTGTTTTTTTTTTTTTTTTTTGGATAGGGTCTCCCTGTAGCCCCAGCTGGCCTGGAACTCTCTTTGAAGGCCAGGCTGACCTTGAACTCAGAGAGATGCGCTTGCCTCTGCCTCCCAAGTGCTGGGATTAAAGGGAACTTAGTTCATGATACATACGTATGCCAAAATGACAAAAACTTTTTTTCTCCAGGAAAAAAAAATACTTCATATTCATTGTCTGTGGTCATGACTTCCAGGCTTTTCTTTTCCTATGGTATATGTAACAAACAGTGGTGTGGTACCAAAAAGACTGATGTAAAATGAAATTTAAATTTAAATTTAGATCCAGTTCTGTGAGACTTTAGGCAAGTTACTTGGTCTGTTCTACAAAAAGGCTAGAATATACCAGAGGATTCTCTACCAGCCGGCAGTCTGCCGGATCATCCTGGAAACTTTCCCTAGCAAAATTTACCTAGAGCGCTGTATGGGTATAAATTCAGCTACAGATACTTGATTCGATCATCTTTAAGGTTCCTTCTACTGTTGTTTTCCTCTGTTCGATATTTGCTAGATGCTTTCATTCTTCAGTTTATCATCTTCCATCTGGCTCTGTTTCATTTTTCAATAAGAAATATTGATGGCTGGTGTTGCACCGAGGACTACTGAACGATCTTATTCCCAGGAAAGTCACTTCAAATTTTCTCCCCACCTTCCAAACTAGGCTAGCAAAAGCATTCACACCGAAGTCGTCTTATTTATAAACACGCCAGTTCTTCACCTCTCTCTCCACCAACCGCATTTCAAGACTGGTCCCCCACAGTGACAGATATTGAGTTCCTCCAGGTGACAACCCTCTTCCACTTAACAAGTGGCTCCAATCAACACAAGAATTTCCAAGTTGCACGGTGGGAATTCGGGCACAATGCTTTCGGAAGTTTGAGTCGTTTCATGAGGCATTCCTCCACCTCGGTGGGCACAACAGCTGGACATGTCACCCCAGTGCAGCCCACGCACGACGCGGGCTGGCATCCCCCGCCCCCAGGGGGCCGCTGCTAATTGACCGGAGGCGAAGCGACCCGGGCGGGCTCAAACTTCCTGGCTTTGCAGCCTCTGAACACAGCCGCCGGCCCTTCCTCACTCTGCAGGAACTTCCCCCCAGCCTGGGCTTTCTCTCGGAAACTGCGAAGCAGGCTGCTCGCACGCTCCCGCCGCCCTCCTCCGTCTGCAGCCGCGCGCCCGTCGCCGCCACCGCGCGTGTCCTCCCGGCACCTCCGCCCCCGCCCTCCAGCCTTGCAGCAGCAGGTCTCTCCGCCCGGCGCGCCCCGGAACCCGCCGGGAGCGCGCGCTGCAGCCCGGAGACGTGCGCGAGACGCACGGCCCCGCGAAGAGCGCCGGAAGTAGCGGGCCGGGCCTCGCGCGTCGCGCGCGCCGCCCCCACCTCGCCGCCGCGACCTCGCTCGCTCGCGCGCGCGCACTGAGGCGCCGCCGCCGCCGCCGCCGCCGCCGGCGGGGCTGCTGCTCCGGCTGCTGCGGGAGGCGGCGCTGGCTGGCGGCTGCGCTCGCTCCAGTCGGCGAGCGGAGCAGCGAGTGAGCGTGTGTGTGAGTGTGTGTGTGTTTTTTAAAGATGGCCGGAGCGGCGGCGGCGGTGGCCGCGGGAGCAGCAGCTGGAGCCGCCGCGGCAGCCGTGTCGGTGTCGGCTCCGGGCCGGGCCTCGGCGCCCCCTCCGCCTCCGCCGGTGTACTGTGTGTGCCGCCAGCCGTACGACGTGAACCGCTTCATGATCGAGTGCGACGTCTGCAAGGACTGGTTCCACGGCAGGTAAATAACCCCCCTCAGCCCCCGGCCGCCGCCGGCCACGGAGCAGCCGCCGCCGATTCCGCCCGGCTGCCCGCGCGTCCCTCAGGCTGGGCCGCCGCGTCGCGCTCCGGAGTCCCGGGACCGGAGCTCCCCGGGGCCCGGCAGAGCGCAGAGCGGAGGCCCGCGGCTTGCCAGGCGGGCTGCCGAGCGGAGCCGGTGGCCTCGGCCGGCCCGGCGAAGAGTCGCCACAACAAACGGGAACAAAGGGGCCGGCGGAGAAGTTGGCAGGGGGAGCCCGGGCGAGCGGACGCGGCGGGCGGCGCGCCGGGGGTGGTGGCAGAGCGCAGGCCGGCCCGCAGCCGTCGCCCCCCGCCGCTCGGGCCGCCGCGCCCGCAAGCCCCAGCCGCCCCGCGCCTGCCCCAAGCCGGCCGCCGCGCCTGCCTCGCTTCCGGGCGGCCGGCAGCGCGTCGCCCCCGCCGCGGGTTGCGTCGCGCCCCCTTCCCGTCTTTAGGAAACTTCCTCGGGCTGCGGGACACGGGGCGGCGGGACCACGGCGCGGCGAGTACACCGAGCAACAGATGAGGCGCTCCGGGGCTCGCGAGGTGCGGGGCCCGCCGCGCCGCAGGTTGGCCGGGCTGCCGGGTCGCGCTACACACCCCCTGCGGCCCGGGGACCTCGCCGGACACCCCCGGCGTCGCCCTCGCGCCGCGGCTCAAACTTTACAAAGAGTGCGGCCGCCCGCGCCCGAGGCCGACGGCACCGGGACAGCCCGCCGCGGTGGCCCGCGCGCTCCGGCCAGCCAAGTTTGGGGCGGCGCGGTGCAGTGCGGTGGCGGACGTTGCCCTCGGATGCGGCCGCCGCGCCGCGCGTTTGACGTTTCGGAGGAGCTCCGGCCGCCTCCGTAGCCAGGCCGCCGACTCGTGTGTTTTGTAATCAAAGTGTGAGGCTAATAAAGGGCGGCGCCACAGCCTCTTGACTCCGGCGTGGGAGGGATTCGCAGGCATTTAAACAAAGAAACTAGTTGGGGTTGGGCTCCCAAAGTCCTTATTTGGGTGTTGTGGCAAAGCCTGCGGTCACCTTTAGGTGAGGCAGGTTTCCTGGGCACGGTGGGGTGTTGTATCTTGTCGAGAGCACACTCGGGAGTCATCGCTGATATGGTGACTGTGATTGTAGGAAGTGTCCTTTGATTGACAGCAGGACATTTAAATACAGCCTCCGCTCCCCCTCCCCAATTTTACGGAAACATCGCTAGACCAGGCCAGATGTCTTCGTCTCCCTCTACTGGTCTGGGAGAGAAAACCATTGAAATTACGGGGTTCTTTTCAGTGTTAAGGAGTAGGTAGAGTTTTACTTAATTTTCAAGTACAGTTACGTTTACCTAGTTTTCAAATTAACATTTTTCTGATAACAGATGATTCTCTTTCTACATCTTTCTATAACATTATAAGCAACCAGAATAGAATATCCAAAATTTAAGTTCTATGAAGAATAAAGATAGGAATTAATGACAATTACGGAAACGAGTTTGTTTTCAGAGAATTATTTGATGGAAATCTGCACCATCGTGCAGTGCAGAGATTTGATCGGATAGTAAATTACAGCTTTTTTTTTTTTTAAACAGCTTTTTTATTACGTGGACGCTGGGGATCTGAACTCAGGTGTTCATGCTTGTGCAGCAGGCTCTGTTACGAGCAGTGTTTAGTATTAAGTTAGGTAACTTAATGCTAGATCCATGACAGATATCAAATGTTTCCTGGGAACTCGATTACACATTTAAGTACCAATTTTTAAACAGAAGTTGAAGGGGACACCGAGGGCAAATAATATGTCTTTGGTTGTCATAAATGTGTGGCTTCATATCTGTGGAGATGACTGGGGTAGCCAAGGGTCTTCTGAGATCTTTAATGTGAGTCAGATGTCAGAAGTTAGAAAAGTTGGTAGTAATTGCTGTCCCCTATAAAAGTGATACCTTTTTAAAAAAAGATTGGTTTTTATTATTTTGATTGTTTTATGTGTATGAGTGTTGCCTGCGTGTATGTGCACCATGTATGTGCCTGATGCCTGTGGAGGCCAGAAGATGGTGTTGAAAATGTGGGTGCTGTGAACTGAAAGAGTAGCAAATGCTCTTAACCACTGAGCCATTCCCATAGCTCCGCCAAATAGTATAAGTATAAATTAATAAGTCTAATTTAAAAATAATTGGGCATTTAGAATGTACTTGGCTTTTCCTGTGATTGATACTTATTGTTCCTTGTTTTATGAAATGAGTGATTTTTTTTAACACAGTGAACTGTTACTTGTGTATTAATAATAAAACAAATATCATTTGTTTCTATGAGAATTGGTCCCTAAAGGAGAAGGTGTATCTTTAACCCCCAAACCTCAGGTTTTCTTTGATTTCCAAAAATGGTCCAACTGCAGATGAGGAGGGCAAGCCTCTGGATACAGAGAATTTCCTTTACATGGATAATTTGCTTAATTTTCGTTCTTTTAAAATCTATTTGTTGTGTTAACAAAGTATGTGTGAGTGCAGGTGAAGTGTATCAGCCACAGCCTGTGTATTGAGGAGACAACTTTGTGGAATTATTGCTCTCCTTTTGCCTTTACATGGGTTCTGGGGATGGCACTCACATTGTCAGGTTTGCATGGCAAGCACCTTTACTCACTGAGCCATCTTGGTGGCCCCACATTTTTTAATATTTAAAAAAATTTTGATTTACTTATTTTTATGTGTGTTTTGCCTGCGTGTATGTAAGTGTACCTGTGTCATGCAGAGCCAGCTGAGGCCAGAAGAGGGTATTGGATCCCCTGGAACTGAAGTTACACATGGTTGTTAGTCACCATGTGGGTACTGGGAATCAAACCTGGGTCCTCTGGAACAGTCAGTATTCTTAAATGCTGAGCCATATCTCCAGCCCCCTGGATTCTTTGATAATTTTATTTCATTGAATAGAAGACATGGAATGTGTGAAATTAGTGAGTGTTGGTGTAAATTGTGGTTTAGTTTCCTGGCATATCTAATATATGTGATATCTGGAAATCTTAAAAATTATCTTGATATCTCCTGACAAAGAAAAAAGAACCTTCATTGATGAGCTAGTCTGTTAAACTGCAGCTGCATCCTTTGGTATTTAAGAATTCCCATTCCCTAGCCTGCCTAAACCTTTTTTGCAAAGAAGAGGAAAAAAAACCTTATGAGTTCTTCCTTTTAAATCCTCTTTGGAAGTAAGACAATGGAGGTCCTTCTGGATGCTGCCCTGTCCCCTATTCTCTGTAGGATGCACCCCAGGCTGCCCTGGAGTACAGAGATGGACCTGCTTCTGGCTCCTGAGTACCAGGATTAAAGGGGTACACTACCACACCTGGTCCCGGACTGCATGGCTTAGATGTCATCCCATGAAAAACTGCATTGTTGTCCTAATTAAGTTGTATTAGAATGTCTGTTGTGTCCCTGTTTAGAATTAAATACTTATATTAGTCTTTATAATATATTCTTTTGAATTTTACAAATTCAGTATATTATGAGACATTGGAAAGTATGGGAAAGCATTAATAATGTGAAAGTCCATGCCTTCCATAGTTAATTGATATTTTGACATTAGAATTAGAATTTGTTTATGCATTCTTTTATCTTTTTCTACTGTATATTTTTTCTCATATTTAAAAAATACTTATTCTAAAATTCTATTTTTTGTGTATGAGTGATTGTCTGCATGCATGTAAGTATACTTGCAGAGGTCAGAATAGGGCATCTGGTCTGCTAGAACTGGATTTACTGATGGTTGTTTTCCGTTCTGTGGGTGCTAGAAACTGAACCATGGTCCTCTGCAAGAGCAGCCAGTGCTCTTAACCACTGAGCCATCTCACCAGCCCCAACTCATCTTTTTAGTGCTATTTAAAAGTATTTTTAACTGCTGCATGGATTTTTAATTCCACAAGAGTATAACACATTTGAAAATTATTTTCCTGTTGTTATTTACTTTGTTTTATGACTTTTCCTTTATTAGTAGTGATATGACATTTTAAAACAAATTATTATGGGCCTCTCATTATTTTCTTAGACTCAATCAGATGCATTAATACAAGTAAAGCCCTCAGAAGACCAGGCACATGCCTGGTACTCAAGAATTTCTCTTAACTAGAATTGGTGGTTAGAAGATATGGATTATTTTCACCTTAGTGTGCCTTTTGCCAACTTGTCCTCTGAAAGGTTATTCCAGTTCATAGTTCACCAACAGTGCCCATTTTCTAGTACCCTGCAACTTTATCAATCTTAAGATGTTACCAACTTCCCTTCTCAGACAACTTTGCCAATTTGTAGATAAGTGAATATAACCAAAAGACATACCCATTTGGACAAATGAGATATAACTGTAATCCCGGCATTCTTGAGGTATATGGAAAGAGAACACAAGTTAAAGGCTAGCCTGGGCTACATAGTGAAACTGTATCTACAAACAGAAACTATTCAGAAATAGAAAACTAAAATTCAATCCAAATCTGAGCAGGAGTTCTCAAACTAATACAGTCTAAATAGCAACAGTAGATTGCATTAATTTTGCTGTCTTCATAAAGTAGAATACTACTCAGCAATAAAAAAGATTGCAGCAATACAGATAAAACTCAAAAGATGTATAGTTGGACACAAGACTCAAGCACATCAGAGGTAAAAGAGTACACTGCTTGAATCAATGTATATGAGTATGTATATAAGTATGCATTATAATTGGGAGATAGAAGCTGGGATGGTGCTTCTGAAGTGTGGGAAATGTTCTGTACTATTTTGGTCTTGGGTGCTGGTTACCAGGTACGAAAACATGCTGAGTTCTAACGTTAAAAATTACTTTAGTGAGATTGAAGCATACTTATAACATCCAAATAAAAAGTTTAAAAATTGGGCCAGGCATGGTGGCACATGTCTTTAATCCCTGCACTTGGGAAGCTGACGCAGGTAGATCACTCTGTGAGATTGAAGCCAGCCTGATCTCCATAGTGAGTTCCAGGTCAGTTGTGGTTACAAGGAGACTCTGTCTCAAAAAAAAAAAAAAAAAAAGAGTTTAAAAATTTGGAGCTGGAGAGGTGGCCCAGCTGTTAGGAGCACTAACTACTCTTGTATAGGACCTGGAGCTTCAGATCTGGCACCCTCTTCTGGCCCCGATGTGCTCCTGCATGAATGTGATGCAGGCTTAACACATACAGTTTTTTGTTTTTGTTTTTTTTTTTTTAATTGCTTTAAAAGTTAAAAATAATTTGTCAGTTTGCTAGCTGACAAAACTTTATAATTTTGTTTCCTTCTTATAGGGAAGGAAATTCCACTGTGTTGTACATTGTGAAGACTTTGGTTTAGTTTGTAATATACCAGGCGCTGTTCTTGGTGCTAGTGATGAAAAGAACAACGTCTTCATTCTGTGTTAACATATTCTAGATGGGAAGAGTGGAAAACACATATGATGAATGAATGATGTGAAGAAAACTGAGTTGTGAAGAGAGGTCAGGTGGTAATCATGCTGCTTCTTTTTGCTTGAGGGCCTTAAGGAGATTTGAGGATGTTGAGAATGTTGGCCAAAGGAAAGAGAAGTCCACCATCTGAGGGTGGGCCATGCTTGTCGTTCTCTAGGAAGAGTCAGAATACTCATTTGGAGGGAAGAAGAGGAGATCATTGTGTGGTTTTCTAGGCCAGGGCTAATATTTTAGATTTTACTCTAAGCAGATGGTTTGCTTTAGGTTGAGGTTTGAAGGAGTTGACAGACTACTTAAAAGGATCACTCTTGGGCTTAGTCTCAGTGTGTAGATGGTAGAACACTTGCCTAGCATGTGTGAGGCCCTGGGTTAGATGCCCCCAAATCACTGCTGACTCATGGAGAACAGATTGGAGGGAGGCAGAAGTGCAGCCAGAGTCCAGTAAGGCAGTAAAGTAGGGAGCAGATGACTTTAAATGTTTCTCAGCCAGTTTGAGTGAGTGAGTGGTAAGGAGGAGGGGGAGAATGAGAATGAAAATGAATATATGTGACTTGGGATTGAATCTAAGGCCTTGCCCATGCTCTCCAAGTCCTCTAAGCCCTCTACCATTGGGCTATATCTCTAGCCCTCTTTTTATTTTGAGACACGGTCTCACTGAGTTGCTCAGGCTGTCCTTGAACCTGTGATCTTTCTCCCTTAGCCTTCCAAGGAGCTGTGATTACAGTCCTGGGCCACTAGGCCCAGCTTTTAAATGTCATATTAATTTTTTTCCTGATACTTGGTTGAAGAACTTACAGTTGATGTGAATAGAAGAATTTTACTGAGTAATATTGTTGGGTGGGAGTTTCTCAGGTACTTGCTCTATAGAGCACCAGGAACTCCACCAGAACACTTACTGAATGTTCTACCAAATAATAGATACTGTTGAATTACATTAGATTTTTAATTGACACATCTAATTTTCACAGCCACATTAGATAAGTGTTATTATCCCCATTTTACAACTGAGGAATCTGAGGGATTTTCCAGGGTTGGATGGTGAGAAGGTGAGATTGTGTCTCACCTCTGGTGGACTGATTGCAGAGCTCAGCTCTGGACCAGTAGTTCTAGGTCTTCCCTGGAGCTACAACTAGTCTAGGGACAGTATTAGAGGAGACTGGTTTGTCTCTCTCTTGAAAGTGTGTAGATGGAACAGATGTGATAGGGTTCTAGAGGGAAATGCCTGTAAACATCTTACTTTTGAGGTTCTTTAAAAAACTTTATTTTCTGGGGCTGGAGAGATGACCCAGCAGTTAAGAGCACTTGTAATGGACTGGTGTCCAGTTTCTTGTGTTGGCGGACTGGTGTCTAGCACCTGTGTTGGTAGCTCACAGTTGCCTCTATGTAACTCCAGCTGTACAGAATCTAACACTCTTCTGGTCACCTGTACACATGTGTGCATGAACATAGACATACATATACAGAGACACACTGACACATAAATGAAAATAAACCTTAAAAAAAACTTCAAATTCATTTTCTTACGTGAAACTTTAAGAAGTTGTAACTGCCCGGGGGACAGAATATTTATTAACAAAATATTTATTTGGAAGCTTTTCTCATGTAATGTAGGATGATTCTGGCAAGGTCAGGCAGGCTCCCAGCCTGCTGGCCTAGAACTAGCTAGAACAGATAATGAGCATACGCGAGCAGTGAACACTTCCTGGGATCGAACCTGGGCAGCTCCCAGGCTAGCAGCCATCCAGGACCAATGGGAGCAATGAACTTCAGATCGTCAGGTGTTCAGGACCTACCAGAATGAAGCATGTCAGATGACTAGAAAAAGACCTCCCCTAAGCCTGACAAAAGTATAAATCCTGTTCCTTTCTAAAATTAAATGAGATCGTGGCTCCACTTTCTCCCAGGGTCTGTGATGTTGACTCTGCATCTCCTTACCCCCTCCCCCGAGGGACCCGGCCGTGCTAGCCAACAGTGTAACTCTACTTTCATCTTTGTTTTAAATCGGAATATATTTTGCTTTTTTAAAAAAAATTAGAGATTGAAGCTGTGTTTTGGTACCTGTAATCCCAGCACTTGAAGGTTGAGGGAGGAGGATTGGAAGTTGTTCAGCATCAGCCTCAGCTTTATAGTGAGTTCCAAGCCAGCTTGGGCCACACTAGACCCTGTCTCATCTCCCTGCTCTTCCTTCTTCCCCCAAGAAAAAAATTAGACATTGGAATTATTTTTAAAATTTGTTTTATAGACATTGTCCTCAATGATGAAGTCTATCAGTGTTATTAACCTAAGTGAATATGTATCTTCCCAGAAGAAAACAAAGGCCATTTTATTGAACTTTCTGACTTTTGTTTTTGAATTCTTTTTGGAGGGAGGTGGAACAATGTCTTTCCTGTTTAATATGACAGTTTAATCATAGGGAATGTAGAATTCATATTAAATCTGTTTTGATGTTTCTTTTTGTTTTTTTCTAAATTATTATTTTGGACCTAATTTCTCTTGTTTATTTTTTTATATCTGGTGTGTGAAACTGAGTTTTCTGATTATCCAGGGTGAGGGTATGCTTTTATTTTTGAAGAGTTGAAGTGGGGGACTTGAGACTAAGTAGAACAGGTGTAAAGGATTTTGACAATAACCAGAGCTTTGGTTGTTGGGCAATCTTAACTCCAAGATAATTTGTACAGCTTTTGAACAACTAGTGGGTGGTGATTTTACAGCTGCTGGCTATCCAGGGTTTTGTTCTTTTGGGGAGCTACATTTTATTTCTGTAGTGATTGTTTAATTTTAATAAATAACATGAAACTTTTCCTGTCCAGTATAGTGTTTAATGCTAATTTATGGTCTTTGTATGTCAGCATGAGCCCTGGTCCCTTTTTATTGGAGAATAGTGTTTAAAAGTCAAGATCTGTTCGACTATAAACTAGCCATTACTTCTAGATCTTTTTAGTGGACAGAGCAAGGAAATAACACTAATTGTCCACATACCTGCACATCTGTATTTCTATACCTTCTTTCCACACACAATCCAAACCATAAGCCTTTCATAGTGATAGCTTTAGACCATCAGCACAAGTTCCTTTTAGACTTTTTCTTTTTCCCATTCTTTCATTTTTAGTTCAGTAATGGGAAGCTCGGTTTTCATTATTTACAACATACATATTTATTGAATCCTAGTGCAGACATAAGATAGTCCTAGAATTATTAACCCGTCATCTTGTGAGAGACAAATTTGCTAGATAGATTACATTATTTGTATATTTCTTTTTTGCCTTTAGCTTAATAGCATTTGGTAACATATTGTTTATTGTATATGTTAGGTATGTAAAGTATTATTAAGATCCCAAGAAGTCAGAGCTATATGAGAGAGAGATTCAGAAATGTTACTACCTCTTTCTTAGGCCTAGTTTGGTTTCTCTATTGCTATGATAAAACACTCTGACCAAAGCCAACTTGGGGAGGAAAGGGTTTATTTGGCTCCCAAGCAGAGATGGTGGAAGAATGCTGATTACTGGCTGTACTCCTCTGGCCTATGCTCAGCCTGCTTTTTTAAACAGCCCAGGGCTACCTGCTCAAGGTGTAGCATTGCCCACAGCCGGCTAGGCCCTCCCTATATCACTCAACAGTCTAGGAAGTGCCTCACAGACATGCCCACAGGCTAATCTGATAGAGAAATTTTCCCAATTAAGGTTTCCTCTTCCCAGGTGTGTCAAGTTGACAACTGAAGCTATCCAGTCACCCTTCATCCCTCTTACATACAACTTTCTCATTCTGCTCTTTCTAATTCTTTCCAATCTCTTCATAGGTAATCAGTCTATTCAATCAGTCATTTATTTATTTTTAGACAGGGTCTCCTGTAACTTCAGAGTTGCTGTGTAGCTGAGGATGGCTTTGAACTTCTGATTCTCCTGCCTCTTCCCTGAGTTCAAAATTACAGGTATGCACCACCACCCAGTTTGTGGTGCTGGGGATTGAATTCAGGGCTTCATGCAAAATAGGCAAGCACTCTCTCAACTGATCTATATCACTAGCCTGGTTTATCCTTTTTGTATGTTGTGTGCAATGTGTGTATGAGAGCATGCATGCACAGGTGTGCTGAAGATTGAGCCCAGGATGTCACAGATGCAAAGCACATTCTCTACCATCCCTTACCCCCCACCCCCACATACGTTTTTTTTTTTGTTTTTTTTTTTTAAAGGACTACTAGATTTCCTTCCGGTAATTGGACCAGTTTGCATTCCCACCAACAGTGTGCATATGTTGTCTTTTGGTTTGTGCAGTGAAAAATGTAAAGTTATATAATTATATTTATCAATCTTTTCTTTAAAAAAATTTTTTTGTGTGGTGGTGCATGCCTTTAACCCCAGTACTTGGGAGGCAGAGGCAGGTGAAACTGTGAGGTCCAGGCCAGCTGAGGCTACAGGGAGACCCTGTTTTCAAAAAGCTCCCCGCCCCCAATTTTTTTTTATTTTAATTTTATGCATATGAATATATTGCCTGCATATATGTAAATGCACCCCTGTTGTACATTGCCCGAAGAGGTCAAAAGAGGGCATCAGATCCCTGAAACTGGAGTTACGGACAGTTGTTAGCTGCCATGTGGGTGCTGGGATTCAAATCCAGGTCTTCTGCAAGAGCAGCCAGTATTCCTAACTGCTGAGCCATCTCTCTAGCCCCTCAATCTTTTCTTTTAATTAGCTCAGGGATTTGAGTCATTCCTTTCTGTGTCCAAGATTAAAGAGAAGTTTTGCCTGCTTTCTTCTAGTACTTGTAGAGTTATTTTTTTAAGTGTTCAAAATTTTTTGTATTGTATGAAATAGGAATATGATTTTATTTTTTCCAAATGTGTTCCAGGAATGTCCCAAACCCTTGCCAATCAATGTATATGCTGATAATTTCCATGTGTGTTTCTGTTTCTGTATGTTCTACTGCACTCCACTGGTCTGTTTGTTTTTGTACCAGCACCCAAGTGTTTTAATTATAAGGCTTTCATAGATGTTTTTAAGTCTGATAAGACCAGTCTTGTCCTCAGAGTTGTTTTCAGTGTCTTTCTGACTTCATCAATTTATTTTTCTATGTAAACTTTAGTATTGACTTGTCAACTTTTATGAAAAATTGCTTACTATTTTTATTGAGATTACATTAAATTTATAAGCTTAACAGTGAGAGCTGACATTTTTATAATGTTGAGTCATTCTTTCTAAGAACAGGAGTAACTATTCAGAGTTGAACACTTCTGTGTCTGTTAGATGTGTTTTAAATTTTTCTTTGTGTAAATTTTGTTCATTTCTTAAGATTATTAAATATTAATTTTAATTTTTGTTTTTTTTTATCTTTTTGAGACAGGGTATCCCTGTAACCCAACTGGCCTGGAACTAACTGTAGACCAGGCTGACCTGGAACTCACAGAGATCCACCTGCCCCTGCCAGGGTTTAAAGGCATGCCCTACCCCCAAGTATTCGTTTTCTTTATTACTGTTGTAAATTGTGTTTTTTCTTCCATTTGTTTGCTTTTGGTTATTTGTGTATATGATGACTGGATTTTTAGGTTATACTTATATCTTGTTACCTTATTAGAAGGATTGAATTAGGAGCTCAGTTGGTAGGATGCTTGCCTGGCCTTGGGTTACCAGTGCCACAGAATCAGAGGTGGTAGCGCATGCTTATAATCCAGTACTCTGTGGATAGAGGCTGGAGTACCAGAGATTCGAGTCTCTTCTCTGCTATGTAGTAAGTCTGAGGCTTGGGATACATATGAGCCTGTCTCAGAACATGAACCCCATTATTGAATTGTATCATCATTCCCTGAAATTCACTTTGTATGAAAATAAAGGTGATTTTACTACTTTGGTAACTCTACTGCTTCTAGTTTCTATTATATAATTTCACAGACTTATATCACTCATAGAATTGAGTATGATGGGTTCCTGATCTTGCTGGAAATTCTACTGTATCCTCATTGAAGATGCTAGCTGTGGTAATTTGTTAAGAAAATTCTCTTCAGTTCCTTTAATCTTTCTAGTTTTAGTTTTTTAAATCATGAATGATGAACGTTGAGTTTTGTCAAAAGGTATTTAGCATCTTTGGTGGAAAGTATGTTTTTCTCTCTTATATTTCTTAAATCTTTAGCTTTTTCTGGTGGGTTTTCAGGTATGTTGAGACCAGAGGTTGACATCTGGTATATACCTCAGTTCTTCTTCACCTTAGTTTTTGAGGCAGGATCTCTTACTGAACCTGGAGCATGTAGATTGCACTAGGTTGGTGCATGCATGTTGTGTACTTACATGCAGGGAAAACATTCATGCACATAAAATAAACTGATAAATAAGAATTTTTAAAGTCTCAAAATTTAATCATGATTGGTATTATCACTTGCCTAAATGCTGCCAGCTACCATAATCTTCACTTTATTATTTTTTTGAGAGATTTTCAAATCTATACAAAAGTAGACAATGTAATGCATTTCTAAGTATCTATTCCACTTTGGCGGAATAGTTCACTGACAAGTTTTTTATTCCCTTTTATCCCTTGAACCTGTTACTATTTCAAAGCAAATTCATAACATTATGTTTATGAATATATCAGCATGTGTATGTAAAAGGCCGTGCTGGCCTGGTGACATGTCCCTCTATTCTTAGTACTGGAGAGGTTGAGGCAGGAGGATCCTGAAATTCAGGGCCTGCCTGGGTTATGTAATGAAATAAAATTTTTTTTCAAAATAAGGAAATAAAATGTTAAAAAATAAGAAATATAGTGCCTATATTAAACTAAAAATAACAATTCCTGAGTATTATCAACTTTCTAACAGTCTCATAAATGTCACAGTTCTTTGGTTGTAGTTTTTGAATTATGAATGAGATAATGTCCATGCATAGTCTTTTATTGGTTTCAATGTCCTGTGCTTCTTAATAAATGGCAGTGGTCCTTAATTGGATGGGACTTTTTGTCTCCCAGGGACCACATGGTAATCTCTAGAGACATTTTTTGGTAGGTTTTATGATTTTATTTAATTAAGCACAGAATAAAAATAGGAGCATGTTGGGGTTGGTAACTCTGATGGCCAGCTATGCTGTTCTTTCAACCATGACTTTGTAGTTCTTGAAGGAAACATTGTGAGGGATCCCAGCACAGTAAGAGTTGTTGCACATCAGGAGCACTTCCAGTTCTTTGAAATTGTGGATCAGGAACTTCTAAAAACCACTGGGCAGCATGTGCTTTGTTTTCTTGTTGCTCCCATAACCAGTATTGGCCATCAGGATCTAGTCCTTGAACCTTTTTTGCACTCTACTGTCAGTACCTCTGGGTTTCTGCCAGTTGCGCTTAATTCTGACTCATCAGTCATACTGGTGCTAGATGAACTTCTTGGTCCTCTTTTTAATGATCTTGGGCTTCACCAGATGTCTGAAAGCAGCCATGATGCCATGTAGGAGATGGCAGCCACCTTGTAGACAGTGCCAAGGAAGAAGGATGGAACAGTGGAGTTCTAGAGACATTTTTTTTTTTTTTTTTTTGCTGGGGCAGGAGGGTGCTTGCTATTGGCATTTAGAAAAGGATGCTGCTGAATCAACACACCCTGCATTGGGTAGTCCTCACAAGAAGGAATCATCTGGGTGGGCTGAGCACTGCACACCTGTAATCTCAACCCTGGGGAGAGTTCTGTGCCAGCCTGGACTACATACTGAGTTCTAGGCCAACTTGGGCTGTGTTGTGCCCTGCCTCAAACAAAAAAACCAACAAAATAAAAAACACCAGGAAAAAAAAAAAGAGCAGGAATCATCTGATCTCAAATGTCTAGATGTGCTGCTGTTGAAAAAAAACCCTAATTTATTTCTTCCTGTCTCTCTTTTTTCCTTTGTAGTTCCTTATTACAGAAAGTAGTTAATCTCTCTTGTAAAAATTTCCAGTTTTTATATGGGGTTAACCAACTACTTTCTGATTGGATTTGATATCTGTTCCACAAGACAGAATTCATACCTGGCTCACTAAACCTGGTAAACAACCCATGACTGAGGAGGTCATATGCCCTAAGGGTAACCTAGTACTCTTGTTTTGCTAAATGGGTATGTTTTCAAACTCTGTACCTACAGATTAGTGCTTCTCTCAAATTTGGTCAGAAAAGCTGCTTCTTGGAGTGGACATTGGTTAATGCAGAGACTTAGTAATTGCTCAGAGTGCTGTGAATAAGTGACTGTTGAGTGCTCAGCCTTAAATGGGATATCTGTTGTCATTCCTCTAAGGCTTAGAGAAGGTAGACTAAGTTGGGGTGGGAAGAATTAGAATTGGAGAGTGGGAAGCAATACTGTGAAATGCTGTCTTCTAGACATGACATAGTCATTGTACTCATGAACTCACAGCAACTGTGGTTATCTGTACAAGATAAGTCCCGTCAACATTCCATTATAGATGGAGAAGGGATCTGTTTTCTTCAGTGGTAAGCCACTGGTGAATTGCCCTTGCTCAAATTAATAACCCACACCCATGCTCATACAAGTAACCCTAATTAAACTCAGTGAGTAATTAAACAAACAAACAATAAACAAATCTGGGTTTGAGCGATGGCTCAGTAGTTAAAGGCACAGACTGTTCCTCCAGAGGACCAGGATTCAGTTCCCAGCATCTACATGGTAGCTAGCAACCTTCTGCAACTTTAGTTTCAGGGGATCAAATGCCCCCTTCTGGCCTTTGTGGGCATTGCAAACACAGGTATTAGGACGCACATGCAGGCAACACATATACATATAAAAAATAAAAAGAAATCAAACAAACCAGCTAGAATTTTCCCCCATGTTTTGTTGACTTAAATCAGCCCTTGCAGAGTCTTTTAACATTTGTCTCTTGTAACCTGTTCCTCTCATTCCTGTAAATTGGCAGTTGGACTTTGTAGAGGCTTGTTTAGTTTCAATTTCCCCCTGCCAGACTATTTTACAGATGAACAGTTAGTCTTCTGTCAGCAGTCTAATCAGGAGGCATAAAATGTTTGGTTGTTTCTCTTTTTGTCATGTTTGTAACTATTGGACTGCTAATAACTTTCACTCATTAATGTTTACAAAATGGCATTTTAATTATCTCTTCATTGTTAGTTATATTCCTCCTCCTTTCTTTTCCTGCTTTTGCTGGAGATTAAACCCAGGGCCTTACACATTCTAAGCAAGCATTCTACCACTGAGTCACATCTTTAGCTCCTGTAATATTTCTGTAATGATATTTTTCCTTCATATATTCTTGGATCACTCAGTTTTACTGTTTATATAAGAGAGGCAGAATTAAAGACTTTATATTTTTCCCTTAGTTTTTAAACGATAGTTTATTCACATTCTTTTTTACTTATTACCCGGAGAGATGTCTCAGCAATTAAGTGTGCTTGCTGCTCTTGCAGAGGATCCAGGTTTTGGTTCCCAGCACCCACATCCCCACATCATGGGTTCACAACTGCCTAGAACTCCAGCTCCAGAGGATCTGATATTTCTGGCTTTCACTGTTTAGTATGCTAATATGTTAATGCGTACACTCACAAACACATACACACAATTAAAAATAGTAAAAATAGCTGGATATGGTGGTGCATGCCTTTAATCCTGGCACTTGAGAGACAGAGGCAGGTGGATTTCTGTGAGTTTGAGGCTAGTCTGTTCTATGTAGTGAGCCAGCCAAAGTTACATAGTGAGTTGAGACTCTGTCTCAAAAAAAAAAAAAAAAATCTCATTTAATGTATAATACTAGTTTTAAGTAGTACGGAGAAGTAAAAAAGACAAGAAAGGGTACATATTCCTTTCATCACATGACTTTATCCTTTATAATACAAAATAAACAAAAAGACAGCTATACATGGTAGCATGCACCTATAGTCTTAACTCCTTGGAAGATTGCTTGAGCCTACCAGTTGAGGCCAGCTTGTGTAATGAAGTATGACCCTGACTCAAAAAACAGCAATAGTGCCGGGTATGGAAGCAAATGCTTTTAATCCTGTTACTGAGAGGCAGAGACAGGTGAATCTCTGGGAGTTTAAGAACTGCCTGTTTGGTCTACATAGTGAGTTTTGGGCCAACCAGGGTTGCATAGTGAGACCCTGTCTGAAAGAAAACAAAACAGGGCCAGGTGTGGTGGCACATACCTTTAATCCCAGCACTTTGGAAGCAGGGGTAGGCAAATCTCTATGAGGCTGGGGCTACAGGGAGACTGATCCTGTCTCAAAAAAAGGACATCTCCTTCCAGACAAACAAGAAAATAGAATTTGGGTGTATAGTTTATAGGTAAATGCCTTGCCTACCATGCTTGAAGTTCTGAGGTCCTGAATTGTATCCTCAGGAATGGGGAAGTTGAAGGAACAGAGTTGGGGAGATGGCTTAGTCAGTAAAGTATCTGCTGTGCAAACCTGAGAGCCTGAGTTTGGATCCCCAACACTCACCTAAAAAACTGAGCCTGATGGTACTGGTCTGTAACTCCAGTGCTGGCGGGTGGATCATGGTAGATAGCAGGTGGATCCCTGGAGCTCATTGACTGGCCAGCCTAGCTGAAATGATGAGCTTCCAGACTAAGTGAGAGACCTTCCCAGAAACAAAAGTGGAGGCCTGTGTTGCACACTAGATTCTAATTTCTGAACAGCCTACTGCCACTTCACCATAATCATCACACATATGCAGACATGGGGGAAGGGGGCAGTGAGAGAGACAAGAGGCCTAAAAAGATCTCTTTAAAAATTCAGGTAGCTGAGATTCAATGGCTCAGCAATTAAGCGCACATACTGTTCTTGCAGAGGACCTGAGTTCAGTTCCCAGCCCCCACATACATGTTGGTTCACAACTGCCTATATCATCAGCTCCAAAGGGATCTGACGCTTCTGGCCTCTCAGGGCACCAGCACTGGTGCACATTGGTGTGCACATTCTCAGACATAGACACATGCACATAATGAAAAATAAAATAAATCTTTAAAAAAGAAATTCAAATATACAAAGATTAGAAAATGAAAATCTATCTTCTTTTTACAAGCCCCTCCTCAAGTGATAAGCACTGTTAAACAGTTTTGAGTTTATCTAGGAAGAAGGGGTTGTGCTCTATACCTGGTTTGTTTCTGTTTGTTTTTTGAAGTATTCTAGAGGTTTAGGAAAGCATGTACAATTAAATCTTTTCCACTTTTTTATTTTTATTAATTGTTTTGAGGCAAGTCTCATGTAACCCAGGCTGGATTTGGCTTTGAACTTCTGATATTCCTGCTTTCACCTTCCAAGTACTAAGATTAGAGTTGTATGCCACCGTGGCTGGCTTAGTATGCAAATTTAAGATTCCTTACCAGGGCTGTAAGTTGTTTATATCCTGTCCCTAGCTAGGACTCCTGTGTTAAACCTCACCTGCTCATACTTCATTGTGGAAGAGGGGTGTGGAAAGATAGTAAGAGCCAAGGTTGGTGCATGAACATAAGGAAATAGGCTTTCAGGTCTCTGGGAACTTGCTCATATGAATCTGCCACAGTGGTGACAGCATGCTTAATACCCATGCTGACTCAGTCAGACAAAAACCCAGCATAGAACCGGGGCAGTGGGCAACAATCTTAGCTGAGGAACTATGGGCAGCTGATTACTGTGGGATGAGGGAGAGTAGATCTTCTTTAAGGGAGTTTACTCTAAGACTCCAGTGGATGACTTGAACTGAGGGACATCTGGGTACGAGTGCTTAGGACTATAGAATGGATGAAATCTGGTGGGGGAGTATGGGGAAACACAATGGGGAAAAGGGTCTAAATTTGATTAAGATCTATTATGTGAAATGCATAAAACCTCAATAAAATATGCATTAAAACTAATAATTCTAATATAAAAATCAGTGTTAGAAAATAAGCTTCACTAGAAATAACTTCTATATTGGTGATGGCAGCTAACAGGAATAATTCAGAATTGTCTGCTTTTAAACTAACTTTTTTTTTTGAGACAGGGTTTCACTATCTAGACCAGGCTGGTCTGGAACTAAGAGAACTGTCTGCCTCTGAGTCCCAAGTGCTTGGATTAAAGGCCTTAGCACCACACCTAGCCTAAACTGTCACTTCTAAAAGTGAGTCAAAAGTGGAGAAATTCTGAGTAATTTATTTCTTAGGCTGTTCATGAGGTATATATATTTAATACATTACAGTCTTAATTTTGATAAAATACACAGTTGGGCAGGGGAGAGGAGTTCTTCTGGAAACTTCTAGAAATAGATTGTTATATTACTAATAATTATTAATATTATACTGATTTGTGGCTTTTTAGGAAGGTTAGAAAAGGAGGGAAGAAACTTTTCAGTGGACAGTCATCATCTGGGTATGTATTTCATTACTTTTCTAAATTAATACTGACAGAAGAATCCACATTAGAGAAAATATGATGATGTTATATCCAATTTATATTTTAGGCCAAGGAAGGAGGATATGACACTTTCATTTTTCTTGGTGGCATGAAACAGGAATTCCAAACATGTAATATTAATTCTTGTTTACTAGTTAGATTTTTTTAAAGGTTTGATCTTGCTGTGTAGCCCTGACTGGCCTGGAACTCAAGACCAGGCTGGCCTTGAATGTGTGAATTTAGTGCCTCTGCCTCCTGAGTTCTGGGGTTACAGTAGTACACTACCACAATTTATCTAGTAGTGAGGAATCTTAACAGTTTGACATGTGTAGTAAAATCATGAAATTTCAAATGCCAATGAATCATACTATCTTAGATCATTTTTGTTTTGGATGATGAGGATTTAACTTAAGGCCAGTGCATGTTGGGCAGGTGTTCCACTGAACTGTATCCTTAGCCCTCATATGGTGGTGTCAGATGAGTGCTTGTTATTGCATAGAGAACCAAATGTGTCCAGCGTGGTCCAGCATGGTCCTTTTGATTTATGTAACTTCCCATGGAATCTCTACTGTTATGTTAAAAGGGAAATAAAAAAGTCCCAGAGATTTGCACTGGGGTCCTGGAGGTAGTTTCACCACTCAGAAACTGTCAGACTATCTTTTAAAAAAAAAGAAAGAAAGAAAGAAACAGTCTGGATAGCACACTAACTGAGCCAGTGAGTAAGAAAGTATAAGAACATAAGGTGCCCTTCAAGCAGAAGCTTTCTGGCCAGTTTCCATCAATGTCTTAAGATCACAGGAGACCTTTCTTCACCCAAGGTTATGTCTGTAGTTAATGGACTTTTCCTCCTGACTCTGAACTCCCAGAGTGCTTCACCTGTTAACATATGCTAGGTAGACATTCAGTTTCTGAAAGAATCTTGGTATATTAACCAGGAAAATTGTCATCATCATCTTTGAGCTTCTAGGAAATAAATGCCTGTGCTTGTTTTTCTTCTTGACTCCACTCCTTTCAGGCCCTGTTGTACTTCCTTATTAGCAACTGATTTTTTAGCACCTTTCCTCTAACCTCCTCAGTCCTTGGTAGTTCTCTACCAGCATTTACCTGATCCTATGATTAGATTTCATCTGTACATGAATAACTCCTGATCTGCCCTCCCCCCCACTAGTCTTGAACATTCAATGAATAGGGGTCACAACTTGTGGTATATTCAGAATTGAATGTCCTTCCTGGTCATACATGTCCTCCTGGAGTCCTCTCCATCTCAGTGGCAATCCTTCAAGAAATTCAGTCCAGAATCTTGGGAGTCGTCTTGATTCTTCTCTCATGGTCTACTTTGTATTCTTCAGCCCAATCTTGTTGACTTACCTTCAGAACCTCAACACTTCATTTAACCTTCACTATCACTATCCCTGTATGAGATAAATTACTACAACAACTCCTAACTGTCTCCTTTCTTCTGCCCTCTAGAAACCAGTGGTGCTTTTAACATGTAAATGGTCATGTTATTTTTCTGATGAGTACCCTCCCCAGAATTCTATCTCAGAGTAAAAGCCTTTCTGTGATTCATGGGAACTTAAAGATTATCAATTTGACATCATTGCCACCACCCCTTTACTCTGCTTCAGCCTTCTTGCTGTTTCTGACAGACCAGATGTTCTGTCAGCTCAGAGAACTTACAGCTGCTTTTACTAATGTCCCAAGCTGTACTTCCACCATCCATCTGTCCTCCTCCCCTCCCCTCTCTTCTTCCTCTCCCCTCCCCTCCCCATCATTTTCTCAGGATGCCTTCCCTAACTGCTCTGTTAGAAATTCCCCTGCCCTCCAGCACTCCATGGCATGTAAACTGCTATTAGACAATTAGTTTTTAAATGTCAAGAGTATAGGCATTTGAGTAGTTGATTTTAGTATTGTAGTGTTTCCATTTTCATTCACAGTACAAAGCTTGTGCCCCGCTCCGAATTAGGTGCTGGGGGTGGTATGCTACCACCCTGGCCAAAATCTATCTCTTTTCAAAAAATATTTTATTTATTATTTTTATTTTATGTGGACGACAGTATTGCCTGTGTGAATGTAAGTGTATCCATGTCGTGCAGTGCCTGCAAAGGTCAGAAGAGGATGTTGGATCCTCTGAAACTGGAGTTAGGACAGTTATAGCTGCAAGAACATCCAGTGCTCCTGCTCAATCTCTGGCTCCATAAAATCTATCCCTTGATAAGGGGCAAAAGGTGGTGTATGTGTGTGTGTGTTTTAAGATTTGTTTTTATTATTTTTAATTACGTCTGTGTGTTTTATGTGCATGTGAGTGCAAGTGCCCACAGTGACTAGAGGCATTAGAGCCCCCTGAACTGGAGTTACATATAGGCTTTGTGGGCTGCCTGATGTGGGTGCTGGAAACCAAACTCAGTTCTTCTGGAAGAGCAGTATGTGCTCTTAATTGCTGAGCTATCTCACTAGTCTTGCGTCAGGGTGAATTTTATCCATGTACAGTATTATGATGTGCACCTGTATCTGTCTTGATATTTCTTTTAATGCCTTTTCTCATGGGATGTTTTACCTTCTAGGTATCTCTTCCTCACCGAGTCTTCTGCCTAGTCTTAACCTCTTTAAAAAAGCTTTTTCCTTTTCTTATTTTGTGACAGATTCTTGCTGTGTAGCTCCAGGCTAGCCTTGAACTCTGTATCCTAATGGCTTTCCCTTTTGCATATTATATGATTATATACATGAATCACTATATCTGACCCTGTTAAGTTTCTTTCCAGGTTAAAGAGTTAGTTTTTAAAAGTTTTGGGAATCAATTACAAAACAGCTTTAGGCCAGCTGGGCTGGGGTGTGGTGGTGCATGCTTTTAATCCTAGCACTTTGGAGGCAGAGGCAGGTGGATCACTGAGTGGTGAGTTTGAGGCCAGCTAGGGCTACATAGTAAGACCTGTCTTAAAAAAACAAAAAAACAAACAAAACCAAAATAAAACAAAAACCTCTCTCTTCCCACAACTTTCCCTACCCCCCAAATTTTAGTATGTGATCAGTTACTTTCTGACTCATTCAAATTCTATTAACACTTGCTTTCCTGGTATTCACTGATTGCTTAATAATGCTGTTACTATGTTCTCCTGTGTTATGAAGAGAAGTTTTACTATGCATTTGATTTATTGATAATTTGTACTAATTGTAAAACAACAACAAGAAAATTTGTAAATTTAAATTATGAAATTATAACAATTATAATTATAAAAACAGTGCTTATATTAAATAAACTCTTTATGGCTGATGAGTGTGAAAATTAACTTCTAAAACATTTTTCCAAGGTGGAAAATAATGGCCCCATGAAGTGTTTCATGAGAAAAAGACTGAGGCTACAGTGCGGTGTTTATCACTTCTATTAGATGCCTATCATGGAAATCTAAAGTGCTCATTAACTTGTTGAGTTTTCTGAGAAGTTCTGCTGCCAGATAAAGGTGATTTGAACCTAGCTCAGTGTCTCCTAGTTCTTACTTGCACAGGTTTCTGTTATACGATTCAGTTAAATAACAGTAGTCCCCCAGGATTCAGATTGCAGTCACCATGATATATTACCTAGGGGAATAGACTTTTGCTGCCAACTCTTTAGTATGCACATCTGAAATCACTGCATGAGGAGGAAACATGTGGCCCTTCTTCTGTTCCCATAGATGGGAAAGTGTCCTTCGGGGCCTCCTTGCCTCCCAATAAGAAACACAGATAAGCCGGGCATGGAGGTACACACCTTTAATCCCAGCATTCAGAGACAGAGGCAGACAGGTGGATTTCTGTGCGATTGAGGCCAGTATGCTCTATTTAGCGAGTTCCAGGCCAACTGGGATACAGGGAGACCCTGTTTTTTTTTTTAAAAAAAAAGGACAAATGACATGTTACCAAATTGAAAACGAAAGCAGTCAGAGAAACAAAAAGTGATCCTACTAGAAGTGAAATGAAATTAGGTATAACTGGAATAGTAAAGTGAAAAATGAACAGTGGGAACATTGATGCTCCTTACTCTAGATGAAGCCACAAGTGTTGAGTGAAAGCACACTTACAGCACAGTGTTTAAGTCATGGTTTATAAAAGATATATTGGTTTTACTGTTGTTCATTTCTCTCTATATTATAAGCAACAGTATGAGACTTTAATGTTTTGGCATGTTTATAACCACCATAGAGTGATTGTAATTTCTACCGTTGAATATTAAGATTGTTTTGTAGAGTTTTGCTTATGTGGTCTTCAAAAAATTTTTTTATTTGTTTGTGTGTGTGTGTGTACATGCCACAGCATATGTGTGGAGTGTGTGGAGGTCAGAATTCACTTTCTGGATTGGGTCCTACCTGTTGAGGTAGGGTTATTGTTTTTCCCACTCTGCATACTCTAGACAGCTGGCCAGTGAGCTTCCAGGCAGTTTGTTTCCACCTCCCATCTCTCTAGGAAAGCTGAGTTTACAGATGCATGCTTCTGCCGCTGGCTTGCTTTTTACATGGGTCTGGAGATCAATCTGGGTTACCAGGCTTTCAAAGTAAGCACTTTTACCCACTGAGCCATCTTGCTGGCCCTGTGTGATTATTTTGATGGTCCCACTCTAACATATTAGGTAGGGTTCTCTAGAGGAGCATCGGTAGAATATAAAATTAAATGAGATTTATCAGATTAGCTTACGTGATAGGGACTTGGAATCCAACAATAGCTATCTTCATGCTGGAGGGGTGAAGAACATTATAGTTGCTCAGGCCATGAATCTGGATGCAGTCTCAGTTTGGTGCTGGAGGCCTGGAGGTTCTCTGAATAGTCTCTAGTATTCAATCCACATTGGAAAGCCAAAGAAGCTAGAGTCTGATTTAGTGGAGGTTGGCAGTGGTGGTGACAGACACACCATCAGCCGAAAGCTAAGGCAGGCAAATGTCACTGCTTTATCTTTGGACTTCTTTATATCTGGGTCACTTGGAAGGTGTCACCCACTTTGAAAGTGGGTCTTTCCCTCAGGTAATCCTTTCTAGAAAAATGCCCAAATATGTGTCTCCTAGGTGATCCAGATTCTGTCAGCTTGACAGTTAGGATTAACCATCACAACTGCCAAACAGACCATGAATTCCCTACATTTTTATTATATTTGCCAGTTGTGGATTATCTGACCTGCTAGTGAAATTAACATTCTATAATAATGCACTTTAATAAGGGACCTGTAATGATAGTTTTATCATTTGAATGGATCCAATATGCTCCTAAGTACAAATTCTTCCTTATATGCCATGTACTTTACATCTTGCCTTGACTTGTATGTTTTGAAATAAAGTGGTCTAAATGCTGGCTGTTTACATTTTCTGGACAACTCGGTATCACCCATTTTGTTGTATTGATGAGCACTTATGGTTTGCAATTATACTGAAATTCTTTGTAGATTTTTTTAGGTCATATGTGAAATTTCATGTAGGAATATTTATGGATTATGTCAAGTTTTTCATGATTCAATCTCCTACTTGGACTCATCCTTCATCTATAATATAGAAGCATGCCACACGTTTTACATTTCCTTACCTAGGGTCAAATGTTATCTTGGTTTCTGTCTTAGTTCACTAATATGAATGCTTTTGCTTGGCTTGACCTTTTTAGAATAGGCTCTTGGACTGTTACTTATGTATTGAGAAAGGATAATAGAAAAACTCGACTTGTTTGATCTTCTTTAGTTGGCTTTGTAACTGAAAAGACAGTTTTTGACTTGCTGTTACCTTTATTGTGGTGTCGTGGTCTTGTATCTTTGTAGATATTAAACTTCCTGTAGATGTTAGTTGGTCCTACAAAATGTAGCTATTCTTTCTACACTATTAATAATAGACACTAAACTGCAACTGAATTGAAGGGCTTCTAATGGCACTTGCTTCATCCTTTAAAAATCTGTTTTTGGCTAGACATGGTGTCTCATACCTGTACTCTCAGCACTCAAGAGGTTGATCTAGGAAGATTGTCACAAGTTTGAGGCCAACCTGTGTTACAGTGTAAGGCTTTGTCTTTAAAAAAAAAAATCACAAAATTCATTTATTTCTATTTATAATCTACTTACCAATATTCTTTTTATTAGATAATATTTTTAAAAATTAAGTTGACATAGGACACTTGGATACATGAAAGGAGAACAAAATAAACGAATTTTTATATAAATATGTAATGAGTAAGGACTCTTTGTTTCTAAAGAATAGGATTATATACTTGCAGCTAAACCTGAAAAATAAAAATAAAAAAATTTACATCCTTTTTTTGTCAACAAAAGCATGAACAGAACATCTCAGAAAAAGATCTTGCAAGAAAGTTAATCAGTTCTTAATTTTCTCCCTCACATTCATTTAAGTCCTTCCCACCCCCACCCCCATTTCTAAAATACCTTAATTTTTTTTTTTTTTTCTGGGTACAGGTCTCACTTTGTAATCTTGGTTTGTCTGGAAATCACTGGGTAGACCAGGCCTGCCTCTGCCTCCTGAGTGCTGGGATTAAAGGTATATGCCACTAAATCGAACTCAAAATACACATTTAAAGAGGTTCCAGGATAGTATAATAGCACTTCCCAATCTGTTTAGCATTCCTGCTTTGTGTCAGTCAGTAAATGTTTTGTATGGATTGACTGAGATCTGTTTAGGTAGATATACTGGGGATAAGAAATTCCGAATTATACTAAATATTAGCTATAAGGAGCCTAAAGCCAATTACAGCAACAGTTTACATAGAAAGTGGTCATGAATAGGCACTATAGTAACCTCTATGCTAGATTTTAGATTAATAGTTCCCCAGTGCCATTCTTTACCAAGTTGGCAAAAGAATCAACTGGGGAACTTGTTAGGAATAAAGATTATTGGACTACTCATTAACTTTTCCCTCTAGATTGAAGATGGGACTTAGGAATGTGTTTTCCTTCTTTTTTTTGTATGTCTGTATACATATTCATATGTGTGTATGGAGATCTGAGGTTGATACCAAGTATCTTCATCATTCACTTTCCACCATATTTTTTTGAGAGAAGGTCTCTCACTCAATTTAGAACTTGTCAATTTGGTTAGTCTGGCTAGCCAGCAGGTCCTAGGAGTACTATCTCCACCTCCTCAGTACTGGACTGGGAATACAGGTCTGTGTTGTGGTGCCTGACTTGTTTTTTACTTGGTTTTGCGGGGATCTAACTCAGGTTCTCATGCTTACACAGCAAGCACTGTATCAACTGAGTCATCTCCCTAGTTACCCCACCACCACCTTTTTTAAAAAAAATAAGCAATGCACAATGCAGATTTCAAAAGATACAGAAGACTACAGTGAAAAGCAGTTCTCTCTGTCCGTTCTGCATTCATTCTGTTTTCTTTCCTAAATGTTTAACAACTGTTATTAGTTAATTCCATATCTTTCCAGACACATATGCTTTGCCTTTATAATTGTGTGTGGTATGTGGGGGAATACTAGAGCAACTGTTCTGTACCTGATTTTGTTACTTTACACAGTATCTTGGCGATCTTACCATATCACTTATAAAACTACTTCATTCCTTTGAAAGGCTGCCTAGTAGCAGTTTGGAAAGGCTCCACAGGGAATTTAATGCATAACTAGCATTGAGAGTCACAATCTGAGTATTAGAAATAGTTTTCTTGGAATGTTAATTCCTTAAGTCTTGGGTTTCACAAGGAACTGGACTGAGCAAGCATTTTATTAATTTCTAGGTTCAAATAAACTTTTATATTTTTTTATTTTTTAGTGATTAGGTAAAGTCCATCAGTCAAAAATGTACAATAGAGGGGCTGGAGAGATGACTCAGCCATTAAGAGTGTTTGCTGCTCTACCAGAGGACCAGAGTTCAGTTCCAGCACCCACATCAGGAGCTCACAACAACCTGACACTCCAGCTCCAGGAGAACCAACTCCCTCTTCTAGCCTCCAAAGACACTTGCTCAGCTGTGGCACAAACATACACATGGACAAATACACATGGACAAACAGACAAACACATGTAAATAAAAATAAATCTTAAAAAAATACATGTTGGAGTCAGGCATACATAGGGACTCATGCCTGTAATCCTAGACTTGGGAGGTGGAGGCAGGAAAATCAGAAGTTCAGGATTTTCTCATGTACATAAAACCAAGAATTTAAAACTAAACCAGGACTGGGTGGAGTGGTACACACCTTTAAATCCAGCACTTGGGAAGCAGAGGCAGGTGGATCTCTGTGAGTCTAAGGTCAGCCTGGTCTACATAGTGAGTTCTAGGCCAGCCAGGACTACAGAGTGAGATCTTGGCTCAAACAAATAAATAATTTTCCTCAAATCAAACCAAAATATCTGAAGATAGTAGTATGGAGGAGGCACCATATGGTGGAATCAACTAGAAATAAGATTTTTCAGGCTTTGGGCTTATTGCTATGTTACCTTTCTGTTATTGCCAGATAGAGGAGACAGAATGCTCTACAAAACATTCTTTCTTTCTATATAGAGTCTTTCACTGCAATACTTATGTATAAGAGATACATATATTCAGCATCTGTAGTAGGTGCTTTCACTTTGCTCCTTGCTGTGACCAAATAAGTACTAGTCAAGAAGTTGTTTAAGATGGTGAATGTTTTGCTCTGCAGCAAGGTCTCATGTAATGAGCCCAGGCTGTCCTTGAACTTGCTGTGTAGCTGAGGAGGAACTTGAATTTCTGATCCTTTGGAACCCAGAGCTTCCTGCGCATTAGGCAAGTGATTTGTCACCGCTAGCCCCTGGAAGGGTTTATTTTGGCTCAGTGTTTGAGGTGCAGCCCACCCCAGGGAAGGCATAGCAGTTTGTGGCGGAGGGGCATGTGGCTTGCACTCCCAACATCTCCACAGACTAGGAAACAGAGACTGGGTAAGAAGTAGGGCACCACTGCAGTTCTATCAAGGCCTCCCAAAAGGTTCCACACCCTCTTCAAACAGTGCCGTCAGCTGGAGACTTGAGTATTCAAACACATGAACCTGTAGGGGATAGTTCTCACTTGAACTATATGATATTATTGTTGATGTTCACGTACATTACTGCTTTCTTTTCTTTGACTTACAGTTGCCAAGTAAACCTTTGTTCTTTGTCATCATAGCAAGTGGTTTTTCTCTTCCCTAAGATGATTTACAAAATTTTATTGAATTCTCATATAATTAATTTCATGGTGGCATTTGCTATATCACTGATTACAAATAAAAGTGTAGTTGTTTCCATAAAATAGCATGGCAGATCCAGTGGGCCTGGTTTGTATTATAGCTTCCCTTAGTCTCTATAGATAACTCCTCAGATGTAGTGGCTAGGCAGAAAGTAGGTTGGTGAAGGGAGGAGTAGTAAGGAGTATTACCTGAGAGTAAGGGACTAGTGGAGTGACCGCAGGACAGTGAAAAGCAAATAGAACTTTTTGGCTATTTTGGAAGTGTTTCCTTCTTTGGAGTGTTCAAATGGAAATTATTACCTTCGCAGAGAATAGTTTATTTGTAAGTTTCATTTCCAGTTGTGTTGCCTAGTCTGTGTGCTTAGTTAGTGTCAGATAGGGACAGCCCAAACAAGCATGTTTTCTGTGCTCAAGAAGCAAAAATAGTTTAAGGTAGCAACTTGTGATTCATCATATTTTCATATATTCCCCATAGAATAATTTCTGTAGAAACATGTCAGCATTGTTTTGAGCTTTTAAGGGAAGTGTTTTTTTGTTGTTGTTGTTGTTGTTGTTGTTGTTAAGACAGGGTCTTGCGTAGCCCTGGCTAACCTGGAATTCTAGAGATTCCTCTGCCTGGAACTCAAAGAGATCCATCTGCCTCAGTTAAAGGCGTGTACCACCGCACCCAGACCTTTAAGGGGGGGTGTTTTATCCCAGAATTCACTTATTGGTTCTTCAGTACCCCTGCTCGCCAGTTTTCTCTTACGTTCTTTGTTTTGTTACTTTTTATATTGTCTTCTGTTCTTCACTCTCATTAAATAGATGTTAACTAGTTGAGAATAATTTGAGAAGCCCTGTGGGACAGTTGGAAGCATAAACCTAACAACTGGAAGAAGGAAAAAGTATTTCATATTCTGAGAAAATTGTGAACCAAAGGAACTTAGTTTGCAATATGTACTTAGTTTGGATTCATCCCCCAACCCCCAGCACGCACTAAGGAGAAACCCAGGCTGCCTTTCAAAATTACTATGAAGCTGAAAAGGACCTTAGACTGATTATTTTGCCTTTATTCCCTGACTGCTGGTATTGTTAGGAGTATGCTTCTATGCCCATCTCTAGACTCCTGTTGAATATCAGTTAGTACATAGTATGCTAGTTTAGTTCTAGTGTGTCAGAAAATACAATTGTCACAAAAGATGAGTCATACTCAGTTTATAAAGTACTTAATTTTGTGAAAATAGCTTTATATGGTGGAAAGAAAATAATAGAAGTCCTTTCCCTTCTTTTCTCTCTCTTTTTTTTTTTTTTGTTTTTGAGTGAGGGGACTAGGGATTGAACCTATGTGTTAGCTAACTGCTCTGCCATTGAGCCACAGCCCCAGCTTTGTTGTTTTTTTTTAAGATGATCGTTTTTCCTATGTACCAGTTGTAAGTTTTTACCTTACTATGTTTCAGGGTTAAAATACTAAATAAGCTGGGCATAGTGATGTATACCTATAATCGTAACACTTAGGAGGCTGAGAAAGCAGGATTGTGAGTTTCTAACCTCAAAGAGCTTCATAAAATAATTTACAAATGACCCCATACTTTGTAGTAGGAACGACAACTTACTAAGCATTTCCTTTATTTGTATTGGTTAGAAAATAAGGATTTTTGATTAACAAAGTTATTGTTGTATAGTTTCCTTCTAAGCATATTATGTGTGTTAGTTTTCTTAGTAATCCTGTGAGAAATACTGTTAATATTTCCTTTTCTTTTTTTTTTTTTTTTTTTTTTGAGACAAGGTCTCCCTGTAGCTCTTGCTGGCCTGGAATTCACTATATAGACCATGCTGGCCTTGATCTCACAGAGATCTGCCTCTGCCTCCTGAGTGCTGGGATTAAAGGTGTGCACCACCACACCTGGCTTATTTAGCACTTTTATACCAAGATGAGGAAACCAAAAAAATCAAAGTTACTCAAAACTACAGTTACTAAACTGGGCTAACCAGGATTCTTTTTTAAAAAAATACATTATTATTTTATGTGTATGCCTGCGCCTGTCATGTGGTGCCCTTGGAGGTCAGAAGAAGACATTGAATCTCTGGAACTAGAGTTATGGACAGTTGTGTGGGTGCTGTGACTTGAACCTGGTTCGTAACTGCTGAGCCATCTTTCCTGCCCCACAACCAGGATTCTTAAAATAGGTGGACAGTCTGTAGAGAGTCTGTTCTTTTCCCAACTCAGCCACCAAAAATGAATCTAGCTAGGCATGGCAGTACACACCTTTAATCCCAGTACTCAGGAGGCAGAGGCACGTGGATCTCTGTGAGATCAAGGCCAGCCTCGTCTATGTAGTAAGTTCCAGGCCATCTGGGGTCACAGGGAGACCTTGCCTATCTCAGAAGAAAAGAATCTAAAATTGAGAACAAACTTTTTTCCCCACAGCATAACCATTTGATTACCTAGTGTGTGCTTTGAAGAAACATTGAAGGAAAAATAGGACACCTAGTTATAAAGTCTAGCTACTTTCTGCATTAGACTTAGCACTGTAGCTCAGTCCTCATAGCTAAAAAATTGTTCACTAAGCTAGGTGGGTGGATAATTACCTAAGGAACTGTAATAATAAGAGTCTCCATTTATTAATATGTTTCATATGTGTCATGCCCTTTGCTTTACACATTTATATACATAGTCATGCTTAATTCTAGGGAACTATTGAGGGAGACTAAGAAACTTGATCAGAATTGAAAACTAGTAGAATCTGAAACCAACCCAATCTTTACAGTTGGAAAATGTGTGTCCCCTTGAAGCCAGTTAATACTGTTTATCTGATGGCATGGAGCTAGACTAGATAAAACTTTGCTTGACCTGTATTTGTCCAAAGACTTAACCTGATTCTAAAGCTAAAATACAAAAGGATATAAGAATAAGTTGTAAACTATCTTCTATAATCCTGAAGTTAATTCACGACAAAAGCCATTCATTTTTTTCTGTTGATATTTGTGTAGGGCTGTAGGAGTACACACTGACTCACTTGGTCTTTTGATTGTATCCAGTGCCAAAGTCAAGAGATTAAATAGTTATGTACTTTAGATGGGCTGGTAAAAAAAAATACTTATTTTTATTTATGTGTACGTGTGTGTTTTTTGTTTGCATGCAAGTGCACATGGAGGCCAAAGGGCATCAGATCCTTTGGAGCTGGAATTACACACCTCTGTGATCTGTCATGTAGGGGCTGGGGACCAAACATGTAGTGAGTGCTAAGTGAGTAGTAAGTGCTGTTAACCACTGAGCAATCGAACTTTTGATACCCAGACAAAAATTTGTATTGAACTTAAAAATGAAAATGCATAATTTCAGTACCATAGCCTCTTATCTAAAGAAAGGGAAAATATGTATTATTTATATTGAAGGCTCTTTGCTTTTTATCCCTTTATCTTTACTATCTGTATAGAATTCTTAGAAATTTCAAACTGAGTAGACTTTAAAATTGTTATAGCTTTGGTTTTGAGTGGACTTTGTAGCAAGTTAATAACAAGTATTACTGGATTCATTGTGATCTCAGTTCTGAAGAAAGTCTTAGAGAACTCAATTCAGGAAATAATGTATAAAAAGTAGCTCAATATTGTACCAAATGAGTGGAAACGTGTATCAGTAAAATGCTGACGGATGTCCTGTGGATGCTTCTGTGAAGTTTTACTAAGGGGGAGGAGAAATTTGCTCTGCGCTTTGAAGATGAAGTAGGTAAAGGCTGCTTGGTGAAGAATGGAGAGATGATTGAAGAAAGTAGGATTTTAAAGATTTGACCACCCACTCTTCTAATACCAAGAGTAGAGCATGTAAATGGGACCATTTTCCTAGAGGAAAAAACGAGTGTTTGGCAGATCCTGGGGAATCCTCGTTAGTCATTAAATCAGTTCTGTTCTCATCAAGTATCCACCCTCCCCCGCCAAAAGCCAACTAAGCAACAATTTCAGAAGGTTAAGACAATAGAAAGTGCTAAAGTTGTCACTCTTCCTCTCCCCAAATAGTAGAGAGGTTGTTCATTGATGGAAACTATTCATCAAAGGTCAGATTGTCACCACACAGGACCCTCAGCCCCCTATACAACCAAGGGGTTATATAAACAGTGTATGTTTTGCTGTTAGGAAAACTGACAGCTTGGAAGGGAAGATTTATAGGAGGAATAAATGGAGAAGAGAATATAGATTTCATTCCAGGTTAAAAACAATTAAAAATGTTGCTTTCAGAGTTGTGCATCTTGTAATTCCTGCTTCATATTCGCCCCCCCCCTTCTCTCCTTTTTGAGACAGGGTCTCCCTGTAGCCCCAGATGGCCTAGAACTCACTATTTAGACCAGGCTGACCTTAAACTCACGGAGAGAGATCTGCCTGCTTCTGCTTTCCAACTTCTGGAATTAAAGGTGTGGGCCACCATGCCCAGCTAAGAAATAAAAATGTTTAAAGTACTAAAAAGTTATTTTATTTATTATTATATGTATGTGCATGGTGTGGGATATGGAATGTATATGACATGTGACATGGCATGTATGAAGGTCAGAGGACAGCTTCGTAGAATTGGTTTTCTCCTTAAGTGTTCTAGGGATCAATCTTACCTTGTCAGGCTTTCTTGGCAAATGCCTTTACCCACTGAGTGGTCTCAATAGCCCTGAAAGTGATTGCTTTAACGTAATCTGTGTAGGAATTTTTTTTTTTTCAAAGAAGTACCCATTACCAGATAATGGATATATGCTCTATGCTTAGTTCACTAAGAGATTTTGTTTGTTTGCTTCTCGTATTTTATGAAACACTTGCTCTTTAGAGCTAGAAAGACAGCTTATCCTGCAAGCATGAGGACCTGAGATCAATTCTTAGAATTCATATTAAAAAAAGAAAGAAAGCTAGGTGTGGTGCCATATACTTGCAGGACCTTTTTTGTTTTGCTTTGTTTTTATTTGCTTTTTTGTTGTTGTTCTTTTGTTTTTTTTGAGACAGGCTCTCCCTGTATCCACAGCTGGCTTGGAACTTATTATGTAGACCAGGCAGGCATATATCTCACAGAGGTTCACCTGCCTCTGCCTCCTGGGGAATTAAAAGTATGCACCACCATGCCCAGCCTTTGTTTGCCTTTTTTTGAGATAGGGTCTCAGTATATAGCCCTGACTGACTGGAACTCACTTTGTAGACCAGACTGGCCTTGAACTTCTGCTTCCCAGGTGCTGGGATTAGCCACCATGCCCAGTGAGCTTGTAGCATCTAACTCCAGTGCTGGAAAGACAAAGACAAGTGAATTCCTGGGGCTTGGTGGATAGTCAGCCTAGCCTACTAGGCAAGCTCCATGCTAATGAGAGACCCTGTCTCAAAAAGGAGAGGAGTGATAGCAGAGGTTGTTGACCTCTGGCCTTCACAGGCTTGTGTACATGTGTATACACACACACATATCTCTTTTTCTTTACCTAGTTGTCTGTATAGTTATCTAGGCCGATTCCATTTCCTAACCTATTATGAATAAATAGTACAACAATAAACATGGATGTGCAGGTGTAACTGTTATTTGGAGAGATATGGTTGCCTCATATTGCAGTTCTGTATTTAGTTTTGTATGCTTACTGTATTGGCTGCACCATTCTATACTCTTACCAGCACTGTATAAGAGTATCTCTTCTCTTCCTATTCCTGGCCAGCATTTGTTGTTGTTTCTTTTCTTGATAGTCATTCTGACTGGAATGGGATGGAATCTCAATGTAATTTAATTAATTAAAAATTTTTTTTGAATCAGGGTCTTAGCTATGCAGCTTTAGCTAGCCTGGAACTTGCTATGTAGACCAGGCTGGCCTCCAGCTCACAGAGATCTACCTACCTCTTCCTCCCTAGTGCTGAGATTAAAGGCATGTGCCTCCATACCTAGCTATAATTTTAGTTTTTACAAATTTATTTTTATTTTAAATTATGAGTATGTATTTGTGTGTATGTTCACATGAGTGCAGGAGCTTGCAGAGGTCAGAGGTGTTGGATCTCCTAGTTGTGAGCTGCTTGAAGTGGGTGCTAGGAACTGAATTCAGGTTCCCTATAAAAGCAGTAGATGCTCTTAACCTCTGAACCATCTCCCCAGCCCCCAATCTTATTTTAGTTTACAATTCCCTGATGACTAAAGAAGCATGCTAAACACTTTTCAAATATTTTTTGCCCATTTGTATTTCTTTTGAGAACTCTATTTAGTTCATTAGCTTACTACTGATTGAATGGTTTGGTTTATTGGTGTTTAATTTGGGGGTGTTCTTTGTACATTTTAGGTATCAATCCCCTGTTGGATGTGTAGCTGGCAGAGATTTTCTCCCATTTTGTAGATTGTCTCCATTCTGCTGTTCCCTTGCTAGACAGCAGCCTTTTCATTTTATTCAATCCTGTTTGTCATTTCTTGGATTATTTTCTGTGCTATGGGATGCCTTTTCAGAAAGTCCTTGCCTGTGCTGATATCTTCAAGTGCTTTACCTATGTTTTTCTCCAATAGTTTGAAAGTTTGAAATTTTACATTAAGGTCTTTGATCCATTTTGGATTGATTTTTGTGCAGCGTGAGAGGTAATGAATCTAGTCTCATTTTTCTACAGGTAGATATCAATTTCCCCAGCTTGTTTTTGTGGGAGTACCAACCATTCTGTTTTTGTTACTATAGCTCTGTAGTGTAATTTGAGATGAGGTATTGGGTGTTTCCAATATTGATCTTTCTGTTAGGATTGCTCTGACTGGTTGGGTTTTTTGCTTCCTTATCAATGTTAGGATTTTTTTTTCTAGTTTATGAAGAATGTAATTGGAATTTTGATGGGGGTTGTACAGTGCTTTAAAGGTTTATTTTGATATTCTTTTGATAATATCTTGAGGTATATATGCTTAGCTCAGCAATGTTAGTCTCTTTTTCAAACACATTCATTTTAGGATATGCATTTCTGTTTGTAAATGCTGCACCTCACGAATTATGCTTTCTTTGTTTAGCTGAAAATAATGCTCAGAATTTCATTATGACTTACCATTTTGACATATATCTTGTTGACAATAATTTCAACACAGATGGAATTGACATAGTTTGTGAAGATTTTATGGTTTGTAATTGCATTATTTCTGATGTCTCTGTTGCTGCTTCACATACATTTGGTTATATTCTCCTCACAATTATTTACCAAGTATCTGGAGTGAGAAGATAAGAAATTTATTCTTCTGTATGTTTCTGTTTTATATAAAATTTGCATTTGAGTTGTACATTTCTCAGTTCAAGTCCAAATGTTACATTATAATTAAGTAAAGATTTTCCATTCCTGTGTTGATTTTATTTTTGTTTATCTTAGCTGTGTTGGAGTAGAAGAACATCATGCTGTTGATATTGACTTGTATCACTGCCCCAACTGTGCAGTTCTACATGGTTCTTCCTTGAGTAAGTACTAGATTCGTAAATAAAAATTCAAGGTTTGAAACGTACATTAATTAAACTCTAATCATATCTTTCTTATCAGAATGATAGGAAAGATTTTTATCAAATGTTTAGAATATAGTTTTTGTCTGGGAAAAAAAATTATTTGATTTTGTTTTTTCTAAGACAGAGTCTGGTGATATATCCCAGACTGACCTCAAACTCTTGATCCTCCTGCCTCTTCCTCCCACATGCTGGGCTTATTAGGTGTGCAGCATCACAACCAGTGTTTGTTCAAATTACTAACTATGCCAATCGAGTGGGGGAAAACACAGATATTTTTAATTGCTTGTGTAGAGCTCTCAAGTTTAAATATATCTTTTCAGAAAGCTTTCAGTTTACAAAGCATGGCAAAGTAAAGTTTCTGATTCTGGAAACTTATTTTGACTGACTTTTTCATGAATAAAAGATTGTTTCTTCTCAGAGTAGTGTACATAATAAGATTTTACTCTAATGGGCACATGCACATTGTATACTTAGGAGGAAATAAGGGTATTGATAGTATAAAAGATTGTGTGCCTTTACTGAACTTGGTTACTGGAGTCCTGCCCACTCCTCCTTGCTGTCTGAAACTCCTTCACTGGTGTCTATGGGCAGGCAGAGGGATGAGAATAAGGCTAGAACAGGTCTCCAGTGGAGGACACCCTTCTTGGAGACGACAGAGTAAAAGAATAAGCCTCCTCATCCTGGAGTATAGAGTATACAAGCATTAGAAACAAAACAGTATTTAGTTTTGGCCCTTCACAGATACTTCCAAAGAATAAACTGGGATGTTGCCTTGTACCAATATGACAGAAAATGTTTAAAAGGCTTTGGACTGTAATATTTCTTTATAGATTTTAGTTTGAAAATTATCATTTTTGTGTTCACAGAATTAAAGAGAAACTGTTGACTTTGTTATTTTAAAACTAGAAGGAACCTTTGTCTGAAGATACCTTGATAAACACATGGGTGGGATGTAGATAACCTGTAACTTCTGTGTTTTGAATGTGCAGCTTTCCCCCATAGTACTTGTAAAATAGAAATTCTATATGCAAATAAGTTATGAAAAGAAACTAACATTTGATTGATCATTTGTTAGAAGTAGTAATAATTTTAATAATCTCTTGGTAAGATACTTAGAGGTTTAAGAGGAATGCCTAAGAATAGTTTCATGTCAAATATAGGTCAGTTATACAATATGAACCTTTAAGTTAACAAAACTGATAGAATTGTTGCATGGATCTGGCTGTGTGTAGCATATATAACTTGGAATAATTTTTGGTCAAGAAGAAATAAATAATACAGTATTATTATTTCAGGAGAAGCAGAGCTAAAGTTTCTAACAGGTTTGGTTTTTGGTTTAGAATTCAAGCGTATATTCCCCAAATGAAATCATTTAAATTTTATTTGCATGAAATATTGAGTTACTAAGAGGCTGTACTACCTCATGTGGTGCACTCCATTTTCCCCATATGATGTCATCTGTAAAACATCTTGTCACACTTGCTAAATTGATTACATAGACCATAATAGATTGGGGCCTATACTTTGAATAATGATGCTTCAGAGAGAAGCTTGCCTTTTTACTTGGCCCTTCAAGTCCCTCTTCTTCTTGAAGAACTTAAGATCAGGCATTGGCCCTCTTTAGGGCAAATATCCAACTTTGAGTACTTGGAGGAAAATGCCCGAGATGCAATAATCTGTTTTGTCTTGATTTAAGGCTCACCTTCCCCACCCTTCACTATCCACTCCAACTTTGGATAATCCCTTTTGATTCTTTCCCCTCTGCTATTAAATGTCTCTTGCTACTCAGGGTTTCCTTTTCTTTCAGAGTTTCCCAGGAATCTTTCATTGCAGCATGATAATGCCCATTTAATAAGGTCAATTAGACTTAAGAACAGTGTCTGAGAGCAGAAAACAGTTCATCATTTAAATATATATTCTGTGTGTTTCTCAGTCACATGCAACCCAGATGGAATTTTCTTTCCGTTTCCTTTACCTTTACTAGCTTCCTCCTAAGTAAAATTCGATAAGGTTTTGTGGCTGATTGTGTGTTTAAAGCTTGTTGGCCCAATAGAACAATTGTATCCTTAAAATTTTTTTATTAAGTTCTCAGACTGATTTTTATCTCTAGCAATTCAGTTAAGTGCTTGACATTTTCTGTAAGGCGTATATGAAGGTACACTGGGGCTCTAGAAGAGTAAAAGAAAAATGATGGAAAACCTCTTGGTGCCTGGGAAAGGGAAAGGTCCAACAGCAATGCCCAGGATCTCATGTGGCATCAAGGCCCTAGCTGGCCATTAAGGGAGATGGGAAGTCCATTCTTGAGAATCAGTCTTCCCAAGACTAGAATCTGCAAATGACAGAAACCCCTGTCCCCAACTTAAGTCCAACACAGAGGCAAAGCCACTGCTCTGCACAACCTGGGACCTCAAGGAGGGTTTGTAGGAAATGCTAAAATTACTGCCCAACATCTGGAAGTCCTCCATACCCCAGTCTGCTCCACCATCAATCTACCACTGTAGGAATGTGGAACTGTTGCTCACTGTTGGGGACTACAGGTATAGGCTCATGGGAGGGGACCATAACTCCAACTCGGAGCGGGTGGGAGGGGACCACAGTTCCAAGTCACATCTTTTTCTTAATCTCCTATAAGCCAGCACATTTAAAGGAAGTTAGTTGTAGATTTTTTTTGGCATGTTATTATATGTTAACTGCTATGATGAGTAAACTACTTGACCTATGTTATCTCCTTTAATATGTGCAACAACTCCATATGAGATAAGTTACCTGATTAGCTCTTGTGCAGTTGTTACAGCTATAGTTTAGACCCATACCTATCAAATGCCCAAATGCCTACACTTTGCTGATTAATATGCTCTGCAAAATTTAAAATTAAAAAACATTTAAAAATGCATGGGACTGTTTATTTAACAAATGAACAGCTTTTTTTGTTTTGTGTTTTAAATGATAATGCCCATTGTTAACACAGAGCCTACCTGTGTAGTGCTCTAGGAATGTAAATTATTACCACTTTCCGGGAGGAAGTTTTGTAGTATATTCAAGTATCTTTAAAATGATTCTGTTTCTTCTATTATTTTTGGAAATGCATCTCAAGGTATCAGAGAAACAGATTCTTGTTTATGACTATTAATCATAATGTTGTATAAAGAATGATGGAGAAGGAACTAAGTGCTTAAGAATAAAAATAATTATAGTATGGCACATTCACATTTTAAAATTATAGGCTGCTTTTAAATTACTTTTGAATATTAAATAAAGAGAAAATGCTCACAGTGTAAGAAAGTAATCGGGATAAAAACATTGGAATGCCAGTTGAAAATAAAATGGGGTGCCTGCGTATAGTAGGGAGAAACCGGCAATAGATGCCCTTAAATTGTAGGAATAATTTCAAAGATTTATATTTTTATTTGTGTGTGTGTGTGTGTGTGTGTGTGTGTGTGTGTGTGTCTGTGTCTGTGTCTGTGTGCAGATGCCTGCAGAGGTCAGAAGAGGACACCAGATCCCCTAAAACTGAAGTTAGAGGCAGTTGTGAGCTGCTTGATGTGGGTGCTACAGGTGCTCTTAACTGCTGAGCCAGCTATCTCTCCAGCCACTGTAGAAATGGTTTTAAATGCAGAAAAACAAACAAACACAGAAGATACTATAGTAGATAATTTCTTAGGACCATTCAACTGTGGTTCCCAACATTTCTTGGGAGATTTAAAAAAAAGGGGGACTTATTCTTTCCCAGATTGAAGATCTAGCCACAACAATAAGTTACTTGAGATCTTGTTTTAGACCCTAAGATATAAATAACACTGATTTCTGCTTCTATTGATTATTAAGTGTGACTCTCCTTCAGACAGGGATCCAGAGTTACTATATTATTGTGATTTCGGTAAGGTAAAGGTTTAAAATACCTTGAAATCGGCGGGGACTATAGCTCATTTGGCAGAGCATGCATGAAGATCTGGGTCTGATTCCCTGCATAAAACTCAATGTGGTTACATACCCACGATGCCTGTAAACCCGGCATTATAAAAGTGGAAAGTGGTGGCTTGAAGATCAGAAGTTCAAGATTATGTAGCCTGGACTACATGAAACTTTGCCTCAGAGATAATAAAAAGTTATTTTCAAGGTTGAAATCATGCAGTTTTTACCTGTAACATTTTGTTAATGAAAATGTTCAAACATAAAGAAAAGTTGAAGTAATTTTACAGCACGTGCCTATAACCCTTCACATATTAACAGTTACATCACATTGCTTTACTACTTCACCATGTTACTGTCCTCTATCAATCCATCTTACTATTGTTAATGTATTTCTAGGTAAGTTGCTGATATTCAATACCAGAAAATTAGAATTATGGACATTTTAGACTTAAAACAATTATTTTCTAAAACTGAAATTTACACTAAAAATGGAATCAAGAGGATCAGTTCCAGGTTAGACTGCACTATAAAGTGATATTCTTTTTGAAAAGCAAGCATGCATGCATGTGCATGCAGAGTGAACTGTTAAGATTAGCATCACACAAAAGACCACACTAGTGGAAAGAAGAATGAAATATAGAGTTTCTCTCTTGACCATTCTTTTCTTTGTTAAGGGTTCCTTATGTAGTTTTTTAAAAATTATTTATTTTTAATTCATGTGTATGAATATTTTGCTTGCATTTTTGTAAATGTACTCATGTGCATAGTGCTCTCAGAGGCCAGAAGAGGGCATTGGATTTCCTGGAACTGGATTTAACAGGTAGTTATTAGCAGCTGTGCTGAGAATGGAACCTGGGACCTCTGCAAGAGTAGCCAGTCCTCTAAAATGCGGAGCCATCTCTGAAGTCCCTTCGTATGTAGTTTTAAAATCAGTACTCTAACCCATCTCCTTCATTCCCATCTTGAGGAATCTGTATACAAAGATGTTAGGTGATCTACTAAGGTTGTAGATTGCTGGATAAACTAAGAATCAAGTATAGGTCTCCTGATTTTGACTGTTAGAACTACTCAGGATTAGAGCCTCCCAGAGCTGAAGAATAATAAAATCTGAGCATTAGAAGTAACCTTAAAGTTGTTTATTTCATCATCATATCTGTGTTGCTTAAACTATAACTTTAGCTGTTCTTTGTGTCAATTTAAATGTGTTTATTTAGGGACTAAATTTGCATATATAAGAGAATGGTGTTATGCTGTTAGAATGGATTTTTGATGTGGAATAAAAATGCCTTATCTGAAAGAATAATTTGGATGATTTGGTTAATCATATTATGACCCAGTGTTTTAATGAAAACTAGAGTTTTAAACAATTTGGAAATTTTACAATATGATTAAATGTGTGTATTATAAAAGACTTCATTTGTTGGTTTGAATTAGATTTGATTTTAAAATTATTTTGAATAAAATGAACAGGCGTTTAAAAATCCACATTTAATTATTTATAATTACAACATTTACTTCTGTGGTCTAGAGATGCATTAAAAACTTGAGCGTTTTCACTATACCTACAGTTGTTACTTCTGATTATGCAGACTAGAATGATTAGAAAGTACATAGAGTATCAGTTACTAAAAAATGTTTTCTTTCCTTAACCATCTGAAAATCAGTGAAAAAGAGGAGGAACTGGCACAGGCATGACTACACAGAAATTGATGATGGTTCCAAACCAGTTCAAGCTGGAACTAGGACCTTTGTTAAGGAATTACGTTCTCGTGTCTTCCCAAGGTATGAAAACTTGTTGAAGTCAAACAAGATTTAACACTGTTAGCTCATAAAATGACATTATCTAAAGCAGCCTTTTCAAATTTCAGGTGACACCATGCTATTCTCAGTTGGGTTTTCACTTTTTCTTTAAAGTAAATAGAAAATATCACAGCATTATAGGTCACAGGAGTAGCTGAGCTTAGTTTCACGGAACTTCTGCTGTATACATGGATTCTGGATCACCATGTAAAAAAACTCTTCCCCCAAATTTAAAATATACTGATTTAATGGAAGCATTCTCATTATTTGATTCCTTCTGATAACGCACCTGCTGTTTCTCTTTTTCTTTCCTCCTACCCTTTCCTGTTTTGCACCTTTTGTTTTTCCTCCAATTGTTACTAGGTGTCTATGTATGCCCTTATGTCCATCAGAAGCATGCACAACCATTTCTTAGCCTCTGATGGCAGCAGGGCTGAGCTTTTTGATTTTAAAAAATAATGGAATATATATTTGAGTTGTCTGTGTCTTAACAGAGTCAAAGGCATTATGAAGCATTTAATCATGCTAATTCAGATGATTTCCTACTCAGTGCTTGACATCTATTTTAAAGTGATAATGTTTAATAGGCTTTTACACAAGATCACATCCTAGCTTGTTAATGAGGGGAAGCACAATTTAAATTTAAATCACAATATCACATTCAGCCTATTATGGAATTTTTTCAGATCCTGAAATGAAAAACCCTGCTGTTTTTCATCAGTCTTTAAGATTTCTCTGTTCGACATCTTTTAGTCCTTAAACAGAAACATGATGTTAAACCATCCACACTGACTCCCTCAGGCCTGCTGAGACATAGAAAGAAAACACATGAACCTGTGTTTCCACATGATTTGTGTTATGTTAAAGGCCTTGTTCTCAAATTATTTTCCTCTATCAGTTTCCAAGTTGTAGAAGAAACATTTTGCTTATTTTTCTTTTTATTGGACAACAATTGATTGATTTGGGGCACAGGTCTAGATTTTTAGCCTGAATCTTATTTGCAGGCTTTGGAGATGTTTTATGTTCTCCCTAAAACTGCCTATACAACTTAGTATCATTGTGTGAGTACATTTTTCAGGGGGAGGAGACATGGCTTTCACTTCTGACATGTTTGTGACCCCCAAGCAGTACTATAATCATTGGCCTAGTAATTCATATGGCCTTTCTGTCAAAGTGAACACAAATGAGAGCAAGTCAGATGATCACCAGTATTCAAACCATGGCAAAATAACAAAAGTTTCCAAATTTTACATGGTTGATGTAATTGGCACAGAAGTGTATAAAATCCTCTCTTATCTTAGTGTAAGTCTTTAGATTTTTTTTTCCATATTAAAACATTTTAGGATTTAGATGTATATATACATAGGATTCTTAAAAATATGTGATTATGTTATAGATGGTGGTGTACAATTTGCCTTTATTAGGTATCTTTTCATATGTATACATAATTTACCTCAATCTGTGACTATTGTCTAGCATCTAGTATTTTACCATAATTTACATTCCCATATGATCTATTTTATTGTTAATAGAAAATTTGATATGAATTTTATTCAAGGATTTTATGAAACATTAAAAAAGGATTTTTAAATTTTGTATCTGAGTGCATGTATTTAAGTGCACCTGTGTGTGCAATGCCTGCAGAGGCCAGGAGAGGGCGATAAATACCCTGGAACTGGAGTTGTCAACTTCTGTGTGGGTTCTGGGAACCAAACCTGGGTGCTTTGCAAGAGCAGTCAGTGCTCTTCAGTACCAAGTCATCTCTCCAGTCCCTTTATAAAACAGTTTTAAAGAGGAGAATTAGGTTGAGAACTGATGATGCATTCTCTCTCTGAATTAACTTTTTACCATAGGATTTTTATAAACAGCTTATAAAAAAGTAACATTTTATTCTTACATTTTTCTTAGTGCCGATGAAATCATTGTAAAGATGCATGGGAGTCAGCTGACACAAAGATACCTGGAGAAACATGGATTTGATGTCCCTATTATGGTCCCTAAATTAGATGACCTAGGACTCAGGCTCCCTTCACCTGATTTTTCAGTGATGGATGTGGAACGTTATGTAGGTACGGACTTGGTTCCTTAAGCACATAAAAAAACATGGTACAACTACAAGTGATAGTATCCTAACAGCATTAACATAGAATGAAAAATGTCAGTTTAGTTCTGCTTCCTAGGAGTTAGGAAAAGTGAAACTCAGTAATGCCTCTGTTGAAAGCACTTAGCAAACCTACAGTGGTCAGAAAAAAATGAAGCATTTTGCCTGCTCTTATTTACTCAGTCTCATCCTACTATTGTTTGTTAAATTTGATACTTGGTTTAGGGAAAAGCATTACTGAGGAGCCAACTGCAGATTCCAAAACACTGAATTAGTTCTAGGCATCTGTAGAATGGAGTATAAAATTTCCAGAGCCTACTAGTCTTCTGGATCCTGCTTCTTGACTTTATGCATCCAAAAGGAGGGGCTGTAAAAAGGAAATTCTCTTCAAACCAAATAAATATTATGAGTCAATATTCAGCTAAATCTGAATATATAATAAATTAAGGGATGAAGTTAGATTTCACCTAAAGATATTTGTCTATACAATAAACAGCTAGTGTAATATAAATATAGGAAAAATTGTTCATACTGTTTATTTCGCTAACGTCTTAGTTCTGTAAAGCACCTCAACTAAATACTAGAACTGCTACATCCTGAAGATAAGTCTGTGAGACAGTCTTATATCCTATATGAAGTTACATTGAAGAAAATAAATAGGGCATCTTTTCCTATTTCAGATTGGTTACCTGTTGCTGTATTTTGAACTCTAACTTATTCTGTAATCCATTGTAAAATGGATTATGCTTCTTAGGGTGATGATGGAAAATCTGCAAATATCACCTCATGGTTTTATAGGAAAAACTGTAAAGTAATCACAACTCAGAAGTGGGCATTCAAGCTATACTAGTATGAAGTGGGTTTTGCTTCCTAACCATTGATTTCTTCTCTTGAAGGAGAATATTAGAAGGTACTACCAGCAGAGCAGGAATTATTTGTCCTGGTCATTTTGCTCACTGATTCCCCCACCACCTCTTTTTCAAAACAACAGACTTAGAACTGTAAACATTACGGAAGTTAAAGGGAAAAGCTAATCTTCTTATTTTATGCATGAGGAAACTGAAAGCCAGAAAGCATTGTACAATTTCCATATCCTAACTTAATGTAGTTTTTGTCATTATGAGCCTTACACAAGAAATCATTGATATATCAAAGGCTTAGTAAACCATATATGTTTATGCAATGAATCTTAATTCTGCAGCTAGGTAGTTTCATAGTTGGCTTATTATCATAGTAAGCAGATGTGGTCTTTAGTATTTTGTTTAGAACATCTTTTGATGTAACTCTTAAGGCTAATAATAAGACTAATTTTTCTCTGCAGGTGGTGACAAAGTGATAGATGTCATTGATGTGGCAAGGCAGGCAGACAGCAAAATGACACTTCACAATTATATTAAATACTTCATGAATCCCAATAGACCTAAAGTGTTAAATGTGATCAGCCTTGAATTTTCAGATACAAAGTAAGTAATTTTGAACATTTTGCCTTAGAATTCTGTTTTAGCTAAATATAATTTAATGATACATTTACTTTAGTAAGAAACATAATTGTGACTTACATAGCCATCCATTGGTAGCAGTGTTGTAAATTTTGCTTTTGCAGGCTCAGAGACTATTTAGAAATACTGTGTATTTTTAATGTTTAAGTATTGTTAATCTTGAGTCCATTTAATTGCTTGGTTTGGGTTGACAATGAGAAAAATAGTTTTAAGAAGTTTTGATTTATATTATGTGGGTATGTGTTGTATGTGTGTATTTTTTTTTTTTAAAGGATGTCTGAATTGGTGGAGGTTCCTGATATAGCCAGAAAACTTTCCTGGGTTGAGAATTATTGGCCAGATGATTCAGTATTTCCCAAGCCATTTGTTCAGAAATACTGCTTAATGGGAGTTCAAGATAGCTATACAGATTTCCACATTGACTTCGGTGGAACTTCAGTCTGGTACCATGTGCTCTGGGTGAGACCTGGATATTATTTATTTTCTTATTAAAAAAAGTCATATTTTTTTGATGAGGCATTTATTTGCTATAAATAATATTTGTAAACGTTTATAAATGTTTTCCTGCTTCTTAAGCAGGATCTATCACTTTTCCTGTGTGTGTGTTTGTATGTTTGTTTGTTTGTTTGTTTTTAAATGTCAGGTAATAGAAGAGCTGTGAGTTCTTTGCTTAGAATCCTTTTTTCTTCCCCCTGTATTTTAAGTTGTTTTTGTTAGCCCTTATGTCTCTTTTTTCCTCTTCCCCTTACTCAATTATCCATTAATCCCCGAACCAAATGACTCAGAAGGAGCAAGATTATGGTGAGGTGATTACTTCAAGGCTTCTGGTTTTAAGGTGGGAATGAGACAACTAACTAGTTGGATGAGTCATAAATGTCCATAAAATTGCTAATTCTTTCCAGTTTTTATTTACCCTGGCTTATTTGGAACTACACTGCTTAATAAATATTAACTATATGTGGCTAAATTTAAATAATTAAAATTTAGTACAATTAAAAATTTAATTCATTTGCACAGTTATATTACATTTGGCTGTGACTTCTCTACTGGATAGATAACACAGTTATAAAAAATTTCTGTCATCACTGAATCATATTAATGATCATTGGTCCAGGACCAGGTCTTCTGTATCAGATGCCTGTGCCTCCAGATTTGATGCTGTGTCCTTGCGATCTGTTCTTTTTCTCTGAGGATACTAAAGGATGTTTATTTACAGGTTTTTAAAGATCTATAAAAGTCTACATTTATATCTGTCAGATCTTTATAGTTCTGAGGATGAAAGTAGAGATATGATTATGCTATCATCTGGGGCTAGTTAACATATATTTACTTCTACATCTTAAAATGAAAGTCACCACTGGGATATTTGTGAGTGATTCTTTCCTTCCGCTGTTGCAGTAGTTTCTTTGACATGATTATTGACTCTTAGTTGGGGGTGGCAGGAGTTTTCAATCCTGTGCACATGCTGATTAAGGAATTAGCTGCTGATCAGATGTGGGAAATATTTTTGAACCTAAAACAGAATCTGATTATTATTGAATTTAATTTAGACTCCTTTATTGGGAAATTGCACCAATGTAGGCCATCCTAGGCTTTTCTTTTTCAAAGTAGTATGATTACTTCCTTCTAGGGTGAGAAGATTTTTTATTTGATAAAGCCAACAAATGAAAATTTGGCACTCTATGAGTCTTGGAGTTCATCTGTGACCCAGAGTGAGGTGTTCTTTGGAGATAAAGTAGATAAATGCTACAAATGTGTGGTAAAGCAGGGACACACCCTATTTGTTCCTACAGGTAAGGTTTACTCTCACCCCTTACTTCCTTCCCATGGTTGTTAGTGAGTCACATAGACCTAGCTTATAATTAGAACCATGGCTTCAACGTGTTTTTGGCACTATTATGGTTACTTTAGAAGTAACTCCGATCTTGGACCTTGTACTTGTTTGTTCCTTAGGGTTTGATAGTCAACTATTAAAGGGTACAATTTAATGATTTTTCTAAATAGATGAATATGGTTGTGTAACTCTCACCACTGTTTAATTCTAGAATATTTTCATTATCTCCAAAACAAACCCCATACCCTTTAGTAGTCACTCCCATTTCCTGCTTCCTTCACCCACTGTCAACAGACCTTCTGTCTTTCTATATATTTGCCTATTCTGACACTATTTATGTGTCTCTTCCTCCCTTTCTTTCTTTGTTTTTTTGAAACAGTGTCTTATATAGCTAAGGTTGACCTTGAGCTCACTGGGTAACTAAAGATGACCTTGAATTTCTGATGTTCCTGCCTCTATCTCCTGAGTGCTGGGAGTATATGCTTATGCCACCATGCCCACCTATTTTCAGCTTCTTTTGTTTACCATAGTATTTCCTAGGTTTGTTAATGCTGTAGTACACATAAATACTATTTTTATGACCCAACAGATACTCCATTATAGGATATACCATTTTGTATTTACTCATTCATTAATTGATGGACATTGGGTTGTTTTTACCTTGCAGTTTCTGAATGTGCTGTTTTGAACAGTTGTGTACAAGTCATTTGTTTCCATTTCTCTGGAGTATATAGTAGTAGAACTGTGTTGTATAATTTAATTGTGCCTAACTCTTTGAGGAACTACTAAACTTCTTTGTTCCACACACCTCATGTATAGGTATTAATATATTGGTTGACTATGTGAATGAACAGGGCAGTAGTTTTGAGAGTAGTATTCTGGTTTGAATGACCAAATGGTGTAGAGCAGCACCAGCTGGATCCAGTGGGTCATAAATATGAATAAATGAACAGATTTAAAAATGAATGTGTTGGGGAAGAAGGAGCTCAAGAAGAGGGGACACAGAGGACAGGTACTATCAAGGGAGAAATGGAGACACTGAGGAGGGTGTGGAGGGAGTGTTGAGAGAGAGAGAGAGAGAGAGAGAGAGCTCTGTAGTTTATTTATAACCTGCTTTCTCCCTTATCTAGGTTATATAGAATAATAAATGTATGCTTGAATAAATTCATGAATAAGTACCTATAACTATTCACATTTACGTCTCACTTCTGTTTTAGGTTTTGTTTGAGGCAGGGTCTTCCTGTAGCCCAAGCTGGAGTACAACTTGCTGTGTAGACCAGGCTGGCCTGTATCTCACAGAGATCTGCCTGCCTCTGCCTCCCAGGTACTAGAATTAAAGTCATGAGCCACCATGTCCAGCTATGTCTAGTTTTTGAATGGCTACCTTTAAATTTTCTCCTACAGCTACTGTTTATTATAATTTTTTCTGTTATACCATCTTCAAAATCTTGAAATGAAATTTAAAGACAATAGAACATCCTACATAAGTTGTTGTTGTTATTATTATCATTATTACTGAGACAAAGTCTCACTATGTAGCCCTGACTGGTGTGGAACTTGCTATGTAGACCAGGCTGGTTTCGAACTCACAGAGATCAACCTGCCTCTGTTTTCTAAGTGCTGAATTAAAGGTGTGTATCATATGCCTAGCCAAAAAAAGAAAAGTGTGTGTGTGTGTGTGTGTGTATGTATGAATAGTGATCTACTAAAGTATAAGGAAAAAGTTGAAAGATAATCCATGAGGAAATGCTATTTTTCTATGTGCCTATATTCACAGAAATATTTGAGGAGAGAATGGACTGGTTAATTGTATGGCCTTGTAAACTAGTACGTGTTTGTGGTAGTGGCACCTATTCCTTTGGTAGCATTAGAGCTTTCCAACTTCATGGAACATCAGGATCACAGGATCGCCAGGAGGGCCCGTTAAACCACAAACATCTGAGCCTTATCCTGAGGGTTCTCATTCAGAAGATCTGGAGTGGGCCAGAGAGTTTGTGTTTATAACTAGTTTCTGACTGATGGTGTTAGTTTGAGGACTGCCTTTGGACCATCACTGCTGTAGGCAATGTGATTTTTTTTTTTTTTTCCCCTAAGATGGTTGGCAATTGATAAAACTTTCTAAACAAAGTGTGGTTTCCTTAACCATACAGAGTAGTTATATTCCTGGAAATTGTGCCCAAATCATCCATAAATACATTGTTTAAATAATGAAATTCTAGGGCTAGACATGGTGGTGCTTACCTTTAATTGGAGCAGAGAGAGGTGAATCTCTGTATCAGGCCAACCTGATCCAATTATGAAGTTCAGATTAGCCAGAACTACACAGTGAGACCCCACCTCAAAAAAATTTTTTTAAAGTTATAGTTTCTAGTCTTGTTCATTATTGTCTATGCTTTGTCATCTGTACAAATGCCCAGCAGGATATATGTTTTTATAATGTATTTATTTTGTTTGCCAACATTTCTTTTAAAATTTCTTCTAAAAAATTAGGCATCATCTGTTAGAAATTATTGGGAAATAAAGCATCATTTGATTGCCAAAATTTAATGTTTGTAGGACTGTGGCCCACACATTTATAAATGTGAGTTATTCGCCCTTTTTTTCTTATAGACATGGGTGTCAGATTGAGTTCCCTGATTTGCTTATTCCCTTCTGGGTATTTAATTCTTGGTGGCCTTGGGAAGCAGATTGTTCAGCCAGCCTTTTGTTAACTAATGGAAATGCACTTGCCTAATGCAAACCAGATTTGACTGGTGTGTCAGAGTAAAATATTTAATTGTAAAGGTAGATTATGTTTTAAACTAAAAAACAATAACAGCCATCACCAGAAACCTTCACTTTTCCCTTCAAACTCATCACAGAGTCTAGCATCTTATAGGCATTTAATGAATATTGAATTGAATTAATCAATTGTAGTAAGTCCTTACTAACTTCTTTAGCACTAGAATATGCAGTAAACTGATGTTATTTGAGTTATCTCATAAGTAGATAACACATCTGTTTGGTTTAGAGATTGAAAGATCACTGATTTATGTATTTTTTTAACCATTTCAGGGTGGATACATGCTGTGCTCACTTCTCAGGACTGTATGGCTTTTGGGGGGAACTTTCTGCACAACCTTAACATTGGCATGCAGCTCAGGTTTGTATCATCAGTATTAAAAGTATCTTATTTTTGTACTTTCTTAAGTAGGAGATTTTTGTTTGTTATAAAGCAATACATTTCATTTGAGATGGCCTAGAGACAGGACTTGAGAATTGATTAGAAATAGGGACTTGAAAAAATTTTTATTTTGTGTGTATGTGTGTTTTGTCTTTTTATATTTTAAGTGCTCCACATATGTGCAATGCCTGCAGAGTACAGAAATGGGCATCAGATGCCCTGGAACTGGAGTTACTAATGGTTGTTAGCCTCCTTGTGAGTGGTGGGAACTGAACTTGAGTCTTCTGGATAAACAGCAAGTGCTCTTAACTGCCAAGCCGTCTCGCCAACCCCCAGAAAAATACCTTTTTGCAAAAGTATTTTAAAATTTGTATTTGAAGGGTACTTTCAAATTAAAAACAAAAATGGTAACTATGTACATGTTCACATTTTAAAATTTTATAAAAATGTATATGCTTTCCTTTGACTATAAAATACCATTGTAGAAATGAACTAAATTGATCAGATTTGCATGTGACCTGTGATGGTGGAACAAAACAACCCTTAGGTCAAGCGTGCTATCAAAATGCTTGCTTTAATTTTGTTGAAGGTAAAAGCTAAAGAGTTACCAGTCCTTCTGATGAGATTTGACTTTCATTTAGGGAATCCTAGATGCTCTGCATTTGCAGAGTTGGCAAAGGGGGTAGTGGCTCTTAGAGAGCATGAGGCTTCAAGACATGTAGATCTTATAGCTATCAATTACAGATTTTGTCTTTTTTATCTGATCTGTCCCTGGGGAAGAGCTAGCTGGCTTCTGCTACATGGACTGCTGCTAGGTCTCTTGAAGAATACTAACATTGGCAGACCGTCCCTGTCTTTATACCCTGCCTAGTGCCAAATGTGGTTTTGCTCTTTAGTGCTTGGTAAAGCCTAAAGAAAACGTGGGTGAATGTTGTAGTGTTGTGCAACACATGGAACTTGATTTTTAAACATAACTGTTTTACTTATAAAATCCCTTTTGTTAAAAATTAGGGTACAAATCCCAACTTGTGATCTTTTTTGACAGTACCCATTGGCATTCTTAATTATGCTGGCAAATTTATTAAGGCCAGAACCTGGATAAGATCATAATTCAGTGTTGTCAAAAAGTGGTATTGTGGGCTGTAGAGATGGCTCAGTGGTTAAGAGCACTAACTGCCCCAAGTTCAGTTTCTAGCACCCATATCGAGTGACTCATAGCTGAGTGTAACTCTGGCTCCAGAGGATCTCATTGCCCCTGGTCTCTGAGAGTTCCTGCATTCAAGTACACAATACCTCCTCATAGACATAATTAAAAATAATAAAAATAATTTTTTAAGAGTAGTGTTGTTAAGTAATAGTTTTATTTTCAAGTTGGTTACCTTCATTGAACTTTTTAATATTAATATTAAATGTCTCTTAAAATTTTACCCATTAAGGTGTTATGAGATGGAGAAGAGGCTAAAAACACCAGATCTTTTCAAATTCCCTTTCTTTGAAGCCATATGCTGGTTTGTAGCCAAAAATTTGCTGGAAACTCTGAAAGGTAATTACTGATTTGTATATTTTATTTTATAATAAGATGCATAATATCTGCAAATTCCTTTAATGCTACCTGACAGTCTGTTTGCTAGATGTCATTCCCTCCACCCCTTTAAAGTATCCTTTCCTTTTCCCTCCTGCTGCTAAGTATCTTTTTAAGAGTCTCTTGTCCATATCCCCCTAACTTCATTCCTATAAGTCAGGTATTTCAAAGATCTATATATGTAATACTGGGAAATAATTATTTCTAGTAGGCTAGTGCTTTGCACACATTTGTAAGTGTCTTACTCTCAAACATGCAATTTGTGTCAAGAGACTATTACCTAACATTTGTTCTGAAATATTTTCTTTAAAAATTATGGAAATAATTTTCTTATCCTAAGAGAATTGTGGAATGCTTGTATCATCAATCACCATTGTGACCATAAGCTGACTAGCTTAATTAACCTAATAGCATACAAACCAACTGGATGTTGGTTGCTCTATTGTAGTTGAAGGAAAAATTGGTCTTTAGCTGGGGCCTGGTGGCAAAGGCCTGTAATTACACTGAGCCCTTTGAGAGATTAAGACAGGATTATAAGTTCAAGACCAGCCTGAGTGACTTGGTTAGACCTTAACTCAAAATAAAACATAAAAAGAGAACTGGGGTTAATATAACTCACCCCTAGCAGGCACAGGCTCCTAGGTGTAACCCCACTACCACATGAAAAACGTATTTTGAAAAAATTCCCTTTATGAGGCTAGAGGTATAGTTCAGCAGTTAAGTGCACTGGCTGTTCTTGAAGAGGACCTGGCTTCAGTTCCCAACACCCATATGGCAGCTAACAACCATGATTAACTCCAGTTCAGGGAATCCAGTGCCCTCTTAAGGCCTCTCTGGCGTGTGATGCACTTACATGCATGTAGGCAAAACTCTCAGACATAGAATAAAAACAAATAAATATAATTTAAATTCCCTTTATATTTAGACTTGAAGATTATTTTTACCAGGAAAGAATTTCAGATTTTGGTATTTTTGTATTTTGATTTCATCTTGGAGCAGGAAAGTTGGACATTTAAAGGATTTATTTATTTTTATCTTAGGCTTATTAGTGTTTACTTGCATGTATTATGTATACCACATGTGTCCCTTGTGCCCACCGAGACCAGAAGAGAGTGTCATACTCTCCTGGAACTGGAGTTACAGGTATTTGTGAGCTGCCATGTGGGTGCTAGGAACCGAACCCAGGTTCTCTGAGCGTCTCTGTAGCCCCAAATGGTGATGCTGTTATAATTAACTCTCAGAACAGACACAGACAGATTGTTTACTGAAATCACTGAGACATTTGTTTCTTTTCCCATTTAGAAGTTATATATAAAAAATGGTGACATGAAAAACAGCAACAACCAAAAGTTTATTTCTAGGATAGCATATACAGAACTAAAATGGCAGAATTCTAGGGGTTTTTTGCTCAAAAGAAAAAGAAGGGGAGGTGTGGCAAGATGGCTCAGGAGGTAAGGTACTTGCCTTGCAAGTCTGACTACCTGAGTTCAATTCTTGTAACCCATGTAGGAGTGAAAGGAGAAAACCAGTTCACAGAATTTCCCTCTGGCCTCTACATACATGCTCTGGCATAAGTTAACCTGTCCCCATTACAATAAAAAAAAGACCCTTGCCTTATGTGGAAATAAAGAGACCAATGGGTCCTTTCAGCACAGTGTCAGGAGAGATATTGTGACAATTCCTTCAAATGAGGAAGACCATGCAAGACCAACCTGTGCCCCAGAAATGAGTCCTTAGAGTCAGTCCCTGACTCTATCAAGTATTACTATTAGTGCAAGAATGGCATTGGATTGTAGAGTTGGTATCTGTAGCACGTCCAGTTTCACTGAACAGTGAATGAAGTTCATAGTCTCCAGATTCAAGTCAAGAAAAGCAGGAATATGTACATTATACGTATTTATACTTATAAAATCTTTGCTTTTTAAAAATGAAGTCCAGCTCTTAAACTCTCTCTGGTTAAGAGACTGACAATTCTACACTTAGTTCTCTTCCATCTTTTCTCTTACTCTGATGCAGGATACCCACATTCCTATTATTTGGTTACCTAGGTGAACTCTACAAATTTGTATACTCTACAAATTCATATTTATGTCATCTCTGTCTCTCCATCCCTTTCTTCCCTCCGTCCTTCCCTTTCTCATTTATACATGCACATACACCTTTTCCCTCAGGAGAAGTTCACTAACTTTTTGGAACAAATTAGGAGTTTACCTGAAAGATGAAATCTTGTTATTTATTAAATTGCAGCACTGATTTGCTCAGTCTTAGAAAAAACTAGTATTTGTCCTAGGCCATAAAAAGTTCTCAGATACTGAGGTCTGATCATAAGCATGACCCTGTACATTATAGATTTTAAAATAAAAGTTGCTGTGAAAGGTTATTAATATGTTACTTTAATGTGTTTAACAACCGGATCAATGTAGGAAATTTGGTAATGATAGTGATTAAAACCGGATGACCACCCTGGCAATTGCCATCATCATAGGCATTCATCCTGAAGAGAGGAACGGTAGTATTGTTACTCACAGTAAAATATTTTCCATTTCTAACTTTTTTACTTTCTGTTGTATACTGTTTACCAGTACCCAGCTTGTATGATATGATGGCTTAAATGAGGGCAGATTGTATGAATCTCTGAATGTTTCATGCCATTGATAATAAAACAATGAACGAATTTGGATTTGTGTAAGTAAATTTGCCACTAGATGGAACTAAATTTTTTTTTTTTGCTTTTGCCTCAACTTACTTGAATTTTTACCACATCTAAAATATTGTGCTTGAATTTTAGATAATTACACTGTTTAAGAAATCCAGAAAAGGCATTTATATGTGTGTGTTATTTTCACCATGTAGAGTTGATTATGTAAATGACACACTCTAACACATGTATGCCTAAAGAAGGTTGTTACTCAGGCAACCTCTATTCAAGTTAAACAAAAACTGCTTAATCAACGCTTTGGAAGGTGGTCATTATAGGTCAGGGCTGTAGTTTAGTGATAGAAAGCTTTGCTGAGTATGTGCAGGGTCCTGAGTTTGATCCCAGAACTGAAAAAAAAAAGATTCTTGTTACTGTTATGATGTAAGTTATGTCCTTCCTCCTTTCTGTAACTAACCATTGTCTTAACTTTTAAAAAAAAAGGTTTTATTTTCATTTATGTATCTGTGTATATGTGCATGTGAATGCAGTGCCCATGGAGGCCAGAACAGGGTGTTGAATCCCTTGGAGTTGGTGTTAGAGGCAGTTATGAACTGCTTGGTGTGGGTATTGGGAATCAAACTCAGGTCCTCTGGAAGAGCAGCAAATGGGTGCTGAATTTAGTTCCTTTTACTTACATGCCAAGCACTTTACCTATTGAGCCACCTCCTTTTGGGTTTTAGTTTTTCCAAATCTGTTGAATGAGAAATAGTGTTTCTCACATTTTAACGTGCATTTTCCTGCTTATTAATATAATTAAACATTTTTTTCATATGTGTATTGCCTTTTGGATTTCCTCTTAATTAAAGTGTCTGTTCTGGTATTTTGATTATAGTTTATTTCTTTACATTCTAACTTAGAGTTCTTTAGTAATATACATTGTTGATACCTTTAGCTTTGACATATTTTTATTCTCTGTGGTATCTTCTAAGGACAGAAATTTGTTAGTTTAAGGAAGTTATTTTTCCCTCCAACTTTTATAGTTAGTGCTTCTTGTGTCTTGTGTAAGAAGTTCTTATTTGAAGATCTTGTAGATATTCTTTGTCTTCTAAAAGCTTTTCCAGTTCCAGTGTTTTCATTTAGGTCTTGAACTAATTTGTAATTGTTTTTCTTACGGACAATAGTAGGAAGAGAGAGGATATATATATTCAGTTTTTCATATAAATAACTCATTTTCTCCAGTACCATATTTCTAGTCACTTCTTCTTGCTTGTTCTTAGTAGAGAGCACTCTTTAGTATGAATTGAATCTGTGTGGATCCTGTGGTACAGTCTTACCAACTTCTTTTGCAGCATTGGACTAGTAACCTGTCTCTTCACAAGGCACACATTTGTTTTAGGATTATATTGTCATAATATCTAGTAGACCCTCCCTACTTTATTCTTGATCAAAGTGTCTTGGCTTTTCTTAGCTCTTTGTTTTCAGTATACATATTTTAGTTAGTTGATTATAAACTGACATTCTCCTACCCAAAATATAAAAATGTGGGCATTTTAATTTAGTGTATTGACTCTAGAGATCAACTTTGGTAAAATTCTATGCCATTTATTACTGTTTCTAAAGACTGAATATCGAGCATATGCCTTTATCTTGTTTACTGTCTTTTGAAGTAAAAATTTTGCATGGATATCACAATAGATTAATTCCTAGGTATTTGGGTTTTTGTTTTGTTTTGTCTTTTTTAAAGACAGGGTCTTCCTGTAGCCCCAGCTGGCCTGGAACTCACAGAGATCTGCCTGCCTCTGCCTCCTGAGTGCTGGGATTAAAGGCTTGTACAACCACACCCAGCTGGTATTTGTAATTTTTAGTGCTATGATAAATAATACCTGTTGTTAGATGTGATTACTCCCATGGTGGAGCCATCTAACATTGCTGTTTTTGTATTTCAAATGGTGAAATACCAGCAATTTCAGTATGGTTCAACCTGATAACCAACCATGTGATGCTAGACTATAGAAGCAGTTAATTTTTATACTGATTTATATTCAGTAATTTTCTTAAGAATTATTGATAATTTATCTGAAGGAGGTGTTTGGGCTCCTTAATATAAATCACATTTTTGAATAATGACAATTTTATTTCCTTTTTTCTAGTATTTATTTCTTTAATTTTCTTCCTTTACTGTGTTGAAAGGCCTTTGGGGCACAGTGGTAACTAGGAACTAGGAAAGGGCAACTTTATCTTCCTTACAGTCTAGAGAGGAAATTTTTCAGCCTTAGCCCATCAGAGCTTCTTATTGACACCTTTTTCAGGTTTAAGAAGTCCTTATCTGAGTTAGCTAAAAGATTGATTTTTTTTTGTTTCCTTTCTTTAAAAAAAAAAAAAGGAGGATGCTGGGGAGATGGCTCAGTTGGTAAAATACTTGCCTCGCAAGTGTAAAGACCTGAGTTTGGATCCCCAGAACCCATATAAAAAGTCAGATATAGTGACATTGAGAAGGTGAAGACAAGGGGAATCCTTGAAACTGGCTGGCCAACTAATTAGTCTTGTCTAGTCAGTGAACTCTAGGTTCAGTGGGAAAACCTGCCTCACAAAATAAGGTGGCAGGCCAGATAGATGGTTCACTGGGTTAAAGACACTTGCTGCCAAGCCTGAAGACCTGACTTTACCCCAGGAGCCACATGGAGAAAGGAGAAAACTAACTCCTAAAAGTTGTGTTCTGACCCTACATACACTCATAGTGGTAGGCACATACCCCTTCCCAGATCAATCAGTCAATAAAGTACTTAAAAATAAGGTGGACAACAGTCAAGGAAATCGCCTGACATCAGCCTCTGACCTTCATACGCACACACACAAAAAATCAGTGGAAGCCATGCTTGGTGTACATCTGTAATCCCAGTGTTGGGTGGGGACTGCATGACGGCTGAAGCAGAAGAGAATCATGTCTTTGAAAAACAGTGGTAGCTAAAGCTTGTCAAAAGCTTTCTTTGAATATTATAATAATACAATGATTTTTCTCCTTTATTTTAATTTGGTGGTAATCGATTTTTTTCTGTTAGTCCAACATTGGTCTTGACATAATTTTTATGTATACTAGTAGGTTAGAATATTGTTTATATTATAGTTCATGTGTATGCTATGTACATTCAGTATGACTAGAATATGTAAAGTATATTCTGCATAAATACTTTTGGCCCATATCACTTTCTGCCCATACTTTATTTTGTCATGCTGTCCTTGTTTTCTTGTTATTGCTGTTATTTGTTTGTCTATTTTGAGACAGTCTTACTATGTAGTCTCTGTAGAACTCACTACGTAGACTGGGGTGGCCTGAAACTCACAGTGATCTGCCTGCCTCTGCCTCTCAAGTGCTGTACTTAAAGATGTGAGTTGCCTTTCTTAGTTAGGTGTGGAAGTAGTACCAATCTTAGGAAAAAGTTGGGTTATTTCTTCTTTTCCTGTTAGCTGGAGGAATTTCTGTGGTTAAAATGATTTATTTTTAGTTAAAAAATATTTTTGTTTAGGGGCTGGAGAGATGGCTCAGCAGTTAAGAGCACTGGCTGTTCTTGCAGAAGACAGGGGGTTTGATTGCTAGCACCCACATGGCAGCTAACAACCATTTGTAACTCCAGTTTCAGGGGAATCTGACCTGTTCTGACCTCTGTGGGCATTGTCTGGCATGAATTCACTTAAATACATGCAGGCAAGACACTCATATACATTAAAATAATAAAGAATTTTTTTAATTAAAAAACTTGTTTTTAACCTGTGTGTGTATATAAGTGTGTATGACAGTGCAGTGCCTGTGGAGGTCAGAAGAGGGCGTTGGGTCTCCTGGAACTGAAGTTTCAAATGGTTGTTAGCCACCATGTGGGAGCTGGGAGCTATAACCAGGTTCTCTGGAAGAGTATCCAGTGCTCTTAAACACTGATCCATTCCTCATGCCTGAATGATTCTTTCTTGATGATTGATAGGACTAATTGATGAAAAACATCTGGATTTATAGTTTTCTTTGTGGGGAAATTTCTGACTGTGAGTGAGTATCTTTAGTGAAGAAGGTACTGTTAAGGCTTTCTAATACTTTCGAGTGTGTTATGAATTGATAGAAATGGATAAATTTCTAAGTTTTACATTGGCTGGTATAAAGTTATTCTTGTTATTCTCTTATATTTGTAATGATGTCTCATTTCTCACTGGACATTTGTGCCTATCCTTCCTTTTTCCTCTGTCTTCTGTATTATAGCCCAGATTTGGAATTCACTGTGTAACCTAGGCTGGCCTCTTAACTCGTGGCCATCCTTTTTTCACAGCCTCCCAAGTGCTGGGATGTATATGAGTGTATTGCCTGAATGTATGTAAGTGTACTTGTGTCATGCAATGTTTGGGGAGGTCATAAAAGGGCTTCCTATCCCCTAGAACTACTATGTGGGTCCTGGGAACTGAACCTAGGTCATCTGCAAGAGCAGCCAGTACTCCAAACTCTCCACTGCTGAGCTATCTGTCCAGCCCAACACATTGTTTATTAATATTACATCTTATTTATTGTGTGTATGTGTGCGACATGTGTGTACTGGTAGAAATCTCTCCTATCATTTATGTCCTGGCAATCAAACTCAGGTCATTAAGTGTAGTGATAAGGTAGCTTCTACCCACCGAACCATCTCACTAGCCCAATGCCACACATTTTTATAAAATATGTTTTTATTTAAACAGTTTTGTTGCTGATTTTCAATACTTTTAAAACTTTATTTTATGTATATGAGTGCTTCCCTTGCATGTATGCAAGTGCACTCATGTTGTGTGATGCCTCCAGAGACCAAAAGGCATCAGATCCCCTGGAACTGGAGTTATAAACAGCTGTGAGCCAACATGTGGGTAATGGGAACTGAACGGAGGTCCCCTGCAAGAGCAGCCAGTGCTGTTAACTCTGAGCTGTCTCTCTAGACTCCAGTACTTTGTTTTTTTTTGAGACATGGTAACCCTGGCAGGCCTGAATTGGCTGTCTAGACCAGGATGACATCGAAATAACAGCAATCCACCTGCCTGCTGAGTGCTGGTATTAAAGCACCACTGCGCCTAGCTTCTTTTATTTTTTTCCCCTCTCCTCCCCTTCCCTCCTCTTTCTTATTTTAAAAGATTGGACTGGAGAGATGACTCAGCATTTAAGGCACTGACTGTTCTTGCAGAAGACCTGAGTTCAATTCCCAGCACCCACAACCCAACAACCATTTGTAACTCCAGTTCCAAGGGATCTGACACCCTCTTGTGATCTCCTTGGGCATTTCCTGACACAGGTGCACTTATATACATGCAGGCGGTACACTCATACACATAAAATAAAAATAATAAAAAAATATTTTTTAAAAGTTTATTTAAGTGTATGTGTGCAAGTAGGCACAGGTGCCTTTGAATTCCAGAAGAGGTAGTGAGTCCTCTGAAGCTGAGTCACACAGGTGGTTGATTATTTGCAAAAGCAGCAAGTGCTCTTAATCTTAATGTTGAGCCATCTTTCTAGTCTCAGTGCTTTAAAAAAAAATCTCATTTAGCAGTATGTGATTTTAAGTTTCTCAATATTTGAGTTTTCTGTAGTAACATTACTATCATTGATGTTTGTGTTACTGACTTCTAGCTTAATTGCATTTTGAGTATATAGGTGATTTAAATTATTAGACATATATTGAGACTTCTTTATGGTCCTGAAAATGGATGGTTTTTGTAAATGTGCTGTGTATGTTTGAAAAGAATGTATATTTTACAATTGCATATATCCTTATGGCTGTTAAATCAGATTTTTGGTTTTTGAGGGTGTTTTTTAGTTTTTTACTTTTTTTGTTTGCTCTGTATTGTATTGTTTTATTTTGTTTGTCGAGGCAGTCACTGTGTCGGCCTGGCTGCCTGAGTAGACCAGGCTGGCTTGTTTTTGGTTAAAATCTTCCACTGTGATGGTGAAATGGCTTACTGTATTTTGTAATTTTGTAAGATTGCTTTCTATATTTCGGCTATTTTATTGTGCAAGTTTTAAATAAATTGAAATTTTTTGTTTTGGTCTTTTTTTGAGACAGCATCTCCCTGTAGATCCAGCTGGCTTCAAACTGGTCAGGGTGACTTTGAACTCACAGAGAACTGCCTGCCTCTGCCTCCTGAGTGCTGGAATTAAAATCATGCACCATCATGCCTGGCAATATCTGAACATGATGAAATGATGCTTTATTAATTACAGTGTGTTAGTATAGGTATCCTAACTTTCTTTTCAAAGCACAATATTCTTTTCCACCATTTCATTTTAAACTTTCCTGTGTTTTGAATATGTTTAACTCAAGTACTTAGTATCATTATATTGAACAGTTCTATTTCTTTTTCTTTCTTGCCTTTTGAATTAATTATCCCATTTTTTTCTAATTTTGGGATTGTTTAGTTTGATATTTGATACTTATTATAAAAACCTAGAGTTAATCCTTTTATAAACTTCAGAACACTTGATAATTTTCTTTTTTGGCTTCATTCCTATAGAACTGAAAGAAGATGGTTTTCAGCCCCAAACTTACCTTGTACAGGGAGTGAAAGCACTACATACTGCTTTAAAATTATGGATGAAAAAGGAAGTAAGTTGTTACTGTTTTTTATGTGGCAAGATTAAGTAAACAGTACTTTTGTTGTTCAGGCAGCATTTGTGTGCCAGTTGTAGAAGGAATGAAAATCATGCTTTAAATACAATTTGAACTTTTTTATATACTAAATACTGATGTGCTTATTTCTGGTTATATTTATGAGAATAAAGAACAGGTTTTCTTTAATCTGGAAAAAAAACAAAGTTCAAGTATTTTTAAGATACCAAGAAATAAACATGTAGCTAGAGAAAAATAACAAGGCATGCCAAGCTCTTTTAGCATGCCAAGCACTGTGCCTCATCTTCACATACATGATCTCATTTAGTCCTCAAAGCAACTGTCTGGAATCCATTTAAGAAACTTGCCCAAGAGAACTGGTAGGCTGTGTTGTAAAGCTGGGATTGCTAGACCTTGCTCTCTACTACTGTACTAGATTTATATAAAAATGAGGAAAAGGAATGGACAGGACTCTTTAAGTTGCAGTCCAGTTGTTTGCACTTGAACTCCTCTGGTCTCTCAAAGAGGTCATCCCATATCTCCATTTGAAATTAGTGCTCCTTCCCTTATGTTTCCATAGTGTATTTCCTGTGCTGGTAGGCTTAAAACTAATGTGTACAATATATTCATGTCTCCTTCACTAAGTTTTTTTAACTCTTGAAGAACAAGAGGATACTTTTTGCACTTTATCCAACCCCATGGAACTCCATACATAATACGTTAATAAATGATGAATACGTGAGGTGATGATTTCCATATTTCTTGACTGTTCACTTGAAATAAAAATCTTGCTTTTAAGAGAAACCCTGGAAGGCTGGTGAGATAACTTAGTTTGAGCAAGCCTGACAACCTGAGTTCAATCCTTAGAACCCATGTAAAGATAGAAGGAAGGAACCAACCCTACAAAGTTGTCCTCAAACCTCCACATGTGTGCCATGGCATGGCATGCATATATATCATATACACACAATAAAAAGCAATATGTAATAGGTGACAGTCCTGTTAATTTACTACTCTCTTTTACTTAACTAGTATCAGAAAAATAAAATCACATCAGATTTTATCATTTGCATGAGGAGGAAAGCCATAAACAAATTGTGAACTCTATGATTTGTTTCCTGACAGAGGCTTTAGATTAGTAGCTCTCGGGGGTGTGTGTGTGTGTGTGTGTGTGTGTGTGTGTGTGTGTGTGTGTTAGCATTGCCTTTATATCTTTTAAAAAATAAACCCTCACTTATTATTCTAGGTTAATGTTTTAATACCTCTGGAGCCTGAAAATATCTGTGTGTGTGTGTGTGTGTGTGTGTGTGTGTGTGTGTGTGTGTGTGTGTGTGTTAGCATTGCCTTTATATCTTTTAAAAAATAAACCCTCACTTATTATTCTAGGTTAATGTTTTAATACCTCTGGAGCCTGAAAATATCCTGCATGATATCTAAGCATAGGAAACTTTATGATCATGAATAAATGCTGTTATTAATACATTGCATTTGAGGCACACTTCCAGCCATAAACAAATTGTGAACTCTATGATTTGTTTCCTGACAGAGGCTTTAGATTAGTAGCTCTCAGGGTGTGTGTGTGTGTGTGTGTGTGTGTGTGTGTGTGTGTGTGTGTGTGTGTGTGTGTGTGTGTGTGTGTGTGTGTGTGTGTGTGTGTGTGTGTGTGTGTGTGTGTGTGGTGTGTGTGTGTGTGTGTGTGTGTGTGTGTGTGTGTGTGTTAGCATTGCCTTTATATCTTTTAAAAAATAAACCCTCACTTATTATTCTAGGTTAATGTTTTAATACCTCTGGAGCCTGAAAATATCCTGCATGATATCTAAGCATAGGAAACTTTATGATCATGAATAAATGCTGTTATTAATACATTGCATTTGAGGCACACTTCCATCTACGTTTATATTAAATTTGTTCAAAGATAGGAGGCAGTTCTGTATAGTGGTTAAAACTTTAGATACTGGAGTCAGATATTTAGAATCAAATCTCACCTCTACTAATAAACTGTGTCACTCTAGTTATAGAGTAACTTCAGTGCCTCAGTTCCCTTAATTGTAGTATAAGAATAATCATAGTAACTTGTCAAAATCCCTTATCTGAAATCTGAAGTGCTCCAAAATTCAAAATACTTCTGAAGGTCCCAAGCATTTTATTAGAGAGATGTTCAACCAGAAGTATCTATATTGTAATAATACTGTAATTAAATGAGTTAATGCTTACAACATGTACTTAACAGCTTCAGAACATAGAGTTAGCCCTGATAATATTACTGTTGTTATTAATTTAACAAGTTATGCTAAAACAAAGTCAAAACTGTGAAGCAATATAAAAACAGGATTTTCTGTGAAACAAGTCTATTTTTAACGTAACCTAACAGGAGTTCCTATGATAATGTAAATCTCCTTAATGATAATGTAAATCTCCTTAAATGACATTGCACCTAGCATATGAACTCGTAAGACTGGCCTTACTACCATCTGGTTGTGTCTGAGAGTATTTATTGAGAACTCTAAAATTGATTTAATAAATTAGATTTTACATATTTAACTTTGGTTTTCTTATCTTTATTAATCCAAATATAGCTCGTGTCTGAACATGCCTTTGAAATTCCAGACAATGTTAGACCTGGACATCTTATTAAGGAACTTTCTAAAGTAATTCGAGCAATAGAGGTAAGAGTTGGAATGATCATGTGAATGAATTCTTGCCTTCTACCTTGAGAAGCCAATGGACTACCACTGAGCCATAAACCTCTGAAAGCACTTACACACTTGAAGGAATGGAATGAGCTAAGTCTTAGACAAGCTTCAAATTTTCAGGCTTCTAATGTCTTAAAGAAAAATTTAGAATATTATATTGTAATGAAATGATAAGGAAGCAGACAACAGTTATTTTGAGTTCTTCAAGTTCCTCCAAAAGTTGACACAAAGTCATAATATATGTGTAGATCCATTTAATTTTGCTTACCTAGAAATGAGTGCATGTTAAGTAATTAGAGAAAAAGAAAAAAACAGTAAGGTGAATAAAGCTAAGTAAACCTGGGTTGGAAAGAAGAATATTAGGAGATGAGTCCATCAACTGAAAACACTGGAGCAGCTGGCAAGTAAATGCCTTTGATAAAAACCTGTGACTGGGCGTTTTACTAATTATACACTGTTGTTGATATTGAAGAAAGGGGGTTTTCATTAATGTAGTTCTTCAGGAAAGTGGCTTGGTTAGTATGTAGTTTCACTTAAGAGGAAAATCAGTATCCTAATGGCAGCCAACTGGTAATTTAACTTCTTACATTGGCACTATGTTTATAGAATGAAAAGAGTTACATATCTAAGAAATACTAGTTTTCTCTGTCCTTCCTCCCTCCCCCAATAGTACTAGGGACTAAACTCAAGGCCTTGCCCTTGCTAGGCAAGTGTTCTACCACTGAGTTAAATATCCAGCCCCTAAGAAATATTAAAATGTGGTGTTTAGTATCTATACATTCAACATTTTATTTATTTTTCCAGATGTTGTAAAAATATCTTAAGGAGTAGAAGTAATTGCATGTAAATGGGTTTATCAGAAGTGTAATCTCATATATGTAAATATATAAAATATATAGCACATACTATATAAACATACAGGTGCATATGTGTGTCTCATGTGCGGTAACAACCGAAACAATAAATTCAAGGAAAATAAAAATAATAGTTGAATAAACAGGAATATTATTTCTGAAATATGTCAATTCTAATTTAATATTTAAATTTAAGGAAGGTGGTAAGCAGGCCATGATGGTGCCTGAACTTGAGAAACTAAGGCAGAAAGACCATTAGTTTAAGGCCAGCCTGGACTACAGAGAGAAAGCCAACTCCTCAAAACAAATCAAGGAAAGCGTTCACATAGTACATGAGGAGAGTGAATAAAAGAAACAAGAGGCTGTGATTTAGTCTTTGTCTTTTAAGTGGTTCAATGGAATGGTTTTTGTTTTTAAAAACATTTTTATGGTCTATTATTTAGTCAGGTATGTGTAATAGTAGACTTGTCATAAAACACACTCTGACTTTGATTCTTAAAGGAAGAAAATGGCAAACCAGTTAAATCTCAGGGAATTCCTACTGTGTGTCCAGTTTCACGAACCTCAAATGAAGTAACTTCCCCATATCATTCCCGGCGAAAGATGAGGAAACTTCGAGATCATAATGTCCGAACTCCTTCTAACCTAGACATCCTTGAGCTCCATACAAGGGAGGTCCTCAAAAGATTAGAGATGTGTCCATGGGAAGAGGTAAGTATCATAGATTAGGATCAGAAAAAGAAAGTTTTCTAAAAGATAGTAAATTTAACAACCTGACTATTGTTAGCTAGTTTTTACTCTAGATCTATAGAGGTTAACTAATACTTTTGTTTCTGGCAGATCATGGAGACTTGTGTTTGTAGCCCAAAGTTTGGTGTTAAGGTGACTCTTTCTCATTCATTTGCTGACATGTTTACCAAGTATCACGTACTCTTCTGGGCCCTGAGAAACATGTCAAAGCAAGCAAACTCCAGTCCCTGACCTCATAAAGCTTTTATCAAAGTTCAAGGTGGAAAATGGGGGCATGGGTCAAAACAATATAATTTCAAGCTAGTCATGGTGGCATATGCCTATAATCCCAGCACTTGGGAGCCTGAGGTGAGGGCATTGCTGCAAATTTGAAACCAGCCTGAGATATGCAATGAGAGCCTTTCTCAACAGCAGCAACAATAAAATACATATAATTTCAGGTGCTCAGTGTTCTGACAGAGCCTGAAATAGTAGGGCAGTAGGGAGGTGGAGTGGCTGGCTGCTTTAACTGGGGTGATCAGAGTGCCTTTCTGGGTGATGATGTTTGGACTGGTACTTAAATAACAGGAAGAAGTCAAACAAATGTAGAAAGCCTGTCCTTGAACCAAGAGTAGCACAAGCCTGACTACTACATTAGGAGATGATGAGAGTGAATACATTTAAGTTGGAGAGGTCCTGGTGTACTGGACAGAAGGGGAAGATTTGCGGTAGTAGCACCAAATCTGTGGCCTGTGTTTGGATTTGCTTTATGCAGATTTTGCATTCTACATTAGAAAATATATTTTATTGCTAATGGTCCTGTGGGAAGATGAGCCATTCTTATGCTTTGGGAGTATTGAATTATCCTTAAGCCTAGGTGCTTGCCCATCCATCTGCAAAGCAGGGCCCTGGAAGAAGGGGCAATGTGTAGTCTTTGGTTGAGCAGCCCTTCCTAAAAGAGGAGATTAAGTCAGTTCTGCTTTTATATTTTAAGGACATCTTGAGCTCTAAACTGAACGGAAAATTCAACAAACATCTCCAGCCATCTTCCACAGTACCTGATTGGAGAACAAAAGATAATGATCTACGATTACTTCTGACAAATGGAAGAATAATTAAGTATGTAAAGTAGACCAGAGTATCAGAATAATTTTTGGTGGATCCCCTTTTCTTTTGTTCATGTAATCCCTAGTCCATATTATTGCATAGCCAATTATATTATGGGAAAAGGGTATCAATTCTCTATTGAGTCTAAATGGGGGGGAGGAAATAACAGAACTTTGCACTACTTCTGACTCATTTTTCCTCCATGGTACAGAGATGAAAGACAACCCTTTGCAGATCGGAGTCTTTATACAGTAGATAGTGAAAATGAAGAGGACAAGAGACCAACAAAGCCAGTAAACAGGAAGATAGAAGAGAATTCAGGAAGAGAGGGGACAGAAAGTGAAGAATCTCGAAAACCACTTAATAGTATGTTTGTTGTAATGTTCATATCAAAGTTCTTTTCTTTGCTAATATAACAGTAGATAACTAGCTGATTTTGGAGTTGTAAAATTATTTGTAGGATTGAAAAGGCTTGTGTGTATCATAGTGTTTTTGAAAATCTGCAGTGTGTTTGAGTAGTTCATTGATCAAGAAAGTGCTGAATGTGAATGGCAAGTGAGGTATAGTAAACAGGGACACATTACCAATGAAGGGTAGTGTGAGGGTCACTGAGACCCAGGCCTGTTCACTGTGTTTAAAGTAATATAAAAACTCATGCTTTATGGCTTTACTTTCCCAGATGAGTTTGAAGTTATTTCTTCACATATGGCTTTTGCTAACATGTGTATGGTTTTCAGAAATTAAAGACATCAGGTTGGTTCATATGCAGCTAGTTGGAATCCAAGTACTGTGTTATTTGATTGCCCATCTGCATGAGTCTTCTTCTGGGTTATTCATCAAGTAAAGTAATAACATCAGGCACCATAGTAACACCACCTACTCTTGAAGTCTTTCTTCTTTGAATAAAATCTTAATTTCTCAACCTTTTTCAAGGATTCTATATATTCTTGCATTTAAAAATTAATTAGAATCAATATTTTAATTTTTAAAATAAGTGCTCCACACAATGACATTAATCTGTTTTTAATATCTTAGTTCCCACTAGTTTCAAGTACATTCGGTCCTTCTATAGTTGATAACTCTGCCTTTGTGCACATGTCAGAGCAAAGGCAGTGAATCACTGAGAACTGACGGAACAATTGCTGTGTGGCAGTGCCTTGTGGAAGAGAACGGCAGTGTAAGAGCCCAGATTATAAGCTGGTTGAACTCACAATCTATGTGAATGCATTTGAGGTTTAGGAGTTTCCTTTTTGTTCTTTAGTCAGAGAATTAGTGCAAAAGGGAAGTCAAAAGCATCTTGTAGTTAGTTCTAAAGACTCTTCTGGAAAGGAAGAAATATAAGCATTTTAACAATATACTTCAGACAGTCTGTATCTTGCTCCATTAGGGAGAAAGACCTTTGGAGAGACAAGGCTGGTATAGTTAAAACGATGGGGGTTAGGGGATGGTTGGTGATGGAGGAGGTATCTTGAAGCTGGGTAGACCTCAGAGATCATCTTTTCATCTTGCCCCAAAGTTCTAATGATTTTCTCCCATCCTTTTTCTTCTTTATCAGGGATTTTTACAAGTGTGAAATCAGAACTCAGGAATAGATCATCAGAATATTCTGATGTTTCTGATTCAGAAGACTCTGGACCTGATTGCACTGCACTGGTATGCTTGCAGCCCTGAGACTTACGTGTCATTTGATGGGAAGATGAATGCCCGTGTAGCTTCATCTGGGAGGAGGGTCCCTGATGGCAACTCTTCCCAAAGCTCATCTCTTACCCATGCGCTACAGGGTGTTCATCCTGTGACTTGTTGCATCCATAAGTAGTTCTTGTCCAGCTTTGGGTAAGGACAGAGGGAAAGACTTTTCTGCATAATGTTCTTGTGTAGTTCGTATTTCTCACAGGTTATATTTTATTTTACCTTAAGCCTTACCATGTGTTTTATATTCAGGTCGTATGTAACTGTAGTAACTAGAAATTTTCAGGTTTTGATGTAAAACCACAAGAAGTAATTCTATGATAATTAAGATTCTAACTTTCCCTAGGTGGATAAATTCTTTTTTAAATAGTCTCTACAGTCTTGGTCAGTTTCTTATGTTAGTTTTGTTTCTGTTTAATGATGTATCATTTCAGAAAATTAATTTTACCACTGAAGAGTCTGAAAGTTCAGGTGATGAAAAGAAACATGAAATAACATCAAACTTTAAGGAGGAATCTGATATAATGAGGAACTTCCTTCAAAAGAACCAAAAGCCATCTAGAAGTGAAATTTCAATTAAAAGGTAGGCTTGCTGATGGTAGTAGTTGTTTTACATTGTGATGTTAACACTGTGAAAACGCTTCTTAGTTTTAAATTTTACTGAAAATTTCATCAGAAAAAATACTCTTGCCTTTTTTGAATTCCCTGCTCTTTAGGGAATGTCCTACCTCGACGAGCACAGAAGAAGAAGCTATTCAGGGCATGCTGTCTATGGCAGGGTTGCACTATGCCACATGTTTACAAAGGCAGATACAAAGCACAGACTGCATTGGTGAAAAGAACTCTCTCCAGGATCCCAGCAGCTGCCACAGCAGTAACCCCGAGGTTAGGCAGTTGTATCGCTGTAATAAGCCAGTGGAATGTGGTAAGAAAAACAAATTATCAGTCTCTAAAACGTAGTATATAATTTAATAATGCTATAATCTTAGTTGAGGTTATATGAATAAGGACTGTTTACTGAAAGAAATAGTTTTAAAGGACTGGAGAGGTAGCTCAGTGGTTAAGAGCACTGGCTTCTGCTCTTCCAGACGACCAGATTCAATTAGCACCCACATGGTAACTATCAACTGTCTGTAACTCCAGTTCCAGGGGATCTGATGCCTTCTTCTGACCTTTGGGATCATTACACAACATGGATGCACTTACATACATGCAAGCAATACACTCATAAAATAAAAATAATAAATAAAATATTTTAAAAAATAGTTTTAAGAAAATCAACCCCTGCCCCAAATTACATACTGCTTCCAAGTCATTTAAATACAAGCATAAGAATTCAAAATGTGGGCCAGTGAGATGCTCAGCAAGTAAAGGCACCTGCTGCCAATCCTGAAGGCCTGAGTTCAATCCGTAGGACCCACATGGTGGAAGGAAAGAACTGATTACCACAGGTTGTTGTCCTCTGATCTCCACATGCATGCAGTGGAGACACACAACAAAATTAATAATTGAAATTAGAATAAAACTTGTAGATATAAATTACAGTTGTGTTCACTGGCATAATTCCATTGCCCTTGCAAAGATAGTATTATTTCCTCTCACTGACAGTATGGTGGGTCAGAATGGAAGGAATGATGTTTTGGTGTTCTAAGTGGTCTGCTAAATCCAGTCCATTTTCCTTTTAAGAGAGGAAAAACAAATTTTGAACTGCTTTCTCCTCCTTAAAAAGGAGGCATTAGGGAGGGACCAGACTTGTCAGCATACCAGTGATGCCACCTAGTGTTTCTTCTCTATGCCTTCAGGAAAAAAAAAAAATTGTTTCCCAGAAAGTCTGAGGATTGGGAAAAAGACTTGTAACAATTGTGTTCAGTCCTCCCCTGATTAAGGATCAACTATGCACCAGGACCTTGACCTTCCATTTCAAGTAATTTTTGAAACAATACTTAATAAGTAATAGTGATCCCATTCTCCAGGAAAAGAAAATATGACTTGATGAACTTGATTTAACTTGCAGCACTTTACATAAATATTATTCAAATCTGTTGGAATTGAAAGCTAAAACTATCTAATTCCAGTGATTTTTGCATATTGTATAAGAGCAAACTGAAGTTTGAAAAGGCTAAATAACTTGCCTAAAGTTGTGTTGGTACTGAAAGAACTCAAATTTAAATCTGAGTTTGTCTTTCCCTCATCCACTTTCCCTCCCAGTGGTTGGTCAGTGTGTTGCATTTGGTTTTATGTCAACAGTGCAGGGCCATAGTATTTGGCTATAGGGCTCTGAAAACACAAAACCTGTCATATAAAGACAATTTCAGAGTTTAGTTGTGAGCTACTGACTGTGTAATTTTTTTGTTCACTTGTTTTTGTTTATTTGAGAGAGAAAGTAGTAAAAGAAAATGTATGTGCATAAAGAGTTAATATGTGTATATATTTAAATAAAATGTTAACATAAATATACTTTTAATTGCAAGTGCTAGGCCAGTTTTGTTCAGGATGAAGTTTGTACAAAGATAATTTAATTAAAACTTCTCTTGTAGGCTTTGGTGTCAAAACTGAAGATCAAGATTTAAGGACCCCTTCCTGGACTAAACAATTTGATAGAACTTCCAGATTTAATCCTCAGGTATATTCAAAAGTTGAGCTATTAAAAGGAGATTTTAAAATGTTCAATACTGGTTTTGCTTTCTTTTTTAAAAAGTTCGTGTATCTAAATCAGTTCCCTTTTCTTTTAACATTAATCACAATCTTCTCAGTTAATTTCAAGAATCATCAGTCAGTAACATGTTTTTTCCCCTTAGAAATTGACTCAATAATCTTAGGAGACTGAAAAGGGGCTGGGTGTGGTGGTGCATGCCTTTAATCCTAGCACTCTGGAGGTAGAGGCAAGGTGGATCTCTGTGAATTTGAGGCCAGCATGGTCTAGAGTATAGGGATTTCAAGCTATCCAGTGCTAATAGCGAGACCCTGTCTCAAAGCAAACAAAGAAAAAGATACTGACTAGGATGTCTAGTTAAAAGAAAGACCAAACTTTGATCCTGGTACTTGGAATTTTTCTAGCAAACACAGTATTGCTGAACCTTATAGAGAGATCAAGTTCTAAAAACAGTAGTCCAGGGTCTTGCAAGATGTCTCAGCAGGTCAGGGTGCCTGCCACCAAGCCTGATGACCTGAGTTCAGTCCCCAGGACCCACATGGTAGAAGGAGAGAAATGACATCTGCAGTTGTCCTCTGACTTCCACATATGAGTGCATTGTAGTCATGCATGCACACACCTACACATATACATACAATAAATTAACTTTTTTTTTTTAAACAGAAGATAGTGAATTACACTTGGGAATATGAGGAATGTGGCAAGTCAAGGAAACTAGGTCCATTGCTCCTATTTCAGTTTCCCTCTCTGTCATGGAATGACAGGCAGCACCTTTACTTACTTAAAATATGATCTTTCTAGTCTCATCTTTACTAATTATACAACTTCAAAACTTAAGTAGTAGGAACTGATCTTCCAAACCAATATAGTTTATTAAGGGTGATGATCATCTGTGGCTAGTTAAGAAAAACAAATTTGAGAGGCCATTGAGATGGCTCAGTGGGTAAGAGCACTTATCACCAAGCCTGAAAGCCTGCGTTTGATCTCTAGGACCTGTATGGTTGAAAGAGAGAACCAACCCCTGCAGGTTATCTTCTGGCCTGAATTCACACCTATCCCCTGGCACATATGTATTCACACACAAACAAAAATGAAAAAGGGCATGCAATAAATTTATGAAATGCAATAAAGAAGAATAAAATTGATGACTTTTTATTTCCTGTCTTGATTTTGCTAATACATAGAGCTTAAATACCTCATTTATCTGAAATCTGAAAAGTTACATTTCCTTTTTTCTTTAGGACCTAAATAGAAGCCAGAAATGCATCAAAAAGGAAAGTTCTTCAGAAATCAGCCAGAAGGCACAAAGCAGGCATTATTTGGACAGCAATAATTCAAGCCTTCAGAATGGAAAGTGCACTCCAAATTCCAACTTGGTTTCAGGATCATGCTCAATAAATAATGGCAGTCTAAGTCCAGAAAGGCCAATTGGTGAAACTTCTTTTTCAGTGCCCCTTCACCCCACGAAGAGACCTGCATCAAACCCTCCACCTATCAGCAACCAGGCAACAAAAGGTAGATTTTATACATTTCCAGATTAACTATGTTTCTGACTGTGTGAAGGCAGTGGTAGTAGATAGCTGCAGTTTCTGCACTCAAGTTGTAGACAACAGCATGATATTGGCATGTATGGGAACTATGGCAACTATGGGAACAAAGAGAAAACCTAGGCTGATCCTAAGGATCAGAAGTGGCCTCCTAAGGCTCAGGAGGAAGTAGATCCTAAAAACAATAAGGAGTTTGCCAGACTGAATTAGTGGAAATGATAGAACAGACAACAGTGAATTCAGAGGAGAGGGACAGAGAGGGCAGCGGCTCATGGGGAATGGATGGAGTTACAGTCTATTTTGTTACTGACCCATAGTTTGGATGGAGACTAACCTTTCTTTATCTCTGGTGCAATAAGATGGAAGGGTATTAAAACTGTGAACTTCAGGCTTGCTTACCATGAAGCTCTCTGTTTTAAGTCTTCGAGATATTATTTAACAGGTATGCTTTTCATGAGTATTAACAGTGTTGTTGGTGTTTTGTAGGTAAACGCCCCAAAAAAGGAATGGCAACAGCCAAACAACGTCTTGGGAAAATCCTTAAGTTGAACAGAAATGGCCATGCACGTTTCTTTGTGTGACAGCTACTATTGTAGCCACTCTTCCCTTTGGAGGCCAGTCTTGGGGTCTGGGAGCCTGGAGCTTCCGCTGTCCCCTGCCTGGAGCAGTTTGCATGTACAGTAAGAACACTGCCTGAAGAACAGAATGAACCTGATGCTGCATTTTCACTGTGCCACACCCACTCAGCAATAACCCTTTGGACCTGGTGGGGGAGAGGAAGAAAGAGGGTAGAACCTTAAAAAGAGACCTTGAACTGGAATGGGTCTCTTGTCAGGGCTTGAATTCAATTTTGTTGTTGGTAGTATCTTGATTTATTTTCAGTAGGATAAAGAATTATCAATAATTTATTTAACAGATTTTTTTTTTTAAAGTTAACAGCTTTTAAATTCTTTCTTTTTTAAAGCTATTTATTTGGAAGATTTCTGGAGAAATATCTCACTAATTTAGATTTAAGAATGTGAAGGTTTTTAAATTATTTTTGATAGTGTGTATGTTACATGTGGGGAAGAGCCACGGTAACAGTAACTAGTCTGGACTCTTAAATTTGATATTCAGGTTAAAGTCTTAAACAGGGATTTGATGCATTAATTATTTTAAATTAAGATGTATATGAAAATCATTTTATTTTATATATTTCATGTGTTTTTTATAAGCTATTAGCTTCGCTTTTGCTAACATCCAAGGTGCATACTGTTATCCAGGTTGATTCCCTTATGCCCCACCTTCCCTCTGCAAACCCCCCCTCCCCAACATTTTGAGATGACCCAACAAAACTCTTCTCTTTGCAGGGAAATACTTTCATAGCCAACATTTAAGAGCACCATAAAATATTCCTTGTTTCTCATTTCCTTTGACATTGTGGTTTTCTTCTAAATGTGAAAAATAGGCTTGTTGCATTTTCATTTCTTCTGATATCTGGGTCCCAAAGAGAACAGCTTTAATATAATTTTCCTACTTACAGGGAAAATATAAGTTTGGTTAAAATGTCATGTTTGTAGTTTTTCCAAAAATATTTATAATTACAGAGGGCCTTTTCCATATTGCTGGTGTTGGAAGACAATATCAGCACCTGCCACAGAAGTTATATCTTACCAGGCTTTTATTCTCTAAATCTCATTTGTTGAGAAGTAAGATTTGATTTAGGATCTTCAGATCTACATAATAAGCCGTAATACAATAGGATTATACTATATTAAGTTGTATAGAAGCAAGCATGTCTTTGTATGTGAGTGTGTTTTCTTTTTTTCTTAATCGTCTAAAGAATTATTTCAGATACAGATTTTGAGTAAAATGGGTGCTCTTTGCAGTTTCTTCTCTTGATTAATAGCATATTGAGGCTAAGTGTCTTGATTAAACTTTAAGGTAATCATTTATCTCCTTTATGTACAATTTTTACTAAATTCAAATTTTCAGTTGCTTATAATAGTTTCTAGACTCCCCCTTTCCCTCCTTGTGGTATGAAAATAAATGGATGCTGAGGGCCTGACAGTATCACATTTTGCAAATTTCTACAAAGACAGTATAGGCAAATAAGATGAAATTTATTTTTATGGAGAAATAAGGCCTATATGAATTTATCTTTTTAACTCAGCAAGGTAGCTGGACTTCTGCTTCTGTATTAAGTATTAAGTTGCTAAGAAAAAAGTCTGTACCATTATCTTTCATAGTTGCATTCAAAATATGTATTCCCAAAGAAATATTTCCTACTCTGTCTCCATTATATTTCATGGGATAACTATATAGTTAGGAATTTGCCTTTTGGGGCCAGATTATCTGGACCAAAGCCTCAATCTTATTTGGGTGTCAGGAAGAATTTTTATGGAAATCCTCATATCTATAGACAGCCTTCTTAACCTCTGTCTATGCTATGCCATAACTAGTGGAGAGATGGGTGTAGTCAGCTGGTCATTGCATCTTAAGATGCAAAAATCTGGGTTTGACTGATTCCCTCACCTTCCCACAATATATCACTGTGATGTCTTAGTCTTTTGTTATAGCATTAGACCACACATTTTATTTTGGGTTAAGAAATAAGAATGTTAATTTCTTTTTCCAGTTACATCATGATTTGGATTTTTTTTTTACCATGTTTTCATAACTAAATATTTAATTACTTTTTTTAGCCATAAAAATTACAACTTAATTTATTTTTATGAATTAAAATTGTGGCCAGTATCCACCCTGTGTCCTTAGGCTGATGAACACTAATTTTGAGTAGCCAGTAAATGGAATTTTTAAGTGACAGTACTGTGGATTCATTTTTGTCAGTTTTAGCTCATTAAGTTAAAAAAACTTTTATCAAATTAATATAACCACTATAAAAGAATGCATGTCTCTTTTTTTGAATTGATAATAATTCAGCCACCCAACCAGATATAAGTCAAATCTCTTATATAAATCTCTCTAGCTGTGATTTGTCCCTTTATCTTGTGGAAATGGCTGGTCTTTGAGGTGACTACTGCCAGGATCTGGGCTCAGCAGTAATAGGTAATCTCTGTCTTTCCTTTAGTCTCATTTTTAAGTAGTACACCACAGCCTAGACAAGAAGGCAGCAACTATAGCAGTTAGTTATTTGTAAGCAAATAAAATGTAAAATTGAGAATTAATGATTTAACATACGCAACTTTAATAGTAGTGGTTTTTCTGTATTAATTTAATTAAGTAACCCTTAACCTGGGATCTACTGTACTGTAATTTACAACATTATGTAATACTATACTCCCCAGTATTAGTGAATGAAATAACAGTATAAAACTGGCAGCTTATAGTTCAATATCTTTGGAATACATTGAAATTTATAAATACCAGTTCATTTTTGAAGCATACATAATTGAACATTCTACTGAAATCACAAACTCAGAGGAAACTAGTCCATCTATATTACTAGTTAAGTATTTAGCCTGAATACCATTCTGTGTTTTAATAATACTAATTAATACCATTTCAATGTATTTTACTGTTATTTATTCAGATAAGATCAGCGGGTATTTATCAGACATTTACTGTGTGCCCAGCACTAGTTAGTACTGTAGGGGACTCTCAAGTTGTAGTTTTTCTCTACCTATAAAGGTGTCTTCTCTAGGATGTTAGTATTATTTTCACTTGTAGGCAAACTTGAACAGAAGATGGCCCACTCATAAACAAAACTCAGCAACCAGTATAATTTTAGTATCAATTGAGGTGTACAACTGAGAAGTGAAGTTTAAAAAAGAAAGACCTACTTTTTAAAATTTAAGAAATATTTCAGAAGTTAGTAATTTATAGCCATACAAGAATGTGGTATAGCAGGGAAAGAAACAAAAGATCCATGTTATTGTCTAAATTCTGCTACTTACATGTCAACTCTATGACCCTGAATATGTACATTATTCTGAGTCTTATTCGTAAGTTTGGATTAAAATACTTAGGATAATCAGTGAAAAGAAAAAGCATATAGAAAAGCATTCCTTAATCTGTTAGCATTCATACATCAGTTACAACTGATAATGAATGCACCTTTATTATACAGTTTTAAGTGAACACTGCTATTATTCATACAAAATATATACCCAGGGCATGCTACCTAAAAAAAATCTGAAAAAAAGATCCCCAACAAGGTGCTGAATTTAAAGTCAGGTCATAGTTGAGGTGAGAGAAAAAGAAATGAGCTAGTTTACAGATGCAAGGGTGAGAATGTTTTATTAATTCCATGATAATGATGTAGCATAATTGAAAGCTAACTTTAGTTTTTTGTCAAAGTGGAATTAGATAGTAAGATTTGGCATACTCTTCAGGTATTAAAAAAAGATAAAATAAGTAATGAAATTAAAATGATTAAAATTAAGTGATTAGAAAGGTGAGATTCCACAAAAACAGTTCTGGGTTGGATAACAATAGCCTGTAGAGAGAGAGAGAGGTCCCTGGACTAGTACAGAAAGGAGATTCAACTGATTCAGTAGTGGTTAAGACCAGTTCCCAAGAGTTGATGAGAAGGATTGTATACTGTAGTGGGCTGTTGTTAGAAATAAGTGTTACAGAAAATGTGTATTTTTAGCTTTTACGTGGAGAGATAAGGTACTTCATAATGTAAAGTATCTAAATACCTTTCAAAAATTCATCTTTCTCAAACTAATTGCTCCCTGTGTTCAAAATCTTGCCTTGCATGTGCAAAGTCCTGAGTTCCATCCCTAGCACCACAAAAAGAAAGCATGAAGAGCTGAGGTTTGCCAGACTGTTGCTGGTGTTCTACACCTTCATCTGAAGCATCTCAATGTTGGGCACCACAGCTTTAGTCTAGGAAAGCCAATCACTGAGCGTGACCGGTGTAACCTATGTAGGACAAGGGACACACAGTGGATTTGGAACCTCTGATACCTTGCTTCCTTAAACAGACCCCGTTCTGTGACACTGCAGCCTCTGTTTTATGGATGGTGTCCATATGCTTCCTTGAGGCTAGGTTAAAAGAAAAAAAGAAGAATTAATATAGTCACTAAATTGCTGTTGAACATAATTAACCTTAATACCATAGCCTTATTATAAACCTGTCCCCTATTTTGTCAGTGTTTATGCCATAAAAAACAAATATTTGATATACTTTCCATAAACACTTTTTAAAAAATTGAGGTTGTTAAGAAGCAAATGTCTTTTTCGAGAGCAATTGGCTTATTGTCACTGACTGTAGTTTTACTCTTCTATAGTAATTGTTCCTCTTTACTGAGGAGGAGCAAATAACACTCACTTGAGATACTCTTAGGTTCTTCCTGTCACTCTTGGTGCCCCTTCTAGTGTCTTAAGGCTTTGTCTTAACAATTGTAGCATTACCTTTTTGTTAAAACCTTTTAAAAACTGTATTCAGTGATTCTTCCAACAGATTTGTCTGCTCTGCACTATTTCATTATTGAAACCCTGGCTACCACGTAGCCCTTGACCTCCAAGTAGTGTACCTATGCAAGACCTGTGACATTCTGGATTCACTTTTATGATAGCAGTCATAAAATGCAACAGTTTTTTTTTTCTTGTCATTTCCTTTTCAAAATGTCAGCTATTTTGCCTCCACATTTTTCACCAAAACAATTGTAAGTGCTAGAATATATACTATTTTTCAGAAATAAAATAATCCAGACATATGCTTATATTTTCTTTGGTGGATTGGGTTGGTTCAGAATGCCAGCATTAACTGTAGAGTTGATTCCTTGTCTAGAATCATTTCTTCCCTCTAAGATTCATAAATTAGATTTTGTTTTATAAAACATGCATATAGCTTACACATTATAGTCAGGGACCTGAGGTGTAACTTCCTAAGTGAAACCCAAGGTTATTTTATCTTGCAAAAGAAACCTAAGCCAAACTAAGGGCCTTATAGTTTATGGTTAGACTGAATCAAATGCTATAACCTCAGTTTTTCCAAAAACAGCTTCTGACTGCACAAGCAAGTCGTGCAGTTATTAGGTATGAAATAGCACTGATCAGGAAATGCACGTGCATCCTCGCAGACTGTATTTCCTTTGGAAAAGACTTTTCTACTTTTAAAATAATTAAGCCATAACAGTTTCATGCTGTGGAATGGATGAAAAGGTTCATTTTAAAAGATTATATAAGATGAATTTTCACATTTATTGTGAGATACTAACTTTGCCAGTGTGTCAGCAAGTTTTCTTTTGGGAGTGTTGGAGGGTGATGTGGGGAGGGGTAGTACTGGTTTTAGGGATTTTAACTCTGTGACATTTAAAAACAGGACAGTTGTTGGCTATGGTACTTACTAGTTTTGTAGTAATGTTTTGCTAGCCTGTCTGACTTTACTTACTGGTTTTTACGCCAACTGTCCCAGGTGACTGTTACTCTGCTTGTTTGGGGTGTGTGCAGAGTAGTTTCTCATCTGTGTGTAGGCAACCAGTGTGTGTGCACATGTGTGTCCTTTGAATACAGAAGCACACTGTGTGACAATGGAATGGGGTGTGGCTGGGAGTGGGATGCGAAGCTTTAAGAGCATTTGTTTTTATTCAGAACAGTATTTCCCATCTTTTGCCTGCAGGCAGGGAAAGTGTACAGTATTTATTTTGTTTCTCTTTTACTCTGAATTTGTAAGTCTTTAAGTAGCTTACATTATTATTATAGGGGAAGACAAGTGACTTGCTTAAAGTTGTATTTGGTATTCTTTCTGATTCTGTATTTTAAAATATTGAAATTAAAATTGTATTTCTTCTGTTTGGATTTTTTTTTTAGCACTCAGTGTATTTTTTTGTTCATTTTGTTTGAAAGTATAAATATTGAAAGTTGTATAAAATGTGTCTCTGAAAGAAAAAAAATCTGAATTCTATATCCACTCTGACGTCTGTTCCCTTTCTCTGCTTATTGGACACGAGAGTGTGGAAAGCTGGAGTTCTTTACTCTTTCTCAGAATTTAAATGTGAAAAGTAATGTGTCCTATTATTTTATCAGGGGTATTGCTGATGACAGAATGATGGATGAAAACAAGGAAAAAAATGTAAAGAGGGTACTTGGCAAGGTGAGGCTCCCTGGTGAGAGTAGATGTAGGCACCTATCAATGAGTTATTTTTTAAATTAAAAACAAAATTTAATTTTCTTTTTTGGATTTTTGAGACAGGGTCTCCCTGTAGCCCCAGCTGGCCCAGAACTCGTAGACCACACTGGACTTGATCTCAGAGATCCTTCTGCCTCTGTCTCCTAAATGCTGGGATTAAAGACCTTTACCATGCCTGGCCTATATTTTATTTTTATTTTATGTATATAAGTGCATCTCGTGCGTGTGTGTGTGTGTGTATGCAGTGCCTGCAGAGGTCAGAAGACATTGGATCCTTTGGAACGGGTATGACCCTTGTTAGCTGCTGTGTGGGTTCTGGGAATCCAATCCAGCTCCTTTACAAGAGCAGCCAGTGCTCATAACTGCTGAGACATCTCTCCAGCCCTTATGGATAAGCCTTTAAGAGTACTCACTGTCCCTATCTGGGTACCCCACAGATTCACTACCCTCCCACAGTATGCCAATCACTGTTGTAGCACAAGTGCTACAGGAGTTGCAAAACCAAGCCTGGGCCTTAGGGAGCTTGTGTGAGACGGAAAAGTGAAAGAAAAGTGAGGCCCAACTGCCTAGCTAAGGGAATTGTGTAAGATGTGACCTGGAGATGCTGAAAACAATGGTGTTCTTAGCACTGAACTCACCTTATGGTAGAGAAGGGTAGACTCTGAACAGGCAGTGGATGAGTGACAATTGTATGAAACATGAACCCAGTAAGTGTTTTCAAAGTTGAGAACTAGAGGATGAGCAGAGGCCTTGCTCTCCAGACAGGCCATGGTCGTGATGGTTGGTATGATAGCTCCTTCTTTCTGCATGGAAGCCTGCTTCTCCACTGATTTCTGCTCTTCAGCTCCTAAAGTGGGTCAGCCCACATAGGGAAGGCAGAAGCAAAGGCCCACCTCCTAGAGTCTTGCCATTCACCTCATCTCCAGCAACTCCTAATGTCTCCTCCCTTCCTCATCCAGGCTCTTCCCAGTCTCTGTCCCCAAAATATCTCCCACTTTTTGTTTTTATTTTGAGACAAGAGTCTCCCTGTAGACCAGGCTGACTTTGATCTCACAGAGATCCACCTTCCTGTGTCTCCAGGGTGCTAGGATTAAAGATATGTACCACCACATCTGGCTTATAAGCTTTTTTTAAAAAGGTTTGTTAGCCAGGCATAGTGGTACATTGCTAGGTACCGGTTGGCCTAGAACTCACTATGAGGACCAGGCTGACCTTGATACCACAAAGATCCACCTTCCTATGCCTCCTGAGTGCTGGGATTAAAGGCATGTACCACTATGCCCGGCTAACCTTTTTAAAAGGTTCTTCTCAGCTTCTATCAGGAAAAGGAGGCAGCATGTAACTGATGAAGTTTCTTCATTTCTCTGTAGAGTGAGGCCGGGAACCTTGCTCTTACTAGGTACTTTGGGTTATTGCTAACCTCGTAGGCCCTCTATACAAGTCACTGAGAAGTTCCCTTTGTGTCCTTGTTGAACATTGGGATCAGATGAGAAAAAGCAAGACTTTTATTTGAAACTATCCTTTTGATCTTGTGAGACTCTTCATTCTATCCTTGTGGATTCAAGGACTAAGAACCCAGAATGAAACCAGTTACATGGGTTGAATACTACTTACGTTATGTTCTAACTGATCTTGGACAAGTTAAATAATTTTTCCAGGCCTCAGTTTGTTCTTTTGTGACATACTTTGTACCTCACTGGATTATAGAAGGTATTAAGTGAAAACAAAGCAGTTAGGACAGTCAGGCTCTGGTCATTAGCCATCAGAACAGTTTCCAAAAAGGGGAGTGGCAGTGGTACATTTCTTGCCTTGTATATGTAAAGTCCTGTACTCCCAAACTGTCTGTACATACACAAACACATATTCATACAATATTTAAAACAGTTTCCTTGGATTTTGAGTTGAGTTGTTGTGCCACCCAAGATTGATCAGGTGCCATCTAGTATGCCTTTCTGAGATGCTACCATGATTATGAACAAAACTAGACCCATACAGGACAGGAAAGGGATGACAACTACCTGAAGAATTAGGGTAAGGAGCAGGAAACCTGAGCTGAAACAAATCCTGGAAATATGCACAAGTCCTGAGACATAGGCTAGGCATCGTGAAATTTATTCCAGTGTCTGGAATACTGTACACTAGGTTACACTAGGTTGTTCATAGAGGCTAGTTTCTTCTGGCTGGAACAAATGATCTTTGAGCTTGTCAGTTTTCACACACTTTCATTTTTGGATTCTTTAACAATTATTTTTTAAAATGTTTATAAGTGTATTGCCTGCATGTATGTAAGTGCACCTGTATCATGGAATGCCCATGGAGATCAGAAGAGGGCATTGAATCCCCTGGAACTGGAGTTACAGGCGGTTGTTAGCCACCATGTGGGTGCCAGGAACTGAAACCTGTGTCTTCTGGAAGAGCAGCCAGTGCTCCTAACTGCTGAGACATCTCTCTAGCTCTCATTTTTGAATGTTTAAGCTCAAATAACATACCAATTTTGGAATCTTTGGACTGGTCCCAAGACACAGTATTCACACCATCATACATGTACACAGCCCATGGAAGTTCTGCTCTTGCCCGTGTCACAGGCAGTCTGTGGAAGGGAGCAGGTCAGGCTGACATCAACATAGGAAAGCCTAAGGCTCCACAGGGAAGCCCTCCTTCCCCCACCTCTCTGTTTTTTATGTGCTTGCACTGCTCACTCTGTTGTTTTTCATGTTTGTCTGTTTTCATGTTTCCTGCCAGCCTGAATTTAAGGCCTGGGCTCTGAACTATCGATCATTAGTACTTCTTGAAGAATTTGACCCTAAATCTCACTAAAGATACATTGAATAAACACATAGGCAAACAGGTTCCTTGTTATCTTGACCCTGTCCCCCATGCACAAGTGATTTAGTCCTCTTTATGGATTGCCAGCACCAGCTACATCCTCACTTCAGCTCTCATTGAAGCTCTTGGGACCAAGACCAAACTCCTCAATGTAGTATATTAGAAGTATATAAGGATACAGGGAGAGAAAACCCTAAACACTTACAGATAGACTGGAAATAACAGGTTCTCCAGGACCAGAAGACTTCATAGAGCTGTCAAGGACCTGGATCTGACTGACTGACATGTTAGCGTCAATATGTGGTTCTCACCTCATGACCCAAGATGACAGCTTGCTTCTCCAGCTGGCGGGAGGAGGGGTAAGCATATCATTCCCCTCCCCTCCGTTCCCTTCCTGTTGTTTCCTTCCTGGAATATACGTGTAAAATGTGTGTGCTGGCATATTTATGTTCCATACATTTTGAGGTAATTACTGGGTTTTTTCCCCCCAAGTTTGCTACTCTCTCCTCAATTATGTAAGAATAACATTGAGAACTGGGAACAAAAATATCGCTACTTTTAATATTTGTCATTGCAGGACTGGGGATATAGTTCAGTTGATAGAATGATTGCTTAGCACGTATGAAGCCACAAGAGTGGCTGTCACCAGTCTGGCGGTAATCCCAGAATTTGGGAGATGGAGGCAGAAGGATCATAAGTTCAAGGTCATCCTCAGCAAGTTCAAGGCTAGCCTGGACTCCATGAAACCCTTTCTCAAATACAGACACACCTCACTACAGCATCAACTTCCTCTGAAGCTTCACTGGACGTCTGCCTCACATCCTTTATTGAGGACCCAACCCTTGGTAGCTGCTTCCTATTGATTCAGTTCTCTGAATGATGTGTACCAGTTGCTGACAGTACCTCTGGGTAGTAACACTTACACATATTTAAACCAGGTCTCCACCTAGATCTTTATGATACCACTGTGCACTAGAAATGGTTTCACCACAGCAGGGATGAGCTGGGAAAGGCCATACTTACTGCTCATCCCTTAGCTTCCCACATGCTACACACAAAGCTAAACACACCAATAGGTATAGGTTTAGGCATTGAAAGGAGCTAGTAAACATTTTCTAATTTCTCAAAGATAATTATTCCAGGGGCTAGAGTGATGACTCAATGGTTATGAGCACTGACTGTTCTTGTAGAGGATCTGGCTTCAGCGCCCAGCACCCACTGTTCTTAATTCCAGTTCCAGAGGATTTGATGCCCTATTCTGGCTTCCATGGACATTGTATACACATGGAGGGTACGTTTGACATATGCAGGCAAAATATATACACATAAAAATCTTTTAAAAATAAGCCAAAGCTGGGGATAGAGGTGCACACCTTTAATCCCACCACTCAGGAGGCAGAGGCAGGTGGGTTTCTGTGAGATTGAGGCCAGCCTGGTCTACACAGCAAGTTCCAGGCCAGCTGGGGCTACAGGGAGAGTCTGAGTCAAAAAGTAAAATGAAATAAAATTTTAAAAATTAAAAAAAATTACAATTATTCCTCACAAACTAAGGGAAAATTAATCATCTTCAGGAATATTTCATTTTTTTGGCCTTGCTTCTATTTCAGGATCCTCTCTCCACTTTGCCTAAGAAGAGATTTTTTTCTTAAGCCTAGCATCTGTGGAGGTATCTAGGAAGGTGCAGGTGGCATCCTCAAGTTGAGAAATTACAGAATTTAATAAAAGAACTATTTACAATAACAAAAGGAGGTGTTCAGGCATCCTGGGACTGGTAGCAAAGACACGGAGCCACTACCACTAGAGAAGGAAGAAGTTTCCAGAATGTACAGAAACTGTGACTTTCAATGCAATGTCACAACTATACAAGGAAAGCCAGGCACTACTGTGTCTCATCCTCACTCTGGCTTGCTGACCCCGTTCCTGGAGTACTCTCTGCAAGCTGGATAGCTAGGGAGTGCTCTTGATCCCGCACAGGGGTCAGGCTTTGGGAGCACAGTGAGCTGCAAGGGAACAGAAAATAGGGCCAAATAGAAATGAGCCCGCTGCTCTAAAATCTCCATGCTCACCTTTTTGGAAAGCCTGCTGTTGTACAGAGGACAACTTTACCTCAAGGTACAGCCTTCAGTAGTGTATAGGAACTGGTAGTAGTTATTCCCCAAATCTGAGCCATTCAGTGAAGAAGAAGAATATTGGGGGCCCAGGGTAGAGAGTGTGAAGATAGACTGTGCAGCCTGTAAACGGGTAAGACTTGGACATTCACAAGTCTGACTCTTTCCCAGCTCTTGCCAGTGTAAGGCCCCAGTGTGCCTCTTCTTTTTTGTTTAGGGGGTAACTACTTGGATGAGTTTGACCAGCTGCTCAATGTAGTTTTGGAAGTCAAAAGTGTGAGATCAGTGTCAGCAAGTACATTAGTTATTGTCTTGTGACAAAATACCTGACAAGGAATGGTGGGCATGTTTTGCTCACAGTTTGCAGGTAACATTCTATCATGGCAGGAGCTTGAGGCAGCTGGTTCCATTGTGTCCTGTGGTGGTTTGAGTGAGAAACGTGCCCCACAGGCTCAGATATTTGAGCACTTGGTCCCAGCTAGTGGTGCTTTGTGGGGGAGTTCATGGAACCTTTAGTAGATGCAGGCTTGCCGTGGAAGCACATCACTGGAGACAGACTGAGAGTTCATAGCCTTGCCCCACCCCCTTCCATTTGCTCTTTTGCTTTATGTTTAAGGTTAAACTATGAACTCTAAGCTTCCTGTTCCAGTTGCTATGCCTCCCTGCTATAATGGACTTTTACTCCTTTGGAACCATAACCAAAATAAACTCATATTTCTGAGTCACTTTTAGTCATGGTATTTTTATCAGAGTAGCAGAAAAGTAATTAACACAGAAACTGATAACAGAGAGTGGGCCGTTGATGTAAAGAACCTGACCATGTGTTTTTGAGCAATGTGGAAAACTTTGGAACTTTGGACTGGAACAGCTGTTGAATGCTGTAAACTGAGCTTAATGGGCCTTTCTAATAGGAGCCTGGAAGACAGTAGTACTGAGAATACTGTGGAATTTAGAGCCTGGCTCAGGAGGCTTCAGGAAGAGAGGGAAGCAAGAACTTACACAGCAACTGGACCAGAGGCCATTCCTGTGATATTTTCATAAAGAATCTGGCCATCTCCTGCCCTGTTCTAAGAACTTGCCTGAGGCTAACTTAAAACATAACGGACTCATTTCTTTGCTGGAGGAAATTTCAAGACAGCATATTAAAATCTGTGGCATGGTTATTATTGATACTGTTTAAGCAGGTCTACAATGAAAAACTTTGTGAGGCAGAAAAAAATACAAAATGTACAATTGGAGAGAGTACTAGGCAGCTTAATGTTGCAGTGAAGGCATGTACTGGAAGAGAGGCTGTAATTGTTAAGGAGATTACCACAATTAAGGAGAGGCTTCCTGCTCTACACTGGAGCAACCCTCTCAGTAAGACCACACCCAATTAAGCTTCAAACTCCTGAGAGTGTATTCCTTACTTTTTTGTTGCTGTGATAAACTGTTCTAACCAAGGGAACTTATAAAAGGAAAAGTTTATTTGAGCTTAAGGTTCCAGGGGAATTAAGAGTCCACAAGGCAGGGAGGCCTGGTGGCAGGAGGTGCAGAGGCACACATCTTCAAGCAGGCACAGGAAGCAGAGAGGAAAAGGAAAACCAAGAACTCTCTAAGCCCTCCCCAGAGTGACATGCTTCCTCCCGCAAGGCCACTACTTCTAAGATCTCTCAATACAGCACCACCAAGCAGGGACAAAATGTCCAAATACTTGGAGGCTGTGGGAGACACTCTCATTCAAACCACCACAGAGAGACTCCTAGAAAGCAATTGCTTCAACGTAAAAACACTACTGTACATGTAATTCAAGGAGTGAGGATTCATCCCAAGCTGGCCATATAACATGGCAGTGTTACTCAGATGGTACTGAATTTGGAGGCATGAAAGATGCAAGAGTGGGGGTTCTGGAGTCTTCCTCCACAGGTTTAGAGAGCTGCTGGGGCCAGGAAATGTGTGCCAGTGCTAGAGTCGCTCCTGGAAGGCCCTGGGAAAGCAAGGAGGCCTTGAGAGGCTACTGCATGAAGCTGTGAAAGGGAAGCCTGGGTTACAGTGGAGACCCCAAAATGTTGGCAATGCCAGAGTCCTTGGTTGTCTGCCAAAGAGAATTGCATATGGGGATTGGAGCCAGCCCAAGAGAGAGATGCATGCCCTGGGCAGCAAAGCTGGAGGAATGGAGCCATTGAAGGCCTTTCAAACTAAAGTCCCTTTCAGACAAGGCACATGGAGCTACAGAATGCAGTGTTTTTCCTGCTGGGTATCCGTCTTACTTTGGCCCAATATTTCTTCACTATGCTCCCTTTCCTCCCTATTGGAATGGGAATATATATTGTTGCGGTTGTATGTTGGAAAAATATCATTTATTTTTTATTTTATAGAGGATGTGGGTCATAGTTAAGAGATTGCCTCAAGTCTCAAAAGAGACCTTGGACTTCTCTTTTTGAACAGTATTGAAACTGGAAGACTGTAGAGACTTTAAAAAAAAACATTTTTATTTTATGTATAATGAACGTTATGCCTGCATGTATGTAAGTGTTCCCATGTTGTGCAGTGTCTGTGGAGGTCAGAAGAGGGTGTCAGATCCCTAGGAACTGGAGTTACAGATGGTTGTTAGCTGTCATATGAATACTGAGACTCGAACCTGGGTCCTCTGCAAGAGCAGCCAGTGCTCTAACACTAAGCCATCTCTCCAGCTATATGATGGACTCTCATCACTGTGGAATTATGAGCCCAAATATACTCCTTCATTCTGTAAGTCAGCCTTGGTCATACTATTTTAATCACAACAACAGAAAAGTAACAAATATACATCCATAGTAGGAAGCAAAGAACAATGAATGCCTTTGCTCAACTCTCTCCTTTACATTCAGCCCTTGACCCCAGCTCATGGGATGGTACTGCCCACATTAGGGTGAGTCTTCAGGGAATCTTTCACAGATATGCCCAGAGGTTTGTTTCCATGGTGATCCTAAATCCCATCAAAATTAATCATTATAGCAGGACTGGTGACTTTGGATGGTCCTGAGGAAAGAATCCATTCTGCTTGGCTTGTAGATGGCTATCTATGTGTTCACATCATCTTTCCTCTGTACTTGTCCATATCTAAATTAACTCTCATAAGGATACCCATCAGATTAAGGCCCAGCCTAATTAACTCATTTAATTACCTAAAGACCTTATCAAATATAGTCACATTCTGAGGAACTATGGCTTAGAATTTCAACATGTATGGTAGTGTTCTAGACTGAAAGTTTTTCTTACTGCTATATGATCAGTAAAGACTCCTGACCACAGTAGTGGTGAACACTGAATGAAGGATGGGACTCTTTACAGAGCCATTAGCCTGCCTATGACCCTTAGGATGACCACTTTCCTTAAGCCAAATGAAATTTGGAATCAGAGATTCTAGCCCAACTCATTTCCAGAGAAAATCCCCACAAATTAATGCTTTTGGCTTTACCTGGGTTTTAGGATTATGGGTGACATGTTACTGTCAATCCTTCTGCAGATATTTACTGGATATTAAGCACTGGGCTACATAGGTTCTTAGTGGGCAACAGGAACAAGGCTGGTTCTATTCCGGCAGAGCTAAGGAAATATACAATATATTTTGCAGTAGTACTAAAGTCTGGTCTTGGGACTCATATACTGTCTTATGCCTGCCATGAGGCTCTGGTCAGCAACCCATACTTCCTTGTCCCCCTGTGGGATTTTCTCTACTGTCAATAATGTTCTTATGACCATAGAATATGCATTAGCTACTTTTTCCTATGCCTGGCTGTCATTGGGTCACCTGTCTCTATGCCCATCTGTAGGCCTTGTTTCTAAGGCCTGAATCAAGACCCTTCAGAGGGCCACCCTCAGCCTCTGTAGCCATTTTTCCCATTTGCAGGTAAGAAGAGCCAAAGGGGGCTTTACCTTTGTCCTTTTGCCTTCCCTCTTTCAGACCTTAACAATGCTTTGTAATGTCCAGAACAGGGCCTGTTGGTAAAAATGCAGCCTCACATTTGAAATCAAATGAAGTGGCTGCTGGTGTAGCTCAGTGATGTAGCATTTGCCCACTATGTGTGAGGTCAACCTCTAGCACACACAGACCTCCACCCCTTGGCTACATACACAAGTTATTTAAAATAATGACCCAATGAGGAGTGTGGCTTTATGACACCAGAAAGATTTAAGGTTCTACTTCATGACTCTTCAGCTAAAAACCCAAGAATCTTAAGGGCATTTTGGACATGCAGGCCAAAGTAGAGAAAGACTCGTCTTATTAGAGATGGTTGTGGATGTGACTTTTGTCTAATGGACAATTCCAACTGTGTATAATTCCATGCACAGTAAACTCACAAAACTGGAAAGGAAAAGAAAGGAAAGGATCTAGTTGTAGAACTAAAAGTCTCTGACTCCCAAGTTCCTATGGGAGGAAGTCTGAGAAAGTTACCTGCGTGCTAACGTGAGCCATTTCTTAGAGGATAGGATAACTGAGGGCAGAACCATGTGCCGTGAAAAATGGAGTAACTTGATAAACACATCACAGTGGGTTTGTTCTCAGCCATCAGCATACTCTATAAAGATGCTCAGGGAGGCTTCAAAATGATGAGGGGGAGGTTGAGAGAGTCTGAAGGAATCAGGCCCCTGCTGAATGCAGCCGGAGAACATGGGTCATGAAAGCCCAGTGTTGAACTATTTTAGGAAGGGATAAGCAACCCCATCGAGTGCTATCAAGAGACTAAAAGAGAACAGGAATGTCGATTGCTTCACAGTCATCCCCAAACTTGGTAGCTAATAACAATTTGTTCTTTGGGGGTCTGTGAGCCGACAGGGCTCGTCTGCGTAGTTCTTCATGAAAGGAGTTTTTATTTTGACAGATCTCTAGAACAGGAAGCACAGCATGCCACTCAGGACTACACAGGTACACACAAGTGTAGGTCAGGAAGCAGATGGGAAGAGGAAGAGTGGACAAGAGCAGTTATTATGAGTTCTATGAGAAAGAACCATCATTGAAGGGTAAGCAAGTTTAGGGTAAGATAACTGGAATAATATCAGTAGCGGGTGGGATATATAGAGACTCTCTGTTTGTCCAAAACCTGGACCTGGGGCGATTAGAGAAGGGAGACAAAGGCCGAGGAGCCGAGAGTGTGTGAGCCTAAAAGGTGGTTGTAGGTGTGTGCTCTTGGTTAGTTTGTACACGAAAGGTGCACCCACCTGTGAACTGTTCGCTATTAGCCCTTCCATCCAAAATCAGCAAGACTGTCAACGCATCAAGTAGAGAAACTAGAAAATGTGATTGTTATATTTTATAAATTCTTTTCATTTCTATAAGTTAAAAATAATAATGACCTCTCCTTTCTTGGTATTAGTAATTTTAGTCTTTTTGTTGTCAGTACAGGTAAAGATTTGTTAATTTCTAAGAAATTTTGTCAAGTAAGCTTTGATTTAATTGATTACTGGTTAATATTATTTTTCTATTTGTTGTATTTCTATTCTAATCTGTATTATTTATTTTTGGATATTTTTCTAGTTTCTAAGGTAGTATATTAGGGTATTAATTTGAGATCTTTTTTCTTTCTTAAAAAAAGATTTTTGTGTATGTGCCTATGTAAGTTTATGTGCAACACATGCATGCAGATTCCTGTGGAGGTCAGAGGGCATTAAGTCCCCTGGAACTGGAGTTACAGGCAGTTGTAAGCCATCTGATATGGATGCTGGGAACCTAACCCAGGTCCTCAGCAAGAGAAGAATGTGCTCTAGGCAATGAGCCATCTCTCCAGCCCCAATTTGAGATCTTTTTCAATATAGGCATTGTCAGCCAAAATTTTCCTCCAAACACTCTTTTCACTACACATCATAAGTGTGTTTTTATATTTATTCATGTCAAAGTCTGTTTCATTTGTGCATTTTCTTTTGATTTATTCCTTAGGAACATGCTGCATAATTTCCAACATTTACATCTGTCACTGATTTCTAATTGAATTCCAGTATGGTCAGAGAATAATATACTTTACATGATTTGTAATTATTGCACTTGTAAGTTGTAATATTTGTGATTACTGTCTTTAAATTCAAATGGAAGGAAGAGTTGCAAACTTTTCGTTTACCACAGTTACTTTTACTGGTGCTTTTTATTTCTTCATGAGAATTGTATTATTGCTCAGTGTCCTTTACCTTCAGCCCAAAGACTCCCTTTTAGTATTTGGTTTACTCCTAGCAACTAACTCAGTCAGGTTTTATCTGGGAATGCCTTCATTTAAACTTTATGTTTCAAAGGCAGTTTTTCTGAATATAGAATCCTTGGTTGGGTTTTTTTCCTTTTTTCTTCTCTTGACACTTTGAACATGTCATCCCATTACTTCCTTCTAATACAGTTTCTGATAAGAAATCAGCTATTACTCTTACTGTGACATCCCTGTACACGATGAATTAGGTGCTTCTCTTTTACTGCTTTTGAGATTGTGGTCTTTCCAGTCTGATCAGGATGCATTGAGCTAAGGATCTTCTTGAGTTTATCTTCTTTGAACTCATTGACTTCTTGGATCCGTAATGGTCTCCATCAAATTTGGGAGGAATTAGCCATCATTTCTTCAAATATTCTTTCTTCCCTTTTCTTTCCCGTTGTGCATATGTTAGTACAACTGACGGTTTGCTCATTTTTTCTTCATTCTTTTTCCGTGTTGTCCCTTAAACCAGATAATCTCAATTGACCTATCTTCAAGTTTTCTGATTCTTTCTTCGGTCTGCTCAAATCTACTCTTGAATATTAATGAACTTTTCAGTTCAATCGTTGCACTTTTTCGCTCCAGAATTGCCCTAAATTCTCAATTCCTTTTTATAATTTCTGTTTCTTTATTGCTATTCTGTTTGGTGAGACATCATTCTCATACTTTCATTTTGTAGTTTGAGTTCTTTGAACATTTCTATGACAGCTAAATTAAAGTATCTGTCTGCAAAATCTAACAGTTGGGCTTCATGAGATGTTGTTTCTATTACTTGTTTTTACTTCCTTTGTGTGGGTCACACATTGTTTCTTTCAACATCTCACAATGTAATTGAACATGGGCACCTCTAAACAATGTGGCAGCTCCCCAAATCATATTTTTTTCCCCTCTGATTTTGTTATTGCTCTCTGTTGTACTGACTGCTGTTTGTCTAATGACTTTTCCAAGCTAATTCTGTAAAGTGTGTATGTGCACTACTGGTCTCTATTTGATTAGTTTACTATTTGGGACCAGTGTGTGACTACTGGTCTCTATTTGATTAGTTTACGTCTCAGCTAATGACTGGATGGAGATTTCTTTAAACACCCGGAACTAATATGCCTCCTAGTCTCTGTCAAGGAGCTCTATACATACTTTGTTAGATGTTTTCAGTAGTCACTTTGCAAGTATGCACACTTTTTATTTCTGGCTTACACAGAGTCTCAGTGTCAGAGGGAAGAACTTCTTGGGTGTTTCCCGAGCATGTATTCTGTTCTTTGCACATACATGCCCTTCTAGGTTCCTAGAAGTATGCTGGCACTCTTCAAAGTCCTTAATTGTTCAGCATTTTGGTTAGTCTATTTTCCCACAATTGTTATCCACCACCTCAGTCATAATATTAAAATACTGTTCCCTCTTGGGAGGAGGAGGAGTAGTTATGACTTTGCTAGTTCCAATGAGACCACATAAAAACAAGCCTTTTAAGGAGGTCCTCCAGAGTCAAATAATGACTCTTTCTTGGGAATGAGGCTCTGAAAGAGCTCTGCTGTCCTGGCTGCTCCCTTGGTATAGATACTAGGAATGAGAGTTGTCATTTTTCAAGGGTGATACAGAGCTTTATGGGGAGGGGGCTAACACAGGTGAGAATGCTACAGGTCTTGCTGCTCTGACTTGAGATTCAGCTGTTTTTCTTGACTAGATGCTAGAGGAGTTGCTACTTTAATTTCCAGAGCTCTGAAAAGTTTTGCCAGCTCTTTTCATTGCTTTTATGAAAGTACCTCTGCTGCTCTCGCAGAGGACCTTGGTTTGATTTCCAGCACCCATATGGTGGCTATCAAGCATCTGCTAACTCCACTTCCAGGAGATCTAATGCCCTTTTCTGACCTCCGCTGGCACTGCACGACATGGGTGCATTTACATACATGTAGGCAATACTTTCATATATATAAAATAAAAATAATAAACTATTATTTAAAACAATAAAGTATTTTAAAGCCACAAAAGTTAAATGTTTAAATTAATTAAAAATACACAATTAAAAAAATAAAAAACGCAAAGTCCAGGAAAAAACTGCCCTCACTCCATTTCCTGATTTACTTTCATTTGTCCTTGTTACTGTCCAGTCTTTCTTACACTTACTTTTTTACCTTTTTTTGACTGGCGATTGATCCTAGAACTGCATGTTTTATACAGTCTACCACTGAGCTACAGCCTCAGCCCCTCCCCCTTACAGTGAGTATGCGTATGAATGTGCTCACTATCTCCAGAGGTCAGCGTTAGAAGGTGTCATTCCTCAGGAGCTGTCCATCTTATTTAATTTTTTTTATTTATTTGTGTGTGTGTATGAGAGAGAGTGAGAGAGAGAGAGAGAGAGAGAGAGAGAGAGAGAGAGAGAGAGAGAGGTGTAAGTGCGGACATACATACCACGGCATGTATGTGGAGGTCAAAGGACAACTTTTGGGATTCGGTGACTTCCATCCACCTTTAAGTGGGTTCTAGTGATCGAATTTAGGCTGGCAAGATTGTGTAGCAAAGACTTTTATCCTCTAAGCCATCTCGCAGGCCCACACTATTTTTATTTTTTGAGACAGGCCCTCTTACTGGGATCTGGGGCTTGTGGATTAGGCTAGTCCACCCCAAATCCTTTACATTTTTGTAGTAATACTGCCCCTCCCCTGAGGATTGAACCCAGAGTTCATACTCTCAGTTCCCCATTTTTGTAGAATTCTATACTTGGAACTTTATATTAATTTTAAGTTAATTTCATACTATAAGTACTCACCTCCCAAGTTTTCCATTTCTCTGCTTTCTCCTTTTCTAGTACCTCCTATACTCTCCTACAACCAGTTGTTGTCCTTCCATAGCTTCATAGTTTCACCCCGAGCTCATTCAAAAATATCAAACCAGGGCTGGAAAGATGGCTAAGCAGTTAAATCCAGAAGACCTAGGTTTGAATCCCAGTCCGACTCACATGGCAGTTAACAACCGTCCATAGCTTCAGTTCCAGGGGATCTGACACCCTCTTCTGGCCTCTTCCGGCATGCACAACACGGGTGCCGACAAAATAACAAAACAAAACAAAAAACCACATCCAACTGCAGACACAAATGCGACACTCTTTTATTAGAATATTTTTATATAGTGATCTTTTCTCTTAACATCGTGAATGTCCTTCTAGATCAGAGGAGATTTAATGTGTACTTGTTATTACATTACATAGTGCGCCATATTGTTCTCGGTACTAGTTGTCCCTTCACTTCTATACATATTATCGCTTTTATTTCTGGAAGGTTCCTAGAGGAAAGATTATGGTGCCAAAGGTCCTACTTTTGCTAGCTATTCCCTGATTAACCCAAGCCCTCTAAATACACGCAGGGTGACATGAGTCCTTTCCTGTGAAGAACTTTGAAATAGTTGCCTAATCTTTATTCATCAGGAGAGAGGAAGAAGGATTTTCCTTTCAAGGGCCGAACCTGCCCTTTTATGTTTGAAAAAAGGAATCTTCTACTCGTGCTGAAGCTAAAGTAACACTTAGGTCGGTCTGGCAATTCCGAGGGATTGTTTCCATTTGTTCCGGGGGGCGGGGGGAGGGACCAGGTCCGTCGCCCACGGGGCCCAGCTTCCGTGGGCCGCCGGCGGAGCCTGCGTTTTCCTGGGCGACTCCTGCGTCCCCCCACCGCGTGGGGGCGCGGACGACTCGCTCCGCCGACCGGCCGCAGCGGGCCGAGGGTGCCCGGGCGCCGACCGGAGGCGTCGCTCGGCCTCTGGAGCTCGCAGCCCGGACCCCTGAGAGGCTCTGCCAGGTGGACGCGAGGCCATCCTCACTCCCCGCCCCCTCGCGGCAGACGCGGCCCGGCCTTGTGAGGACCCGCGTGCCCGGAGGCCTCAGTGCGCGCGCGCGCGGGCTGCCGTCGAGCCGCGCGGTGCCCAGCTGTGGGCCCTGAGAGGGCGCGGGCGGCTCAGCTGCGGCCTGGGGGGCGTGGCGAGGCCCCGCGGCGCCTGTTTTCCCGGCCAGCCCCGCTTTCGGTTTCGTTTCCCGCTAGCGACTCCACCCTGCGGGGCAGCCAGGCCGGGCGCGTCGTCGCCTCCGCCGCCGCCGTCCGCAGCAGCCGCGGTCCGACGGCCATGGCCCAGGCCGGCGTGGCGGTGAGCGAGGTGACCCAGGTGCTGTGCGCGGCGGGCGGCGTCCTGGAGCTGGCGGAGCTGCGGTGCCGCGTGCGGGGGAGCCTGGGCGCCGACGCTCTGGAGCGGCTGCTACGGGACCGCGGGCGCTTCATGGTGGCTTCGCGGACCGGCGCGGCGGCGGCCTCCGAGCGCGTGGTGCTGGCGGTGTCCTCGCTGCGCCTGTGCCGCGCGCATCAGGGCCCCAAGCCGGGCTGCATCGGGCTGTGCGCGCAGCTGCACCTCTGCAAGTTCATGATCTACGGCGCCTGCAAGTTCCTGAGGGCCGGGTAAGCGCGGCCGGGGGCCGGCGGTGGGCGGAGGGCCCTGGGCGCCGCCGAGGCCGCAGAGCCTCCACTCCCACTCAGTCTGGGACCCTCCTAGAGTTTGGGGTGGGGACCGCTAGGTGGCGGTTCCATGGCCTCGCTGGAGCGTGTTAATTGAACACCTACTTAGTGACTGGCACTGTTGAGGGACTCGGTCAAGTGGGTGGGTGCTCGCTGAGGACAGAGGGGTAGTAGGGAGCTGTGAGAGACAGGCAGCAGGACTTTCACATGCCGCTGTAAGGAAACTTGAGTCCCACTCGGCCCCCGTACCGGTTTAGAAGCCCAAATCACAGTTTTCTGTCGCCTTCTGGGTTCTTATGGAACCGAGTTCCCCAGTCTGCTAGCCACGGCTCTCCTGGGTGCCTTTTTGTATGTCTGTACCTCACACCTCCAGCCCCCCAGCTTTGGTTCACTTGGCCTTGCCCAGTCTGGAATGCCCTTCCTGATTTGCTCATTAATGCCTCCAGCTGCAGCTGAAAGATGGCGTTCTTTTGAGCTCTACCTCTTAACTCTTCATGTCATACTGTTTACTGCCCTTATAGCACTTACAGCCCTCCACCCCCACCCTAGTGTAAAACTATACGGAAAGAGGCCCCAGCTGTCTTAGTCCTGACTGGCTCTCTACAGACACCTGCATATAGCAGGTGATTAGTGAAACTTGTGGAGTGGATTGCTGAGGTTTATGCTTAAGAATTTGGCCTTCACTTTGAAGGTGATAGGGCCTGTCAAATGACAGGCATTAGGTCGGCCTTGTAGAAAGATGTTTTGGGTAGTGGTGTGGATGCTAACTTTTCAGAGGCTGTTTACCTGATTTGAAGCTAGTTCAGTTATCTACGAAAATTGGTTCTCCTCTCCTCCTCCCTCCTTTTGTCTTAACACAGTATAACTTATTTCTTGTGATCTCGGGTCAGTAGTTACCTTGGGTTAGCAGCCGTGATCCATGCAGTCATTCAGTGATCCAGGCTGACCAATGCAGCTACATCCTCAACAATTGAGGCAATTCTAGATATCAGATTACAGGGATGGATAGAAGGAAAAAAATGGACAGTAGGGGGTCTGGTGGGAAGTTTTTAATGGGCCAGGTCTAGGAGTGGTAGGCATCCCATCTACCCCGAAGCTGTCTCCTGACCCTACCTACCTGGAAAGGGGCTGGGAAATGTCTCTGGGAATTAGCTATCCAGGAATAATCCAGATTAGCACCTTCTGAAGAATGAGTATGAGAAATTTGGGGACGTTGAGGGTGGGTGACCGTGTGAAGAGATGCTGTGTGAGAGGTGGTGAGTATTGTTTTTGTTCTGACTGTGGACTGAAAGCAGGAGAGAATTTTAGTTCTGTAATTCAAGGGGAAGACCGAATCCTCAAAGGCTGATTTGGGAGATGGCAGTAGTAAATGCCACCATCACGGGAGTGGACCAGATCTGAGGGTTGGGTGGAACTGTAGGAAATCTGTCATGTAGGAATGAGACCCCTCTAGGGAGAGGCAAGCAGAGGAAGAGGGCACACAGCAGGTGTCTGCTGAGTGAATGTAATGCTGGGGGTAGCTAATGAACCTGTGGAATGTGCATATTTGGTCAAATACAGGAGTCCCATTATTATGCTAATTCCAAAAATTTGGATCAGATTTTACTTGTCCTGGAAATCTGGACATTTGATGTTACTGGCCTACCTGACCTTTTTCTTCATTCTTTACCTTTCTCTTTTCAAAACCATGACTTACCCTAGGGAGTTCCTTAAACATTCTTTTTCAATGACTAAGGGAAGGTAGATGTTGTTGGCTGGACTTTCTTATATTTTCCTTGTGACTCTACTTGTTTTCCTGATCAGAGGGTTAGCTCTGTGATAAACAGGTTATCAGCCCTGCTGGCTGAGGCATCCTCGGCCCCAGACACCTAGTCCTGCGCTTTGTAGGTGGTGTGCCTGATGATCAAGAGCGTGATCCCATGAACTGGCCACCTTGTTTCAACCCAGCTTTGCTCTTCGCTGGTTGGTAATCCTGGGCAAGTGACTTTATAGCTAAAGCTCAGATTCTTCATCTGTGATAATGTTACTTACCTCAAAGGCTCCAAATGAATTAACGCGTGAAACTGGCAGTTCTTGGTGCATAGTAGACTAAGTGAATTTCATTTGTCATCACTGTTGTCGTCAGTTCCTAGGAATATTTGACTTACAGCACCCGTAACCCCCCACTCCATCCCCACCAGTTTATGATATTCTTTCTCTTCTTGTCTGATTTCTCCTAACCCTTTGAGGGTTTGGCTAATTGCTTTCCAGTGGTCTCTCTGGTTTCTTCCTAGATTCTCTCCCCAATCCACACAGGCTGCAGCGCCTCTTTTCCTTTGCACTGCTGTATTCTCAGCACAGATGACCTTGAACTTTCCACTCTATATTCAAGTTACTTTCTGTTGCATCCACCAGTTGGGACAGAGAAATCAAGGATGACTTCAAGGTTTTTTAGTCTGCAGGGGAAGAAGTAAGTTAATTTTCTCTTCTACTTTTTTAAAATTTAAAAATATTTTAGTAGCATTGCTTTATTTAAGAAGTAACATGAGGGCTGTGCCCTTAATCCTAGCACTTGGGAGGCAGAGGCAGGTGGATCTCTGTGAGTCTGAGGCCAGCCTGGTTTACGTAGTGAGTTTCAGGCCAGCTGGGGCTACAGGGAGACCCTGTCTGAAAAAAAGTTTTTAAAAAAAGTAACCGGATTACTTTGAAAGACTTCGTATAGGTGCAGAATTTGGAAAGGGAATGAACGGCAAATACACATTATAGGAACAGTGAGAAATTTCACATGATTGCTGAGTGGGAGAGCCAACAGGAGACAAGGGTTGGGCTAGGGCAAGCGTTTATAATTCTGTTGAGTTGTTTATTACATACGTGGAAGGTGACGTATGGCAGTGTTTGCATCAAGCAAATGCTACTTGCCGGACTCTTCCAGGTAACCCAGGCAGTCATTTGAATGCTCTGAGTTCTTAGAGTGGAGTGCCATGCCTGGCTTATAATAAGTTTGTGCTTATCAACCAGATGATTGTGGATTGGAAATATGCAAAAGTGTTAGGCATAGAGGAGTATTTGTATACATGTATACACACCTGCAAGCATGAGGCATTCTGCTCATTCTTTTAGCCCATGTTTGAATGCTTACTGAATGGACAAGTGTGTTGTGACACTCTTTTTAGTGATGGCTTTGTCGTTCTTATCACATGCCTGCTGAGAAGTATTGTCCTGAGCCCTAGACATTGCACAGTCCCATCTCTTCCTGGTAACTAAGCATTGTATTTTCATTGCATAGCTTTTTTTTTTTTTTTTTTTTTTTTTTTTTTTTTTTTTGTGTGTGTGTGCTGCTTATGAGGAGTGTCAGGAAGTATTTCTGAATAATTGTCATTAGTAATGATTTCACCAGCTTTGTAAGTTTGCCATAGTTGTCATAACAAAGTGTCGTAAATTGGGTGGTTTGCCCTCCCTTTCTTCCTTCCCTTCCTTCATTCTTCTTCTCCTTCCTTCCCTTCCTCTACCCCCCCACTCTCCCTCCTTCCTTTCTTCTCTTCTCTCTTTTTCTCCCTCTCTTCCCTCCCTTCCTTCATAGAGTCTTGCTGTATACTCCAGGCTGGTCTGAAACTTGTGGTCCTCTTGTGTCAGCCCTCTGGGTACTAGGATTACAGGTGTATGCAACAATACCTGGGTAGGTTGGGTAGCCTGGGTAGCATAAGCAACAAAATTTTATTTTCTCATAATTCTAGAGGCTGGAAGTCTGAGATAAGATGTTGTCAGTTGGTTTCTTCTGAAGTTGCCTTCCTTGACTTTCAGATGGCCGTCTCCCTCAGTTCCCATATCTTTTCCTCTATACGGATCTATGTCCTAATCTCCTTTTCTCATAAGGACATCAGTCATGTTGGATTGGGGCCATTCTAATGACCTCATTTTAATTTAATTATCTCTTAAGACTTATCTCCAAATACAGTTTTGCATTCTGAAGATCTGGGAGTTAGGACTTTAACATGGGGGTTTAGCTTGTAACACCATCTGTGCTTCTTTGCAGGAAGACCTGTAGGAATGGTCACAACCTGAAGACTGATCACAACCTGAGTGTGCTGAGAACTCATGGTGTTGACCATCTCACCTACAATGAGCTGTGCCAGCTTTTGTTTCAGAATGACCCCTGGCTTTTGCCGGAAGTGAGTACTTAAGGAATGGTGGGAGGTTGGGGTCTTTGTAAGTATAGGGCAGAGGCCAGGTGGTTAGAAGATAGACAAATCTTATGACTGAAGGGAAGTTGAGGACCCCATTTGACCAAGAGCACTTGTTTGGAAGACACTTGGATTTAATTTTCATCTCTGTTAATTTTTAAAGTTATGATCTTGGGCTAGACTTGCACTTCTTGAAATTTTTCCTTCCCTATCAGTTGGACTAGAATCTTTCTTGCTGCAGGTCATCGAGGTTGGGTGAACCTGTCTGGCCAGTGCCCGAAACAAGTATTACTTCGTTACAGCTGAGGGAAATGAGGGACCCCAGTGGCCTTATTATCCCTGTACGTCGAGAATTGGAACTACATGGTTGGGCATTACTTTGCTCAGTTGATCTGTAGAGAAGCCTTCCAGAGTTAGGCAGTCACTTAGTACTCTGCTCTGCTCTCTCCCATGTACCTAGGGCATTTTGAACATTAGCTGACATGAACTTTCCAACTGTGTAAGCTTTTTGCACTTACTGTCTATCAGTTGGTGGGTGAAGATTGGCAGTGTGAAATACTTATTAGGGTAAGGAACAGGCGAAGGTGTAGAGAATCTTTAGACAGCAGCGAGGTAGAGATGGCATTTGTGGTAGGGGAGAGGGGAATGGAGAAGCTGGGTAGGAAGAGACTCTTGATTACTGAGTGCTTCCAAGAACAGTTCCACTGGACTCACAGTTGCTGCTGGAGCTGTAGTAGCTGCTGGAGGCATGCTGTGACTCACCAGATTAGGCCTGCTTAGAGAGCAGCGTTTTGGTCTATCTTGCTGGCTAAGGCCTGTGAACAAGGCAGTGACTCCTCAGGGCATCAGCTGGGCCTCAAGTTTCCTCAGTGGATCTGAGCTAGGTGTTTCCAGGGATGGAACAGGTTATATGGGATGCTTTGGCATTGTTACTGGTTTGAGCCAACAAATTGATTGGTGGGGTTTTTTTTTGTCTTTTTGAGACAGGGTCTCCCCAGCTGACCTGGAACTCACTGTGTACACCAGGCTGACCTTGAACTCAGAAATCTGCCTGCCTCTGCATCCCAAGTGCTGGGATTAAAGGTGTTTGTCACCACACCCAGCCAAATTGGTGTATTTTAATGCAAATTCGTTCATATTAGATGATTAAAGTCACTCATTTGAGAAATAGCATAGCATCATTACTGGCACATAATACTAACTTTTTATATTTGCCTTTTAAAAATCCATGTTAATTCAGCTAACCTTTCTAGAATATCCGTTGTTCATTAGGTACCTACCAGTGATCGGGAGATAAAAGATGCTGTCTGCCCTTGCAGGAGGCACATCTTCTAAGGGCCAAAATTGATATCTAGCTTTTTCCCTTGGGGTTACCATCCCTAGAGTAGAGGTCTTGATGAAAAACTGGGTTATGATTCTGAAGCCCTCTAGGGATTTCCTACAGCTTGTGAAATGTAATGTTTAGGAATTGAGTAGGTGGGCCCTCTGTGGCCTCTGGCCAGTTCATGTTGAAGTATTTGGGGTGTAGAGAAGGAGCAGTTGATTGAAGTTCAACTGGCAAGTATGTAGCTGTGCATTGTGGTACATGTCTGTAATCTCAACACTTGGGAGGTGGAGGCAGGAGCATCAGGTGTTTGAGGTCATCCTTTCCTTAGCTATATAGAGAGTATGAAACCAGCCAGGGCTACAGAAGACCCTGTATCAATAAATCAGAAAAAAAGTTGCAGGTTTGCCAACAACCCAGTTGAGCAAACACCAGATACAGTGAATAGCTGTGTGACTAGGGCTAGCTAATGAACTTTTAAAAATTATTTATTAGTGTGGGTATATGTGTGTTTGTATGTGTACAAAAGGGTGACAACTTGGGCCAAATGTGGTCAGAGGACAACTCAATGGAATTTGTTCTTTCACAAGGGTTCTAAGGGTTGAACTCAGGTCCTTAGGTCTATGCAGCAAGGACCGTTACCTGCTGAGCCATCTTGTTGGCCCTAGCTATTGAACTTCTGAGTCTGCTAGCTCCTTGAAGAAATGAAGGGGTGGTTATGTGTCAGCCTCTGAGATTCTTTAACCCTTAAAACGTCTCTGACTCTGAATTTAGGAAGATAAGACAAGAAACAAGCTAGTAAAGGAGAAGGAGATAGAGTTTGGTGAAGCAGGTTTGGGATGGGCATAGGGAGATTGGGATGGATAGGAAGCTGCTATAGATCAGTAGAAAATGTTGCTTTATGAGAAGAGAGCTGCTCTGCTTTGGACCCTTTGAAGTTCTGTAGCTCTTCCTAGGGTAGGGACTTGTTCTAAGTATATTTTAGCTGAGGGCATATTTTGGTAGCCATTTCTTGAGTGAGGGGTCAGCTCTCAGTGGCCCATGTGAATGCTGGAATCATACCTTGACCATGAGGCCCTTTCTCCATATTGGCATGGTTGGTCAGGAGGTGTGTTATGGTCATTGTTCCTGGGATGATATTTTTTTCTCCTCTCTGTCAACAGATTTGCCTACACTACAACAAAGGAGATGGACCCTTCGGCTCTTGCTCTTTTCAGAAGCAATGCATTAAGCTCCATATCTGTCAGTACTACTTACAGGGAGAGTGCAAGTTTGGCACTAGTTGTAAGAGATCCCATGAGTTCTCTAACTCTGAGAATCTGGAGAAATTGGAGAAGTTGGGCATAAGTTCTGACCTGGTGAGCAGGCTGCTCTCCACTTACCGGAATGCATATGACATCAAGAATAAGTGTTCAACCCTCAGCAAAGTGCCTCCTTCTGCAGGTCCACAGAAGACTTCTGGTAAGGCTGGTGGAAAGTGCTGTAGGCTCTGAGCTGGGAGCCTGGATTTTGGTTGGCTAGAAAATAGAATATGACTTTGGGCAAATCTTTTTCTTAGTAAAGCCTAACTGATCCTTTCCTAGCTAGAAAATTGTAAAGGCAAGTTGAAATCCTAGACATGGTCAAACAAGACATTCCAGACAGCATGAGTTGGTGTTGGTGCATTTTTAATTCTGGAGGAGCCTGGTCTGCACTGAAATGGGGTTGGTTCTCCTCTGCACAGTTGCTTTGGAGAATTAGTCTTTCAGTGAGGAACCCCAGGGTTAGGATGCTGTGTTATGTAGCTGTAGGGACATCCATTAGATTGCTTTCTTATGTGAGATTACAAAATGAATGTAAGAAGGCATTTTAAAAATTGTGGCCTTGACTATTTTACTACCATGAGGAAATAGAAATTTTCCCTTCATTGTAAGTTTTTCTGCCTTGTTCTTTCTTCTTTAAAACACCTAGATAGTAATTCCTCATTTGTTGAATAAGTGTGGTAGGATTTTTTTTCCTAAGGAACCATCAGGCTTATTGACAGGTAAGTAGGGGAATTTTTACTACAGAGGTTTTTAGGCTGGGTGTGGTGGAACACATCTTTAATCCCAGGAGTAGCAGATGGGGGGCCGGGGAGCCAGAGGCAGGTGGATCTCTGTGAGATTGAGGCCAGCCTGGGATGGTCTACATAGTGAGTTCTAGGCCAACTGGGGCTACATAGTGAGACCCTGTCTCAAAAAACCAAAACAAAACCTACAAGAGTATTTTTTAGTTATTCTTTGATAGTTTTGTACATGTAGAGAATGTATCTTAATCATATCCAACCCAAATCCCCCTTCCAGTTCTCTTCAGTCCCCCTCACCATGTTCCCCTCTCACTTTCATATCACCTTTTAACAATTATTTACATTTATTTATTTGTTGTACATGCGTGTGTGTGTGTGTGTGTGTGTATGTGTAGACACACACATACTACAGTATAATGTGGAGTCAGAGGATAGTTTAGGAATTATTTTTTTCCTTCCACCATGTGGGTTCCAGGAATTGAACTCAGGTAATCAGGCTTGGTAACAAGTACCTTTACTCACTGAACCCATTTTGGAGGTCATCATCCTCCTTTCTTCCTTTTCTTTCGCTACTTCCTATTCTTTCTTCTCCTTTTCTTCCTCCTCTTTTAAATAACCCACTAAGTCCATCCACTTTAGCATGGGCAACCTACCAGTGACCACATCATCGTAGGAAAATGACTCTCCCTCCCCCAGTAGCCATCAATTGCCAATAACTCCTCAGGAATAGAGCCTCACGAGTTCCTCTCCCATCCATGATGGAATGTTGTCTGACTTGATCTTGTCCATGTAACTGTAGCTGTTGTGAGTTCATGAGTTTAATAGCTATGTTATGTATAGAATGACATTTCATATCCCTCCTCTCCATCCTCCAACTCTTATATTCTTTCTACCCACATCTTCTGTATTCCCCTAGGGTTTGAGGGGAATTGATATAAATGTCCCATTTAGGGCTGATAACTCAACAGTCAATTATTCTCAACACTTTGGTCAGTTATAAATCTCTGCATTGACTGCTGCTCACTACAAAAAGAAACTTCTCTGATCAAGGTTTGAGAGCAACACTAATCTATGGGCATAAACATACGTATTTAGAAGGCACTTTGACAACATGACTGTTTAACAAAACAATAGCAGTAGGTTGTCCTTCAGGGCCCGTGACTTCCCCAAACCTATGACATAGGCTTTTAACAGTTTGCAGTGCCAGGCATGAATATTTTCCTGTGGAGTCGACCTCAAATCCAATCAGAAAGCAGTTGGATAATCCCCTAACAGTTGTGTCATTATTGTACCAGTAGGTACATCTTGCCTGGCAGGCTGGTATTGTAGCTTGCAGGATCTTCTGCTGGGTCCACTGATAACCTTTCTTCCCCCACAGCCTGCATTACACCTTCGAGTGCTTTGAAAGCCAGCAGGAAATAAGTTTTTAACATCAGTTTGAGTTTGATTTCTTTATGTCTTAAAACCAAAGTGTGTTCTGTCTTCAGCAGTAGGTTTTGTTTGTTTGTTTTTTGACACAAGGTCACTGTGTAGCCACAGCTGGCCTAGAACTTGCTATGTAGACCAGGCTAGCTTCAATTTTACAGAAATCTGCCTGTCTTTTCCTCAAAAGTGCTGGGATTAAAGGCATGTGTGACCATGCCTGGCTAGCGGTAGAGTTTTATTATTTAGTTATGGTAAAAAATCAAGAGTAATAGCAATAACCTGTGTTTTTTATTGGGGGGGGGACACATTTCTGGGGCCTTCCTGACCAATAACTTTAGAGTGGTATCTCATGGCTAGCACTGAGATTTTTAATAATTCATTTGTTCTGGGAAAAGCATTGTCTGTCCAGGGTACCTCTGTTCAAACTTCTTTTTTAAAAAATTACAATTTTATACAAAGCAGTATGTTTCCATAAGATTTTTTTCATATAGAAAAAAATAACTAAACTTAGGTTATACAAAGCAGTATGTTTCCATAAGATTTTTTTCATATAGAAAAAGATAACTAAACTTAGGTTTAGTTAACCCATCCCTCCACTTTCCTTCCCCCATCCCTGTCCTCATCTCTGCTCAAACCTGTAACATGTCCCCATGCTTTCATATCACATGCAGTCAGTTGTGTCCTCCCTGCCTTACTTCTACTGCTTGGCTTTCTTGCTGTGCCCTTTCTAACTTCCTGACCTCCACAAGCTCTCCCGATTATCACAGAAGTCTAGGATCAAATCAGGATTGATTTATTTTTGAGATGAGATTATGTTCTGTTGCCTATGTTGGCCTCAAATTCCTGGGCAAAGTGGTCTTCCTGCCTAGTAGCTGGGACTACTATGTATGTTTTTCTGTCTGGCTAGAGAATTTTACTTGATAAGCATTTATTTAAAAAAAATATGTGTATGAGTGTATTGCCTGCATGTAAGTAAGTGCACCAATGTTGTACAAAGTCCATAGAGGTCAGAAGAGGGCATTGGATTCCCCTGGAACTGGAGTTATGGGCACTTGTTAGCCATCATGTGGGTGCTGGGAATCGAAACCCGGTCTTCTGCAAGAGCAGCCAGTGCTGTTAACTGCTGAACCATCTCTTTAGCCCTCTTAATAAGCATTTCTTGACTACCTGCTGTATGGGATGAATAATGTGGTCCCTAAGGATGCTTATGATAAATTGGTTCCTTTGGGTTTCATGACTGTTGACTGGCCACATTGGTCTCTATTCTTTCACTTCGGCAACATTGAATGTTTGCACTGTGCTGGTCTCTGTCCTGGGCCTGACTTAAACTTTAGTAAACAGGAGAACAGGCCTCCCCCTTGGAATAAATCATCACTTCCTTTAGCTATAGAGCTAGCAACCATTTTTAATAGACCTTCCTAAAATAGCAGATGTGCCCCAGGACTGCAAGCAAACAAGGACCACTTCTGATCTTACCTGATTGTCATAGTTAAACTAGATGCAGCAGGAATAATTTTTTTCTTTACATATTTTTCGGTTGTGTGTGTGTATGTGTGTATTCATGTGTGTATAGGAGTATGTGGATATACTGGTATGAATGGAGGCCAGATGACAGTTTAGGTGCCATTCCACAAGGACCATCCACCTTCATCTTTTGAGACAGAATCTTTCATTGGTCTGGGATTCACCAAGTAGGCTGGACTGGCTGGCATCCCAGGGGATCTGTCTGTCTCCACCTTCCCAGCTTAGGGACCCCAAATATGCCCATCATGTCCAACTTTTTATGTGGGTTCTGGGGGACTGAACCTCGGTCCTCATACTTGCTTGTCACCCCAGCCTCTTCAGTTATTTTTTTAATATCCTTCAGTTGTAGGAAGCCTGGCCATAAAAAGGGTTTGCTTTAAATAGATGTTTAGAGTTTCATTTGGATTATGACCTTGTTAGAAATGGAGAGGAGGATCCACTGCTGAGTAGGATCAGATCTTAAGAATGGTCAATATTCTAGAGGAGAGAAGGAAAACCTCAGGGTCTCCTAATAGGAGTTTTGAGGTCCAGCCTGTGGAATATCTGGGAATTCGTAAAAAGAAAGGGGAAGATGCCATAAGAAAATGACAAGTGACAGTAAATGAGAAGACATCATAAATAAGTTTTACATTCTTATTTTGGGGTAAATGTAATAGGTAAGTACTCACTGGGGTGGTAATGGGAAACTACACTTCAAAAGCATTAACTATGTTAAGAACCTTACAGGTAAACTAAATTATGGATATTTCATTTGGAGATGAAAACTTTTAATGTATTACCTTTTTCTTGATTATTAGTACCCAATTCCAAAGACTTCATTAACAAGTATTTGTTACCTGAAACTAAATATGATTTTAAAAATATCCTTCCATTTACCCTTTCCTGGTGACTTGGGGGAATAGCTAGAATTGAGAAAAAAACCCCTCCATGGTGTCCTGGGTGTAGTAAGCAACTGTGTGACCAAGTATTCCAGGATTTGCTCTCAAAGTCAGGTGCCTAACCTGTGCATCTGGGGGTACTTTTATCCCTGCCTGAACAGGTTCTGTCAGTTTGCCTGGGCCACTTTTGTCTTGCTCAGAGAGAAATGAATTCTTTCTGCCTTTGTACCTTGAAGCAATATAATCCTACATCAGAAGGTTCCCTGGAAACTGACATATTTTGTGGTATTTCTTTGTAGAAAGAAGAGACAGTTCAGGTTCTGTGTCATCAAGTTCTCCTAGCCAGGAGGAAACTGATCAGATTTGCTTGTACCATATCCGGAAAAGTTGTAGTTTTCAAGGTAAGTTGGAGGGTCCTTTTCTCTTGTGAAGGGGAAACTGTTTCTTCTTCTTGGAGCTGTGGTCTGGGGAACTCCTAGAGAGAGAAAGGCTCTTATGTTTTGGTCAAACCAGTACTGGATCTGCTTTGTTGAGAAGTTGAAAATGGAACACATTCTTTGGGTTTCTAAAAAGGAGCTGTTATCCTAATTTGGTTTCTCTATTGCTGTGATAAACACTGATTAAAACCATCTTGGGGAGGAAAGGGTTTATTTGACTTTATACATCCTGATCACAGTTTGTCCTTGAAAGAAATCAGGGCAGGAACTGTAGCACAGACCATGGAGCAATGCTGCTTACTGGTTTGCTTCTCTGGCCTTTGCTCAAACTACTTTCTTATACAACTCAGGATTACCTGCCCAGGAACTGCACATGCCCACAGTGGGCTGGGCCCTCTCACATCACCCAGCAATCAAGAATATACTTCATAGAGATGCCCACAGGCCAGTCCAATAGAAGCAGTTCTCCAGTTAAGGCTCTCTCTTCCTAGATGCATAAATTTGACAATACAAGGTATTCAGCATAATTGACCCTTGTCAACCTGACACACACACATCACTATTTAACCATTTTGATTTATTGTCTCATGTTAACGTTCATATCACAGTACACTTGTACCATCTCCAGACATAGCACAACTTTAAAAGTCCCACAGTCTTTTACAGTTCCAATACTTTAAAAGCTCAATGTCCTTTAAAATAATCCTTCATGTTTTTGTAGACTCCTGTAAAATAACAAATCAGTTATATTATTTCAAAAGGAAAGAACTGGATACACATAAGTAAAACCAAAGTCTAGCAGTGTAGCTCAATGTCAGACATCTGGGATGAACTCATGATCTTCTGGGCTTCTAAGGGCTTGGCCAGCCCCAGTTCTGTGGCTCTGTAGTTGAGTTTTGGGGAACATAGCCATGTGGATCTGTAATAAGTGAGGCCAAGTGATCCTTGGTCACAGGTCACAGAACTTCATGAAACAGGGAGACTAAGTCTAATGAGCTCCAAGATAGGTGCCACTTCTGAAGTGACAATAGGCCTTGTGGGTGTGAGATCTGGGAAAGACCTCAGCGAGGAGGGGACATTTGTATTAGCACTTGGAGAGTCAGTTGAGGTTTCCTTGTATTGAGCCAGTGGCCCCGTCATTCTCCTCTTACCGCAAATGGTAATTATTGTGTTTGTGTGTTTTGATTTTTTTCACTAAACCTGCTAACTTAGCCTTTGACTAAAAATTCCTAAATTCTGTGACTGCCATTTCATAAATAGCAACTGCCAAAACTTCTTGTTTCCTTTTCAGTCTTTAGAAGTTATACAGACAGTTCATGAATACTTTCACTTTGTGAAGGAATAATCCGGAGTAAAGCAGGAAGGCCTCCTCTGCCTTCTCCCCTTCCCCAATGGTAAACACTTGCTGTGTGGCTGTGATGTTTGTTTTACTTTGTTTAAAGATTTGTTATTTTTAATTATGTGTGTATCTGTGTTTGGGTATGTGCTCATCAGTGCGAGTGCCCAGGGAAGCCAGACACATTGGATGTCCTGGAGCTGGAGTTATAGGCACTTATGAGCTACCCAGCATGGGTGCTGACATTTGGGTCTTCTATAAGAGCAGCTTGTGCTCTTAACTGCTGAGCCATTTCTCCAGCCCCTGTTTTGCATATTTTTAAATAGATTGGAAGCATGTGATAATACGTTTGTTCAAACTGCATCTTTAACTTTGTGTTTTTAAAGTTTTTTTCCATATTAGGATGCATAAATTATGTAGTTTTTAAAACAGCTGTTTAGCATTTACTTACAGTGATGTTCCACTAAGCATGAAAGTATATATGAATCTTTCCATAGATTGATTCTTGGAAATGGAATACTATGTCACAGAATCAATCAGTCAATCTCTCTCTGTGTCTCTCTGTTTCTCTCTTTCTTTCACACTCAGACTGTACAGAATGTATGTCATACATACATGCATACACACAGAGAATATGGGCCCATACACATGCAAACTGTACAGAATGTGGGTTCTAGTTTGCCTTCAATTGCTATGACAAAATACTATGACCATTGCCAGCTTGAGGAGGAAAGTTTATTGGCTTATATCTCCCAGGTCACAGTTTATCTCTGAGGAAGCCCAGGGGAGGAACCTGGACACAGGAACTGAAGCACAGACTGTGCAGGAACGCTGCATACTGGCTTGCTCTCCTGGCCCATGCATAGCCTGCTTTCTTATGTAGTACAGGACCACTTGCCCAGCGATGTCACCACCCACAGTGGGCTGGCCCTCCCCATCAAGAAAATGCTCCACAGATATGGCATTAGGCCAGACTAATGAAAGCAGTTCTTCAACTGAGGCTCCCTTTACCCAGGTGTGTCAAGTTGACAACCAAAGTTATCCAGCACAGATCTATTTATTTTTGTGGGATATAATATTTTTTGAGACAAGGTCTCACTATTTAGCCTTGGCTAGCCTGGAACTCACTATGTAGACCAGACTAGCCTTTAACTCACAGAGATCTGCCTAATTCTACCTCCTCAGTGTTGGGATAAAGGTGTGTGATACAACACCCATTGGGATATAATTTATACATGATAAAATACACCCTTTTTAATTGTATAGTTCTGCCAGGTATGATGACACATACCTTTAATCCCCACTCAGGGGGCATAGGCAAGTAGATCTGAGTTTAAGGCCAGCCAGATCTACATAGTGAGTTCTAGGACAGCTGGGGTTACACAGACTAAAGCTACCTTGTCTCAAAAACAAACAAGCAAAATGTGTGTGTGTCTCTGTGTGAGTTCTGATGAGTATGCCCAGGTAACCATTATTAGTATAATCAAGGTATAATTTCCCAATTCCAAAATGCCCTTTTAATAGTTAATCCTTACTATCTCTCAATTTGTCAACTCTAGAAATTCTTGATCTACTTTTTAAATCACTGTATGTTAGATTAGCCTTTTTTAGAAGTTCACGTATATGAAATCAAGTATATGTAATCTCTTGTGCCTGGTGTCTCTCACTTAGCATGGTTTTGAGATTCATCATGCTGGATTATTAATAACATGTTCCTTTTTTATCACTAAATAGTATTCCATTGTATGGATTGACTATAGTGTGTTTATTCGTTCATGTACTCATGAATATTTGGGTTGTTTCTATTTTTGACCTTTAAAATAAAATTTCCGTAAATATTCATTCACAAGTGCTCATGTAGGTACATGTTTTCCTTTATCTTAGGAAATGACATAGAAGTAGAATTACTTGGTTGTATAATATATGCTTAATATTATAAGAAACTAGGGCTGGGCTTGTTGGCCCAGTACTCAGGAGGCAGAGGCAGGTGAATCTCTGAGTTCAAGGCCAGCCCGGTCTACATAGTGAGTTCCAGGCCAGCTGGGGCTACAGGGAGACCCTGTCTGAAAAAGATCGGGGGAAAAAAAAAAAGAAACTGTTAAACTGATTTCTAAATATTTTACTTTCATAGTAGCAGTTTGAGAGTTTTTACTGCTCCACATCTTGGCTGACACTGGACATTGATAGTCTTTTAAATTCTAGCCACTCTGACAAGTGAGTAGTGGCACCTCATTGTTTCTGATTAATGCTATTTAATATTAACTTTACTATGTCAGTTAGATATTTGTTTATCATCAGTCAAATATCTGTTCAAATATTTTGCTGACTTTTATATGACATACTTACTAAAATACTGTCACGTCATCAGTTTACCCATTCATTAATTTTGAGTACAGTCACACAAGTTACTTGTCATTATAGTCAAGGTTAAAACATTTTCATCAGCCCTGAAGATACCTTACCACTTGTCATCTGTTGTTCTTCAGAAGTTCCTGTCAACAGTAGACTTACATTTGTCTCTGTGGGTTAGCCTGGAGATTTTATATAAATGGAATCATGTAATACCGTTTTTTGTGTGACTGTTTTGCCCATTTTGATTGAGTAATTTGATTTTTTTTTTTTTTTTGAGTTGGAAGAGGTGTTTTGTTTAAAAAAAAAATTTAAGGTAGATTTTATGTAGTCCAGCATGGCCTCGGACTTGCTCTGTCGACAAGGATAACCTTGAATTTCTAGTTTCCTACCTCCCTAATGTTTGGATTACAGGAGTCTGCCACCTGTTTTATGCAGTGCTGGGGAATGGAATTGAGGGCGTACTAGGCAAACACTTGGCCAAATGAGCATTACCTCCAGCCAAAAAGCTTTGGGTGTTATGTGTGTTGAAAATCCATTTTCCCCCCAAGTCTCTGTCTTTCATTTTAATTTTTTATTATGTCTTTTGAAGAATAGATATTTTAGAAAATTTTTATTTTGCTTGCATGTGTGTAAGTGCACCCCTATTGTGCACCCACTTTATGCAAAGCCTGCAGAAGCCAGAAGAGAATGTCAGATCCCCTGGAACTGTAGTTGTTAGCTACCATGTGGTGCTAGGAATTGAACCCGAGTCCTCTGGAAGAGCAGCCAGTGCTCTTTACTGTTGAGCCATCTCCCCATCTTCAAGAATTGATATTTTAATATTGGTGTTCACTTAATATTTGTCCAAATGATGGTCACTTTAATTATTTTGGCTTAATAGCCTAAAAATAATTGTCTATTCTGAGATATACTATGCTATTTCCCTAGAAAGAGTATACGTGTAACTTTTATGTTTAGATCTAGAGTGTTTTTTTTTTTTTTCTTTTTTGCTGTTTGTGTGTGTGTGGTGCTGGGTGTTAAACTTTGGGCCTTGACTGTGCTAGGCAGGTGTTCTGCTACCAAACTTCACCTGAGCCCAAAGTCTAGCTATTGATGCTTGTCTGTGGACTCTGCTTCTTATTTCCTTGATCATTGCTACTGTGTGAACTCATTGCTTCTTGTCATTACTTTCTCTCTCATGCTGGGTAATTCTTAGCTTCTGTCATGTATTTAAGAGTTCCTTTGTGTCTGTTGGTTATTCCAGGAGGCTGACTCTGAATAATAAACGCCCTTGTCACAGGATGACAGGGCAGTGTGTCCTGCTTGAATTTCAGGAGTGGGTTGGGGCAGGCTGCCAGTAGGTAGATAGGGACAGCGGGGGTTGGGAACAGTGGCTGTCATACACTCATACATATTTCTCTCTGTAGCCCTTATCTCCACACTTTTGTTCACCTGGGAAGCCAACAGCAAGACTCCACAGCCCCATCAGGTTGAGTCGGGGAGTCCCGCTCCAGTAGGTCCTCTGGTTCTCATTGTGGTGGTTTTCATGCCATCTGACTATGACATCCTATGTTCTTCCTCTGGATATCGTATCTTCTGCATATTCTGCCTGCTTTGTAGTCTAGGAATTCTCAAATGACTTTTTATTTCCATAGTGCTTTTTTTTGCTTTCTAGTGTTTTTGGGTTTGCTCTTCTCTCTAGTCTGTCATTTCAAGGGATGTAGGGAAGAGGCGGAGGTAGATGTGAGTGCTTTGCCTTCCAAATTGACTCGATTTATGTAACTCACTTCCTGGAAAGCCTGTAGTGTAGAGTGTGCAGTGAGGTAGGGGAGCATTAGACAGAGGGGAAGGAAGCAGAGAAAGAGGGCAGAGAGGAGGGAAGATGACTAGGGGAGGAACTTCCTTCCTCTACCACTGTGCCAAAGTTCTCACCAGCTGCTGTGCTTATAGTGGCCTTTCCCGGGAGCCTCTACCATGAGCAGCCTGATCTCTACCCTCAACTCCAAGCCTTCTTTTTGACTATGGCCCTGGATCCCTGGGTCCTTTCTGAGGCCATAGTCTGGTGGGTAATGGGCGAGATGCACCTTCCCCAGGAGATACTTTCTTCCAGGGAGACTTCCTTTTCAGGCCTCGCAGGATTTGCCTGTACCCAGGTACAGGCTTTTCAGTGCTCAGATGCTCTCTGGTTTACTGCTATCTTCAGGAAGGGGACAGGAACTCTTACTTGGTTATGATTTCTGGGCCATAACTGCAGCCTGTCATAGCCCTTCCTTATCACACTTATTCACACTCCTTGACAAGAGTCCAAGCAATCTCTTGACCTGGTATGAGGTGCCTGTGCTCAAACACTGCTTTCTGAGGCCTCTTAGCTTAGTGCTCTTTTTTGCCCTGTCTACACAGCTCCTAGTCTGGTCTTTGACAAGCTCTATCAATTCCACATGTTCCTCCTTAGTATTCTGCCATCACAGTTCCCTTTTGTGGACTCTGGGAATGAAAACATTGAGAAAAAAATCCATAGATTTTAGGACATACTTAATTTTCATGTATTAAATTAGCCTAAATTCATTATTTCAAAATATGAATTAAAATGCAGAAGGACAGTTAATAAGAAATAAAGTTTCACTCTTTTCCTTAGTACCCACATCTTCTAGAAAAAAAATTGTGATTACCTGGTCCTCACCTATTTTTTAGAAAGATGTTATGTATGTACTGGTTTATATGTCTTTGTTCTTGTACGTATAAAATGTATCTATTTGGTGGTGTTCTATCTATGTGTATATGTTGGATAACTTTAGTTGTCAATTTGACACATCTGGGTCATTAGACTGGCCTGTGGCCATGTCTGTGGGGCATTTTCTTGATTTTTGAGTAATGTGGGAGGGTCCATCCCACTGTGGGTGGTGCCACCCCTGGGTAGGTGGTCCTGTATTGTATAAGAAAGCAAGTTGAACATGGGCCAGGGGAGCAGCCAGTAAGCCGCTGTCCTCTATGGTCTGTGCTTCAGCTCCAGTGTCCAGGTTCCTGCCCTAAGTTCTTATCCCTGGCTCTTTCAGTGATGATCTATAGCTGGGAGATGTAACCCAACTAAACTCTTTTCTACCCATGTTGGTATTGGTCAGAATGTTTTGTCACAACAATTGAAACCAAACTAGAACAGTGCACTATCATGCTTTTCCTTGTTTCATTTAACTAGATGTTTACTTTTGGAGAATATATATTTTTGTGGCTCAATTCAAAACATGCAGAAATGACAGAAGTCGCTCTTCATACTTCTACAAGAAATACTATTTACATATGTATATTTATTTACTTAGAAAATTGCTAATCTGCCCTCTACCTCTTGTTTGCTCTTTAGAAACATTCTGTACTTGATTATCTTTGTACCCAATAGCTCATATCTTGACTATAGCTCCATGTCAGAGTGCAGTGAGCTTCCAGGTCCCTTTGTCTCCTCTCTATCCTTCCCACCAGCTCTTTGTACAGATCTACTAGAAAGCCACAGGGCTATTGGAAGGAAGTGTCAGAGCCAGCATAAGCAGAGATGAGGCAGGGAGCAAGGCCTCTGCAGGGCTGGAACCTTATGATCAGCTTCTTTACAGTCGTGAAATGAAATCTAGAATAACACATTAAAAAAAATTCAATGTGAGGTCCTGTTAAAAAGAAAGAAACATATTGTAAGACACACAGTATTTCACTATGTAAATGCTCAGATATGACTGCACTAGCAAAACAGAACTTCCTCATAATGTTCCAGAAAGTTCTTAGGTCAATGATAAGGACCACTCCCATTGACAGTTACAGGTTGAGGCCACAGTGTTTAAGCCAGGCTGTCTTACTACTTTATGTTTGTATTTTAGATAGGTGCTATAGAGTTCATTTTCATTTGCCATATCGATGGCAGTTCTTGGATGGAGGCAAATGGAAGGATTTGGATAAGATGGAGCTTATTGAAGAAGCATATAGCAATCCCAGTAAAGACAGGTAGGAAAATGTGTTCCTTGTCTCTGCTTTGTGCCTGGCCTTTTGTGTGCAGTCTCAGGAATTTAAGTTTGAACAACAGTAGGTGCATATGCAAGAAAACAAACACTCTGGAGGTGGAGTCCCATGTTTATGGCAGCTCAATATCTCTGTTCTCTCACCTTCTCCTCTCAGGGAGGAACTGTGAAAAAGGAGATCATACAAAGACGAAGTAACTTCAGTTAGTGGCTGCTGGGATTGATCACATACATAGTTATTCATTATTACAGATAACCAAGAGATGATAATTTGTGAACTTTCAGCCTTTTCTGTAAAGTCATATAGCTGAACTGTTTGTTGTTTAACTTTGAATGTTTTTATTTTTCTAAGTGTGTCATTTAGTCAATTCATGATAATTAAGGAAGTTCCAGGTGGTCTTATTTTAAATACTTACTATAACTTGGTTTAAAATGTGCTGAGATATTGCTAAAAGGATAAATTTTAAATTTTATTTTTATTCATTTATTTATTTTTACTACGTATGAGTGTTTTGTATGCACTGCATGTTCATCATGTGCATGCAGTGCCTGTGGAGGCCAGAAGAAGGCATCTGATCCCTTGGAACTGGAGCTGTTGACAGTTAGCCTCCATATGGGTGCTAGGAACTAAACTTGTGTCCTCTGTAAGAGTGACCAGTGCTTTTAAACTCTGAGCCATCTTTCCAGCCCCTGTTTTTAATATTTTAAGCATTTGTAACTTATTTTTAGGCGTAGCTGTGTCTATATGTGAGTACATGTGCCTGTGGAGGTTAGAAGATGGTGTCAGATCCCCTTGAGCTGGAGTTAGATGGTTGTGAGTGCTGGGTAGGGGTGCTGGGAACTGAACTACAATCCTCTACAAAAATAGCAAGTACCCTTTAACTGCTGGATCATCTCTCTAGTCCCCTTAAAAATAATTTGAGACTACTGTTTGAGTTCTAAAATGATTTAAACTTAGAGTGCATATTTGCAAATTGCTATTGGTTAAGTATATGAAGCAAATTACTCCTTTATGAAGATGCAGTGGCTCACATACTGCTCATAATATTTCTGTTTGAGGCATATTTTAGACAGTGGCATACACAAATATTAAGTATACAACTCAGTGACTTTTGACAAATGCATTCACTTGTGGAGCTAACAGTCTGATTGAGATATAGAGTGTCTCATAAACCTAGAAGGTTCCTCATTTAGTTCCACTCCCCTAGACCATCATTATCTTAACTTCTTAGACCTGTACATTGAACCACTTGGTATGTACTGGTATGCCTGGAGTGTAGCTCAGCATTATTTTTGTTTCTTTAAAAAAAAAATTTTTTTTTTTTTTTTTTGAGACAGTGTCTCACTGTGTAGCCCAGATTGGTCACAAACTCACTATCCTCCTGCTGACTCCTCCTAAGGACTGGGATTAGAGGTTCACCACCACGCCTGTCTTCACATTGTATTGTGGGACAGTCTTTTGTGTACACAAATGTGTTTTCATGGAGTGGATTTCTAGAGGGGAACTTCTGGGAGGTAGACTACGTATGTCCTCAGTTTTGTCAGATGATAGCAGGCTGATTTCCATGCTGATTATGCCACTTTCCACTCACATTAGTAAGATTTAGTGACATGTTCTCCTAATATTGGTATTTTGGGACATCTATATGTTACTTAGTCTGGAATATAAAATGGCTTTCTCAGTTTGCATAACTCTGAATGCCAGTTGGGAAAAACATTTCTCCATGTATTCATTGTCATTATTTGTTTCCTATTGCTGTGCAGAGTCTATCTTTAACCATTTGGGGAGTAAGGACAGCTATGTTTTTAACCATTTATTTTGAGGAATTCTTTTTATTTGTAGATACTAAATGTGAATTAAAAAAATGAGCTCTTCTAGTCAGTTTGTTATTTTTTATCGAAGAGAAATAGTTTTTCATCTTTTATGGTTTTTTACTTTATGTGCTTCCTTTATCTCAAGAACGTAAATTCTCTTGAGTTTTTTTTCTAAAAAGTCTAAAAATTTTAAATATGACACCATATCTATATGCACACACATATATTTGTTGGTTGGTTGGTTAATTGGTTTGTTTTTAGAGATGGGGTCTCTATAGCCCCAGTTGGCCTAGAACTTGCTATGTAGACCAAGTTGGCCTTGATTTCAAAGATCTGCCTGCCTCTGCCTTCATTGACTCCAACATTAAATTCTCCTTTTATGTGATGAAATTTGAGCCCAGTTTCATTTTAGGTAGATGAATCATCAGTTTTTTCAATGACTGCTTTAAAAAGTTTTAATTAATTTGCTTATAATCAAAATATACATGCTGGATGTGATTGTACACACCTTTAATCCCAACACCTGGGAGACAGAGGCAGGTGGATCTCTGAGTTTGAGGCCAGCTACATAATGAGACTCTGTCTAAAAAAACTCAATAAATAAATAAATTAATAATACATAACATAAAATTTCACATGCTAACCATTTCAAAGGTACAGTGACATTTAAATACATTGATATTGTATAACCACCACAATGTTCATTTCCAGAAGGTAGCTTTTAAACCATCCAAAGAGATCCCTTGTTAAAATGTTGACATCTCATATGAGTCTTTTTTTCTGAACTCTGGTCAGCACCAGTCTGTGTAAATACCATACTGTCTTGTTGGAGCTTTACATGAAGTTCTGGCATTTGATAAGACAAAAACTTCATTTTTCTTAAAAATTTTCTGGTTCTTGGCATTTTATTCTTTAGGAATTTTTACATCTCATAAGCTTTCACAAACAATTGTTCTATAATTTGAAGTCAAAATTATTTTGAGTATTGTGATTTTGGGGAGAATTGATAACATGAGCACTTTCTCAGCCTTGATCTCATCAAATATTGCTACTGGGACTCTGTTGGGTGTATATTCAGATTTCTCCACTTTATCTTTATTCTCCTAACCTCTTTCATTCTCTCTTCTCTCTGCTTCATTTAAGGGATTTCTTCTCAGTTCCCCATTCCACTAGCTTAGCCTCATCTGAGACACAGTGGGTCCCATTTGTGAATATAAAATTTATGATATTTTACTTATTTCTGAATGTTCTAGTTTTTTCATTCAAATTTACCTGGTCAGTTTTTTAGCTTCTTAATGGTTCTAATTCAGACTTTGATACTCAGTTTATTTAAAAAGCCCATTTTATATATATTGGTGTCTGAGAATGTTAGATGGTAGCATTCGGTAGTCTGGTTCTATTTGTTTTTGTCAGCTATATTTTCTCATTGGTGTTTTGTTTCCACACATGTTCTTTGATTTGATTTTTTTAGCTTATGTTTGATGAAACTTTATTTGTGGAAATTCTTGTGAGGCATACATTGAAGGTGAATTCCTCCAGAGGGTGTGTGTTTGCTTTTCTGGGAACCACTACTTCTAAAGCTAATTCTCATATAGAAATATAAAACAGCCTAAAACCTGTGTGAGGCTTGAGTGGTTCAGAGTCCTTGGGGGAGTTTTATTTTTTTTCTTTAGAACCAAGTAAATCCAGGTGAATTTCCTTCTTGATTGTCATGGCAAGGCATGGTTCCTTCCAGTCTAGTCCAATCCCCCTTTACTAAGGGTATGTAGACTCTTAGGGGATTTTATACAGAAGTCTGAGTGTCTGTCTCTCTCTCCCCTCCTTTCTCTCATTTTTTCCACACAGGGTCTTTCATAGCCCAGGCTGGTCTCAAACTCACTGTATAGCTGAGCATGACCTTGGCCTTCTGATTCTGCCTCTATCTTCCAAGTTTTGGGATTATAGTCATGTGCTACCATGGCTGGCTAGAAGTATCTCTTTTGAGCTGGGCCTAGTGGTTCAGATCTATAATCCCAGCTACTTGGGAGGCAGGAGAATCACAAGTTCAGGATCTGTCTGAACAAGTTACTGACTCTGTCTCAAAAAGTGAAAAAGAGAGCTGAGTTATAGCTTAGTGGAGGAGCACTTGCCTAGCATGTGGGAAGTCCCAGGTTCAGTCTCCAGTAGTAGGGAAAAACTCTTGAGATTTGACCTCCTACCCAGATACTGCATTTGTTCCTTTTTTTTTTTTTTTTGGCCTTGGCTGCTAAAACACTACTCTTTGTCACTATTCATTGACACTGCCCTCATTTGCACACCCCACCCCCAGCCCTTTGACCTTTGTGCAATATACCACATTTAGAAAAGAGCCTGTCCTAGTGGCCAGCCAGCTGCAGCCAAACTTTAAATCTCATCTGGTAGCTGTTTTCCGTTGGATATATTTCTTAGTTTTTCTGGGCTTCTGTTTTCCCATCTGTGACATGGAGGTAACAGCCTCACCTCATAAGGTTATAAAGATTCAATCTACTCTACATAAAGTATTTTGTTCTGGGGCTGGTTCCTGTAGTGAATGCTCAGTACATGCTAACTGTTATTTTTGCCTTCTAAGGATTTCTGTTCCTTTTTTGATAGTAGTGTGTTTTATTTTCATAGTGCTGGGGCTCAAACTCAAGGTGTTATATGTGCTGGGCCACTGCTTTCCCCCTGAGCTATTTCTCCAATTCGAATACATTTTTAAAAGGATATTTTAAAGTGTTTTCTGTGTTTTACACTGGGAGACATTTCATAATACTTAGTCTTTTGCATTATTTTCTTAATATTTTTCACATAGTTGAATTGATGATCTTGAAAAATATTCTGAAAACATTGCAAATATTAAATGTGCCATACATATTTTTAGAATTAACCTGCCATGTGTTCTTATAGTGGAGCTGAAGGACCTGTGTGTGTTTAATTGGTACCATTTTAATCTGCCTCTTATTTTGTAGGATCATGTACACAGAGTCAGCAGCTGGCTTTCACTTTGATCATTTAGACTTTGCCTCCATGAAGTTTGGTAGTACTCTGGCTCGCCGCCTCTCCACAGCTTCCTCAGTCACCAAACCCCCACACTTCATCCTTACTACTGATTGGATTTGGTACTGGATGGATGAATATGGTTCTTGGCAGGAATATGGAAGACAAGTAAGTATGATGGAAAAGGATTTTTTTATGCAAGATGAAGGAGCCATTCCAAACATAGCATCAAGATTGTCAGGGAGCGCACGTGGTAAGAGTTGAGGATCCTCAAGTTCCAGGTTACTCACTGGCTCTGGGGACATAAGAGCAGAACTCAATAATTTGTAGTTCATTTTTACAGTCTTCTGTCTTTGAGTGATTAGACATGTCTTGTTTTATGAGAATTGAATGATAAAAAAACTACGGATAAAAAGTCAGCTTCATTGATTTTATTAAATAGGGTAGAAAGATGTTTCTTTTACTTGTTAATAGAAAACTTTGGCGTTCAAGCCTGGGAGTACAGGCATGTTTGTGTAACTGCAGTATAAAGTCGAAGGTATTTCAAGCTGCTTTTCTTCTTTCTATAACTCTAGAAGGTAAGAGGGTGTAAGAATATTGACTTATATCAGCAGTTGATAAGGAACTTAAATCAGGAACCTGCCACTGTCAGTTATTTGAAGGTGTTCACAGTGGTTGAGATCAGAGAGAATCCTGGTGACGTGTAGAAGTGAAAGTATAAGGAGAGTAAGGAGAGAACCATTTATGTAGAGATCTCTTTCCACAGTGAGAGTTGATCTGTGGGGCCTGATGAACACTTACAGGAGGTTGTGTCAAGGCTTTCATTTCTTGTTCTTAAAGAATGCCGTTTTCTCTGGCCACATTTTGATGCAAGTTCAATAGGGACAGAATCAGTCTCTCTCTCTTTCCCTCCCTCCCTTTTTCTCCCCCTCCCTCTCTCTCCCTTCTTCCCTCCCCTTCCCCTCTTCCTCCCCCTTCCCCTTTCCTCCCTCCTCCTTCTGCTCTCCCCCTGCCCCCTCCCCTGCTCCCTTCCCCTCTGCCTCTCCCTCTTCCCATGGATGAATTCTCCATGCTTAAAATGAGACATTACAAGTCTTCCAGAAATAGATGGCTATCAAAAGAGAAGGTGTTGCTGCTTGTTTGTTGGTCAGTTGGAGCTGGTTGCTGTCAGTGCTAGGGACTTTCCTCCTTTCTCCCCAGCACCAGCTTCTCTTCATTTGCTGCTTTGCCTTACCTCCCAACTCCCCCTGCTTCCTCTCTCTGGCATCCTAAGGACTGTCTTACCTGTTCTCCAATTTGGTCAGAAGCCTGAGAGAAAAAGGCTAGTACCTGACCTGGAGGAGGGGAGAAAGCAACTGGCTGATCATGCTCCACAAATCTGGCTTGTCTAGTTAACAAGATTTTGGGACCAATGACAGATCAGAAACACTTAGCAAAGGTGTCAGTAGTCATGTTTTATTTAGTGATCCCTCTGGCTCCTGGGGGAAGACAGAGGCATCCCTGTTGGGATAATGCAGGGCCTGAAGGTGAAACCTTGCAAAAGTAGGTTCTCTGAATAGCTCCCTAAACTGAATTGTCAAACTCAGGGTTGGGAACTATGTTTTCCAAACAATCCATACTTGGGTTTTTCTTTTTCTGTGTTTTTCCTCTTTTATTGCAGTACATAAGGTCATTTAGGACAGTTTGAGAATCCCTAGGAATAGACTGCATGTGGATATTATTGATGTGCCCATATGCTGGTAGGATGTCCATAGATATGGACTTGATAGGTTCTCATGGTCTCCTTTTGTATTGTTAGATGTGCAGCCTTGGGATCACTCTTATCGTTTTACCTGTTTGGGTTCTTTTCCTTAGTTTTTTGCTAATTGCCAGTTTCAAGTCAATTTTCTCTTCTCAGAAAAACTAAGTTCTTTTCTGTCTGAGTCCAGGATGTACCCTGAAATTTAATGTCAGAATCAGATGCCAGCTGGGCCTGCCTCAGAACACATGAATATTTGTCATTCCTTTCAGTCTTACTAGAATCTCCAAGTGTTAATCTTGGGCTTCTTCAGTTTGACACTTGATTTTTCCCTCCAGACCTCTGCTATGGCCAAAAACCCTTTGTTTTTTGCTTTCTGCTCAGCTACCTGCAGCGTCTCTCTGCATGTGGTAACCTGTGTTAAGGGATTATGATCTTAAGGTTTGTATCTGGAACATAATATGCATGTCTAATTGCCCTTTCTTTCCATTTCCCTTGACTCTTTGCTTAATTTCTATGGGCTGCAAGAACCTATTTTCTCTTCCTTTCCCCTTGCTGTCTAGAAGGGATTTTTAATACTGCCTCCTCATCCTTCCCAGTTCTAACCCAATAGTTCAGTTTTGAAGGATGGTGGAGTTTACGTTAAGGAAAAACTTACGCACTAATATAAGACCATAAAATAGATTACTTCCAAAATTGTATACTATCTGTATACTCCCTGGTAGCCTTCACAGAGTCAAGTCATTCTGACTCCTCAGGAATAGGCCTTGGCTCACATCTTTTTTCTTCCAGGAAACTTATGCTAAGTTATCTCCCAGCAAAGGTCATTCTCGTAAGTCCCCTTAACTTCAGTATCTTTCCATGTAGGCCTGTGGGGGACTTTGAACATGGTATATTGTACTGCTATGGTTATTTGCTTTTTTGTCTTCCCCTCTTCTCTTGCTGTATTGAGAGTCTCAGAGGCAGGGACAGATTGTGTTTTACTTATGGTTCTGTCCATAAACCCTAGAACTTTTGACTTAGAGTAGGATGGTACCACTAAGGGGAATAGAAGCAGTTACAGGGTCAGACAGTTTTAGGTTCAATAGCTTTAATTTTAGTTACCAGTAGATTGTCAGATACATGAATAATGATGGTGGGGACTGGCGAGATGGCTCAGAAGGTAAAGGCACTTCCTGCCAAGCCTGACTACCTAAGTTTGATTCCTGGGACCCACATGGTAGAAGAAGAAAAAATGACCCCACAAAGCTGTCTTCTGACATCCACATAGGTGCTATGACATGTACTTCTTCCCCAAATAAATGTAATTAAAAATAAAAAGGAATAATGTGACTATAGGTAACAGTTATTGAATGCTTTTCCTAGTACTGTGCTGTGTGCTCTACATACCCTATTCTAATTACTTTTCCAACCCAGTGTGTATGATATAGTCCTATTGTGTAATATAAGTATATTTAAGTGTAATTTTTCATTTATTCATTCTTTACATCTGAGGTAACTGAGACTCAGAGTTTAAACTAATTTGCAAGATACATAACCAACACACTTGGGAGTTTATTGGTGTTTTTTATGTTGCTGAAGGAGACTTGGTACTTTTAATAAGTGGTCTATTACCTCACAGGAGACTGAAAGTCCAAGATCAGGTAGTCCGATCTGTTTGCCTCTGGTGAGGGCTCTTTTGATTGGGTCACAACATGGTAGACAAAGAGAAAGGAAAGGAGCTGTGTCAAAATGGCTAAGTAGGTGAATTGCTTTGCCTTATAATAACCTACAAAACTGTTAACTCACTCCACAATACCAGTGTCAGTCTCTTCTCAAGGCAGTGCGCAGTGACTGAACCAATTCTCCTTAGGCCCTGCTTCTTCAAAAGCTCCTACCCCTTAGCATTACCACATTGGGCACTAAGCTTTCAGAGCATAAATCCTTAAGGAACAAACAATATCCAAACTATAGCAGAAATTCAAAATTCAAACTCAGTCCAACCCCAAATATTAGATATTTAGTAGGCAGTTGTGGAAAAAATGAGAGGTTGAAATAAATAACTGAAAACAGAGGAATCCAAGGAACCAGAAAGAGAAAACAACCTAGAGAAGAACTGAAACCTGACTGATGGAGGGAATGAGAACAGGCCAAGTAGAAGTAGCATTGCCTAGCTGGTCAGGTGAGCAGTGTGAGAGAAGTCCCTGATGACATTTTACCATCATTTCAATGTTTGTGTCATCCATTCTGAAGAATTAGAAAAATTTTAAATTTATGTGTGCGTGTGTGTGTGTGTGTGTGTGTACATGCATGCCACCGCATACTTGTGGAGGTCAGAGGGCAACTTGTGCCAGTCGGTTCTCTCCTGTCATTCATGTGTTCCAGGGATTGAATTCAAGTTATCAGCCTTGGTGGCAATTGTCTTTACCCACTGAGCCATCTCGCTGTCCTGTTCTGAGGAATTTGAATACCCTTTTTTCCCATTGTTTATATCCCTGGTTCCCTGCTCATCAGGGCCTATACTTAATTCTCTTCTGTTTATCAGGGCAGTTCCATGCCTCCCTCCCTTGCCAGTGTGCTCCCTGATGCCTCCCTCTTTCCCTCTAATAGAACCATTTGTCTTGAACATGTATGGCTGGACTGGCCAGAATCTTTGCTCATCATCATAGGTCCTTGCCTCCATGAAGTCTCTGGATTTCCTTTGACAGGGCACAACGCACCCTGTGACCACCATCAGCAGCAGTGACGTGGAAAAGGCCTACTTGGCATACTGTGTCCCGGGGTCTGATGCCCAAGCAGCCACCTTGAAGTTCCAGGCTGGAAAACACAACTACGAATTAGACTTCAAAGGTAAACCCCAACACTGAGGAGCAGAGTCTGGCCTGTGTGGGTGCAACTCTTCTGTATTAACCTGGGAACCTGGGCTGGTATAAGAAAGGAAGGGTATGGCCCTGTAGGGCCAAGGAAATGTGCTTAGAGGATATGAGGAAAGGGCTCCCCTCTGAAACATGGAGGGATAGGGTTAGTGAGCAGTGTGGCTATTCTGAGGGCTGTGGGTAGCTCCTTTTGTATCTGAAGATTAACCTTAGACCCTGACAAGGCCCAAGTGGCTCTGTTATGCAGTGTCCCCTCATCACTCCCTGGTGTGGCATTATACTCGATGGGATACCAGTCAGGCTTAGTATATTATAGAACACAACTTTAAAAGTTCTGTACTTGTGTGACTGGAGAGATGAGATGGCTCTGAGGTTAAGAGCACTGACTGCTTTCACAGAGGACCTGAGTTCAGTTCCCAGCATCCACATGGCAGCTAACAACTGTCCCTAACTCCAGTTCCAGGGAATCTGATATTCTCTTCTGACCTCCCAGGAATTGCATCACACAGGTGCATTTACATACATGTAGGCAGTATACTCATACACATTAAAAAAAAAGTTCTGTACTTGGAGTGTTCTGAAACTGGGCTCAGATGATTTTTCCCAGTTACCTTAACTACCAAAAGCAGGTTCAGTACCCATTGGTCCATGACTTCAGTGGCTGATTTGTAAGATTTTTTTAAAAAGTTTTAGTCTTGCTATAGTTTTTCTTATGCCATTTCCATGTGAATATATCTATTGAGCTCTGTACAGTTCACCTTCGCCTGCCTTTCACATTTTAAACTTGACATCCTCTTGGAAGTCCAGCATGTTAAAGGAAATTAGAGGGCTTTCTTTCAGTACCCTGCACTGCCTTCGCTCTATGGAAGGCAGCAAAGTACCTTCAGTGAATTGTCCTAAAATCACTTGGCTGCTTGCTTTTGGATGGTTATTTTTGACTTGTGGTTTTGTTTTAGGGATACTCTATGCCCCTTGTCTTGCCCCTCAGGAAAGTATCTTCTGTTCTCCAGGGGAAGACTTCTGCTGGAGGATGTCAACCTTGGCTCTACAGATGACAGTCACATAATACATGATAGTGTATGAAAGAGCACAGGGAGAAAATCAAAGGCAGGATTGCCTTGAAGACAGTTTATGCAGGTGTCACTCCTCTGACTGCTGCTGACTACTGTCTGAAATAGTTATTTTAAATATATGGAAAATACCAGAAACAACAATGTCAGATGTACCTTTATAATTCTCAACTTGGACCTCAATACCTGGGGATATAGTGTACTCAGCACAAAGATGTAGAGTGGGTATTCACACATGTAGCTAGAAAAAGTGTGTTCACAGTGGCTTGACTTAAGCTCATTAGGGTGGCCAAAGTTCATTTATTGATTGATTTTTTCTTTTTTGGTATTATTTACAAAAGAAAAAGTTAGAAGTGATTGACTTCCCCTTCAGTCTCTGCTATGTATATTGAAAGTGAGACTCTCAGCTTATACTCTGCCACATGTACTCACTATTTATTAGGAAGCCAGTACCTTCAAAATATATATGCAGCAGCCCAAATGACTTGTTCTATAGGTTTGGGGAGACCTTCCCTGTTTTTTTGAAGGACTCTTGTCATGAAGGAGTAGCTCAAGGCAAAAGCCAGGCCTCCAGGTGCAGCGTAGTGACATCCTGTTCACTGGCTGTAGACAGGCAGAATTCCCTAAGGCAAACTTAGTGATGTAGCCCAGTGTAAATTAAGGAAACCCCAAGATAATTAGGGAAAAGGGCTCCCTCACCCATGGAAAGTTAGAAAAGGTGTCTAACACATACTTAGTGTATATATTCTAGATAGCCTATTTACGCTAGTGAATGCTCATTTAAAATTCATTACAAATGGCTAGTAGGCCAGGTGCATTAATGAGAATGCATCAGTGGAAGGTTGAATGAATGATGGATGACAGAAGCTGCCATGTGAGAAATGAACTCCAGAAGAGAATGAGGATCACTGCAGTATAAGGGACACACCTCAGTAATTATAAGTTTATATTCAAAGACAGGGAAAGTTCAGACATCTGTAACTTTTAATATTAAAAGATTACTAAAAATGAAAATAAAATTGGTTTTTTATATCTTTAAGTATGAAAAGTAGGATTTGATGGAATTTTCCTATAGGAAACATAACTTCTAAATATTTGTCATTTGTACTGCAAAGGTTGGGTACCTGCCTTTTATCTTTGGGATGAACTTGGGAGTCTTTGAGAGTAGGGCATAAGTTTTTGGGTTTTTTGTCTTTTTGAGACAGGGTCTCCCTATATTCCCAGCTGCCCTGGAACTTGCTATGTAGACTAGGCTGGCCTTGAACTCAGAGATCCACCGGCCTCTGTTTCCCAAGTGCTGGAATTAAAGGTCTGTGCCACTACTTCTGGCTGGAGAGTAGGGAAAAAGTTTTATTTATTAGAGTCAGGAGTTTAAAAAGGTTGATAAATACTGTTAATAGAGTCAGTTTACTAAAAGATTGTAAGAACAAAATTATTGTATTCACTATAAATCACATTAACTCAAGATGTGATAATTTGATCTCAGGCCGGGCTGGAGCTCTTATATCCAAGCTGGGAAAAATTGCTGAGTAAAATAATGGTTTAAATATGATTGGAATGAACAATTTAAAAGCACTCATGTATAATTGATATGTCAATTACTAATCATTCCTCTGTTCATTAAACTCAGCCTCCTAAGGCTACCTATTTTCTTTATGAATATTTGGAATTATAAAACTGATTTTTAAGACTGACCCTGGGTTTTACATGTTTAGATTAGCTGTCCAACCCATTTAATTTATGTTTATAAAATATTACATGTGTGTGTGTATCTACATATGTATGTTTGTTCATTTTTTTTTCTCAGCTTTTGTCCAGAAAAACCTGGTCTATGGCACTGTCAGAAAGGTTTGTCGTAGACCCAAGTATGTGTCTCCCCAGGATGTGCAGATGAAGCAGTCCTGGTAAGTGGTATTTGTGGAGCTTGCTTGGTTATGTTTTCAGTTGAGGTATGCTTTGCTTGCCAGTAATAGGAATCCTTTCTTAGAGTGCATGACAGGACACTGGCGGACGTGTGTGACTAGCACACTACTGTCATTCAAACCTACTAGTTAGGGAAGTCCTTAGCTATAGTGAAAATTAGCCTTGTGGATGAGAGTGTCAACACACAGTTACAAGGCTGCTTGTTGGGATGTACAAGGCTGACTAGACTGAAACCAGCCCATCTGTTTGTCTTTGACTGTAACAACTGAGTTGTTGACATGATTCTTTCAAAATATTGAAGTAATAAAACAGTGATGGAATTAAATTCGTCAAAAACTCATATAATGCATTCTTAGTATCACAGAATACCAAAATACTGAAGCTGGTATTACTGTCATTAATACACCAGCTTCATTTTCAGGTACTGTGAGTTTCTAGTTGAACCCACAGGCTTGGGAGTACCTAAGGGAGCAGTGAAGGTTTCTGCAATTGGTGGGACATTCTTGAGTTCTGAACTGATCAAATCTCCTTTGAAGCAAGTGTCTCAGGCTTGGGTAGGTGTGATGGAACTGGGGCTAGCCAAACCACTTGGCAGTGTACCAGAAGATGGCCTGGTTAGTAAAGATGTCCCACAGTTCCCCTTATAGTTTGAGTTGGCCACAGCCAGTCCTGGGACTTTAAACCAACAGTGTTGTTAGCTGCTTATATCTTTATTAGCCTGAGAAGCAGGCTCACTTCTGTTTCATGGGAGACAGTGTCTCTGTTGGGTTTCTTAAGACTTCAGGATAGAATATCATTGATTGTGCTTGTGAAGAGAGGCCGTTTAAGAAATAATTTTTGGGACTAGAAAGAAGGCATAGTAGTTAAGAGTACTGGCTGCTCTTGCAGAGGACCCAGGTTCATTCCTAGCACCCACATGGTGGCTAACAACTGTCCATAACTCCAGTGCCAGGAGATCATCACCCTCTTCTGACCCCCACAGGCATTGTACAACATGGGTGCACTTAATGTACATGCAGGCAATATACTCATACACATAATAAATAAGAAAAAATAATTTGTTATGAGTTAGAGGAAAAAATATATAATTAATACAAGAACCAATGTCTTATAACTCAAGTTCAGCAAAGTAACTTCCTGAGAATATGCCCTCCTTTTTCTTTTTTAAATTAAAATTTATTTTTATTGACATGTACAGGTTTAAAAGTTAAAAGTGTATGATAAAGTATACTCAGTGGTTTGTGTCTGTGTCATCTGTCTTCACACCCCTGTAGTAACTGTTTTCATTTGCTTCTCATTTTTCTTTCGTATGTTTATCTTTGTAAAAATAATCTATATGCACATGTACACATAAAACTATTTGCCTATCTCCTTTCTTACATAAAAAGTAACCTATTATATATATCACTCTGTACCTTTTATAAAACTTAAACATAGATCCTGGTAATTACCTCTGTTCAAATCATTGATCTTCCTAAATCTGCTGCTTGCGTGGTTCTCTGTTTCACATATGTAGCATAGTTTAATTTGCCTCCTTTTGATGGCTATTTGTGTTTTCAGTCTTTTGCCATTACAAAATGTAATGCCGTAAAGAACCATTTGGCGTATGTTGTGTCAGATTTTGGAGCTCAATTGTCAGGTTAGAGTCCTAGAAGGTAAATCAAGTTCCTTTTCATGATCTTGGACCACCATGAGTGCCTAGCAAGGTTTGTGGTTTGCTGCCAGTGACCCATTAAGCCCTGTTCTTCTACCATTCATGGTGTACTTCATCTGCTTTCTCTGAGTGAGATTGAGCCTTTTCCCCTAAAACATAAGTGTTAGTTTTCCCACTCCTGTTTTTCCTGCTGTGGTTTGTCTTTTCTTTAAATTTAAATTTCATTATTACTCTTTGTGTGTGTGTGTGTGTGTGTATGTGTATGTATGTATGTATGTATGTATTTATGATTTGTGTGTAGGTGCAGGCTGGCATATGCCATGGTGCACACATGGAGGTCAGGAGAATTTTTGGGTTTTGGGAGTTGGTGCTCTTCTTCCACTGTGGGTGGTGGGGATCCTAACTCAGGACTTCATGTTTGTATGGCAAGTACTTTACCAGATGAGCTATCTCCTCAGCCCGAGAACTTTTTATCTGTTAAGGCCCTCTAGCTCTTGGCTGTTTCTCCAAGTTTCAAATTCTGTCTCTTGGCTTTTATTTGTGTTATTGTTACTTTGCTTATAAGATACTTTTATTACAGAGTTATCTTTTATTTTACTTTTTTGGTTAAATACCAGGCTCTTTGGTATTATTTCTGGGTTTAGTCTTGGTTGATTATGGTAGTCCTGCAACTAGAAGTAATGTTTTCTTCTTTTCTTGTACAGAACCCATCCCAAGAAAAAATTGGAAAAGTCATCTATTTACTGAGCCTGAATCTCTTGTGTCATCATTATAATTTAGTTTTTAGGAGTTCAAAACTGGACATATGCTTAGCATGTGCAAGGCAAGGCCCTGGGTTTGATTCCTAGCACCACAAAAAAATTATTTTGATTAAATATGAAATAAAGTATGTGCGACTCAGGACCTCCCCCTCTGTGGGCTGAGTGCGGTATTCCACTCGTGCAGACAACCTTCCTAGTTCTTCCCTTTGTGATAGTAGCTGGTTGTCAGTAGCTCTAGCAACAAAGACTGTTAGGCCTCTATTAGCCACACCTTAGTCTCTAGGAGTGCCATTTAATGTAAAAATTGAAACAGCATTTATATACATGTGATTTAGTCTTTTACCTTCCATTTCCCATAAAATTTCAGGGCCAGTGAGATGGCTCAGTAGATAAAGGCATGTACTGCCAAACTTGATGACCTGAGTTCAATCCCTGTGACCCACAGAGTGGATTTTTAAAATGCTGTAAAAATTCATTTATTTATTTTGTGTGTGGATGTGTGGGTGCCACATACCTGTGGAGATGAGAGAACAGTTTGTGACAGTAGGTTCTCTCCTTCCCTCATGTGGGTCCTGGGTATCCAATTCAGGTTGTCAGGCTTGGTAGCAGGTGCCTTTACCTGCTGAGCTGTTTTGTCAGCCCCTTTTGGATTTTTAAAAAAATCATCTCATTTTTCCCCTCTAGTAGTTTAGAAGTTGTACACAGTCCTAGAGACAGTGTAAAACTGTGAGTTCTTCATTTAGACACAGATAAATGGATATCTTTGCTCTCCTAAGGACTTTTCATATACTCATCCCCCATTTTATTTTCTCTTGATATTTTTAACTTTAATAGATAATGTTATTTTCTACTGTGAATGCTTCATTAAAATCACTCACATTTTAGCTACTTTCTTTGTCCTTTCAGATTCCTTAGATAAATTTCTGATGGAAGACTGTTTCTAGTTTGTCTTGATGTCTTTATGTTAATCTTAAAAGGTGCTGTCACTGATTATAGAATCTTAGGCTGTGTTGCTTTTTCTTAGAACACGGAAGATAGCACTCTTCTGTCTTCTACTTCCCCTTTTTGTTTTTGACAAGTTGACTCTCTGTTTAACTAGCACTTTTTGATGACTATCACACTTTTTCCCCTCCAGCTAATTTTAAAGGTCTTTATCTTGGACTTCTGTACCTCACTCTGCTGTGTCTAAGTATATGTTTGTATTTATTCTGCCTGAGAGCCTTTGGGCTTTTTAAAACTGTGTTCAGTATGTCTCATCAGTTCTCTTGTCTCCTTGCTATCTGGAGCTTCTCATAGGCCTTTTCACTGTCCTCTGCCTCTCAGCTTCTTTCCCGTTTCTAATCTCCTTGCTCTGGTCTACTTTCTGAATACCACATTCCACATATCCTTCAGCTCACTTCACTCTTCAAATGGTTCAATATACTAATTAGCCTGTTATTTAATTTTACTGTCAAAGATTCTACTTTACTTTCTTAGAATTTCTACCTGGTTCTTCTTCAGACTTTCCAAGTCATTTATGGGTTTCCTACATATGTGTTCAAGTTCTCTTTAAGCACAGTCAGAATAACTATTTTATAATCTGTCTAACAATTTCATCATTATAAGTCTTTATTAATCTGATTCTTGCTGCTAGGACCTGACTTAGTTATTTTTAAACCATGACGTTTTCCTAGGAAAGTTTTTTGTGGGATTTCTTTGAGGATTGGAATGAAGGGACATGTCCCATGCCAACAGAAACAGAAGTTAGATCTGTTGTTGGAAGGACAGTGGATTCTGCAATTTAAGGGGAATGAGTTGGAGTATAGTTTCATGGTGCTGTTCCTAAGCCCTTTAAATCATATGTCTTTTAGTACTGTTTTTATTTGTTTATATTTTTAGGATGATAGTATAGTTCCTGTGTTTACATGACACCTGTAATTTATCCCACTAATATTTTTTGCAAAAAAGAATGTGTATTTAAGGACAAATAATCAACTACAAATAGATTCTTCTCAGCCCAACTCAAATTTCTATTACCAAATAGGTTTTGGTGCCAATTTTGCAGTTCTAAACTTTTTATATGTCAAGTACACATATTTATGGCTTAAAGCCTTTGGTGTTCTTTGAATTTCAAGGTTGGGATAAAGACTGTGTATGCTCTGTGACCTGTATATAACTCTTTACTTGTGTGCTCTGTTCTGTCTGTGTGGTAGTGGGACACAGATGAAAGGTGTATCTCTCAAGACTGGTAGATTTTGATTTGACCACATAGACAAGGTGAAAATGCTCTTGTGTTGTGGGTATTGTGATGTGCTTCCTTGCCTTCTACCTGGTTTTAAAAATGTGCTATGCTGAATCTCAAGACTGATGATATTGGTGAGTAGTGATCACCCTTAATAGAGATATTTATGTCTAAGGATTAAATGTCTAAGTGGTTTTGTTTAACTTTTGTAGCAATGCCAAATTTCCAGGCCCAAAGAGCATCCCAGACTACTGGGACCCTGCGGCACTGCCAGACCCGGGATTTAAGGTATGAGGCTCACACACCTTGGAGCTGGACAGGAGGGTTCTGTAGAGATGGGTAAGTGTGGAGAGATTGTTCTGTGTAGCTGTGGCTCATGGGGACATGACCACAGAGATTGTTTTCTGTCTTTGATTTTGTAGATCTTAGGGATGTTAAGACCAAAATGGCTATTTGTGAGATGAACGTGGCTCCCAGGGGAAAGAATGTAATGTGGGGCGGGGGTGGGGGGAGATAAGCTGTGAAATTTGCTAGGAAGGGCAAAGAAATAAGGAGCTTCCAAGTTGGACTGGGCTAGTAAATCTGTTTCAGTAAGTAATAAAAAGGAACCAGGGGGAGATTTGATGTGATGAGGGACTTTGAGGTGGTGGGAGCTTCAGACACCAGTGGACAGGAGGATAGTTCAATAGTTCAGTTGGAACCTGCTTTCTGGGAGCTGTGCTAAGCAGTGGAATACTCTGACTATCCTGTATAATGTCCCTTACTGTCCCACACTGGAGCACGTTGAAAGATTTTCAGTGCTGGGTATATGCCAACCATTGCAAACAGGCTTTTCTGACATGACAAACCCTGTCCTCAAAGGACTCTTATAGAATACCATGCACAAATAGTAGCAAGGCAAGCAGCATGTAAAGGGCTGGAGAGATTCACATACTTTTGTCTTTGGCTTGTGTGGGATACAAAAGAGGAACAGTGGCATTCTGGGGTCGCCTAGGATGGCTGGCTTAGGCGCCACCTGCCTGTCCTTTGGGCTGTTTTCAAAACGAACAAGAGGGAAAGAAAGATATTTGTGAACATCCCATATCTGGAGAGACCACATCTCAGGGAAACAGGAGATGGGTATCTCTCCTTGGCTTTATTCTGTAGTTATACAAGTTCCCAGTGGCTTAGGAATGGTTCATGTATATGAATCATATGACAGTAACATAGGAAAAATATTTTCCGCTTGTAGAAGATCGTCCTCAGTTCTTCCTCAGAAGAGTATCAGAAGGTCTGGAACCTCTTCAGCCGTACATTACCTTTCTACTTTGTGCAGAAGATTGAGCGGATCCAGAACCTGGGCCTGTGGGAAGTCTACCAATGGTATATTGGGGCTGGCTATTGGTGGCTGGTAGCTCTGTCCCTTACTCTGCTTATGAACATGCTCTGAATCTCCAGGATAGTCAGAGACCACAGTGTGCTCACCCAGTGCTACTGTGTGCCATGAACTGTCCACTCCCTTCTTTTCTTTAAGACTATGTGATTGAGTAGCTCTTGGAAAATGTAGAGAGACTAAAGCTTCCTTAGCTTAGGTCCTTTTCTCATTACAGCTAGTAGCAAAGCCAAATTCCACTCTTGCCCATTCTGCCTTCCTGAAGATCTATGGGACAGAACTAAACAGTTCGCCCACACTGTCAGCCCCAGGAACTTAAAGCTATGGCCAGAGAGCAGAGGCCACATTGAAAAAAATGCATTTTTTTTTTATATGTATGAAGACCAACATGTTCTTGGTCACCCAGAATTTCTTACATGGGATAGAAATTTGCCATGGACTGGTCCCAGCTGACCTATCCCCATGTGGGTCTGGGGCAATATTATTGTATTCCAGAGTAATAGAGTCATGGTAGAGAGGGAGGGTAAGCTCTAAGGGTGGCCCCTCAAAGACCAACAGCCTCATGGCTTTTCCCCACTTTTTAGCTTCCCAGGCCCAGCTTCACTCAGGGGCAAGTGAAGGAAGGACCCATGCCTGCTTTCCAGGAAATGCTTTGCTTTGGAGCCTATTGCTATGGAAGGAAAGCTTTCCCTTCGATCTTCCACTAGACCTGCCACACCTTCTGTCCTTTCTCTGACCTGTGGCTAGATTCTCCAGTGTCTGACCAGGGTAGTCCTCAGCCCTCATCTTCTGATTGAATAATGATGATAATAATAATAATAATAATAATAATAGTTGGTATTCCTTTCTTCTTCCTTTTCTTCCTCTTCCTCCTTTTCCTCTTCCTCCTCCTCCTCTTCTACAAAATGCATTTTTATGGTCCAAGGGGCTGAACTTGGTGATCATCACTCTCTTCCCTCAACATGCATGTTTCTTCCATTCTAGGCAAAAAGGGCAAATGCAGAAGCGAAGTGGGGGGAAGGAAGTAGATGAGAGGCAGCTGTTCCATGGTACCAGCAGCAACTTTGTGGATGCCATCTGCCAGCAGAACTTTGACTGGCGGGTCTGTGGTCTTCATGGTACATCCTATGGCAAGGGTAAGGTGAGGGTGGCCTCCTCTGGTGGCTAGGAAACTGCTTGAAAACAGCCTGACAGAGGGTACCAGAAGAGCCAGTCTTTTCTGCCAGTGACAAATGACTTTCAAGCCTCTGGGGGAACAACCTCACCCTGAGCTGACAGTGTTCTAGCTGTTACTCTGCCATGCATAGTCAGGGACTCAGCTAAGGTGTGGCATGGCAATCCTACCTCACTGGAACTCGCTTCTCTATTGAATGGAGACTCTGGGGAGGTAGTGATAGTTGGAAGAGGAGAGGGACACTTTCTAACCCAATGAATGCCCCAGACTGTGCTTTAACGGCGGCCTTAGAATAGAAGCCTGGAAACTACCTAGTGTATGAGTTTTCTCAGTTTTTTGTCCCTTTGTTACTTTAAAAACTTGACAATAAAGTCATAGAAAAATTGCAAGAAAAACATGAATATGGGGGCTGGAGAAATGGCTCAGCTGTTAAGAGCACTGGTTGTTCTTCCAAAAGATCTGGGTTCAGTTCCCTGCACCCATGTTGCCACCAACAGCTGTCTATAACTCCAGTTCTAGGGGACCCAACACCCTTTTCTGGTCTCCACAAACACTGTGCGCATTTGGTGCACTTACATACATTTCATACACATTAAATAAATAAATTAAAAATTTTAAATGTATGTGTTTATATACATGCATATATATGTACATACATATATCATGTATATGCACATACACATATATAAAATGACTCCTGAATAAATTATACTGACATTCACCTGTTTTAATGTCTTGCCCTTTTGGTTTTTATCACCTTTTTGTTTTCTTGGACCATTTGCAAGTAGCTGGCATATATGATAACCTTTCACCCTTTGACATTTACTGAGAAAAAGAAGAGGGCTCCATTAGCCACATTGTGGTAACTGAACTTGGAAAATTTAATAATCTGTGGTTCTTATTCTATGAATTACTGTTCTACTAGTTTTAGTCTGATGTAATTGTTGTGGGATCAGGATAGTCAGAAGCTGGTGATAGGCTTGTGAACCCCGTTTGGAGGAGGCAGCTTCTATTCTAGCTCAGGTTCCCATTTTCTATATGTTGGGCTGCTGATATCCATAGAGTAGGTCAGTAAAAGAGATGTTACACTTTCCATGCCAACCCACTGAGGTTGGGCAGGGTGGTCCTGTCTTATACATGGGCATACAGAAGTCTAAGACTAAATAATATCAGGCTCAGAGATCTTTACGTTTTTGCTGTATTTGGAACTAAGAGTAGTTTCTTAGGTAGGTTACCCCCTGGATGCCCCGCCACAAGAGGGGAGAAATTGTTGACAACGTCTTTGCATGAGGACAGCGGTAAAGAACTGAAGAAGGAGAGGGGTATATGGTATTGAAAGAGCAGAGACTGCTGGCGTCACCCATTGCCAGAATCTGTCCTTCTAGTGCCCAGTGGAACCTGTGTGTGTCATTTCAGGGAGCTACTTTGCCCGAGATGCTGCCTATTCCCACCACTACAGCAAATCCGACACACACTCCCACACGATGTTCCTGGCCCGGGTGCTGGTGGGAGACTTCGTCAGGGGCAACGCTGCCTTCGTCCGCCCTCCGGCCAAGGAGGGCCAGAGCAATGCCTTCTATGACAGCTGTGTGAACAGCATGTCCGACCCAACCATCTTTGTAGTTTTTGAGAAGCACCAGGTATACCCTGAGTACCTCATCCAGTACTCCACTTCCTCTAAGCCCCCATCTGGCCCGTCCATCTTTGTTGCCTTGGGCTCTTTGTTCACCAGCCGGAAGTGAGCATGGCCAGATACATTAGGCCTTTTTGGCACATCCATCTCCTTGGAGCTGTTGGGGATTCTTTTTAATGCAGAACTTTTAATGAACTCTTGTTTAATGTTAGCTTCTCAATGAAGTTGCATTTTTTTTCCTCCCCTAGTCCTGGGAGTGGAACCCAGGGCCTTGTGCTTGCTAAGCAAGTACACTACCACTGAGTTACTCCCCAGCCCTTTTAAATTTGTTTTTATTTTGAGACGGGGTTTTGCTAAGTTACCTGGGCTTGCCCTGCACTCATTGTATAGCCTAGGTAGATCTTGAACTCAAGATCCTCCTGCCTCAGCCTCCTGAGTAGTAACTGGGATTACAGACCTGTGTTAGTAGGCCTGACTTGAAATTACATTCTTAATCCCTTATCGATAACAGTTTTAGCTTTTAGGTCCCTTTCAAATTGGCTTGTGGTCTCACCAGTAGTGATTTTTTAATAATGTTAGTATTGTATTTTTTATTCTTTCCTGACTTTGATTTTATGGACACCAAGCACAGTTTCTACACACGGTTTTATGGATTTGTTTTAATTGTTAATAATCTATGTCTCCACAGCAATTCTGTTTGGGGGTGGTTTTGTTTCCATTTTGCTTTTTTGTCAGAGTAGCATTGTGACCATGCAAGAAGGAAACCACAGGTCAGGGCTAGGACATTACTGTCACTTCTGCCCACTGCTCTGGCACTAAATCAGGCAGCCCTTGATGGCTGATCCTGGGCTCTGGTATTAGTTTACTTGTGCTGCATTATCAAAACCAGCAGCTAATTTTGTGGTGTCGCATACCTGCCAGTTTTCCCTTGTTCTGGTGGGAGTTAGCTTGCAGAGGAAACACAGCCTCCTCCCATCCCCAAAAGGAGACATGGATAAGTGTCCCCCGGGAGGCCTGGACCTTTAAGTGCCTTTACCTGAATCCCTTAAGCACACTGGATGCACTCCAAGTGTGGGTTTTATGTCCCAATGAGATTGAGTACCTGTGCTACAAGTGTCATGTAAAAGTATGGAAATAAAAGACTATCTGAATTCAGTGGATGAAGACTGGGGCTCATTTTTCATTGTCTATTTAAAGAGTGCCAGATAGGTACCAGGCCCTGTCCTGCTACTGGGATTGTCTTGGTCATTTAGGATAATATAGCAAAATATCATAAATGGATGGCTTGTGAATAGTAGGCATTCATTGTTCAAGGTTCTGGAAACTTAAGAAGTCCAAGATCCCTGCGTGTAGATTCACGTTAGGTAAAGAATCATTCCTCACAACCAGATATCTTCTTACTTTAACCCCTCCACCCTCCATCCCTCCCTCTCCCTCCTCCTTTATTATATAAGGGAACTGAAAGGGCCCACTCATGAGGGCTTCCCCCTCTGAACCTAATCACCTCCTAAAGACCCCATATCCCAGCAGCATCACTTAATGAGTACAGATTTAGTAGGAGTTTTGGGGAGACACGACCATAGCAAAATACGACAGAGGTAATATCACTGGCCTCAGTAGGGCTGAAAGTCTGGGCCCTCGCTAGCTGGCTCCCTCTCCAAGGGCCTAGGAGTGTCCCTAGCAATATGGTCACATGAACATATGTATATTTGTACTCTTTTTCTTTATTCCAACTGATAGAAAAGTTCAAATCCACAGAATCCAGTTTCCCAGTAGAAGAATGTGTTGTAGATTGTGTGCTCTGTATGTCCCCATGCCTGGATACACTCATCTTGACTGCCTGCTGATTCTGGCCCAGTTGACAGCTGGCCCTTTCCTAAAGAGATGTGCCTTTGGTATGTCCTGTGGTGATCAGATAAAAGGCAGTTTAGCTAGATTTCACATCTTTGGAGTGAACTGAAACCTTACACAGGGAGGTGTTACTGATCAAGCAGAGAGAACTGAGTGAAGTGGCCAGAAATACAAGCAGCAACAGCTTAACCACATCTCATGATGAATGCCTCTCACACCATTCATCCTGAAAGTACATTCTGTTTCATTTGAACTCTTGGTCCTGCTATGTTAGTGGTAGAGGATCTTGGGAGAGTTGCAGAGGCCACTGGATTTGTTGACCTTTGGGAAAACAAGTTAGGAAAAGCACTATGTAGACTGGGAATGCTAGAAAGGAGCTTGGAGCCACATGAGCATGCCTGGTGTGTGGGTTGGGGAGGGCTGTTCTGAACCTTTATAGCATATAAATACTATCTGGCGTCCCTTGCCTGCTTTGTGTAGGGGCTTACCATCTTTACACATAGGAATATGTTAGAATCGCTGGACTCCCAGCCCTTCTAGTGATTTGAAACCCCTCATTTCCTAACCCTGCTTAAATCCCAACATCAACTGTCCTGGGAGAGGAAACAAGAATTACACAAAACTGTCTTGGTGTAGCCCAACTGGGTCCCTGCAAACCCCTCTGATCAGTTGTATCTTTGTGCTCCTGCCCTGGATCCTATATGCCTTTGCACCAGACATCATTCTAACTCCTTCCATCAAATGCTTACCCCTTTCCTGCACAGGTTTAGGGGCTTTTCCTCCAGCGGGGTCCTGCATACTCAGTTGGACCATCTGCAGTGGCTGCAGAATGGTTAAGAATTGGGAGGACAGTCAGGGCAGTGAGGGTTTCTCAGAAATGTTTGGTTTTCTCTGGTGTGAACCCCAGGGCCAAGCATCAAGAGAGTCAAGGTTGTGAAGAATAGGCAAGAGGGCGTGGAGAGGTCTGTGGGGTGGCTTCCTTGTACCTCCCAGAGCTCAGGTAGCTGGGGCAGTAAGAGCTCATGGCTTAGGACGATATGAGAAGCAAGGCTGCCCTCCTTCCAGAGAGAACCAAGTAAGTGATGGTAGGCCATAGGGGAGCTTTGAGGGAAGCAGTGAGGTACTCTGGGCTGAAGAGGCCGGGGAAGGACCTCATGGTGGAGGTAGCATGAACAGCAGTGAACATGTGGAAATCTGTTCTGCCAGCTTTCCTGAAGCAACCCAGATTTTCTAAGGGTGTGTCCTCAGTGTCTGGGCATCAAGGCCCCAGATTCCTACTAAGGGTGTTCTCTGCAACATTCAGATGTGAACTGGAGGATGAAGAGACCTTTATGCCATGTCAGCTTCCTTGTTTTACAAGTGAAGAAACTGAGGCACAGGGAGGTGAAAAGACCTGCAGCAGTTGCTAGGGGCAGATCTGGGCTCAAGTTGGCAGCAGTGCTCTGTAGAATGGGACCTTTTTAGAAATGCAGTCATAACTTTTACTAAACTCATCTCTATATTTTGATTTCTTAATAAAAATTAAGACAGTATTTTTTTAAAAAAGAAATTATATTTTAGCCTATATTATTTTTGTCTGCCCTTACCTAGGAAATCAAAGCATAATGAAGCTTTGGAGCCACTTTGGAAGTTGGCTGTCTATACACATCATTTTCTGGAACCCACACTTACAGTGTCAGGACAGGCTCTCCTCTGCACCCTCGTGTCCCCGCACTGTAATCCCTGTCCTGAGGCCAGGACTTTAGCACCATATACTGATTGTTTGGTCAGAATTACCCTTTCCTTATTTAACCCCGACCCCAAGAGATCAGTGCTTTGAGCCCCACTGGCAATGTCACAATGAAGTATGACAAACAGGTATTAAGCATTTAGGAACCGTTCCGTAAACAGCTTCTTTGATACCCATGTGCCATGCACCCTTTTATTCACCCTAGGGTACATATTTCTTTAAACATTTTGGTCTCGGCACAAAACATTTGCTTGAATCTCCAGAGCCCTTCCAACAGTGATTTGCAGTTATGAGATGTTCCCTCCTTCCCACATGCGTCCTTGGTCAGCGTGACACAATCTTGATGTAGACACCGTTTTTGGGACCTAAGGCAGATTTGGATTCCAACTGAAGTGGAGCCTAAAATAGAGTAAATAAAAATATTTGCCAAAGTTAACCAAAGCCACTAGAAAACTCCCTTAGAACCTAGCTTGATGCATAGCTTGTGGAAACCTTGCCGTGGGTGGGGGACACTGTCAGTCGCACCACAGTTCCTGGAGAGCCAAGCAAGCTGCCCCTCGTGATCTGAGGTCTCCAGCAGCGCATGGTTAACAGAATGAGTGCCCCTTTCTCCCAGGCAGACAAAGACCACTGTGAAGAGCACACTGTGGCCGGCCAGCTTTCACCTGGTGAGACGGAGCATCCCACCCGGCAGGTAGAGATTCCGAGTGGCTAGGGAGCGTTTCCACAGCGTGTGACAAAACACAGCCGAGTTCTCCACCACTCTATCTCTGCTGTTCCCTCCACTCACTGCCCCTCTCTGGGGAGAGTGGCCTCAGGCTGTATCTCGTGTAATCCATGCTGCGGTCTGGCCTCCCTGAATACTTCCCTATGGCTAGCTTCAAGAGCAGAGGCCATGATGGACTAGGGGCTGGAAGAAAACGTCAAGGGATTACTTCAAGAAGCCAGCATGGATAAAATCATTCAGTGGCTGATGTATGCCATTAGAGCAAGGACAGACCAGCCGGATTTCATGCCAAGTCCTTAGCAGGCTTTTTTCAGAGGCATGTGAAGGTTATGTCCGAGTGGGGATAGGGTGTGTGCCAAGAAACACACTGACCGGACCTGGACAGTCCGTAGTGTACGGTCGGGGCTGAGGTTTTCACTGTGATCGGTATGTAGCCACCCATAGCTAGAGCCACACGGTAGGAGGAACCCGAAACCAAAGGGAGTTCAGAAGAAAAAGACGGGTTGGGACTGGCAAAATCATGGAGGGCTTCCTAAGTCACCTGGGTGGGGCTAGGAATTGGTGAAGCCACGTCAAGGGGACTTAGAGGATGGGTAGGGGTGCAGAGGGTGGTAACATTCCAGGTAAGGGAGCATGTTGAACAAAGAACAGAGGGTGAAACTGAGGGGAAGCTGGGTTGGAGATTGTAAGGTGGGTGGGGTCAGCTCCGGCTTGCACTCAGAATGAGTTCTGCATCCTGCATACTTTGAGGACTTGAGGTGGGTTCTTGAGTGCCAGGTATTTTTGGACACTGATTAGGACATTTTGGACCCAACAAGTCCCCAAAGGAAATACATCACCTCTGACTGAGGCATTCAGAATCCCCATCCTTTCTTTCCTCTTTGGTCCTGCCCTGCCTGGTCCAGCCCTGATTGTCAGATCTCATTTTCAAGCACAGCAGCTCGATTTTCACCTACCCTAGCCAGACGCCTTGTTCTTCAGGACAGCAGCCTGTCCCAGTGTCTCCTGATCAGAGGTACTGCTGCTTTTGAATCTACAACTGTCACTCTGTCACTCTGCCCTTGTGTGTCCCTTAGTTCTTCTGTCCAGGCCTGTGGCTGTGCAGAGGCTCCTGTTTGCAAGAACCAGTGTGATAGGGGTGTGGAGGGGAGTGACAGCTGGCCTGTGTAGAGGACAGCAGACAAGACAGAAAAATGTGTGAGGGCTGGGAGGATGGGGAGGAGGACTTTCAGGATGACCCTGGTCTCTGGGTGAGGTCAGAATCTCTGCCCCAGGAACACTGGAGAGCATGTGTGTGTCATCACATGTGGCGGATGGGGCTATCGTGGGGGACAGGGATGGAGGCAACTGCAGGAGGGGAAGCAAAGCTGATAGCTGCTGGGAGCACTGTCCAAGGAGCCAGCCCCCTTCATTTCTCCAAGCAGATAGGACCTTAAGAATCAGGAGGAGAGAGAGGGGGGACTCCTGGATTCTATAGAAAACCCAAGGAAGGATCAGGAGGAGAGAGAGAGAGAGAGAGAGAGAGAGAGAGAGAGAGAGAAGACTCCTGGATTCTATAGAAAACCCAAGCAAGCCTACAAACACATCCTGGGTGGTTAAGGACAAGCTGGAGGGTGCTGTTTTCATCCTGTTCTTTGATCAGGAGATGGGGGTCCCTGAAAGGGGAAGGGACTAGCCCCACCTCACAAGCAGAGGCTGGCTGGCCCTGGGGCAGAGCAGTAAGTGGCCCCACCCTGGAGTACCATGCCCTCACCTGCGTCTTGGGGCTGGCTTCAAAATGGAACTTGCGTAGGACGTGGACCAGCGTCAGCTTGACCACCAGCAGCCCTAGCCGCACTCCAAGGCAGCTCCGGGGGCCAGCTCCAAAGGGCAAGTACGTGAAGGGCTTCCGCTGCGTCCGGGCCTCGGCTGTGAACCTATAGGTCATGTGAAGGTCAGGGCTGGTCTGGAAAGCCTTTTCATCTATTTAAAGCCCCTTCTCTGGCTAAGCGGCCCCTTCATCTAGACCCCTCTTCTCTGCACATGGCAGACAGTCTTGTGTCCAGGACTATCTCTAAGGCTCTGGGTAGCTGCTGGCTGCTGGTCCCTGTGCTCCAGTTCTGCCCCTCAGCTCTGTCCTACCCAGCCGGAGATATGCTGCTCCATTCAGAGAATCATCTGGATGCACCCTCTTGTCTCTTCTTAGGAATTCACTGTCATCCAAGTGTATATGAAACCAGGTGATAATCCTAGACCCAGGGCTCGACCAACATACCATGACCTGACCATGCCCCACTTTCCCTTGCACAGGAGCACATAGCTTCTCTTACTTCCTCCTCAGCAAACTTCCCAGGCTCATTGGCCATGTACTCAAAGCTCTCCAGGGGCCTCATCTGCTCTCTCACCACCCTGGCTTTGCTGGTCAGTGTGGGATGCTTGAACTCGTGGGAGAGGCAAGATTTGGATTAGAGGCAAAATATTTGAGCCCTATCAAATCTCACCCTTGCCGTGTATGCTCTTGGTAGCTAGATATTAATCACTGATCTGTGATGGACAGCTTGCTTCTTCCCACCTCTGGACTTTCTTGGGATGCTGTGAGTCCTGCAGTTGCTGTTCTGGTTCTGAATCTACCATTTCTCCAGGAGTGGCTGAGGTGTGGAGGTGTTATTGGGGTCCCACAGCCAGTTTCCCAGTAACCAGTAGAGGTGGGCTGGGTTCAGTTGGAGTCAGTAAAGGGAGGAGCACAGTGGCCCTTTTTTACCAGCCTTCCTTGGTGAGTCACAGAGTAAGGGACAGTGATCCTGACAAGGAGTGGGTGTGAGGGCTTCTCAAGCGTTCTATATCACAGAGTCTAGAAATGAGGTTAATAGTGAACCAAATACTTGTCCACAGAAGGAGGTGGATCCAGGTCTACTGGAGCCCATGAATTTAGGTTCAAGGGCACTTTTGCCGTTATGAACTCACTGGGTAGAAGTGATGTTTTCTTGCTTTCTAGTGCACATGAAGTACAGCTCTAGGGGCTGGAGAGATGGCCGTGGCTAAGAGTGTATACTGCTATTCTAGAGAACCCAAGTTCAGTTCCCAGCACCCATATGGAGTGGCTCCAGCTCCAGGGGATCTGATGCCCTTCTCTGGTCTCTCTACTCATATGTGCATATAGATAATTAAAAATAAAATTAATCTTTCAGAAAATGATAAACAATGTGCTTCTTATGTCCTGGCTTGAACAAACAGAAAACATTGTTCCTTATGTACACTGCTGCTGTCATGCTAGACCTCTACATTCAGTTTTTCCTTTGGAAATGAGGCCTTCTAGTCTGTTAAGTGCTGTGGGCTTAGGAGAAAACTATGCCCATGACTTCTGGGTGCAGTCTCTATGGCAAAATGTCTATCCCATACATTCGCATCCCTCAGGTGCCCTTGATTCACGCAGCACTTGCTTACCTTTCAGGGTCAAAGGTGTCAGGGTCTGGCCAGTGGTCTGGGTCACGGTGTAGGGCACCCACAGCTATCTCTAGCACGGCACCTGCAGGAATGTGCTGACCCAGCACCTCGCAGTCCTGTGTTGCCTCCCGAGTGAACCTGTGGGAGGCAGAGAGGAGGAGAGTTTGCCAGTGTGCATGTGCGCAGGAGCGGCAGGGGACCACCGGGCCCAAGCTGGGGTGTGAAGTGAGGCTGGGGACGGAGCCCCGCCCTCTTTCCAGGGCGATCCAGATGGAGATAAAGCCTTGTCCCACAAACCCTACTGCCCACGAGTGTCCAGTTTGAAGGCCCTTTGGATGTGTATGGCACTTGGTCAGAATGCCTCCTCTGTCCCCTCATCTTTCCATGGGCCAAGCACTGAGGAGCCCTGTGTGTTCCTGTTATTGTGGTGTAGAGACACCACCCAGGGGCCGAGTTCCCAGCCACTGCCTCTTCTCAGTTAAGACTCCTTAGCTGCCTTTGCTCTTTCTCACCTTATCTCTCATTTGTTAGCCTAGTGTTGTCTGGCTTCTGTCCTCTGCCCACTATGGGCCGTCTAAATGCTCAGATCATGAAAGTATTGAGTAACCCATCTGGTGGAAACCAGCCTTCATCTTTCTTAGGGCCTTCTGTGCCAATGACTATATTTCATGAACTAAGGCTTTGATTAGGAGAAGGAAGGGAAGCAGACTTTCTAGAGACTCAGAAGGCTGGGAGCAGTTTGGCACACACGGGAAGACATATTTTAGGACCAGCGCCTGGGAGTAAGACTATGATCAGATGAGAGAATGGGAGCTACTTTCACAGGGGGAGATGTTTGCCTAGACAGGCTACTCAGAGCGTGGAGCCAGTAGCTGGTGCTCATGGGCTTGTGAGACCAGAGCCCAGTCTGCTGGGACCACTGTGGTTTCTGAGCCACCCTGCAGGCACTAGCCCAGATCTCCTCCATGGGACTGTCTCTGACTACTCCTGGAATTCTATCTAGCCTTAGCACAGCTTCTCACCACAACCAAAACTCAAGAACACATGAATGCATCTTGGTTCCTTAGAACTTGCAACCCCAACACAGTTCTCTTAAACTCCTTTGTGGGCCATGGTCTAGCTGTCTAACCGGAGAACTAGGTCTACAGATCGGTAGCCCTGTGATTCCACTTCTGGGGCTTGGAAGGAGATCACCTGGTCAAATGCAGCTTTTCACTTCTTCCTAGAAATTCTTGCCCAGTGAGATAGGACTACTGTTTGCTTTTGGTAATTAAAACAAACTAATTTATCTGCACTAACTGCTCTCCTGTCAGGACAACAACTTGCTCATTTGAGGCAGAACAGACAAGTTTCAACCACTGAATCCCTTCAAGACTTTTGCCTACCTTCATCCACCAAACCCCAATCATCTTGTATCTAACCATGCTCCATGGAAGACCGCCTTGACCTCCTAGAGTTCAGAAGTCTTGGCCTGACTTTCCCAAGTCATACCAAGTAAATACATTGGCATACGTTGGAACTAGAAATAAGCTTCTGGAAACAAAATTAGGGAGGAAAGCTGAAAGACCTGTTTGCTCAGTTCAGGATGTAAAAATTAGAATTTAGGATTTTCGTCTTGAGCATAGTGTCTTAAGAGTCCTGGTTAAAATTCGTTTAGAATTTTAAAGGATGAGAAAACCTTTTTTGGACAAGGATGTATCATAGCCACTGCCCGCCACACACGCACTCAGACACGTTCACGCTGGTGGTAGGCTACAGTTTCTTTCTGGCTTCCCTGCCTGTCTCCGTAGTAAACAGAGACCCTCCGCCTCGTTCCCATTTCAGACATTTCCCATTCAAGGTGAAGTGAGGGCTAGGTGGCCCTCCCTGTGCCTGGTATTGGGGTGAAGAAGTGTCTTTCAGGGGCTGACTTCTGGTGGGGTGCAATGGCTGTTTCCTAAGCTTTCTCATCTTTCCGCTCAGGCCTCCTCCAGTCACCCTCACTCCCTTTCTCACTGCCTTTTCTTTCTTCTGGCAGTCTAGTCCTGAGGTCTGGCTTTTGTCTTCTTCCTTCCATGGATGGTCCTTGTGCCAAGATCCTCAAAGGCACTGGGTAACCCATCTGACGGACGCTCCACAGCTAGGTATAGTGATAGTTTATAACCCCAGTGCCGGGGTGGCAGAGATAAGACGATCCTTGGGGACAGTTGCCAATCAGTTTAGACTAATAGATCTTCTGCCTGATGAAAGACCCTGTCTCAAAGGAGATTGTCTTCTGGCCTCCATATGTGTGTATACAGGTACACCTGCTTACATGTGCACCACCCATAGACAGACACACACACACATGCACACACACACACGTACATTAAAAAATAATATGTGGGGCTGGAGGGATGGTCCAACAGTTAAAAGCACTTACTGCTCTTACATAGGACTTAGGTTTGGTTTGCAGCAACCACATTCTGGCTCACAATTGCCTATAACTCTAGTTCCAGGGGCTCTAACACCTTCTGGCTCCCGCAAGCACCTGTCACACATGTGTATGTACAGACATGCAGGCAAAACACTTATAAAATAAAAATCTTAAAAAAATCTGATGCTGTTTTTTACTTTAGTTATAGACATAAGCTTCTTTAAATATCTTAGAGGAAATACAATTATTAGACAAAGTACAGTGATGCAGTTTGTGCTCATAAAATGAATTAAGAGCAACTGTGGGTCTCTCTCTCTCTCTGTCTCTCTCTGTCTCTCTGTCTCTCTCTCTCTCTCTCTCTCTCTCTCTCTCTCTCTCTCTCTCTGTCTCTGATCTTTCTGCTTTTAGTTTCCCTGTAATAGAAAGAATGAGAAGCCAGGCTGGAGACCTCATTCAGATTCTGAGTCCCTCATACCTCAAAGGGTGTGCCTGGATCTGGCTCCAAAACCCAGAGCTTAAACTGAGGCAGCAGGACACAGACTGTGAAGGCTCTGGTAGCCCTCTCTTCTCCCTTTCTGCCTTTACTAGAACCCTCAAGGACCTGCATGCAGGACCCTGTGGAAGCTGAGGAACAAGACCTGCCCTCTTTGATGTTGCTGGGCTTCTGTCTGGCTCATAAGAATGCTCCGAGCCTTGTTGCAGGGATGCCTGGGTTGGGGTTCCATAAGAAAGACTTAACTAACAATGGTTGCGTTTTCTACGTCTGTTGTTGTGTCTCTTACATGTCAGCCATGCTAGTATGTAGAAGTCAACATGCTTTCCTAAGAGAAAATAAAGCAGAAATTAAAATGAAGTACTCCTTCTTTCTATATTCACTTCAAATCTTACGCCCAGCACATGCGGCTGGCTTGCATGTGGGTGAGCCGGGCCACCTTGCCCCTCACTTCTGTTCCTGGATGGTAGCAACCAGGGGCTGGCAAGTTCTGATGTACTGTGGAGCAGCTGAGGAGGTCAAGGAGGGGAGGCTGTGGAGTGGGCCCAAGCACGTGGTAGTGATTGCAATGCCCCGTGCCTGGGCTCCCGTCTTCAGACTTCATCCTGCCGCTGCTTAGAGGGATGCTATGCTTCCTCACCTGTCACCTCCTGAGTCTCCACACTTCTGTTGGGGAAACAGAGCAGGCACTGTCCATGTGAAGAGAGGAGCCGAGGGCAGATCATACAGTGGACTGCAGCCAGGGCTTGGGCTGTCTGAGACTTTCTCTAGGCCTGTCCTGTGCCCAGAGCCCAGGTACTAGATGCCCCTGGATGAGGGAGGCTTAAGCATTCATTCAGATTTCTCTTCTTTCTGTCTCATCGAGGGAGACCATGGCATCTGGTCCCCAGAGCAATGGCTGCACCCTTTGGTTGTTTATAGTGAGTCACTAGAAAGCTCTGTCACAATGTCTGTGTGTTGACGTGTCTGTCCATGCTGGTTTCATTTTATAGCCTGTTCCCTGTGCTTTTCAATGTGATGAGGTTTCAGGGGAGGAATTATTATTATTTTGAAATATCATCTCTCTATATGTAGCCCAAACTGGCCTTTAATTCATGATCCTCCTGTCTCAGCTGCTCAAATGCTGGGATTACAGATGTGCAGCACCATGCCTGCCCACAGGGTAGATTGTTGATTGGGTTTAGATCCAGGAAATGATGTAGTTTTGATCAGTTTATATACTTTCTTCTGACTGGGGAACACAACTGTTCAACTCAGCCAGGAGGTCCCTCTCTGCCAGGCAAGGGCCTGACCCCAGGTATCAGCCTTCTCTGGGGCCCAGTGAGGGTCCTTAAAGAGACCTTGTTCTGTTTTACCACTACATGCGTGTGTGTTTTAAACTTCATTTCCCCTGCACACCAGCTGCCCGCAAGTCCCTTGGGAGGAGAGCTGAATATAAATCATGAAGAAGAAAAAAAAATTGGATGACAGGTTACTTGAGACTTTCAAGAAAGCCACAGGAGGGCCATGGATGTGGGTCTTTTCACTGCATCAGAACAATGAGGAAGCCCCTGAGTTAGTGGCCCACTCTGCATCAGGAGACCCTCAATTCACATTACAATAACTTTCTATATTTGCTTCAGACCAGAACATTTTGGATTACATCTACAGCTAAGTTTGTACCGTTTTTGGTTTGAAACATCCTTTTGAGCTACCTCAAATCACTCAATATTTTCTCTTTGAAACTGGCAAAAGCTGGGCTGGAGAGATGGCTCAGCAGTTAAGAGCACTGGCTGCTCTTGCAGAGGACCCAGGTTTGATTCCCTGCACCTATATGGCAGCTCACCACCGTCCGTAACTCTGGTTGCAGGGCATCTCCCGCCCGCTTCTGATGTCCACGGGCGCTGCGTAACACAGGTGCACTTATGTGCATGCAGGCAATACACTCATACGCATAAGATAAAAATAACAGATATTCTTTAAAAATGGCAAAAGCCGTTTCCATATGTTCTGTGCAGTGTTTGTGGAAGTGCCGAGTGGAGTTTGTGAGATCCAGTTAATGCTTTGTGCTCTTCAGTGAAGTGTGGCCACTGTCTCACTATTTCATTAACCCTGAAGGACCCTGGCTAAGAGGCCTTTCCCCATGGGGCACTCTGTTTGGGGAAGTCTGAAAGAAGCAGACCTTATATCTAATCTAGGGGCATTTTCAGGTTGGCATGATGAACTGCGTATCACTGACATGTTGTGGGAGGCAGTGGAAATGTGTCCAAGAATATGAGGTACAGTTCAGAGTTCTTGGGGGCAGAGGCAGGGGAATCGGTAAAATGCGATTCAGATGTCCATGCTGTGGTCGTGTGTAGGAATTCTGGCAGGGAGTGTTGGATATCAGGGAAGGACCATCCAGCCCTAGGTAGTTCTCTACTGGATATCAGCTCCAAGGACAGGAACTTTGACTTGTTTTGTGCATAGACTCATTTCCTGGTGCTTAGCACAGAATAGACAGATGTTCAATAAGTAGCTGGTGAATGAATGGATAGATGAATGAATGAATCAATAAGCAGGAGCATCAGCAGATTCCACCAAAGGCTGGGAGGCCAAAGAGACAGACTTGCGCTGAGGAAGAAGGCCATAGTAAGAAAAGGCTGGTAATGCTTGGAGAAGGGAGTTAACTTACAGGAAAATGTAAGGCATTGTGCCTGGTACCCCAGGGGACACAGAGGAACCTAGGAACCCAACCCTGCCTCCAGAATACATGTGGTAACACAGGTGGCAGCTGACTGAGGATCAGTGAAGGCTCCAAACTGATGCTCAATGGGTGAGAGGTATGGGGCGACTGAGGAACCGTGGCATACCTGAAAGCTGGTGGGTACATCCTTAGGGTCTCTGAGATCACCATGTCCAGATAGGGCAGGCCTTCCTGCAGGCTGCAGTACTCAGGTGCCGGCTGAGGCGGAGGGCAGACAAAAGGAGAAGGCCGTGTTAGCGCTCGGTCTTTTTCATGAGCTTTTGCCCATCTTCAGCTTCAGCAAGCATTTCTGTGAAAGCCCAGCAAGATGAAAAGTAGGTTCCACTCAGGCTGCCCCAGACAGCAGCCCACATGTTCTGACGATCGCTTGGTTTCTTGGTGATTTACATTATTGAAGATGCGCAAGAGCAACCCAGAACTTAGGGGTCTTTCAGTGTAGTGTACGGAAGTCTGGCTCTCTGATGGTTAGTGTTGTCACCTTGACAGAACCGAGTATCACCTGGGGATGGGCCTCTGAGCATGCATGCCTGAAGTGGATTGTCCCAATCAAGTTCATGGAGGTGGGACCCACCTGCTGCGGGTGCATGTTTCCTGGGCAGGGGACCTGGACTGTGTAGAACAGAGAAGGACTGCGCACCAGAATGCATACATTGCTCTCTCCCCGTTTGCTGATTGTGGATATGATGTGAGCAGCTGCTTCAAGCTCCCGCTGCCTTCACTTCCCTACTATGATGGATTGTGACCTGGAACTGTGAGCTAAAATGAATTCTTTCTCCCTTAAGTTGCTTGTGTCAGAGTATTTTGTCACAGCAGCAGGGAAAGAAACTAAGATAGGCTCTAAGACTGCAGTGACAGTCATAGTCACTGAGAGCTGAAGACATGGCGAAGTGTGGCAAGCCCAGGCGCTCGCTTAATCCTCCCAGCAAACCTAGGTGGTACCTGTTTCCCTAACTTTTAAATGAGGAAGCTGAGGCTCAAAGAGGCTGTCACCTGGGTAGTAATTGGTGCAATCATAAAGCTAAAAGACAAATAGGGAAAGAGCAAAGGAGAAAAGCTTGTAACATCTTTCAAGGATGAATAGTTAACAGAACCCCCCAGAGCTGTTCTAAACTAGCAAGAAAAGACAGCTCAGTAGAAAAGCTGTCAAAAGGTATGAGCAGGCAAAGCCCAAGGGGAAGAAGGCAAGTCACGACAAAAAAAGCAAAATAGAGCCCTAATATTCCATTTCTCACACATCAGACTAGGAAAAGTTGGAAAACACTGATTAGCTTTTGGAAGTGCCGTTGCCGGGGCTGCTCACGTCTCCCGGGAACTCTCGAGGGCAGAAGGCATGTGTGCTCAGCAGGACGTGGGTACCCCATGGATGGGGTGAGTCAGGTGGGGCTCCAGGTGCTCATTCACTGCTTTACTGGTTTCTGTGGGCAAGCTCTTCCCACTCCTCTGGGGAGGAAGTTTTCTGGTTGACAGGTGTTACTCTTTGACTCTGAAATGCTCACGGGCTTATTTCTCCAGCTGGCAGCCCTATTTAGAGGGGCCATGGAGCCTTCAGGAGGTGGGACCGGGCTGGGGGAGATTGGTAACTAGAGGCGGGCTTTTGAAGGTTAAAGCTGGGCCTCTGGTTCTGGTCCTATGTGCGCTGCTTCCTGGTCCATTACTGCTGCTACTCCAGCTCCAGTGAGTCCATCGTCGCCTCCCCACTATGATGAACTGAACTCTCAGAAACTGCGAACCAAGGTAAATCTTTCTTTTCTTAAGTGTTGTTTCTATCAGATGTTTTGCCACAGCAATGAGAAAAGTAACCAATATAGCCGGCGACAGCCTCACTGCTTTCAGTTAGTTAATGAAAACCGATCAAGAAGATGCCCCACTTGGGGCGGATGTCCTTCTGTTTCTCCCCTCCACGGGGCAGCCCCACCACTCTCTGTAGGTCAGTTCCTAGTAGCTTTACTCCACCTTTAGGAAAGCCACTCACAGCCAGGAGTTGCCACAACGCCACACCGCTCAGGGGATGGAAACCGCTGGTCCCTAAGTGAGCGCCTTGGGGCAGTGGTAGTGTTACCTGGGAAACTGAGAAATGCAGAAAAGGGTCAGGAAGGGGTGGAAGAGTAGTGGTGGGAGACAGGCAGGGCCGGGACACCTGGAGTTTTGAGGTCCATAGTAACTATTTCAGCCAATTCATGATGGTCTAGCCGCTCAGTATAATGCAGCTGTTACTGATGGTCGTGAATGAAATTGCAGGAAATATGTGTAGTTTAATCCCATGCCTGTGAATGTTCATGGTTTTGGAAAGCAAAGGACATATTTATACTGTATAATAATATATGTCAACAATTGTTTGCTTTTCCCAATGCTTTCCCACATCTGGTCCTGGAACTGTACTTGACCGTATATTCTATCTGGCCACCAGGTTTGGGCCGCATGAGCTCTGAACCATCACAAGGGCCCTGTGTTTGTGGCTGATGCTCTGTGATTGCTGTCTCGAGACTCCTAAGAACCTTGTTAAATCTGTTTTTGGGGGGAGAACAAGAAAGGATACAGGAATATCCTCTCCAGGGCTGCTTGCCCTGTTCCACCCCCTGGACACAGACAGAGAGGGTGTGCATGGGGGCTCACCCATGCTCTTGAGGTGGCCATGGTGGCCCCATGCTGCAGCATCCTGAGGTGGCCACGGTGGCCATCCCAGCCTCAGGCTGGAAGCACTGGTCAGAGGTCACAGAACAGAGATGAAAACTTCCTAGAAGTAGCTGGGGCTGTAGAAGGGGAGAGATCTTGACCAGCTTCCCTAGTCTGTTTTCTTCCCAGCCATGTCTGGGTGCCACTGCAGTCTGAGCTCGCTCAGCCCAGCTGATACTAGCTATGTCCAGACCTTGAAGAGCTCAACCTGGGGAGAGTCTGGGGATGCCCTCTCTTCTGCCTTCTGTCTTCCTGAGTTTGGTTTGTGTTTGTGTCTTCTGGCCAGTGAGTTCATGAAACACTGCAATTTCAGTGATTGTGCCTATGATTTAATGCTCTTAACATTTACACTGGAAATTGGCTGTGCATGATATAAAGATGGCAGGAAAAATTTCAAGTACATAATTGAAAATTTAGATTTTTTTTTTTTAACTAAGAATGACATTAAGGAGCTGGAAAGATGGCTCAGTGGTTAAGGGCACTAGCTGCTCTTGCAGAGGACCTGGGGTTCGATTCCCAACACCCACATGCTGGCTGACAACCATCTCTAACTCCAGTTCCAGGGGCATCCAAGACATGCCCTCTTCCATCCTCAGTGGGCATTGCACAACAGCAGTGCACTTACATACATGTAGGAAACATGCTCATACATATAAAGTTTTTTTTTTTTTAAAAAAAACGAATGACATTAAGTAGAAACCAACAAGCAAAACCACAAATCAGAAGAGGCCATGGAGGAATGAGAACTTTATAGGCATGATGGGTGGGAGTGTCCTCCACGTTTGCATTTTGCTCTGGACTTCAAAAATTATATATATTCAGTGCTTATAGGCTGTGGTTTGCGGGCTCAAGGGGGCCAGCATGGAAAAAAGTGTTTTCCTCCAGCTGGCAAAGGTTGAACACGAGTAAGTCATAAGGTTGGTGGCTACCTTCTGCCTCCTGGATCAATGAGTATGAAGTGCTCAAGGAAAAAAGGAAACAAATTAGATGTAAAAAGAGAAGCAGAGACAAAGGACAGAGATAATTTCCTGGTACTTCATCGAGTTCCAGTTCCTGCATGCCATCTGCTCCAGGCAAGTTCTCACTTGTGGAGGAAGGTAGAGACCATCTGAATCCTGCCAGAGTCCTAACAAATGTACAGAGGTGGGAGGGAGGAAGGGCGGGACGGAAGAAGGGAGGAAGGAAAGGAAAGAAAATGGGCAGTACTACAATATAGAATTGTATCTCACAGAGAAAACAGATCAGCTCTGGAAGCCACATCACTAAGGAGTAAACAGTGCTGGTTCCCAGCTGAAATTGTGTGGGTTGGAAGCTGTCAAGGTTTGTCAGAGGAGAACTCTTTGGGCGAGCTAAAGGACACCTGCATTACAAAGGCAACACCTTCATTCACCCCTGCCTGGGCTTTTCACCTGCACCTAAGCTTTGACTCAGGTGTACCTGTAAACGTCATTTTGTCCATCTTCTGGATCTGTGTGGCACTTGGGCACACTCTGGGGATTTGGTGGTTGGGGGAGTGTTGGGTACCCATCTTCCTCTTAGAGCCTGCTTGGAGCCTCCTAGTGCCCTCTACACAGGGGTAGACTGACAGGTTGTAGGGAGACACCACATTTTAGTTAAACTCAGGACAGGCAACAAAACTCCAGTCTCAGCCTCAGGGAGGAATCCACCTATCCCTGTTAATTTTAGCTGTCCCTGGTCTAGGGACCTTGGGAGACATAAGGGTCCTGAGCTCAGCCTGCCAGCAGAGGGCAGCAAGTGAATGGTAAATGAGGACTCCCCAGTTCCTGAAAGGGACCTTAAACATCATCATATCCAAATTCATGATAGAGTGGAGGAAAAATGAGATGAAGCCTGGGAGCCCAAAGTCCCACAGACAGAATGTGCTCCAAGTGCTGCTTTCATTCAGCAGTCCCACCAACCACACCTTGTGGGAGACAGGTGCTGGACTTGGCACCAGATACCCAGAGTGGCAAAGACTGTGTCTTTTGGGGAACCACACTTCTAAGCAAATCATGATGTCCACCAGATGTCTACTGTGTTCTAGAATGGGCTGGAGAGGAATGGAAAGCCCAGTCTGGGAGACCATTCATTTTCTTACTCACGGGGTTGGCACATGCTCCTGAACAGGCACAGAGATGCAGGAATATACATTGGCTTCTCAGATTCTTGGAGCTACCGTCAACCAGGGTATAAACAAGTGGATGAGGTGAGAAGGGGGAACAGATATAGGACACACAGCCCAGACATCTGGGACCTTGGAAGCTGCCAGGTGGGAGCTGCATCCACTCTGCAGTCTTTACGAAGGAAAGTACTTGTGCTTGTTTGGATGAGGATTCAACTAACCAGAGTAAAACAGATATTTGGGATCAACCAGAGGACTTTGAACTTAACTGGATAATCGAGACTTTAAAAGAATTATGCTTCATTTTGCTTTTACTGTGAAGGTGACATTGTGGTCAAGTTTTAGAAATAGACTGAAATATATCAGCCATGTTTTAGAGGAGATATACTGAAATATTTGCAGATGACATGGTAGTTTGGGATAAGAAAAAAAAACACGTTGCAAATGGAGGAAAGGTGAGGAAACCAGTGAATCTCGAATGGTCATAAGTTAGTTGAAATGGGCAACAGGTTCATAGGAATCCTTCCAATCGCCTTCTAATTTGCCCCTGTTAAACTTTTCCATGATAAAAATCAAAATACAAAATAAAAATTTAAGGAACAATACAGCAGTGAATGGGAAAGACTTTGCAGATACTCTGAAGTGTGTGTGAACAATGGTTCACCTGGGCCAGAGGGCTCACGTGCCGCCTTGAGCTGAACCCTGAATAGATGGCAGTTTGCCAGACGCATGGGAGAGGAAGTCATCCTATCTGGGCAGCCACTTATTCCAAGCTGACAACAGAGAGCACAGGGAAATGCTGGGTGAGAGGGTGAGGCACACAATAGGTCATATGGATGCATTTAGAAACACACGTGAGTACACACATGCACACACGTACAAAGGCAGGTAGTGATGCTGATGCTGGTGAATTTATTTGAATGACAAAAGGAGAGGATGGGAAGCTTAGTGAAGAAAATATCTGTCCTTAGAAGGGCTGGGGAGATGGCTTAGTCAATGAAGTGGTTATCACTCAAGTGGTGGCAAGCGTCTGTACTCTCAACACCGGAAGATGAAGGCAGGAGGATTCCTGGGACTGGATAACCAGTCAAGCTTCAAGTTCAAGCTCTCCTGCTCTGTCTGTCTCTGTGTCTCTGTCTGTGTGTGTGTCTCTCATCTGTCTTTGAAAGAAAAAGCTACAGGTTTATTCCACCTGTTTAAAGTGCAAATAGCATCAGCTGGGGCTGGAAGACAACTCAGTGCCATGTGCCCTTATAAAACCAGGCGTGGCACTATCTATCTGTAATCTCAGTGCTTCGGGCAGAGGCAGGAGGACTCCAGGGGCTCACTGGCTAGCCAACCCAACTGGAAACGTGAGCTGCAGGTTCAGAGACCCTGTCTCAAAAAATAGGGTGGAAAGCAGTAAGAGGAAGACAGCTGATGAATCTGGTCTCTTCCTGCACACACATGGACGGACACACACACACACATACACACACACACACACACACACTCACAGTCTGACCATCTGTCTGCACAGTCAGTGGGAGGAAAGGAACAGTGGTGAGTTCTGTGGACCGGCCCACCCAGGCCCTCCTGATTCCTAAAAGTTGTTCAAAACCTGTGGAGGGCTTGAGGTGGGATCTGCTTGGCCTGGAGGACTGGGCAATCTTTGGGGGCTGAGTAGAATATTCTCTTACTTCAAGTCAGGCAACACAGCAAGTTTCTAACTTTCTAAAGATAACATAAAATCAGTTCCAGGTTCTGCAGCCTCTAGACATATACATAGAGCTAGCAGGAATCCGAAATCAACCTACCTGCCTCATGCCCACGAGGGAGCCCCAGCTGTCCCTCTCCCTGGGTGTGCCTTGGGCAGCCACCAGGTCCTACCAGTGCACAGCACAGGGAAGGCTCGGGTATGAAGAAATGATACATCAGCCATGGCCTTGGGTCAATTACCAGGGCACCGTCAACAGGTCACTGTGACTGTCCCACCTAAATTCACAAGAACGGCAAATGGGAAAATGAACGAAGGTGACTGTGTCTGGAGAGTGTAACAAACTGGTTGACACTTCTGTTTGGACACATCCGCTGGCAGGACTTATTTCACTGAGAGACAGCAGTCCTTGGTAAGGATGTGTAGTAAGAAAGCAATCTCAAAGGCCTGTCGAATTCATTTCATTTGGAACTTCTTGTATAAAAGAAATGACCGTGCTTTTATAGAGCAAAATATGAAATATTGGGAAAAATATGAATCTTTTAAAAAAGTGGAATATTTGCCTTATGGTTTGCATTTTCACACTAGAATTCCCTAATTTTCAGGGAGACATTCGTTTATATTTGATTTTTTGTGGAAAGTAAATTTTCATTTATTTCTAAGCTTTTTGTTCTGAGTCTTGGCTACCATGTACTCTAACGTCTGTAAGCAGTAACAAAGTGCAGTACACTGGCTGACTAGGGAACTCTGGAAAGTCTGTCTGGTTTGTTCCATTTTGTTTTGTCTCCTTTTTTGAGGTAGGAGGTCTCCCGTTGTAGTCCAAGGTAGCCATGAATTTGTGATCTTCCTGCCTCAGCTTCCCAAGTGTTGGGATTTTGAGTATGAACTGCCACACCCAGGTTATTCTTAAATCTTTTAAGTCAGAAACAGTATTGCCCTTTCCTATTAGTCTTACTTTTCTACATTTAGATTTCTTGTGTATCATTTTCTCTGAAAGCTAGACACAGACACATGTGGACATATAGACTCATTCATAGACCTGCACACTAGGGGTGTGTGTGTGTGTGTGTGTGCGTGTGTGTGTGTGTGCAGATTATAAATGGGAAAAAGTAAATAAAAGTGCCATTCATTTCATACATATTTTTTTTCTTGAGATTCAGGGACCTAATAGAAAAATTTCCATTTTCCTGTTTTGCCAAGGGAACCAAAGAGTGGCCGGCTTCATATTGTCTGTCTGTCTGTCTGTCTCGCTCTCTCTCTCTCTGGTGTTATGCAAACAGGGTCCAGTGATGTCTGCCTTTCTACAAGTAGGAGTAAGGAACTGGAAAGCCCTTGATAGTCGGGACAGCTGGGGTGACACGGACACATGAAGAAATGTTCCTTGGGCTCTAATTCTCCAGGGAACATAGACCATATGATGAAACCAGTGTATGGAAATATGATGACCTTAGCTTTGCCCCTTTGAACACAAACCAAGAAGCAAAGCCCTTCCTCGAGGAGCCCCAGATTCTCACAGTGAGACAGAGTTCCCACTGATTGTCTCACCAGCCAGGTCTCAGACTCCTCCCACCAATGATGGCTCATCCCTGAGATGTCACAGGAGTGTTGCCTGAGATCAGGGGGTCCAGAGAGCTGTTTCAGGATTGAAGTGAGAAGCCATGGAGGATCTGTGTGCGTGTGTATGTGTGCCTGTACGTGTATGTATAAATGTTCTATCAATGTCACCATTCTACTCAGAAAGTACTACATGCTAGTTTTAAAGATTTTGGCAGAGTTAGATGTAGAAATGCATTCATAGCTTAGAGAAAGCCATGAGAGTGTATACATAGCATCTGTTTATATCCACCTTCAAAGATCCAGAAGTCATCTCACACAAAGGATTATTCCAGGTGCGCCTGGACTCCGAGGCCCAGGCCATGAAGGGATTAGCTGAGGAGATGAATGAAAAAAGATAAGCCAAACACACATACATTCACTCACACGCTCACTCCCTCCACTCCCTTCAGTTCAGGCCCCAGGCTGAGCTTCACTGGCTGTGCTGCCCCTCTGTGGGATCTTGTCTTCTGTAGTATCCCAGACTTTCCCTGGTGCTGCTTACTAAAGAATTTCTACATCTTTATACCACTTGGTCCTTAACAGCCACCCAGTGAGGGAGGTACAGCAGCTCTTGTTGTCTGTCTTATAATGGATATGTCTTCCGGACTCTTAGAGGCCACATGACCAGTGGATGTAGCGTTGGGAGCGAGGCCAGGTCTTTAAATTCTAAGTGTTTTCTGTTGCGCCCTCCCTCCCTTCCCTCCTCCATTCTTCTCTCCTCTTTCCTTTCCTCTTGTACATTTTATGGAAAAATAATAGAAAATACAACACACGTAAGACATGTAGCGAGCATCCAGTGAAGTTCCACCACTTTGTAAAAGTATCCAGATCAATACCTAGAACATTCCAGAACTCCGGAGCACTCCATGACCCCTGTCCTGTCATAGCTGCTTCAGAAGTAACCGACTCCTAACACTATCACTTTTGCCTTCTTTTTTTCCTTCTGCTTTTGTCAATGGAATACCCAGTAAGCAGGTTCTAGGTCTTACTTCTTTTCCTGCCCCTTTGATAGTCTGAAATCTAATGATTCTCCCTAGTCCAGGAAAGGGTTGGGAGAATGAAGTAGGCTACTATTTCGGGAATAGAATTGTTTATTCCAATAGTTGTGGGGAGGATAGGAACAAACAAGACATCTAATTACATAATTTAAAAAATTGTCCCAATTATCAGATGGTGAGCACTCATAAGCAAAAAATGCATTCCAGAATCAAGCAAATTCACGTTTTTGAATTAGCTGTGGGTTTGTAATATTTAGGATTTTGTGCTCTCCATTAGCATGAATCATTCACAGTTGATTGTATTTGATGCTTAGAGAAATAAGCCCCTTAGTAAATGATAGTTAAATCACACAGTCCTTTTTCACTGCATGGAGAAAGAGTGGACTGCATTTAATTTGCAGGGAAAGTGCATTTATCACTCATTCCACAGATAGACATTACTTAGCAGGTGTGGGGGAGGGTGGGGAAGGAGAGATTAAGATGTGGTCCCAGAGCATATGGGATTCATTGCGTACTGGGGAAGCCATCCATCCATCCATTCATTCGTTCATTCATAGATTTATTGTTATGGAAGGGCCACTGAGGGTTTTGGAAGAGTGGAAGTAACAGTGGAAATCGTATTTTTGTGATCTGACGATGGGTAGAATGGACTGAGCAGAAGGAGTTGGGAAACAAGGCGGCAGAACAGGAGGTTATTGTAGTGCAGGCGACAGTGCTGAGCTCCGAGCACAAGCAACATGAGCAGTGCTCCTCTGTCTTGGTGCTCCCTGCTGATGCTAGGGTGGGGCTGGTCCCCCAAAGCATCCAGATTGAACTGGCCTGGCCCCAGGGATTGATATTGTTTTTCAAGATCCCCGAGGGATTATCATGTGCAGCCTGGATATCATAATCACTCTTATAAAGCAAGATTAGAGGAGAGGTGAGACCTGGGTCCAGGGGGAAGGAGAGGTCGAAAGCGATTCCCAGGCTTCACTGCTGGTGGCTGAAAGAAAGGTGGAAACAGGAGCCACAGCGGGCGGGAGGAGCTTGGTGTGTGCAGAGTTGTGATGGAGGCCCTGGGGAACAGTAGCTTGTGCCTAGAAGTGAGAAGATGAAGCTTGGATGTACCCTCAGGGATGAGAATGAGAAAGAAAAGCACAGAGGGACCAAACCTTTGCTAATGCTGGAGAGAAGGTGGCAAGACCTCTGGAAAGTAAAGGACTTTGGACCACATCTCAGATTCCTATAGTTTGGGTCTAAAATGTCTCCCAGGGTCTGTTTTTTAAACGTCCATATGTGAAAGTAACAACCCAGTGCTTGGGGAGATGGTGGAGTCTTAATAGGTAGGCCCTAGTAGGGGTTCCTCTGGTCACTGATGGAGGTGTCCTTGAATGGGATAGTGGAACCCTAGCCCATTCCTCTTTAATTAGCATTTCAGACATGAGATTAAAGCTTTGCTGTGCCACGCCTTGCCCAGTATAGGCCTCAAAGCAACAGGCCAACCAACCATGGACTGAAACCCCCAAAGCAAACATTTTCTCTTTAACAGTTGATCTCTTGGGTATTTGTTACAGTGACAGAAAGCTAATTGACACATGGGTTACCTTCTAGGCAGGGCCAGGGAGTCAGAGTTAGGTCTAGGAAAGGCCTGGGAACAGACTAAACTCAGGGGACAAACAAGAGTTTGTCACACACCCTAGCGTCCCATATGACAAGAAAGTACTGCACAGGGCCTTGCAATAGCTGTAGGTAGGCCCAGGCCAGTGGCCCAGGGCTGAGAGAGAAAGCCTGACTTACTGCAGGGAATTTTCAAGTGACTACAATTTAGCTGGCAAGGGTCAGTACCCTGCCCACTGAAGATGTTTAAAATCGGTGACAGCATCCGCAAGGATCATTGTAGGATGTTAATAGACCCTACTTATCAATGGGTGGGTTCCATGGGTGACTCCAAGGTGTCTTCCACCTCTGGGTTGGTTTGACGTAACTACAGTTGTACCTCATCCACTCAGAGACAGCTTTGTGACTCTAGAAATCCTAGTCACTCTGTCAGGCCAAATAAATGCCACAGAAAGGCAGAGTGGTCTAGTTTTCACTCCCCGTCCCCAATCCATCCATCCCTACTTCCTGTGTGCATATTGTTGATAATTCACCATCAGAGGTGGAGTGTAGGTCATTCACTGTTTGGGGAAATGGTAAACAAAGATAAGAGCTCTAAGCGCAGGAATTTATTTTTTATCCACTTGGCCTAAAAGCCACTGAGTGTTAAATTTAGAAAGCTGGCTCCAGACCTCTCCCTGCCCTCCTCCTTCCTGTCTTCTCTTTGCCACCGTGCCCGGACCCTCTGTGTGGAATACGAAATATATTCACGAAGCTTGGGTCAAAGTTGACCTGCCTGGATGTTTATAAAAATGTATCAACGGAGGGCCTGGGAGTTAGGGACCATTTCCTCTGGTCCCCAGCTCAGCTCACCAGCCGCAGCAGCCAAGGGCTGCCCAAATATGTACCCAAACGTCCTCCCAGGCAGGGCTCCTGGTGGTGTCCTAGGTGGACTGTGGCTCACAAGACAGTCACAGCACTTTTAGCAGAAAAACCTGAGGTTGTTTACAAGGTCACCCTCTGCCTGTTCATTATCTATTGTTGAAGGGCTGTGTGTGTGTGTGTGTGTGTGTGTGTGTGTGTGTGTGTGTTAAATTCCTTTGAAATTAACCCTAAGAATCAGAGGAATCCTTTTGTTGACCCAGAATTCTGTTGTTGTTAATATGGCTTGAAATAAATGAACCATTGTCTGGGCTTAGAATTTTCTGATTCAAAAGAGACCTCCACTGTGATGCGATTTATTGTAGCAGGAACTGGCCCCCTCCCCGCCCCCGTCTCATTTTCAAATCCCCATTGCCTGCTCAGTCTGTTTTGAAAGCTCAGGATAGAAGTGGTTTTGGATGCATAAAAATGAGAATGTTACTGTTTAAGTTTCCCTGCTGTTGTTCCCTGACTGGTCTCCCAACACTGTACACCCAAGGGCACCACGGTCCAGCCGTTCTGTGGATCTGTAAAATGGGGCAGTGTCCTCTTGAAGACATGAAGTTGAGGCTTCCCTCTTAAGTGCCTGTGGAGGTTTTCTTAAGAGGCCTTGCTTGTGATGCTTGTGCTTTGGGACCCAAGATGAAGTATGTACATGTCAAAGGCTGTTTACAAACCCCCATAACTCTATGCAAAGCAGGTACCATCCCAGCTCGGATAGCAGACAGTGGATGGGCCTGTCTTGGGAAGATGCTGTGAGGAGTTTCCCTCTCTGTTTGGTACTGGAGGAAAAGTGCTATTGGGTAAATCCTCCCTGATGAGGCAGGCTGCTGCTGAGTTTGCAGCAGCAGTAATAGTAATCTTCCCCCAGGTAGATCATCTCGGTGCAGGTTCTCTCCAGACACTGGGCGGAAGCTGGTGTCACACCTGGACAGGGTGGAGCTCCACGTCCACAGGAGCCATTCCCTTATTCCTCATGGGAGGTGGCCTAAGGCCCATCCTGCATTATGCCATACACCCTCCTTCCTCTCATTCAACTCCTTTGCCTTCCTATGTGGGTTTGGCAATCAGGAATCCTCTGAGTTGCCAGTTTGCCTACCTTCTGGGAGCCTATTCACAGTCTGGCCTCACCGAGTCTCCTCTACAGATGTGATGGAGATATAAAGCAAGCATCTGATGAGGATCTTCATGGAGAGAGCAAGTCAGAGTTAGTCAGGCCTAACTCTGTTAGTTGGTCCATCCACACAGGCTGCCTGACGGGAGGACATGGGAGTCTGGACACAAGTAGTGAGTGTTCACTGAGTTTTCTTATGCAGGCATTATTTTCTGAGCCATCCTTAGACTGAGTTTTGGACTGATGACAGCTCTATGGAGCATTCCTCTGCAGTCTGTAAGAACTAGACATGATACAATGTTCCAGAAGCCATGGGCCTGATCCTGGTCCTGTGAACTTGGAGGTACAGCCAAGGGCCAGAATTCAGCCAATCAGTCTCTCAGAGAGTTCCTCATCCTGGGCCACTCTTGGGATCCTGCTGCCTGGGGCTCCCCACAGCTTCGGCCATGGGTCTTCCAGTTGGCCTGGACAATGGATTATTCACAGGCTCCCTGGTCACCCCAGGCACATTCAAGGATAGGAATCACAACCCAAGAGGTTGCTGTCCCTTCCTGTCCACCAGAGTCCAGCAGCCAGTAAAGCCCCGAACTGGAGCCTTGCTTCACATACCCCATCGAGGTTCTAGACACCATGCAGTTCAATCCTAATGCATGTTCCCAGCTTTGCTCCTATATGGGAGGCCTCTGAGCCTAAAACAGTCAGGCAGTTATAAAACACGTGCCTGATGACAGTGGAATCCTTTCCATGGAGACCACTCATCAGGAAAAAAGGCAACTCCAGGGATGTGAAGAACTTTCTGAAATCAGTTTCAGGCAGTTTTTGCCTTTTGTCTGTGTGGCTGAAACTTTTTAAAAGCTGACTTTGAGACACAATGTCATCTGGGGATTCTGAAAATGAGAGCAGATGGACCAGGTTATCCTTACCTTGACCTGAAAGACTTTGAGGGTCCTGGGAACCTCCCAGAGTAGTGGCCCCACTGAGGAGCAATGGGGTTTTCCTAATTTTGCAGGATTCAACTCTTGAACCAGAAATCTACCCCACCTGCCATTAACTTAAAATTTGGGAAAAAGGATGCTCTTTCCTTAGCTACTTGGGGAAAAAAAAATGTCACAGCAATCTAGGAACTAAGGCCAGAAGTAGGCAGACATCAAAATGATATGACAGGGGGCTGTCCAGCCCATGGAGTCCTGTCACAGTGGCATATCAAGGACAGAGGTCCAAGCAGGCAACCTACAAACTAAGCACAGCTAGAGAGGTCTTGTTTCACCTTTTTTAGTATTTTTTATTTTATGTGTATGAGTGTATTGCCTGTATATATGTAAGTGCATCCATGTCATGCAGTGCCCATGGAGGTCAGAAGATAGTGTCAGGTTCCCTGGAACTCGAGTTACGAATAGTTGTTAGCTGCCATTTGGGTGCTGGGAATCGAACACTGATCCTCTGCAAGAGCAGCTGGTGCTCTTAACTGCTGAGCCATCTCTCCAGCCCCTTTGTTTTACTTTTTAATTGCTGAATTTATAAATAAGAATTCTTCCAAACTCTCGGTCCTAGCTTTTCTTGAAGCAGTGAAAGCCCAGGCTGTCCTTAACCCATCCCTTCCAGCAGCCGTCCAATGAGGTTGCACTTTCATCCTGATCACCTTCTGCGGGCAGCAAGGCCAGCTGCCGAGACCCTCCACATCACCCCTGTGCCCTCTGGCTCACACAGTCATGAGGCTGCCTGGATCCACAGGCGTCCGCGTCTGCGTCACCATCTAAACTACATGACCATGCTCCTGCTCCTGCATTTTGACTCCCGGGGCAGTTCCTCCACCCAGTTACTCCTGAGCTCTGCTTCCAACCACCCCCACCTCCCATGCACAGATAAGACACCTCTTCCTGCTTCAGCTGACTCTAACCTCCCAGCTTTGTCAGGGCCTCAGTGCACGGTACAGTGCTGACATGTTGTGATTCATGAGGCATCCTGTCTAGTGATCACCCCACTTGCTGGGAATTCCAAACCCCAGTAGTCTACCAGCTTGGGAACCTGAATTCCAGACCAGAGGGCAGAGGCAAAGTGGATAAAACTTGGTAGGCACTCTGTGCTGGGAACAGGGATGTCTTTGCTCAGAGGTGTGTGCAGTGGGCCCTTGGTTGCCATCCCTGCCAGTCTAGTTGGCAGTGAGTAGTGAGTTAGCTTGGACATCTGCTCCCAGGAGCATACCCACCAAAGTGGGGCCAGCTGGATGTACTGGATAATCTATAAGGAGGAAGAGGCACACCCGGGGGCTGTGCCTATAGAAGAGGCTATAGACACCTCCCCGCCCACATTTAGTGCTGTTTCCTCCAGCCCTTAGCAGAAATTAAGACAATGTACACTGTGCTATTTTCAGTGCCTTCCTCTGTTCTTGGCCACCCGAACCTGGGATCCTGGGAAAAACTGACTGGCCCTGTTCCAGTGGCCTCCCTGGAGAGACCTGGAATGTCATCTCCATTCTCTTAGCTACTCTAACCTAAATGCAAAGTGCCACCGAGAAGCCTCATCCCCGTGTGAGGCTGACACACTGAGTCTGTAGGGTGGTGAGCCAGGAGTCCATCCACGTGTGCACGAGGCCCAGCGCAGGGGCAGCAGGCACATGGACAAAAGTAGCACTGAATTCTGTGACCCTTGGCCAAGACAAATCATCCTAATTAACGCGGGCCTCTGCCACTGTCTCCGGGCTGGGACCAGGCTGAAGTGAGGCAGAAACCACAAACAGTGAGTGCCAATAAAATGGCAATAACTGTGCCATGGCAATGGAACATGGTTCAGTGTTGTTCCAAAATCTTGTTTAAGTGCTTTTATTGTTTCTGTGTGAAGGAACACAAATGCATTTTGAAAATTGCTTCAGCGTCAGCCTCACATTCTCTGAGAAGTCTTTCTGATGCTCCCACTCCACCAAGGACAGAGCCTGACCTCCAGTGTCCCCATAAAGGCCGCGGGGTCCTCATATCCAGCCATCCGTTAGAATGTCCTGATTCCCTATGGCCCCAGGGACTGTCATTGGCCAACCCCACCCAGGCCCCAGCAATGCTAGGTGCAGAACAGGCACGGACGGTGCTTGCCCATAGGAGAGGTAATACTTAAGCATGAAGAGGATGCCATGGGTAGCTAGGGGACCCTTGTGGAGCAGAGGAGATTCTTATTAGAAAAGAAAATGTTGATTTCTCAAAGAATCACTCCCTCAATAGAATCAAAGCATAAAGACATAGGAACACAGAAACAGGTTTTTCTCACAGGACCACAGTCACCCATTCAGGGTTTTGTCCTACATTAGAACAGCCCAATCAGAGTGATAAGAAAATCAAAAGAGGGGGCCCAGAGCAGGGTCCAGAGTCCAGACTGGAGAGAAGAGATCCCAGGCAGCTCTGAAAGAAAACAGGTGAGGTGACCTTCATGATAACCCTTGGGTGCCACAGGCCCAGCTGCCTTAGAAGATAGGGAGGGGCTTTTGCTGGGACACTGGAGGAGGGAGAGGGAAACATGAAACATGCAGGAGCCTGGGCCTCCCTGCCCCACCTGCAGCACCACACAGGCAGCGCATGGGAAGAAGCAAGGGGATGAAGGAGGGGCCTGGACCTCCTCCAGTGCCCTCTGTATGCCAGCACGTCCATGCTGCCAACATGGCACAGGGGTTGTGGAACCCACAGGTCCCTCTGAAAAGGCCTAGCAGTGTCTACTTGGAGGGCTACTGACAGCCCCCTTTGCTGGGGCTCAGGCTGGCAGAATGGGCTGAAAGTAGGAGCCCTGAATTCCCGAGTAGCTACCTTGAGTAGTCAACAAATTCTAGGCTATGGAAATACGGCTGAGGCAGGTGCTGTCTCCGAGCGTGTCCTCCCTCCGATAAAAAATTCCTCCCCAAGAGCCTCATTCTCTCATCTCACTTCCAGCTTGGGAAGGGGCCCAGCACCGTGCGGAGTTCACGTCTGCCTTTTTTCTGGGACCACTGCACTCAATTTTACCACTGTAGAGGTCCCTCTTGGCAAGAAGTCCTTCTCATTGAGGGCCACCGTCTGCAGAGAAAGGGCTAGAATGGTGTGGGGTCGGTGCTCACAGGAGGCACAGGCATGGAGACAGGCCTGGGCTCAGTCCCAGCCATCCTGTTGCCGCCTAACCTCTATTTTCTCCTGTGTGACATGAGAGGCCACAGGGAGGCCTCTGCTGTCCTTGGCTCAGGGGATCATTGGCCCTGCATAGACCCTGAGGTTCATATATGTCATGGGAAGAAGGTGACTTCAACTTTGGTCAGGAAGACAGGGAGAACAAGAGTTCTAGCATCAGGACTATGTCATGGGTTGGGTAATGCAGAGGTCCCAGGAAACCCTCTTCCCAGCCAGCTAACCCACTTAGGGTCAGGAAAAGGCTGGACAGTTAGCTAACCAAAATCATAAAACCCTTTGCGCTTCGTTGAATAAACTGAGTTTGCTGCGGCCCACCCTGCGCATGCTTTTCACCCAGCTGCCGGTGTCTGTGTTTTGACTCTGCGCCACTCACCCCCTCACAGTGGAGACCCTGTGTCCCACTCGGGCCATCCCAAAGCAGAGGGACCCCAACCTCTGGTGACTGAACAGGGACTCCACCCACCCCTGGCATTGGTGAGACGCCCTGACCCTGGCTGTCAGTTAGTCTGTCTGCGTTCGATGTGCTGATGGTCGCCGGAGGGTGAGTGAGTGACCCTCTCTTTCTCCCCTTTCATGTGCTCCCTACCCCCATAGGAAAGCAAACCTTGCCACAAGGTCCAGAAGCCCATGCTGGCCTCTCCCCGTTTGGTTCATCCAAGCAAAATCACATAAGGGCCTGATACCCCCCCATTTCAGAATCGAGGTGAGGCTATCGGCCAAGCCTTTCCGGAGACACCGTGTGGGCAAGCAGCCATGGTGTAATGACCCACAGAAGTCTCCCAATAAGCACGAGACATTTGGGTCCTCAACATTCTGTCTGTATGTCTCATTTGGCCCCAATATTAGGCATTTTGGTTTGTGTAGTGGTCATTGTGGCTTTGAGTTTCCATTTCATTGGCCTCCACTCCGCCACAATGAGCAATCTCCTCCCCCACCAGGAAGTGCCACAATTGCAGGCCCTTAAGGCTCTTCTCTGGCAGCATGGCTTGAAAGTGAAACAAGGATAAAATAACACCCACCCCTCCCTCAATGTAGGCTGGAGAGCTAGCACAGCCATTAAAGGCTCAGGCTTTTCTTAACCCTTGGACAGAGCTTCAGCCACTCCTCCCGCCTTGCCCTGGGTGCCCTACCAACTGCCTGCCCTCCGTTGCTTTGGGCAACAACCACTTCCTTACTCACAAATTACTTTGCCATTGGAACAATGCAGGCACAACTGACCCCTTTAACACAAGGGACTTCAGCAACATCTGCCAAGACAAAATAGGATCTCAGCCATTTTTTCACTCCTCAATCTGGTAACCTGGGGCATTTTTGCTGTGGCCTTCTTGATAGAGCTGCTGACCTTTTGGTGCCTTTGGAAAGCATTGCATCAAAGCAGAGCTTCTCAGACATTGATGCTTCAAATTCTCCAGGCCTCCATCCAGGCCTTGGACCTTCCCCCAAATTCCAAATATTCCCTTCAAACCTGGATATCAGCATACAGGACAGTCCTGTTTAACTGGCCACTTAATAATGCTACCTTCTTCACAATATTTAACTATTCTTGCTTCTTCTGAGTCTTCTACAGGGCACAAAAACATTCTTCAACAAGGCCCCTCATACACACCACAGGAGCCCTCCTGCATGACCCATGCCAATCTTGATAACCCTCCTAAGCGACAAGCATCACCCTTTGGGTTCTTTCACGGGGATGGTGGGTAGTCAATGATGGGTAAGACCCCAATGAATGGGGCAACCTAAGACAGGCACCATCACCTGAGGTGATTCCTCGGGGCCTGGGTCAATAATGGCTTGGCAAAGAATCATGCCTCCCAGGGTTGCTCAGCTAATAAAAACAGAAAGGAGGATATGTATGGCATAATGCAGGATGGGCCTTAGTCAGGCCACCTGCCATGAGGAATAAGGGAATGGCTCCTGTGGATGTGGTGCTTCGCTCTGGCTAGGAATGACACCAGCTTCCGCCCAGTGTCTGGAGAGACCAAGATCATCTATCTGGGGGACAGATTACTATTGGCCAAAGTTGGGAACCACCTCATAGGGCGAATGGCTAACCAAAATCCTGAAACCCTTTGCACTTCCTTGAATAAACTGAGTTTGCTGCGGCTCGTCCTCCACATGCTTTTCACCTAGCTCCTGGTGTCTGTGTTTTGGCTCCACGCCACTCACCCCCTCACGGTGGAGACCCTGCGTCCCACTTGGGCTGGCCCCAAGCAGAGGGACCCCAACAGTAGAGTCACAGACGATGAGTGGTCCATCAGGGCTCCATGATGCCCCAGACATGGTGCTGGGCATTAGGAATGCTTGAGTGGACCCTTCTTGATGTGGAACTGCCAGGATAGTGAGGGTGATTCTTAAAGTCACAGAACTAAGTATTCTGAAGAGAAGATTTGAGGAAGAAAATTGTTTACCTAATACTAGAGTATTGGAGAGACTTAATTTGGGGAGGAAATTAAAAGGGATGCCCCCTTTTCACTTACTGTATTATAAATGATCTTGCTCTATAGGGTCACAATAATTATAATGAACTTAGACAAATTAAGGGATGATGGGGCCATCCCAGCCTTTAGAAATGACTATTACAGAAACAGCTCCCCAAGTCTACATTACACCATCCCACGTGGGATCTGCTGCACACTCCACACCCAGAGGGACACAGAGAGGAGGAGGAGGAGGACGTGGAGGGGCAGGAGACATGAGGCCTTGCTGCTTAGGGGCAGGTTACCGATGCCAGCAGGTGCAGGCTGCAGCTTTTTAGAGGAGTCTGATTTATGGCAAAGACTGGATTAATGGGAAGATATCAGCTTGGTTCAGACCTCCCTTAGGGAGAGGTGAGCTCCTCATTCCTGGTGCAGTGGGCAGCAATGGGCAGAGTGATTTCCAGCAGAGACCTAGAAGAGGGGTTCTGGGCACTTGATGGCTGGGATCCACCTGGGATCTCCGATTTGCACATTATTTTTTGGCCTCTGGGAGAAAATAGTGTTCTGGGAAAATAGGGTGTTGGTGGTGACTTTGGCTGGAGAGCAGAAAACACTCTGAGAAGGAGGGCAGTGACTAGGTGTGGTGAGGAAGGGACCTTGGTCACCAAGAGTGTGTATGTGGCGGGGGGGAGTGAAGAATACTGGGTGGGTCAGAAGGTTTCAGTGGTTGGTTAGCAGGGGTCACATGGAATGAACATGTGTCTAAGTTTTTGTGATGGCTGTAGGATGGGAATCACAGGAAGTTTTGATGACAATGAGATCAGAAGTCATGGGACACAGGGCTTTGTGCTTAGCATCTTCCACGTTACCCCATTTCATCAGCTCTGTCCTGTGAGGGCAGATGCCATTACAGTCCCCTTTAACAGGTGAGGACATACAGCTCAGGGAGGACCCATATAAACCCCAGGGTCCTGTGGCTGGGTAAGAGCCTAGCCTGACTTTGCAGGAGGGAGTGGGGACCCAAAGACTGATGTTATAGGCTGGGTGAGGGTGACACTGGTGACAGGCAGGGGACAGGATGTGGGGTGGGTATCCATATGAGCACTCTGGAGCAGGTTGCTGGCCTACTGCTGCTCCATGGGGTCTGCAGACAGTTCATGCAGCAGTTGCTAAGGCCAAGAGGAACGGAGCACAACAGGTCTCCCACAGGATAGAAGGAAAGGCTAACCCACTTATCTGTGTACAGGAACTGACAACAGAGCTAATAAAAACACCCAAAGAACACTGTGAACTAGTCACTTTCTATTGCTGCGATAGAAACACTGACAAGGGAACTTATAAAAGGAGTTTATTTAGCTTATGGCTCCAAAGGGACAAGAGTCCATCATGGCGGGGAGGCATGGTGGCAGACGTGGCTAGCTAGAGTAGATGCAGAAGCTAAGTGCTCACGTCTTCAAGCAGGCACAGGAAGCAGAGGGAGACTGGAGATCTGGTAAGGCTTAAGAACTCTCTAAGCCCGCCCCCAGTGACGCACTTCCTCCAGCATGGCCACACCTTCTAAGGCCTCCCAACACAGTGCCCCCAACTGAGGACAAAATGTCCAAATACTTAGAGCGTAAGAGGGATATTCTCATTCAAACTACCACACCCTGGTTTGGCTCCTGCAAGCTAAGATGACCCATGGACAGTCATGGAAGGAGGAATGGAAAAGCCCATAGAGACTAGAGGTTTCTTTGGAACTTATTTGTCACAACTGGAAAAAAAAAAAAAAAAAAGTACTTGGATGGAAAGCCCATGGAGAGGATTCCAGAGGGTGATAAGGTTCTAGAGAATTCTACATGGGCGTATGAGGAAAAGACACAGCATACACTGAAAGTTTTGGTTTGGTGGATTTTTCCCTGTCAGTTGATTTGTTTGTAGATCTGCTCAGCAGTTCCTGTGTTCCGATGTCAGAGCATAAAAGTTAGAGAAGGCTAGATTCCAGATTGCAGTGTAACCCTGGGGAAAACACCTGATCCCTCTAAGCCTCTGTTCTCATCTCTAAAAGGGATTCTAACAATAGTTATCATAACTATTGTGTAGATTATGGAGAGAACACAAGTGATGGTTACTATATTTGTCTTATGTCACTGAGGGTGACAATCCCAGTGAGAGAACATGGAAGGTCCCCAGCAAGACCTCCAGAGGCAGAGATTATAAGACAAGGGTTTATCAGTAAGATGCTGAACATCAAAAGGTCAGAACCAAGATGAACAAGTTCAAATGTTATTTAAGTTAAGTGGATGCCAGAAACTATGATGTAATCAGTTCAGAAATGATACAGTGCTTGAAAATTTGAGAAGGAGATGGTGGGAGAAGCTAGTGGTGTTTAAGTAGCAATGATGCTGGGTGCGGCAAAAGGGGCCCAGGAGCAGACGAGGCAGACAGGGATGAAGCTCAAAACACAGGCTCAGGAGTTCGGAGACTAAGTTTTAGTCCCCATATTGCCACAAATGAACTCAAATGGATGTGAAAAAGTCTTAACTGGTCTGACACATTTCTTTATTTGTAAGGTGGATCTGTGTGTGTGAGAGAGAGGGGGTGTTGTATGGTCATCTGTGGGTGCTGGTGTATGTGTCTGTCTGTATGCAGAGACCAGAGGAAGAAATCTACTGTCAAGCCTTATTCATTTGAGACAGGTCTCTCACGGAATCTGGAGCTAGGCTGGCAGTCAGCAAGCCCCAGTGATCCCCATGTCGCTGGGATCACAGGCATGAGGCTGGGTACCACTGTGCGCATGGGTGCTGGGAACCAGACTCAGGTCCTCATGCGTGTGCAACAACCCTTTTACTGAGCGCTCTCTCCAGCCCCATGGTTATTCCTTAATCTCTCTATTCACTTTTCTGATGTTGACCCTATTAACTCAGTGTTTTTCAAAATGGGGGCTGTGATCCTTTAGGGGTTCATGAATCCAATTTAAAGTGTCAAAACCAGCATTTAAAATGATGCAATAGCCAGGCATGATGACACAGACTTATAATCTCAGCCCTTGAGGGTAGAGATTGAGTGTAGAATCAGAGGGATTACTGCTTTCGATGACAGCCTAATTTTACATAGTAACTTCTATGCCAGCCAGGGATCTATATCAAGACCCCATCTCAAACCAAACAAACACACGCATGTATGTACACACTAGTCAGGAGCCAGATCACTTGCAGAAAGCTATGTGCCCTTTTGGGGAACTTTTATTTCTGTTACATGGTGTGTTTCAATATATGAGTACTGAGCAGAATTATAAATTACATTTCTTTTTAAAATTTTGTAAAACCTTTTTATGTGTATGAGTGTATTGCCTACATATATGGAAGTGTGCCCATGTTGTGCAATGATTGTGGAGGTCAAAAGAGGGTGTCAGATCCTCTGGAACTGGAGTTATGGATCATTGTTAGCCACCATATGGGTGCTGGGAATCGAAGCTTGGTCCTCTGCAAGAGCAGTCAGTGCTATTGACTGCTGAGCCATTTCTCCAGCCTCCAAATCACATTTCTTATGACAGGACTGCATTCAGAGAAATTTGAAAACCAAAACTGTAATACACTGCCAGAAGTACGTACATGTGCTGCCTGCCTCAGTTTCCCCCTTTGCATTGGCACCTCTGTATAGTCTGATTCACTTGACTCTAGCGTTCCTCAGATTGCCAGCATCCTCACAGCATGAAGACACAGATTTCCTGCCTCTTCTGTCCTGGCAGCAAACAGCAGGGGATGGGTGTGTGTGTGTGAAGTTACCCCTGAACTACGTGCAGAGTGCCCTGATTAACTAGACAAAAATAGAAGCACTCAGTTAACTGAAAATTTCAGATATGTAGCACTTAAATTTTTGGTGTACACATATCTCAAATATTACAGGAGATATACTAAAAAATTAGTCACTGTTTATCTGAAATTCAGATTTAACCAGATACCTGTATTTTATCTGGCACCCTTAAGTAAGTACAAAGAGCAAAACAGGAGGGAAAGTTTCAGAAGATTAAGACCTTAAAAATGCCTCCAACTACAAAACTTTGGGCTTTAATATGAGCATAAATTAACAGCTGTATTGCATTATGCAAATTTATGTTAAGTTATTCACCCTCTGTCATCACGCCCCAGTAAAAATTGTATATATGACATTTAGGGGAAAAATGACATCTTCTGATAAGAGTTTTGCTCTGCATTTCGGCACAGCTGATTACCTTGGGCCTGCACACTGCAGCCACTCCCTCCCCCGAGACAGCCAGGTCCTGTGTAAGTGACTCATGAAGTTACTTAAGGTCTAGGACTCAGGAGGACCAACTGCTGGAGTGGCCATCTCCCTGCATTTTAATGGCTGAAGGGAGAAACAGAGCTTGTGGGACACCTGGAGTGCAGCCTGTCCCCGGCAGAAGACAGTGCCTCCTAGCTATGAGGGCAGAAGACAGTGCCTCCTAGCTATGAGCGTCGGGGTGGGAGGTGGGGGTGGAGGGGAGGGGAGAGGGACAAGAAAGGAGAGGAGAAGGGGTTTTATCTGTAATCTCTCTGAGATCCTGTCTCTTAGAATCACAAACAAAGCAAGAAAGGCATCTCTGCTGACCTCCCGGAGACACAGCGATGTGCACCAGTTGGCAAATTTAGTATTCAAGCAGACATAGGTGTAAGCCATTAGCTCTTCTTAGGCAGATGTGCTTAATCTTTTTATTCTTTTTTATTCAGAACTGTCATCCTCCTGAAGGCTCCTGGAATATTTTAGTATTTTAAAAAATAATCCCCCCACCTTTTTTTGAGATGGGGTTTCCCTGTAGCCCCAGCTGGCTTGGAACTCATTATGTACACCAGGTTGGTCTCAGTCCCACAGAGATCCAACTCCTGAGTTCTGGGATTAAAGGTGTGCACCACCATGCTCCTTCCCTTTTTTTAAAATGTTATTTTATATGTAATAATTTTTTACATGCATGTACATAAGCACACCACATGTGTGCAATTCCTGTGAAAGTCAGAAGAAGGACATTGGATCCCCTGGAACAGGAGTTATAGACAGTTGTTAGCTTCCATGTGGGTACTGGGACCCTGCGTCCTCTGCAAGAGCAGCCAGTGCTCTTAACTCCTGAGCCATCTCTCCAGCCCATCCCTTTCTTTTTTGAGACAGGGTGTCCAGTACCCCAGGTTGGCTTCAAACTGAGTAAGTAGCCAAGGATGACTTTGAATTCCTCATCCTCTACCTACCAGGTTATAGATGTGCATACTGTACCTGGAGAACAGTTTCTTAAAGTCATGGGATAGATACTGCTTGTGGAGAAAGTGCCTATGTCTATTCTTGAAGGGAGGGCCAAACCTTGTAAAGGGCATGTGACTTCCCTTAACCAAGCAAACCTTACAGGCAAATGGGAAGCCAACTGGCCTTAGGGAGACTGCAGGAGAATGCCAGGCCGGGATTGGCTGTTGGCAGAAGTAAACTACAGGAAGGAAGGCAGGTAAGAGGGCCTGGATTGATCAGGAACAGAAAGCAAAGTCATACAAGAAGCAGTCCTGGGGTTCCCACGGGGTGCTAGAACCTATCCTCCTGCAGATGCAGACTCACGCTGTTCCAAAGGTGTGTGGGCAGGATGGGTACATGGTTTGCAATGGCCTTATTAGAGAGGGTGCTGCGTTCTCAAGTCACACATATAAGTGAGCATGGGCCTTGGGCCGGGAAACTGTACCAGCACAGTGCGGTTCTGAGTTGTCTCCTATTTCCTTTCCCTGTTTCCTCATATGCAATGAAGGGTTCTGGGAAGTAGCTCAGTAATAGAGTGCATGGCTTAGGACGTGTGAAGCCCTGAGTTCGACTCCCAGTCACACACACAAAGGAGAGGGGGATTAGAATGAATGGCTTCTGTGTGTCTGACCTTTAATGATCATTCACTGAACTACTGCCAACTGCTGCTGAGTACCTGCTGTGTATCTGGATGTGATGACGAGGTCAGCAAGCATAAGGAATAGCTTATTAGGACTCCACTTGGTTTGGGCCGTGCACATAACACTCTTAACAACGTACCTAACAACTGAGGACCCCTACCTGCACTGAGAGGCATGTGCATCCCACTCCAAACCATGGAATAAATTCCTCCTCCCCTTGACAAGCATCAGAAATTCCTCTGTCATGGACAGTTGCTCCTCAACATACTCCAGAGGTATGAGGATATGGAAGGCAGGACCCATCTGGCTTAGACTGCTTTTGAGTGCATGTGTGATAAGGCAAACTGTGTCCTGTGAATAAGTATTTAAGGCGAATCTCCCATTTACTATCTTATGCCTATGCATAGTTTGGCACACAAATGATTAAAATCAGATGCATCAGACACACAGTGAGCAAGCCAAGGTTTACATAGTCTAAGCCTGTCAATTAAAATAGAAAACTGCTTTCACTATATTCCTTAGGTACCAAACTCCTCCTCCTCTTAATCCCCATGAAAGGAAGCCCCAAACAATAATTGAGACCCCTGGGTACCCTCATGTGGCCCCCTGTCACACTGGACGGCGTCACTTTTCTGATCTCTGCAATTGCATCCTTTGAATAGTTCCCTTGCTACTTTGCACCTTTATTTCAGTTCCTCGAATAAGATGCCAAGAACCCAACAACACCTGGTTCAGACCCTAATGCCCAGGAACAGTGACAGAGCCCCTGCACTTGTGAGACAGTTAGGCATGCCCAGGGGTCAGCAAGCAGAAGCTCCCATCCTGCCTACAAGAAAGAGTGGAGGACGGGGAGGGGTTTGCAAGGGCAAAGAGGAGCCACGGGATGAAATTCCTGAGGTGGCCAGCTCCCACATTGTGAAATCACTAAAGCAGATAAACTCCCAGGAGGAAATCTGTGGCTTTCTTGGTCACTGATTGTGCCATCTGAAAAAGCAGAGAGTCTAAGGCCTGGGTATGCACCGAGTGGCAGTACTAATTTCTGGAAATGTGGACCCAAGATGCCTTACCAGTAAGGATAGGACCACTTCCGGCCACGACTGGTCTTCATGCAAATGAAAGACTGACTCTGAGGAAGAAATCTGCAGAGGAGGTCAGGCTCGGGAAAGGGTGATGTTCACACTCCTTCTTCAGAACGTTGGGAAAGAAAGGGTGGACACGTCACGGGCTACTGTGTAGATGCCAGCAACAGACAGTCTTTGATTTGTTAAATTAGGGTTTGTGTTAGCCTGCCACCTCACAGAACTCCAGACAGATACCACAGGCCCTATTAAGCATGCTTTAAGGAAAAATTTATTTTGAGGACAGGAGGGAGAAATGCTACTAGATACAGTGACAGCTGACAGCTTTGACACATGAATTTTTCCCAAGGGAAGAAACGGCTGAAACCCAAGGGACAGAATGGACAGAGGAATTTGTGGTGGGGCAGGTTTTACACAGGAGAAAAACTACTATTATGTGGAAACATCTATAGAGTTTAATTTTAAGACACCCAAGGGCAGATGAGGAGAATGCAAATTTGCCAACTGTTAAGTAAAAAGAAACTGCATACTTCTTAGCTTAGGTTTTTTCTTTCTTTCTTGGATTGTATATTTTTCTGTTGTTTGATTAGTGTATTGATGATTGAAATACATTTATTTTTTAAGTGGCAAAGATAGATGTATCTTGACATCAGTGTTTCCTTATTGCCAAGTGAAAAACGATCTTCATTCTAATAATGCTCCTTGAGACTTGGTGGCAGCAGAAAGAGAGAGGACCAGGAAGAGGAGAGTGTGACTTTTGAGAACGCCTAATACCCCACTAGTGACCTGGCTGCCACAGTGGTAACCAAACAGAGGTTGTACGTGCATCTGACTGCCACTACTTTGGACAACATCTGCTCTTGAAGAACAATCTAGCACAGGCCTCAAATCGATTCCCAAGATGGCACCAAGGGACTCTGGTACTGGTGGATCTGGGTTCAAATTCAGACTCTGCCTCTAACTTGGCTTATTCTCATCTCCTCCAAACCTTCATTTAAGCTTAGTTTTTAAAATGGAGTAAAAATATAGAATTGGTTGTTAGACTTATCTGGTCCAGTTCTAAACATTGAGCTTGTATTTATTACATGCCAATTCTTTTGATTGCCACCACCACCACCACCATCATTATTTTCTATAGTTCTGAGTTTCCAACCTAAGGGCTTTCCAATCCACCACTGAGCTACACTGTATTATTATTATTGTTTGATATTGAATACTTGATCCCATAGGATCTCTCCTTAATAAAAACAAATTAGAAGTGAAGTGTTTCTGTAGCAAACCTTCACATAGCCAGTAGGAATACTGGAGGGATATAGTTAGTTGTGGGCCATACCCAGAACTGGGAAGAGGAGTGAGGCTCCCAGAAATTGTCTAAGAGGTCCACTGTGAACAGAGCTCAGAATGGCCCCTGTACTATGGAACTGGAGATATTACTATTATGTGCTTTTAGGGACTGCATTTTACCTGACATTCTTGGTTAGCAAGATGACTTCTTTAGAGAAGGTCAGATTTACCTGGCACATAAAAATGAATATGAATAGTTATAATGCTCCATAAATGTTTACTGTTACAAGGGGGTGGGGTGAGCACCATTAACATCTTCCAGGTCTACAGATCTCTCATTTGCAGCCAAGCTGGGCAATTACCAGATGAGATTTTTCAGAGAAAGGTGAAAGGATGAAAAGGAATAGAGAGAAAGCAGGAGAGAGAAGAGGGCCCTGCCCACCTGCCCATCTCCTTCCCCAAACACCTTGTGTAGTTCTGGGCTAAGGTGGGGCCTGTGATGGGACACCCTGGGCTTTATCAGGTTGTCCTTGCTGATAAGAGGGAGAAAGGGGCCCTCGCAGTCCTCAAGTTGGGCATGGACCAGGTAACCTCCTGGCCTTGGGGTTTGGTGTCATTCTACAAGATTCTTTCAAACAGGATCATCTACTGAATGCTGCCAGAGCACCTCTCTCAGGCCTTGCCAGAGGCTGAGTTTTTAGCTATCTGGATGAGCTGATGTTATCACTGCATGTCTCAGAAAGCCCAGGACTTTCCAGCAGCCTGACCAAAAGCTTTTTAAAAATGCCATCCACAACTCCAGCCACCTAGGATTGATGAAATCATTCCTGCCATTAGCAGTGACCTTGGGTCACAGTAAAGGTCATTTACACAGATCTCTCGCGGCACTATGGCAACGGGTCTTTACTCTGACTGCATCTTAAATCTCCAGGGGCTTTCGAGAAGCTCAGGCTTCACTCCAGACCAACTAAAAATCACTGGGATGATTTCCCAACCACTGCCATGCTTAAAACTCTTGAGGACCTGGAAATTTCTGACTGTTCTTGGGTCTTGATTTGCATGTGGAGCCCAATGTGCCAGGAGTAAGACAGCATCCTCCAGATGGCCTGGAACTCAGCTAACGGCTCTAGTTGTCTGAAGTCAGATTGTACCTACAGGCACACCAGACTCTGCTCTGTACCTCTGTGTTGAGTGGCTATGTAGAACAGGTGTGTCTGTGTCAATCAGTTTCTTGTCACTGTGACAGTTACCTGAAAGAAACAACTTCAAAGGAGGAAGGAGTTATTTTGATGAAGGTTTCAGTCCATGGTCAGTGGGCCTGTTGTAGACCTGAGGTGTTCAGAACATCATGGTGGCAGGGCATGGTGCAGGAAAGCTGTCACACGGCAGTCAGAAAGTAGAACAGGAGGAGGGGGCCGAGCATAAGATAGAGCCTTCAAAGACAGGCTCACAGTGATGTACTTCCTCCAGGTAGGCCCCACCTCCTACTTTCTAAGATCACCCAGCAATAGCATCAAAGTGGATTAGGTGAGAGCCTTCGCGATCAAGTCACCTTTCAACATCATCAACTGGAAAACAAGCCTTCAACACGTAAGCCTTTCAGGGCCACTTTAAAGCTGAACCATGACAAACACCAGGTCTTGGTTTGCTTTGCTCAGGGAATCTAGGGACTTGGTGAGGCCTGGAGGCCCTGTCTCCTTTGGGGAGGAAAGATGGGAGCATAGACTTAGGATGATGCATGATCTTCCCCTTCTTACTGTTCTCCGGGCTTCTCTACAGATACGAAAATCTGACAGCGGTCAAGGGGAAAATATCAAAGTGGCCTCTGACTGACACCCAGGGGGGAGCAGTGAGAGAGCTTTCTGCACGGGGGGAGGACAGAGAACGGAGGACAGAGGGTGGGAAAGTAGGCCTGGGTCGGAGGAATGGAGCTTCAAGCCAAGCGTCTCCTGTGCATGCATGTTTTTAACAACAGTGAAAGTCAGCCACAGGGCCAAGTTCCAGTAGGACATACCCTAAAGAGACCACTGAGGAGAACCAGAGAAATTTCTTCATGGAACAAAGCAAGACTGTCTTCAAAGGACTGTGGGAGGAAAAGACAGTGAGAGGGCTCAGCGGGTGCTTGTTGTGCACGCCTGGAGACCCGGGTTCCGTCTCTAGAACCCACACTGCATAAAGGTGGAAGGACAGTACCAACTCTACAGAGTTGTCTCTGACCTCTGCATGTGTACCCCACCCCACGTCACACACAAACAGGCACACACACAAACAATAATAATAATGATGATAAAAATTTTAAGTGAGAAAGACTTCAAACAGAATATATGCCAAAGTAGAAAGTAGCCCTGGGACTGAGATCTCCGTTTCTAGAATGTTCTTATGGGTAGGAACAAAGCATCCAGGGATCTAGGGGTTGAAGCTGCCTATATGCCCTTCATTTCATACCATTAACAGGCTACTTAGAGAATTCAGAAATTCAAAGGGTGGACCATGATGACAGGAAAAGTCGCAGCAAACCAGGGCCTTCCTTGGGGCTGAGAGCCAGGACGATGGAGGTGGCTGGCAGAGGGTTAGGCTCCCTTGCCACCGACGAGCATGGGCAGGCAGCCCCAACTATCTGGACAACTGGCATTTCCGCAGTACTATGAAACTGAGGCACATACAGCTTCAAGCTCCCACCCAAGGAAGTCGTCCTGAGGTCTCCTTTCCAATATGGCTAGAGCTACCACTGGTAACCAGTCAACACTAGAGCCCCGAGGAGCAGCCATGGAGCCCTGCATGAGACACTGTTGACAGACCCGGTACAGAGATGGGAAAGCCAATCAAAGCAAGAGTCCTTTCCAGTGCATCCCTTATCTTCACAGGCTGGCTGTCCACTCTGTCATAGTGAGTCCTTTGAAAGGCTGTAGCATCCCACTGTGTATTCGAGCACTAACCTCTCTGTTGCTGGGAAGACAGGCTTCCCTGTAGAATTGACGTCTACATCCACTGATTTTAAGTAAAGGACATGACCCTGGATCAGATGGTTGACTCTCATCCAATCAGTTGAGGACAGAAGAACCAAAGCTGACGCTTCCTGGCAAAGCAACCCTGCCTCCAGACGGTAGCGCTAACTCCTGCGTGAGTTCCCAACTGCCAGCCTGCCCTGCAGGCCTCAGCCTGCCAGCCCCCACAGCACCAGCCAACTCCTTAAAATAAACCTCAAGCTCCTCTTGGTTCTTGTCCTCTGGCGATCCTTCTTTCCCGGCCAGTGCCCTGGGCATGCTGATAGCTCGGAAATTCTTGTGAGGACCAGGTGGATATCTGCATGTAAAGTAATTAGCTTGGGTCTGTCCTACAAATATTCAATGTCATCATCACTGACAGCATAAAAGACATCTATTCCAATCCCTCTCTTTCACAGATAAGGAAACCGAGGCACAGAACAGAGGATAGTATGGCTAATGTATATATCATGGGCACAGTTACAAATATACGTGTTAAGTCAGTCTGTGAAAGTCTTATGAATTATGTGACTGATGTATCTATGCCCATTTTACAAACAGGAAAACAAAGGAACAAAAAGGTTATGTCAGTGACCCATGTCACAGGGCCAGTGATGGCAGCTCAGTGCCCCCCATGTGCTCTACGTGGGACTGGCACCTGGGTCTTGGGGCTCCCTTCTGTTTGGGTGGCAGACTCTTGGTGGAATATGATTGAGAGCTTGTTGTGCAGTTCAAGTCTCTATTACCAGTCAAGAGTCCCAGAGAGAGGCAGTGCTCACCCCCCTGTGAGGGGTGGGACTGCACACCCAGTGGCTGAGGGGAAGCCAGTCTCCCTAACTTTGCATTGTCCCTTAAAGAACCATACTCCTGGACCATCTCGTTTGTTTGTTGGGTTTTTGTGTATGTGTATATGTTTGAGAGGGTTTTTCACTATTCGGCCCAGGCTGACCTCAAACTCAGTATCCTCTTGTCTTAGCATCTAGAGCTCTGGGATTACAGATGTGCAGGCTCACCTCTTTGTCAGCTACTTGAGCCAGTTGCTCATCTAGTTGAAGTTCCTGCTTCAAGCTGAGGAGCTGAGGACTTGGTGTCTCCCTTCCAGTCCTAAATGACTAATTACAGTGTCTTGGAAAAGAAGCCATTGCAAAAAGAGGCGGGGCGTCTCCCTACCCTTCTTGCTCCTAAACAGGGGAAAGCCCTTTCTTTTCTCATCTCTGTAACAAGAATCCCTTGGCAGGGGGTCTGTGTGCTCCCTACAGCTCCTGCCCCAGTTTGGTCCCAGCAGGGGGAGGCCAGTGGAGTTTAATTACATTCCTCCTATAGGGAACATTCAAGAAATGAGCCTTTGAAAAACAACTTGTGCTACCAAAAGGGAAAAAAAAATCAAATTAAGTGAGTGAAGAACAGGCATGCCTCCTGTGTCCTAGAGACCCAATCTAAATATTTAAATTTAAAAGACAGATTTCTAAATGCTTACTTCATAAACCTTCCACACTGCAATTCATCGGGGAGTCAAGCATCCCTTCTGATCTGGAATATTCATAGGCCTGGACTCGCAGACTCATCTAGTTGGTATTTTCACACATGCCACACTCAGTTATAAAACATCTTACAAAAGACAAAACCACAAAACAAAATATAATGCTGCCCACAGACCTGGGGTAAAACAGACTTCCCAGAATGTCTGGGCCATAAGCAAACATTTGGGAAAGGCCCCTCATTCTGTGTTGATTCCTTGATTTTTTTTTCCTTCCTCTTGGCTCTGAGGTGTCCAGGGACTGGCAGGACCATGGGAGAAGCCCTGGGCAGAAGCTATGAAATTGCTGGCTTCTAGGGCACTCGAATACTGTGAGCTGCAGTGGGAAGGTGGCAGTCAGCAAGAGCGTCTGCAGCGAGGGCTGGGACTATAGGTAGATGGTCCCTTGCTCTGGAGTCATCAAGCCTGACAGGTTGGCCTCCATTCAGATACCTGTCTTAGGTATATGACTATCCCATAAGGTTCAGGTTCCTCTCCCTTTCTTGTCAAAGGTTCTAGGCATCACCTCACAGGGCTGGGTGGCACCCTGCAGAACGCCCATGAGAGCCCACTTGCCAGATCTTGTAGCCCTCTCAGCCCACCTCCTCATCCTCTCAGCGGAGGCCCTTGTCTGACCTGAGTCGGCTCCTCCCCCCAGGAAGCGGTAGCCCGTGGGTTTTACTCAGCGAGCTTCCCTGCTGACGCCACTCCAGACCTGCACTCAGGTCTGCCTCCAGTTGGAGGCGGTGTCCATGCCGTCCTTCAACTCCTGAATCTCACGAGCCAGCAATGTGTCAGGTACTGTTTGGGCCCTGGGATAGACAAGAGGGCCCTGAGCAGGGCGGCTCTCTGCGTCTGTGGGGCTGGCTAGGGCTAACCCTGATTACCCTGCTGGAGCCGTTGCAGGTTCATAGTGATAATACGTCAAATTAAAGGGAGATGGTACTAGAGGTGACATTCTGCGCCTAGATGGGAAGACCAAAAGTCTTCAAATTCCCATCAGATGATTTTACTTGGAAATATCTTTGTAAAACAGGTTTTGTCAAAGATTTACAGGGAAGTTAACCCAAAAAGTCTGTGTTTATTCTTTTATTTCAAAAGCTGATTGCAGAGAATAGAATCCATTCTTTTGATGTGCACAATAATTAAATAATGAGTCAGCTTGGTTCAAATCCAACTCAAGGCCAAGTAAGCCCACAGAACACTGAACTTCACCTGTGGTATGGCATTAGCTTGCCCAAGTTTAATTTTAATTCTTTTAGAACACCCTCAACCCACTCCATCAGCTTATTTGCTTAGCAAAACCTGGGTCCCTTCAGACTATCTTGAACTCTCTAAGTAGCCACAAGAAAGGCAAGCATCCATGCTGATCTGTGAGGTGCATTCCCAGGAAGACCATCTCTTTGCAGGTCACTTCTTCTACCTCTCTCCAGGGACGCACAGAGAGGGGGCCTTGGAGCTCTAATTGCTGAAAATTTAAAGTATGGAAGTGCTACACTGTCTCAGAGGCCAAACAGCCTGGGAAAAGCCACTTGTGAAGAGAGAAGGAACGCAAAGTTGTTGTAAATATTGGAGGAGAAAGGAAGGGGAACAGCTGTGAGTCTAGGAGAGAGGACAGAGGAGGGACCCTCCATCCCCAGAGGGCACATGGCTGGGGTGCAGCAGCCACTTTGAGCTCCTGGAGCAGGTCACCATGAGGGAGGGTCAGTTCCCCAGGGGTCGCTGTGGGAGTAGGCACCCGGTATCTGTAGTAATATGAAGAATTTTGGAGCCCTGGATAGTGAGAAAGACTGTGACCCTGAGTAGTGGTAACTCACAGCCTAGATGGGCCCTGAGAGGTGCCATCTGCCTGTCCTCGGGTGTCCCCAAGAGAGGAATTCACAGATGACCTGGCTCACCAGGCCACTTCTGTTTACGTTATAGCTAGGTCCTTGAGTCAGAAGCTTCCAGAAAGGACAGCGAAATAGCCAAGCTGGAATTCACTTCTGGGTAACCCCACCTCAGAAGCTCTTGTTTTATCAATGACAGAAGTGCAGATGACGTCCTAGGCCACGAGGGGAGTGACAGTAGAGCAGGAGAGGAGCTTCCTCTGGCAGCACACTTCAGCAGGGCCTCACCAGGCACTAAGGCAACTGGATGTTCCTGGCTCTCAGGTCCGCATGCTTCCACAGCAAGCACTTTACCCACAGCGCCATCTCCTCAGCTCTCTGTTCCACCCATATCATTTTAGGGGTCCTGCCTCGCAACCATACCACCAAACACTTTGCCTTCAGATCAAATCAACATATGGAATGGGGTGTTGTGGGGAACCTTGCTGCTGCCTTTCTCAAATCCAGGGTCTCCTGGAGAACTCCCTTTGTCCTATGTTGTCTTAGTTATGTTGAAGAGAAGGGACACTCATTATAGCAGTGGAGGACCAGAGAGAGAGAGAGAGGCAGAAGGAGAGAGAGAGACAGAGGGAGAGAGAGAGACAGAGGGAGAGAGAGAGGCAGAGGGAGAGAGAGAGGCAGAGGGAGAGAGAGAGGCAGAGGGAGAGAGAGAGGCAGAGGGAGAGAGAGAGGCAGAGGGAGAGAGAGACAGAGGGAGAGAGAGACAGAGGGAGAGAGAGACAGAGGGAGGGAGAGAGACAGAGGGAGAGAGAGAGGCAGAGGGAGAGAGAGAGACAGAGGGAGAGAGAGAGACAGAGGGAGAGAGGGACAGAGGGAGAGGGAGAGAGAGAGGCAGAGGGAGAGAGAGACAGAGGGAGAGAGAGAGACAGAGGGAGAGAGGGACAGAGGGAGAGAGAGAGGCAGAGGGAGAGAGAGGCAGAGGGAGAGAGAGGCAGAGGGAGAGAGAGGCAGAGGGAGAGAGAGGCAGAGGGAGAGAGAGAGGCAGAGGGAGAGAGAGGCAGAGGGAGAGAGAGAGGCAGAGGGAGAGAGAGAGGCAGAGGGAGAGAGAGAGGCAGAGGGAGAGAGAGAGACAGAGGGAGAGAGGGAGGCAGAGGGAGAGAGAGAGAGGCAGAGGGGGAGAGAGAGAGGCAGAGGGAGAGAGAGAGACAGAGGGGGGGAGAGAGAGACAGAGGGGGAGGGGGAGCCAGAGGGGGAGAGGAAGAGCCAGAGGGGGAGAGAGAGAGACAGAGGGAGAGAGAGAGACAGAGGGAGAGAGAGAGACAGAGGGAGAGAGAGAGAGACAGAGGGAGAGAGAGAGACAGGGGGGGAGAGAGAGAGACAGAGGGGGAGAGAGAGAGACAGAGGGAGAGAGAGAGAGACAGAGGGAGAGAGAGAGAGACAGAGGGAGAGAGAGATACAGAGGGAGAGAGAGAGATACAGAGGGAGAGAGAGAGATACAGAGGGAGAGAGAGACAGAGGGAGAGAGAGAGACAGAGGGAGAGAGAGAGACAGAGAGAGAGAACAAGCCCATTTGCATCACTTATGAAATTGAAAAAAAGTCATACCAACTTCTAATAAGCCCTTGTCATGAAGAAGCTTCATTACATTCTCAAGTACATAACTTTTTCAAGGATGAGAGAGAGAAAATACAATTATTTCCTTATAAATTGTTTTTGCTGTAGCTTTTGTACTTCATGCCGCAGTTACTGACTTTTGATCTGGCTAGCCCATTCTCCTTCCTTGTCTTTGGAGCTGGACTGTGCCAGCCCAAATTTATGAGCCATTTTCCTTCTGCTTAATTGTTGATATAAATCTGCTGTGTAGAACCTGGTTATAAATTTATCACAAACCAGACTGGATTGATATACAGTCTCTGTTTAGGGGAGCTTGAACATAGTTATATGCCTTAGAAGGGTGATCAGATCCTTAAAACTCTCCAAGAGCTACTTTGTCACCATTATAGAGGTCTAATTAAAATACATCTTCTCTTCTTATTTCACTTAAGGATCAAAGAACATTCCACGCTGGTTATTTCAGCTGATTAGTTCATGCTGCTTAATGTGAGCAAGGTTGGGGGTTTGTTCCTTGATAGAGCCAAAGGATCTCAAAGGGCAAAAAACATACCCTATGGCTACAGAAAATAAAAAATAAAAACAAAACAGCCATTTTAGCCATACGCAGCTGTTTCATAAATACAGGTGCCCTTTTGTCACGGGGGGGGGGAGTTGGGTTGAAAAATATGTGAATGACTTAACATAAATTTGTCCTCACTATAGGAACCAAGGGCTTCCATCTGGAGTCATGCCCAGGGTCACACAGGGAGTAGGATGGAGTGAGAGCTGGGACTCATCAGCAAGGGTTCCTCCCCTTTGCCCAGGTCTGCTGGGGTCCTGAGAAATAAGCGAGGTACTCCCCATCAGCTGTGAACACAGCCATGCACCTCACATGACTTTTCTGAATCCCTCCCTTGTCTACAGATCTTAAAATGGTGCAACTGGACACAAAGCAAGTAGGTAGAAAGAAAGAGGTTAGACCATCCCAATGTCCAGCCATAAAACAAAGAACCCCAGGGAGAGCAGTGTGAAGGAAGAACCCGGCTACAGCCTTATCTACCAGCTAAAGTGTCCCCAAATGTATGCAGCTGGGGAGACGGCTCAGCTGGTAAAGTGCCTGCCATGTAAGCATGAAGACCTGAGTTGGGATCCCTGTGTAAAGGCCAGACAGGATGGCACATGTCCATAATCTTCAAGCTGGGGAGGTAGAGACCTGAGAATCTCTGGACGGCTTGCTAGTTGGTCTTATCCAAATCGGTTAGTTCTCGGTTAAGTGAGAGACCTTGTGTCAGAGAAATGCAGAGTAGCAGCCAGGTGTGGTGTGGTGGTGAATTCCAGCACTCACTTGGGAGGCAAAAGCAGATGGATCTCTTTGAAATGGAGGCTAGCCTGGTCTACATAGCAATTTCCGGCCAGGCTGGGGCTACAGGGAGACCCTGTCTCAAAAAATCCAAAGTAACAGAGAAAGATACATGATATTGACCTCTGGCCTCTGCATAATGCACCCCCAACACACATGTGAACGTGTCACATTTATACAACACAGATGAAAACTATTAGGGTACCACCCTTCTCTCACAACCCGTGGTTGGTTGGTTGAGGGGTCTGTGCATGACTCAGACACCAGCCCTGAGAAGCAGGGAGAGTTGTGTGAGAATTCCAGAAGGAGATCCATGCCTCTCTATGCTGCACTTGAGCCTGTTGTCCACTGCTGCTGTCTTCCTGATACAGAGATCAGAGGGATCTTCTGTGGGTGCAGCTCAGTGGTAGAGGGGTTTGACGTTAGCTTGATGGGTCAAGAGTTGTAAGACTCGAGAAGAGTGTCCTCTCCCCGCGCGGTCCTGAAGCAGGAGGGCTCCTATTGAAATGGTCTGAAACCATCAGAGAGGGACTCGGGAGATGCAAGCATGAGGAGCTGAGTTTGGATTCCCAGCACCCATGTAAAATCCAGGTATGGTGGCATGTCTATAATCCCAGTGCTGGGTGGTAAGAAGGCAGATCTCTGTAGCTCACTGGCCAGCCGGTCTAGTTGAGTCAAGGAGGGCTAAGTTCAGTGAGGGAACTTGTCTCAAAACATAGAGTGGGGCTGGGTATGGTGGCCGACTTCAATCCCAGTGGAGGCAGAGGCTGGAGGTCTCGCTATGGAGACCAGGCCATCCTGGTGCAACGCTACATGTGTTGAACATGCACATGTAACACACATACACATGAAGAGATGGGGCGGCCCAGGGCAGGCATCTTGCTCTTCATCATCTCCGTGTGCGTCGGAATTGCTGATCTATCCTCTGTAGCTGCTCCAGGGCAGACAGAAGAATCGTGAGGCGGCAGGCGGCGGGGCACAGCGGGGACGCAGGAGGCGCTTCCCAGGGGCTTAAGGCACTACACAAGGCGCCGAAGCTCAGCCAGTAACCTACTCAAGGTGGGGTGACTGCCACAGAGAGACCCCAGAGTCAAGAAGCCAGCTGTACACAGGAGCCGGGATGGGCGCTGGAGCCCATGTCCTTGGTCAGGGACTTGTGTCACGGTGATGTCTGAAAAGCCTCCTCAGGGATTCCTATTCTGGTCCACCGCAGAGGTCCCGGAGGGAAGGTGCCAAGAACAACTCAGAAAGTTAAGGTTGGGGGATCTGTTCACAGGCCTGCGCATGCGCTTGCGTGCACGCGTGTGCACACACGTGCATGTATGAACGTAGGGAGCTTCCTCAGGTCCACCTGAGTTCAGGAGAGAGATGGAGAGCGTTGAATTGGATCTGAAACTGGACTTTTAACCTGGACCAGATTGTTCTGGATGACTTTTTTATTGCCTAAAAAGAAAGCATTGTGTTTTGAATATGAAATGTCCCCTCTAGGCTTATGTGTTTGAGCTCTTGGTCCCCAGCTGGTGGCATGTTTTGGAAGGTTGTGGAATCTTTAGAGGGTAAACACTTGCTAGAGGAATTCAGCCAATAGGGGTGAGCCTTGAGATTTTCATAGTCTGGCTCCATTTCCTGCTTGCTGTCTCTTCTGGTGACCACTGGCCTCACACTCCTGGCACCATGCCTTCCCTTCTGTGATGGACTGTCTGCCTTCTTAAGCGATAAGCCCAAATTAGCCTTTCCTCTGTTAAGTTGCCTCTTGTTGGAGGCAGGACTGGCTATATAGCCCGGGCAAGTTTCAGACTCATTGCATTCCTACCTCGGCCGTCCACCAGCTGAGACGATGGGTGTTTGCCACCATGCTCAGCTACAGGAACTTTTGAGATCTGTCCACGGTATCAAAGACAAGGTAAGGAAGTTCATCAGGGCACATTTGAGACTAGAGAGATTCCTCAGCGGGTAAAGCACTTGCTGTGCAAGAGTAAGGATCAAAGTTCTGTACGCCCTCCAACCTATGAGATGCTGAATGGGGGCAATGGCCCACCTGTGACTCCAGTGCTCAGCAGGTGGGGATGGGAGCGTCTCAGAGCAATCTGGCTTACCCAGACTAGCCAGAGGAAAGCTCTGGGCTCAGCTGAGAAACCTTGCCTCTATGAGTAAAGTTGAGAGCGATGGAGGAAGACGCCCAACGCCAACACTGGGACTCTAGGCGCATGTGAACACACACACACACTCACACACTGCACACACATATACAGGAGAAAAAAAATAAGAGCACATTTAATGGAAATAATGGGAACAAAATGCCAAATAGTTTCATGTTTGTACCTCATTGAGTTCACATTGTTCAAAATTTGGGTGACACAGCAGTCCTGAGTTGAGGGGAAACTGTGGCTGAGGATGATGAATGCGTCTAGAGCAAAGGGAGCCAAGGGACAGTGAGAGAGAGACTAGGGACAATGTTAGAGTTCCCACATCAACCAGAGGGAGCCAACTTCTGAGGCTTGCAAGGCTGGGGTCAGTAAGCCTTGGAGTCTCACTGGGTGACTTTATTGATGCTGTTATTTTACATCGATTGATGGGCTGATACTTTTGTGGGGCGTCAGAGGACAACGTGGGAGTGGGTTTTCTCCTTCAACCATGTAGGTTCCAGGAGATGGAACTCAGGCTGTCAGACTTGGTGGCAGGCATACCCACCTTACCTACTCCCTGGATGACATCTGCTATCACTGCCCACAGAAGTCCCAGTAGTCACAGAGTGACATCCTCTTTTAATTATGGGGTGGGGGTATGGCTCTTCTCACATTCCCAAAGGGCATTGCTGGAGGAGGGATGCTGTGCAGGGAGAAGGAGCTAAGGGCGCAGATCAAGCTATCTGATTGACAGTAAGTATCAGGACAAGGTCATCCAAGAGGCCTGCTCTTTAGAACAAGGTCAGAATACCCTGTGCAAAGGGAGGGTCTGAAGACCCGGAAGCTGGCATTAACTGGCACTCAAGAAATATTTGTTGAATGGAAACCAGCAGGAAAATTATAACAAGTCATACTTTACATGTAAATTTTTAGGAATATTTTCAGGAAAATATCTAATGTGTGAACATCTAATCTGCATTTCCATGTCCTGACAGATGGCCCATATTAACAAAGCTCTGGTTATAGTAAAAAAAAAATAAATAAATAAAAGAAAAAAGAAAGAAAAGGGGCAAAAAAGAAAACCTACAAATATTCATTGAATGAGTACCGAGTAAGCGAGGCGCATAAAGCCACGTTCTGTGACTGTCACATTTATTAGTTAGAAAAGACAATCTTGAGGTATTCCCCTTTGCTAAAGACCACCCCAAATGTTGTACGAGTATGATGACATTGACGAGGACCATTCTACAGTGGGTAGAATAAGGGATTGTTTCTTGGAAGAGGGATCTGGGCCCTGAGAGTCTAGGCTATATTCTCAAAATGGAACCAGGGGCCAAATGTATCAGACTCTCTGGGTTGTTGATTAAAAATGCAAGCTCCCTGGTCTCAGGCCACACTTTCCGAGGCAGAACCTTTAATGGCAGGGCCCTGAAACCTGTATTCTAGTCATCTCCTCAGCTAGTTGAAAACCTGAATTTGCTACGATCCATTCATATATGTCCATGGGTTTCCCCAGGGCCTGTGTAGCCCTGTGGGAGGTTATCCTTTGGGGAAAGAAGGCCTAAGCTGATAGGATGAAGGATGCCGAGGTCTGGTGAGCTTTGAGGTGAGGGCCAGCTCATGTCATGTTAGACATAAGGTCATATCACCAGTGTGAAAGCACTCCTGTGTTGCATAGGTTAATACCCAGACCAGGTTTGGACCTGGCAGGCTCCCAGGGCTTTGCACCTCTCTACATTATACATTCTAGAATCGATTATATGCAACTTCTAGGGCCCTGGAGGGTTTCACTTGGAAGGGGATATTGCTTAATAGACATAACTTACTGTTTCTCAATTGGCCATTAAATTCTCAAGGTGATGATCATGACTTCTATCTACTGCAGCCTTTGTGCCTTTCCCAGGCCTTTACCCTATTTACCACATTGCAAGGCATCCTTCAGATACTTCTGACTTGAGGCTGGGGGCTAGCCTTTCCTCTGCTGCCCTAAGACAGTACCCTAAGCTTCCCTCAGGAAGTCATGCTCCTCAGTTCTCAGCTGTGGGATTTCAGCACACTGGATCTCAGCACAGGAATCAATTGGACCCGGACTTATCTGTGTCCCCAACCCCTGACCACAAGAGTTGGCCCCTAAATGGGCACTGACCTCAGCACTCTGATCAGAGTGATCTTCATGACTCTTGCTGGGGATTTTCCACCATAGATCTTATGGTGGTGAGAAGCGAGAAAGCATGAGTTCCCAGGCACTCTGGCAGACTTCCTAGGGTTTCCAGAGGACAGTGTGGTAGAGCGTGGGGCCAAAAGGAGGAAACACAGCCAAGAAGAGACACCTAGACCCAAGAGCACCTGTGAGGTTTGACTAAAGGTTTACATGAAGCCTCATCTGTTCCTGAACTGAGCAGCTACTTGTACCCGTAAGTACAAGCACTTGCACAAGAGTTTGTCTGTTTTTGCCAAAATCAGTTTGACTCAGAGCTTTGTTACCTGGAGCTAAACATGTCTTGAAAGATACACCTTCCAGCTCCCCTCACTTTCCTTGCTGTAACGGACCCCATCATTTTTGACCCATTCCTTACCTTGCTTCTCAGTTTGAACCAAGTATTAAACAGTTACCTACAGAGCAGACTGAGACAGGTGGTGAGGTTATCTGGATTCATGGCTTGTTAAGACTCCATGCCCAAAGAATATTGATTGATGGATCAATGTCAGTCTGGAGGAAGCCCTGTCCTGTTCAACATTTTAATCAATGACTTGGATGAAATGGGAGACATGCTTAGCAAGTCTCAGATGACACAAGCTGGAGGAACTGCTAATATGACAGATGGCAGAATCAAGATTCAAAATTATTTTGACTGACTGGAACAGTAATAAGGATAAATATAAACTCTTATATCCAGGCTCAAGAGATCAATTACATAGGCAGGGCACCGGGAGACCCGACTAGGGAGTTGTTATAACGACAATGACTTGCAGTTGACCATAAACTTATGTGGAGTCGAACACTAGGAGAGTCAGAACACTTATGCAGGTTTCACATATTGAAAAGTTGACTTGATCCAGGAAGACTAACTGTGCCTCTACTTCCCCAGTAAGACAAAAAGGTGGAATTTTCTGGAAAGCAGTTTTTAGTTAATTGTATAGTTTTCCCCTCTAACACTTCCAGTAACAGACTAAGCCACATTCTAAAACTGTGAACGAAGGGCAAGGAGATCAGAATGTGGCAGACACGATTCTATGGCAGGGATTTTCTTTTTGAAAGCACAGACTTTGAAAATGATTCTCTTTCACTGTGTGTATGTCGAGGCAACTGTACACACAAGGATCCAGAGAAAAACCACAAGGTAGAGAAAGGCTTGGCTCAGCCTCCTGCAAGTCTGCTAAGATCCATCCAGAGAGGCCTCATCTCTAAGAAATGCCCAGAATCCATCTGTGCTTGGTGCTTGCCAGCCCATCCTGCCTGCCTGCCTGCACTGTGGGCCTCCTTTGCTCGGCCGGTCTTCAGTCTTTCCTTCTTCACCCCACCTGTCCAGTGTCCACTCCTGCCTTCCCTCACCACATGGTGGTTCCCTATCCTGGCTCCCCTCTGCTGTCTTCCTCAGTGAGTCTGCTCAGTCAGAGCATGAGAGCAGAGGTTTCCCAGAATCTGCTGCTGTGTGGACATCACATGGTTGCCTAGATCCCATTGTACTCACATATTTCTCTATGAAGAGATCCACCTCTCTCAGAAGTCGCTCCTGGCAGTCAGGGTGGGTGGCCAGCAAGTAGGTGATAAAGGAGAGGGTATTGGTGATGATCTCGTGGCCAGCGATGAGGAAGAGGAAGGCCTGACCCACAATCTCACTCACAGTCAAAGGCGAGGACATGGCTGTGGGCTGGCGTCGCCGGAGAGGGGCCACTGTGCACTCAATAGAGGACAGGGCTTCTGTGACCATGTCAAAGTTTTCCATGCCCACAGAGCTCTTGGAGTGTCGGGCATCCAGCACCATTTGAAGGAAGTCTCTCCGCCTCTGAGGACGAGGTTGGAAAAGGCACATTAGAGCACAGAATGAGGCTTGTTGGAGGACAAAGGGAGGGGACTCAAGGGTGTGACTTCTGAGTGGCTCCATAGTAGCAGGGGCCTTGTTACCAGGTTACCTGACCTGACTGGTCCTCCGACAGCAGTGCAGACAGATGCTGTCAGTGAAAAGACAAGGCTGTTCGTTGCTTTGCCATCGTGCATAATTATGGTTCAATGGGATAATCTCATTTTCTTAATGTGTATGAGTTTTGCCTGCTTGTATGTAACTGTACCACATGCATGCAATGCCCATGGAGGCCAGAAGAGGGTGCTGACTCCCTGGACTTGGAGTTATAGACGGTTGTTAACCACCATGTGGGTACAGGGAACTGAACCCAGGTCCTCTGCAAGAGTAGCTAGAGCCATCACTCTACCACCTCAGTAGAATAATTTAATACAAGCAATGTATAATGGTCAGAACAAAGTCAGTGACCTTTCCATTTCTTTACACACTTATCACTTGTGTGTGTTAGGAACCTTTAAACTCTTCTTTTGGAGCTGTTTATAAAACTGTAACAAGCAGCTTCAGTATATAGTCACCCTAGTGTGCTGCAGGACGCACGAACCTAGCTCTCCTAGACAAGTGGGTTCGTACTTGTTATCCACCCGCCCTCTATCCTTTTTCCTCCCCCTGTTCTCCCCAGCCCCCCAGTGACTACCGGTCTCTATTTCTGAGGACAGTTTTTAGCTTCCACATGGAAGATCAGGGTCTGTCTTTCTGTGCCTGCCTTGTGCTTCACTGAATGTTCTCTAGTTTTTATCTACATAGCTGAAAATCAACAAATTCCATTCTTTCTTAAAAAAATTTTTTTATGTATATGAGTATATTGCTTGCATGTGTGTAAGTGCACCTGTGTCATGTAATGCTTGTGGAGGTCAGAAGAGGGCATTGGATGCCCCTGGAACTGGAGTTACTGACGGTTATTAGCCACCATGTGGGTGCTGGGAATGGAACCCAGGTCCTCTGCAAGAGCAGCCAGTGCTCTTAACTGCTGAGCCATCTCTCCAGTCCCAACACACTGTATTTTAAACCAGTCTCAGTGAGCAGGCTCTACTGGCTTTAGCAGCCTGGGGCCTCAAGGTCAGGGCCAGCTCCAGAGCAAAGAGTGAATCAACAGTCCCCAGATTCCATTCTTTTATATGGCCAAATACTATTTCCATTGTGTATATGTACCACAATTCCTTGATATATTCAAGATAAGCCATTCCAGCTAGGCTGCTCCAAAAAGATGTGAGTCACATCTTTATGTGTTAAAAAAAATACACACACACACACACACACACACACACACACACACACACACACACATATATATATATATATGCAAGTTTCAGAACAATAGACAGTGGGATCTCATTCTGTAAAAATAGTAAATGGACAATCTAGAGCTATGTGCCTCCAACTATGTATAGAAAATACTGGCAACATTTACTTCTTATTAATGCCTTCTACACCCATAACGGTTGATTTTCCAATGAGAAAATGCCTTATAGATTCAAAGCAGAATGTATGAGTCACTGCTTACTTATGCATAGTTTTGGACTTATGTGGGCTGCCATAAGTTTCCTCACACACTAGACAGTCAACAGGATGAGGTGGGGGCACAGGAGGGAGTTGGCTCAAGTGAAGCTTGTCTTCAAAGCCCCCAGATTTAGCAGGCTGCTTCCTATGGAGCCCCCATTTCTCCTCAGTAATCCCCAATCTCTTTTGAGTGGTTAAAGCCTTCTTACCATTTCCCGGTACATTCCTTATCAGTAATTTGCATATTCTTTATTTTGACTGCCACTAATTCTAACTATAACTATAACTATAAAGCAGTTTACTACTGCTTTAACATTCACAGAGTATATTCCCGACACGTCCTTTTTTTGAAATGCCCTTTAATGTGATGAATGACAATGAAGATGTTGCTCATTTCTGAAGTTTATGGGATTAAAACAGCAAGAGGAAAGTATTAGAACCTCCAACAGGAAAATATTATAATTTCAAAGTACTTTTCCTGGTTGTGGTGTTTTCTCAATTCATTGGCCTCTGAATTTCTGTTGCATGAATAATCTATGCCACACACATTAGCATGTAATTCCATCTTTTAAATTTGTTGCCATTTCATGTGTGGCTGCTTTTTTTCTGCTCCGTGAGATAAAAAAGCAACCCCCGGGTTCGACCCTCCCCGACCCTCACCTGTGCCAAGTATTGTGCGGAGCACGTATTAGACACGCATTGTGTCTACAGATCAGAATGTAAAGCAACAGTCGTCCTCGGGGATGGAGGCCGAGGGCTTCAGCGGCCTGCCGTCTGCAGCAGGACGTCTTTGCTCCATGGCTTCACAGGGTAGTGGCCTTCCAGGGTGTCTGTTGGAACCTGGGCAGGACTCACGGCTGAGTGCTAGTGCCACACAGCTGGAGGCCAAGGAAGCGAGGTGTTCACTTCCCGCCAGCCTGCTCTAGCTGTAACAGCTGACAGATTGACAGAGGAGCAAAGCCTGGCCCTCCTCAAGGAGTCTTGGCCACGCTCATGCTGATGTCCAAAAGATTTTCCACCCGTGTCCACTCTGCACCTGGGGCCTGCTGTGTTGTGTGGCAGAGCTGGGATGGGGTGCGGAGTAAGCACCTGGATGTGGCCCAGGGAAGAGCAGTACACTCTCGAGCCTCGTGGTTGCTCCACGTGAAACCCTTCTTCTGGGTGCTTCCCCGAGGCTTGGCGGTGGCCGACGACATGGAGCTCACAGCCATATCCACATCATGTATTTTTCCACAAGCAGCATGTTGGCTGACATCCTCTCCTGTTATCCCAGTCCAGCCAGGCTGTTAAAAGGACTGGCAGAGTCTTGCAGAAATTTGTCTTAACCTCCAGCTAATGAGGTCAGGGGAAAGGGCCGCTCTCTAGAGCCTGTGCGCTGGAGAGGATCTTCAGTGTGGAAGGAGTTCTTTCATTCGCAGGGCATCATGGGGCCATGTGAACATTGCCCAATAAGGCTGGTTTACAGTTGTATCCAAGAAAAATACCCGCCCTGATAGATGTAGGTGTCTAATCCACCCATCGGCTAGAGCTTAGAAAAATATTTACCTTTTAACATCTGTGCAGCGTTTTTGCTGTGCAAACACACATCTGTTTGATGGAATGTATACAGAGTTCAGACGGTTTTAAAGTGAGTTTTCTTAGTAACTATATAGCTCTGTCTTGACATGGGCAGCCCTGGATTTGTGGTTGGGAGGTTTTTCTCAGATCAACTCATTGTTTGAAACAAATAGCTGTAGAGTTTACAGAAGGAAAAGCTCTGGGCAATCCCAGTAATTGGATCTTTAATAACCTCTCACCTCTTAGTAAGTCACTCAGAGCAACAGTTTTTAAATTTCCAGCCTGGTTCTACAGTCATTGGATTTCAGGCTAGGTGTGTGTGTGTGTGTGTGTGTGTGTGTGTGTGTGTGTGACAAAGGTCTCATGGGCAGCCCTTTGCAGCAATGGTGAGATTTGAAAATGGTTCTTTATCTCTTGTCCTCCAGGCTCTCTCCTTAAGGAGGAGAAATGTGCACTTAAAAACAATGGCCCTATTCTTTAGGGCCTCAGAGGAAGGCCAGGTATACCAGTTGGCCTATTCTTCCCCTACCTTCAAGGGCTTTTACGCAGAGCTGATGGTGGCTGGTCCAATGGCTGAGAGCTTGTATACACCCTCCTGTACCTTCCAGATCCAGACACATTCACTACACAGTCCTCAGGGTGCGTGGCTGACTGGGACAAGGTTGCTGCCCAAGGCTGTTAAGTGCATCCAGCTACTGACTGACTCAGGTTTCATTCTATGCCAGCGCCTTAAGCGTCAGGCCTCATGAATACCTCTGAGCCCAGAGTCTTTGAGAAAACCCTTTCACAGCTCCACCTTGCTCAAGTTGGTTAAAGGACAGACCTTTCAGTTCAGATTTTTCTTTGAGGAGTTTTCTTTAATGCAATGAAACCCTAGGCGAACAGTACTGACACGCATATAAGTGTCTGCAGGAATGGCAATGGCTTTTCTTCACGCTGCAAACACCTGTCATGACTCACAGCCAAGTTCAGTCAACAAATATTTACTTATTCCTACTATGTGCCAAGCAGACTGCAAGCCTGTAAAGAGGAAAGGAGACACTAGGTCTCAGATGGAGCCTGCTAAACAGAGCAGGGGGCCTCAACCACAATTTTACTAGCAATGTTCTCCATCTTGAAAGGGATGATTGACAGTTACCTGAACTTTTAATAGTTATGCTATTCATGCTATGAAACTCCATCTTGCTGTTTTCTAATAGAAGGACTATGCTCATGAAAATTGCATGAGACACACTTACTTAGAAAATGTGTACTTGGGGGGAATGTCTAGGCTAGAGAGACAGCTTAGGGGTCAGCTCTCCTTCTCCAACTCACATCAGGGGTTAGGCACATTGCTGGGAACTTCTCTCTGCTGCTCTTCCCATCCATCCTCTCTTCTCTCGTTCTTGTGGGGATGGTCCTCTACCCTTCTCTCTGCTTTTTATAGGCCCTGGAAAGCTCCGGATGGAAGATTGCTAAAGGACAGCCCGGGATGATGTGCAGGGTTAGGAGGGAGAAGAAAAGAGAATGATGCCTAATTAGATTCCGTTCCATTTCAAGACTGTGTCCTATTAAAATAGTTACCTCTTCTGCTGCTTGCTGGTCCCGTAAGGCAATCACATTCCTAATGAGTTTGTTAAAAAAGCCATTCAGTTCATCTCGGTTCTTATTGGGCAGAATCCGGGCCAGTGGGACCATTATGGATGGAAATGACACTTGAAAGAGAAAAACAAAAGTAGCACTGAAAAGAGGGTGGTAATGAACCAGGGCTGTTAGACGCCTGTTCCTAGGAAGCAACTGTCAGCCATGCATTAGAGTCACTTGGGAAGCCTGTCCTCCCTACAGACTGAAGTTTCTCAGAGCAAGGTTCAGTCTGATTCCAGCTCTGTTTTCTACCCCATCCCCTTCTCATGGTCAGCGCTTATTAAATGTCTTTGCAATCATGAGTCCTCATGTCCATCCGGCCCTCCAAACCCAATTTTATACTGAGAAATTCATGTATCAGATCTTAGATAGGAGGTAAGCGTCTTTGCAGTTCTTCAGGACAGAACAGATGACTATGTTCCGATCCTTAAAAAGGGATAGAAACTTTCTCAACTTTCTGGTCATTTGTATTTTTCTTTCTCTAGATAGTTGTCCCTACAGCAGACACCTGAATTGTCCCTATGACCTGCTGCTGTAGCTACTGACAAGGACACTGGCCCCATTCACTGTGGGTCCTCTCCTGCCATGTGACATCAGCCTAGGCCCTGGCTGTCATGCCTTTTGGACAGGGTTCCCTGGATCAGGGACATTTAATCTTTCCCTGAAGAGAGGTTCTGGGCTCAGGGAGTGAGACCTTGCCACAGGGGCATGTGGCTATCTACTCAGGTTCTTTGGCAGACTGCCTCCACACAAGACTGGGTTGAGTCTGACTGGAGACAGTAGTAGGTCCTGACACTCAGGGTTCTCAGCCTGTTAAGAACCACAGAGGGCAGGGCCAGTAATAACAGAACCACTTGCCTCTAGGCCAGGGGTCTTGTGGTTGAAGGTGTGTAGGAGCAGGAGTGGCAGACTCAGCCTGAGAAGAGCCTTTGGACGCACATTGATGTGATGGACCCCACATCAATGCCTACAAATCCAGTGTGCTGTTGATGGAGGTGACAGGGCCTCCCACTGAAATTGGCTTAGAAATGAGAAGAAAATCTGACTGGTGGTCAGTAATCCCAGTGCTCAGGAGGCTGAGCAAGGGGATTGCCAACTGGAGGCTAGACAAGGCTATATAAACAGGACCCTGTTTCAAAAAAGCAGGAAGAGGAGGAGGAAGGAGGGATGAGAAAGAGGACGAAGAGGGAAGGATAGAGGAGAGGAGGAGGAAGAGGAGGAAATGGGATTGAAGAGGCCCAAGGATGATTAGACACTCTCCCTACAGCAACAGCAACAGCAACACTCCCATGCTTCTGAGCAGCAAGATACTGGAGGTGGCCGGAGGGCAAAAACTTCCTTATAAGACAGTGATCTTATTAGCATTAGGCATCCTTCCAGTGACCCATCTGGTGATTTCTAGTTTAGGATATATCCACTTTCAGGGAAGTCCTTAGAAGAGGATTTTGCTGGAGGGGACAAAAACATCCTAGAAAATGAAAGGCTTTGAGTAAGGCACTGACTATGTGTAGGGGATGGGGTAGAAAACAGAGCTGGAATCAGACTGAACCTTGCTCTGAGAAACTTCAGTCTGTAGGGAGGACAGGCCTCCCAAGTGACTCTAATCCACGGCTGGCAGTAGCTTCCTAGTAATAGGCGTCTAACAGTCTGCTAGTAAGTAAGTTCTACCTTTCTAAGCCTCAGTTTTCTAATCTTGAAAGTGGGTACCAGGGTATTTTTCTCATAGGGTGACTGCTAGGACTGGATGGAAGCAATGTCCACAAAGTACTAGACATGGGTTCTGGTGTAATAGAGGCCAGGGCCACCTATGTTGGCTCTAGACTATGACCAGGGAGCCCTTGTGGCTCCAGAAAGATAAAATCTTTGCAGAACAAATCTCAGAGACCCCCAAGGGTCCTTTCCTAGTGGAAGTGGCTCTGTGCTGAAAGGTGTCTCTGGTCGCACTGCACTGAGTAGGGCTGTACTTACAGATTAGAGCCAGGAGGGGCCTGGGGATGCGGAATGCGAAGAAGCGCTGGCAATGCTTTACGAAGGGGTCTTCAGGAGCATTCTGGGAGTCCACTGGGGTGCCAAAGGCCACGCTGGCCACTATATCCGTGGTGTAACAGCAGTAGTTCCTGTGGAGATGGAAATGTTGGGATTTGAAAGGTGCCGGCACTGGTCTTCCCACAATGCAATCCTCTGGACAACGGAAGGCTCCCTGGTCTAGGCGGATGGTCTTAGTCCTGCAGATGGGTTTCCTGAAGATCTGAGCAAGGAGCAAGGAGTGGAGAGAAGCGACCAGGATGAGCAGCAACAGCAGATATGGGAGGAGACAGGAAGTCTTAACCGTGAGCTGATGGAAGAGAAGGCCGGTGCAGGGGCGTCACCTCCTCAGCCTTGAGAACAGAGTTGGACACCAAGATGCACACTGCACACCTCAGGGCCCTCGCCGTGAAGGGGGCTATTGGAATCTCAGAGCCTCGGGGCTTTACCCAGGAGCTGTGGGTACCCAGCCCAGCTCAGGCTAGACTTTAATGACTGCCTGATGTCTGTCATATTGACGGTGAGGGATGAAACTGATTATCTCCTTTTATCAACTCCCCCTTTTTTCCTTCTAATGATTTTGCAGGTTTTAAAGTATATATTTTAATTGGATCATTGTGTGTTTCATACAGAACATCTCAGTCAATCTTAATCATCTTTATATCTGTTTCGCCACCAGCAACCCCCCCCACAGCTCCCCAACTGAAGCTTCAGGAATTTTCGTGTCATCCTTGCACAGAGGCCATGCTAATCTTCTCTGTATCATTCCAATTTTAGTATGTGTGCTGCTGAAGTGAGCACAATTCTGCAGTTTTTAAAAGAGCAACAAACAAAACGAGATCAAAAGCCAAAAACCAAGGGCTCTTCACACTCACGTAAATAGCAGATGAATTTGGGGCAGACTTCCCGGTCATACATTTATCATTACTAAAAATACACATTGTCATTTTCAAACAAACACAAGGAAAAGTGTCTTCCAGTAGCTCCAGACAATTTATCCCTAGGCAATAGGAAGCCTGTCCCTCCAAAAGCTCATTTTTCTTTTTGAAAATATTTACTATTATTATTCTTGTGTGTGCACACACATGATGGGGAGGAGGATGTGCATGTAGTTGTGGCAGCCAGCGGACACTTTGTTCAGTCAGTTCTGTCCTACTTTATATAAGTTCTGGGGATTGAACTCAGGTTACCAAGCTTGAGAAGCAAGTGCCTTTATAACGGAACTGTCTTTCTGGTCGTTGGAATTGTTCTTTTGAAGATTTATTTATCTTTATGTGTGTGAGTGTTTTGCCTGAATGTACATATGTGTACCGCATACATGCTTGGTGCCTGTAGAGGCCCAGAGATGACATCAGATTCCCTGGAACTAGACTTATACAGAGCTGTTAGCTGACATGTGGGTGCCAAACTCGGGTCCTCTGCAAGAGCAGGGAGTACTCTTAATCACTGAGCCGTCTCTCCAACCCCTCCTTTGGTTTTCTTACAGGAGTTGTCAGCTTAGGTTCCTTTTAAGAAAGCTAACAGCTGGGTTATTAATATCCTCCTATAATTACAGAGTCTATTTTTGTCCTTGATGTAGGCACACATTTGGTTCCTCTACTACATAAATTCTATAGTCACTAACTTATCATTAGGGAATAAATTACATGATTTGATGACTAAAATTTTGACGGCTTTTATTGAAAACATTTCTACAACTGATCGCAGATTTCCCCACTGTGGTATAAACTAAACAAGAGTAGTGAATGTGATTTCATCAGGTCCTAATGGTTGAGGTTTAAGGGGTTTAAGAATTTTTTGCTTTGCTTGGGTAGCTAAGGAGACCACCCTACCTTCTGTGAAATCTGAGAGAATGTGGATGAGAAGGCATTGTCAACAGTTGGGTGCATATAAATGCTGGTGTGACTATGCTATGGTTCTATTAGCAGCGATCCAGTCAGCTGTAGCGGATCTGCCATCTCTACTCTATGGCCAGCCATGATTTCACATAGGTTGGTTGGAGAAAAGTCAGTCATTCAAATGGCCAACTCTGTACTTAACGTCACCCATTCTGCCCACTACTGAGCTGTGGCTTCTATATATGAATGATTATCTATGTATCTGTGTATTTATCTACCCGTCTATCTATCATCTATCTATCTACCTACCTAGCTATCTAGGACTTTGTACACACTAGGCATGCACCACTCTACACCGCTGTATCACTGTATACCTAGCCCCTACTCTTTTTTTCTTTGAGACAGGGTTTCAGGTACCCCAGGCTGACTGTGAACTCCCTGTGTAGTTGAGGATGACCTTGGACTTCTGATCCTACTGCCTCAGCCTCCAGAGTTGTGGAGATCATGGGTATATGCTATCATGCCGAGCTTCATGTGGTGCTCGGGATCAAGCCCAGGGCTTTGCTCATGCCAGACAAATACTTTTATTAACTGAGCTACAGCTCCAGTCCCACAACTCACAAATTTTCTTGATACAAAAGTCTGGGGACTTCCCCCAAGATCATGTTCTTTCTATCCAGACATGTCCTGCTATCGTGTCTGTGGAGGTTGGGGAGGGCAAGTCTAGGGGATAAATCTGCACATTTGGGGTTTCCTCAATAGGCCCCACATCCCTGGACTCCTGCTACTTTGTTTGAGGGTTTAAGTTGGTTTCTCCTCATTTGTCCGTCCACTTATGCTATTATGAGCCTCTGGCATTTTCAGTTTGCCGCTCCCAAGGTAACTAACTGTTCAGCAGTTATATACAGCCACGAGAGGAGGCAGCCATTCAGAACTGTGGCTTCTCACCTGTAATGGAGCATCCTTACCTCTGGATGTTGAATGCGTCCCTGGATTCTGCGAAAGGCTCTAAGTGCACCAGGAGAAGTTCGCAGGCCTGGCTGATGAGGGGTGTCATCTGATAACAGACAGCAGAGGTACAATTAGAGCATCATACAGGGAGTATGCCTAAATTGGCTGCAGATGATAGACAAGGTTATAAGCAATGCATTCTGGGAAAATGAACTTTGTTCTGAAGGTACTTTTCACAAGGCTAAGATTAAGGAAGTTCCCAAGTATCTGTAAAATGCAATATTTGTAAATGCCCATTTTCAGCTTAAGTAAGCTTTTTGTGGGAGAAACACAAAAGAAGGGATTGAAAGTAAAGTCTGGTGAAGCAATCAGGAAAGTGATCGTGAAGTGTTTGGACAAAACTGCGAGTCAGCGCTCAGTTTCCTGACATGGTTAGCATTAGCGAGTACCGAGACCACGCTCCATATGTCCTGGAAATAACCCAAGTTCATGGACGCTTGCTTGAGTCACACATACAGATCTTCCACTAGGACACAGAATGCAGTATCCAGAAGAACTGAAGGTCGATCCTTCCACCTTCTTAATTAACCCAGAAGTTATTTTGATAGCATTCTTGGGAGACGGTTATTTATTTGTACTTAAGCGGCTAAATCTTTCAATACAGTGCAATATTTTTCTATTTGTCCCACACGAGGCAATTTATGGATTCTTTTCTTAATATTCAAATATTTCATCGTGGAAAATTTCTAAAACAGAGAGAAAGCTCTAGAGAGGGGTGTTGTGAACCCACATGTCAGCTGGTTTCAACACCAGTTTATATGTCAGTTTTGACTGCCCACCACTTTGAGCCCCCAACAGGCTCGCTTGGGTGTGTAGAATTCTTTGTGGAACTTTTATTCTCTCTTATCTGCTTGAAGAGCCATGCTGGACATGTCAAGGGGAATCATTAGAACTGCAGCACATTCTAGAACAGTATCATAGCAAAGGCAACACTACCATGGAGTCTGCTGAGCATTTCTTATGAACAATCAGAGTTGAAAATGGTACCTGATGTTTTGTTTTCATCATTATTATTCTTAAAGGAACATTAAGAGCGTTTATTTGTTTTTAATTATGTGTGTGTCTGTGTGTATGTGCACATGAGTGTAGGTGCCCACAGAGGCCAGAAGAGGCTGCTGGATCCCTTGGAGTTGGGATTCCAGGTAGTTGTGAGCTATAACCCAATTCAGGTCCTCTGCAAGAGCAATACATACTCTTAGTCTTTGAGCCATCTCTCCAGTCCCTGGTTTTCATTATTTTGGTACAGAATATTAAGTTCCTGAGAGCATGAGGTTTTTGTCTGTTTGTCGTCCCCCCCCCCCCCCCGCTTCTTTTTTTAAATCCCTAGAACCTACAACAGGGCCTGGCACATTATTACTTTTTGGATGAATGAATGAATGAATTTCACTGGTTCACTTTTTGTTCTTCAAATCTGAAGACACTGGGAAAAATGATAAAATGTTAACTTGTCATAGGTATATTATTAGATCAAGGCAATATCTGGCTCCCTCTGTTACAAAGTGGATCTGGATCCTCCAAACACACATGTGATAAAGGCTTGCCCCCAGGGTTGTGTGTTTGGGAGGTAGTGAGCCTTTGGGCTATTTGGAATGTGTCTTTCTGTGGATTGTGCACCTGAGTTTCTTTCTCATTCTCTCATTTTTAGCCTTGAGTTGAGTGGTTTGTTTGGCTGTGTGCTCCTACCATGATGGACTATCAGAGACCCAAAATAATGGATCCAACCAATCAGGGACTAAAATCTTTAAAACTGAGCCAAAACAGTCTAAGTTGATTATTGCAAGTATTTGTTACAGTGGCATGAAAGCCGTCTAATCCACGCTACAACAACCTCTTTCTGGTTTCGTGGTTTGTATGTCTCTCTCTATTCTTACTACCCCTCTTTTTGTTTCAAGCCAAGGTCATTGTTGAAGGGCAGCCTGTGAGTGGAGCACAGTACTATTTTGGGTACTATCTAGTAAATGAATCACATCCTGTGATCTACGCTCTGTACGTCAATGGCAAGACTGGGTTTATGTTGACTTTTTCAAAAGACACACAACACAGGCAAATATTGAAGTTCAGGTCAACAAAAGTCACAAGGTCTTTTCTCATGAGTTATAACTGCATGCACCCGATTCTCTGGCCCTTGAGGGTCCATTCATCAGAAAGGCTTTGCATTTCTATTGCTGTCATTCCCATAACAAGTTATTTGTCATGTGTCTGGACAGAAAATCTCTGATTCACCCTAAAACACTGGGCACAGTGGGACAGTCTGGGCAGCTGTGGGTGTGATGCTGGGGATGGCATGTGTGGCTTTGTTGGAACCCTCTCTTTCCCTTGCCAGCCAGACTTACAGGCTCCCTAGGGACAGACCTATGGCTCCAGGGTTTCATTAACTGTTGAGCTGTGGGAGCCTTCTTGGAAGGGGCTTGTCCCAAGGCAGGCAAAGGTATTGCTACAGATCAAAAGTGCAACACTAGTGAGTCCTTCTTTGTTCCATCTGAACCTTGGTAAGTGTGCCTTCGAAGTCTTCATTGAGAGGTTTTATAGACAGGTTCAAATACATCTTCATGACTCCCCACTAGACAATGATTTCAGGCAACTGCAGAATTTTCCAAAATCCTTTGACCAGCCATGATAAACCTAAATAAATACTCATCTTGGTACCATCTTACCAAAAATTGGGAGAAGACACTGTCAAAGACTGACTGACATGGAAGTATAGTTACCTCTGTTATCTTTCCTGAAGTCCGCTCAGAAAAGAATGACTACAGCAATTCTGATTTATTTTCAGTAGCTCTGGATTGATTCTTTATGCCTGGGGCATTCTTTTCTAAATTCTCACAAACTATCAATTGAATGATCCATTAGTAAAAGTCTGTGTGTGCATGGGTTCCTTAAAATGTCTCTTGGGCCCATTTCTAAGAAACCTCTGACTTCTGTATTCTTTGGAGAACTCTGTGCCACCTGAACCACATTTCTCTAGCTTCTCTGGCTATCTTTCTTTATAAAAATGTTTTGTTTATTTTTATTTTATGTGTACAAGTGTTTTGCCTGCAAGTATGTAAGTGCACTACATGTATACAATGCTTGCAGAGGCCATAAGAGTGCACTGGATTACCTAGAACTGGAGTCCTGGACAGTTATTAGCCACCATGTAGGTGCTAGGAGCAGAACCTAGGTCCTCTGCAAGAGCAGCCAGTGCTTTTAACTTCTGGGGTATCTCTCCAGTCCCTGTGGTCAACTTTCTTAAGTTGTTTTATTACATTTATTTATTTTGTATATATGTGTGTGTGTGTGTGCAGGAGTATACATGTGCCATAGTGCACATGTGGAGGTCAGAGAACAACTTGTAGGAATTAGCTCTCTTCTACTTTGTAGCTTCCAGGAATCAAACTAAGGTCATCAGCTTGGTGACAAGCTCCTTTACTCACGAAGCCATCTTACTGGCCCCCTTCAATTATTTTAATAAGCTTAGTAGTACAAATGAATCCTATTTTAATCAAATCTTGGAGACAGGAACTGTTTTTAGATATATTTCAGGAGCAGTAACATGTGGGGGGAAATAAAAAAAACCAACACTGTTTGAATGAACGTCTCTGTAGACACCAAGCTTAAGCATCCTTATGTTAACAAAAGAGAAACAGTATACAGTTTGACTTACGCAGAATTTCTCAGAAGCTTGACGCATGTCCTGTGTGTTGAGGTGTAGGCCTGGACAATGCAAAAGGAGTCTAGGCATGTGCTCTGCTGCTGGCTGAAGTGACTGCAGCTTTCCACTATACCCTGCCTGCCGTCTGTCACACTGAATGGATAATGACATTTTTATTTGGGTTAATGTGATATCAGATGGGGCATGTAATATGAAAAATGTTTTAAGAAACATTGCAGAGAAAACATTACCAGGCAGCGGCGCATGAGCTGCATGCTGGCCGGTAGCCATCGTTTTCGCTTTCCCCCCCTTGCATTATGAACCACAGTTATGGAATATTTACTCTCACATGAGCTGCATACAAACAAAAGCTCTGTGGGATGGGCTTGTGCAGCCTTTCTGGAAACCCTGCGTGGTGTTTCCCTAAGTTTTTGGACAAGCAGGCAGATGTTGCATACGTACACACACAGGCACAGAGGAGCCCCAACACTGTTCCACCCAGATCTTAAGGAAAGCTCTCATTTTGTTGTTGTGTTCCGTCTTTGTGGGACTGATTCTAGCCTTAACTACTGAGTTGAGCCAGAACATGGTGTGGCAATCCATGATTTTTATTTTGGTTTTATCCCAGCATTTTCAAAATTCATGTTTGTTGCATGTATAATCACATAAAATAATATTTTTAGGTTCTTAGAAATTGATTTCTTGGGGAGGCTGGAGAGATGGCTCAGCAATTAAGAGCACTGGCTGTTCTTGCAGAAGACCTGCGTTTGAATCTCAGCACCCACATGGCTACTAAAAACTGTCCATAGATCTCTGCTGTCATCTTCTGACCTCTGTGGACATTGCGTGATACAGGTGTATTTACACACACGCAGGCAATACACTCACACATAAAATAAAAATAATAAATACAAAAAATTGATTTCTTACTCTGGCATCATGGTACATGCTTTTAATTCTAGCATTCAGGAGACAGAAGTAGGTGTATGGCTGTGAGATCGAGGCCAGCCTGGTCTATATAGTGAGTTCCAGCCCAGCTGGGGCTCCAGAGAGACCCTGTCAAAAAATAGATTTATTCTGGAAGTTGTTGTGAGCTAAATGTTTGTGTCCTCCTGAAATTCCATATTGTTGATTTAGCTCCCAGTGTAGCTGGATTGGAGATGGGGCCTCTCAGGAAATCTAAATGAAGTCTTAAGAACAGGGCCTTGAGGGGTTAGAGAGATGGCTCAGTGGTTAGGAGCACTTGCTGCTCTTGCAGAGGACCTGAGTTTCTGTTTCTAGCACCCACATGGTAGCTCACAACAGTCTGTAGCTCCAATTCCAGGGGAGTCGATGTCCTCTTCAGGCCTCCACGGGCACTACATACATGTGGTGGACCTACACGCAGGTAAAACATTTATATACATCAAATAAAAATTTTAAATAAAAATTTTTAAAAAGAATAGGGCCTTGAGCCAGAGATAATGGTATATACCTATAATTCTAGTGTCCAGGGGGCTGAAGCAGATAAATTGTGAGGTCTAAGGGCTGCGTAGTGAGACACTGTTTCAAAAAAGCCAAGAAAACAAGTCCTTATCTGAAAAGCTTGAGTGTCCTCATAAGAAAACACAATAGAACATGCTCTCTCCTTTCTCTGCCCATGCACAAAGAATAGGTCTTATATGCATACAGCAAGAGGTGGCCGCTTGCAAACAGAAAAGAGGAGCCACCAGAAGCTGAGACTGCTGGACCCTGTTCTCCAATTCAGCCTCTAAAACTATGAGAAAACACAGACCTAGTGTTTAAGCCACCTGATCTCCGGGATTTTGCTACAGAAGCCTGAACTGACTAACGCTTGATGTCGGTCCAGAAGCTAAGCCTCAGCTGTCTCTAGCGGAGGCAGTGCTGAGTAGGGGGGCCAGGCAGCTACTTAGTAAGTCGAAATAACTGCTGAGAGCTAAGGACCATTCTCTGAATAGGAAGGAAATTCCCCAAGGAAGGGAGTTTCCATGTGACCTGGACTTTCTCATGTAATTTAAATGCCCAGGAGTTTTCCAAAGGATTCTGCCATCTGGGTTTGAGGAATAGAAATGACCAAGAAGGGCGGTGACAGTCTCCTGCTTGAGGAGACGCTCTCCAGAGTTCCCATGGGCATTTTCTTTCTTAAGAGAAAGAATTTGGCCTTGGCAAAGCATGCTTGCTCTAGGAAGAGCAAACACTCAAAACCATTACCAATGACTAGGTCTCCTCTCCCCGGAACCGTGCAGCTGCTTGTTAAACAGTGTCCCTCACCTGCTCGATGGGAGTAACCGCACCTTCCTTGAAGAGCCATAGCAAAGGTTAGAAACAAAATATGTAAAATGCCTAGCGCTGGGGAGTAAGTGGCCCAAACACGGCATCTCTCCTATGGGGGACCCATCTCCAGGCTTGCTTGGGCACTCAGAAGCCTTCTCTCGCCTTCTCTTCCTCACAGACAGCTCCTAGATGGGCCCACACGCTTTGTTCTGATTCTGCCGATGCTGCTTTCTTTCTTGCATCTGTGCCTTCGTCTTTATCTCCCCACTCACTCTCGGATCCAGACTCTGCCACTTGCCCCTGGGTAATGCTGCCATGAATGCCTCTTGAGAACAAAGGCCACAGTGTAAGCACCTCTGACATCTTAGTCCAGGGCCTGACATGTAGGTATACTATAAACCAATTTCCCCAAGAGCCTCTGGTCTTTTCACTTCCTGATCTAGCTGATAACTCAGTCACTACATGATCTGAAACTACGGTTTTCTGAGTATTCAATTTGATGAAATGCTTTGGGCATCTCCACTGTAAAAAAGATACATTAAAAGCAACCTGTGCTCTCTTCCAAAGCCCCCTAAGAACCAGAATCTACTGATAACTATGTTAGTCATCTTGAAAGCAGTTCTTCCCCAGTCAAGCTGATGAGATCACATACTAGAATAGAAAATTTGACCATTACACTGAGAGGCCCTGTGCTCCCGGCTAGGTCCTGTGGGATTCCTGACCTATAGAAATAGTGAACTAACAAAGCATCGTTGTTTTAAGCTGCTAGTTTGTGTGTGTGTGTGTGTGGGGGGGTCTTGTAACAAAGCAAAAGAGAGTTCGTTCTCAATCTCCTCTCCCTGTAGTAACTCTTGCATGTTGCCATCCATTACTGAAGTTTTTCTTGTGTCAGGAATGAATGTCTAGCTGATGGCTGATTGTGTCCATGTAAAAAATACCCAAGACATGTCAGTAGACTGAGATGTTCTTTCTATCCTAGCATGGGTACAGAGTAATTTGCTGAAAGTTAGCTCTCAACAGAAGACACAGATCCAGGTTAGTTCTGCATCTGAATCTCTCTGAGCTTGGGTTCCTCATCCCAAGTCAGGTGCAATGTCTCTTTCTCCTGACATTCTAGGACTGTAAGGAGGCCATTTGTTGTATTTGAATGGGAAGTGACTCCCATAGGATTATGTGCTGGTGGCACAGTTTTGAAAAGCTCTGGAACCTTTGGGAGGTAGAACCTTCCTGTTGGAGGAAGTAGGTCACTGGGGGAGGGCATGGAGATTCTACAGACTGGTCCCACTTCCTACTGCTGTCTGCTTCCCAACTGCAGATGCAGTGTAACCAGCTGCCACTCACTCCTGCTCCGTGCCATAATGTATCCCTTAAACTATGAGCCAAAGTAAATCCTTCCTTCCTGAAGTTGGTTTTGTCTGGTATTTTGTCAAAGCAATGGGAAAAGTAACTAAGACACCCCTTGTGCTAGATGGCTTCAGTTGTCAACTTGACACACCTGGGTAGGGGGAACCTCAGCTGAGGAATTGTCTCCACTGGATTGGCCTGTGGCCATGTCTGTGGGGCATTTTCTTGATTCTTCAGTGATGTGGAAGGGCCCAGCCCACTGTGGGGAGTGCCACTCCTGAGCAGGTGGCTCTGTATTGTGTAAGAAAACAGACTGCGCACTGGGCCGGGGGAGCAAGCCAGTAAGAAGTATTTTTCCATTGTCTGTGCTTCAGCTCCTGCTTCCAGATTCCTGCCCTGAGTTCCTGCCTTCGCTTCCCTTGATGATGGATTTTAAGTAAATAAACCCTTTCCTCCCCAAGTTGTCTTGATCAGTCTTTTCATCATAGCAATAGGAAGCTACCTAAGATACTACTAAACATAAAGTTGAGACATTTACTCGGCACTGTGGGAAAAGGTGTCCATCTTCTAAGTTTGGGTCAGTAAGAGGGTCCTATCATTAAGCTCATCTACTTGTAGAGACACATCTACTTGTAGATGACACTAAGTTTGGGTCAGTAAGAGGGTCCTATCATTAAGCTCATCTACTTGTAGATGACACATCTACTTGTAGATGACACTAAGTTTGGGTCAGTAAGAGGGTCCTATCATTAAGCTCATCTACTTGTAGATGACACATCTACTTGCAGATGACACTAAGTTTGGGTCAGTAAGAGGGTCCTATCATTAAGCTCATCTACTTGTAGAGACACTTCCCATGCCTAAAAATGTTTGTTGTCATCTGTTTGACACATGGGCTTCAGAATTACTTTAGAATCTGGTTTTTTTGTGCTCAAATAGTTCCATGAACATGAGAGTCGGAATGCCAGATGCCCTGGTTTTGTTGCCTCCTCCCTTCGCCCCTCGATGTATTGACTCCTAGGTTACAGTTTCACTCTCTGTAGATCTGATACAATGAACTTGAGGAGGAAAAACAAATATCAACCCACGATTTGAAATCCTTGGGAGGCCTAGAAGTCTGGAGAATGATCTTCCCTGAACACTGAGGGAAAAGCATTTCCTATGCAGGGAGTGGAAAGGAAAAGGTCTCTTGAGTTATGTTACACAGCTAGAGTGAGATGTGCCCTACACATCAATGGTGTGTAGTCAGGTGAGTCATTTATCCATGCATAAGGAAGGACTCAGAAAAGAGCTGGAGAAGAGACTTGTAGCTGATCCCAGACCTGGGTCCTGGGAACCTGGAATAGAGAAGACCCTGAGGATACCATTTGCAGTTCTCCTCATCAGCTCCAGATGGTTTTTCCCCGTGTGTCCAGGGAACATCTGCATCTTGAAGGCTAAGCAGCGAAATGCAGTGCTTTCTCCTACAGGAGTGTCCTGTGCAGGCCATTCCTGAATCCCCCTGGAATGGAAGAGTGGCTTCTGCATATTCAGCCCACTTTTCCAGTTCCCTCTCTCCCCAGGTCCTTTCAGGCATCTTTGTTCCATTTAGTGTGCACTCCCCTATTCCCCAAGCACACCCTGTACTGCTCTCTCTAGATGCCTGTGTACCGAAGCTCATCACCTTCTCCCTCTGTCCAAACTCGGCATCAGCTGCAGGCCCAGTTCCAAGATTACTCCTTGTTCCCTAAAGTACTTTGTGGCCCTCAGAACAGGACATGAACACTGTCACTCCCCTTGGTTATAATGCAGTAGTTTATGCACCTTGTTGCTCTTCAACACTATAAACTTACAGACAGAAATCAAGAAATGGGAGAACTTAACATTTATTTCTCTTTGGTACCATAGTTTGAATTGGGAATATTCCCCAAAAGTCTAGTTTAAAGGTCTGGTCCCCCAGTTTTACGTACTATTGGGAAGTGGTGGGACATGTAGGAGGGGAGGCCTCGTGTGTACTCTTTAGGTTACTGGAATGTGCCTTTGAATGGAATTGGATAACCTCAGCCTCTTCCATTTCTTCCTGTTCACTTCCTGGCCCTGAGGCTTTGCTCTGCCATGTGCTCCCACCCTGGCACACTGCCTCCTTCTATTTAGAAATATGCCCAATCAGTCAGGAACTGGAACCTCCAGAACTGTGAGTTAAAATACCTTTTTCTCTTTGTAACTGGATTATCTCAGGTATTTGCTATAGTAACTCAACGCTGACTTAACACAGTGGGCCCGTGGGCTACCGTGTTTTAGAACTGAAGTCAGAAGGGGGATTTCTGAATACATTAGGGTGAGCTCGTGAAGGCTGCTTGAAACATGAATACCTTGACGTGTGCTGAACTGTTGACTAACAAATGAAAAATTAATTCTAGCTAATGAAACTCATCGCTTCCTTCATCCACTGCATCATTGCTAAAAGCCACCCAGATATTAAAAACATCCATGACTTATTTTAATGCAAAATTCCCTGCTGATAAATATCAACTTTAGCCACCTAGGTGAATAATCAAGTGTTTCTAATAAGTCGGTGACTCCTGTCAAGAGTTGTGGCCAATTAGAACTCACCCCTTGAGGAGGTGGCTGCTGGTGTTGCCAAGCAACAGGCAAGCGGTAAGGCACATTTAGATGCTCTTTTCTATTTAACCAGGGGCAAGTTGGGAATGACAGTATGATTCCTGCAAAGGAAAGTCAAATTATAACCCAGGATGGGGTACCCATGATGAGGAGTGTGTTTTCTTTTAAATGCAAATGGAAAAGGAACATTTTAAAGTAGAATTTAAACAGTCCATCATTATACTGATTTTAATTAGGAGATTAGGTGTCAGTGGAATACAACTGTGTTGCAGGATAATGGTCTCATGCTGATAGATAAATACCCAGACATTCTGGAAAATGGGCAACTGGTCAGACAGGGACAATGTATTTTTGGACTCTGAAGTATTTATTATCACAGCTACACGTGGTTTATAATGACTTTCATTTTTATTGTTCAGAAGGATTAAGAAATAAAAGCAAATATTAAAAATAGACCACTGGAGGCTGATGCTGCCGAGAGAAAGCTGCTTGCCATAACATTATTGGAAAACTGTGCTCTGCCTTAGAAGCTCCCTGTACGTGACTGTCTGAAGAGTTTACACTGGGAATTTAAAGGCCAAACAAAACCATGAGGATGACTGTAATTCTGCAAAGACTTTTGCTCTGAAACGGTCGGAGCTGTACATTTACTCAGAAGCTAGCTGTATCAACTTGAAGTTTTAAAATATTGTAGTCATTCTTGAGTAATATGTCTTCTCCAAGGCAGTTAGGCCTATGGGGAATACTAAGCACATCTGCCTCAGCCTCTAAGATTCATACATTATTGACTGTGCCTTCCTGACAGGAAACATCTGGATGAAAATGAAGAATTAGGCAGAGAGCCGCATTCTTAGTGCTGTGCAAGATGCCAGCCTTCTTTATCTGTCTCACATTGTAAAAACTGGGTACCCAAGGATCGTGGTATGATTGGCTCATTCACTCTAAGGTGACACCAACATCCTCAGAGTCTTACCTCTGAAGATGCCTCGTGTCTTCTACTTGCTCAGTTCTTGTTTATCTGGGTGAATAAGCAAAATCCATCTTTGGTGTTATGTTCTGAGGACAGAGACCATACAAGCTTCCTGATAGGGTTTGGACACCAAGTATCTCTGAGAGATCTGTGTATAAAGGCTTGGTCCTCAGGATGGTAGTGTGGGGAGATGCTGTGGACATTTAACGGTCAGACTTAGTGGGAGGCCCTCAGGTTGCTGAGAGCATGCCTCGGGAGGGGATGGTGGGACCATAGTCTGTCTTTGTCTGTCTCTGCTGTGGTTGTAGATGGGACCATTTGCTCTCACATGCACTCCACTGTGACACCGCTGCTTGCCATTCCCTCTGGAGGCCAAGCCAGTAGAAGCTGCTTTGTCTTGGACTTTGAATTTGCTAAACTGTAAGCTAACTAGGCCTTTTGTGTTGATAGGTTATTTGCCTCAGGTATTTCACTGTAGCAATGTAAAACTGATTAATATGCTGCCATTGTTCAGTTGAACCCTGAGACACCAGAAATGAGGCCTGCAATGGGAGCTGCGAAGACCCAGGCCCCACACTCTCAATAGCAAATCATAACATTAACTCCTCCTGTTTTCACTTTTTTAGAACTTGCATGATGTTCAAAGTAAACAGAGCCAAACTGATTATTAAACATCTTTCTCAAGCCTTTAATGTGTTTAAATGCGTGGTGAAGCTCAAAGATAATTTGTAATATTTCATCAGATTATTCAACTGTAGTGGCCTTTACAGTCTTGATTTCAAATCCCTTTCCTTAGTAATTGTGTCAGTCAGCTTTCTGTCTCTATAATAAAACACCTGAGATGATTTATACAGAGAATATGTTTTGTATTGTATGTATAAATGTACATATGTATGTATGTGCATATATATATGTTTGTGCGTGCATATGTGTGTATGCATGTGTGCATGTGTGGTTTTCTTGTAGTTTTAGAGGTTGCAGTCCACGGTCAGCTGGGCCTGTGGTGAGACAGCACATCGTGGTGGGGACATGTGGTAGAGCAAAATCTCTGCCAGTGTGCCGCCAGGAAGCGAAGAAGGGAATCCACGATGGCTGGAGTCCCGTGGTTCTCTTCGGGGATACACTTCCAACAAACTAAAGACCACCTACTGCCAATTCCAGATAGAGTCAGGCTGGGGACCAAACTTTAATACATGTGCCTTTGGGAGATGTTCAGGGTCCTAACTCGAGGCTCATATTGGTCCAGTCCCTGCGCTTTCTCCTCAGTGTGTTCTTTATTCTCGCTGATGTGGACAGTCACCTGCCACTCCTGTGCCCACTCACCCAATCTGACAAGAGTTTCTGAAAGGTGTTCCTACTGCCTTAATGTTCCTTAAATTGGAAGAACTTAGAGCAAAACCCAGGCACATAGGCTTTACTGTACCCTCCCTCTTTCAGATAAGTTATGAAATTTAAAAACAAAGAGTGCCAACCCAACTCTCTGGGGTAGTATATTGTGTTTTTCCCTTGGAGAAGTACTAAGTTAACCTCAATTTTGTTTTCTGCAATTAAATCTGTTTACTTCTTGATCTATAATATAACTGTACACAGTCTCACGATCACTCACTCCTAGTCTTTGGTAAAGAATCTAGTGAAATACTGTCAAAATCTAAATCAGTCCCCTGGCCGCCCTTTGGAAGCATGGATCGTTCAGGGTGGGTGGAAACTCTGGCGGGTTAACCAAGCAAGACTTTCCCTAACAAAAAAAATAGTTGCTTTCCCAGTGAAGCTCAGCAACCCTTTCATATAAAGCTAAATAACTCCTCTATCACTGGACTATGATTCAATCACATTTGCTCCGGCGCTCCATATCTGCCTATTATCCCGTAAGACAAAAGCCAAAACCAATTTATTTTTAAATGAAAATGTGACCTCACTTGACTCTTAGCATTTCCAACAAACAAACAAAAAGACACACACACACACATACACACATATACACACATACATATATACATGCATACACATACACAGCATACACATGTACACATCCACACATCCACACACACATCCACAATGCTGATCTTAGAGTAATTCCAAGCACTGTTGATCAAGGCAACCTAACATCAGATAAATAAAGCAAATGGTTGGTTAAAGTCTAAGGAAGCATCCAGAACCCGGCAGGGTCACACATAGGGGAAGGAGGTATGTGACACAGGTCAGGACTGACACAGATGCCAAAATTCTAAAAGGAAAGTTTTCAGAATTCCAAGGAAAAGCAGGTCTTTATTTTCAGAATAAACCATGATTTGGATGACAGAAGTCCAGGAACTACTTATGCATTCAGCAAGGACTAGAGCTGCTGATATTTCACAGCTGTTTTCATGAAAAGATGCTCAAGGTCCTGCAGCTGTGAGCTACGGTTCTACATCTTTGTGCTTTCTCATTTTCTTTGTCTCTTGTGACCTGCTTTCTCTATTTTCAAATGTATGTACTTGTGAGTGTCTAAAGAGAAAGCTAACCATTTGCTCCTAACCTTATTTAAATTTTCTTGATAAAGTTATTTGCCTTTATTTTTCTTGTCATATGGCATTCATTAGAGTAGACAGAAAACATCTTGGTTCTGTGAGTCTTCACTGATTCATTGAACCATCATTACTGAGCATTGGTTATGTGCCTGTTGTGTGTAGTCAAAAGTAAAAAATGAGGCTGGGTGTGGTGGTACATGCCCCTCTAATCACAACAGTCGGGAGGCAGAGGCAGGCAGAGCTCTGTAAGATCGAGGCGAGCTTTGTTTACTCAGTGAGTTCTAGCCCCAGCTGGGGCTATGGGGAGACCCTATCTCAAAAAGCCTAAAAAAATTAAAAAATGTCCTCCTGAAGTGTCCATCTAGCAGGATGAGACACACAACAAACACTGTAAATATGTAAATTAAATGGAACCGTTAGAGGTCCATTTAGTCACAAGGAGAAATAAAGCAGGTGGGGGAGGGGTAGTTCTAGGACCAGGTTCTCTGGGTCTGGAGAAGCAGCGAATGTGAGATATGTGTGTGGGGGGACCAAGCCGAACACCTATGACTTAGGGATATCCCATTTGGGCTCCTGGCAGAATCAAGGGAACTCAAAACCTGCAGGTTTTCAGATACTGTTAGATATATTTATTCCATGGGGCTTGGGCTAGCCAAGAATTATGGTGCTTTGTTTATTTGGTTGGTTTTGGGATTTTTTGAGACAAGGTCTCACTAGGTAGCCTAGGCTGACTTCCAACTTGGCAATCCTCCTGCCTCTGCCTCCTGAGAGCTGGGATTATAGGTATGCACCATCATGCCCAGCCTCAAATTATAATTTTTTAATCAGAAAATTGTGATATACCTCTGGATCCCAGAGTGAGAACCAATGAGTTAGAGATTAAAAATAACTGAGATGTTAAAGTCCATGGAAGCATCCAGAAACCAAAGGGTCCCATCTGTTGGGGAAGGAGATCATTGAGACCCACGCTTAAGCAGCCTGTCTGACCCTTTATCTCCTCAAGTCCTAGTTCTATAAGTTAGAATGCACTTCCTGTGGGTCCTACCACACCAGGACTTACAGTGGCCTCCTTCCTTAGAGACCCCACCTTGGTCTCCATAAGTAAAGGGAAGCTGCTTTGGGGTTCAGAAGGCTCCTCTCCTTCCATCCAACCCCCCCCCCCCAAATCACACAAAATGTCATACTGCTTTAAGCGAACAATTTTTTGTTGGACCACATTCATGGCTATCCTGGGGCACATGTTGCCCACAGCCGAGGCTTGGACATGCCCCTTAACTGGTCCCGCCTCCTTGAATGCCTTCTCCTTTCATCTTCTTCTGCCTGTTCTTCCTGTCTTTGTAGGTGTCTCCTCTGTTCCTCACCTAAATGTGCTTCTCCCAGAACTCTGCACTCTCCCTGGGTGACCTCACTGTGTCTGTGTTTTGAGCGCAGACATCTTTCCTCCTTCTGAGCTTCAGCCCTGCACAGCTGACTTCTCCCACGGATCTCCTAGATGCCTCCTGGGAAACAAACTCTCTTGTCTAAACTCTCCAGAGGTAGGGGAGAGCCTGCCCAGTGGGATAGCAGTCTTCCAAATGAGAGAGCCTACATTGGAACTATTTGGGACAGCCAAAGGACTTTGGATGCAGTTTCAAGTTTAGTGGTAGCATATGGTCGACAATGAGGTGACACCTAGACAATCCATGAGCCTCCCTCCCTCCCCTTCCTCCGTCCTCCCCTCCTCCCATCAGGAAGTAGTGCTGTGAACACCCCAGGCAAACCTTATTTTCCAAAGTTGATTCAAGCCTTGAGGACTTGATTCCTGACATAGAAGAAGATGCCTTGGACCCCAGGATGTATTTGGAAAATTACATAATGTCACTTTTTAGAATACATCTTGTAAGGCGATAAAGAAACCAGGACCCCATCAAAGAAACACAGTTCAGGACCAATAACACTTCCTCTCCTCTCCTCTTCTCTCCCCTCCCCTCCCCCCCTTTTTTTTCTGATGCTCCATCAATTTTGTCTTAACAAAACAGCTAGTGTGTAACACACAGTGAGGGTTTTCTACATTCAGTGTTGTGATGTCATCACTCCTGAATTTAGAACTATGCAATCATATGTTGGAGTGAGTAATGTCAGCTTGAGGTTTGCCTGTCTTTCCCACCTGCTCTGGTTCCCTCAGTGTTTCACTGGTGGGGTGTGATAAAGATGCCTTGGACCCCAGGATGTATTTGGGAAATTACATAATTACTCCATGTAGCTTATCCAGGTGGCTTAAGAGAGTGGTTTACAATTTCTAAACGAAGGTCCTTCCAGGACTGGAGAGATTAAGAGGACTGGCTGCCCTTGGACCCAGGTTTGGTTCCCAGTACTCACACAGCAGATAACTGTCTGACCTGTCTGACCCTTTCGGCCTCTGTAGTCGTTGTAAAACAATGGTGCACTTACATACATGCAGATAATATACTCATACACATAAAATGTTAAAATTAAAGCAGGCCCTTCCTTCCTTCAATCAGATTCCCTAGTAGATACCATAGATAAATGTGGGGCAGGATTAGTTGTCCCCCATGAAATAGGATGGTTTCTTTACCCAGTTTCCTTGTGGGGAACTTCTAATAGTGGTGATTTTCAGTGCTATCTTTGCTCATTTTAAGGTGGCACAGATTGAATCCAGCATCTTGGGCATGCTGGACAGGTGTTCTACAACTGAATTCATTGCCAGTTCTCAGTACTGGCTTTATATTAGAACCACATGGGGAAACCCAGGCGTGGTGGTTCATGCCTTTAATCCCAAGATGGCAGAAGCAGGCAGATAGATCTCTGTGAGTTCGAGGCCAGCCTGGTCTATATCGTGAGTTCCAGGACAACCAGGGGTACATAGTAATATCCTATTTAAAAAAAATTGCATGGGGGACTTAAAATACTCCCCAAATCTGGGTTGCCCCATACCAATTCAATTTAAAACAAGTTTCTAAGTGGGACCCAGGCAACCATGGCTTCTCAAGCTCCTCAGGTGATTTGCTGTACTCAGGGTAGCTAAGGATGGATGGCTCGCTCCTGTTTCTTACACTCTCCTTTATCACACTGAGCTGAGAAGAAGAAACTGAGCAGGTGTGGGTGTGACCAGTCCTGGTGGGATCTGCTGTCCTTTAGTAGAGGGTCAAGTGTCCCATTCTGACTGAAGATGCAAGTCACCTGATCAGATGTGAGCTCGTTTTTCACGCAGATTAAGGTAAATAAAAAGAAAGACTATATTTCCTCTACCTGAACACTATTACCATACATTAGCTGGTTCCAAACTTAGCAAAGAGAAGGGTGGCTTCTGACACCTCAGCTTTCCACAGACCCATGGGCTCCACTCCCCTGTCCCACTCCAGGACACCAGTAGAAAATCCCACACAGGTCAGAGCCAGTCACACACATGTGAAGAGGATTCTGGGACTGGATTCTTGACTTGGCTCTGCAGCTTGCGGAGCTGTGACTGGGGCATTCTCCTTACTGTTTCTGGGCCTCAGTTTCCACTTTTGTAAAATGTGGATGGAGAGGGCACCTGTATCTACCTCATAGGGATGTGCTATAGTTAAGTGTGTGTAAATGGAAAAAAGCCCTTTGGGTGTTGCCTGCTATACTCAGATCAAAGGCTCTGTGTGCAAATGCAGTGCAAACTCCATCGGAAATGGGCAGGCCCACTGGTTCCTAAGCGGGTCAAACTGGAGAGTAAGACCCATGGAGCCCTTTCATTTTGGGGGGATTTCACAAGATTCATGTAATTCAGTCAGGACCATGAACCTCTCCAGATTAAACTAAGAGGAACTTTCATTTGTTGAATCAAAGATAGCCAGCTTCCAGCCCTACCATTCTAGAACAGACAAGGCATCCCCTTCTTCCTGCCCCATTACCCACAGTCTGCACTTAAGGAGCTCTTGCCTCTGTCACACCTGTCTGTTCCACACTTTCTAAAGTGGGTCACCATTCTGAAAACAGCCTCGCCCGCCCGGGAGGTGGCTTGAAGTTCCCATGCTCAGACATCCATCCCAGAGCTCCTGGTGGGAATCTGCATTTGACCCAGCTCCCCAGGTGATCCATTATACATGGAAGCACGGGCTACACTGTTCCATTTTTCTCCTGGGTGCCTCCAAGTGCCTCAAGCAGTGTCTCGGGACATAGCCAGGCAGGTAGTGTGCACTGTTGACTCACTGTTGATTTATGGCACCTGGGCATGTGGGAAGCCAGAGAAAAGGAAGACACTCTACTTTCTGCATAATCAACAGGCTGAGGGCCCCAAGGGGTAGGACACTTTGATGTGCCGCCTGGGCAAGCCTTGCACCTGGTCGGCTCTTCATCACAGTTGGGAAAGAAGCTTGCTCTGAAAAGGAAGAAAGTCTGCACTTCCCGTCTCTTACCTCATTCAGCTTTTCAGGACTGAACACAGAAGTCAGGACACCTCTGACCTCTTCCCATCTTTTGTCACGTAACAACAGGATGCTGTCGGCTACTGGCTTGGGCTCCAAACCCGATGCCTGATGGAAAACAGCAAAAGAGGGTTAGCACTCCTAGAGCCCAAACCACCTAGTGGTCATTCAAGTACACAATAAACATCCTCATTAAAGCCCATCAATGATCAAACTTAGACTTCGTTTGCAAGGATACAGAAAAAGACATTATAATGTTCATGGACAAGGATCTAAGACCCACAGCTGAAGCCTGGGGTGGAGGGAGGGGACAGATCTACTTGTCAGGATCTGTCTTGTTGCAGTGTGGGCATCACTGTGGGCATCACTGAAACAACCCAGCAGCCTCTACGTGCCCCAAGGCCCCTTGTTGGGGCCATCTGAAGATGATCAGGATGGACTTCCCAGGGCTGAGGCTCACATCTGGGTTTTGTGGCAAAGGATTTGGAGTGGCTGGATTGGTTGTGTTTGGCTCAGTGTTGACAGACTCTGGTGCTTAGGATGTGGCTCCAGAGAGAAGGAACTGGTAAATGAACAAGTATCATTCCTAAGCACCGCAGCAGGGTGATGCTAAGGGTTTGCCTGCCATAATGTTTCTTTGTTTTTGTCAATCAACAAACATTTGTTGAATGTCTGCTAGGTGTATTATGGCCTGAATTGTGTCTCACCAAACTTCACATATTGAAATCCTAACTTTAAAAGGTAATAAAGTAAAATAAAACCATTACAGTGAGCCCTAATCTAATATGACTGGGACTTGGACGATGGGTATTCAAGCCAAGGAGACAGGTCTGGGTACCAACCTGACCTCACAGTCCCAGCTTCCAGCACTGTGATAATGTTAGTGTGAATTTGTGAGTTCCTCAGTCTGAGATGTTTTGCTATGGTCTTCCTAGTAAGCTCATAAAAGGCTCAGGGAGCTGGTTATACAGCACTGAATAAGAAAGACTCTGCTTTGGCACTCATGAGGTTGACAGAGTGAGGAAGCAGAGTCAGCTCAGGTTGACAGCTCGATTTCATCAGAGGTTTATGAAGACGTGCACGGCAGGAAGGGAAAGACTAGGTGTTGGGGTGTACGAAGGGGTGACCTGGTCAGGAGGGCTTCCCTGAGGATGAGCCATTAAGATTGAGCCAAGAAGCATACAGTGGAGTCTACCATCACTTTTCTCCTCCTGTTCTCCCCCAGGCTACTCTCTTCCAGTCTCAAACCAGCTATCCCAAAAGTGGTCACAAATGGAGCCCTTACCATTGGTCAGCACGGCTCTGAGTCCCAAGGATACAGCGCATGAACAGGACCAAGTGCACTTTAGAGTCATGCAAGCTGCAGGGTTCCACTATTCACTGTTTTAATTATAGCTGAAACGTGCAACCAGCCATCATAATTCAAAACCCTTGTAAAAACTCCTATTTAGAGTAAAATTATAATTTTCTGATAAAATATGAACACTCAAAATAAGCCATAAAACATAACTGCGAAGCATCTAGAGGATTTAATTATATATTAGGACCAAGTTGCTGGGATATTTTTCTGCAGAGGAATACCTCTCTATATTTAGCACAAAATTCTTTAGGAGTACCATGGCCACTAAATTATGGTTTTATGGAATTTTGGGAACATAATCTGTTTATTTAGGTTCCAGAGTCAAAGGAGGAAATCATACATTATGTGTATTTATAGAGTGGCAAAGCCCCAGCCTGTGCCATACTAGTAAGACTTTCACTAGAAAGAAAGTGGGATAAAGGCTTATGTGGTTCTGGAAAGACAGAATCAATTGGGAATCAGGGCCAAGACTGATTTGGAATTGGATCCATCTATCCTTAAGACTGACGAATTAGGGGGATGGGGAGATAGCTCATTCTATAAAGTGCTTGCTGTGCATGCATGAAGACCTAATTCCCAGAACCCCACATAAAAAAGTTGGATGTGTGGGCTGGAGAGATGATGGCTCATCAGTTAAGAGCACTGGCTGCTCTTGCAGAGGACCTGAGTTCAATTCCCAGCACCCACACGGCAGCTAACAACCATCAGAAGCTCTAGTTTCAGTGGCTCTGACACCCTCTTCCGACTTCCACGGTACATAACACAGGTGCACGTACATACGTTCTGGAAATACATTCACACTCACAAAATAAAAATTTTAAAGAGTTAGATATGAAGGCTGGAGAGATGGTTCAATAGTTAGGAGCACTTACTTACTGTTCTTCCAGAGGACCCTGGTTCAGTTCCCGGTACCTATACTGGGTAGCTCAAACTGTCTGTAACTCCAGCCACAGGGGATCCTATGCCCTCTTCTGGCCTCCACAGGCACTGCATGCATGTGGTGCTCATACATAGACTCAAACACACATGCATAAAATGAATAAAGAAAGACACAAATATGTGTTTTAAAGTTGGATGTGGTAGCATGCACTTGTAACCCTAGCATAGTGAGGTAGAAACAGACACATCTCTGGGGCTCACTGGCCAGCCAGCCTAACTGACTTGGTGAGCTCTAAGAAGACAAGGTGAAACTCGGCATGAGTGCATGACTTTAACCCCAGCATTCAGAGAGGCAGAGGCAGGCAGATCTCTGTGAGATCAAGGCCAACCTGGTCTACGTAGCTGTAGCTACAGGGAGACCCTGTCTCAAAAAGACCAGAAAAAAAAAAAAGGTGAGGGCCCAGGGTGGTGGTGTACGCCTTTAATCCCAGCACTAGAGAGGCAGAGGCAGGCAGATCTCTGTGAGATTGGCAGCCTGGTCTACATAGTAAATTCCAGGTCAGTTGGGACCATAGGGAGAACCTGTCTCAAAAAGGGGAGAAAAAGGCAAAATCAAAAGACCCCCAAACGAAAACAACAAACCCCAAACCACTACCACCACCAAAACAAACTCAAGGTGAATGGCACCAGAGAAACAACACCCTAGATTAACCTCTGGTCTCCACAAGCACACACACATGCACACCTTATAGATACAAAAGACCTAAAGATTGGTTCCCCAATATCTTTGATTTTGTATTTGAAGGAAAAAAAAATCTCATCCTCCATCCAGTATGATATTAGACCCTGAAGCCTCTCCCTCTCCAGCCAGTTCTGACATTGCTGCATCCCCAGTCTAGAAGTTCTGGTTTCCTCTTTATTTTTTTCCCGAATCAGGGACAACAATTACAGTAGTATTCAATTTCTAAATATATTCTAGAATAAAAATAACAGCAAATTGGTCATTTCAAAAGAGCTGTCAGATGGTGGGAGGATTTTTAAATAATACCAAGTGTATAACTTGCTTTTCTCGTGGCTGTGACCAGATGCCTGACAAATAGTGATTTAAGGGAGGAGAGGCTTTTTTGGCTCATGATTTGAGGGGATACAGTTCATCATGGTGGGGAACGCCTGGTGACAGGTGGCTTTATGGTAGTGGTGGAAGTGTGTGGTAGATGCTTGTGCATATCTCAGTAGACCAGGAAACAGAGAGGGAACAGGAAGTAGGTCATCCCTGTCCCCCACTTCTGACTGGGAGGTCCTCTGCCCTCAAGGTTCCCCAGCTTCCCAAAACAGCACTGTCAGTTGGAGACCAAGTACCAAACACTTGATCCCATGGGGATATTTTACACCCAAACAAAGCATTCTGCATTTATTCTCTACGGGCTTATGACCATCTCCCAATGTAATATGTACTTAGCCCAACTTCAAAAGTTCCCATTGACTCAGTTCTAGCTGCTCAAAAATCCTAAATTTCCTCTGAGATTCAAGGCAATCTCTTAACTCTGAGCCCTTGTGGGGGAAAAAAAAAAGAAGATCCACATAGTTCCAACATACAGGGGCACAGAGTAAACAGTCCCATTCTACAGTGGAGGAATGGGGGCGCAGCAAAGAAAGACCCAAACCACAGCACGATGTGAACCGAAAGTCAGATTCTAAGGTGTTGACCTGGAAAAGAGTCTTGGAAGATCAGACTGTGGGAATTGGTATGTGCCCTGGGACTATGTACTGAATGTGTATTACGTGGGAGCGAGAGTTTGGATTGACCCCGAGGTGTAGAACTGGGGTTAGTAGGAGGAGTTAGCAGGGAAATTTGCACTCACCTTCAGAAGAACCAGCCCTCTAGTCAAAAGTCTGAATTATTCAAGACCAGCCAACCTGCCTTCAGCCATGAGCTTCCCCACTATGCAGTTTATTAGGATCACAGTGTAGGAATCTTGATCGGGTGGGAGGCTAGGACCTAGAAAGCCTTCCAGAACTCTTCCAACCTGAGACTTAATCTCCACACAATCATTTGGCCATTCTGGTTTATTCTTTTTTGAGGCCGGGTCTTGCTATGTAGCCCAGGCTGGTTTCAAACACTCTATCTTCTTGCTTCAGCCTCATGAGTGCTGGGATTACCGGCATGTGGTATCAAACTTGGTTCAGACAGTTTTAAAATCAGTGGGTTTTTAAATGAATTTTTTAAAATATGGAAAATGATACATATATAAAATTAACCAGTATTTTGAATGTACTATTTGTGTTAAGTGCATTTATACTGTTGAGCAACCATCACCACTATCACCCCCAGAGCTCTTTATTATTTATTTATTTTATTTTGGAGACAAAGTCTTCTTGGAACTCACTGTGTAGACCAGGTTGGCCTCAATCTCACAGAGATTTGCCTTCCTCTGCTTCCCAAGTACTAGGATTAAAGGCACACACCACCATACTTAGCCTATTAAAAGCATTTTAATTTGCTTGTATTTATTGTGCTTGGTACTCTGTTACATACGGACATTTTCATACACGTGTACACTGTACATTGAGCAGGTCCCCATATCCTGCCTCCCTCCGCTCCCCTCTCCCACCTAGTCTCCTTAGATGGTTTAGCTGCAATTTCCATGACATATGTCCATACATGATTTTCTATATCTATATCAGATTTAGGAATCACAAATAAGAGAAAACATAATATTTGTCTTTCTGAGACTAGCTTAGCTCCCTTAATGTGGTTATCTGCAGTTGGATCCATTTTCCTGCAAATGACATAACTTTGTCCTTTTTTTATGACTGAAGAAATTCCACAGTATATCTATATCTCTATCTGTCATCTTTTCTTTATCCATTCCTCTGCTGCTGGATATCTAAGTCAGGTCCCTAACTTAGTCATTGTGAACAGTGCTATAATAATCACTGACGTGTAAATATCTCTGTGATGTTATTGACTTGGAACACGGAGGACTTTTCATATTACAAAACTGAAACTCTACTTGCTAGACAAGAGGCTTCCTCCCCCGTCCTATCTACATATTTTCATTGAGTAGCTTTGTCAAAGAAGGCCTTGAAAGGTCTTGAGGGCTCTTGAAGAAAGGCTGGGTAACTGGATGGGGCATGACTGTGTGTTGGGCAGGAAGGGGTCCCTAGGTCTTGAGGAGTGAGCTCCAATGACATGGGACTTTCTAGACTCCTGCCTGACAGCCTGACCATGCATTCTGAGTCACAGCAAAGGGCCTCCAGTTTATTTCTGGCCTGGTATTTGTAGATAGACTTCAGGCCAGAACATATACAATATTAGTATAGTGAAATACAACCAAATGTAGAAGAAAGAGCCAGGTATGTTGTCCCATGCCTGTAATCCCTTCTCTGGGGAGACTAGAGCAGGAGGACTGTGAGAACAAGGCCAGGCTATGCAGTGAGAACAATAACAAAAGCTAACAAAGAAAACACCAAAATAACAACAAAAAGGAAGGAAGACAAGACACAGAGCAAGCTGGGCATGGTGGCACAGGTCTTCAATCTCAGCACTCAGGAGACAGAGGCAGGTGGATCTCTGTGAGATCGAGGTCAACCTGGTTGACATAGCAAGTTCCAGGCCAGCTGGGGCTACAGAGAGACTCTGTATCAATAAATAAACAACAATAACAAAAAGTAGAACAGAAAGTACTGAGGAGTATTTCATAAAGGGTTGGTATTTTCTTGTTGAACTCATAATAGAGTGTGTGTGTGTGTGTGTGTGTGTGTGTGTGTGTGTGTGTTGAACCTCAGGAATGCACGTGCTACATGTCATTCATTTCTTACTCTCAGTCAAAAAGCTTGAAAAGCCTGTTTTAATCAAACCCCGGACCTGCAAGTCATCTCCTCTCTCAACTAAAATCCGTCACAACTCTGACATCTCTTTGATCAGCCAAGTCTCCCCATCGCCTTGGCCACCACCCTGGATGAGGTCATCACTATCTCTGCCCTGACTGATTACCCTGCCGCAGCCTTATCACATTCATCCATTTTCCACACTGCAGGATCTCTCAAAAGCATGAAAGCTGATCTCTTGTGATTGGGGAGTAAAATGGTGGGTTCAAGAAGCGTGGCCGGAGGGAGTGAGGGGGAGGCGATCAGTGAGTCCCCAGCTTTGGTTAGGTAGGAACGAGAAGCTCTGGTGTGCTGTTGAACAGTATGGTAACCTTAGATAATTGTGTGACTCAAACAACTAGCAGAAAGGGCATTGCACAATTTCACCTGAAGAATAATAAATGTTAGAGGAGACAGACGTGATTAACCGGACTTGAATATTACACAGTATCTATGGATACCTAGTGATTATGCAAAATTACATTTGAAAACTGTATTATTATTGTGTCAGTGGGTGCATAACATGTGTGTGAGTGTGTGCCAAGGTCAGGGGACAACTTTGTGGAATTCTCTCACCTTATGTGTTCCAGGTATTGAACTCAGGTCATTAGGCTTAGGCAGCAAGTACTTTTACCCAGTGAGCCATCTTACCAGCCCTTATTGTTTTTTAGTGCCAGTTAAAAGAAAAAGACAATAAAGACAGATATCTTGACCTGTCCAACAGCTTCTGCAAATTCTTCTCACATGGTTCGTAAGGCCAGGAATGCTCTTGTCAATTCCTCACACGTCCCAAACACAAGACAGAGCCTGAAGGAATTCTTTCACTTCCTTTTTGTTTTATAAAATATTTTTTACTTATTATTCTGTGTGTATGAATGTACTGCCTGCATGGATGTAAGTGCACCTGTGTTATGTGAAGCCTGTGTAGGTTAGAACAGGATGTCAAAGTTCCTGGAACTGGAGTTATGGACAGTTGTTAGCCACCATGTGGGTGCTGGGGACCAAACACTGTTCTTTGCAAGAGTAGCCAGTGCTCTTAACCACTGAGCCATTTCTCTGGCCCCTTCTTTTTTCTTTATTGATCCCATGCATGGTTATGTATGTGCATGTGCATGTGGAGGCCAGAGGCCATTCTCAGATATCCTTCCTTGGGAGGTGTCCACATTGTCTCTTAAAATGGGGTCTCTCATTAGCCTGGAACTCACCAAGTAGGCCAGGCTGGCTGGTCATTGAGCTCCAGGGATGTCTGTCCCCACCTCCACAGTGCTGGGATTACAAGCACGTGCCACTGCACCTAGCCTCTTTATGTGGGTTCTGCGATGGATAGAGCTCTAATCCTCATGTTGACTGACTGAGCCATTTCTCCAGCTCCAATCCTTTAACTTTGTACTCCTGTATACTAATGGTATGAAGAAGTCCAGACTGGGCTTGGGCAGGGTAATGAACTAGTCATAGCCTGGCTTCCAGAGTCAGGCTCCTGGCTTCATGGTTTGGCTCTGGGCGACCTTTGGGATTGATCTGTATGGACCTCAGTTTCCTCTCAGGATGACTGTGAGATTTCTCACTTAACAAGTATTGAGTGTTTGGTATGTGTAAAACCCTGGTTTGGGTGTCTAGGGTAAATACGTGAATGAAGCAGAACTCGTGGTCTTCCCCTATTCTAGAGGAAGAAGGCAGACTAGAACATAAGGACTGACTTGCCTACTACAGTGGACAATTAAAGTGTGCGTTAAGCGGACCAGTCACTGTTGGGCTCTTGGACTAGGTGAGATTTGGGCAAACCCTTTGGGAAACGGGGGGTCAAAGGAGTGTCAGCTTCCAGACATGGGAATCACTTCAGCAAAGATGCTAATGGATCTAAGGGATCTCAAGGTGTAGGTGATGGACAGACAGTAGAGAGGTCACAAGGGACCTGTTTGTAGAGGGCCTTCTACTCTGACTAACACGGGAAGAATAGGAGTGATTTTTTGTTTGTTTTTTGGGACAGGATCTCTTTGTGAAGCCCATGCTGGCCTGGAATTTGTCATCCTCCTGTCTCAGCAGCCTCCTGTCTCAGCAGCTTCCTGTGTGCTGGAACTATCAATGTGTGTCACCATGCCCTGCTTACAGTGGTTTTCAAAAAGGCCTGTCTTGAGCCTACTTGTTTTTTAAAGAGTCACTCTACTTCAGTACTGAAAACAGAGCCAGTCTGGAAGAAGTGTTAGAAAGAATAAGAAACACAATGACGGGGAGGGAGAAGCGGTCCAGAGTAGTGGCAAGAGACAAGGAGAGAAACAGCTGTATACGGTGTGCTTTGGAAGGCAGAAGCAACAGGGTTTGGGGTGGGAGAGTGTGACCATTGACCTTCATTGTCAATGTGACTGGATTTGGAATCACCTAGGAGACATATCTCTAGTTGTGTCTTTGAGGATGTTTCCAGAAAGGTTTAACTAGGAGGGAAGACCCACCCTCAGTGCAGGCAGCACCATCCCATGGACTAGGGTCCCAGATTGTAATGCTTTTAAAGGAGAAATAGAACTCAGCACCAGCATTCATCTCTCTGCTTTCTGACTGTAGACTCTGTCTCTCTACAGCCAAAATACACACTTCCTTTGCTAATTGCTTCTTGCCAGGCATTTGGTTACAGCAACAAGGCAGTAACAGATACAGAGAAAGACAGGAGTCAAAGAGTTTTGGACTAAGCAACTGGGAAGATTGAGGTAATACATTTACAATATTCAAAGCTTCATTGGCGTGCAGTATTTGGGACTGGCTCATGCTATTTTGCTGGTACCTTGACCATATCATCTCTCAAGGGTCTAAACCTTCTCAGAGGCTCTTCTCTTTACCTGGAGCTTTCTTTCCCACTCTGAACCTCTCCTTTGTCTGCTAGCTCCTATTTTCCTTATAGAACACAGCTGAGAAAACAGCCCTTTAGGAAATTCTGCTACCTGGACCTAACTCCAGTGCCCCCAAACAAATATTTCACCTGCATTTTGCAAAGATTTTTATATGCAGAAGCCAGAAATTTTTTTAAAGACTTAAAATTATTTATTTATTTTAGTTTTAAGCGGGTATGAGTCTTGCCAACATGTATGTAAGTGCACCGTGTGTGCAATGCCTGCAGAGACCAGAAGAGGGCATCAGGTCCCCCTGAAACTGGAGTTCCAGACAGTTGTTAGCTGCCATGTGGATGCTGGGAATGGAACCTGGGTCCTCTGCAAGAACAGCCGGTGTCTGTAACTACTGAGCCATCTCTCCAGCCTCAAAGAAGATTTTTAAAGGAGAATTTGAGGAAGCAATACAACTTCATGAACAGCAAGTGGTGCCAAGATAGTCATGTTTTTCTCTTTCACAGAGAGACAGATGTATATATGTGAGAAACAAAGCCCTTGTGACTTCCAAGGACATTCTTAGGGGAAGAAAGGGAAATCATAAGTGGGTAAATAATCTTTCTGAGTGTTTTCATGGCCGACAGAACAAAGATGGATAAACTACCAATCTGGATAAAATGGGAAACCACTGACTTCTATGCTGAGCCCAATCCAGTTTAATATGTTATATTTTTTATTGCCATAATAAACCACTGAATTTTGCAGAAATCAAAGCTGAGATTACTGCTTAGAGGATCACTGTTGAACATTAAATCTGACCATTTCTTGAGCCAATAAAAGCTGATTCCAAAATCTGACAACGACTTAAAAGAAAGAAAAACTGCAGGTCGATATTTCTCACGAACAGAGGTGCAAAAAATTTTTTTCAACAAAATATTAGTGAATATGATCCAATGACATGGTAAAAGAATAATCATCAAGACCAAGTGCAGCTTATTGCGAGAATGAAGACCTTGAAAAGTATCAAGGTAGCTCGTTAGTAGAGTAAAGGAGAAAAGTGCCTATAATCTAGGCAGATGCCAAAAAACTTCAATATTCATGATACCAAATATTGGTGAACTATGAATAAAATGATATGGAATATGTAAAAATTAGAATAGAACAAATAAAACTATTTATTATAGATGGCATGATTGTATAGCATAAAAAATTTCAAGAAGAGTCTGCCCATAAACTATTAGAATTAATAATGAGCTTAATAAAACTGTTGAGTACAAGCTCCTGTGACTTAGCAACTTGGCTCCCAGGAACGTGCTCCAATGTGCCCTTCCTTGATGCTCTTTTGTTTTGGGGAGGGGATGTTGAGACAGGGTCTCCTTGTAGTCCCACTGACCTGGAACTCACTATGTAGACCGGGCTGGCCTTGATCTCACACAGATCCACCTGCCTCTGCCTCTCCAACTGGGATGAAGGGCATGAGCCACCACGCCTGGCTTCCTTGATGTTCTTAACATGATTTATAATAGTAAAAATCTAGCAACTACTACATATCTGTGAACAGAGGAATAAATGATCTTTTGTATGTCTGAGAAGTACAGCAATAGGAAAAGATGGGCTGCTTTCATTTTAATACATGACTATGGATGTACAGACACACTGAGCAAAAATAAATAAATAGCCAGATCAAAAGGGCACATTACTATTGTTTTCATTTATATAAAAATCAAAAGAGGAAACAAGAATCTGGGGTGATAGATGTCAGAGGGGTCACATCTGGGAGGTAAGGAGAGAACTGGAAGAGGAACAAGAGGACACCCCGTGTCCAGCATCACATCAGAGTTGCTCTGTGTCCTGAGTTGGTTGAGAGTCATGTGGATACAGACATATTTAAAACCTCATTGAGCTTTACACTCAAGATTTGAATATAAATGTTATGCCAACTAAAAACTTACTGTGTCATGCATCTTTAATTTGTACAGACTTGAATGATGGATAAATCAAGATGAGAACTGACAAAGGTAACTAGAAGGCTTCAGGTTGAGATTTGAAATGTAGCTGTTCAGAGCTGGGATGACCTACAGCAGTTCACACAAAAGACCTTAACTGACTGCACCCTTGTTGGATTGTGCTGCTCCATTACTGGTTGGAAAGAGGATGTCTTGCTCGCCTGATGACAGAAGCCACGCTCAGTCTCAAGAAGTGTCTACTGTGTGTGTGGTGGGATAAGACCTAATTACCTGGGTGATGATTTTCAGATGTGGACCACAGATTAAAAGGCATATTAAGAACATCCTCTCTCGGGCTAGAGAACTGGTTCAGTTAAGAGCACTGATTGCTCTTGCAGAGGACCAGGGTTTGATTCCCAACACACATGGCAGATAACAACCATCTGTAACTCCAGTTTCAGGATAACTGATGCCTTCTTCTAACCTCTGCAAGTACTGTATGACATGGGTGTACTTACACACATGCAGGCAATATTCTTATACCCATAAAATAAAGAAGTAATAAATAATTTTGGGGGGTTTTATTTTTGGGAGACAAGGTCTCCCTGTAGCCCCAACTGGCCTAGAATTTGCTATGTAGACCAGGCTGGCCTTGAACTCACAGAGATCTGCCTGCCTCTGCCTCCTGAGTGCTAGGATTAAAGATGTGTGTACCACTATGCCCAGCAAAAGTAATTAAAAAAAATTTTTTTTAAAAAGAACATCCTCTTTGTTTAGAAAGTCCCTTGACCTGTTTAATAGGTTTCTTTTTTTCCTTTTGTGTTATGAATCAGACCCAAAGCCTCCCACATGTTAGGCAAGCACTCTAACCACTGAATGGACCAGCTATGACTTAGATTTTCCATCTCCTGCACATGACTGAGGCTGTCATCTTTCAATGGCCGTATCACCTGTGATGTCGTAGGTGGGTACAGATTGTCTCTCACTATCTCCCGTTGGTTTCCTTGAGTCACCCTTGCTTTCTTGCATCTTCTTGTAGGCCAGGTGACTGACTTCCTTTACCTAATGGGAATTCCCATTAGGATGTCACAGGGTGAAATTTTGTGACTCTATATGTGTCCTTCTTCAAGGTGTGGCCCCTGCTTGTAGTCTACGGGCCATTGGGTCATCTCAGCCTAAAAGAGGCAGAGCTAAAAGGGGAGAAGAGAGAGTGACTAATGCCGTATTGAGGAGTATGAGACTGCACAGTGTTCCTGTCCACTGACAAGACCAAGTTAGTGCTGTAGTGGAAGGGGACGGAAAGCCCAAAAGAAGGTCCATTGTGGTCCTTCTGCTTTGTGGAAAGATGTGGGTGGGCCCTGTGGTTGATTTTGTGGAGGCCATAGCCTCTACTTTCTGGGGCCATTTTCAACAGGATCTGGCTGAGGCCTTGGAAGCCTGTGACTGTTCCGTGGCAGCCTCATGTTGTGAACTAGGTTTGTGGCTCTTAGGTTTGGTAATTGGCAAGTTCAGCTCTGAGTGGCATCTGTGAACCATCAAGTTGTGAACATTTATGGTGGCCTACGCTATGACAGGAGTGATGTCAGTTTAAATGGAATCATAGCTCACTGGAGGACGGGAGTGGGTGCTTTACAACCAACATGTGCTGATCGCACAGCTCACAGTGCTCTCCCTACTGTTTCATCAGTTCTTGGGTAACTCTTTAGTATGCACTGTCCTCATATTCAACAATGGCTTAGTTGGGGCCACAAGACCCAACTGCTAAGAGCCTCTGGGGTAGATGAAAGTGTTTATTCTTTCGATTAACAGTTCTTAAAAGAGAGTCCAGGAGGGGCTGGAGAGATGGCTCAGTGGTTAAGAGTACTGGCTGTTCTTGTAGAAGACCTGAGCTTGGATCCCAGCACCCACAATAGTGGCTAACAACCATCCATAACACCAGTTTCAGGAGATCCGACACCCTCTTCTGTCCCCCGTGGGCACAACATGGGTGCACTCACATACATGCAGGCATAATCCTCACACACATAAAATAAAAATAAGAAGAAAGAGAGAGAGAGAGAGAGAGAGAGAGAGAGAGAGAGAGAGAGAGAAAGAGAAAGAGAAAGAAAATGCCCAGGGGTTAGGGAGATGGGTGAACCAATAAAGGGTTAGGGAGATGGGTCAACCAATAAAATGCTAAGTTCAATACCCGGACCCGTGTAAAAAGCCAGGTGTGGTGGCACATACTTGCAATCTTGGGAGGTGGACACAGGTGGGTCCCTGGTCAGTCAGTCTAGCCCAACCAGTAAACTCAGGTTAGTAGGACATTCAGTCTCAGAAGCAAGAAGGTGTAGGGCTTAGTAAAAGGGCTCATCAGGTAGAGGCCCTTTTGTGCAGGCCTGACAACAAGTTTGATCCCTGAATCCACAGATCACAAGAGAATTGATGCCCTAGAGTTGTTTTCTGACCACCACATATGCAACGTGTGTGCCTGCACTCACACATACAATACACACACACACACACACACACACACACACACACATACATACACATGAAATAAATAAGTACCTAAATAAAAACTAAAATAAAAAACAAGGTGGATGAGGTCAGGTGTGGTTGTGCACACCTTTAATCTCAGGATTCAGGAGGCAGAAGCAGGTGGATCTCTCTGAGATCAAGGCCAGCCTGGTCTACATAGTGAGTTACAGGCCAGATGGGGCTGCAGGGAGACCCTGTCTCAAAAAGACCAAAAAGAAAAAAAGCAACAACAAGGTACAGCCATCCTCCTGCCTTAGGTGCTAGGATTACAGATCTGCACCTGGCAAGGAGGAGCACATTATTAAAGGACACCCATATCTCAGCATTCTGTGCTTGCTTGAAGACAGCAATCACTGACCAAGAGCTATCAGGGCTAAAACAGCAATCCTCCAATGGCCGACAGAGCCACTAAAGACCTACCAACTCCGCACAGGGCCACAAAAGGCACAGGCTACATTGTGTATAGTTTAGTGTGCATACCTTAATTAGAAAGGTATAACCCTATATGAAACTGAAGTCAGAAAAAGGTTTCTTCTGCAACACACAAGAACCTTGACTTAAGACCCAGATGATCCCCAGCATGTGTGGACAAGGTTGCCTAACAGCTATCCAGTGCCACACAGAGCAGAGGTTTGCAGGTAAACAGAACAAGGGGATTTAAAGACTCCAAGGAATACTGTCACCATGGAAGCATTGCCAGCCAGTCAAGTTAAGTACATCAATTTGGTTCCAGAATATCAATATCAGATAGCATGCCATGATTGCACCAACTGCAGCATTCCTGCATACAACTTGTACATGTGAGGAAGCTCACTGTAGGGCCTGTCTGCTTCTCTCCTGAGTATGAAACCTCTGACATGCTCACCCATTTGATTTTAGGTCAACTAGGCTTGAGAATTCTGTGACTTGAATTACCCCAATTTCTACACTTGGGGTATTTTTAATACATGATTTAATACATACTTATTGTTCCCACATATAAGTGGGGGAAGGGAGACAGGGACTTGTCAAATCCTATCTTCTGTGAGAATTCCACAGATATCTGCAGAACTCCTTGCTAGAGCATGATTAGAAAGGAACACGGATGTTCCTGACATAACATGGATGTTGGCTGGGAAGACATCTTCTTGAAGGACGTATGAGGGATCTTGTCCCTGAATTTGAAGCTTAAAATGACTATGCAGGGTATAGGTGGGACTCTGGGTTGACCTGTCCCTGTCACACGACTGTCACATGACTAGGAACCAACAGACCTTAGTGATGAGTCAGCCTAGTGCTCATTCATATAGAAGGAAATCAAAGCTCAGAGAAGTCAAATAAGTAGAATTTGATTTCATTCCTTTACATTTAGGCCAAGGCTTTCGCCACACTGATGGTCTGTGGCTTAGAAGGGGAGGGCAGGCAAACATGGCAGTTAGTCCTGCCTGAACCATGACTGTGTTGTCATTACTGAGTGTCAACGACAGAATCGAGACTCATCTAGGAGACACAGCTCTGGACGAGCCTGTGAGGGAGGATCTGGACTGGGTTAACTGAGGTGAGAAGACCCACTCTAAACATGGGTGACCCCATGGGCTGGGGTCCTGAGCTGAATCAAAAGGATCACCAGCATTCCTCTCTGCTTCCTGAATGCAGATTGCATGAGACCAGCTGCCGCCAGCTCCTGCGGCCACGGCATCTCCACCATGGCGGACCGCACCTGAATTGTGAGCCAGAATAAATCTTTCCTTCTTTAAGTTGCTTTTCTGGGGTATTTTGTCACAGCAATGAGAAAGTTAACTAATTCAACGTGCTTTCTATGGACTATTCAGGAATACAACTACTGTGAGAGTAGAATTACTTCCGGGGCTTACTGATAATTTGTACTCCCAAATTTTAGATATTCATCCCCTGGTTAACACACTTATTTCTACCTCTGCCACCATAACAGAGCAAGAAAGCATAAACATAAGAATAGGAGTTTACATATTTCTTTTTAAAAATTAAAGTTGGTTTCATGTTGGACCAACAGTTTAGTAATGCCAGAAATCTAGGACTGATGAAAAGGTTCAGCAGGTAAATACCTTTGCTGCCAAGTCTGAGTTCAATTCTTGGAACCCACATGGTAGAAAGAACTGACTCCTGCAAGTTGTCCTCTGACCTCTACATGTGCACTGTGGCTTCTGCACATACCTACATCCACACCCACCCACAAACAAATAAATGTAAAAAAAAAAATTTGTTAAGACCAAAAATGTAAAATCATTTTCAACCACATTTTGAAATTTAAAAACAAGTCTTGCAAGGCAGGAGGACTCAAGCCTCAGAATGGATGCCTCTCAGAGTCTACTCCCACACTCCAGGGCCTTGCAGGCATTTGGTCCCTAAAAAGATGTTGAAGCTCAAGCCAACCAGTTGTTGAAAGCTTGGATCTAAGTGCATTTTACAGATCAATTATAACTCCACATATTGAAGTTCTCTGGGACTAGCCATGTGGACGTGAGAAAGGCAGTGAGAAAGGGGGACAAACCCCCTTGCATGACTGTCACCTGGGACCTCCAATGGGCCACCTAGCCAGGTTGAGAATTTCCAACTCAGTCAGAAGAGTTTCCCATGCATTCCCAAATGCTTTCCACAAAACCGAAGAGGACGCCTCAAAAGAGAGAGGGAGTCAGACTGACAAGGTGTTCCCCCATGTTTGGGGAGTGCTTTGGTCTCTCCTAGCATTGGGCTGCAGGAAAAACTGCCTTGCTCAGACTGTTGTCCTATAAAGTAAGTTGATCTTAGTGAAGAAATGCACAGTAACAAAAAGAAGGAAGAAAGAAGGAAAGAAAGAAAAAGGAAAGAGGGGAAGGAGAAAGGAAGAAAGGGAAAAAAGTTTCAGACTTACCCAGAGTAACCAGAGTGCTCCCAGGCACATGTAATAACTTTTCCCATGTGAATCTCGAGACCCAGCTCATTTCCTTACTGTTTCATTTAAGGGACAGGCAGGGACCAAGAGCTCTGGAAGATTAGATTTTCAAACGCCCTTGGTGGTAAGACGCCAGTCGCCAGGGGTAGGGATAAGTTAAAAGAGGGCAATTTTTTAGAAGCCTGCAGAGGACCAGCAGGCAGGTCCTCAGGGCCCCAGCACAGGTATGTCTGACCCACCTTTGGCTCTAGGAGTTTCCCTGGACTGTTAGCTCTGTAATGAGGCAATGGCCCCTGGGCTTCTCTGAGGCTGGGTGTTCTCAGGGGCAGAGGGGAACAACATGTCCAGTGACTAATTTGCCTCCTAACTTCAGTCATCTTTGCTAGGGCCAAGGGAGCAGTGATTTCACAGTGACTCACCTGCATGGTTCTGACAAGCACCCGATGAGCCGCTAAAGCAGTCCTTTAAGAGGCTACACTCAGGGCAGCGAGGGCCCAGAGATTTTGTGGTTCTGGATAAAACTGATCACCAAATCCGTCACATGGTTCTATGTATGAGACTCGAGAGTCAATGATGTGGCTCAGCCTGTCCCTAGGGAGGTGATCTCTGTGCTGTTCACGAGAGCTGAGGGCTGGTATCTCTAAGAAGCTGTGTTTAGTGATCTGATACATCTCTTTTATGTCCCCATTCAACTAGTCCAACTGAACAAAGACCAAAGACTAGCCTGCCTCTTATCACCTTTCCCAAGAATAAGTTAGGCCACTATTAGGAACATTTCTGCAAAATCATGTGGCCCCAGCTCCAGGTTCCATAGTTATTAAAAACGAAACAAGCCATCCCAGAGTTCGTTGAGTTACCCGATAACAACAGAAAATTTAAAATGCCTAAGTAAAAATTCCTTAGTCTCAAGCTGCTGGGGCTACTGAAGGTCTACAAACGGGTTGATTTTTGGGGTTGATGGTTTAACGGCAGGATTTCAGGAAGTACTGAAGGTACTAATAGAGGCCAGGGGAGTCCGTAAAGGATAGGGGCAAGATGAAACCAAGACACACTTCACAGAATGTGAGGGATGACGTCACGTGGAAACTTCTACCACGAGTCTGATCACACACAGTCTGAGTCTGTTCATCCCACATTCTAGAGTTTGAAAAAGAATTTTTCTTTTTCTTTTCTTTTTGAGATAGACTCTCAATATGTAGTCTAGGCTAACCGTGAACCTCTGATTCTCCTGCCTCAGCCTCCTGGGTACAGGGATTACAGGTACATGCCCCTATGCCTAGTTAAAAAATTATCATTCAATAATTTTTTGTGTGTTCAATATTTGCTCAGTGCTGATATGTTAGAGAGTCCCCGTGGTGTCACCTCAGCTCTGTGAGTCCCCCCATGGGATGCGCACAGCTCACATCAAATTCCAGAGCTAAACTCAGCTTCACACATCACAGCCAATCTACACCAGCTTGTCACTGGGTCCACATAACTCAAACCTGGATGCGTGAGCAGAGACGGGCTCTCACTGGTGAAGAATGAAGCTGTGCGTTATTTAAGTTCCTTTTCACTTAATGCATCAAACTAATATGCTGAAGTATTTCTGTGTCACAAGGGACCGCTTGGTAGACGCTTGCATGGAGTAAGCGTTTAATGTTTACCAAGTGAATGTATAATAAAGCAGAATCGCTGAACACTTAAGTAAACATGGCTTATTAGATGGAAGGCAACGTGGTGTCAGTGAGCGGAAATCACGCCTCACTAATCTCCTTGAGTTCTTTGAGCAGATAAATAGGCATATGGAGAAGAGGGAACCACAGAGCCCAGTTTAATTTGACTTTCAAAAACCTGTGAGAAAACCCCACTCTAACGACTGTTTTTAAAAAACTGAGACACTAGGGTTGTTTTATCATGAATATGGAATTGGCTTAAAGACCATAAACAAAGATAAAGATAAGTACAGAGGCCCAGATGGAAAATCATCTCTAGGGTTTCCTAGAGATCTAATCTATGACGGGTCTTTTATGTGTTTGGGGGAGACCTTGCTGGGAAGTACATACTGAATCCCAGGTTCGGGAGCCACCTCTTCCTGGAGAGAACCTTGAGTTGATGGACATTCAAATATTCCATTTGGATTAGAAGAGACATTGTATTAATTACTTTTCTCTTTGCCATCACCAAATCTCTGACACAAAGCAACTCAGGGGGTGTGGAGAGGATTTATTATGACTCATGGTTTGAGGTACAGTTCATCATAGAGCAGAAATCCTGGCAGTGGGTGTGGCTCCAGATGTGACGGCAGGAGTGAGAGGTTGCTGCTTGTTCACATCTTAGTAGACCAGAAGCTGGGATAGAGACTGAGGTGACTGTTGAGGCCTGCTCTCCAGGAAGCCACATCCTTCATCTAGGTCTCATCCCCTAAAGGTTCCGTGGCTTCCAGAACAGCACTAGTTGACACAGAAGCTTATGTGTGTGCATTTGTGTGTGTGTGTATGGGGGGGGTTCATGTTCAAACCATAACAGTTTTTATATGTTTGGACCATAAAGTATATAGAAATAGAAAATACAGTCCCTGGGCTTGAAGAACTAATCATTGAGCTGGTCTGAACCAGAAGGCCCAGTTGGGCCAACTGCAAAGATGAATGATGGATTATGCAGGTGGGTGAGAGTATAAGAGTGCAGAGAAGGGGAAAGTGGATGGAGGCAGGGAAGGCTTCCTGGAGGAGGCAGAAGTTGAAGAGAGCACTGCAGAATAGCTCATGTTTGCACAGGTACACAGGAGATACAGGGTTTTCTTGTGGAAAGTAGCTAATGAATCTGGAGCAGTTGTCTGACTGATGCATTAGTTACTTTCCTGTGGCAATGATAAAACACTATCACCAACTTTGGTGCATGGAGGAGGAGTTTATTTGGGTTTATGGTTCTAGAGGGCTAAGTATCCATCACGATAGGAAGCTGAGAGCTCAACACGAGGCAGAGCGTCTAGAAGTAGGGCCAGACTATGACCTCTCAAAGCCCAGTGACACACTTCCTCCAGCGAGGCTGCCCCTCCCAACGACTCCATGAGCTTTCCCGAACAGCACCAACTGGGTGTTCAAATATCTGAGCCTATGGGGATCATTCCTCACCCAGATCAGCATAGCTACCAAGCACTGTGCAGGGCCAGGGCTTATAGGCATGGTCCCATTTATCTGAACAACACCCTAGGCAAGTAGATCATCTACCCTCAGTTTCCAAAGGAGGAACAAGAGACTGCAAGAAGTTAAGAAGTTTACTCGTGTTCACATTGCTAATAAGTACAAGTACTGTTATTACACCACCTCTTATTATTGGAGTTGTCAGCGTGTGCAAAGGTATGGGGCAGGCTCTGTAAAGCAGGTTAGGGAGGACCTAGAGAGGCTCAGCCAGCTAGCGTGACATCTTGAATTGGGGCATACTGAGAGATTAGGTTGGAGCATATGCGCTGGCTCTGAGTCACAGAGACCCTCCAATCCTGAGTGAAGAAAGACCTCAGATGCCATGTCGAGTGGAATAGGGAGGAAATGAAGAGCCATTGTCTGAAATTTGGGGCCCAGGACCTAGACACTTTAGTTTGTCAGGGGGACATAGAAGAAATTAAGAAAGGCTGAAAAAGCTTATGGAGGGGACACTGACAGAAGCTTAGGGCAACTTTATTTAATGACCTACAATAGAACGTTTGCATGAGTCTGTTTGCACCCAGTACACCCATCAGACTGCGACCTTCTTAGGGACAGGTCTCAGAGTCTCCTTCCTGCTGACCTCCCGGGTGTGACGGTGACAGAAGTCAGATAGAGACACACAACTCTCACATCCATGCTACTCAGGGGGCCAGTGGGAAGCACAACAGGAACCCAGAGCTTCCTCGAGGCCTTGCTTCAGCAGGACTTGTGACCTGTCTTCCTAATCACAGGCTGATCTGAACCATCAGGCTTGGTCTCTCACATCCCAGCAGGGCAGAGCCCTCCAGTGACCCTTGAGGGGAGGAAGGACAGTACAGTTCAACAAGGGAACCAGAGGCTGCAGGAAACTGGCTACTGCGGTTCCTTTGGCCACTCCCAGGCCATGAAGGCAGGGGCCAGGTGATCCCTTCCTCCTAGTCGCACAAGGGGTGTGAGATTGGGACAATGCCCTGGGCCTGGAAGGTGAGCATGCTTTGGGTGAGTGGTCAGTTACTCTGTTAAACCTTATCATCCAGAAATGACACTTGAAGCGGCCTGTTAAGTTAGTGAAGAGAGTGATGGACCTGAAGTGGGAGATGGTCTTCAAACCTCTGCTCCTCCTTGAGTTGGTCTGTGACCAGGCTGGCCATAGCACCTCTGTGGGTCTCAGTTTCAGATTTGTACTAATCTCATAGATTCTCATGACAAACAAAAATCTACTCTGGATGGCTCAGCTAGTACAGAACGGGGAGGACACCTATCATTTAGCGACTCTGCCCCCACCTCACACCACCTGAGCAAGTGTTCCCGTCTGCACCCCGGGTGGTCCTCAGCTTCTCACTGTGGGACCTCCCCACGCTGTGCTGTGCTGGTTCCTACTGGTCTGCCATTTTCATACAAGCTCCTTGAGGGCAAGATGCTATTTTTTCTCTCTATTTATAGTTAGCATCCTCCCAGTCCCTAACTTTTGGCAGGTGTGCACAGTTTTACCGAATGACACAAAAATAATGCATTGCCTCCTAGTCCTGTAAGAATGATAAGTGAAGGATGGAGACATGGCTCAGTGGTTAAGAGCACTGTCTGTTCTTGGAAAAGACTAGGGTTCAAATCCCAGCACCCACATGGCAGCTAACAATCATCTATAACCCCGTTCCAGGGGAATTGGATGCCCTCTTCTGCCCTCCCTGGGCATTGGTACACTTCCACACATGCAGGCAGGATATACATACACATAAAGTAAAAAAATAAAAAATGAATAAAAATGGTAAGTGAACTTTGCCACACAAGCGTGAGGAACTGGGTTTGGATCCGTAGAATCCATGAAAGCGGCATGTCTTTAATCCCAGTGATTCTCCAGCGGGATGGGGGCAGAAGCAGGAGAATCCCTGACGTCCACTGCTCAGCTAGCTCGGTGTACACAGTAGCAAACAAGAGACCCTGACTCAAACAAGGTAGAAAGTGAGACCTGACACTGGGGCTCTCTACTGACCTCCACATGCACAGTGCAGCCTTCATACACTCTCACACATGAACACACACATGTGTGTGTGTGTTCACACACAGATTAAAAAGAAAAAAGTAAAGTTTAATACAATCTGAAGAAAAATAGTTGACCTAGTTGTCCAAATTTTCACAAGTGTTTATTAACTCACTTCAGACTTTTTCTGAGTCCACATGAAGGTTGCTAACCTCCTCTGTGAGGATCCCTGTCTCCCTGTTTTGGGGAAATGCAGGAAGCACTGACTCCCAACATTTTCATCGATTCTTTGGGTAAATGTCACTTTGCAAAAGTTCCGAGTATCTCTCAGAAACCCATGCTCACTCGGGAGCTGAGTTTCAAGTGGAGCAGACCTCCATTCCGTCAGAGCCTCATTATAGCTCTGAGTTCCCACATCTTACAGTGACTCCTCCCTCCCATTTATCCACACACAGAGAGAAAACTTCATACCGTTCTGTTGGAAAAGTTACTGAAGTTCTCAACCAACACCTGCTTGATCATGTCTGGTTCAGAAACGACTATGTGCATCCGACGACCAAGATAGTACCTGGGAGGGAAAAGCAAAGTATTTAAAAATATTTTGCTTTTACTCATTTCGTTTCCCCTTGAAAGAACTCGCACTGGCTTAGAATGAAGGATGATAAGTGGAAAGTTAACACATGGAGATGAGGAAGTAGTCACTCCAGTTGTGAGCAATGGCAGAGCCGTGATAATATGTCATCCAATTTCTTTGCATCAGCACCAAGGACTGCCACCTGGTACCAGTCCTGGACATTCAGGTCCCTGTCTCGAGTTGCTTATGGCCTAATATAATAGAAAAGACAGATCTATAAATGTCAGTGCACTAACAAGACCTTATGAGATCTAATAGAAAAACAAAGGGAAAATGGCTGAGGTCAATATCTGTGTTTTCCAAGTATAGACAGGCAGGTACTCTAGTAAGAAAACCTGTGTGTGTGTGTGTGTGTGTGTGTGTGTGTGTGTGTGTGTGCACCTAAGCACAGTGCCCTCAGTGGCCAGAGGTGTCATATTCCCTATTGACAAGGGTGCTGGGAACTAAACCCGGATCCTCTCAAGAGCAGTAGGTGCTCTTAACCACTGAGCCATCTCCTCATCCAGGCGCTGTAAGACAACCTTTATACTGATTCTTGAAAAAAAGTCTAAGGCAAGTGAATAAACAGATGCTTGTGAGAACGTAGGGATGATTAACCCTGTTGTAAAACGTCTCAGCATCTGGTTCCCACCTCTTTATATGGGAAGCTCAGAAGATGCTCATGGCATTAGGGAAGAAGTGGACCTCAGCTGGTCACCTACTGCTGGTGAACTCTGATCAGAGGAGGTGCTGACACACACGGCTCATCCTTAGGAAAGTACTGAGGACACAAACAACGAAGACACAGTCCCAGCCTCCAAGGGCCTCCTTGTCTGATAGGGTTGTTCACTCGCTGGTATAGGCTGCTCAGAGCAGCATGGATTAGATTTTTTAAAATTGTTTTGTTGTATTTATTTTTATTTTATGTTTATGAGTGTTTTGCCTGCATGTATATAAGTACACTCATGTGTACCAGAAGAGGGTGTCAGATTCTCTGGGACTAGAGCTATAGGTGGTTGTTAGCTGTTGTGTGGGTGCTGGGAACTGAACCCAGGTCCTCTGGAAGAACAGTCAGTGCTCTTAACTGCTGAGCCATCTCTTCAGTCCCTGTGGACCAGCTTTTAAAGGGGAGGACCATGTATCAAAGCAGCCAAGTTTGCTCTGGTGTTCTTACTCAGAGCTTTATTTTTAAAGTCTTTTCACTGATTAAAAGAAAAACTAAAAAGAAAGGAACTAGTGAGATGGCTTGCTCAGTAAAGTGCATGCCTTGCAAGCATGAGTTCACACCCCCAGGACCCATGTAAAAAAACTAGCTGTGGCAGTATGCCTCTATCACCCCAGGATGAGGAGAGGCATAGAGATACATGGATTCCCAGAGCCCCCTGACTGCCAGCTTATAAACCTCAGGTTCAGTGAGAGGTCCTGTCTCAAAAAATAAAGTGGAGAGCTGTTGAGGATAGCCAACGCTGGCCTCTGGCCTCCACATACAGATACATACATGTGTACCGAAATACACATATACACATGAAGATGTACACATACTCCCCACAATCATTTTTAAGAAAAAAGGTTTATCTGGCACATACTAGACACTCAGAAAATCTAAGTAATCAGTCTACTTTCCAAAACTGTTAAGGAAAATTTTGAACCACAGGAATTCAATAAATCTGGTACAAGGAAAGAAAGTTTCTTACTGGTTTTAACCAAGAACACCACACAAAATCCAATAAAGCTATAAGCCAATGCTTTGATAAAGCTGTGACAAGGTATCATGGAATTTTCTGAGAACCAGGGCAAGCTGTGGGCACCCTGCCAAGGAAAGTGAACACATATAAAATTCTGTACAATTTTGGGGAGATTTTAGACCCCTCAATGGTACTCCAGAGCAAGGCTTCTCAAACTTAAAATGTATCTTAAAAATGACCTAGAAGATACATTAACTGAAAATTTCCCCAGTCTGGAAAAAGACTAATTTCCAAACCCAGTAAGCCAAAGTGAACCTCAAATAAGATAAATACAAAGAAATCTATACCAAGACCTCACAGTTAAGCAGTTGAAGACCAAATAGTAAAAGAAAGAAGAAAAATCTTGAGAACAGTTCCTATGGGGATATCAGTATAAAAGATAACAGGTTGCTCACCAGAAAATAAAGAGGCTGCAGCTAGGGAGACGGCTCAGTGGACAAGAGTGCTTGCCATACCAGATGAGGACCTGAATTCAAATCCCTAGCTCCCACATAAAAAGCCAGGTGTGGCAGAGTGCACATATAACCGCAGTATGTGGGGCTGGAAACAGGAGGATCACGCTTGCAGGCTGCCAGTCTAGTTCCAGGTTCAGCGAGACCATCTTAAGAAATAAGACAGCTAGTGATCAAAACAGGACACCTTACATCCTCCTTTGGTCTCTCTACACCTGTGTGTACACTACACACATGTACAACACAAAGCAAGAAAGCAAAAAAGAGAGAAAGAAAGAAGGAAATAAAGAGGAAGAGAGAGAGGGAAGGGGGAGAGAAATCGTGGAGACTGGGGGGACGGGGAGATGCTCAGTCAATAAAGTACTGGTTTTACCAGCAGGAGGACTTGAGTTCAGATTCTCAGCACTCATAAATGAAACAAGCATGGTGGCCCACACCTGTAATCTCAACGCTGGGGAGGTGGAGACTGGAGGGTCTCTGGGGCCTGCTGGCCAGCCAGTCTAGTCAATCAATAAGTTCCAGGTTCAATGAGAAGTGGAGGACTGAGAGATGTCTTATCCATTAAGAGCACTGGCTGCTTTTGCAGAGGTCCCAGATTCGGGTCCCAGCACTCACATGGCAGCTCACAATCACCCTTAACTCCAGTTCCAGGGAATCTGATACCCTCTCTGGCCTTCCTGGGTGTGATATGATTATATGAGTAATAGAGGATACACCTAATGTCCACTCTGATCTCCACACCCACATGCACACATGTGTATCCACACATGTGCATACACATGTACATACACATGTATACACACACAGATCATGAAACCAGAAGGAACTGGCATGTTTTCCAAGATGTACAAGAAAGGAACTGTCTTGTAAGTTGTCTATCCAGTGAATATATTTTTCAAGAAATAAGACAGACATAATTGCATTAGCAGATGAAGAAAGACTAAGAGAGCTTATCGCTAGCAGATCTGCCCTCAAAGAAAGGCTAAAGGAAATTTTCCAGTCAGACTGATAGCAACTCTGCAAAAGAAAGACCATAGAAGGGATGACAATAACAGACTAATCCTTTCTCTCATGCGTTCCTTAAGTTATACTCAGTGGCTGAGTCAATTCTAAATCTCCATCTAATGAGATCAATGTACTGAGTGGAAAAGATGAAGACATTCAAAAGCAAGGCAGGAGAAGGGACCAAGATGGAAGGTTTGTGCATATCATTTGAAGTAGTGACTATACTCATACACTCAGATGTATTATATATGCATATATATATGAAAATAACACAAAATGATAGGTCCTTTAAGAAGTCAAAACTAGGATGCTGAATAATCAAGTAGTCTACAAGAAGGCAAGAGAAATGAAACAAACAATGAAAGAACATAAGAAAATAAATGTATAGCCGGTGAGGTGGCTCAGCAGACAAAGGTGCTTGCCACTAATCCCGACAATTGGAATTTGAAGCCCAGAGCCCATGTGGTGGAAAGAGAAATCCAGCTGGTGTCCTCTGACCTCCACATGCATCACATGACACTCACCAAAGAAAATAAATGTATTGCTATGGTTTTGGGTTTTCTTAAGTTTTAAAAAAATATTTATTATTTTTATGTCTGAGTGTATTTCTGGCATGTGTTTAAGTGTATCCGTGTCATGAAATGTCTGCAGAAGTCAGAAGAGTGTGTTGAATCCCCCTGGAACCAGAGTTAGGGATGGCTGTTAGCTGCCAAGTAGGTGCTGGGAAGTGAGCCTGGACCCTCTGCAAGAGTAGCCAGTGCTCTTAACTGCTGAGCCGTCTCTCCACTCCCGTATTGCTCTGGTTCTAAATGCAATGTAATAATTAAATAAGGACTTTCAAAATCTGGATTGCTCCTAAGGCAATGCCAAGAGAGAAAACACATAGCCTTAAAAGTTACCTTAGAAAAAAAGGAAGATCTTAAATGAATCACTTATGTCCCTATCCCAAGAAACTAGAAAAAGAAGTGCAAATCGTCCAAACCAGAAAGAAGAAATAATGGCAGAAGCAGAAAACAAAGGCACAGTAAACAAGAAACCAAGAAATCGATAAAGAAAACAGTAGTATCAGTCCACCACTGTGGCTGGAGAGATGGCACAGTACTTAGGAGCACTGACTACTCTTTCAGAAGACCCAGGTTCAGTTCCCAGCACCCACATGGCAGCTAACAACCGTCTGTAACTCTCAGTTCCAGAGAATTCTTCTTTTATCTTCCATGGGTGGACAACACTGGTGTACTTACACACATGCAGGAATAACGCTCATATACATAAAATTTAAAAACATTAAACTAAAAAAAACCCAATCCGCCTCTAGCAAGATTAACAAAGATGAAAAGAGGGTCAGCACAAATCACCAGCATCAGGAAAGAGAGAGACCATCATTATATGCTGCAGTCATTCAGTAGACAGAGGGCTGCTAGAGACTCCTTCACACAGATGCCTTTCAAAACCTGGGGAAAACGGACCAGCTTCTAAAACTCAGCCAAGATAAATGAAACAGCAAACCACAGATGCTGGGGACGGTGTCCCGAAAGAGGAACTCTCACTGCTGGTGGGGGTGTGAACTGGCAGAGCTACTACGGGAATCCGCATGGTGGGTCCTAAAAAAGCAATAGGACTGTGCTATGACCTACCTACACCACTTCTGACCATATCCGAAAAAACCTCTAGACATTGTCATGGAGATACTTGAAAACCAATCCTTAGTGCTATTCATGGCAGCGAAACAGCTAAGAGATGGATGAGCCTAGGTGTGCATCGATAGATGAATGGATAAAAGCAGATAAGACAATGGAGTTTTAGTCAATCCCGAAGACAAATGAGGTCAAAAACATTTATTTTGTGTTTGAGTGTATTGTTGCGTGTATGTAAGTACACTCTTGGTGCACAATGCTATGGCGGTCAGAAGAGGGCGTCAGATCCCCCTGGAACTGGGCTGTGGGCAGTTGTTAGTCTCCATGTGGATGCTGGCATTCAAACATGGGTCCTCTGTAAGAGCAGCCAGTGCTCTTAACCACTGAGCCATCTCTCCAGTCCCTAGATTTTAATTTTTTGAAGATTTGTTTTAATTTTTATTTATGTGTATGTCAGTGTTACTGTATCTATATGTATATGTCACATGTGTGCTGGTGCCCTCAAAGGCCAGAGGAGGGCATCAGATCCCATGGAGCTGGAGGTACAGGCAATTGTGAGGCACCCCATGTGAGTACCGGGAACCAAGCCCTGGTCTTCTGTAGGAGCAGCACGTGTTCTTAACTGCTGAGCCATTTTTCTAGCCCCTAGATTTTAAATTTTCATATACGTGTTTGGAGGGGGTAATAGGTCACAAAACCAGAAAGGGGACCACGAGGAGGCAAAAGAGGTCCTAAATGGGGGGGAGCTAGAATCCATGTGATCAGAAAGTGGAATGGAGACTCCTGGAGGGAGGAGGGGGATAGGAAGGAAACAGAGGGACAGGGAGGAAACAACAGAGAATCAACCAAAGTAAGCCATAACTTTATATGCTAAAAGACTAAAATAAAAAAGATAGGACAATCTGCACAGTCCTGTAACCACAAAAATTGAATTCATAATTTTAAATTTCCTGAATCTCCGGGCCCAGATGGTTCCAATGGTGAATTCTCCCAAACGTTTACAAGTTCACCAATAATAACTTTATACAATCCCTTACAGAATGTATAAGAAGAGATCACGCCCAAGCTTTGTTGCCGAGGACAGGTACCTTGATACCCAAACTTGGTGAAGACAGTACCAGAAAACTATAGACCAGCATCCCTCACATCTTAGACACAGACGTTTTCAACAAATCAAATCCAGCAATATGCAAAAATAATTATACACCACAGCCACACATATAAATAATTATCTTTATATACACACACAGTGACAGATATGTGTGCACTTATATACTAGTATATAAAGCTAGTTTCACATTTTAAAAATCATTCCATGGGCTCCACCATATTGACTGCCTTAAAAAGAAAACAAATTTTATTACATCGGTAGATACAGAGAAAACATGTGAGAAAATCCTACATTTGTTCATGATATTAACTCCCAGGCACAGCGGGGAGCTTCCTGGCTAGGTGAGTAACAAGTACAAGTACAATAGCCTTTAACTTAAGGGTATTGCTCTTAAGGGTGACATGCCGAATGCGTTCCTGAGACTGAACAAGGCACTGCCATCCCTTCTCACTATTCTACATGATACTAAGCAATCTCTCCAGCACAATAGGCAAGACGAGTAATGGGATTTGTACACATTAGATAGAAATAAAGAAAATGGCTCTAGTTTATGATGATTCATCTTAGAAAATATTAAGAAATAAAAATAGTTGTAAGATTCAAGATCAACATACCAAAGGAAAAATAAAACCTTTCCTATTAAGCATGTGGAAACGAACATTGAAAGATGTTCCAGCCTCTCTGGAGAAGCCCTAGCCCACCCTTCACCGTGGCTGTGTTCTTAAGCATCTCTCTCTCTCTCTCTCTCTCTCTCTCTCTCACTTGTGCTTAAATCTAAGCATATATTATCTTTTTCTCATCAACTTTCACTTTTCTTAACTGAACACAGCACTTCTTTACTTAATAAACCCCAACTTGCTTCATTAAAAAAACAACAACAACAACAAAAAGAAACTGGGCCAGTGAGATGGCTCAGCTGGTAAAGGGGCTTGCTGCCAAGCCTGACCACTTGGAACCCAAGTGGTGGAAGGAGAAAACTGACTCCTATAAGTTGTCCTATGACCTCCACAGGTATGCAGGCATGCTTGCACTAGTACACACCTGGATAGACTCTGAATAAGCTCTGTGCACGAACCAAGGTCCACCTACTCTTTCTAACAACATGACACAGTTCACAGGAAGAAGTCACCACAGGGGTGAAGGGCACACTGCACCTTGCACTTTTAGTTTTCAACTTCTTGTTACTCTATAATTATTTCAAACTAAAACAGTGTTTTACAAGCCAGCCAGGAGGCTAAAGGAGTTAAAAGTCACAGCCCTATTCCTCACCCAGCCTGATCTACCCAGCCCCAGAAACCTGCCCTGTAATGGCTCTCAAGCTGAAGATGGGGCCACACCTGCAGCTGGTCAAAGTCAAGAGTGGAACATTCAAGTGGCAACAATGTAGGGCCCCACCCAGACATAAGGGGCCCAAGTCTCAGGGGTGGGACCAGTTGCCTCTTATTTTAATAAGTCCCCAGGGGATCCCCATACAACTGACAGTAAACAGATTGGGCCCCATCTTGCAAATCTTGATCTGTGCTTGTCCAAAGGGCACACTCATCTTCACTCCCCCGAGTTTTTACATGTGAAAGAAAACTGCTGGGACAGCAGGAGGTGCACATATTTAACTCAGATATTTGTATTGAATTTGTTATCAAAATAATTTTGTACATTCTCTGGATTTTTTTTTTCAAGCAAAATAATTCTATATTTCAGTGAAAGTTGTCCTTCCAAGTAGCCACCTTGGGAGTCGTTCTGTATTTTTCTGGTAATATTACTAATGCTAAAACCAATTTTGCAACAATTCCTTTCGAATTGCTTCAGAGCTGTTTTATGAACCTCGTGAGAAAACTGGCCCCATTTTACATGTAAATTGTGTAATCTTGTGAATTTATGCTTATAAAAATGCTCATCTGTAGTTTGAGGAGCTCCTGGAAAGATCTTAAATAGAGAAAAGCATACGCAAAGCTTGTCTTAAGCAGGCACACCTTCCTTCTGGGAGCCCGGGATGGCTCTACCATGTTGGCCTGCCTGTGGCTCCCTGGGGAGCTCCATCCCTTCCATGTCCCTCTGAAGAAGCTGTTAACTGTGGAGCCCGGCCCCTCTGCTCACAGGGATGGATTCGTTCCACAGGACCCAGCATGGCTGGTCAGAACCCTTTGTTGGGGTTTCTATAGGAGGCTGGAGCAGAAAGCTCTGTCTCCTGGCATTACTAGGCTTCAGCTCCATATATGAGTCTAGGGCTGCTGCGAACCATTCTTCTACCACATGGAGAGAATCTGTCTATGGAAGGACCTGAGAGAGACCAGCAGAGATTTAAGTCACAGAGACTGTCAGGAAGTTCAGAGCTAAGTTCAAGGCTCTGCCCCATGCAGTTATTCTTGGATCCCACAAGCCCAAATCTATTAACTTGACTTGAGTTTCTAGCACGTATAATCACAAAATCCTAGCTATAGCGTCATCCTACCTCCAGAATACTTCCCTGAAATAGTCAACAGGAGGCTCTGATCAGATGCAGCCAATCAACTTTGGGCCTCCCAGCCTTCAGAATCATTAGCTGGAGAGACCTTTCTTCTTTATAAGTCACCCTGTCTGCAGTGTTTGATCACAGCAGAAGAAAATAGGTCAAAATGGTATGGATACATCACCACATCTTCCTGCTCCTTGAGATGATGAGAGTTATTGAAGAGAACAGGGCCTCAGAACTCAGCTGGTGGAATTCGCTCTAATCTAGCTCTGCCCTCCATTCGGGGGGATGTTAGACACACACACTCCTCAGACTGTCTGGGCCATAGCTGAAGCACTGGGGTGCAATCTAGGTAAATCTCTGTAATTTACGGTGGCTGTAAAATCTATCATACGTATGGATTCAGAAGGAAACTAAATTGTGGTTCTTGAATGTTAAGCCTTCTCTCTATAGGGTATGAACACCCTAAACTAGTGAAACAGGGTGGTGAGATATGTGGATGGATTGTTGATCCTTCTTGGAACCTTGGAGGTAACAGTTGTTAGCACTGATGCTCACTTCCTGCCAGACTAGGTAAACTACCTGGGTTATCTCATTCAATCCTCACAGGAAATGGAAGAATAGGAAACCAAGACTTGTCCGAGACGGGGACTTGACCCCAATCTCAGAGCTGTCTCTCCCCTCCGAGCCTGCCACCTCTCCTCTCCTTCCACACTGGTCTCCCCTGTGAACTTCAGAGCAAGCAGGTGTGTAGAAATCCCAGAAAGGCTCCAGTCACACTGGCCGTGTCTTTTAAAGGTGCAGATTAAGGGCAGAGTCTTGTTTAATGGACCAGAACCCACCCCTTCCAGCCTAATTAAGGAGGTGAGGTCTTGTTCCCCTCTAATCTAAGTTGCACGTTGTCTCCTTTAGGGGCAAGAAATTCGTAACTAGTTATTCATTTATATTTATGTATGCACATAGTAATTGGCTTATTCAACCTGAAAGCACCTGGTTGAAGAGAAAAATGTAGGCGAACCAGTGAAGTATTGTGCAGACAAAAATAACACTTGTTTGACTTGCTTAATTAGTGGTTTTCTTTCTTTCTTTTTTCTTTTTCATAAAACTGACCAGTCTAACCAAAATAGCACAGCTGCCTTCTGGGAACCAGAAGAGCAGAGATTGTTGGAATTAGCCTGGGGGCTGCCTGGCCCTGTTCCAGAAGGCCTGCCTGTCCCTGACAGGATGACCAAGCCTAGAAGACTGTTTATGGTGCAGGAATTCTGAGGGGAGAATGGTATCATTCACAGTCACCTACACAGAAAGGTATCCAAGCTTCTCAGCTTAGTAGAAATGCCCCTTATAAAATAAGCATATTAGTTCTGTTAATGAATAATAGCTGATTTTAGTTTTAATTAGCACATTCAAGAAGTGTTTATTGAGCACATACTCTGCCAGGCATCCCACTGACAAATTCCTAAGAATCTGGAAGAAGCAGCATCAGACATGTATCTGAGACAGGGAATTATGGGCATTTTCTCTTTTCGTGTTGTTTAATTCTTTAATGTTCCAGGATCTTGCAGTAAGTGTGTGCAGTAAGGGTTGTCATTGGGTTGGCCCACTGAGCCCATCAGGGGTCAGGGTAAGGTTAACAGTACAGTGTCTACTCCTGATGGATCTTGGGGACTCAGTTAAAGGCTTTATCTTGCAATTTAACAGCTGTGTCACCTTGAACAAATCACAACTGTCTTGAGCCTGTTTCTTTGATAAAAGAGGCCATCGTGAAGGTCAGATGAGAAGTTTGCTAGCAGTGAAGTTGTATGTCAATACAGATGGTGGGCAGTGACAGTCTCCCTATGAGAAATGAATCTATAGGTGCCCATAGGCAATTAGGGGGTCCCTGATGAGAGCCTGACACCCCACATCAGCAGAGAGAACACAAACCCATGCAGACATGATGGATGGGGCCTCAGCCTCACTGTGCCCTGCTGGGCATCAGGCATCTGAAAACTCTATGTCTCAGTGACAGGCTGACTTCCCAGCAGGTGGAAGATGTTAGCAGCGTAAATGCCAGTCCTGGCCTCACATCTCACCCTTGGCTGAATATGGAAGTGTCAGGAAGCTCTGTGGGAAAAGGTGGCCATGTGCTCTCGTGATAACAGTGAGAAATACTGAGACTCAGCTTCTAAGAACTCCAGAGAAAGTTAAGGAGAAGTTCAGAACAACACGTTTCTGGACATTTGGCCTAAGCAGCTCCTTCCAGACCAGTGGCTCCTCCTGGGCTAGTGGCTCCTGTGGGGCTGACAGCTCCTCCTGTGTTGGCAGCCCCACAATGCCCCAGAGAAGCCATGGTTTCTATAACCGTAACAGAGTATGCTGGATTCCCATTCCAACATGGCAGTTGTATTTGGGCCCTGTCTCTTTTACTTGGATGACTATAGTGGCTCTCAATGGGAATCTGGTCCAAAGCCACTCCCCTATTAAGGTCAATCCACTTCTTTAGGTAGAAGGTGACCATGTGACTCCACTCATTGTAAGTTCTAATGGATCTGCAGCATTTGAAGCAAGTCTAGTTTCTTGACCTTTATAATTTAGTCTTATAACCACTCTCCCTGCCTCATGCCTCTCAAATCAGTGTTTCTAAACTCTCTTAGTTCAAGGCTACTTTATTAGCTCAATAATTTTATAGCATCCCCTAGGCCAAAATAATTGCTTAACGTTCATGTGCTACATACAAAGACTGACATCACTGTTGAGTAGACTTTGTCTGAAGAGGGGTCAGTGAGAAATGCTTATAGACATGAGACAGCCATCTTTTCTGTCTTGTGCTATTAGAAGACCTGGACACAGACCCTGAAGACTGGGAAAGAGGACATAAAGATAGAGTCCTCTCCCAGAGGGGCCAAGAACTGGTGGCAGAAAGGGCTCTATTTGGAGTCTCAGTTTGGTGACACTGGGCTAATCCTTTGAGTATGTAGGCACAGCTAAAAAAGGAGGTTTTACCACCCTTCGTAGGGGCCTACCTGCTGACTGTTGGGAATATAAATGTTGGTCCCTAGGTAGGTTTCTAAGTGTTAGTAACAATAGGGTGTTAATGGGGATTGAGACCCCATATAAAACCAGCCTAGAAAGGACCAGAGAGTCATGGCTCCGCCAGGCGAGGCCCCACTATGGTTTATCTTGTGCTACCCCAATTCCTCTGGGAAGGAATGGGGCTCCTGCAATGGCTGAGTGTGTGGGAAGTAGCTAGGTTCCCCCAGGAGGCCTCCTGCATTCCACAAAGGCCCCAGGCCTTGCCTGCAGGAGTTGCAGGTCCAAACAGTGATTTACTTCCGAGTACATTCTTGAAGGTGGTGGTTGACCGTTCTTGCCCAATGTAGCAGGAAGATAGCCTCCCCCACCTCCAGCCCTCAGAGTCTTCATCTGAGAGACAAAGTGGTCCTTCCCATCCTGCTGAGTTATGACCACATTAAGCTACAGTAAAGCTTCCTCCAAAAGCAGAGCAATGGCTACAAGAGAGAATTGGGCAGCAAGGGGGGAAATATCTGAACAAAACCTATAACGGTAACCTCCTTCGCTATTGAGTACACCCGCCCACTTAATTTATTCAGTTAATAAAACGTACTCCCCAGAGGGGGCAGGCAGAGGCAAGCTGCAAGCCAATCTGCCTGTGTGAGCGGGTATGTATATATACCTCATAACAGTAAAAAAAGAGTAATTAAGAGATGAATTGAAGTGTGTAGAAATCCTGAAGGACACTGAAGATTCCAGTTCAAGTTACTGTCCTTGGCTCAAATTTAATTCAATCGGGAATAGATAAATAAAAATAAAGAAAAAAAAAACAAATTCAGAACAGATGTTAGGCAAGCAATTTTTTCACAGTAAGAATCATAAACATGAAAAACAGCCTATAAGGAAAGTTGTTGATGCCAACAGCATCAAGCTACTAAATAAATAGTTGGATGGTACCACAGGGACAAAGAAACATTAAAATAGTCATTTGGCTGTCCCTGAATATTTTTGCCCACACATTATGCCCAGGCATGTATTTATTCTAGGGCACTGGAGGAGGGATATGTGTGTGTGTGTGTATGTGTATGTGTGTGTGTGTGTGTGTGTGTGTGTGTATGTGTGTGTGTGTGTCCACCCATTCTATTACATAGAATGCATATAGGAGATACATTTGCTTAAGAGTATATTACAAAACCACCTCCCCACAATGATGCACAGACTCAGAACATGAATAGAGTCTTTAGTAAAGGCTAGTGTCACTTCTGCAAAGACAAGGAGGCTGGAGGGGGACCCCCAGTGCCAAGGGAAGTGCTGTCCTGAGCTAGGTGTTAGAGACCCCAGGTGTGTGACAGTGAGAAAAAGGAAATCTTAATGGGAAAAAAGTTTCAGGCACAACTGGGGAGAAATGAGGGCAGTGGGAGGAGATTCAAGCACACATGATAGTATTTTAGAGAGAAAAGGAAGTTTCAAGATGGTCATTCACATAACACACACATATACACATGCGTGCACACTTTATAGCTAGGAAAATGAATGCAAGAAGAGGAGACAACTAAATGGGAGGTGCCATCTCCCAAGAGCCACACCTCCCTCAGGAGAATCCACCGGGGCCAGGATTCTCTGGAGACACAGGTAAGAAAAGCCGCATGTAGGAACTCAGGGACCTCACCTTGCGCTGACTGGCAGGGGCTTGGGGCACTTCTGATATCAGAGATCTCCTCAAGGTGCCAGCTGACTGTAAGAAGGCCTTTGAAACCCAAGTCAGAGGAACACAGGAGTCACAGTTGAACTTCCAGCTCCTTGATGGTCTGCCCTCAGAGCTCTGAGCCATCTTTGAGTCCCACATCAGACCTGGGATATGGGCAGGGGCTCAATGGCCGAGAGACTCTTTGGACTTCCATGGCTAAGAATAGCTATGTTAGGACCAAATGGTGGCTTCTAATCCATTGTTCTGGTGCCTCAACTGACCTCAGAGAATCAGGCTACAGGCAATGGCAGCCCCTTGGAAGTGGGCCTTCAGGAATGAATGAATCCATTGATGGATCCAAAGTTTTAATAGGCTACTGAGAGGTGGTTGAAACTGGGGAAAGAGGGACCTGGTTGGAGCAGTAAAGATAGACCTTTGAAAGCCTATCTTGAACTGGCTCCTTTCTGTCTTCACTGTTTCTTGTCTACCATGAGGCAGTCTCTTCCTCCACAAGCTCCTGCCACCATAGTACACTGCCATAGCATGTGCCAGAAATTATTTAGCCAGCCACGGTGGGCTGAAACTTCTCAAACCATACGCTAAGTTAAATCTTTCTTCCTTTTGTTTCAACATGAATTCTGTTGCAGCAATAGGAAGCCAAACTAACACACTGTACATCCTGTGTACCCTTGTCATCTTACAGTCTGCTTCTGAATTAAGTGATCAGCTCAGCAAACTTAAGTGATGTTACTTGAGATACTATATTGGAAGGCTGGGTCCTACTTAAAGTGCTGGAAGAACTTATACATTACTAACATTTGATATGGGCCCCAGGAACAAAGATTATTTCTTACAGTCATAAGAGCAAAGGAGGTGGCCCATAGAGTTCCCTCACATGTCCATAAAGGGCCCATCATAAGATGTGTGTAGAAGGGTCTGCTGGAAGCCTTGGGGACAGCACACAGATAAGAGATGCGGATGTTAGGCATCAGGAAGAACCACAGATTATATGAGAACACAGCAACATGGTGGACCTTAAAAGCATAGATAAAAATTCCAAGGTCCAGCATGAGACCTACAACATTACAGTGGCTAAAAACACCATAGATGAAATGATGATACCATCTCCAAGGACATGCAAACATTCACACTAAGTACCATGGAAAGGTTGACTGCTGGGGCTTGGAAAGGGACTGAGAGAGATAGAAGAGTTGAAGGAAGCAAATAGGTAGAGCACATAGCAGAGTGTCCCCAGTCTCTCTACGGTACTACAAAGCAGAAACACCACTCCCCAGGTAGATCTGAAATGAAGGTAATTAGTAGTCACTGGTTGCAATAATAATTAACAATAGCGAGGGAACCTACTCTTTTTAAACAATTTATTTTTTTGCTTTATGTGTTTGAGTGTGTTGCCTGCATGTAAGTGCACCCATGTTGTACAATGCCCTCAGAGGTCAGAATTGGGCATCAGATCCCCTGGAACTGTAGTTACAACAGTTGTTAGCCACCATATGGGTGCTGGGAATCAAACCCCAGTCCTCTACAAGAGCAGCCAGTGCTCTTAACCGCTGACCCATCTCTCCATCCCCTGGAACCTATTCTTATCAATATTTTTCTGATGCTTGTTTGCTTGCTCTTGTTTGAGACAGCATCTTTTGTAACCCAGGCTGGTCTCCAACTCATTAAGCATCAGAGGATGACCTTGAACTCTTTATCCTCCTGCCTCCACATCCCAAGGCCTGGGATTGTAGTCACAAGCCACCAAACTTGGTGAGTGGTTATTTTCCTTTGTGGAATTCTGCTGTCTATTAGGTCTGTGTTTTCTCTCAAAGCCTGTTCTCCATAATTGACTCCCAAGAGATATTCTGGAAAACAAAGCAGTCATGTGTTCAAATAAACTCCAAGCCTTGAATTTCTCACTTGGAGATTTTCTGGGCATATTATTCTATGAAAAGTGTTGAAACATAGTTCAGTAACAAGACTTGTGTTCCTTGGACTAACTCTGTGTTTCTACCATTTGACTAAGGGGGTATGCTTTCCTTTTATTTTCCATTATTATTGATGGAAATGGTTCAAAGGATACACTTTGGGAAATAATCACATTTGATTGTCAAAGGGTAAGAGGCAGAAGATTCCAGATTCCAGGCACACCCTGGAACTCATATTCTTCCCCTCTCTTTTCTCTTGCATGTATGGGATCCTTAGTTTCATTCCTAAGTCACCTTGGACCCATGATCATTAGCAATTTTTATGCTGTCTGAATGTTTGAATCCCCTCAGATTCATATGTTGGCATCCTAATCCCCAAGGTGATGGTATTCAGAGGTGGGGCTTTGGGAGGTGATTATGTTATAAGGGCAGAGCACCTTTAAATGTATTAGTGCCTTTATAAAAGGGTCCCAAAGGTGTTCCTTAACCTCTTCTACCATGTGAGGACCACCCATGAACCAGAAAACCATCTCAACCACACATCCGATCTCGCAGTGCCTTGATCTCGGGCTTCCCAGACTCCAGAACTGTGAGATGTAACTTTCTGTTGTGTATAAGTTATCTAGCATATGTTACTTTATGATAGTAGCTGAGTTGGATTAGGATGCTCCAACTGATTATGGCACACACGAATTTCCTTCCCCCTGCTTATGTAGCCTCTTCAGTACGATGACATCATGTTTTTCTCTGAAACCTGTGTTCATTAATTCCCTCAGTGCTGTGACAAAAATTCCTGACAAATGCAACTTAAGAAAGGGTTTAATCTGTTTCAGAGTTCAAGGGTCCAGTCCGTCATGACAGGGAAGTCATGGCAGAGGAGCGTGATGCAGCTGGTCACGGGTCACCCAGTCAGGAAGCAGAGGTGCCCAGTTTGTTTTCTTTCCTTTATTCAGCCAGGACTCTAGACTACGGAATGGTGCTGCCCGCGTTTGGGGTGGGTTAGGTCTTCACACTTAAACCAACTAACTCCAGAAACCCTCTGATAGCTATGCCCAGAGGTGTGTCTCCTAGATGATTCCAGATCTCGCCAAGCTGATAATCAATATTAACCATCACAGAACTCAAAGCCAGCCAGCATCAGTGACTCAAGTTGTTTCCTCTTTATTTTTATAACTGATATCTTGCTCAATTCTGCTGTATTTTTCCTACTGGACATTTCCTATGGAAATTTCCCATCTTTTTTCCCATTTCTGATGATTCAAATCACTGTTTTCTCACCAGGGCTAATAGAATGTTCTTTGTTTATTTTTAAATCAATCCACCCTCCCCTGCACCCTCCACTACCCCTTCTCTACCACATTTCCCTATGTGTCCACAGCTCCTACTCTCCTCCTTTCTCTCTTAAGCCAAACTGCTACACTTGGGTACCCAGGCACACCGTTCTCCATGGGCCCCATCACCTCACCTTGATTTGAATGGTATGAAGTAGTCAACTTTCCCTCAGCGAGAATATTTGTGGAGAAACTGTGGGATTCAAAAGGGGAATCTAGCGTGCTTCATGCAACAGTCACGGAGCTGGGACTGGTGCCCATGAAACTGCATTCGTAAGCTTCCAGATGTAATCCTGACAAATCACTTGAAGTCAGAAGCCTTGGTAATGAAGGCTGGTTCTGTGAAGAGACGATGAAGAGAGCACACGAACAGGAGACCAGAAGTCAGAACAGCGCCAGACAGAGGGGAGGGATTTATGGAAGACCCAAAGGCCGTGGTGAGATGGTGGGAAGGAGGGAGAGAAGCGTGGGGTGAGAGCAGGGAGCTCTGCGAGGCGCTGCTGGGCATTTATTAAAACGAACTGAATTTACGGCACAGTGCAAGCATTTGTCGATGATGGTTTTAGTTTTGTTGAAAAAAAAAAAAGCTAGCTGATTTGCAGTCAGCAGGACGGTGGAGAGATCACTGGGGTCCTACATTCCAGGCAGAAATGCCGGGTTTCCCGTTGACCAGGTGGTCACCGTGCACAAGGATGAGTGTAAATTTCATCCAGAGTTCATTCTCAAGGTTTGAAAACAAGATTAATGACCACCTAATCCTGCTGGAAAGGGAATAATAAGGCATTGTTATAAAATACCCTCCAAATGTAAAACGATGGGGTCACAATGGATAAACAGCATGGAGTATCCTCAAGAAGTAAAACCGTAATTGCTATGTGATGTCGCAACCCCACTTTGAGGGTGTATGCCTGTGCTAGACAGCCTCAGGTGTCAACTTAACACACCTGGGCAGAGGGGGCCTCAACTGGGGAACTGCCGCCATTGGACTGACATGTGACTGTATCTGTGGGGCATTTTCTTGACTGTTGAGGGATGTGGGAGCTCCCAGCACACTGTGGGCTGTGCCACCCCAGGGCAGCTTCTTCTGTGTTGTGTAAGAAAGCAGGCTGAGCACGGGCCAGGGGAGCAAGCCAGTGAGCAGCGTTCCTCCATGGCCTGTGCTTCAGCTCCTGCCTCCAGGTTCCTGCCATGAGCTTCTACCTTGGGCTCCCTCTGTGATGAACTGTGACCTGGGAGATGTCACAGCGATTCAAGGGAAACCAGAACAATGCCCAAAGAACTGAAAGCAGGAACCACAGGACACATCTGCACACTGTGATCATGGCTGTGTTACTGAACCGAAAGCAGTGTCTTGAAGCTAGACCTGCATACAGCGATCATGTCTGTGTTATTCATCATAGACAAAAGATAGAAGCAACCCAGTATCCATCAACAGATGAACATATGAGCAGAACATGGAACATGCATGTGGGTGTACTTTTTTCTCCTTAAAAAGGAAGGAAATTCTGACACATGCCACAAGGTAGATGAACCTCAAGGATCTGTCCCTAAGTGAAAGAAGAAAAATACTGTGTGCCCCCTGGCCCTGCGCCCTGACATGAAGTCTCTAGAATAGTCAAGGAGACAGAAAGAGGAATGGTAGTTCCAGGGGCAGGAGAGGGGAATAGAGAGTGTTGTGTTTAATGGGGACAAAGTCTCAGTTTCACAGGATGAAAAAACTCCTGCAAATAAACAGTAGAGGCCTCACAGTGGTGCAAATGTGTTTAATGGCACTGGCCTGCAAAAAAGAAATGGCTGAGATGGTAGATTTTACATTACGTACATTATGCTACAATAAGAAAATGTTCTGCTAACTATCCTTTGTGTTAGCTTCAATATCAGGCTCTGACTAGGAAGCAAGGGTCATCAATCCCACAGCCGTAATTTAAAACATTCCCCCTCCAGATAGATTGTGGGAGCATGAAAATCTATACCCCACTCAGATGAAACCATATAGTGAGTGACCCTATGGTGTCTGGAGCACCAAAGCCCTGGTAGTCATTGGCAGGTGTGGATTTGCAGAAGGGCAGGATTCTGGCAGGATGCTGAGGTTGAAGATAAAGCATCCTATTGGGTTCTAAGTCTGAGCAGGACAAGGACCAGCAACCGCTTGGTCCATGGGTTGTCCGGGGAACCCAAATGCTAGCAGAGAAGTCTAAGACTTAAGGGAAGCATCTGAAAATATTTTGCCTGGTGGTCATGTAGATCACTGGACACACATTGTGGGCTGGCAGTGGACCAGAGATGAGACCTTGAAAAAGTTATGGGTAATCTTTGAAAGAAAATAGGAGGTCCACTCACAGCTTTTTGGTGGCTATTAGGCACTAGACACAGAACTGACAGTGGAGAAGCTAGAGGGGATGCCGAGGGAAGACTCGAATTCCTCCACATAATGATCCTGTTGGGAAAGGAAGTTTCCAGATGCTTGCTTCCCCTGCATCAGCACTTAGAGGTGCTGATGGCTCGAAAGGCCATAGTCATCACATCCGCCTAACACAATGACAGGCCATCTACCAGCCACAGGTTCAAGACAAAGGTTAGCTGCTTCTTCTTTAGAGGAAGTAAAAACAGGATCACAAACTAACAGTTCCTCCTTAGTGGTTAACATGGGGTCTGGAGAATATGTGAGAAAGCCTAACCTTCATAGATAGAACCATCACCTGAGAGCCATACCCAGGGAGGAACGGGCTTATATTGAGGGTTGCAAAATTCTTGCAGTTGGAGGCCAAGATAGAGGAGATGTTGTTAAGAACATGGCCTTGAGATGAAAGGATAATCAAGGAACTTATTTTAGTAGTTAAGTTTCTATTATCTGCCCCAGGCATGTAAGCATCATAAAACTTGGTGGTGCCTAACTAGGGAATTGCTTTGTGTGCATAGCTGTGGAAATGTTACACATAAGACTGATCAGGAATAATTGGAATGCTTGGTAAACAACTCAAACTCTCAAAGATTTAAGGGTCTTGAAGAGGAGAAGAGAGCTTGTTCCATTTTAACAAAGAACTCTAAATAGCATTTCGTGTGTGTGTGTGTGTGTGCGCATGTGTGTGTGTGTGTGTGTGTGTGTGTGTGTGCGTGCGTAGTGGTATATGATCTTGTGTGTTTGAATGTTTACACCAATATTTGGAGTCAGTTTGGTTTGAGATATGTAGATGCGGTCGTTCACTCTCTGCCTGGTTGAATAGCAAGGATTAAAACTATTATTGTTTGCTTTTCTAATCATTCAAAGGTTCCCTTCCTCCCTCCCTTTGTCCCCTCCGCCTCCTCTTCCTGTCTCTGTCTCTGTCTTTCTCTCTGATTTGCCATTGACGGTTTTGCTTCACTTTGTTGTTTTTATGTTCTGACATGACTTGGAGGCATAAGAAGGACTCCAGGGTCCAGGGACGAATCAGATATGAAGACTCAGTTCTAGGACTCAAAACTGAGTCCATGTATCTGTAGCTCAGGTTGGCCTCAAACTCACATGATCTCTCAATGCCTCTACCTCTGAGGGCTAAGACTACAGTTAGAAGCCACCACACCTGAATCATTTAACAGTTTCTGAGAACTGAAAAAAAATCTCTGTGATCAGAAAATAACTTTAAATTCAAAGTAATTAGGGTTTTTTTCTTTAAATTTACTATTTTTTTTAAAGAAACTATGAAAGCAGAGATGGCATGTCAGTCTTTCTGGATAGATTAGGAGTGCTATTTACTTTTCTTGATTAATTAGAGCTAAGAGCTACGAGAATTGGGTAAATACATGCCATTTTTGAGACGATGAAAAGGAGTTCTTGACAGATCTTTGCATAAAGCTCTGTGTTATCAGGACTTACTTCCAGAAAGTAGAATGCCTTGACAAGTGTCACAGTGATTCGTGACAATGTTACATAATTCCATTATGCATTTTGGGTTGAACAACTTGGATTTGTTGCAGGTACATTTCAATTAAGTGTGGAATTTTTTTATTTGAACTTATTAACTAGAGACAGAGCTTTTATGCAACTCTACCGTGTGACACTCTATTGTTTGGGAACACATCTGTGCAGGCTGTCATGTGGGGATAAAGAAGTTATTGATGCTGCATTTGATTGTCACCATTGGAGGAGCTCGCTCCCTCCCACCTGGAGCCTGCTACACTCTTCTCGGCTGTAGATTTTGGGTGCTGACATCAAGGCACACAGTACTGAAAACGCACGGCTGACTCCCCAGCCTCTGTGGTGCTCTGCTCCTCCCTTCCAGGTGCTCCATTCCCATCTGCATTCCTGACGTTACAGGCTCCCAAGAGTGCATTAAGAGACCAGCTTCTCCTGTCCATATGTGTTGCATCAGGATGGACATGTTCTTTCCATGGTGGTGCTGGGGACTGGAGCTGGATTCTGAGTTCTGGGCTGATGCCTTGTTCTGCGTATCAGAACTGAGTCTACATATCTGATTCATGTTTGGCCCCTGAGCCCTCCTTATTTGTCTACCAGGCTTCCTTCTCAGGTCTTCGAGACTTCTCTCATTTGAGTCCTAATGTCCAAGACAGGCCTTCTTGGTAACCTTCTCCTCTAAGGACAGCCTTCTCCTGTCCACTCCACCGTGGCCAGTGCTTGCTGGAACACGGAGACTCCACTGCAGGCTGCATGCATCCCAAAATAGGTGTGAATGCAGCCCAACACATCTTTAAACCACAATGCCATGCTGTAATGTCAAAAGGTAGACACCCTGGACTCTGCCCATCACCCATCAGCTAGAACCAGCTCTGTCCAGAGCCTCGGCTGTTTTCCATTCCTAACTCACCCTAGTGAACTGGGCAATTTCTAGGTCATTCCTTCAACTACTCTATTTCCTTGGGAGTCAATATTCAGCTGGCTGCATGACTCTGAAGAAAGACAGTGACACAAATTCATTAGATATCATTACCCAGAGCAAAAAGTCATAGATGTTCTGAATTATCAATTAATTTTTTTTTTTTTTTTGCAAATGCCTTAACTTAAAAGATCCTAGGCTGCTGGAAAGTAGTTTCAATAATAGCTGAATTCATGCTTTTGAAGAATAAGAAGGATGATGCCATTGTGCAGGAGATGCTGGCCCTGTGAGCCTCGTTTCTGGAGAAAGAGTACCACTGCTCCATCCACTGCAGCTATCCACAGAGTGGGCGCTTGCTGAATTTGTCCGAGCTCTCTCGGGATCTTAAATCCTCAGGGGCCAACACATATAGGCTTAAACAATTTTTAAGCATGAATGGACAGAGGTTGAGTCATCAGCTGGGGGATCACACAGAATCTATCTGGAAAGGACTTCAGATATCTATCATTTCCGTCCTTGGCTTTTGAGTGGCTGGTTTAAACACATTGGTGGTTATGAGATTGATTTAGTGAGCTGTAAGTAGCTGGCCTTTGTCTTCTTTTACATGAAGAGATCCATGTAGTTCTTAATAGTTCTTATCTAAATAAGATATTATTTTAGAAAACTTTTGTTTCCTCTGTGTGTGAGTGTGCATGTGTTCATATACATGCACATGTATGCATCTGTGTGTGTGTGTGTCTGTGTGTGTGTGTGTGCGCGCGTGCTGCATCATGGTGCAGTCAATCTTCTGTTTACTGAGGTTCATAATTAAACAGATTGTCAAGGTCACTGATCTAGTTCAAATCTCTCATTTACCTCTAAGCAAACAGGCTTGAGCGGGAAAGTCAATGATTGGCCTAAATCCATTAAGCTAACAATTGCTGGCTAGAAAGAGTGGGAGCTGAGATTTTTCACCCAGTCTTCTATCATATTCTGCTGGGTGCTTCTACCTGAAGAGGGAATTAATATACCCTTGTTCCTTATTCATGTCAGTCACATAGACTGAGGCACTGAAGGCATTAGAATACGCAGCACCTGCCACAGCTATTGCTGCCTGGTAGCCAAGACATGGAACAGCCTAGATGCCCGTCAAGAGCTGAATTAATAAATATATACAATAGAGTTTTATTCAGCCACAAATAATGAAATTATGAAAATAGATGCAACTGGAGATCATCATGTTAAGCAAAATAAGGCAGACTCAGACAAGCATCACGTTTTCTCTTATTTATGGAATCTGGATTTAAATGGAAATATTAAGAGAACTGTGAGAGGAGAAGAGGTCAAAATAGAGGTGAGAAGGAGAGCGAGAGCGGGAGACTGGTGTTGCGGGGAGATAAAAGTACCACACATTCCTTCCTATGCAGGGTTTCCTCACGGGCAGAATCTAAGCTTAGGTGTATATTATAAAAGCAGAGGACAGAACTATTTGAGGAGAGGAGGGGCAGTGGAGCAGAGTGAGGGAAAATGTGTGCAAGGCACCATGACACACATGTAGTAAAATGTCATAATAGGGGCTGGAGAGATAGTTCAGCAGCTTAATAGCGGCGACTGCTCTTGGGTTCAGTTCCCAGCATCAACATGGCAGCTAATAACCATGCATAACTATAGTCCCAGGTGATCCAATGCCCTTTTCTGCCTTCTGGGGGCACTGCATGACATGGGTGCACTTACATACATGTAGGCAATATACTCATACACCTAATGTCATAATAAAATCCATTATTTTGTATGCTAACAAAATATTCATAATAAAAACATATGCAGTACGTATCACTTCAGTGTTGCTACAGGAAGAGTATGAGGAAGAAAAGAATGGTAGGAGATTAATGAGAGGAAGGGACCGTGAGGAGCCCTGGATTTAAGCAAACTTCAGAGACAGCTGTGGACGAAGACTAACAAACAAGATGGGGGCTGGAGAGATGGCTCAGTGGTTAGGAGCACTGACTGTTCTTACAGAGGACCTGGGTTCAGTTCCTGGCACCCACACGGCAACTAACAACCATTCCTAACTTTAGTTTCAGGTTACCTAAGGCCCTCTTCTGATCTCCACAGGCATTGCACAACATGAGTACACTTACATACATGCAGGGATAACAGTCAGACACATAAAATTTTAAAAAAATTTAATGTCTAAAGAAAATAAGATAGTCTAACCCATAAAGAAGACTGAGAACTCCGAAGCAATTCACTATCAAGAATAACAAGAGGCCACAACAGCGGCAGGTGAGGTGGAGAATCGATTGTAGTACATTCAAGGAGAGACTGACTCTAAACAAATCCCTCTGTTTTTTTGTTTTTTTTTTTTTTTGGTCCTTGAAGCACATTTATTTGAGGACAATTGTTCTTTTGGCAAGTCTACCTATTGGGCAATGGGCTTGACCTGGAGACAGTGGTCTTGCTGGCCACTCCTTCTGTTTTTAAAGGTCTCCTATATCAGCCTGTTATATTGGGGTAGCTGCTTTGATATATGTCTGCCTGACATGCAAGAGCAATTTAATAAATTCCATGCATTTAAAAATTATGTCCTTATAAGCTTAGAATTTATGATTCATCTATTTTGACACACAAGAACATTGATATTTAATTTAGAAAATGATTCCCAATGACTGTGGCCTCAAGGCTATGTGGTATCATGTTCACTTTGGTTCCAAATTCTCACAGCCTAAGGGCTAGTGAGTCTCAGCTTTCCACAATTTCATGAAAGACAGCTCAGATCAAACTAGAATGCTATCTAAGCAACTCCTACAGCCCCTGACCTCTTAGCCAGAATGCCTGAGCTAATTTAGGATTATCATGCCTAAATCCACACTTTGAATGATATGGTGTTCTCACAATGATCATATTTCCATTTCCAGCAATTTCTCCTAAAACAGAGCAATACTTTAGGTCACTTAATAAATGAGCCTCATTCTGAGGCTAGGAATCCACAGGAGCCCAAACTTAAGGAAGTTTCCTGAACACTGATACCTATAAAACTCTTCTGCAACTATGGTCTGATTTCTACCACTCTTCAGCCTCCAGGGCTTAGGCTAGTTTAAAAATGGGGACAGTCAGGGCTGGAGAGCTGGCTCAATGATTAAGAGCACTGGCTGTTCTTGCAGAAGACCCAGGTTCAAATCCCATGACAGCTAACAATCATCCATAATACTAGTCCCAGAGGATCTGATGCCCTCTTCTGACTTCTGCAGGCACTCTGCACAACATGGACACATTTACATACATGTAAGTAATATATGCATACACATAAATAATTTTTAAAAATGAGAACAGTCTCCAGGCATCGGGGACCCAGGCTTCAGTCTGAATATCTGTGTTTCTTTGAACAATGAAGTCATAGTTTCCATTCCACCCCACACTTAACTACATTTTAAAATATTTTAATTTTATGTGTATGAGTGTATTGCTTGCATGTATGTAAATGCACCATGTGATCTAATTCCCTCAGAGGTCAGAAGAAGGAGTTGTAAATGGTTGTTAGCTGCTGTTTGGGTGCTGGGAATAAAACCTGAGTCCTCTGTAAGAGCAGCCAGTACTCTTAATCACTGAGCCATCTCTCCAGCCCCTTAGCCATATTTTTAAATCCAACATATTCAGATGTTTCACTTCTTCTAAATCAGAAAATGACCATCTGCCATAGCAAGTCCAACAGGTCCTTGTAATCCCTTCAACTCTGAGAGTTCCTGTTTTATAGCAGTGAGCTGGGACTCTCCCACACGTTGGTGACGCCACCCTCTGCATAAAGTAAGCCATCTCTCTGTTGATCTTCAGCTTCATCTCAGCAGTAAATAAGCACAATGGCTAAGAGCATGGTCATCAGAAGCTCCCTCCCCTCAGTCACGTCCTGAGCACAGACCCTCCTAAAGAACAGTGCAGTGGAGTCAGAGCTTGAAGTGTCATTATGTTCTTCATTGTGGAAGCCACATTCTCTTCCCTATGTATTCCAAAGCTCTCCACTTTCTCCCTACCTGAGACAAGATGTCACAGCTCACTCATGCTAGCTAATTAAAGAAATCATAGTGCTAAACCCTCCAGGATGGAAGCATAGGAGCCATTTCCTCCTCTTGTGGCATGAACTTTGAAGCTCAGGTCAGGTCCTCTTTGTGGAAGGTTATTTGCTTGGGCCATTGATTTTTTTGTTTTCCAGCATGAGGACTCAAAATGCCTTGAGAGATCGATTGTTTCAGGTTCTCAGATAGCAGAGATGTTCTTGGAACATTCGACTGCTGCTACTTATAAGGAGTTACACAAACAGTATTCAAATCAGAGTGGTCCTTAGGGCATGTAATGTCAGGGATGGTAATGGAATAGAGAAGTCAGAAATACATAGAGGAATTCCTAAATAATGATGCATGATAAACATGCCATTTTAAATCAACCAGAAAAGGATGAATTTCCAAATAGAATCAATCCAGAAATAATAAAGATATAAATATATAGCTTTCTTTATTTTTTACTTTTAAAACATTTTTACTTATTATTTTTATTTTATGTATATATTTCCTGCACATATGTAAGTGCACTCATGTTGTACAATGTCTGTGGAGGTCAGAAAAGCACTCTGAATTCCCCTGGACCTGGAGTTAAGGACACTTATTAGCTGCCATATGGGTGCTGAGAATCAAACCCAGGTCCTCTTTAAGAACAGCCAGTGCTCTTAACCACTGAACCATCTTTTCAGACCCTTTATTTTTATTTTAAGTGTATAAGTGTTTGGCTTGCATATGTATAAGTACTCAACATACATGCAGTGCCTGCAGTGGTCAGAAGAAGACATCAGATCCTCTGGAACTGGAGTTTCAAATGGTTGTTAGCTACCATGTAGGTACTGGGAACTGAGCCAAAGTGCTTTGTAAGAGCAGCCAGTGCTTTTAACTCTGAGCCATCTCTTCAGTCCCATAAAGATGTATCTTATGAGTCAAAGTTCTAACCTGGCAACAAAATACCCAAGATAATTAAAGAGAAAAGGTTCCTTTTGTTCAGAGTTTTAGAATTCCAGTCCATGACAACATGACTCATTACTTTTAAGTCCGGTGGAGGTGCAGAATTGGTAATGGGGGAGAGCGCATGGCAAAGTGAACTGCTTATCTTAATGCCAGGATGACAGAGAAGAGGAAGGGGCTGGTGCCCACAATCCACGTTGAGGGCGTGTCTGCAGTGACTTAGGGCTTCCCACTGTGCCCCGCTTCCCAAAAGTTCAGTCACCTCCCTGCAGCATCCCCCTGGGAATCACACCTTGCACATATATTAAATATAAAGGGCTACTTCCTTTAATGTAAAGAACTTTTGCAAATAAATTGGGAAATGATTAATAAGCCAAAAGAAACCCAGAAAACAAAGTACAGTGGATTTTAAACATGAAAAAATGTTCAAAACTGCTGATTAAAGAAATGCTTTTTAGGTTCAGTTCCCAGCACCTATATGGAGGTAAACAACGGTTCATAACTCCAATTCCAGGGATCCAGTACCCTCTTCTGGCCTTCATGGGCATTGCATATATGTGGTACAATTACATAGGTGCAGGTAAAACACTCATGCACATAAAATAAACTAAATTTAAAGAAAACATTTTAAAATATTTTATTTACTATTTTTATTTCAAGTGTATGAGTGTACTGCCTGCATGTATGTAAGTGCACCCATGTTGTGCAATGCCCTCAGAGATCAAAAGAGGACATTGGATCCCCTGGAACTGGAATTATGGGTGGTTGTTAGCACCATGTGGGTGCTGGGCATTGAACCTGGGTCTTCTGCAAGAGCAGCAAGTGCTCTTAACCACTGAGCCAACTATCCAGCCTCAAGGGGAAAATTTTTTTAAAGAAATATTGATTAAAACTATAGAAATATATCATCATATGTTGATAAAATTGTTACCACTTATTTTAGTTGCAAAAATATGAAGGATCATGTTTTAGCATATTTTATTTGTGAGAACATAAATTGATACAAACCCTAGAGAGAGCAATTTAGTAATATCAAAATAAAAAACTATACAGAGTCTTTGAGTTAGTAATTCCATTTCTAGGGATTTATCCATCCAACATACTTAGGCAAGAGATTAATGATGCATGCATGAGAACATTCACTGCAGTATTATTTGTGAAAGTGAAAGGCGTTCATCAACTAAGAAGCTTTTCAAATTGGTATGTTTCTATACAACTAAATCCTTTAAAACAGAGCAATGGCTCAGAGGTTAAGAGCACTTGCAGAGGACCTGGGTTTGATTCCCAGCACATACATGGCAGCTAACAACCATCTGTAACTCCACTTCTAGGAAACTGACACCCTCTTCTGACCTCTGGGCATTGCACGACATGGGTGCACCTACCTACATGCAGGCATTACACTCATACACATACAGATAACATAAAAATAGTAAAATATTTTTAAAGAGTGGCATTCAATAAAAATAAATATACTGAAGGAGAAAAATTTCTCTCAAACCATTCATGAATACCACAGGATGAAGGGCAGTGTGGATCATGTGTCATCCACGGGGAAAGAAGGGAGCACACGGGCCTCTATGAAGAAGCAGCTCAGGGTTCGAGGCAGAAGCACGTAAGCTTTTATCTGGATGTTCCTTTGTGATTTATGAATTGTTCAAGGCGTTCCTGTTTACCTATTTACAACTTAATGTTTTTATGGGGAAACTGGAGGTTATGCAACAAAGCTGGCTCCATGGAGGAGCACAGGTGCATAGCCGCCAGGTGCCAGGGATGAGTATCACATTCCACCAACAGCCAGTGATGGCTAGAGACCAAAATTAAAGTGATATGGAGGCAAGAGGAAATGAGAATGAGGCTGAATAAAGGCTGAGCTACAGAGCGAGAGAGTGGCAGAAAGACAGCCCAGAGGGTAGGAGAGCTTCCCGCAGAGGCTTTCAGTTGCTATCGAGCTGAACTTAGGGCTCTGCATGTCTATAGGTAACAGGCACAGATTACTGAAGGGTAGTTACCTGCTGGATTACAAAGTCACTCAGATTCATGGAACATAACTTCTACTCTGTATTTAATCACCAATGATGATATAGATATCATCCTGGAAGAGTGTTGGGAAGGAACATAATACATACAACTTGGGGCTTATCGTCAGACCAAAAGGGTAATGGGTAATCACTGAGTGATGGCACTCTGCTTTCTTCATCATGGCCAATGGTATTGCAGTACAAGTCAGAAGTGACTGAGTATCAGGAACAGAAGTTAAATGGTGTGCACACCAGTCTACCCTGGTTACGTTCAAGTTCAAAGAAGGAATGCAGTTTTCTTTACACAGCCCTAACAAAGCAGTCTACCTAATTAGAGACACTTGGAGAACACACTCGTTCTCGATCGCGGCAGCAGTGATAACACACACTGAAGCCATCCATCTTTCTTGGCAGAATCCTTCACCACTGTTCATGTCTTCCCCATAGCACAAGTGGGAAAGGGATAATGAGCCTGCTCCAGTGCAGAGCCCCAAACGCTAGCCAAGCTGCTGTGACAACCAGGTAAAGCCTAACAGTCATCCTATGTATTTGACTTTGGGGTCCTGAGCAGTGGAGTCATCCTTGTTGCAGGCATTCCTACCCACAAGCAGGGCTGTGTTGTCACGGAAGGGCCCAGTACCTCGGTTGGGTATCTACAGTGTGTGGTTTCATTTGTCGAATAAGGAAGCAATTCTACCATTCCAAGTTTAAGAGAACCATGCTAGATTCCACTTCCTAATCATAAATGTATTCTGAAAATTAATGTAATTTAAACAAGATTGTTTCCTGAAAAAAAGGGATATTTGTTATTCATTGAACATAGCCCTCTTTGCTGTTCTGAACGGGTGAAACCATTCTACCAAAATTTAAGCAGCAAGAAATAGTATTTCCAGTTAGTCAAGAGCTTAGATAAAGACTGATTCAACTCTTTCATTTCTACCCCATCACACGCTAGTCGAGATCAGGAAAAGGACCCGTTGAAGAAGTCAGCATCTTATAGCTCATCTTTTTATTTTTTTTTTCTAAAGGGGAAAGATTGATAGCTTTGTGTGAAGAAATTATTCCATCATTTCCCCCTTTTTCACCAGAGGTGGAACAAAGGAGAGAGATGATATGGCAATTTTGATCTCTATAACCTCATTCGAAATCATTCTCTGCGATTTAAGTTTCCTGGAAATGAAAAAGAAAAATTGTATGAACTTAGTGAAAGTTGGGAAGAGAAGTTGATTGGACATCTTGTTGTCAAGGAAACCAATTCTCTCTCTGTCTCTCTCTCTTTGTGTGTGTGTGTATGTGTGTCTGTGTCTATGTGTCTGTGTCTGTGTATCTGTCTGTATATGTCTGGCTTAAAGCCAGAAGTGGCACACAGAAAAGAAAACTTAAAATGAAGGCTTCCATTCAAAGAGACCACAGAGAGCGAGGACGAGTTGCTAATCATTTAACAATAACCGCTATGCCCTCATCATCTCATGGTTGGGGTACACACCCCAGCCTCCACCTCCACTCTATCAGCATCAGACTTGGCCAAGGGATTACATTGCCTCATAGTGGCTGTAGCTTGCTCCCTGCTACAGTCCTGGGTTTGGCCATATAGCTCGATTTCACCAGCTGGGTGCCAGCAGACATGTTTCTTTCTGTCTTGAGTCTTGCTTTCCCACGAGAAGATTGACCCTGCCCTCAAGAGCCTGCTCTTCCACAGAGGATGCAAAACAGGAGGAGAAGCACTGCAGATCTCCAGCTAACATGGGAATCCTGGAGGAGCTTTCCAGCCAGGCGAAGCTTAGACCAGCCAACTCCAGTCAATCCCACACAATAAATAATTGATGTCACTGAGTTTGGCTGGGGGTGGGGCGGATTTGTTACACAGCAATAACAAACAAAGGTGAAGAAACTGGATAGAGCACTTGTTCTCCTGGATAGGGTCATGCCCACAAAAAGTCCAACCCTTTCCAAACCAAGCACCGAGAGAACACACATTCAGATCATTTGGGCAGAAAGACTTACAAACCACTGAACCTGTCAGAATGCGCCTAAGGAACACAGAAGAACTCTTAGTGCACCTAGAAAAAATGATTGCTGACCTGGAAGTCTAGAAAAAAAACGACTAAAATCACCCACTGAATGAGGAAGAACTACATGAAAACAGACTTTAGGATCAGGACTCCAGTACATGCAGACCTGGGCTGAAAAGCAAAATGATTCAAATTCTTCAGATCTTGACTAGAGAAAGTGATCTGAGCATGAACCCAGCATGCACACTCTGATTCATAGAAAGCATTAAAAAAAAGTTTCAGAGACAGAGGGATGGCTCAGTGCTTAAGAACTCTTGCTAATTCTGCAGAGGAGCTGGATTTGGTTCCCAGGACACACATGGTGGTTCTTTACCATCTATAACTCCAGTTCTGGGGGATCTGATACCGCTTTCTGGCCTCCCCAGGCTCCTGTATGCATGCGGTACACATAAACTCACACAGGCGCACACACATACACATAAATCAAAAATTAAAAATCATTTTTATAAAAAGCGTAAAAGACAAAATTCTTAAAAAAGAAAGAGGAAGGTCATATTATTTTCCATGGCCATGAACAAGGGTGACCATGTATCACAGCATATCTGAGACAGTTTTGGTCACAATGTTGTCCTGTGTAATTGTTTACAGACCTTCCACTCTCAAAAGTGAGCTGACTTAGATGATATATCATATCACCACCAGCAGCACACTTTACCCATAGGGTCAAGTGAGACTTAGACAAGTTCATAGGGTCAGACCTGATGTGGATTGTCAAGGCAAATTGGACACTGGGGCATGAAAGGCCACTGCATCCCACTGTAATTTGCCCATTGTCCTGGTGACAAATGATAAAGTCACCCTGACAAGTATCTTTCAGGCCAGCATGGTGCCCCTGGGGATAACCCTAAGGGTCTTGTCTGGGAACCTTACCTGCGCTGCAGGGAACCTGCTCTCTACATGAATACCGCAGGTACCTACGTCCTGTGCAGCCTCAAAAAGCATAAATGCGTGTGTTATTCCTGTTCCTATTATGACTTCAACATCCATTCAACATCAGAAATCACACTATATAGAAGAAAAATGAAGTTTCCTTCTTACCCACACAGAGGTCCGTATAGTTTCCGGAGTTCCAACTGGCTCTCCCAAAAACCCTGAAGAAAAAACAGCACCACAGTAAGAATACGACTGAGTAAAACTTCAGTGGTTCAAACTTATTCAGAGTGAAAAAAAAAAAAAAAAAGAGTCTGGAGTAACAAGAAAACAGTTACACAATAAAAGAACTGAAGTTATATTGCTTCGAAGTACTGTGGAATATTGGATAAAGAAATGGCTTTTTAAAAAATATTGCCAAGTAAAACTCTCGACAGCATTGTTTTAATGGACAGAAGAGGCCTTGAGTACTTAAGTTATCTGTGTGTAATTGCTGCCCACATATCTGAAAACTATTTGCTTTCTCATCTACAATATTCCCCTTGGATGTGGTCCGTATTACTTTGCTAAGACCCTTTTCGTAGCTGGTATACATGTGAACTTCTCATTTTATCCAAATTATAATGAATTCTGAATTCTCATGATCCAAGTTAAGCACCAATCCAAACCAACAGATGCAAAACACAAAACCCTCAGTGGTTTTTCCTAAGGCAAAACTCCAAGGGACCAGACGGTGTGCCTGGGGTGAAGCGGTGGAGGGTTAGGAAATGCGAGATCCCTCATGCTGGGTGGACGGAAACAGAGGGCATAAACGGGTGCACATGGAGACAATGAAAACGTAAGATGTGAGCCCCCTGTGGTAGAGCACATCTTTAATTTCAGGCAGAGGCAGGGGGATCTCTGTGAGGTTAAGGCCAGTTCTAGGCCACCAGCTGGGACTACTGGGAGACTCTGTCTCAAAGAGACCCAAACAAAGTAAGCTGTGAAAGTCTATGTGAAACATGCGTGTGCTGGGAAGGGGCAGGGTAGAAAATGCTAGACCTGGGTTTGGGGGTTTGAGTGTGAGCACAGAGTTGAGTCTCAGATGAAGCAGGTTCCCTGAATAGAAATACTCCCTAATCCCAGTAACTCTACTTTTGTTTCACGCTGAGAGCCTGGCCAATAGAGCAGAGAGCCTACAGGAATATAAAACTTTGTGTTCTAGAAAGAAAGTAGCAGAGTTTCTACATACAAGGAAGATGAGCTAATGTGGAAATTTTCCAGAGTGACCACCCTGGATTCTCCTTACATGACAGTTACTGTGTCCTAGTTTGTTCCTCCATTGCTGTGACAAAACACTTTGACCAATACCAACTTGGGGAGGAAAGGGTTTATTCAGCTGACATCTCCCAGGTCACACACAGTTTATCACTGATGGAACCCAAGGGCAGGAACCTGGAGGCAGGAGCTGGAGCACCGGCCATGGAGGAACCCGTGCTTAGCCTGCTTTCTTATACAATACAAAACAACTTGCCCAGGGGTGTGGCACCATCCACAGTGGGCTGGGCTCTCCCACGTCCCTCAGCAATCAAGAAAATACCCCACAGACATGGCCACAGGCCAGTCCAATGGAGGCCATCCCCCAGTTGAGGCCCTCTCAACCCAGGTGTGTCAAGTTGACATCCACAGCCATCCAGCACACTCTGTTTGCCTCAGAAGGGTAATACCTTATCAATTATTCAGCTGAATACAACTATCATTTCTCCCACCCCTGAAAAGTATGATCTTAAATGCATGCAGAGAATACACTTTATACACATTAAAAAAGTTGAGGGCTGGAGCTAGCTCAGTGGTTAACAGCACTGACTTTGCAGAAGACCCAGGTTCAAATCCCAGCACCCACATGGCAACTAACAACCATCCATAACTCCAGTTCCATAACTTCCATCCTCCTCGGGCACTGCACGACACGGGTGCACTCACATACATGCATGCAATATGCTCATACACTTAAAAAATTTTAAAGAATAAATAAAACATTAAAATACTAGAAAGAGAAAACCACCAACAAACAATGAAGAGAGACAGAAAGGAACAAAAAGAAACTGAGGCGGGAAAAGGATGGGTCACTTTCTGTCTAGAGCCTGGAGAAGAGACCTTGCCAGAGGAGGGTGGGGGAGTTCCAGCATCCTCAGGGTTATTATTAGGGTTGGCCTAAATTAGTCCTTCCTGCTCTTGTGTGGCAATCCACACACAAGATCTGGTGGCTCCTGATGTTGGTCTGGTGGCGGTGTTCCCACAAGCTAGGCTTCTGAGAAAAGGCAATGGGAGGAAAAAGTAACCTTCAAAGATAGATGCTTGGGTCCCTATCTACAAATGCCCTGGCCATTTCCACTGGCCTGTCATTCTGACAAATTGAAGGCAACAGGCTTAAAATAGAACGTCTTCTTGAGCCAATGTCCCTTCCTGACGACTTCCTTCTGTCCCCCATGGCTATTCTTGTTACGCTGGTTCACGCTGTTGACTAGTGCTTCGCTCTTCTTCCCCGAAAGCCCCGCACCTCGTGAGTTACCAGAGCTCTTATTTCTCATGACTATCATTGCCCCTTTGTGCCAACCCTAACCTGATCAGCCTGAATGCTGGCCACGGCTGGAGCCTACAGTCCTGATCTCAACTCTTGTCCCTTTCAGGGTATTCTTCCCTCCCTGACTCAAAAATGGGGGCCTAGAATGGTTCTTGACTTGCCCTTCCAGTCTGCGAGTCAGCTAGCCCATGTGCCGCACACAGCTGCAGCTTTCAGGGTCCCTGCCTCGCCAGCTCTGGTCGCTTCAGACTGTTGGCTGACCCCTGCCACCCTTCTCATGTGGCTGTACCACATGCCCAGTACTTGCTCCCTGGTGCATGTGACCTTGTCTGGGACTCCGGTAGACTTCTCCACCCCAGTGGCTCCTCCCAGGTGGCTCTCTTGAAACAGGACCACAGCTGCTATCTGTTCTTCCCAGTTCAGCACCAGACACATCCCACTGTGTGTGTGCCACTGCTGCTGCTTGAGGGCATGAGCAACTTCTGCAGTGCATTCCAGGGCCTGCTGTATTTTGATGCTTCATATGGGCGGGCGAGTGAATGACTGACTGACTACATACTGCTGAGTCTTGAGAGGTGAATTAGTATCATAAGAATCTATTCTGGGAATCCAGGGATGTAGCTGAGCTGGTACAGTGCTTGCCTAGCATGCACAAAGCCCTGAGTTCAATCTCCAGCACCTCATAAACTGGATATGGTGGTTCACACTTGTAATTTTAGCAGCATCAAAAGTTTGAGGTTATCACATAGCAAGTCTGAAACAGCCTTGGCTACTTAAGACCCTACCTCAAAAAAAAAAAAAAATCACTTCAGTAGAGGAGGAATCTAATCACACAACACCTTCACCCAGAGGTTACCCTGGAGCAAGCAGCCTAAACAGGAAACCCCATGGGGAAGCCTGCACTGGATCCAGTGAGTCCAGGCCTTACCTGGCGGAGAAACATCAAGTTTCCAATGAAGGGAGAAGGTTTGGGGTGCTTGATGCCCAATTTTTCCAGTCTTGAGAATGCCGATGTGGAGTACCTGGGTGGAGAAGCACACGCTTAGGTCATTGACTCCATTAAGAATCAGAACTATTGCGTTCTGTAGAAGTAAGGCTGAGTTTCACTTAACACGTCTAAGTGGGGAGAGCTGGGTGGGAACCTAGCAGGGAGAGAGGATAGGAACTCAGGAATGCCTCTTGATGGGGTGATGGGATCCCTCAGAATCCAGAGGTGCCCTAGAGAAAAGACAATCTAACACCTGTAATTTTACCAGAAAGCCATCAATCATCTGTCTCCACAAATGTACCTCATCCTGCCTCAGTTCCTTGAACTCTAAATCTAAATACAAGCTATTATTCAGAAGATAAGGCAAAAACTCACAGTGGTAGAAATGAGCTCTCTGGTACCTGTTTATTTCTGGATAAAGACTAAGTCTTTCTTCATACATAACTTGGCCTCATAGAGAAAAAATTAAAAAACGGGATGGAGACCTGTTACAGCAAAGAATCCCCATCACCAGCTGCTTACAACCTCTGTAAACCTTTGTCTTCTCCGCCTCTCCCCATATGGGAAGCAGATTCCCTTCACCTTGAACCAGAAAATGTGGCACAAAATCTGTGCCACTTTCCAGGAGAGAGCAGCAGTCAAAGCACAGCGTGGCTGTCCACACACAAGGATTACTAGGATATTTCAGCAGTGTATGGGAACAGAGGGATAACGCGGTTAAAGCAGAGCTGGCTTAGGCAAACCTGCCATATGGCCCTGATTCCTGCCCAGCCAGACAATTAGGTCAAAAGTTCAGTTGGTTCAGAAAAATTAATGAGTCAAACTGGGTGTTTAGCATCATGCAGAGATCAGCCAAATCCCAATTTAGGAACAAGGAAAAAATAACAGAATAGCACTGCAGTCTGGCTTTTTAGGCATACTGGAACTCAAAAACCCTCTGTGGCAAGAAGCACACATTTACTAGAAGGATGGGATGTTGGCTTTATTCTCTGACCCAACAATAAGTCCAGCAAACCCTCCAATATCTGGGAAAGGACAGCACAGTGTAAGTGCGATTTGCACAACTGAGCAATGGGTCTATGACTGAAGTGGCCACAGGAGAGAACCAAGCAGAGCAGAACAGAAAGAAGCTTGTCCTCCCACCATCTGGGGGTATTGCTGGTTTGAATGAATTCCCAGAATATCACAGTTAACACATTCCACATTTGAAGCACTCTCTAAAGATGCATGTGAATTATGTGGATTAGCCACCCCAACACTCCTCTTCATTACTCTGTGTGCCAAAGGCTGGCTGCACAGTTTGGAAAAGGTATCCTTTTAAGTAGGTGATGGTATTTTAAATGACTCCCCTTACACACAAGGGGAAGGATCAAAGGAGACTCGTAGCTACTGAACAACATTTCCGTTAGCATTCTCAAATCGGTGACTACGTTCATTTTTTCATCAGGTTTTGCAAATTATTTTCTAAATATAATCTCTGATGGGTAGAAAAAATATGAAGATCTTGGACCACGTAATTACATCTTAATTTTGTAATTAGATGTCTTGATTGTCTAATTAAAGGACAAGAAGTCTGTGCCTAATTACACATGCTAATCATTATGCAAGTCCATGCCCTAATTATGTAACTGCTCTTACGAGAACACTGCCCATGCGCCTCTGCACAAAATTCAGACATTTTCAAACATATGGTACCAGCAGAGAATGTCCTGGACACAATCACAAATTTGACTCACAGCCAGGACTCAGGTGTCAGACATAGAGGTTTTCAGCTGGGACATGACCAGGTATGACCATCAGCAGTCAGATCTTCTTGGGTGGGGGGTTGGATGACCACTACTATCATAGGAGACAAAATTTCAAAGGAGGTACTATTTGAGTACATCCCTCTTCCTTCTCAGTGTCCTATTTCATGGGCTCTGGTCCCAGGGTCCACAGGCTACTCTCCAAATGTCTCATCAAGCTCCTAAACCCAAATCCAGGGACTTCACCAGTGATGGGTTGATAAATTCCAAAAGATAAGTTCAAGTCCTAACCTCCAGGACCTCAGAACATGACCATATCTGGAAATGGGGTTACTGGGAACGAACGCCATTGGTTAGGATGAGGTCATATTGAAGTAGACTGGCACCCTCATCCAAAAGAACTGTGGTCCTTATAAGAAGATGGCTGTATTAGTTGCTTTTCTTGTGGTTGTGATGAAAAATTTGACAAGAGGCAACTTAAGGAAGGAAGGGCTTATTTTGGCTCATAGTTCGAAGGGATCCAATCTATAATGATGGGCAAAATATGGATTCAGAAACAGCACTCAGGAAACAGAGTGAACAGGAAGTGCAGTCAGCTATAAAACCTCAAGGCCTGCCTCCAGTGACCCACTTCCTCCAACAAGACTCTACCTCCTAAGGTTCTACAACCTTTCAAAACATTACCACCAACTGGGGACCAAGTATTCAAGCACTGGAGCCTATGGGAGACATTTCATGTTCAAAATACAGCAATGGCTGTGTGAAGACAGAGACCCTCAGGGAGGATGATGCTAAGTGACTGTGAGGGCAGAGACCAGTGTGATGTTGCTATCAGGGCAGGTCCAAAGGTTGCTACAGACCACCAGCAGAAGGAAAGACAAGGAAGGGTTATCCCTACAGCATTCAGAGGGAGCCTGACCCTACCTACAAGTTAACTTAAGACTTCTTGCTTCTGGAACTTCTTGATGTTGTAAGATGCCCAGTTCTGTCCTCTGGTAGGAAGCCAATAGAGCATGGGTACTCACAAATATTTCAGAGTCAATGAAACTATTTTTAAATATTTTATTAGTTCTTTGAGAATGTCATACAATGTACTTAGATCATATTCACCCTAACTCCTCCCAGATACCCCACCTCCTCACCCCATCCTAAATTCTGTTCTCTTTTTATTTTTTTTGACAGGGTCTCCCTGGCCTCAGTCTGCCTGGAACTCACTATGTAGAACAGGCTGGCCTTGATCTCACAGAGATCACCTGCTTCTGGAGTGCTGGGATTAAAGGCTTGCACCACCAGGCCCAGTATTTTTTGTTGTTGTTGCTGTTTATTTGTTTGGCTGATTTCTTTCTTTAAGACAGGGCCTCCCTGTAGTCATAACTGGCCTGGATCTGGATCTTAATTGCACAGAGATCTGCCTCTCAAGTGCTGGTATTGAAGGTGTGTGTCACCATCCCAGCTTGCTTTCTCTTCTTCTTTTTTTTTTTTTTTTTTTAGTAACCCATTGAGTCTGATTTGTGTTGCATTCATGAATATATGAATGTAGGGCCATCTTCTGGAGCTTGGTTGACCTATCAGGGGCCACATCCTTAAAGAAAACTGACTATCCCACTCCCAGAAGCTATCAGCTGTCCATAGCTCCTCAGTTAAGGGGTGGAGACTCATGAACCCTCTCCCTCCATGCTAGAAAGTCAGCCGGCTTGATCTTGGGCAGGTCTACTGCAGGCAACCGCAGCTGCTGTGAGTTCATACGTGCAGTGATTCTGTCATGTCTAGAAGATGAAGTTTCACTTCTGTCCTTCCTGACCTCCGGCTCCGATAATCTTTCTACCCCTTTTCTACTTTGGTCCCTGAGCCTGGCGCGGGGGGAGGGGATTGATAGAGATGCCCCATTTGTGGCTGAGCACTCCAGTGACACTTATTCTATCACTTTGACCAGTTCTGAGTTTCTGTATTAACTACCATCCACTGCACAAAGAAACCGATGAGGTTCGACAGCTGCACTAATCTGTAGTTCTAGAGATGTGAATTTACAGGGTAGTTTGATACTCTATTTATTTAGCAGAATAATAGTAGTAGGTTCTTTCCTGGGGCTTGTGATCTCCCCAACCATGGGTTCTTGACCAGGTTTATAGTGCCAGTCATGTGTTTCCTGGGGCCTTAAATCCAAGCAGAAAGTGGTTAGTGACCCCTTCACCTTTGTGCCAACATTGCACCCATGAGCTTATCTTCCCATACCAGCTACTATCATAGTTCACAGAGTCCACAGCAGGGTAAGACTGCTGAGTTCTCCCTGCCCCATGGCCCCCCACCAAGCAGCCTGCATAGCACCTTCTGGTACTATGAAAGTTAGCCAGCCAGGAAGAAGCTTCCTACTCAGTACCAATTTGATTTCTCCCTGTCCTGTGACCACGGTGTGTAGTTTCTTCAGCAATGGGGTCTTACCACCAAGTTTTGGTGGGCAACAAAGAACAATAGCGTTTGCATGTGTTGTTCCTGTCACTCCCCACATTGTCACTGTAAAAGCTATCTCTCTTTCATGTTAGATTGTGTCATTAAGTTCTGTGCCATCTGAAAAAGTACAGGTGGGCTGGTGATTTGTCCCATGAAAAGCAGGTACCATGCAGCCATTCTGCAATCACCATGCTGTGATATTTAGAATAGCTTTTCCTTTGGTAGGAATTAATGGAAATATGCCCCACCACTATAATTCTAGACATCTGTCATTGTTTACAGTAAGGATGCTTAAGTCAGAAAATGGCAGCAGATGTACATATAGCCCCAGACAGAATATCTTGGTTTTATTTTCACATTGAAGGCAATCATTAAAGGTTACAGGACACAAATCTTTCAGTGCCCCTAGTGAAACTTAGAGCATTCCTTCTCAAAATAAAGCTATCTACATGGTTTTCAAAGTAAGGTTCAAATTTTGAATGTTGGAAATGTCCCAGTCTTTCATTTTCCTCAAGACCAATGCCCTCTATCGGTGGATTTAGCGCAGGAGTATGGCCCACTGTTTGGGCAAAGAAGCCACTTGGGATAAACAAGGGGATTTTTGTTGTTTGAGACAAGATCTCATGTAGCCCAATCTGACCTCATATTTGCTATGTAGTTGAGAATGAGCTTGAACTCACATCCTCCTGTCTACACCTCCTGACTGCTGCGATTATAGGTGTGTGCCACCACATCTGGTTTATGGAGTGCCGGGGGTCCAACTCAGGACTTTGTGCATGCTGGGTAAGCACCCTACCAACGGAGCTATAGGTCCACAGCCCTTGGAGGGTATTTTGATGAGTCATATGCTAAGGTCAAATGGACTGAGGTTTGAAACACCAGAAGCCAGCTGGAGGCTAGCCTGGCCGGTAGGGTTTCCCTGGCTGCATGTCTTAAGCAGCCACGGGGTGCTGATTTCTTTCTCTGTTAGCATGTGTTCCGGGAGGTCACAACTTGGCTCATTCATTCCATTTGCTTAGAAAATAACTACCTGAAACCTTAGCTAACTTTCCACCCTTTTGCTTTATCTGTCTTTGCCTGGTTCCTCTCTACCCAAAATGAGAGAGCTGTAAAGACCGAAATAGCTCAAATCACATTTCAACACAGATGTTTCTTGGGAGAAAATTGTGAAATCTAGAGTTTATACGTGAGACTATCTCAGTTCTTTCAGCACCTCATGTCTGGTTTCTTGGTTTCATTCATTCATGCATGGATCCATTCATTCATTTTACAGTGCTGGAACAGAACCTAGGGTCCCATACATGCCACCCAAGTGCCCTAACCCGGAGCCACACCCCGGGCCTCCGTGTCTATTTTGGCATCCCCGGTGGTAGATCTGCTCCCCTCTGCATCCCCCAGGCGTCCTGGCTCTTAGCTGGCTTTCAGAGCCAGGGATCATCTGGTGGACACTCATTCCTGAGTTGTGGCAGCTTGGTGCCGCCCAAGACAAGAACGGTCACTGGCTGATTTATAATGGTGGGCAGATTATTCTCTAGGAATGAGTTTCATACCTCTCCCTCCTTGAATCTCCTTTCAGATAGTTATTGAAAGGTAGATCAATCATCAGAGGGAGGGCAGAGCTGATTCTATCAGTAGGACAGGTACCTTATATGGACAGGGAAGATTGTCAAAGAATCCTGCTCCCTACAGGGCTGGTAAAGAGACAGTGAGCTTGTGCTCCCCCGGCCCCCTGCTGGTTTAGGATGCCCCTCCCCCACAGGCATCGGGTTTCTTGTTTATGTCAGTGCCTTGCTGTTTTAATTACTGCTCTAAAATACTTTGTTAGATCTAACTTTCTCATATTAATTTTATAATTAATTAGCCTGATTTGATTCCTGATTGAATTTTTCCTAACATTATACTAAATTCATACATTTATTTAGAGAAGACTCGTCACTATCAAGACGGCGTCTTCTCTCATCACGTGGCGTATCTTTTCTCCGCTTCACTTCTGTCTGCCCTCCTCCAACATTTTATAACTTTATCATAAAAAGAGAATCCTTCTATGTGCATGTATTTGGTATCGGTATTGGCTATGTGTAGGGCCGGGTGGCATTTCCCAAAGCCAGTCTTGTAATTCGTGTGCCTTCTAAGTGTCTTTATTGGGTCTACTAGCTTACACGTGGAAGCTAGTGATTTCCTGTGTTTCTCCAGTTGTATTTTACTCAAGGAATATTAATTTCGCGTCTTTCTTTTTAAACTCTTTGTCTTCCTTTCCATTTTTCTTTTTTTTACAACCTGCAGGAACACTTCTAATGTTTCTAAGGTAAGTGTGAGGTTTCACTGTGTGCTTGCACACAAATCACAGAGACATGGATATTTTGGAGTTCTGTGTGTGTGCGAGTGTGTGTGTGTGTGTGTGTGTGTGTGTGTGTGTGTGTGTAATGTGGGCACAAATGTGTCACGGTGTGCATGTGGACGTCAGAAGACTAGGGTGCAGACCAGCCTCTAGTTGGCTTCTGAGGGTTGCGCTGTCTCCACTTTCCATGTTACTGCAGGAATGCTGGGATTACAGTCACTCGTGCTACCATGTCAGGCTTTACGTGGGTTCTGCTGATCTGAAACTGTGACGGTCAGTGTTGATTGTCAATCTGACAGATTTGGAATCACCTAGGAAACAAGCTTCCAGGCACATCTGTGAGGGATTTTTTAGATTAGGTCTGCCTCTGGGCAAACCTATAAGAGATTTTCTTAATTAGACTAACTGAGGGGGGAAGGCCCATGCTAAGGGAGGACAGCTCCATTCCTTGGGCTTGAGTCCTGGACTGAACAAAAAAGAGGAAGCTGACCGAGAACCAGCATTCATCTCTGCTTCCTGACTGCAGGTGCAACATGACCAGCTGCCGCATACTCCTGCAGCCAGGACTCCCCACTGTGATGGACTGTACCTTCAAACTGTGAGCCAAAGTAAACCCTTTCTCCCTTAAGTTGCTTTCATCAGGGTATTTTTATCATACAATGAGAAAAGTAGCTAAAACAGAAAACAGGTCCTCACACAAGTGTGGCAAGCGCTTTATTCCTGAGCCTCTCTCTAGCTCCTTCCTATTGATTTCCAATTTTGTCCAACACTACACATAAGATTTAGTAACAGCCATTATTACTTATCCCCACAGGGAAACTGCTTATGATCTTCACTATTCTGGAAAAAAAATAAAGAACTACTAAATAAATACTTAAGTATCTGGCTGATATGAATTCTTCCCTCCAATAATGTAAAAGCACCCCAAAACATGGCCATTGAAATTATCAGCCTGAAAACAACTGTATCACAACCCAATAAAACAATTACACATTTATACTGACATATATAGTTATTATAGGTCTTATTGTTTCCTATGTCCCAAGCACTGTGGTATTTACTTTTTTATTATTTATTTTTATTTGATGTGTATGAATGTTATGCCTACATGTATGCAAGTGTACCTATGTCATATACCCATGTCATGCAATGCCTTTGGAGGACAGAAGAGGGTGTTGAATACCCTAGAACTGGAGTTATGGATAGTTGCTAGCCACCATGTGGGTGATGGGATTTATAATCTGGGTTTTCTACAAGAGCAGCCAGTGCTCTTAACCACTGAGCCATCTCTCCAGCCCCAGTATTTACTTTTTATACATTATTTCCTATAAAACTTCCAACAACCATATGAAGGTAGATTTAAGTATTATTTTCACATTACTAATTAGGAACTTTAATCTTAGAGGGATTAAATAATACACCAGAGCTGCACAGTGATTGAGCCACAGTTGAAACCAGGTCAGGCACATTTCAAATGGATACTATTACCTACCTGTTCTGCTAACCTGTTCTTTCCTGTTCTGTCCTCCAGGCAGAGGCTTTGTGGGTAAACCATCACAGAAGAGAGCATTGGGAATACACTGAGAACAAGGCAGGCTGCTTAGAAACCACAGGTCTAATAGCAACAAGCACTCTCGGACACGATGTGAGAGTGAGGGGTTGCCTATCTGAAACCAGCCTTCAACTCTGCTCCTTATCTTCTTTACTTGGAATTCTCTTTTTTATTATTTATTTTCATTACATTTTTATTTACTCTGTGTGTGCAAGCATACACCTGGAGGTCAAAGAACAACTTGCAGGAGTCAGTTCTCTTCTTCCACCATGTGGGTTCTGAAGATTGAACTCAGGTCATCAGGCTTGACAGCAAGTGCCTTTACCTACTCAGCCTTCTCACTAGGGCTTTCCTTGTGGTTCTCAATATTCATTCTTTCAAATACATTGACTTTTCTCTTCCACTTTACCATTCCTGCAAGAAGGCAAACATGTCCTAGTGTGCCTCATGGCTGAGGAGCAGAGCAAACGCCTATGAAGCCAGCTATGGCCTTGGCTTTCTACTCTCCCTGTCAGAAAAACTCCTGGAAAACATCACCCGGAGATTTCCTCTCCCCTTCCTCAGCCTCAGTCTGGTCTCTGCCTGTTCCAGCAACGCTGTTGCAAGAGAACAGGAATGGGATGCCCTTGCCAAGGTCACTGATTTGTTCAACCTTGCCAATCCCATGATTCCCTGCCAATCTCTATGACCTCTCAACAGTACTTGGATGTGGCTGAGCACTTCTCCTGTGAAAAGTTTTTCTTCTTGGTTTCCATGCCATCACTTTTTGACGTCACCGGCTGCTGGCTCCTTTCCCTCTGTTGGCCCATCACTGTAAATACCATCTACGAGTCGGTGTGTCTCTGTGAGGTCCACTCTCTCTGTCGAGTGCCAGTCCTCTTTGTCCAGCCCTCAACATAGCTATACCCCTTAAATGTCTACTGGACAATTTTCATTTTAAAGGTCTTTTAAATTTTATTTTAATTTTGTGTGTATGAGTGTTTTGACTAGATGTAAGAGCACCCATGTCCTGCAAGGCCCACAGAAGTCAGAAGAGGGCGTCAGATTCCCTGGAACTGGGGTTACAGATGGTTGTGAGCTGCCATGTGAGTGCTGGGAACTGAACCTGGACCTCTGCAAGAGCAGCCAGTGTTCTTAACAAGTGGGCCATTTCTCCAGCCCTAAAATTTGAACTTTAAATATCAAAATTAACTATTTCAATCGTCAAGTTGTTTATATGATAGAACACCTGGGCATTGGTGAAAAACAGCTATTGTGTGTCTGTGAGGGAGTTTCCAGGGCTATTGGCTGAGGAAGGAAGACTCTCCTTGAGCCCCACAACTGAATACTCTGGGAAGAGAAGCAAGTCAGCTGTGTGCATTGCCATTTCTCTGCTTCCTAGTCCACTGAGATGCAAGCAGCCTCCCACCACCAAACCTCTCCCACCCGCACTGGACTGTAACCAATAAACCACAAGTCAAAATAAACCATTTCTAAGTTGCTCCTTGTCAGGTGTTTGGTCACAACAAGAAAACTAATGCAATTACATTTCAATTTTAAATATCTTAGTGACTTCAGTTTCCCCTCTGAAACTGTTGCTTCCCAACCATTATGACCGCAGTTTGCCAATGGCTGGAGCCGGGCACTTTGGCCACCTGGTTGTATAAGTGTTTAAATTATGACTACCCCTCCCGACTGGAGAATTAGGCACTCCCAGTCCATTTGCTTCGGGCAAAATAGTGACTGGCACCCAAGATTGGAGTGCCATGACCACACTCCAGCAAGGCAAGGAAGAGACCCTCCTCTGAAGCCTCCAGAAGCCATGAGCTCTGCTGACACCTTGACTTTAGACCAGCAAGGCATGGATGTGCCTTGGATGGGCAAGTTGATCAATAAAATAATAATTGTAATGGATCGAAGCAAAATCATATTTAAATCCATGAGTTCAAAGTGACACAAGAATACTATGCCCTCATCTTAAGATGTTATACAATTTACTTCTGACATCATATTTGATGCTTCCCCCCAAAAATACACTTGTTGAAAACTTAAAGTAGATTTGGAAACTCACGAATAGAGTGCTTTATAATTAAAGTCATTTTAAATGCACAGTGGTGCGTCCTATAAAAGGTAAATTGTTATGGTGAATCCTGTCAGACACTGAAACAATTGTTTTATTAAGTAAGCTAGTTTTCCAACTTTAGACATAATGGCTTAAACAACAACAATTGTATCATATGGTTCCAGAGACTGGAAGTCCCAAGTCAGTGTCACTGGCGTGAAGCCAAGGTATCACCAGGACCAGCTCTTTCTGGAGACTTCTGGGCTGGTGGTCACGACAGTTCAGTCTGTGTTTCCAATCATCATGCTGCCTTTCTCACTCAGAACCCCTGCATCCCTTCTGCAAGTGATACCAGACAAGCAACAAGTCAGATAGGCACAACCCAAGGGAAACCACAGCTGATCTTGGATCTCGGTAGCTGTGGCTCCTCATGTTTGACACATCCCTTTGTGGTTAGGCATCCTTGAAGCTCAGTGCCATTCTTCCCACTGCATCAGAAACCAAGTACCAATTGTCAGAACTAATGAAGGGTCTAAATATGCTAGCTTTACCCTAATTCACTTACATTGTGGTTTTGACTTCTCTCCCTGTAAAGATACTTACACATATCTTAAGGGCTTTTCTAGAGGATCATGGGAGAAAATACCCTAAAAGAAAGATTCAGTCTACCATGGCTTGGGAGAGAAAAAGGGTCACCATATCTCATGAATATGCCACCCACCTCATAAATATTCATAAATTTTCTTTAAAATTCACAGCACAGAACCCACTGGACTGCTTTCTCCATTCCAATACTCTTTGGAGTGTTTGTTTTGCTAAATAAATTTCTGGTTAAACTCTGACTGAGTTCTTTCCTTCAGAAAGACAAGAACACCCTCCCCCGTAATATAAGGACTCTTGTGGTTGCTTTAGGCACCACCCACTTAATCCAGAATATTCTTTCTTAAGATTCTCAACAGAATCCTACCCTCCAACCCCCCTATGCCATGATGGTGGTGCTCACAGGCTAAGACATGGGCATCTTTGGTGGCTGTTCCTCAGATAACCACACCAACCAACATTATAGATAGATCCAAATTTTATCTGGGGATGTGCCAGAGAGGAGAAGTGTCTAGGGTGTGAACAGGACTGTGAGCTACCCTGGCCTTCTCGTTAGACAGATGGTGGGTGCAGCTGCTAAGCAGTGGCAGGAGGCTAGCCGGAAGCTCCCACCATGGTCAGCCTCTGCCTTGGCAGCATAGACTGGCTTTGGTGCCCTTGGCCTACACAGTCAAGCAGGTAAACGTGTTCCAGGAAACATTACAATTTTAAAAAGAAGTCATCCAATTGATGGTTATTATAGTGCAGAGAGTTAACTAACTTTTCAATTTTAATCCTAAATCTTCAGGGCAGGGAGGTCGATATGTCCCCATGAACTTAATGACCTTAATCTGCCAAATCCAGTCATGTGTGTGGCACCTTCAGAAGTCTTATGGTGCGTGCATGTGGCTAGCACTCTCTCTTCCCAGTTCCCGTTAAATAAACTTTCATGTGATTTTCTTTTTTAAAGAAACTTCAGGCCAAGTGGAAGACAGAACCACTTCCATAAATAAAAACAAATGATATTAATAAGCTCTCTACAGTGACTGACTCTACACTTAACTAGAGTGATCTCACCAGCTAGCCATATCCATGACTACTGCTCAGAAGACAGGACTCTTGAGGTTGGTCCAAGCAAGGCAAGGTGTAAAATGAGATCTGTTTATGTAGGTGGCCATGGCCTGGCTGATGGTTTGGTTGGATGGCCAGGGAATGGCAAAAGAGACCTCAGTTCTTTCTCAAACCACATGTGGTGGCCCGGACCGAATGAACGTTGGCGTCCTGTCACAGTATCAGAGTTGCTAGGCTGGAAAATGCTTCTTTTCCATCTTCCTGTGGGTTTCCCACTCACCATCATGGTGCCAGGACACCACAGGGATCAGGACTGTCTCATTGGGGCCCTGACACTCACAGCCTAGGGGGCCAGATGTGTTTAACAGCCAATAACAAAAGCGAATTAAGCATTTACGCTGAGATCCTTGATCAGGAAACAGCACCATGTGAGGATGCACTGGATAGAATATTTCTATTCTAGTTTCTCTTCTAAGTACTGGGTTACAGTTATGGAATTTGAAAATATGGCACATGTTGCTATGTCGTTTCCTACCAAAGCAAGTCTGGAAACAAACTGAAACAAAACAAAAACCCAGGTACCATAACGAAGACCTCCCACCAAGACACCATTAAATGGAGAGATGTGAACAATGTATTATAGCCAAGAGCCATGTCGTGGTGCTACCACGGGATGGGGTGCAGAAAGCCGCCAAATGTCGGCAGAAACGCTCCAGGAAAACTGCCTGGCACTCACTGTGCTCTCCTTTGGGTGCCCCACAGAATCTCAGCCCTGTAGGAAAGTGGCTGCCCGCACCCACTGGGCCAGATGGCAGTGAGCGGCACTGGCCTGGAATGAAAAGAGAGGCCGAGGCCGGCAGCCTCAGCTTGGGTCCCAGCCCCTGCCACAGCATGCCGCTGGCCGCGAAAGGATCCTGGGACAGTGTCCTGCCCTGCCATGCCAGTGAGAAGGGAGGGAGAGTGAATCAGGCAGCGGCATCACGCTGGGAAGACATGAAAGCTTTGTTTCTATTTTAAATATAGAATGACAATTGGATGATGTTATGACACCAGTTAAGTGGTTTACTCCTGGGTGGGTAGCAGTGACTTTTCTTTTTCAAGTACTATTGATTTATCTAACTTCAACTAGACTAAGCTATGCTGTGTTCCCAAAAAATCAGTGATGACAGACGGACAGATGATAGATTGACTGATAGATCACAGATCTGAATAAGGCCCAATATAAAATTACTTAAATTTACTTAAAACATTATGAAGGGTTTATTTCTTTTTTGCAGTTTTTAAAAACTCGATTGTGTGGTACTCAGGTGTGAACTTTATAGATGGTAATATAGTTTTCACAACATTTTGGTTGAACATCACTTGAAGAATAAGGAGTGACCTCTGACCTCCAGGAGCACATATACATGCTTACCTACACATACACAAAGAAAGTCGCTTCATAGTATCAGTAACTTATGGTTGGATTCTTAAAGATTCATTTTTATTGTTTTTAATTATGTGGGGGGCAGGGTGAACACGAGTGTAAGGTGCCCATGGTGTTCAGAAGTGTTGGATCCCCTAGAGCTGGAGTTACAGGCAGTTGTAATTCACCTAATGTGGGTGCTGAGAATGGAACTCTGGTCCCCTGCAACAGCAGTAAGCTGCCTTAACCACTGAACCATCTCTCCAGCTTAAGGCTGGATTTTTAAAACACACCTGACAGGTAGAGTACAAAGTGCTTCCCCAAATCTCTCTTCTATGATTGTGAAGGCAAATAAACAAAGCAACCATGACTTGCTTAAATGTATAAACACAAGCATGCTTAAATATGTTGAAAATTTGAAAGCTGCCTCTCGCACCCAGACAGCTGTTAAGTCAGTGGATGGGGACCCAGACATGGCATTGCATGGCAACTCGCAGGCAGGCCTGGGTGGATCTGGCTCATTCTAGTTGCTGGAGAATTTGGCTCTTGAGTGGGACACTAACTTCTAAGAACTGAAACTTCCTTCCATCCCCTAGAACTGAGTTCTATAATCCCCATAGGAAACACCACAGGAACAGAGGCATGGGCAGGCTCAGGGTTGTAAAGACACAAGTCATGAAGTGAGCTTGACCGAAGTGGAAAATTACCCAGTCACCTCAGGTCAGAGAGGGCAGCGTCATGAAAGCTTTCAAAGGACCCTTGCTCCTCCGGGAAGGGTCAGAGCTGAGACCACGGCCCCAGAGGCCACATCTCACTCTCTGCCAATTAGCAGGCTGGCCTCACAAATAACCCAGCTCTGGAGGTAGTGGCTTGTTTAAGTAATTGATGATGTTGTCCTCATTGGGGAATCTTAGCACATCAAAAGCTGTTGAGAAGCCAAAATTCATGGAGAGTCTGAATTAATCACTTTGTCAAGCTCAACAAAGGCCCTCTAGCTTTGCTAATAATCCCAGATGAGGTAGCAGTTCTCAGTTAAATAAGGAAGCTAAGGGGCTTTTAATTAATGTTTCAAGGGGCTCAGGCTCCCTTTTTTCCACTCCCTTTATTTTTGTGAAAATGGTGGGAAATGCAGATAGAGCAGGTGTTTTCCAAACCTCTCTGGTACAGGAGGACTGAATCCCTGGTGGTACTGAAACTCACAGAAAGGATTTCGGGACCTTAGTAGACCACAAGGTCATTGTGTTGTTTTCTGAGTTTAAGGAAGTTAGTCACAGTGTTTGGTTTGGTTCCTAATGCACCCTATGGCTTCAGAATTTCCTCCTGCTCTGAGTTTGGCTTCTGACAGCACTTCCTTCTGAAGAGGACTTCCCCCATCCCCCTAATGCTGAGCCAACCTTTCCTGAGTGCAGCTCAAATGTCCGGAAGAGGGTAAATTTACAGCAATGTTAGTCTGACCCTACCGTACCTTTAAAAGGACAGACCCCAGAAGGCCACTTGGAAGCCAACGTCAGGATGCAGTGGGGGTCTGAAAGTCATTAATTACTTCAGTGGTGATTAAAGGGCATGGATGCCAAGCTGAGGAGAAACAGGGTCCTGCTGCCTCCAGAAAGCCTCTTCTACAAACAAAGAATGGGGAGGATCCAAAGGGCCACTTTAAACTTATCTTGTCTAGTAACTCCCTACAGTTGCTAAAGTGGGGAACGTGGGGAAACCTCAGCGTCATCTTAGAATCTCTCAACAGTCACCTGCAATCCATCACCAAGTACTGTCATCTGTCTTCAGACCCTCTTCAGAGACTTCCACTGTCCTGCTGGCCCTGCCTTGTGCTAGACTGTGTCTGTCTTCTCCATATTGACTGTTCCCCTGAGTCCTCACTGCTCTCCCTGCATCTAGCTTCCCCTCCAGCAATCAGCTTTCTGCCTCAGTACGTGGTGAACTGGCTCACATACACAGCAGACCACACATGGAAGCCTGGCTGAGAACTTTTTCTTAGCTCCTTGTCCCTTTTATATCAAGCATTCACCTCCTTTATTTGGAGCAGAGGGCCTTGGGTGATCTGGCTATAGCTTGACTAAGGCGTCACCTCTTTTAGACTGGTGCAGTCTCAAACATTTCTAGTTATACCAAGTTGTTTCATGCTCTGGGTCTGGGCCTGAGCTCTTCTCCAGAACCAGGATTAAGGTGAGGCAAGAGAAGTAGCTAAAGCAAATTCAGGGGCGATCCCTCCCTCTTGGGGTTGTACACATAGCCACCTGCTCCTGTGAGCCCCACAGCTGCCTCCTCCCCGTCTGCCCTCCACCTGGGTGTCCCAATGGCTCTTTTCTCTCTCCCCCAGGATGCTTTTCTCGGCCACTTCAAGAAACCTCCTGGTGTCCCCAGTGAGGAGGTTTCCTGGGGACAGCAGGACACAGAGCACAGTCTGTCAGAGCCCAATCTTGCCCCAGTTCACCGTTGATTGGACCTGGTGCAGTTGATTGGACCTGGTGCATCTCCAGCCGGACAGCTTAGTCATCTGTAGCTAATCCTTTGTTTTCATGAAGTCCTGAAAGAACCCTTGAGATGATGTCGTGCAAGAGGGAGGTCTGCCTTGAGGGAACTCCAACAGACACAGGGAACCCCAGCTGAGTCTGGGGGAGCTGGAAGCCCTGGGGAGCACTTCCCCACAGGGGCTCTTCCTACTCCTTACCTCTGGGCATATGCCATCTCAGTCTGCAGAGTAACAACTGAGGCTCAAGGAAAGGACGTAAGCAGGCCAGTGCACACAGCTAGCAAGAGGCAGGGCTGAGATTAGAACACAGGCTGTCTGGCTGGGAAGCCTGCTCTCTTCCCTAACTATTGTTTCTTGTTTTGCATTTACAGAGAAACAAGTTTCCTGGAACCCAAACTACTTTACTGGACAAGGGCATAGAAAGCCACACTTTGTTCCTTCTCTGGGTTAGGGACGCTGTGGTAGATGTTGTCACAGGATTATAGCCCTTACTTATCAGATTGGCCACCGAATCAGCAGGGCTCCAACACTTGAAATCAAGACACAAAGGCATAGCTCATGCAGAAGAATAGAGAGAAGGCACAGAGGACACTGGATAATTGTCATGGGTGCACAAAATGATTTCAAGTTCCTTTGGATCTAACCTAATAAGCATTCAAAAACTGCCTGCCAACTGGACTTTAGATTATGTGTTTATAAAACCAGCCAACATCTCCATGTTTCTGTGCCACCTTGACATGTTCAGCAGGCTGGAAAAGGCCTGGGAAACCTGAACTGACTCCTCCTGATGTACAGTTTTTGCAGTGCTTAGGGCATTCGAAGGAACAAGAGAATATTGGGAGCGTTCCAAAGAATATTTATTTTTTTAACATTTTATTGTATGAGTATATTGCCTACATGTGTGTAAGTGCACCCGTGATGTGCATTGCCTGCAGAGGTCAGAAGGTGTTAGATCCCCTGGAAGTGAAGTTACAGATGGTTATTAGCTGCCATGTGGGTACTGGGAACCAAACCGAGGTCCTCTGCAAGAGCAGCCAGTGCTCTTAACCATGGAGCCATCTCTCCAGCCCCTCAAAATATATTTATAATCCCATTGCATTTTGTGTGTTACTATAATCAGAGGATCTTTGTCTTGACCTTGTTCCTGACAAGTTCATCCAGTGATCGACTCTGTGTCCAAATAGCAATTACGCAATGCAAAGTCAAAGGCAATAGCTACAGTCTGCAGTATCCATTGCTTGTCTGTGTGGATGTCTGGCTCTCATCCGTCTGGACTCTGAGCCAGACGCTCAGATTCACAGAATCATGCCTGGCCCTTCCCTGTGGGCAGCACAGCAGTTAGCCTCTGGCTGGCTCTCTAACCCTTGAAATCCCTTCTCTTACTACAGCTCCTTGTCCTACTCCTGCTGGCTTCTAGCCCTTCATATCTTACCATGTGTAAGTTAATGCTGTATAACAAGCCACTCCCCTCCCAGACCTAAATGAGGTAAACCAACAAACATTTACTACCTCAGAGTTTCTAGGGGTCGAGAATTGGTAGTGGAGTTGCAGGATGGTTTGGGGGCCAAGGTCTCCCAGAAAGCCAGACAAGCTAGAAAATCAGTTACCACAGTCATTTACATAGCTATTGGTGGAGGTTGCTCAGCATCATGGCTTGCTTCCTCCCAAACAGTCCGAGAGCGTAAGGGAAAGGTGGGGGACTTGAGACTTTCATAACCTGATCTTAGAGGTCACAGACCATCACCTCTACTGGATTTTCTTGGTTACACTCACTCACCCTGGTACAGAAGAGGGACCTATGCAAGGACATGAGTTCCAGGGCCGGGACGATGAGGGGCCATCATGAGAGCTGACCAGCCCATCACCTGCATCCCAGGGTGAACAGATGTAACTCAAGGGCATTCTTCTCCCAAAGTCTCAGTTTGGGATTTTTCAAACTGCTTATTAAACTCTATAATGCCTGAAGCCATTTTCCCCCATAAGCTGTTGTGGCTTGTTCCATAAGGCTCTGTTCTTGGCCTCTCTGTGGCAGGCTCTGCCCCATGGGCCATTGCACATCCCCCAGAGACCTGAGAGAATCTACTCTGCTTTTCCTGGAAAAGTGAAATCAGGAGCTCTTCAAATTGGAGTGGATATGGGTTTGAAGTCACCAGAAAATAGAAGAGTCCTTATAGCTAACATTTACCAAACCTGTCAATGGGTCAGGCACTGAACTGACCCACAAAGCAAAATTATTAGCCAACATTAGAAAATCAAGCAAGCCTTTTATTTTGTTTTCTGTTGTTCTTGTTTGTTTTGTTTGAGATCAAGTCTCACTATGTAGCCCATAATGACCTCAAACTCAAGGCAATGTCCCTGCCTCAGCCTCCCAAGTACTGGGATCACAGGTGTGAGCCACCACACCCAAGAACATATTGCCCTTTAATCTCCACCAACAGACTTGCCATGCTTGTTTCACTTAGGGGGAAATGAGCTCAGAGTTTGGCCACAGGACTGGCCCTGGCCATTGGCAGGCGACAGCAAGGATGAGGGGCCTTTGCCTCAAGCCAGGGTTCTGCCTCGCCTATCCTGGCTCAACAAAGCAGGCAGGGTGAAGAAGCTGGATTATTTTCCTTGGGCACACAACTAATTATACACACTGGGTTCTTAAAGCAATAGGGAATCTCATTCTCTAGCATTCTGAAAGCTGAAAGTAAAACTAGGGTGTTAGCAGGCCACTTTCCTGCTGAAGAGCAGATGAGCTTTCCTCCTCTCTTCTAGTTTCTGGAAGTTGCTGGCAATTGTTGAGTTTCTTTGGCCTGTGGTTGTGTCTCTCAACCCTCTCTGCCTCCACCGTGTCATCTGCTGTGGAACTGTGTTTGCGTACTGGCTTCCTCTCTGTTTCTGTATCTGAGCATCTCCCCCATTAGAACACTAGTCCTGGACTTGGGGTCACCCTAGTCCAGTGTGGCCTTATCTTCACTTGATTACATCTGGGTTCCAGTGGCTGTAGTTTTGGGGGAACACTGTTCAACCTACTCCAAAGACCATCAGAACTGGCAACAATCTGGAATAAGTCACGTAAGTCATGTGTCTGTGTGATATAACGTGTCAGGATGTGTTTCATGTGTGTGATGTGTGTATGTATATGTTGTACATGGTGTGTGTGCATGTGCTGTGTCTGATATATGTGTTGTATGTGTGGTATGTGGTATGAGAAGTGTGTTGTTCTGTGTTCTGTGTGTGTGTAGTCTGTAGACTGAGCAGTATATGTGATATACATATGTATATTATGTATGTGGTATGTATGCATATTGTGTATATAGCATGTATGTTGCGAAGGGAGTATGTGTATAGTGTATATGTAGTGTGTATGATGTATGTGTAGTGTCTGTTGTACATGTATATTATGTGTGTGTGGCATATGTGTATATTGTGTGTGTGGTATATATGTGTGGTGTGAGTTATATGTGTTTAGTTTGTATGTGCATATTGTATGTGTGTGAACTGTGTGTACAGTAGATGTTTTGTATGTAGTGTATGTATGGTATATATAGTGTATGTATATTATATGTGTGGTGTGTGTAGATTGTATGTGTATATGTGTGTGCTATGTGTTTTGTGTGCAGTGTGTGGTGTATGTAGATTATGTGTGTATATTATGTATGTGTGATATGTATTTTGTGTTTTGTGTATAGTGTATGTGTGGTGTGTGTATGCTATGGGGAGAAGTTGATGTATGTTATATGTGTGTATAGTGTATATATGGTGTGTATATATTATGAGTGTATATTATTATGTAATAATGGTATATGTATATTATGTGTGTAAATATTATGAAAGTGTGGTGTATTATTTGTGCATATATTATGTAAGTGTGGTGTGTGTATTATGTGTGTATATGTTATGTAAGTGTAGTTTGTGTGCATTATGTATGTATAATACAAGTGTGATGTGCATATTATATTTGTATATATTATGTAAGTGTAGTGTGTGTGTATTGTACATGTATGTATTATGTAAGTGTGGTCTACTATGTGTGTATATGTTCTATAAGGGTGTGTGTATTGTGTGTGTATATGTTATGTAAGTGTGGTGTGTGTATATTCTGTGTGCATATATTATATAAGTGTGGTGTATGTATATATTGTATAAGCATGGTGTGTGCATGTTCTGGGGAGGAGGGAATGTCCTTACTACCCTAAGGGCACAGATGAGGTGAGGCAGAGAGAAAGAAAGAAGACCAGTTCCAGAGTCTTTTGCTCTTGGCACACACTGTTTTGTTTTTATTGCATATTATGACAACACTAACTGCCCTGTATTCTAGTTGTTTTAGTCAGCACTCCTTTAAAAAGGAGGTAAAAAGTCAATGGAGCCTCATATCTGATCCCAGATGGCAAAGTCCACAACTCTCTGGTTCTCAGACTCCTAGGGAGAGGGTACAAACACACACATTAACACTCCTAAACACATACATACACAAACACACATACATATACAAACACACACATACATACACAAGCATGGCAAGAAGGAGCCTGCAGTATGACAGGAATCTCCTTTTTATCTTTGAAAACCCACTGTAAAATTCAGTTTTTCACAGGGGACCCAAAGATGCCCCCCTTCTTCTGAAGGTCCTTCTGCAAAGGACCATGAATATGCCCTGCAGCAGCCCACAGTCTACAGCTTGTCCACTGGCTTCTGTGTTTCAGGGCACAGCAAACGTGATGTACTTCTGCATCCAGGTCTCCTTGGGCCTCCACCCTGACATGCCTCCCTGGTCCAGCTGGAGGAACAAGACTGGAGGTGAAAGCTCAGGACCTTCCTTAGCCTACCCCTTCCCTGAGAGCAGTCCCCTATACCATCAGCCGAGCCCTGCCCTCCATCCCTTGTTTATGTAGAAATCCCTAGACACAGCCCAGCTCCAATCTGAGTCCTACACTGAATTCTGGCCTCTGCTTCATCAGCTCTTGATGCCAGCTCATCTCTCCACAGTCAAGCCTGCCATGACCCTGTGTCAGTGTCTCAGCTGGCAGATTCCTCCTTGGCATCTGTTTTACTTGGATTCATGGTTTTCATCTATAGTAAAAATCCAAATGTCCATTAGTCTTAAGTATTCTTTTTATTGTTGTTGTTTTGTATTTTGACAGAGATAAGACTCAAAATCTGTGATATTGGAGCATTGAGCAAATGGAATCTTTGCTCTCAATTCTTCAAGCCTTCCCTGTACCAAAATTATCCCACAGTACCCTCTGCTCCTGCCTTTCTAGCACCATCCCCTTCACACACACACACACACACACACACATACACACACACACACAGACCGCCACTCATGTTAGGCTTGATTTGCAGCTTGCTTTGCTAATGAAATGTGAACAGAAGTAACCCGAAGGCATTTCTGGAACAAAGCCTCAAACACATTTCTGTTTCTCCTTACACATCTTGCACTCCTATGATGGTCTAGCATAGATCTTCCCTTAAGCTTGTGCCCCACTACAAACAGAAGGTCAGATGTGAACCCTACTCTCAGCTTGAAACAGGGCTAAGCCACAGACCGTGGGAAAACTAAATGTGCTTATTCAGAATGATTTGTTCCATAGCAATAACTCTGTTCACTTAACTTCTTGGGACCTTCATTTCTGCATCTATTAAATACCATTGGATCATAATCAATAAGTGCTACCCATTTTTCTCCTACTTTATAGATAATGGCTATTATAAACCAGGGACTAAACATATCAAAGTCAAAGATCACAGTACACTGAAGGAAGAGAAGGACTAGAAATTTTTAACTCAATTGAGAACTTGGAATTTACTGGTGGTCGTAAGGTGGTTGTAACAGTGGGAAATGAAGAAGTCCCACTGTAGAACTGAAAGGTGAGTGGGCAAACACTGGGACCTCTCAAGCCTTGGCTGGGAAGGGAAGAAAGGAGCGGTGGGGGCAGAACATATACTCAAGAGATGGATGAATGATTGGTTTTCCAGTGATTGGTTGATTGCTGGTTGGTTGGCTGGCTGGCTAGTTAGTTGTCTTGTTGGTTTATTAGTTGGCTAGTTAGTTAGTTGGTTAGTTCATTAGTTGGTTGATTTGTTGGCTAGTTGATTGGTTGGTTGATTGATTGATAGGTTGGTTTGGCTGGCTAACTGGTTTATTGGTTACTTAGTTGTCTGGTTGGCTTATTGGTTGTCTGGTTAGTTGGCCTGTTAGTTGGTTAGTTGACTGGTTGAAATTTTTCCAGAAAATAATCTGAGTTTAGGGTTTGATTTATAGAAAGAGCATTTTTCAAGAAATAGATTATTTTCCGCTGGGCATGGTGGTACACACCTTTAATCCCAGTGTTCAGGAGGCAGAAACATGTGGATCTCTGTGAGACAGGAGCCAACCTGGTCTACATAGCAAACTTAAGGCCAGCTGGGGCTACAAGGAGACCCTGTCTCAAAAAAATATATAGATTATCTTTCATTTTGAAACAACTAAGAGATGGTGGACACTGAGAACTGTCGGTGATGGGTTAATAACAGTGTGTGACAGCATAATCCTTACTTAGCTCATGAAGACCTCACCCTCGTCCTCCCTTTTGAAGAGACAGGGAGGATGGCCACCTCCTCTTCACCCAAAGGAAAACAAAAGTATGAAGATTCAGAGCTGGCTGCCAGCTCTGGCCCTGGCAAGAATTGTTATGCCCACAGCATTCCTATACTGCCTTCCTTCCTCATCACTTGGTGTGTCTAGGGCGGGGGGTAATGTGTGTTACAAGCATATGGGCACACATATGTACAGTTCATATGTATGGTGTACATATGTGTATGGAGGCCCAAAGTTGCTGTGGGGTGTCTTTCTCAATCTCCCTCCACCTTTCATATTAAGGAGAGTCTCTCCCTGAACCCAGAGCTCACCACTGCTGCTAGTTTGCCCAACTACCTTGCTCCATGTTCTCCATCTCTGCCTGCCACATGCGGGCATTCCAGGTAGGCAGCCACAACCACTCAGCTTTTAAGTGGGTTCTGGGGATCCAAACACCAGCCCTCACACTCACATGGCAAGCACTTTACCCAGGGAGCCATCTCTCCATTCATTTTTGTTTTTAATGTAGTCCTATTTTTTAACTAATATTTTTAGCTGACATACAGAATAATAGACTTTACTGTGACATTGTCATACATATATATCATTGTTCTTTGTTCATCTTCACCCCCACACCACTGTCTCCTCCATCCCTCTACTCTCACTGGTCTTTCCGCTCTCGTGGTGTGTTGTGGGGGGATTAAATTTGGATTCCAACCATGAGAGAAAACATATTTCAGCCTGTAAATTCTAAACTTGCTGCTGCATTCTGACCTCTGTCCCAACACACTTGGGACCATCTCCAACATCCCCTAAGATTCCTTAGTTGTCAGATCCAAAAGACATTTCCTAAGCCTCATGTTAGTTATTCAAAGTCAAAAGCTACCTGTGGTAGAAGGTCAGGGTCATTCCGCATGTAGCTGTCTGTCTGAAGCACAGCTGTATTTACTTTCCACCCAAGTGCATCCTTCACTTAGAGATCATGGGACAAATAAGAATGGCAGTTTACAAATAAAGAGATAGGACTGGCTGTGGCAGCTTACACCAGTAATCCCAGCACTCAGGACAAAAGCTGAGGCAGGAGGGTTGCTGCAAGTTCAAAGCCAGTCTGGTCTACATAGTGAGTTTCAGGCCAGTCAGAGATACAAACTGAATCCTTATTTCAAAAGAGAGAGAGGGAGAGAGAGAGAGAGAGAAAGAGAGAGAGAGAGAGAGAGAGAGAGAGAGGCTAAAATCTACCTCTCAATAATTGTTGAGTTTCAACCTGCAATCCTACCAGATAATGTCAATGATTATATGCACCAGGCACTGCTTCAAACCTTTCCTATGATTCTACCCATGCAATCCTCCCCACATACCATGATGTAGGTACTATTCTGTACTTGGGGAAACTGAGGCACCGGGTCTTACCTAGCTTAGGGTTATAAATCCAGCCAGGATTTGAACCTAGGTCATTGCGAAGGTCAAACTCCAGGCCATCATAGAAACTGGGAAAGAATGGGCCCCATATTGTGATGGTTATGACTCTTTGAGAGTGAAGAAGACAGGTGTTTAGGAACTGGCCAGTTGCTAATGAGCAACTCCTTTTCCTCAGTGGACTTAGCTGCCATCTTTGCATCACATCCTTTCTCCTGTAAATAGGTTTCAACCCACAGCCTAGTTTAGTCTGAATTACAAAGGCAAAACCTCTTAAGATCCAGATATCTATCAAGTCAATGAAACCTTGCCATGTAACCATTAGGGATGGTGGGTGGTGGCAGCACACACCAGGATGGAGAAGGATTCTCTAGGATGATGGTCAGAGAAGCAGAGAGCAACGAACATACACTGAGTGTCCATTTATGACAAGCACGTGACTAAGTACCACACATCTCTTTTCATTCAGTGCAATTGATTAGATTGCCAAGTGCATATTGCCCAGTAGAACTCTATTGAATTCCCAGGCCCAATACTGGGCACTCCAGTAACGCTGAGTGATAGTTGCTCCTGTTCTTGGGGGACCCACCTTCTGAGGGGAGAGAGAGAGTATCCAGTGCAATGGGACAAGAGCCTGAGGCTGCAAAAGATGAGGCTGTCAGCTGAGTGAAGGGGTGGTCCTTAAATGGGCAGGAAACAGTAGTGTGCAGAGGAACCACGAACTGAAATCCAAGAGCAAGTGAGAAGTGATGGGAGTGACAGCTCCAGGGTCACCCAGAAACGGACAGGCTGGGCTGATGATTGCTTGACTACAGGGGCGAGGGACAAGAAAACGACAAGACTGGGTCCCAGACAGTTGGCAGGTGGCAAGGTAGAAAATGGGTATGTGGGAGGGGTGGCAGCTACTGATCTACCCACAAGGAAACTAGCAAGCAGGAAGATTTGCCCAAGATCACTCAGCAGAAAAATTGTCAGTCCCTAAACTAAAGGTCTGGCTGATTCCCAGAGTGCCACACTTCTCTCGAGGACTCCTTATCTTCTCCCTCCACAGTTCCTCCTGTCAGGAGATAGGGTTACCAACTGTGCCCACTGGTGCAAGCGTGTGCATGTGTGTGTGTGTGCACGCGTGCCAAGAGGGTTAAAAGACTGAGACGTATAACCCACTGCATGCCCTGCTCCACACTTTCCAGCCTAGGGCCCGTTGCTTATTGATTTGTGAAGATGGGAGGGAAGCGAGTGAGGTGTTTGCCACATCTCAGGGAGCCTAATGTAAATTGTGCTTTTATTGACAATAAGAGGGTGCAGGTTAGCGAAAATGTCAAGTCTCTTAACTCTGGACTGGAATGATAACTTGGTCCACTGATGCTGGTTATCTCATTGATCAGCTCTGATCCTTTGCAGAGCCTCCAATCTGCTTGTCTCTGAATAATTAAGATGGGAAAGATCAATCAATCATTACATAAATACACATTGTAGTTGGGACAATAGAGCACTGGACCCATGGGGACAATAATATCAACGGTGACTGTTGGCAAAGAGTTTGGATTCGATGACTGGTGATCAGTAGGATGGTACAGAGCAAGTATCTCTTCTTTGCTCCCTTCTGCAAGTAGTTGGATGCCTGCCCCCCCCCCACCAGAGGTCAGAGTGCTCTCTGGCACCGCCCCCTCCATACCGTATCTGCTAACTACCTGTGTCCTGCTTTCCCTCCTGCCTTCTTGCTCTCTTATTTTCTAATGTGACAAATACTTTAGCTACATAAGTTCACCAGTGTGTTATCTACAGCACCTCCACAAGGTAGACCAGTCCACAGCCCGGGAAACCTGTAGCATTCAGTGTGCGAATGAAAATACGAATTTATTTACTCTCTCATGTATAAGCCACAAGCAAGGCATTCTGCCAGGTGCTGAAAAAATACAGTAGCATATAGGACGGAGACTCATCCTGCTCTCCCATGCATAAACAAGTGCACACATGCAGCTGTATGCATAACAGAAGTCAGACAAAGAGAGAGAAAGAGAAAAGAGAGAGAGAGGATAAAGTCTCCTTCGCAGACTGGTCTGGTTGAAGGGACTTTCAAGAAAGAGGAACACAGGACTGGAGAGAGAGCTCAGCAGGTAAGAGCACTGGTTGTTCTTGCAGAGGACCTGGATTCAGTTCCCAGCACTGTCATGGCGGCTGGCAACTGTATGTAACTCCAGTTCCAGGGAATCCAGCACCTTCTCTTGGCATCGTATAACACGGATGCATTTACATACGTGCACTCATGCATGGAAGACACTCATGCACATAAAATAAAAATAAATTAAAAAAAAATTTTTTTTAAGGGCACTAGAGCTTTTGAGGGGTAGGTAGGATTTAAGGAAACAGAAAGGGAGGCCTTCCGGAAGCAGAATCTAAGTGTGCAAAATGAGGAAAGAGGGTGCTGTGTGCAGGCAGGATCAGTGAGGAGGCAGCCATGCTGTGTGGTGCATGGTTGCTAATACTGGCTCTCCCCAGGGTGTCTCCGTCAGGGCTCAGGGAGGAGGGGTTTTGAGGGAAAGGGAACCACTATTTGCAGGAAGTTGGCTTGGCTTTTTGGATCATCTCTGATGCCACTTTCCCAGATACTTTGAAATCAAAAAGGGAGGCCAGCCTGTTTCTGGGACTGTGTTCAGGAACTGGCTCTACACGGGGGGAAACCCACAAAGCATGCCTTTGTGAGGATGTGTAGGAAAGGTCGGGAGAGCCAAACAGTCAGACTCTACTTGGGCTGAAGACAAACTGTAAAGGCCAGGGGCCCCAGGGGAACTCTAGGATCCATAGACATTTCTTCCTCACCAGGAAGTTGTCCAACATCATATACCTCTAACAAACCGGGATCCACAAGGAACTCAATAACCCAAGTGCCAATCAACAGCAGTGTGAGCATCTTCCTTCTACTTCTTGGCTCCCCCAAAGCACTTTCCTTGTAAGTTATCCTGGCAGCAAGAACAAGTCCCTGCAAGGCTCCTGGGGTTCCCAAAGATAAGCATTTACTTTAAATGGCAGAGGATAGCCGTTTGGTCTTGTGGTGTGACATAGAAGATAGGAAAGTGGGCACTCAGTAGCTTTATTTCTAGGAAAACCACTTCCTTCTAAGGAAAGAAGTGCCAGGCATGTAGGTCACTGAATAGCTCTTGAAGCACAGACATAAAAGTGATCATCTGCTTTGTTGATTAATAAATGAGAATTTTGTTTCATTTATACCTGTTATGGTTTGGATATAAAATGGCCCCCACAGGCTCATGTGTTTAAATTCTTGATCCCCAGCCGGTGGTGGTGTTTGGGGCATGTGTGAGACCTCTGGGACTATGGACTAGCTAGCAGAATGCTGAGGATGAGTCTTGAAGGTGATAGGAGCTTCTGGTTCTGGCCCAAGTTGTCTGCTTACTGATCCACCAAGATGAGAACTCATCATGCTGCAAGCTCCCACTCCCATGGGCCAAGCTACTTCTACCGTGCCTTCTCCGCCATGATGGATGTATTCTCTGAGTCATGAATCAAAATAAATCTTTCCTTCCTTATGTTGCTTCTGTAGGGTATTTGGTCATGCAGTGTAAAAGTAACTCATACATTGTTCAAAGACTAGATACTACCAGAGGTAGAATTTCTTCCTAAATAAGAATAGAAAGGCTAGAGGGTTGTCTCAGTCAGTAAAGTGCATCCTTCACAAGCATGAGCACTTGAGTCCAGATGCCCAGCACCCATATAAAAAGTCCAGTACACGGTCATGCACCTATAATCACAACACTTGGAGAGTCATGGACAGGAGGCTCCCTGGGGCTTACTAGCCAACTGGTAAGCTCCAGGTTCAGTGAGAGACCCTGCTTCAAGAACTAAGGTGGAGGGGCTGGAGAGATGGCTCAGCAGTTAATAGCACTGGCTGCTTTTGCAGAGAACCTAGGTTCAGTTTTCAGCACCCACATAGGGGCTAACAATGGTAACTCCAGTTGCAAGGGATCTGGCACGCTCTCTGGCCTCTGCAGGCATTGCATGATATGGGTGCATTTACATACACATAGGCAAAACATTTATACATATGAAATTAAAAATTAATTAATTAAAAAATAAGGTAGAGAAGCAACCAAGGAAAACATCCAACATTGACCTTTTTGCCTCTGTATTCACATGTACATATAAACACATACACACAGGCGCACGCACATGCACACACACACACACACACACACACAATGAGAAGGAATGATCATAAGCAATGAGAATATTGCCATTATTTTCTTATAAAGAGGAAAGAAAAAAAATCCCAACTGTCTATGCAATGAGTGAGGCCCTTCCCCAGAGTTCACGTACTTCTTTTGAGCGAACAGTGCCAGGAAAGCCTTATTATTTTATAATCACATTGTATTTAGATTGCAAATACTATTACCCAGTTTAATCACCTCTTTGACAAATTTGTGACTTTTTTTTCAAAGAACCAATCCACTCTCAACAAAGACATGTTGTGTTGCCTGAAGGTTTCCTAGAGTCAGCATCTAGGTACCCCAGGGTTAGCTCCACAGAAGAGTCTCAAGAACTCAGTTTGTGATAGTGGAGGACATGCAGCCAGGGCTTAGCCTATCAAGAAAAATGCCTTTGAAGGTCATAAAATTCATCTGACTGTATAAGTTCTGGTGTGTATGCTAAAATAATCAGTCACATTGCTTTACAGTCACACCTCGTACTCTTGTTCTGGAAAATCAATAAAGCGAGGACGACAGGGATATTGTATATAACTATTTAAAAGAGAGAAAAAAATTGTGTGTGTGTATGTATATATATATATATATGTATATATATATAATATTCTTCAGAAATAATCCTGAAGGAAGTGCAGACCTAGTTTTCATAAACAGACTTGATTTTATCGCTACACTCATCACTGAGTTATTAAACCGAAGTACCCATTGTATCACAGGCAAAAATGCAGAAAATCTAAAGGGGGAAGCAGCATGCATCCCTCTCTGGATGCTCGGAGGCACTGGAAATTATCCACAGCCTTTGAAATGTATTTCTAAACTGTGTCCATTATTCACACTCTTAATGTGCTGTTTCACTGAATGCTACACATCCTAATGTGCCTTTGCCTGGGATCCTGCCCCACTTGGAACATTCTCCCTCCTCTTGTCTGCCACCTCCATTCTTCCCTGCATTTCAAGACCCAGCTGAAGACCCGTCTGCTTCCAAAGTCATGTCTGACTGGCTGGTGACTCAGAAGGGTGACAGGGCTAGGACATAGCTCAGTGGATAGAGTGCTTGACTAGCATGTATGAGGTTCTGGGTTTGATCCCCCAAATTGCATAAAGCCAAGTGGAATGGTGTATGCCCATAATCCTTGTACTCAGAGGGTGGAGGCAGGAATCAGACGCTCCAGGGCATCCTTAAGGACCTTGAACTGGAAGGCAGAAAATGAGAGTAATTCACAAAGTCCCAATGAAGCCACTACATAGTGTTTCTGGGGTGCATGTTCAGGTTCCCAGGGCACCCTGAAAGTCCCAGGAGCTGCCACTGAGAATGAGTAGGGTGCCCACATAAAAGAAGGAGCCACCATTTGTGGATGGATAATTTGAGTTGTAGCCAACTTTGCAAGAACAGCAGCGACACCCGCATAGACCTACCCATGCAAAAAGGTCAAACATCAAAGTCGGGTCCAGACCCAAAAGGTTCAGTGGTCCTCTGTGCTGCCATCTACAACATGCCCAAGTACTTCTGTGACATTCCTGATGGATACTGGGAGACACTCGTAGCCTCCCGAGGCAGCAACCCTGCCACCTGTCTCAACAGCTGAGGTTCTTCTTCTCCTCTGCTGTTACGTACAGCCAGCACTCTCCATGGACCCTACTTTTGCCTCTAGACCCCACATCTCTTTGTCCTGTGGTGAATAATATCAATCCCTGGAACCTCAGAGTCTTCCAAGGCTAATTTTAGTGTTTCAGTCTCAGTATGACAGTCCTCCGTTTCCACCAACCCATGAATGCAACCAGCCATCTTTTCCAGGGCAAGGTCCCAGCTGGTCTTGATTTTCCGTCCCACGATGGCCACACACAGCCTTACTTTATCAGTTACATATGAGAATGCTAGATTAAATAAAGTTAAACAGGTTTCTTTCCTGTAGAACCTTCCAAAGCACCTACCTTGGTCTAATTCCCCAAATATTTTTAGGAACAGAAAATGAGAAATGGTGACCAAAGTGATTTTCAGTCTTCAAATACCCTCATCTTGAGACTGAGCCCTATCTCCCCACGCCTTTGATAGAACAGAGATGTCCCTCAGTACCCATGTAGGCAAAGTCCTAGGACCCTTCACAGACGTCAAAACAAAAAGATGCTCAAGTCCCTTGTAAAAAACGGTGTCAGCTTTGCATATAATCTGCACTCATCCTTCTGTATACTTGAAACCACCTCTAAATGACTTATAATAACCAGTATAATGGAAATGATAAGTAGTTGTCAGAATGTATTGTTTAGAATAATGATGCCACTAGCATAGGCCTGACTGCATTGTATGCCAATAACATGCAAAACAGGCTAAACTCAATCAGGTCCCCGACAGAGGCCGAGGATCTGTGACAGGCTGGGAGGGTACAGCATGGAGCGTCTGCCAGGTACAAACCCTGCAGATACGGAGGGCTGGCTGTCTCTAGTGCCTTCTTGTTCTCACATGCTCAAAATTTCTCATCTTGGCACCCATATTCTATACCAGTAATTTCTCTTAAATACTTTTCTATGTGCCTGGCATCGTGGTACATGCCTTTACTCAATAGTACTCAGGAGGCAGAGGCAGGCAAATCTCTGTGAGATCAAGGCCAGCCTGGTCTACATAGCAAGTGCCAGGTCAGCTGGGGCTCCAGGGAGACCCTGTCTCAAAAAGACCAAAAGAAAAGAAAAACTGTTTTATGCATATGAGTGTTTTGCTTGCATGTAAAAAAGTGTACCACGTGCAGACAGTGCACGCAGAGGCCAGAAGAGGATGTTAGCTCCCCTGGACCTGGAGTCACTGATGACTGTTAGCCTCCATGTGGGTGCTGGAAACCAAAGCCAGGTCCTCCACAAGGGCACTAAGTGCTTTTACCTGCTGAGACATCTCTCTGGCCCCTTGTGGTTTCTTTTTAATATGGTCTAACAGTAGATATGGCTCTGGAATTAGAATCTTATTCTCCCACATATAAAGCAAGCACTCTTCTGAGAAAGAATCTTGCAGGCCACCACTGTGGCCTTTTCCATTATAAGCTCAAAGCTTAATAATCCCCAATTATATTTTGAATTAAACTGGTCTTAGCATGAGACTCGATCAACACACCAGCCCATCTGATTCCCACTTAAACGCTGCACACCTCTGAGTCTTGGAGCCTGAACTCTCAGCACAGCCTGGCATCAACAGCCCTTCCACCCTCCTGAAAAAGAACCCTCTCCACCTCACCGCATTCGTGAGCTATGGTTTCCACTGCTTACCACTGTCACCACCTTTCCCACCGAGAAGCATCCTGCCCTTCCAACCCCCACACAAAACTGTGACTCCGGTCCTCAGCCTGCATGCCCAAAGCACAAAACTGCTTCCTCTTGCACTACTAGAAAGGAGCAATTTCCCACTCTTTTTTTTTTCTTCTTCTTCTTTTTTCCCCCCTAAGTATTCATACTCCTTAAAGAAATAGGAAAGATATAGTCTAAAAGAAGAAAAAAATCACCCATAACCCTAGCACTGAAAGAAGTCCATTATTAATAGTTGTGCTGTTTCCACACACTCTTTCTTACAGGATAAAGAAACCTTTATCATACCCTAGGACTCCAGCTGCCAGGCCCGAGGCGTTGCTTGAAAGCTGAAACAGGCTAGTACTTAAAGGTGCCATAAGCGATATTCATCTCACACAACTTATTTCTTAGAGTAAGAATTTTGAACCATTTTGTGCAGAAAAATGATGTTCTACCTCTCCATCCCATCTCAGTGCTGGGTGTGAAACCCTAGGCTTTGTTCACGCTACACAAGCACTCTACCACTGAGCTACAGCCCCAACCAAAAAATGAGTTTCTATCTGATGGGGCTGGAGAGATGGCTCAGTAGGTGAAGTGCTTTCTGGGAAAGCATGAAGACCTGAGTTCAGAACCCCAGCACCCCCCAAAAAAACCAGGCCTGGCAACCCACACCTGTAATGCTAGCATGTGGTAGGAGGAAGGTGGGTGACACAGCTGGATCTCAGGGGCTTTCTGGCCAGCCCAGCCAGCCAGTCAGTGGGCTCCAGGCCTAGTAAAAGACTGTCTCAAAAAAAGGTAGATTGGGGCTGGAAAGATGACAAAATGGTTGAGAGCACTTGCTGCTCTTGCAAAGGATCCTAGTTTGGTTCCCAGTACTACAGGGGCTAACAGCCATCAGTAACTCCAGTTCTGGAAGTTATGATACCTTCTTCTGACCTCTGCAGGTTTTGCATGTATGTGATGCACCTACATACATGTAGGCAAAGCACTCATACACATTAAAAAATCTTTTTGCAGGTGGAGAGCACATTAGGAGACACCTGATGTCATGCCCAGCTCCAGATCGGGAAAGAAAGAGAGAGAGAGAGAGAGAGAGAGAGAGAGAGAGAGAGAGAGACCTGCTCTGGGAGACTGTGAACAGCTAACTCCTTGGGAGAGTCAGTCGTTAGCCCTGCCTAGCTGGTCAGTAGGCAGGAAATCTTATCTATTCAAGAAGTTGTGGTCTACACACACACATACACACACACACACGAATATGTACTCATACACGTGCATACACACATACACCATAGACACAAGAACGTATTTATCTAGTATGCTGATTGCCACGGCAGGTGCTTTGTATCTTTGCAGCTAGCATAATCCATGCCCTCAGCTCCAGCTCTGGCCCCAGTGGAACAGCCCTGATCCCCTGATGTCCAGGTCACTCTGCTCAGTCAAGCATCAGTCAATTTAAATGACAGTCTTGAAATGACAGCTTGGGGAAAACTATTATAATATATCAGACCTGGTTTATAGCAGCCTGTTTCTAAATGAAATGAACTTACTTTGTCTTCTTTTCAAGCCCTCTCATATTCTTTCTAATCGTTTATTAAGTCTGTGGTCTCTGCTCTGCAAAGTGAATGGGGACGTAAAAACAGACCAGCTGAAGCAATCAGATAGGCAAGCAGCAGGCTGCCTCCCACTGTCCATACACGTGCCTTGTAGTCTCCCCTGGCCTGGAGGCAGGCATAACGCTTACAAGTGTGTCCAACCTGTAAGGTTCTGGGTTCGAGAGACACAGCAGACAAGAGAGACCAGAGACTCTGCTGGAAGCTAACAGAACCCTGTTTATTAAGAGAAGACCAGATGGAACTAGCTTCTCCACACTCGGGAGTGGAGAAATGCTAGCCCCCTGGGGGGCTAAATATTTTATAAAGAAGGATTTATGTAAGATTATGAGGGCTGGATATTTCCAGAATAGAAAAGAAAATTAAGAGAGTTTATGCAAGTGATTGAAGGTCTGAGTCTTGAAAGAGGAGTATCTAATCTTATGCAGAACATCTTAAGTGATAATGGTCTCTAACCAAACCATGAGACTCCATCTTAGGGCAGTAACATCCTGTGGTTTGAAGAAAAGGGAACTCTGAGTTTGACAGTTTCTTGTGGTCTTCAGGATTGGATATAATGCCAGGGTGTGTCTTAATCGGGAACAAAGACAATGACTAAAATGTAAACATCTACTTCTATGGATGGGAATTTTAGGTTGGATCATTTTTTAAAACTAACCTTTACACACCTTGTCTAACCTCCGTCATGGGCCAATCTTTCTTGCATCTCTACCCCCTTGAAAGTATGTTATCTAATTCTTTAAATTTCAGGAAGATAGGAAGCGGTTCCAGTTTTCATCTGAGGCCGCTTGGCTCTGCACTTTCAGTGAATTTGAATGGCCAACCTCTTCTGAAACCTAATGGCCTCCTGCAGGGTCCTTCAACCTTAACCTGGCTTATGGCTTTTGTAGAATCGTCTTTGATCTCTACCTGGGCCAGATCCTACAAAGTGTCAAATTTCCCTTTTCATTAACCCTTTCAGGTCTGAAACAGTGTTACCAGCAGCTAAGCCTCTAAAGATTTTATCCTGTCCTCTTATCCCACCAGGGGACAGGGAGGGGGAGGACTGTCAAGTCTACCTCCTCACCTGGTCAGCAGTCTCTTATGCAGGAGAAGCTGTCTCAGTGACAGCCCCTCTGCTCGCCTACATGGGAGGACCGCCACCAGCTTTTGCCCTTCTACTGTGCTTTGCTGGGACCTCGACACTCAGGCAGCAGCCATGCATCATGAGGGTGACCAGCCACCGAGTCATCTCTGCTCACCTTCCCACCAGGAAATATGCATGGCTGCCTCACCATGATGAGGACTCGAACCCATTCCAGCCTCCTGTGTCATCCCCTGTCCCCTATCATCAAAGCTAGAGGAGAACAGCACCCCCTTTCCCTTATGACACAAAAGGCTGGAATATAAGATGTGACTGAAGGACCTTCTCTCCTCCCAGCAGATACCTTGGCAACTCCAGTCAAACAACCAGAATTCACAATACCTGCAAAAAGGGGACTGACTTTTACAACTTCTTGAATACATAAGATTTCCTGCCTACTAACCAGCTAGGCAGGGCTAACGACTGACTCTCCCAGGGAGTTAGCTGTTCACAGTCTCCCAGAGCAAGTCTCTCTCTCTCTCTCTCTCTCTCTCTCTCTCTCTCTCTCTTCCTTTCTTTCCCGATCTGGAGCTGGGCATGCCAGCCCAGTTCCCCGGAGCCCTAGCCTCCAAGATGAGGGGGCTAGTCTCCCCCATCTCTTTAGGGAGGCTAGCCCCCCAGGGGTGCTAGCATTTCTCCACTCCTGAGTGCAGAGAAGCTAGTCCCATCTGGTCTTCTCTTAATAAACTGGGTCCTGTTAGCTCCCAGTGGAGTCTCTGGTCTCTCTTTTCTGCTGTGTCTCTCGAACCCAGAACCTTATACAACCCACAGGCCATGTGTGGACAATGATGGCTATAAATGTGGCCCAATGTGACATTATAAACTCACTTAAAACTTTATCAGAGACTTTTGCAATTCTCTTCTGTAACTCAATTGCCCAGTTCTTGAGGCTGAATTTGTAGTTGACCATGTTGTGACCCAATACCAAGGGTCAGATACCACTGGTAGTTGGGGTGTTTAGAACATGTCACCCTCCACAATCCCCCTTGGGTACAAGATGACTTCGAGGTTCTCTACCTGTCAGATTCCTGGCCTGTGACTTCTCCCCTAAACACACACACACACACACACCCCTCCTCCACCCCACACGATGCTTCAGGAGATGTCGCTGGAGGGTGGGAGGTCTTGCCAAAGTCAAGTTGGTGTTGCTGTTCATGGCTGTCTGGGGTCTCACCTAGAACACACAGGAAGTCCAGGGTTGGCTGTCTGTGCTACGTCAAGGCACACACAAGAGCAGCAGAGCCATGGTCATGGCCACAGCCAGTTCTCCTGCTGCTTCCTCTCTGGCAATATTCACCTCAGTACACACTGTGCTCACCCCCAGCGCCTCCCCATCTCCCCTGCCCACTCATCTGACCTTGATCTCCCATTCCCTGACCTTACACCAGGACCTCCCACCGCGCCTGGCACACATTAACAGGTTGATAAATATTTCTGAGATAGCAAACGGAAGCTAACTCTACTTCCACCTGTGCTTCGTGCCTCTGTCTTCACTCTGTCTTTGAACCCAGTTATTAATAGGGCCTGGGAATAGATTACACACGCACAGCTGCCTTGCCGGATGGTGTGGTGTCCGAGTCTCCGCAGCAAGCTGATTGGGAACACCCAGCCCTGCAGCTTATCAGGCAGGATACTGGCCCTTTCTGTGATCAGAGCAATGGTCACGCATGCAACCCACTCATTCGCTCGTCAAACATTTATTGAGGTCACACTGTATGTCAGGCACAAAGCTGGGAGTTATAATTCAGAAAGGAAAGAGACACAAAGACAGAAACAAAGAATGCAGACGTGTGTATCATGATAGCATTGGTGCTGTGAGACCACCCAGAAGACTCAGGTGGGACAGACTTTGAGAACCACAGAGTACAAATTTTTACATTTTTCTCGTTTTTTGAGTCAAGATCCCATATTGTCTGGGTTGGCTAAGGATGACCTTGAACTTCTGATCCTCCTGCCTTTACCTCTTAAGTCCTGGGATTACAGATGTGTGCCACTGTATCCAGTATTTATGCTGTGTTGTGGATCCAACCCAGGGCTTTCTGCATGCTACGCAAGCATTCTACCAACTGAGCTATATCCCTAGGCCCTAATAAGGATATTAATAAGAAATAAGAATATACCTATAAAACTAACCACTAAAGACTTTTTCCTTCTTTTTTTGTAGTGTTGAGATAAAAACCTAGGGCTTCCCACATGCTATTCATGTGTTCAACCCTGAACATACGTTCCTCTGCTTTAGGTTACATAGGCGATAGTCAGTTGTAGTGACTGATATCTATTATGCACCTACTGCATGTCTGGCACTGCTTTGGCTTTCTGGGCATAAGAACACTTTAAAGTGGATTGTGAGGTTTGGGGGCAAGGGGCAACTGTTTGCTCTTGTTTTCACATGTGGCCGGTTTCAGTGCCAGCGAAGCTACACTGAGACAGAACAGTTCAAAACATAATAATTAAACCAGTAAAAAGCAAAACAACATTGGGACCAAAGTCAGGTTTCAGAGCTAATTTCCAAGAGGTAATTTCATCATCATAGAACATCAAACATGAATTCCACTTTCAGCTATGCAAATTCCAAAAGAATAATACCTCACATTTGCATAATGCTTGATGTTTTTCAAAGTGCTTTCCCAGTTATTAATCTACAGGAGGCTTTATTACCACCAGAAACATCAATTGAAACTCTGTTCCAACTCCATTATTTTTTCTACTTCCTCCTTAAAACCCAGAGACACCTAAATCCAGGTGTTTCTGAATGAGTAAGTCTACAGAGCGCGACTGATGGGCTGGATATACACAAATGTAGCTCATTGTGAGGTCTTCCCTCTCCAGACATCACAGAGCCGGCTTAAAAAAATCTGCTGTTGAATTAACAGACCTTCAGGGGAGTGGCTCTGTAGTTCAAGTGTGAGATTCTTTCTGGGTCTGCAGCTTCGCAGGAACTGTTCTTCCACCTCATTTGGAATCTGTTCTCTACTATATATATGGATATTAGAAAATTAGGGAACTAGTTCAACCACTTTGTCCTTAACCCCGCAGACATCCCTCCATGTCAGTGATTTGCCACAAAGTAGTCCAAGTTTGCTGAACAGCTTCCTTGTCTTTAATGTAGTACGAACCAAGAGGATGAAGCCATTGTAAACCCAACATGAAAAAGGTCTTAGAAAAACGAGGCAAGAAGATATGACCCCGTGGGAGGAAATATTTCTACCCAAACCTAATGCCTTTCCGATTTGGTTCTTTTTCCAGCTCTTTCAGACTTAATTATGTGTAGTGTTCTCAGTCACTGAATCACCAGCATTTCCTGACACTTGAATCTCATGCATTTTAGCAAAAGATTAACCTGACTGTTTGCTTTTAATTCTGAAGCTGTGTTAATACTCAACTCCCTCTAGATTAGAAAAGAAGAAAAACACGCTCCCGAATACCCCACCTGGCACCAGCCAGGCTCCAGGGCTGACATTTCTAGCCAAGTCACTGTCTCTGGGGCTGGTTGCACTTACCATTTCAGGAGGGCCAAAAGAGCCATCAACAGGGTTACTGTCACCATGGTCCCACTCACTTCGAAGCTGAGAAATCTCAAGGCTTCCATTGTTCTCCTGAGACCCCAGAGGGGTGGTCCCCTGGAGGAAAGAGAGAGCTGATTTCCTTCCCTTACAGGAACCCTGATCTGCAGGTAATGGAAGAAACAGGCATCCAGGAACACATCATATCAAGTGGGTCCCCAAATGAGCTCTTTCTCAGAGTGTGTCTTTACAAAGAGGAAGGAAGAGGAGGGAGAAACAAAGGGTTTCGATGTAAGGCAATGAATCAGCAACTTTATTTTCTGGATGACTGTGTTGTCAATAAACATTTATGTTAGCTTCCCCGGAAACAGCAACAGACAGACGGGTAGCATGGTCACCAAGAAGCAAAATGATTGCAACCATTGACAACAGTCTTCAAAGGAGGACTCTCCTTCAACATATGCCTCTGCCCTTCAGTGATAAAGTCCAGGTGATTCTGAATGTTCTGGAAAATCTGGGGGCCAAGTGGATGAAAACACTGCTCTGAAGGCAGCTACCCAAGTTTGCTGGTGACTGGGTGGAATTCCCTGAGTCAGAGATGTGCTCCATGTCTAGATATAGGAGCAGACCGCAGATCTTGCCTTGAGTTCTTGCTCTCAGCATGATTTGGCAGGTTTCATCAACATTACACGCACATCCATGGCCTGTGTGTGGCTTGATTGTTCTAACTCCAAGCTGATTTGACTAACCCAAGTGCATCATTTTTTGCTTATTAATCAGCACACTTCACCTTGAGAATGGGAAGCCCAGGTTGGAAGGAAACCATTCACCAGGACATTCATTGTTCATTCATTCATCAAGTATAGATGGGGCCAGCCTCTGTGCCACACTCATAAATGTGCTGGCACCAAACCCCGGAGAGCTTTTTTTGGAGAGAGATGAACAGTAAGTATGTCTATAAATACTGGAGCTAACTGCAAGTAGAAAACAGTGCTGTGATGGTCCTAATGGAGCCTTGAGCAGAGCCTGTGGGATGACCCGCTAGGAGGACATGGGAAGTCTCTGTGAAGAGGAAATCTTTCAGTGAGATTGGCCAGTGAAGGAATGGTGCTTCCTATATTCTGTAAAGAGCACTAGCAAAGCCTCAGGAATAAAGACAACACAATGGAGGCCCTTGGGATGGAGGAGGGGAGTGGGGAGGGCAGGGTGGGAGGGAGGAGGACAAGCACTCCACAGAGGTCAATCAGCTCGGAATATAGAAGGTTAGACATTCATAGAACGCCAGTCAGAAGCCTGGCTTCCTTTTCTACACCACTTCAGGCTTAAGTGCACTCAATACGGATCCCTCAGGCTGCAGCTGAAGGAGTCACTAGAGAGGAAAACAGAGAAATCACTTTGGAGACCTCCACCTTCATCCAGAGTTGAGGAAACTTAGACTAGATTGGGGAGGTAGAGGGAGCTGATGGGCAGGAATAGATGTTGGGGTGAATACTGAAGAAATTCTAGGTAGACTGATGTGGAAGGGAAGTGGAAGGAAGGACCATTTCTAACTTCCTAACATGAGCTACAGGAGGGTATGGTAACATTACGGAGGCAGAAAATGCTAGGGGAAGACAAAGGATACCGAGAAAACTGAGAGATGGTTCAGCAGTGAGAGCACTAGCTGCTCTTGCAGAAGACCAGGTTTCAATTCCCACCACCCACATGGCAGCTGACAACCATCCATAACTCCAGTTCTAGGAGATCCAACACCCTCTTCTAGCCTCCTCCTGTCTGCATGCACGTAGTGCACTTACATACATGCAAGCCAAACACTCATACATATAAAATAAAAATAGAGTTTAAAAATGAATATTGAGAATATCAAGGGTTTTGTTTGGGTCCTGTAAGACAGAGATGCCTGGTGGGCATATGAATAAACCATGAAGTCGGAGAGGAACCTTCACAGAAAATACAAACAAACAATCCTAATTAATCATCTTAATGCCATTTATGAGATCCCGCTAGACGTTAGTCGTATTCTACAATAGTTCATGTGTTTCAGTTCCTTTCATTCTCATGTTCGGGCTTCGCAAGTAAAGTCTGTGGATTAGTCCTATTTTACAGAGGAATAAACTGAGGCACTTCAAAACCTCTTCTCTTCATCAAATGAGATACAAATGTGGAAGTTACCCATACAACCTTGACACTGAAATTCAGAGGAGTAGATGAATTACCACCAGAAATGTGACCGTGCAGATCACAGGTACCAAGCTATTTCCTTGCTCTCAAACTGCCCTGCGATCATTTTGGATGCTCACTTTACATGCCCAGTACAGCACCCCACTGGGTCCAGGTACCCCTGACCACAGCCTTGTCCTTTTAGACCCCCTTCCCCCCATGCCCCAGCGACAGCATCAGTACTGAGACGTCAGCATATCAACAGGCCTGCGCGCGCTCCCCCTCTCTCTGTCTGTCTCACTTCTCCTCAAACAGGAGCTGAAACTCCTCAAAATAACAGCAAGTGCAGTGAAGGCAGCAGTAAGTTCATGACCATGGGCTCAGAGAAGGAGGAATGACGACTTCAGATGTGACTTAATTCAATGCATGGGTCAGCCACTCAGAAAAGCATTTTTTTCTAAGGAATCCAAGGTGAAATAAACATGAGAAAAGCTGGTTTGAACATCAATAAGTTTATTTACTGCAGGACTGCTGGGCTGTGAAGCTGCCAGTGTGCCTTGAGGATGTCAAGGGAGGGACGTGGAGAGCAGCAGGGCTCAAGTGCATTTGACTACAGACTCCTTCTTTGGGGACATTTATTAACATACCCAGATGTACTCTAAAGAACTTGTTTGAGAAATGCTGATCAAGGCAAAGTTTTATTTACAGAGGTGGACACAGAAACCCAGAAAAGGAAAAGTGACTTGAATGAGGTCCCATAGCTGTGTCTTGATAGAAACTAGTCTGCCATCCCATTCAGAATCTGTCCCTCATGTTACCTTGAAGATATGTACAGTATCCTCATCACCGTATGTGGATAGGATGTGATAGGTCTCATCCTAAAACACATTGCAGTTCCTTTAGAATGCTGCTGACCAGTACAGAGTTGTCCAGCTTTCTGGGGGCTGCCTACTCCCCTAGGTACACTAAGCTCATGTGGTCATTCCTCTAACAGTCCCCGCAGACCTCCTAGGTGATGTGTGATTTGTAGAAACTGTAAATATCATGAGGAGATGACCACACTCTTTCTCTGACTGCTGCAGGGTAGAGATAATACTCTGTCTGTCCTGTAGGTAGTAAACTAACCGGCGTGAAGTCAGGAATGAGAGAGCTAAAGTATTTTTCAGTGAGAAAATAACATGATTAAGGATGTATTACAATTTTGATATTCATGAAGCAGGAACACTCTGTTGCAAATTAAGATACAGCCCCCAATACCTCTGTCCATGCATGTACAAATATGTATAGCGTTATGGAAACAAATTGATTATATCCACACCATTTTACCTACTGTGAAGTAAATATCTGCCATGTCCACACCCAGAGAAATGTATCAATGGCTATTTAGGATTTTACCATGGATGTGCCTGGAGTCATTTAGCCCATCCTCTACTAAGTGGCTTTCAAGTTGTTTCCAGTTTTGTCAACTTCAAATGAGTTCTTAAAAGTGGAATTGCTGAATGCAAAGACATGTGTTTCAAAACTGCTAGGAAGCACTACCCTCTCCCTAGATGGCATGGTCTCCTGCCCTGACCTCCAGAGCACCGTGTGAAGGACTCCATTGAATCTACATGGTGGGCTAGCGTGGAGCTTTTCTCTTGTCTCCGCCTCTGAGTCTCTCTTCTTTCCTGTCTCCCTCCAGGCAGACATCTCCCCAAAGTCGAATCAACTGTTTTGACTTGAGTCTTGTGTTTCTTTTTAAAGCTTTCAGTCCATAAATTCTCTGGTATTTCCTCCATGTTCCCTGTGTTTAAAAACTGCATGTGCGGATGTCTAAGCGGTGCCTTCCTTCTCAGTAGAAGGGTCCCAGCTGCTCAGAGCTAAGCTTGACATCTCTGATGGGAACGAGGCAGAGGCAGAAAGAGGTGTCCTTGGGGGAACTTTTCTCACTGCCAGGCGGGCCCTGAGCAAATGGGTGGGGCGCCTCCTTAGCACTGTGCAAGCACCAAGAACCTTTACACATCACCTCGGAGCACTTCCAGGAGTGACCAGCACTTTTAATTCCTGGGCTCCAAGATGAAGAAACTGGACGTCCATGATGTCCAAGATGTCCCATGACTGTTGAAAATCAAACACTCAGTAGATTCTAGATGCAGGCTCAAGCCTTAGTCTTCTGATTCTAAACTTCGTAGGGTGTTCCTTCTTCACACTAAAGCTAAAGTCACAGCTTGGCTTAGAATAGTCACTGTCTGTAGACTCCATCCATACTGGGGATTTGGTTTATTCTTTTTAAAAAATATTTATTTTTTATTTTTTATTTTACAAGTATGAGTTATTGCCTGCATATGTGTAAGTGAACACAAGTCTGCTAAGGTCAGAAGAGGGTGTCAGATCCCCTGGAACTGGAGTTATAGTTATTAGCCACCATGTGGGTGGCAGGAATTGAACTCAGATCCTCTGCAAGAGCAGCCAGTACTCTTAACCACTGAGCCTTCTCTCCAGGCCTGATTTGGTTTACTTTTATGCTGGCTTCCTTGGAGTGCAGAGTTGTGCAGCCCAGATGGTCTGCTTCACTTCCTTATGGTGGACAATAGGGTCCCCTTGAAAGATTCAAAACCTCAGCCTTCCCAGTTCAGTTCCCTCTCCTCATTGTCCTCAGATGCCTTAGAGACTTTCTGTCCAGTTGTGGAGAACATAAGGTCAGGTAGGTAGAGTCAGCTGTTCCTTCAACAAGTGCGTACTGACGATTTCTAGGTGCTGGCACTAGCAGTGGAATCTCAACATGTAAGAACCAGGTCTCACCAACAAGGAGCTCACCTCCCCAGATGGGCCAGGAGACACTCCAATACCTAAGTTCTGTCGGCAGCACAGCTTTGATGATATGAATACACAGAGGATACAGAGGGGATGAAAATCAGAGGGAAGCAGCCTGGTGAAAGATTCGAGACAAATAACACAGCAGCGAGAGCATGATGGATATGCCCAACAGAGGAGTGCAGCGGACGCTGCCTCAAAGGCAGTGGAAACTGGGGATGAGAGATGGCAAGATCCTCTGAGGTTAGATCACGCAAAGCATTGCGGGCCAGCCAAAGAGTATACAGTTCATTCTAAGGTCAAAGGGAATCTGCAGCTAGAGGTAAAATTGGGTGGTAATATTACATTTGCTTCTAGAAATATCCATCATGATGCAGATGGGACGGTTTATACCTGTGAGGAGGAGTCCAGCCAGGAGGTCATGGGTCCTCTAGGTAGGAGATGGTGGTCTGAGTGAATCAGTAGGCCTGGAAACAGGTGAGGAAGACCAGATTTGAGGGTACTGAAAAAATATAATCAATAGTATTTAGTGATCTGTTGAGAGTGGAGGTAAAGAGGAGGTTAAGAGGAATCTGCTGAGCCCATGATGGTGTACACAGCAAAGCACGGGAAGGATTCAGGGAAAGGAACCAGGGTAGGGAAAAGATTGTGGCTTCAGTGTTTGCATGCTGAATGCTTGAGCACAAGAACATAGGGGACCTCACAGGTAAAGATGCTCAGGAAGTAGGCAGATCTATAGAAGTGAGAAGAATCTGGTACAGGAGAGTGCTTTCCATCGTGAGAACCATTTGCTTATGGATGGGTGGGAAGCCATAAGATAAAACTGGCCCCAGAGCATGAAGAACCCAGGAAGTGTTGAGAAGTGGGCTATAGAAAGAACACTAAGAGGGCTGGGAAGATAGCCATCAGTAAACTACCCACTATATAAGCAAAAGGACAGTAGTCCAGTTCCCAGACCCACACCAAAAAGTGAACTGTGGCGATACAAGCTTAAAATCCCAGTGCTGGGAAGTCAGAGACAGGTGTCTCCCTGGGGCTTCTGAGCAGAAAGCCTGATCTGCTCAGTATGTAGCAGGTCAAAGAGAGACCTGGGCTCAAAAAACAAAGTGTCCCAAGGATCAACACCCAAGATTGATTTCTCATGCACACACACACACACACACACACACACACACATATACACATGCGGGGGCGGAGGGGGGCGGATTAAGAAATGCAGGGGGGGGCAAAGAGAAGCCTAGGAAAGAAGTGAAGAAGAAAGACTCAAGAGGGCAGGAAAAACCACAGAGAGGCCCAATTTTAGTGCTTAGGAACACACACTTTTTTGTTCTCAAATGTCCCAGGTTTGAGTCCAGACATTTTGGCTTTCTAACTCAAATGGTCTTATAATGCTACTTCATTCTTACAAACCCCGCTTTCTCTTCACTGATCAGGGTTGTAAAGACAGTAAGGGGCTCTCTACAGACAGCTTAGCAGAGTTCCAACACACAACAAACACTTGATACACATGATACGTGATTGTCTTTACCAAAGCTACCAGAGGACAGTTGTATAAAGCAGGAAATGGCCAAGGGCACTGAACATTCCAGAAAGGCCCAGTAAGTGATCTACTGAAGTGTCTTTGGATTTGGCGCTTTGGTCATTATGGCCACCTCATAATGGGTTTGGGAGAAGTGTATAGAGAGAGGCAGAGCTAGAAAAACAGTTGGCTTGGAAAGGAGTGATCCAGGTGCCACCTTCATGTGCTTGGCACGAAGTGAGGACATTGCCTGTATTTGTAGACTTGTGAAAGACAGCAGCCATCTGTGTGTGCTCCCTGCCTGTGATAAGGGCAGAACTCTCTCTTTGCTTTAGGGTTGCTATGGAGATATGGACAGGTGCATAAACAGCTTTAAGGTCTATGTCAAATCTTGATTTTGCATTGGTTGTGAGGGCAGGGACCATATTTTCTAACTCATTCTATAACCACAAGACCTGTCGTATTGCCATCTCTTGCACTCACTGACTGTCATTAATGTCCTCAGGCTGATCACTCCCCATTCTGGTCTCTCCAGTTCCATCGTCATTCCCTAGTTTCAGACCAATATTTCCAGCTGCCCATTAGGCTCTCTTTAATAACTACCCCATAGATGCTGCAGACTGGAAACCCCCAAAGCTGAAACCATCACTGCAGCTTCTACCCTCCCTTCGCCTCCCCCGTGTTCTCTGTGTCCACAGTCCAAAGCTGGAAACTTGGGTTCACTCACGGCTTTTCTTCTTTCGGCCCCACCTCCCCACCTCCTGTTAATCACCAATCCCTGTTAGTTCTGCCTTCCACATATCTCTCATTCTGGCCACTGTCCCCTAGGCCACTCATGCACTTCGCTCCTTTGGTCCACCCAGGGCCTTGGTAGCTACTCCTGTTAGTGTTCTAGGTCATGGACACCCTGGCATGGCAAATGTGCAAGGTTTCTGAGCTCATTGTGCTTATATTTTGAGAGAGCCAACTCTGACTGATAGCCTGTCTTCTGCTTTGCAAGATCCTGTCGTTACTGGTCCCATGGAGATGCCATGATGCCCTCTTTACTCTGCGGTGGGATGTCCTGGTGCTGACAGTTTAAGGAATGCCACTTGTGGTTTTGCTGTCAACCTCTGTGGAGTCTGCAGTCTGCTTTCTAGGCATGTAGTCTGTCTCCTCAACGCCTGACCTGCCCCGTGATAAATGACTGTTCCAAGTACTAGCTTGCTGAAAGCACCTAGACTTGCTATAAGGCAGTTGAGCCATCTGCTGACTCTGCATGTTCTCAGGCAAAGCTGTGTCTCATTGTCAACATGTGGCCACACTTAGCCATGAGGAAGTTTGGGCATCAGCTATCCCCAAGAAGATTATCAATGCATAGGAGGATGCTACTGCCCCCACCCCTAAATGACAGGAGAATTAGAATTGAGTCTAGGGGGAAGAGCAGACAGAGTAAATGTTGTAGCAGAGTCTCCAAATCTCAATGATTTAAGGCTATTGCTGTATATTTCTCAATTACATAATCCAAATGAGGTATTCCATGGGCAGCTTCCACATGGTGATTAGGGGTTCAGGCTCCTTCCATCCAGTGAGCTGGTTACCCGATAGACCCTCAGATGCCCCTGCTGAATCATCCACAGCCAACTGGCCAATGAGAAAAAGAGAAGAGGATGCTGGGAGATGGTGCTCTACAGGTCAAGCCTGGAAGAAGTGTGCACGCTTTCCCACTCTTTACCTTGGCCTGAATTCAACATGTGACCGTACCTTACTGCAAAGAAGACTGGGAAATGGAGTCAGACCCAGAAGGAAAAGTCATAAGTTTGGGCAATATAAAGCATTCCTGTCACAGATAAGAGACCCATGAGGCATGCTTTTAATTCTAGGGACTCTAGACCCGGAAACAAGCTACTAGAACAGGGTGGAGGCTGGCAACTGCAGACTCCCCAAGGCCCAAACTGCATAGCCAGATCAGGGGACAGGCATGGAGAACTGGCTCCCAACGTGATGAGATGCCAACCTCGGGCCAGTCTTTTCAACTGCCTCCCTGGAGGCTGAGCTGAGAGCTGCGATTCTTCTGTAGGTCCCACTGCCAGGAGCCTGCTCCCAGCCCCACAGGTCCTCTGGGGCTGCCTGCATGTGGTGCTCATCCTACTCTACCTCACAGACTGTCTGGGATGTAGTACTGCTTAAACCAATGCCCAATCTCCCATACTCCAAGAGCAACATAAATTTAAAGTATTTGCTCAAGGGCTGAGGCTGAAGCTCGATGATAGAGCATTTACCTAGAACGCATAAGGCCCTTGGTGCAATCCTTTACACCGCCAGAAAAATGTTTTGTATAAACAAACATCTCCACCTGGAAAAGCCAAACTTGTACACAGAACTGGCCAAGCTCCTGTCTTTACTGGTCCTCTGTATTGTTGTATGTGTGTGTGTGTGTGTGTGTGTGTGTGTGTGTGTGTGTGTGTGTGTGTGTGTATGTGCGTGTGTGTGTGTGTGTGTGTGTGGTCCCAGACTTCCTTGTACCTGAGTTTATGACAGGCCCTGGATCAACCTTTACCTCACTCTTCCCTCATAGGCTAGGTTCCTTCCTGTGCATCTTCAGGACTCAGAGTAGATGCCCCTTCAAGGAAACCCCCCTCCCCAGTACATCCCAGACATTTCCAACCACAGCGCCCCAAGCTTTTGCTACTGAGGTTACTTCTATTAACTTACATTCCAGACATAAGTAAGCTTTCTAAGAAGGACTCTGTCTGACTCAGTGGTCAGGAGATGCCTGCTTGTCATTCAGCAAATGTTGAATAAATGAAGGAATGAATGAAATGAACTCTTGCTTGTGTTTTAGGTAGCTGCCACCAGGTGGCAATAGTGCTCTTTGGGTTATGGAGGTAGGTGGTGGCACTCTAGCACACCTGAAACTGATGTTTGCTCCCGTAAACACAAACACCTGGTACATTTTATAGGTAATAACCACCAAGTGGTGACTCAAACCAGATTTTCTAAGAAAGATATAACCAAGAACTTCTAGAAGAAAAGAAAGTATTGTTGAGTTCTTGACCATTGATACCTTTCTCTCTATAAAAACATCCTCCAAGTTGCACTGTTTAACTCAAAGACCCAAGTAAATCTCTTCTGAGCCTGAGCATTTGAAGTTTCCTCAGCTGTGCTAGCCTGATACACTGGGGCTTCCTGCACCTGTTCCAGGTTCATTGTCTCTAGTTCTGCTGGCTTATCTTATCAAGAGTTTCCCAGTAGACCCATCTGACTGGAGGCAGGGTTCAAGAAGAAGGCTGGCAAGAGATAAGGCTGGACACAGGGAGGTGCCAGCAGGTGGAGGCCTCTGGATACCAGGCTGAGGATCATGGACTTTACTCTGAAGGTACCAGACTTCCTGGAAAGGATTCTTGTGGGCATGCACATGTGTGCGCAGGGGGGCGGGGGGAATAGATGTGCAAGTATTCAAGTACAGGTGTTAAAGGAGGTGGAGTGGAAAGAGAGAGACAGGGGCCAAATGATACTGAGCAAGACAAGCTGGGGATTTAGGGAACAGCATGGAGAGATTGCAACTGGGGTCTCCTAAATAGGGCTTCGGCTGAACACAAGGGAGGCGATGTATGTTAATTATCTTGGGTAGCTCCAGGAATGTTCCTTAGGTGGAACTGGAAACTAGTAAGGAAGCATAGGGAGAAAAGGGCGTCTGGAAAGGAGCCTGGCTATTGGATAAAAAGGAACTTTGTGAAAAGGCCTTCACGGGACTCTTGAGTTTTGCATGCTGACAAATAGCCCTGTCTTCTCACAAACAAACTGCTGTGGAGTTGAGTCCTGTCTCCTCACAGCCTGTGAGGAAGACCTCAAGGTTCTGAGACTAGAGTCAGGGATGGGACTGGTGGTGGAGCTGCAGAAGATGGAGACCATCTTTTGTGTGTAGATAGCAGGGAGGAGTTTACGGTGTGCATCTGTGTGCAGGTCATGAGTGAAGGTCTTGGCCTTCTGCCTTGCTTTTTGAGACAGGGTATCTCATCATTCACATGCCAGACTAGTGAGAGCTCAAGCTTCCTGAGATCCTCCTGTCCCTGCCTCCATCTTCTTATTGTCCAGCTTTAGATGAATTCTGGGGATCCGAACTCGGGTCTTCAGCCTCACAGCAAGCCTTTACCCAGCGAGCCATCTCCCCAGGCCTGAGACCAGTTACTTGGAAGAGCAGGAGCATCTGAGGTTCCCAATCTCTAGTGCAGTTGTTCTCCAACTTCATCAAGCTTGAGACTCCCCTACTGAGCTTGTAAAACACACATGGCTGGAATTTATATCAGAGGTTCTGCCTGGATGGGGCCAGACTGAGATCTGAGAATCTGCATTTCTAGAAACTTCCCAAGGGCTGCAGCTGCTGGTCTGGGAGACCTACCTGCTTTCCTGTAGTAGTTGTGAAGGGAGATTTAAAAATTCTAAAATCTGAGCTTGATTCATGCCAACTGAATCAGAATCCAGAAAAAGCCTAGCCTAGAGACTCCCCTCTGCCTCCACTTCCTTTCCTCTATCCCCTTAGATTCCAAGGAAAACCCTCCCTTCTCCGTAGCAGCGTCTCAGCAAGGCTGCCCTCACTGCCACTCACAGACTCCTGGGAACCACGTCCTTTTCATCTCCCAATCACATTATGTGAGGTTCTGCAGAAACCCAGGAGCATGTCCTTTCTCTCAGTGTAGTGGAGGATGAGGTAACATAAGGTGTGTGTGGGATGGGTGTAAATACGGGTCTAAAATTTCACATAATTACACGGTGGAGAGGTGTTGCCAAGGTAAATTAATAAGAAAACAGTTGGATGATGTTTACCAACAAAATCAGTTTGGGGTGTGTTAACTCAACTGTACTCTCTCTGTGAAATAAACTGCTGATTAAAATAATTCACTTCAGAAGAGATGGCCTCTCCATGGAATTGACCACATTATTCCGTCTGCTTGGTCAGGCTGCCTAGAAACTAGGAAAATTGCCAAGGTGAGACCTGGGCGTCTCATGAGCCTGCTTTACAAAAGTCTCTCTCTCTCTCTCTCTCTCTCTCTCTCTCTCTCTCTCTCTCTCTCTCTCTCCCTCTCCCTCCCTCCCTCCCTCCCTCCCCTCTCTTCCCTCTCTGTCCCCTTTACCCTCCCTCTCTCTTTGCCTATGTACTCTCACAGCCTTAGAACAACAAAGCTTTCCAAGCTTCTCTTCTCAAACTCAAGTGCTAAGGCAACTTTCTTATCACACATTCTTTTATGTCAAAATCCTGGAATGGTTGAGATTCAAACCACATTCATTGACAGGACCGTGTAGATGCCCTGTCGTCCTCTTATTTTGCACACTAGTGCAGTTAATGGGCACTTGAGGCAGGACTTGGACTTGTATCTGGGGTTGAAGAGGTAATATCATCACCAAACTAAGATGCCCCACAGAGCTCAAGGACAGAACGAGAACAGGAGCCAGTGGTCAGGGCATCAGAGCCAAATGGAGACCACAGGATGAAGCAGTCATTTCAGGACTTAGGTTAGTGCCAACAATGGCAGTCTTGGGAAACATCTGGGTACCACCCAGACACTCTGGGAACCTAGTCAGCCTTCTGCTCTCACAGCATCCCCGCCACCAGGCTGGTAGGTCTTTACTTGAATTCCTCCAGTTCTGGATAGCTCACTTCCTCATAAAGCAGCCTTCCTCCTGTGTCTTCTTGGCTTCTGCGTCTGTGTCATGTTTCCCCAGGGCCCTAAGTCAGAAAGATACTGGAACTCTCATTGGAACTCTTCAGAGCCCTTTGTCTCATCTTGTGCTAGGACTTCCACATCTATTCTTTCAGCTGATGGCAATGACCACCCCCTGATTCAGACATTGCTGTGATGAGAGTATACTTGGCCAGGTTGGTGTAGGCCAGTTTAGTAAATCTAGGTGAAGACAAGGTTAGAAGCCTGCTGCCTCCTGGCCTGACATCTCCATTATGCCTGCCATGATGGGGAGAGTGTCTGGAGTATGTCACACTGGTGATCTTCCCAACAAATGTGAGGGAGAGGGAATGGAGAGACAGAGGAATGAAGCCATGTGCTCCATGAGGAACAAATCAATAGGTCAGGCCATGGCTGAGCACACCAGGAAGTAAGTGGAGGTCTAGAGAAGCCTCCTCCAAATACTAGACAGAGAGATGGCTCAAAACTATTTCTTCCCTTTCAGATGATTTTCTGAAGAGAGGATGAGGCTGTCTTGGAACTGACTATGTCATCTAGTCTAGCCTTGAACTCATGATCTTTCTGGCTTAGCTTCCCAAGTACTAAAATTACAGATGTATACTACCACACCAGGACTGAAATGTCTTTCTGGTCAGCCCTGGGGTACCACAGAACAACTTACACATGAAGAAAATGAACGATGACTACAGCGCAATCAGTAGTCACTACCTAGTCATGTCCTGGAAGGACAAGACCCACTGCTGCATTGTCTCTGAATAGGAAAAATCCACGTACCTCACCCCTAGCCCTTCCTTACTCTTGCTTCAAGCATTATGAGGTCCTCCCTAGAGGATTTACTAAGTGACCTACTGAGTTCCTTGCGAGTACTCCCAGTCTGTGGGGGAGATAGAACGTCTGTCCACTGTTGATGGGAGGCTGAGGAGGACATTACCAATGCAAGAACCTTGTGACTCTCCATGCTTTCTAAGAGTGGGAACAGGAGGTGGAGACATGAATATATTCCACCTCCACTTCTTCCGGTGTGTCCATCCTACTCTTAGTTTCTGAGAAGCGTTCATTTCAGCACAACCCACAAAGAGCCGCAAAAGGCAACAGACACCTTTGCATCACATACAATGAAAGAATGTTCCCTTCCTTACGTCTGTCTGAACCTCTAAAGTTACAGTGAACATGCTTTCTTGTGTGTGGGTGTATTTATGTATGTATGTGTGTATGTACAGGTGCATGGAGGTGTGTTCACATGTATGTGCTTAGATGTGAATGACAAAGGATAACCTGAGCTGTCATTCTTTACGTGTCATCCATCTTTTTTCAGGGGGGATGGTTTTGGTTTATTTTGGGGGGGGTTGTTTGTTGATGTTTTGGTTTGGTTTTCTTTCTCTTTTATTGCTGCTGCTGTTTGTTTTTGAGACAGATTCTCTCATTGGTCTGGGATTTGTCAAGAAGCCTCGGCTGGCTGGCTAGCGAGCCCCAGGACTGGTCTCTGCCACCCCAGCACTGGAATTAGAGGCATGTACCACCACACCTGGCTTTTAAACAAAACAAAACAAAAGGTGGATTCTGGGATAGCACATTCAGGTTCTCGTGCTTATAAAACATGCTCTTTATTCACTAAGCCATCCCAGCCCCCAACATGCATTACTTTTATGATAAGGAAACAGTTCTGGTAAACCTTTGGACTTGGGTCAAAGCATCTGATTTGCAGATCACTGCTCTGAGGGTGTTAGCTCCCTTCCTCTGGGACTGAGAAGGTCACCCTTGTGTGTGCGGACCTATCATGTCCTCATGCTCATGTAGGAATTCACACGATGCAGAACATTTCAGCCTAATTGCCCTTGTTTGGGGAAGACCTTCCGATAGCCTTTATCATACAGAGGAAGAGGTCAGCTGTTTTAGCATTCCCGTGCTCTGCTGCTTTCAAGGAGAATAATAAGAAAGCAACGAACATGCTGAATCCCCACCTGTGGAAGGCTGTTCTGCCACATGAATTCCAGTTGTGCCAAGGCCAGCATCTGAGAGCCTTGAATTTGGGAGCTGGAAGCCATTGAGCGCAGATTTATGACCATCCCTACATTTCAGCCATCTGCTCCAGGCACGCGCCTGAAATTTATGAAATGCAATTGCTCTGGAGGGTACAGGCCAGGAAGTGGGAGGTTGCAAATAAAATCCCACCTAGTTAGAGATGGAGCCATGTAGGCCAATTTCAAGCTCTGCTCCTTTTTAAGGAAGTATTTCTCATTCACATTAGAGTATATTCCAGGACTCTGGAAGATTATAAAGCAGTCACATCCTGCTTTGGTGCCTCTTGTCAGAATGAAATAATCCTTTTGGTATTGTTATTATTATTTCTTGTCCTTTTTCCTTTTGAGTTTGTTATTCTGTCTTCATGTTTCCAGATTTCAGCTCCAGAAGGAAGTTGATAGTATCTCTTTTCAAGAGATGCAGTCATGTCATAGAATTGTTTCTAGTCTAGTATCATCAAGTTCAGATACAGACAATCCTGAGCAACAGCTTTGCAAAGATAGGCAAAAAAAGAGCCTATCTTGTTCTCTTTTGTCCTTCACTGGGGACAATTTGGCTGTGCACAGCTCTCTAAATACACCTCATTCAGCCAGGTGTGCACTCCTGTAAATCCCAGCACTGAGGAGGTGGGAGATATGTGGATCAGGGGGTCAAGGTCATCCTCAGCTACATAGTGTCTTCAGGGCAGCCTGAGCTACATGAGATCCTGTTTCAAAACACAAATATCACTGGGGAGATGGATAAAGTGCTTGCTGAGCAAATGTGATCACTGAGTGTGGTGGTGCACCCTTTTAATCCCAGTACTTGGGAGATGGAGGCAGGCAGATCTCTGAGATTGAAGCCGGCCTGGGCTCCACAGCGAGGTCCATGCCAGCCGAGGCTACAGGGAGATGCTGTCTCAAAACACAAACAAGCAAAAAAAATGTGAGAACCAGAGTTTGGATCCCCAGCACCCACATAATAGCTGGACTGTAATTGCAGCACCAGGGAGGCAGAGATCAGAGATCCGTCAGGCAAGCAGGTTGGCTGAGCTAGCCAAATAGGTGAGCTCCAGGTCCAGCAAGAGACTCTGCCTTGGTAAATAAAGTGGAGAGTGATTGAGAAAGACATCAATCCTTGGCCTGCATCAACAACAGGCACATACATGCGTCTGCACCCACACACATATTCACAGTTATCCAAACACATATACACACATGCATGTACACTACACACACCCACACATACAAACAATCTCATCGGAGCAGATATTCATTCTTGTATACACTTCACTTTTGGTTAAGAATCTTAGTCTTTTTTTTTTTTTTTGAGGTTTTACTAGAAAATTAGAAAATTTATAACAAAATAACAAACATTTAGCAAGAATAGTAATAATATTATCTCATTCAGCATATCCAACCAAACAGTGTCCAGTCCTGTTCAATGATTTCTTTTTTTAAAAGTATTATATTTATCTTATGATGAATTGATTTTGATTTTATGTGTCTGAGTTTTTTGCCTGCAAATATGTAAGTGCACCTGTGTCATCCAATGCCCACAGAGGTCAGAAAAGGGCATTGAATCCCCTGAAATTGGAGTTACAGATGTTTGTTAGCCACCATGTGGGTGCTGGGAACTGAACCTGGATCCTCTGCAAGAGCAGCCAGTGCTCTTAACCACTGAGCCATCTCTTCAGTCCTCCCTTTTTAATTTTCTTTTAAATGTGTGTATGAGTGTTTTACTTGAGTGTATGTAAGTGTACTACATCTATTTCTCAGGCCCACAGAGACCAGAAGTCATGGGATCCCTGGAACTGGAGTGACAGATGATTGTTAGCTGCCATGTGGATTCTGGGAACTGAACCTGGATCCTCTGGAAGAAGAATGAGTGCTCTTAACTACTGAGCAATCTCTCTAGCCCTATTGATTGACTGATTGACGACTGACTGACTGACTGACTGACTGACCGATTTTGTGTGTGCCACAGTATACAAGTGGAAGCCAGAGAACACAGAGGACAACTTGTGGAAGTCAGCTCTCTCTTTGTATCATATGGGTTCTGGGGATTGAACTCAGGTCATCAGGCTTGGCAGCAATCACCTTCATCTACTGAGCCATTTTGCCAGTTGAAGAATCTTAGATTCTTGGGACATGTCTGCCAACGATAAATGTGACCCTTTGCCAAATGTGACAAAGAGTGTTGGGGTACAGAGATGTGTAGATCTGTACCTATCATAAGTATGAATGTTTCCAATCAAAACTGGGTAAAATTGAATCCAATCCAAAAGTAAGTTTTATTTCAGATTCCACCTACTTAAATTTGAATAAAACTTGAAAAATCCATTTGTTTTGGACTTAGTCTTTCGGAATGAGGTGTATTTGTGGATAAAATCTCAAAGACCCCAAACTTTTCTTTAGGGAAAGGGTAAAATCTCTCCTAAAGATTTCAGTAACACACAATGCCTTCAAGACTTGGATCTAGACAAACTGGCATAGTCTGAAGGTATGTGATGGTGTTGGTTTTAGCTCTGTTATGGTTTTCTTTTAAATATTTATTTGTGAAATATAAATCTTGCTAGGATTGGATGTGCTCTGAAGTAGAGTTGGCGACTTTGACTGTTGCTTAATGGAACTGGTGAAACTTCTCAGAAAACAAAAAGGATTCTGTTATATAAACAAGTCATCCTAGTAAGGGGTAAAATAATTCTGGAGAGTACACTATGACTCCTTCTGGGTGAGACTGAGCTAAATTCCTGTAGCTGTGTGACAAATTAGGAGCCCCAAGACAGCAGACAAAGCAGTTAATTGGCTGCAAAAATGTGAGTCACTCTAAAAAGGCTTGGAAATTAGAGCCTATGTCATTAAAATGACAGGCATCTCATTGAAAAACTCAAAAGATATCATCAGCGCATTTATGAATTCCTTCCCATTGGTGGAACATCACTCTGGCTAATATTGCACCTGTCACACAATAGATACTCAGTCATGGCTTTGTTCTGTTCAACAGGTAACTCTTCCTCTGGTGGATCACTCTGATATTCTGTCCATCAGAAAGTGACAAAATTGATTTAATTTTCATTCAGTAAAAAAGGCTAGGCCAGGGCTTAGAACAGCATATAACATGAAATATATAACCACCTTAGTTGATTGTTGTGATGGTTCATTCTAGGTGTTAGCTTGACTGGATTAGGGAATATATGGAAAGCTGTTGTGTCCAGAAGAAACTAGCACATGAGTGGATGAAATGAGTGGGTAAGATCTGCCCTGAAAGTGGGTGAGCCACCTAATCTGAGGCACACTCCACCCCACCACAGAACAAAAAGGCAGAGGAAAGGCAAGTGAGTATTCTTTCTCTTGGAGCTGGGACTTTCGTCTTCTCCTGACTTTAGACTCAGAGCTCTGAGCTCTCTAGCATTTGGGCTCAGGGACTCCACAAAATGCCCAGCCCTTCTGTACTCCAGTTCTCAGGCCTTTGGCCCTGTACTGAGATTTACATCATCAAGTTCTGAGGCCTTTGAATTTGGACTGAGCAAACTCTCAACATTGCTGGAACTCCAAGTTGAAGACAGCCTATTACAGGACTTCTCCAGCTCATAACCATGTGATTCAATCCTCCTAATAAATCCCTCTCATCCATCCATCCATCCATCCATCCATCTACCTACCCACCCATGCACCCATCTATCCATCCATCCATTCATCTATCCTCTTGACCCCATCTCTCAGGAAAATCTTGTCTAATACAGTCACTTTCCCACAAGTGATGAATTTGCATTCTGTAACATAAACCATGATAGTCATGAGCATGGAGACCTAATGTCTGGGGACCAGCTGGGAGAGCACACTCTACCCTGCTTCAAATAGATTCAAGCAAACTGTTCTTGACTACAAATGCTATCGTCACATGGTCAGTTCAACCCATCAACAAGCATTTGGATTTTTACTGATGCCTGGTGCATGGTTCTGTCACGTAGCCAGTTTCCCAAAGTGATTAGAAGTAGAGATAGGTGAGGAAGGGTGGTGCTAACAGAATATACTAACTCACTGAGTGTGAGGACAGGTGCAAAACCTTGTCCTTATGATGTGAGAGCTCTGAGGAGTAGGAGAGGAGCACATCCAGTGTGAGCAGAGTTGACGTAAGAGCCGAATGAACACGAGAGACCAGGGATCTCTTCAGGAGGAGATGAGGTGAACCAAACCCAGAGCTGCCCAGAATAGGCTCAGGATGGCCAATTGGTACTGGAATTATTCAAAATTAAATTCTATAAATTTACAATTGAATCATAATAAAAATAAATAAAGATAATAAATTCTACAAATAGAATCCCCCTAATTATTTTGCTATACTTTGCCATTATCTCTGGGGTTTGTTTTGTTTTTTTAGGTATGTTGCACCTGTGAAGTAGAAATACTGATCATGGCTACTGTACATCTCTCCCAAGTCCACAGCCAAGAACATTACTGGGGTTGGAGACTGGTCATGATGGGAAGATTTTTACTAGGGAAGCCAGAAATTACAACAGGTCAAGGATTATTCCCCTGCAAGAGAAGACAGCTGTGTTAGTTACTTCTCTGTGACAAAATACCTGACAAAAATTGACTTGAGGAAGGGAGCGTTTATTTTGGCTCACAATTGGAGATGAAACAATCCATCAGGGCCGGGAAGGCATGGCGGTGAGTGTGGCTCTAGCTGTGGAGGGGAGTGTGAGGCAGCTGGTCACACAGTTTCCATAGTCAGGAAGCAGAGGAAGATGAATGCTCATGGTCACTTTGACTTCTCTTTTTCATTCAGTCTGGAACCCCAGCCATTGGGGTGGTACTGCTGACATTTAGGATGGATCTTTCCTTTTCAGTTAAGCCTCTGTGAAAACACCCTCACAGACACACGCTGGTGTGTTTCCTAAGCAGTTCTAAACACGGTAAAGTTGGCAATGAGGATTAATCTTCACAACCAGACAGGGCCAGCTAAAACAGGGAACTCAAAGCTGTGCAGGAAGCAGGAACTGAAGGCAACAAAACCAGGAATAGATGAGGTCAAGTGAGCCTTTGAGATCCTGTTGAGAAACGGGAGATTGTGGTTTCAAAGGACTTTAGGAGAGAAGTAGTCATCTTGCAGAAGTCAGGAGGGGCCTTGCAGGGGTTGTTTAGCTACAGATAGCTGAGCCCAAGGTGACTCCCGGGTTACGTGAACTCACTGTGAAGGGAGAAAAAGACTTGCCTGATTTTTGACAGGCACAGTGGCAGTGACTGGTCTGGGAGACCATTGGCTGCGCATATCCTGCAAAACTGACTGCTTAAAGGCGACTTTGGTGACATTTGGGCTGGGGCTCTGGATCAGACACCAGGTCTGTGGATGGCAGTGAAAGCTTTAGAGGCCTGAGGTCACCAAAGATGGTGTTTAGAGCGAGAAGATAGCAAAGACAGAGTGAAAGAGGAGTCAAGGAACGTGAGGAGAGGCACCACAGGAGCTCTGAAGAGGACGGGACAGACCGGACCCAAGGGGACAAGCACCTCCGGAAGCAGGAGACGGACTGATTTGTTTTGCTTTGTTTTGTTTTTCCTTTGCGTGTCTGTATATGCATGCATGATGTGGCTTATGGTATGGTATGTATGTATGATATGAGTACTTGTTAGTGCATGTGCACACACGTCCATACAGATACATATGCATCTGTTTGCATGAATATGTGGAGGCCAGTGCCAGCCGTCTGTTCTTGATCATTTTCCATCTTTTAAATGTTTTGAGACAGAATCTCTCACTGAACCTGAAGCTCATGATTGAGCTAGGCTGGCTGGCCAATGATCTTTAGTGATCCACCTGCCTCTGCTCCCTCCCCCGAGTCCCCAGGTTACATGACAGGGAACTGCTTTTTGAAGACTGTTTAAACTATTTCTGGAACTAATTTTGACTAATAAAAAAACAGGCAACAGGAAGAAGTTGAGTCTATAAGGAAGGAATAAATGGAAGTGAGAAAATACAGCAAGGTAGAAACTATTCCTGTGGCAGGTTGGTAGGAGAAGAAGCAAGGGGCTAAAGAGAGAGCTCAGCAGGTATAAGCACTTGCTGCTCTTGCAAGTTCAGTTCCCAGCATTCACATCTAGCAGCTCACAACTGCCTGCAATTACAGCTCCAGAGGATCCAGCACCCTGTACGGGCCTCTACAGTCACATGTGGCAGACACAAACACACACACACACACAAACACACACACACACATACACACACATATTAAGTGTAGATACCTACATATAAAGTAGAAGAGGACCAGAGGGAATCGTATTAGTCTAAAAAGCTACTGACAAATCACATACAGACTATGTCTATATGAGTCCTTTGTTAGCTGAAGGCTACATAATGAGAAACAGGGCCAGACAGGAGAAACCATTTTTTGAGTTGTTAGCCAGGGTGGTCCGAGAGACTCCCAAAATTACACAGGCTATGTCCATAGGCCTTGATTGCCTCCTAGGACTTGAAAGTAGGACCCTATTGTATTACTGAAGACAGGATATACTTCAGACAGAGGATTTGGATTAATAGAGCTGGAACTAACCTGGAAGCTACTTCCCCTGAAACCTAGTTCTCATCGTTTTGGAGAGCACTGTACAAGATGCTAAGGGAGAACATCAATTGATGGTCCTTAGCTTCAAGGCCTAATAACGACATCAATGATCAGCACAGCAAATGACATTGGTGTAATAGTGGCACTTTTATCTTGGGAGTAATCAATTAGCTACCTAATTGAACTTAAAGCCCACTCAATGGAAGAAAACCCATGTGTGGTACTGTAAACCTAGTCAAATACACATAGCTGGAGAGGTCATAGATCTTAGAGAAAACCCCAAGGCTGTCACACATGGACAAATGTAATTTGTCACTAAGAGCAAAATATGAATCCTTGCATTTACATATAAGTATCCCAGTCACCACCCATCGAAGAAACTTCTTTTTCAAGAGATGAAGATTATTATAAAGCTCCACAAATGGTCATACACAGAGACTGTCTATGAATTGGACAAGCCTATGTGGCACATCTACAATGTAACCTCTACACCTAAGACTCACAGAACATAAAAGAAGGAATAGAGAGAACACTAATACATCTCTCAGTTCTCATCAATGAAGCTCCCTCATGCAACAGAGGGTCAGGAACACAAAAGGTCACAAATGGCCAAAATGTAGAGAATATGAATCTGCAGAGTGTAGGTCCTTGGACAGGACACCTATGTTAAACGCCACCCACCTAGGGCTCAGGGACCATTGTGGAAGAGGGGGCAGAAAGATTGTAAAAGCCAGAGAGGAAGTGTATGGCCATATGGAAATAGAATCTTACAGGTTTCTGGGACCTTGCTGATATGAACCTACAACAATAGTGTCAGCATACACAAGACCCATGCAAACTCAGACAAAGGTCCAGTGCAGAACTGTGGAAATGGATAGCATGCCTCAATCCTAGTCAAAGAATTATTGACAGCTGATTACTGCTGGGTAAGGAAGAGAGGGAGGGACTCTAGATAGGCTGAGATAAGCTGACCAGGTCCCAGTGAATGAACTTGCACTGAGGGAGGTCTGGGGACACTAACTTGACATGATAGGCCTTAACACAAATGACAGAATGCATGAATTGGGGGAGGGGGCTATGGGAGAGTGCCAACAGAGAAGGGGGTATAAAGTTGATTAATATGATCTGTATGAAATACACAAAAATTCAATTAAAAATTTACAAAAAATGATTTTAAAAAACAGAAGAGGAAGATGATTGAATTGCATCAAGTAAGGTATTTTTTATGAAAGAGGAAATTAAGCAACCAGTGGGAAAACACTGAAAATTTAGGATAGTCAGGGTGCCAACTAGAGGGAATACCAGAGGATGTGGGTGAAGATATAGGAAGGGCACAGACACTAGTAGGTGGAAGGAAAGATGCTCCATCTGAGTGTCCTGGAACAATGGAGAAACAAATAAACCTTGTGTTGGGAGTTACAGAAAGGGTGGTTTACAAGGTAAACACATTCCAAGCCCTCTTGACACTGAGAGTTCAGTGACGACAGATAAGACTCAAGGAAACAAACCAAATAATTGCAAGTGGTGATTAAAATGTATGAAGGAATAAAAAATGGTAATAAGATTGGTAGTGGGAAGGGGGAATGATCAGAAAGGCTTTTCTGAAGATACTTAAGCCAAGACCTGAGACGTGAGAGGGGTCTGCTAGCCAAAAGCAGGAGGAAGGCAGGCTCTGGAGGCTTCTTCTGAGAGCCTGACAGGATGCCAGAAACAGCAGTGGGGCCAGCAGAGGTTCAGGTGGAGGGAGGCAGGCAGTAAACTGTGTAGGATCCTAGAGGCTTTGACAAGGATCTGGGACTTTATCCTTATACAATGAGAGGCTATGAGCAGGAGGCGGTGACCTGTCCTGCATTTAAAAAGATTGCTTCTGACCATTGTTTGGAGAATGGCAGGGAGGATGGGGGGTGGGTGGAAGGAGCGGGGTTGGCACCGGTGAGGGTAGTGACCATGGAGGTGAAGAGGGAGGCAGGCTAATACTGTGAGGTGCAATCTGCAGGACTGGGTGGTAGGTTAAGGGAGAAGAAGAATTACAGAACAGTCCCCAAGTCTTTGACTAGGAACCCATGTACCTAGCGTATGAAAGAAAATCAGTTGAGAGGGCTTCATCATGAGTGTCGTGAGTTGTGTGTGTGCTGCCACATGAAATATTGGGACATCAGATATTCTAGTGCTGGGTAAATTGTTCTAAGATGGGGATTGCCTGAAATTGGAGTCCAGAGTGGGATCAATGGATAAACACCAGGTCTTAGTTAAGATCTGGGAGACTGGCAAGAGAGGAATTAAAACATACTTGAAGAAAAAGTGGCAGCACATGAGAAGTCAAGAAGGAAGACTCGGGCTGGAGACATGGCTCAGTGGTTAAGGGCACTGCCTGCTCCTCCAGAGAACCAGAGTTTGGGTCCCAGCACCTGGGCATCTCACAACTGTCTGTAACTCCAGTTTCAGAGGATCTGACACCCTCTTCTGACCTCAGCGGGCAACCCCCCACACAAATAATAAATATAAATAAATAAATAAATTTTAAAAGGAAGAAAGAATCAAAGGGGAAGAAGATGCAGAGATAACAGTGCCAGTGTCTGAGAAGTGGGTGAGCGGAGGGATACAGGTCTCCAGTGTATAACCACCCAACAGACAGTTGTCATTCTAGAACGAGGACAAAGGTGCAGGGTCCAGCTTAGCTGGCAAATATACAACATCCTAGGTCACCAAGAGTGATTCCTTCTTTCTCACATGGATTCAGTCTTCAGTGGCCTGCAATACCAGCTACTTGGGAGTCTAAGGCAGGAGGATTAACTGGTCTCCAGATCTGAGTTCACAGCCAGCCTAAGTGAACAAAAAAAGAATGGCTAAGCATAGAGCTCAGTGGTAGAGCACTAGCCTAGCATGGGCAAGGCCCCAGGATTAATGTCTAGTACCAGAAAATAGTAATAAAGATTGAAGTCTAGTAACATTCACCCAGCATTCACTATGCAGTATGCAGCACAATCTTTCTTTGAACACTAGTTGCCTTCACATTTTTTTGTCATGTTTCAGGTGCACAATTAGGATCATAAATTACTGTGGTACAGAATAACTTTATCTAGAATAGAGCCATTAGGGTTTGGGAATGAATGCACTCTTTGAACTTCAATGTGTGATATCTACTTTGATGTGCATTAATCTCCTATGTAGGTTTTTTTTTTCTTTTCTTTTCTCATGCTTCTCCAAACTTCCACAGAATACGGTTTTTCAATGTCAGGGCCACTGACTGGCATTTTGTTTTCTGCTCTTGCTTCCTTGTGTACCTCATAAGCCAGATGGCAGGCAGCTAGTAATGCAATTTATAAAAACTATGTACCTGCTTTCTATGCACCGGAAGCTCAGCTCCTTCCACTCAGGGTTCCCTGTTTTCCTTCCCTATTGATGACCTCTCCCAGACCACAGCTTCCGTCTCTCACCCTCCAGCCTTTCAATGCTTTCTTCTCTTCCTGCTTCATCAACTTCTTTTTCCTTTCAGGCTTGCTCATCTTCTTTCTTAGAACGACTGTTTCATCCATCTTCTCCCCACACAGAGCTCAGAGATTCAGAATAGCTCTTGCTTGGTCTCATTGTCTGAGCAGTGACTGCCCTACCTGACTTCTGTCTGTTAAAGAAAAAAGTCTCTGTCATCTGAGCTTCATGACTGCTGGGATTCCTGATAAACTAAGATTTATTGTGTGTACTTAATGGTGACCTCCAGGCGAAGCGCTTGGAATGCAGGGATGGTGTTCTGAGAGGAGTTCAAGAAGTGTCTTTGCTTTAGTTGGTAGCATGTTGTTCACAATTATTTGAGAACCAAATGAATGCTTCATGTGGCTAGTCAATGGCTGGGATTCAGGGGGTCACTGTGAAGACAGTGTGGCCTTTTTGGGTATCTAAATACTGTCTCCTCAGCCACCAGGTAAGTCAGAGTGAGCAATAATACTTAACCACCAGCAAGCCTTTGGTAACTGACTTAGCTCTTCTCTCCTCCTGCCTCCCCTCCAAATCCAAAGAGTTCATGAGGAGCTAAAGAGTTTGTGAGTGTTGTTTGTGTAGGACAGGAAAAGCTGGCCAAGTGGAGGCTGAAAAGCTTTCTCGTCCCATCTAATAATGAAGCAGGTTCCAGTAGCTGGCTGGGTTCTCGGTGGTTCTTGGTTAAGGTGCACAGGATGAGAAACTTTGGATGGTTCTTTCATCCATTTTAGCTCCTACACAGGAAGACATTAGGTGTGGATAATGACTAACCCTGTGACTCAAACCCCTTCCTGACTTTAAAAGGTATTCCTTGATGGTGCTAGAGAGATACCTGGGTTAAGAGCACTGGCTGCTTTTGCAGAGGCCCCTTGTTCGTTTCCCAGCACCCACATGGTTGCTAACAACCGTCTGTAACTCCAGTTCTAGGAAAATCCAACACCCTCTGCTGACCCCTATGGACACTGCATGACAAAGGTGCACTTAAACAGATTCAAGCAATACATTCATACACATAAAATAAAAATAAAATATTTAAAAGAAAGTCATTCCTTGGTATCCTCAGAGAACTGTTCCAGATCCTGCGGATACCAAAATCTACAGACAACTGAGTCCCTTGCATAAAACAGTGTAGTGTTTGAACAGAATCTCCACACCTCCTCCTGGTATACTTGAATCATCTCTAGATTACTAACAATACCCAATACAATGTAAATACTAAGCAAATAGCTGTTAGATATTATTGTTTAGGGGACAATGACAAGTCTAACATGTTCAGTACAGATGTGATTTTTAAGTAATATCTTTCTTCCTTGGTTGAATTTTTAGATGTAGGAGCTTTGAGTGTAGAGGGCCAGGGATAACCTGTTCAGGGAAAGCCATGGGGCAAGGTTTCCTGGGTCAGTCATCTTAAATATATTCTTTCAAAGTTGAGAATAACATGCTGTGCACCATCACTAACTAAACTGATTTTCTGTGAGTCCAAATATGAACTCATTCTATATAAATGTGACTTTTCCTCAAAACTTATATTAAGAATATAAAAACCTGCACACCTTTGAAACCAGCATTCAGGAGACAGAGGCAAATGGATCTCTTTGAGATCAAGGCTAGTCTGGTCTTCCTAGTGAGTTCCAGGCTAGGTGGGGCTATAGGTAGATCTTGTCTCAAACAACAACAACAACAAAAACCCCCAAACGAATATAAAAACAAGGCTGAGTGCTGGGGTGTAGCTCAGTGAGCAGAGTGTTTGCTAGTATACATGAAGTCCTGAGTTCAATTCTCTGCAGTACATAAATCAGGCATGGTAGAGAGCACACCTGTAATCCCAGCACTCAAAAGGTGGAAGCAGGGAGATCAGAAGTTCAAGGCCATCCTCAGATACATAGTGTTGCTAAAATTCCTTCTGGGAGGCAAAAGCTACATCCAGCCCCTTCCCCAAACTGGTGATTTGAGAAATCCTAGTGAATTTATTTGGGCTTGCTAACAGAGCAATGGGTGAGGAGGTTATTTAAAGAAGCGTGGCACTCTCTACCCCAAGGCTGCACAGGAAGGTCCAGGCCTGGGTCCTGTGATCTCCCATCAGCTGCACACAATAGCGATTGGGGGCGGGAGGGCACCTCGTGGCATTCTCTTCTTTTATACCCTTAGCCTTTCCCTCAGACAGCCAAGGCTGTGTGGACGGGCTGGCTGGGAGGACTCACTCAGCATCTCCTTTCCTTGGGGAGGGTCAACAAGTGTATAATCCTAGGCAAACAGGTGCTACTAGGCTTAGGATGAAGGCATTTGTCCATAGTTTGCCAGTTCAGCTTGCCAGGTGGAGGAATAGCCCATTCAACCCACAGTAAGTTCAAGTCTCAGAGAGAGTAAAAGGAAGGGGCTGGGTATATGACTCAATTAGTGCTTACTGTGCAAGCATGAGGACCTGAATTCAATCTCCAGCATCCACGTAAAAAGCCAGGCATGGGGCTGGAGAGATGGCTCAACAGTTAAGAGCACTGGCTGCTCTAGCAGATGACCTGGGTTCGATTCCCAGCAGCCACATGGCAGCTAACAACCATTCACAACTCCAGTTCCAGGAGATCTGACATCCTCTTCTGACCTCCGTGGGCATTTCATGACACAGGTGCACTTATACACATGAAGGCAACACACTCATACACATAAAGATAAAAATAATAAAATGTTTTTTAAAAACCAGGTGTGACTGCATGCACCTGTAGTTCCAGTGCTGTAGAGCCAGTCTAGGCTAATTATGGAGCTCCAGGTTCGGAAAGAGGCCTTATCTAAAAACAAATGATGAGAAGTGATGAAGACATCTGACATTAACCTCTCACCTCCACACATACATACATACATACATGCATGCACAAACAAAGAAAAGAAAGGAGAGAAGGAAGGGAGAGAGAGACCAAGAAGAAAGCTTGTAAATAGCAATATATTTGTATATATTCTTTTTCTACTGATGATAAGACTCAGTAATTACATTATAATGAATTTTCTTCCTGTTAAAATTGTGTGCTAAATGCTAAGTTTTTCTTGGACATTAGGGTTGGACTGAGCTTGTATCATGAGAACATTTCTTTCTTTCTTTAATACTTATCTAATTCGTAATTCAGTTGATTCATTTAAAATTGGATATTGTACCAACATCCTAAAGTAGCAAATTTAACTTCATGAAAACAATGGGCAAAACCTATGAAAAGTGAAAATATTGCATGAAGAATATATCATATTGTCTTTTTAGTTAGTTTGTTTGTTTTGAGACAGGGTCTCACAATGGAGACCAAGCTGGCCTCAGATACACAGCAATTTTCCTGCTCACTCTCTGCATTGCTGGAATTACAGGCATGGGCCAGCACGCTGGGCTCAAGGTACAAGTCTTTATCTTAGTGGTCATTAGAGACTACAGTTTGAATTTTAGATTAGTAACATTGTTTGGGTTTCAAAAAAATGAGCAGGAAACACATAAAGTTCCATGTATCCCTTTGTCTCTTCCCCATCCCCATGCAGTTTGCCCCTGTCCTTAACATCTTGCATTAGTGTGGTACATTTGTTACAAATGATGAACTAATATTGACACAGTATTCACTAAAGTCCATAGTTTACACTAGGGCTCATTCTTCCTGTTGCACAGTCTGTGGGTTTTGACGAATGTTACAATAATGGATCTATTACAGTAAACAGGCAGAATAGTTTCACTGTCGGGGAAGTCCTTTGTACTCTACCTGTTTATCACTCCCTCCTCCCCACCTATCACTGGCAACCGTGGATCCTTCTGATGCTTCAGTAATCCTTGCTTTTCCTTAGAATGTCATCGTTGGAATCATCTAGTGCAAAGCCCTTTAAGACTGCCTTCTTTCTCTCAGCAGCCTTCATTTACAGTCCCTTCGTGTCTTTTTGTGGCTTGGTATCTCACTGACTTTTGTTAGCAGATGACCTTTGATTGCACAGGTAAACCATAGTTTGTTTATACAGTCATTTTAAAATCAAACGTCCTTATCTACTCCATGTTCTACCAAATTCTATGAGGGATATGGGAAATTTCCAAAATGACTGTATCCTCAAGTTTAGTCTATTTCTGAAGACATATATTAGACAAAATCATACAAAAACATATTTTAAGCATTGATGTATATGTTTGTACCAAATAACTCTGATCTAAAAAAGGAATGTTTTTAGGAGAATATGAGTCCCTTGAAACTAGACCTGTGTTTTTTAACATCTATGTGTCCAGGGACCAATGGATTCATTACATTCTCAAAAAATACACTGCATTCTCCTCTCTCCTATCAACCATCACTGTAGAAATGGAGAGCGGGAAACCTTTGGGGGGTGGGTTTCCCAGTTTGAAGAAACGCTTACAAAGAAGGTAGAGCTTGGGACTATAGAGCTGGTCAGGGGGCACAGGAACAAACAGCAGGCAAACAGCAGGCAAGCAAAAGAGTGTGACCAAGTGGGACCAGCAGACAGGTAGGGGGAATGATTTCCCCGTGGTTGGGAAGGGGTGGGACAGAAAGTAAGGGTGGCTAGTCAAGGGAGTCCTTCAACATCAAGGAGGTATTTAACATGGGATTATAGACCGCAAGGTAGTGTATTCATCCCAAACAGAAAATGTCCCCTGCCAACTGCTGTGAGAATGTGAGCATGTGTCCACTTGTAAACACGTGCACAAGAATTCAGGGAGATGATTTTCTAATAGAAGTATAATCCCCTGCACTTAAGCCTGCCCCTTAAGCTAACCTAGTTCATGTGAGATGTGCTTCCTGTTTCTCCCTGCTTTTCTAAATCAAACTCATCCCTAAATGATCTGGATTCAAGTTTTAGCTTTCCTTGGTTGGCTATTTCAAGAGACTGTGATCCTTCCATCCTCCGAGAGTCAATGCAAGTTCAGTCAGTTCCTTTCATTTAGCTATCATGTACTACATTTATTTGTTTCTGGGACTCTGTCACACACTATTGTAAGACAAAGGTATTCAGTGATGTATACCACAAATTAAAATGCAGGCTTCATAGCCAGTTTACATAAATACTTGTGAAATTTTGATAATGGCTCTTAGAAGACGAGTGTGAGAGCACACACTTTTAATCCCAGCACTGAGGAGGCAGAGGCAGGCAGATCTCCAAGAGTTTGAGTCTAGTCTGGTCTACATGGCAAATTTCAGTCTAAAGAAAAAAAAGACTCAGAGTTCCTGGAGGGATGTTATTACCTACTCTTTTTGCTTTATGCCATTCACAGAATAGATAACCATTCAAGTGCATATGTAGAAACTGGTGGTGATCTGGCCTGAACATCTTGCCAACTTAGCCCTAAATCAGGCATGCTGCAGACAAATAACCCCCATGACTGATCAGATAATGCTCCGCATGTGTCACTTTACCATTTCGCTTTGCTTCTTGTCCATGGTCTTTTGTCTGAGCCTCAAGTAATGCTAAATAAGGCTTGCGAGTTAAAAAGTGCATTTTCTGAGACACAATTCTTGGAGGAGAGGGTAAAAATAGGCCTCTTCCCTCATTCATCCTTCTCAGTAGAGTTGACTTAGGGGGCAAAGCACTTACAGGGAGCGACCTCAGGCACCTGTGGCTGTGAAAATAGATAAAGCAGATGATTCTTGCCACTGTCCCACATCACTGGTGGTAAAAAGAGCCTGGCCAATTCATCCAACTTTGCTTTATACAATCCCTCAAGAATAACTTCCTAAGACTGGGGATGTAGCTCAGTAGAATGCTTGCCTAGCATGCAGGAAGCCCTGGGTTTGATCTCCAGCACCACATAAAACCAAGCATAGGGAGCAGGAGAAGAGGCTCAGTGATTAAGAGTATGTGCTGCTCTTGCAGAGGACCTAAGTTCAGTTCCCAGCACCCATGTCAGGTGGCTCAAAACTGCTTATAACTCCAGCTCCAGGGGAGTCAGACACCTCTGGCTTCCATGGACACACACACACTAAGCCATAGATACACACACACACACAGACACACACACACACGCATGCAATTTTTAAAAAAGTAAAGTAGGGCTGGAAAAAAATGGTTTAGTAGGTAAAGGTACTTGCCACGGGGACTGACAAGTTGAGTTCAATCGCAAGATCCACATGATGTGCCAAGGTAGGCACGTGCCCATCCACCCATCCACTCACCCACTCATCCACATCATACCCACACCCAAAATAAATGTTAAAATAAAAATAAAATAAATCTTTAAAATACTTTAACAATCAAGGATGGTGGTATATATCCCTATAATCCAGCACTTGGGAGGTAGAAACAGAAGTTCACAAATTAATTCTCAGCTATATAGTAAGCTCAAGGCCAGCCTGAGCAATATAAGACCTTATCTAAAAATAAGCACGGTGACTGCACGTCTTTAATTCCAGCTCTCTGGAGGCAGAGGCAGGCAGAGCTCTGTGAGTTTGAGACCAACCTGGTCTAAGTAGCTAGTTCCAGGCCAGGGTTACATAGTAAGGCCACACACACACACACACACACACACACACACACACACACACACACAGAGCTCATCTAAAAAATCCAAACCAGGGGCTGGAGAGTTAGCTCAGTGGTTGAGAGCACTGCAGAGGACTCAGGCTCAATTCCCAACACCCACATGGTGGCTAACAACTGTCTATGAAAAAGTGGACTGAAAAGTAGGGTCTTCAACCTCTGAGACCCACAGGAGAAATATAGACAAGTAAATGAGTAATGACAGACCCAGGAAACAAGACATCCACCAGGCTGGGAGTGAGTCTCATCAGCCCCTTCAGCCTTCAAAGAAGTTGGCTCTTAGAAGACTCTGTGGCTTGGGTGGGGGAGGGGTCATGTCTCAGCCTTGTGGTCAAGGTAAGTCTATTCTGTCAGTTGATCCATTCCAACCAAACCACAGGCTATATTTTTCAAATAAGATTAATAATGTCCTAATACTGTGTGTGTGTGGGAGGGGGGCAGGCTTCTAGGGCCCTAATATACTCAGTAACCTGATATACACAAAACTGATAAATTAAATATCCAATGACAAATTAGCTTATATGGATGTAAGGATGGAATGGGCATCTTGTATCTTAGAGTGTAGCATACCCTGATACAGGCATGCACCCCACTGCACTTTGGGAGCGGGGGGTTAATTTCCTAGAGAAACAAATACTACAGTTTACAGACACTGGGCACATTGTTTCTCTTGACTTCTTTTTACTACATTTCATGGGGTCTACTACCTGCTTACTTGTATCATTATAAAATGCTTCATTTTGATACTTTAAAATCATACATTAAAAAAATTCCCAAGTAAGTGTGTGATCATTACTAGAAGGGAAACAAAAGCCAGAATCCAAAGATGTGGAAAGGAGAAGTTCTGAGTCCTGTGTCTCTGCCAATTCCTGCCTGTGGAAGAATAGATAGGCAGGTCCTGGGGTGTGTCTGCCTTCTGCGCTTTTTATGGGGCTTATGCAAAGATACACAGTACAAGTGGGAGCTCTCCCATTTCTTTTGTAACTATCATATGAAACTCTGAAACTTCCTCAATCACTAGTATATGATAGACATTTCCCCCTTGGTTAATGGAGATAACGCAAAGTCCTTCTTTTTAGAAGCCATGTCATATTGATCTCTCCCCAGCTGCCTTTGTGGTTAGATGTAGTCACGTCATTTGGTGCTGTCCATGCAATGTGGACAGAAGATAGGGTGCCAGTCCCAGGCCTGGCCCATGGAAAACACCCATGGGGGTTCGGGGGAGCTTTGTTTTCTTCTATCTGCCTGCTGGAAGTGAAGGGCTACAAGGCTCACCCATGCTGGCCTACTGTGAGAACCTACTGTGAGAACTTCCCTTGCGGTCTGTTACCCTTCACATTATCTGCTACTGCAGCTTGGTTAAGCTTAACTGAGATAATGGTCTCACTATACTATTGTTCTGCTATATATACATACATACATATATACATTATATATATATATATATATGATATAAGATCCAGAATGTTTATCCCTCAATTATGTAGTAGCTTGTCACACAATTTCTTAGAATCTATTATCATACACATTCATTCTAGAGCCCAGCTATTTAACTTAATATAGGAGCAAGAAATTCATTTAGTTTCATCAAAGTACAAATTTGACTTTTTTTGTCATGAGTTTAAAGAACCATTTTCCTTTTTGAGCACCATCCTTTCTTCCATTGCTCCTGACTGATCACTCAAATCATATAGATTTTGTTTTTTCTTACAAGAAAAAGTTTCAGTTTTGTGGGGGGGTTTGCTTATTTGTCTGTTTATGGGTTGTGGATTTGATTTTTTTCCCCTTTTCTTTTCAGACAGGGTCTCACTCTATAGCAAGGGAGTCTGGAACTAACTATGTAACCCAGGCTGGCCTTGAAGTCATGGCCATCCTCCTGCATACCTGGATTACAGGCATGAAATCTGGCTTATTAATTTTTTGTTGGTGGTTTTGTTTTTGCTTTAATGGTAGAATAAAGGGTGAATAGAAAAACATTGGAAAATTGAAAGAGGAAGGAATTTTTTAAAGTAGCAAGATTTTCAAACGTTGTACTATTTATAGTGGTGTGAATGTTTCATTCAGTTATGAACCCCAAAAGAACCTCATCCCCCCACACACATACATTTTAAATTAAAGTTTCATCAGTTGCGTGGCCAAAGCAGACCATGTAGTTAAGCCCAAGATCTTAACATAGCAGCTTGGGATGGAATGATTGCCACTTGGTAACAGGTCTGTAGGACAAAGGGAAACTGTCACAGAGAGGTGTGTGTATGTCAGGGTGAGCAAGAAATATGGGAACACAGACTTTAGCATTCTATCCACAGGCCTAACCAGCTGTGCCAGTCAGATGTCACAGCCACATTCAGGCCTCGGTGCGGGTTGACAGAGAAACTGACCTAGTCCTAAAACTACGCTAAGAAAAAAAAATATGCTTCAGGATACAGCAACTTAAGAAACCATCAAATCCTACACATCAGGTCACAAACTTCACTAGCATTAGATCAAGCATACTGTAGGAATTTCTAAGATTATTATAAAAGGTCAAAAAGTGGGGTGCTCACAGGCCCTAAGGGTAAACCTACTACTGTTATTTTGATTAATGGACATGATATCAAACTGATCTCTAAATTCATATCTCTATATCCATAAAATAGTACAGCTATTAGACTTCATCAAAGAAGTTTCTTTGTGCAGTAGATGGTGGTTAACATAGAAACTCATAACTGGTTAAAGTGCAAAAAATAAGTGTCAGTGGAGTACCCAACCACAAATGGGACATCTACATCACACCCTCCTCTCCCAAGGTACAGGATCCATTGAGAAAGATGGTAGGAGTCAGACAGGGAAACTGTCCTTGGACATGACAGGACCACTGTACTCATGAACTCACAGCAACTATGGTTACCTGCACAAGACCTGGACAAGATCAAGCCAATCAACACTTTAGCATGGAGAAAGAAGGAACTCACAAACTCCTACCCCTAACTGAGGAGCTATTGACAGTTGATAATTTCTGGGGAAGGGAGGGTCCATTTTCTTTAAGAGTATGGTCCTGGTAAGTCGACCACACTACAGTTGATGGCCCCATACCCATGAGTATATGAACAGCACAAATTGGACTTGACAGGTGAGGGGGGGGGCACTTACATACAGGCAGACAAAACACTCATACACATGAAATAACAATAAATAAAAAATTTTAAATTACATATAAAAGAAGTAGCAATTTCTACTGACCCTTCCTGACATAATGGCCTGTTCATTATGGGTTTCTTTGCAGCCATAGGACTTTTAAACACCTGCACTTGATCTTGTGGCTTCTTTTGATGAGGTTTCAAGGCCTTGCCAGACACATCCCACTCACTTCTCCAACCTCCCTCCCTTCCTCTTTCCCCTTCCATCTCCCTCACCAGTCTCCTGGTCATCCCCTATATTCTGGGCAGTGTGAATGTCCTCCAGTCAAGGGCCTGACTTTCCTTCCACATCACCTGCTGGGAACCCTCCCCTTCCTTCCAGGGTTTGGCTTTCATACAACTTCCTGTGTGCTCCCAGGTCTGGGCAAAATTAGCAGCAAGAGACTGGCTGAAGTGAACCCTGGAATCACTTCCTTCACACCCGAGAAGAAGGTGAGAGCTTACTTCAGTCCTCACAAGGAAGAAACCCTGGGATAGCTGGGGGTGGGAAAAAAGGGAGGTTTCATAACCCTTGGCATGTGCTGTGAATTTTCCTCCTTGGTGTTGTTCCAGAAATTAAAAAAAAAAAAAAAAAAGAAAACAAAAGGGAAGGGAGCAGGATTTATTTGAAGTTCCGTAGAACTCATGAAATGTCCTTCTAGACTGTGGCAGCATGTTAAGTCAAAATTTAGTGGGGCTCAGGATTTCAGGTGTTGCCCTCATCTTGCACCTTGTTATTGACCCATCACAGTATTGATCACATCATGCTGTAATTGTTTGTTTACTTGTCTCTTCCCCTACTAGAGTTCTAGTATAGCTCACAGGGCTAGGCACATATTAAGTCCTCTGATTTGTTAATGAATGAAAACAAATATGGTGTAAGGCAAACAAACAAAAACAGAAATAAAACCAAAGTCACTGAAAAGTTAAGAAATTTGCCAGATGGCAAGTGTGATGTAACAGTAGAAACTGAGTCGGCCTTACTCCAAAAATCACATCCTTAGCAGCTGCCCTGTGAGTGACCAAGCTCTTGGTACCCCCAAAAGGTTTGAATCTGCTTTGCCTTAAATACTCCTTGAGCTAGATAATATAGAAGAGAAGATCGAGAGAGAGAGAGAGAGAGAGAGAGAGAGAGAGAGAGAGAGAGAGAAGGGGGAAGGGTAAAGAAAGAGGGTAGAAAACTCAGCAGGAAGAGACAAGGAAACAGGGGAGGAGGCAAGAGAGCCTCCGCACCCCCCCCCCGTCCCGTCTTCTCATTTTTGCTAGTAAGTACAGTCTGACCACCGCTATGTGATTGGAACTGATGGATCCACTATTAAGCATCAGGGCTATTCTAGACACTCCCGCTATATCAGTGAACAAAGCAGAAAAATCCTGCATGGAATTTACATCTTAATAGGAACAATAAAAAGTGAACTTTAAAAACAAGAAACAAGTAAATTGTGATATTAGAAGACTATAGAATCAGGGACTGGAGAGATGCCTCAGTGGTTAAGAACACTGGTTTAACCACATGTAACTCCCATTCCAGGGGATCTTCTGGTCTCTGAGGATATTACATGCATGGGTGTGCTTACATACATACAGGCAAAACACTCATACACATAAAAATTAAATAAATAAATAATATTTGAAAGAGTATAGAATCTATTCCCCAAAAAAGTGAGAATGGGATAAACAACAACAACAAAAACTAGGATTTAAAAAAAAAACAACAAAAAACCTTTTTCTTTTTTGAGATGGAGCCTTGCCATATAGCCCAGACTAGCTTTGAACTCAAGGTAATTCTCCTACCTGAGCCTCCCAAATGCTGGGATTACAGGTGTGTGCCATCCTGCCTGGTTTAGGACAGGGATTCTTATCCTGATGTCTCAGATCTACATGGCCAGGAATCAACAGACCTGTGAACTTAGATGGGGAATTTTCATTAATCTTAAACCTTCAAGGTTGAATGAAACAGTTCCCCAGCATGCTAACAGCAGCACCTGTGACTTTGTTACCAATTGAAATCAGACATTTTGTATGCTTTTGGCAGTTGTTACTATACTTTGAGCTGTTATTTATACTCACCACTACTTTGTAGCTATTGGACTTCTGCTTAGATCTTGGTACTTGGTGTATCAATAAAGAAACATGTACTTAGTAACTATCTCAACATAGTTTCTTTTGTAACCTTCTGTCTTTGATTTTCTTCATTTAAAAACACCATTTGAAAACTTGTAATCCCAGCACTCAGGAGGTGGAGGCAGGGAGATCAGGAACTTAAGGCCATCCTTAGCTATATAACAAGTTTGAGGTCAGCCTGGGCTATGTGAGACCCTCTCTCAAAACAAAACAAACAAAAGCAAAAACAAAGGTTACAAACAATAGGAAAAAGAAGATAGGGCAGGGTAGAGGATAGCACGGGTGAGAGGAAGGGCTGTAATTTTAAGTAGAGTGCTCAGGGGAAGCATCATATCTGGGCCCCATTGGGCCTAAGTTTCTAGCACATGCTCTCTCTGGCCATCCTCAAGCCATTGTCCTGCCTCTGTCCAATGCTATATCAGGTGCATCCTGGCTCTTTCCAATGCTAAGTCAGGTACCTAGAGGTGACATCTTGTTATTTACCAGCCTATTTTACCCCTCAAGGCTTCTCGTTGTACTCCCCTCTCAGAGGAGTTAACATTCAAAGTTTTGTTTTTGTTTTGTTGAGACAAGATCTCACTACACAGTCTAGGCTGGCCTGGAATTCTCAATGTAGCCCAGATTGGCCTCAAAAGTCTGTTGGGGTCGGGGGCAGTACTGGGAATCAAACCTAGGAGATCATGTGTATGAAGTGATCATTCTACTTCTGAGCTACAGCCCCAGCTCTAACCTCAAAGTCTTGATCCTTCTGCCTCAGTCTTCTGAGTGCTGGGATTACAGGTGTATACCATCACATCCAGCAAAGTTTGGAATTGGTGAAGTCATTGTTAAAAGAACTCAAGGGTTGCCTTTAATCACTTAGCAAGAAGAGGCAGATGAATCTCTAAGAGTTCGAGACCAGCCTAGTCCACATAGTGAGTTTCAGGCTAGTTGGGGCTATAAGGAGACCCTGTCTAAAAAAGAAGCAAAACAACAACAAAAGAACATTAGGTAATATATGAGAGAGAGGCTGAGCATGGTGGCACATGCCTTTAATCCTGGCAATCAAGAGGCAGAGGCAGGTAGATTCTGTAAGTTCAAGGCCAACCAGGTCTACATAGTGAGTTCCAGGGCTATACAGTGAGATCTTGTCTCAAAAAAAACAATAAATAAATAAATACATAAATAAATAAGAGAAAGATCTTTTGTTGTTTTTCTTTCTATTCAGTTTAACTAGACAAACTAGCTCAAATCAACCAGGCGGTGTATATCTCTTAGAGATAAGCAAATCAGTGGCTTAGACTGCTGATGAAGTGTATCACCTCAGGCAAATAGAATGTGAATGGAAGATACTGCAAATTCTTTCAAAATTTCAATTTGCTTCACACATACAGCAAAAATTTTCAGGATTGTGTGACAAAAGATCCTTTGTTTCTTAAAAAAAATGTACACTTTGAGGCTGTAGAAATATTTTTATAAGATATTTTTAAAAGAGCTACATGTCAATGGTGATAAAAAATGCTATCAGGAAATGACAGAACTGACAATTCTTTTTAAAAAAATGTGTATGAATGTATTGCCTGCATGTGTGTAAGTACACGTGTGTCATGTAATGCTCATGGAGGACAGAGGAGGGTGTTGGATCTCATGGAACTGGAGTTATAGATTGTTGCTAGACCTGAGTGCTGGGAATTGAACCTGGGTCCCATGTAAGAGCAGCCAGTGCTCTTAACTACTGAGCCATCTCTCCAGTCCCATAAATAAATAAATTTTTAAAAAACAAAGATTATTCAGAGAGGTATGCTTTCTCACCAACTCAGTGTGCATCTGTTAAGCTCATTCTTCATATCTGACACTATGGGGCTTCCCTTGCTAGAAATGCCTTTGTGCCCTGCTGGTTTCCACTGATGAGGCTGACATTATCTTATTCTATAGATGAGGCCCAGAGAGATGAAATAACCTCCTAATTGTCATCTAGTTAGACCTAAATTTCCTGAGGTTCAGTTCTTCTTTTTTGTTACTTTTATAAAGGGGAAGGTAAGACATTTGAAAACTAAACAAAGAGCTTTGATATTAAATGGGCCTTGTGTGTGCTTTGAGGAGACCAAGGGGTAACCTACATCTAGGATGCAGGTAGTGGTAGGAAGGGCTTCCTGAAGGAACTTTTGGCTGTGTCTGAAAGGATAAAGATGTGAGGATATATAGAGAAACTGAAATTAGAGGTGACCACTCAGGATACAGGCGGGGCAAGAGTGGGAAATGAGGTTGAAAGGGTAGTTTGGGACAGATGACAATGAGATCCAAGTGTCTGGTGACGGTGATTAACATTTACTGTGCAGGCAATGGGTGACTCAACATCTCTGAGCAATGGTGTGGATGCAGGAAGACAATTTTATCAACAAGTTACATGCATTCAAGAAGAAAGACTGGAGTCAGGATGTCTGTTTGTACAATGCAGCCCAGCTGCCCAAGGACTGTGTTGGGGGTCCCTGTGCTTGGGGCCAGCTGGAAGGGATGAAGGGTCTCTGCCGTGGAGGGGTGAGTAGGTTCGGAATCAAAACACACAGACTCCGGGGGCTGAGTGAGAAGCATACAGTGGCAAGCTGCTGCAAGCACTGTTTATTCAAGGAAGTGCAAGGGGTCCTACAGGTCTGATTAGCCAATGGCCTTATGGGGTGGGGTCCTGAATGCAGCCAATAGTAGTCTGTCCCCAGGTAGGCAGGTTCTTTCCAGATGCTGGGCAGAAGCTGGTCTCACAACTAGCCAGAACAGAGTGCCACGCCCACAGGAGCCATTCCTCTATTCCTCATAGCAGGTGACCTGGCTGAGGTCCATCCTGCATTGTGCCCTACAGGACTGACTGGACATGAGCAGTACAGGGGAGAGGAATTCAAACTAGAAGTTATCATGAGAAAACAGTGGGGCATGGCCGTGGACTTGAGGTGGATGGGGAAGCACAGGAGGATGGCAGTTCTCAAAAAAAAAAAGCCAGCTTAGTGGCCTGGAGAGATGGCTCAGCAGTCAAGAGCACTGGCTGCTCTTTCAGAAGACCCAGGTTCAATTCCCAGCACCCACATGGCGGCTAACAACCATCTATAACTTTAGTTCCAGGGAATCCAATGTCGTCTTCTGGCCTCTGCAGGCATTGCACATATGTGGTAGGTACACTTACATGCATCTGGCAAAACACTCATACACATACAATTTTTAAAAAACAGATAAATAAATAAATAAAGCAAACAGGTGAAGACAGATTCCATTTGGTAGATGTTTCTAGAAGGCAGTTGAAAATGTGGGACCAAAGGTAGGAATACTTAGTCAATGCAAAGATGAACCTAAATGACACAGAAATGAGTTTTCCAGAGACACCAGGCATAGATGTAGGCTATCAAAGATGGGGGTAGGGTGGACACAGCCCCTTGCTTCCTCTCAGACTTGATGATTACAAAATAACACTGTGCAAATGTATCTCTGAGAGAGTAAATTTAAATGCAACCACCCCTTGGGGATTCCTGAGTCATTAGATTTGGAGTTCAGCCTGGATCCTGCATCTCTAGCTAGTTTCTGTGGGGTTTTGATGCAGGTGGTTCAAGGACCATACTTTGAGAAAGACCACCATGTACCTCCCCACCTCCTGTAGATTAGCTACACATAATACACACAATACACCTTACACAACTCCAAACAGTCTTTCCCATGAAAAACTCTTACCTGAACTCCAGGCTCTAATATCCACCTGGCAACTGGGCATCCCTATCCGAATATCTCAGAAACCTTGAACTCAACATGTTTCAAATCATATTCATTTTCTCCCCACACCTGGCACATATCGGATAAAGTATGTGTTCCTCAGCTTGGCATGCTCTCTCTAGCGTCCTTCTCCACCACTGCCTCCCCCTCACTTTTCCTGTTTTGCAATATTCTCACTTTGTACAGATCCTGGATGCACAGACGTTTCTATTCTATTTGCTGTCCCCTGCCAGAATCCACAGCTCTGGGCGCAGATGTGCCATTGCCCCTGCCCACAGGCACACTCAGGACTGTCTGTTCCCCTTTAGATCGCATGTATCCTTTCATTGCAGTGATCCTTCTGTTGTAGTGTGCTCTTTAAGTGATGGAATTTTTCTTTGAACTTCAGCTTCTTGAACACCAGGACCATGGCTTTTATACTCCAGCCCCTGCTGCAGAATCTAGCACAAAATAAGCAGCCACTGGGCATTTGATGAATTGGATTTCTTAAGGGGAGAAAAAGAAAGAGAAAAGAAATAGCCAGGAAATCTGAAGGGAAACTTAAAACAGTTTAAGGAGGAAGGGGAGTGACTAAGAGTGACAGCTTCTAACTAATGTTTGCCTGGAGATCCAACAGGGGAGGAGCTGGTTTTGGCACCTAAGAGGTCATTGGCAACTGTAGGAATGTTGGTCCTAATAGTTCTCTGTCATGAAGGTCAACCCCTCCAGTGCCTGGCTTGCAAGGGGCAAGCTCATGCCAGCAAGAGGAAACTTACAACCCAAATATGACACAGCACAGCAATGCTCAGGCCCTCTGGTTCATGCCTGGGCCAGGCTTGACTTGGTTTAACAGGACCTGCCATCTTTGAAAAGTGCTCACTTTGGCCTCCCCTTCCTGCAGCCTCCCCCTTCCGTGCTTCTCAGGCACCCTCTCTGCCCTGTTTGCCCAAGTTCAGCCTGAACTGTGTCTCAGGTAATGTGAGCTCCTACCTGTCTTTGCATCATCACAGAAAGTCCCTTGCAGAGCCTGGTTGCCTCAGTTGCAAATCCATCCCAGCCTGCCATTCAAAGCCCCTAGCAAAACCAGCCTGCCTTTCCTGCACTTTCACCACAGCTTCTTCTTCCTACATAGGTAGGTTGCATGCTGTTCTCCATAGCTCCTTTCTGTTTGGTGCTGTTAGGGCATTGCCTTGCCTTACCCACACTCCTGCCCAGGTATCTGATCATTCTGTCTCTACAAGCAGAAGCAGAAGAAGAACAATGTTTCCCTGCCACCCAAACTTTGTCAGTGCAAGTTCCCTAAGGCAGCCATGTCTATTTTCCAGTCATATCCCCTTCGCTCTGCCAAGTCTCAGGCTACCCTTTGCCCTTAAAGCCATAGTTTCTATCAGTTCTCATTTGAATGCACTATCTACTCTTTCAAAATTCTTTGTGGGTGCGATGTTTGTCATGGAACTGTCATTCTTAACTACCACTCTATTACAAAATAGATCATTGAAACCAACCATAAAATACATGCATGCAGGTAATACACTCATACACATAAAATAAAAATAATGAATGTGTTTGAAAAAAGAACTAAGACAAAAATTTCAAAAGGACAAAACAATAACCAAAAATTGATCTATATTATGACTGAATCAAAAGAGAAAAAAGAGGAAGAAAAGAAGAATGTATGGAAAGTAAAAAAGAGAAAAAGAGACAGACATGGTGTCAGAAAGAAGATATAGAGACAGAACAAGACCAAAACAGAGGTATGGTGGTGGAGGTGGAGGGGGAGGGGGAGGTGGAGGTGGAGGGGGAGGTGGAGGTGGTGGAGGTGGAGGGGGAGGGGGAGGTGGAGGTGGAGGTGGTGGTGGAGGTGGAGGTGGTGGAGGAGGTGGAGGTGGAGGTGGTGGAGGTGGAGGTGGAGGTGGAGGTGGTGGAGGTGGAGGTGGTGGTGGAGGTGGTGTGTGTGTGTGTGTGTGTGTGTGTTTGCATGGAGGTCAGAGGACAATCTTGATTATCAATCTTCAGGAATCTCTCCCTTCCCCTTCCCATTCCCCTTCCTTTTCTGCCTCTACCCCTCTCTCTGAGACAATGTCTCTCACTGCCCTGGAACTCACCAAGTAGGCTAGATTGCTGACCAGTGATCCCCAGGATTACCAGTAAGTGCAAGCACACCCAGTTTCTTTTCTTTATGGGGGTTCTAGGGATCAAATTCAGGTCTTCATGCTTGTAAAGCAAGCACTTTACCAACAGAGCTAGCTCCCCAGCCCTGTGAGGTGTGACTTCTGAGAGCTAGAACTTGAAGCAGTTATCTGCCTCCTCTCAGCAGCAACAGACCACAGGCTCAGGTGCACATACAAGGAGCTGTCAGGAAAACAAGAATAACAGATGTCAGGTCAGAATAAGATTTAACTTACACAGATATCCCAATCCAAACACCTTGCAGGAAACAAGACCTACACCTCATACAGATACCCTAAAGTTCACTATCTCCATCTGGTGGCCTTGAAGATACTGTGGTGTGTATTTTCACAACAGCAGGCATCAACAAAGAAAAGATCCTTACTTACTTGTTCTGTGAGCAAAATAAATTTTGCATGTTTACTAGGCCCGGAGAGAGCTATGGCTTGTTCCAGTTTGTGAAAAGGAGAATTCAGAGGAAGCTGGGTGGCATAGATGGATACCAATTCCTTGATAGTTTCCTTGCCTTATTCTTTTCTTCAAAACACCCTGAAATTGCATGACATTTTGGTCACTTAGAGTTTTATGGCCTATAGAAGGGAAACTCTGATTTGTGGCCAGGTGTGGTAGCGCATGCCTTTAATCCCAGCACTCTGAAGGCCAAGGCAGGCAGATCTCTGAAAGATTGAAGCCAACCTGGTCTGCATAGTGAGTTCCAGGAGGGAGCTACAGGGAGATAGGACTCAAAAAACCCAGACACATAGACACATAGACACACAGGCCCCTGATTTATCAAATGAGTTAATAGTCACAAGCTCCTAAGAACATGAAGGGTTGAAGTGTTTATTAAATGAATCCATGAGTGCCTTTTGTCTCATGGGTGCTGTCAGTGGCAGGCAGCACTGTGAACCATTCCTCCCTACACAAAGACTCTTTGCCCTGTGCTGATGTCCTTTCTGTCTAGCTATCTACCTGAGTCTCTGCCTCTCCCATCCACAGGCAGTTCTTTCTCCTCTTCCCACTCTTTAAACACTGATGCTTCTCAGGGCTCCATCTCAGATCATCCCCTTCTTGCTCTCATGCCCTCCCACAGTGGCACTTTGCTGTTCGCTTGTGCATGGTGTCCACTTAACTGAGGTCACTACAGAGAAAAGAGATGAGCTGCTCTCCTCAGTCAGCCAGTTGGTGAAAGGAAAGCCTAAGTTCATTTTAATAATAGTTTTATGGCCATTGGATACCTAGAATGGTAGTTAACTGCACAACTCTCCTAGGGAGAGCTATGGTCACCGTTGTCTAAGCAGGAGGCGGGTTTCTTAGCATTATAGCTCTTCCCTTTCATGAGACTCCATTTCTTTGGGCAAGATGGCTATCTTCCCATGGGAACAAGTTGACCCTCAAGATGTTTTCAGCATAACACAAGCCACCTTCATTTTATTTGCACATTTTAGGAGAATAGTATTCCAGATAACAAGCCTGCCCAGGTTACCTGCCACTCAACGACAGCTGGAATGGAGTTATAGGTCAGTACTAAGCAGGAACCAATGCCAAGGTGAGAGGCGCATCTGAGCACGATGAGGAACTTGTCCCAGAAAGCTGCCAATGCACTTATGGGAGTAGAACATCTATAGTGAAGGGGGGTCAACCCAGGAGAAGAAGAGATAAAAATTAGTGGGACTGATCACAGGGAGGTGTTTGGAATAACAGTGACCTTTCATTGAACCAGCACTTGAAGCAAACTCTCTTGAGTCTAACTTCATAAGTTGTGGTGATAACAGTTATGTGAAATGTCTTAAAAAAAACAAAAAACCAAGTTCCTAGGTATTGAGCTAACATAAGTGAGGACGCATAAATTGCAGCCATCACTCACTGCCTTCTGTGAATCAGGCAATATGCAGGGGCCAGCTATATGAATGAGTAACAAGATCTGCGTGATTTCTACACTCACTGTGCTTACAGATAGAGATGTCTTGTCCAAGACGGTAGTCAAAAGCCACATGCTTCTATTAAAATTAAATTTTCATTTCTCAGTCACACTAGCTGCATTTCATCATGTGCTTAAAGGCCACAGTGGGTGCAGGCTGCCAACACTGCAGAAAGTTCTGTTGGCTGGCACTGGAAACGGGCAGAGAAAGCAGTAGGCTATTGCATATCTATGTGATAAAGGCAATGGTAGAGACTAAAGGTGTAAGGGGAGAATACTGCTGTCACTGCTACTATTCTTATTATAATTAAGGTGTAGAAACTGAGGCTCAGAGAGGTCACACAATATGACCTAATTCACACAGCTACTAAGTGGAAGAGCTGGGATCTGAGCCCAGGTTGCCTCTCCCATGCTACCTCAGGTTGCTCTATGGCGTAAATGAGCCACACACAGGTAGAAACTAGTTAAAGAGAAGATAGAGAAGGCATCCCTGGTGGGAAAGTAAAAATTTGGGCAAAGGCACAGAGGGGCAAGACTGGCAGAGGACTTCAGGTAAACCAGTCCGGCTGGAGAGGCAGTGATTTGTTGAACTCGTGTCCTAGGAGAGGGTAAGTTGGAACCTGCCTGCCTTGATCAAAAGCCAAGGAACTAGGGAAACTCAGCCCTCCATGAGGTTGAGCCTTTACAGGATTGTAAGCAGAAGGCTGGTGTGGCCAGAGCCATGCCTTATAAGAGGGAGGTGTTTATGAGCAACTGGCCATGAAAAAAAGCTAAAGAAGCCAGTTAAAGATCTAAGGAGATAGAAAGGAAGAAATGAATGAAGGATATAAAGCAAATTTCAGCATGGGGCCTAGAGAGCTAAGGCTACTAGTGAATACTGTGTCCCACTAGGCAAAAAGTGTTGCTATTTGGAGCCTCATTTTTCCAACTGCAGAAAGGCAAGGCTGGCCTAGATGATCCCTGAGGTTCCCCTCGTCAACAGTAGTCTGGGAGTTTTCAAATGTGAATGACACTGGGCTAAGGGAAGCACTAAGGCAGCGTTAAACACTGGGGCAAGGAAGATGGCCATCAAGATCTACCCCAAGTTGAAGAAGAAATGATGTGCTGGTAACAGAATCAGGTAAGTATGTGCTAGAATGGGTCTTGGATTTGGGATGGGAATGAGCATGGGATACAGGGGTGGGAGGTTAGGTAGAGAATAATGGATGGGCTTGTTTTAAAGGAAGATGTGGAGAGATCATTATTTTACACCCCCAAAGGTAGCCTTTAAAACTGTTTTTGACCTATGATATATGGGTGGAAAATACAATTTATACCACGTGTCCAATATATATAAGTGAAATAAAAGGTTTATGAGAAAACACTTGGCCTTACTACAGACAATGGGCTCTAATATTTTCTGTTGGATTTCCTTTTATTCTTTTCAAAAACTGGTTGCCACTTACCGAATTTATTTTATGAACTATTTATGTGTCACCACTCAACAAGTCGTCTTAAGTTAGAGGCAATGGCAGGGCAGCCTGTGCAAACATTAAGGAGGGAGCTGGGAGAAGCAAACCCAGACAGGGACTCTCCAGGCTGGGAGAGTTTAGAGAATGTTTACCCCAAGCTCCCTTCTGAGAGCGCTGAGAAAAGCTAGACCTGGGAACCAGAAGGTGGGACCATCTCACCCGGATGATGTGGTAGAGAAAGGGCTTCGGCTAGAATGTCGGTGGAGAGGCCAGCAGAGGTCCAGCGACCACCTGGACGCTACGTTTTTCCCTAGTGTGCAGGGAGCCGCTCGGGCATCCGCCCCGGCGTGCATCCTCTCGGGAAGACGGCGCGCCCACTCCCTCCATTCATTCCCCTCGCACGTCTGCGAGCACCGAGCCCGCGCTGAGACGAGGACACTTGGCCAGCCAGCGGGGCGGCTGCCGACCAACAGCGGATCGCCAGCCCGGCCCGCGCGCGCACTCTCACGCGCGTCCTCCCACGCACGCACACACACAAAGTTGTGGCCGCCCCCGCCGGCGAGCGCCCGTCCGGGCCGCGGGCTAGCGCCGCGTGCTCTCGCCCGGCCCCGCTCGCACGGACGCTCGGCTCCCCTCGGGCCGTACTCGGCCCCCGCCGGCGCCCGGCTCTGCCCTTCGGCTCGGCCTTCCCCGCCTCGCATCCGTGCCATCGGCGCTCGATTGCGCGCGGACTCCCTGGGGCTCTTCCCGGCTCGCTCCCTTGCGCTCGCCCGCCCGCCCGCGCCGCCCCTCCTCCGCGCCCGCCCCCGCCCCCGCCCCTCCCCCTGCTCCTCACGGGCAACTTTTGCCGGCGCCCCCGCCTCACAGCCATGCGGAGCTGAGCTCCGGCCCGGGCCCTGGCCGCCGCAGCCCGCCCCGGCTCCCGCGCTCGCGGACCCGCCCGGCCCTCGGCCTCGGCGCCTCAGCCGCCCCGGGCCGGCCGAGCCCCCCGCGCAGGGCCCGGGCCGCGGCCACGGCGGCGGCGGCGGCGGCGGCGACGCGCCCGCCCGGCCCCCTCCCCCGGCGCCGGCCAAGTGAGGCGGTGATGCGGGCGCTGGCGGCCTGGGCTGCGCCGAGAGCGGAGACACAGGCTCAAGATGGCAGATTCCCACTGAGGCTGAGGGGGCCGAGCTCGCGCGCCGCGTTCCCTTCTCCGTTGCCATGAACCGCGGACACCCCGGCCCCGATGGCCCCCGTGTACGAAGGTAAGGGGCGCGCGGCCCCCGCAGCTTTGTTCTGCCGGCCGCCCCTCGGCCGGCAGCCCCCGGCCCTGGCTGCGGGCTCTCGCGACCCTCCCCGGCGCCCCCAGCCCTGGCCGGGACGGGACCCTCTGGGGCTTCGAGCTGGGTCTTGTTTCCAGGGTGGAGAGACAGGCTGGGGGGTGTGTGCGGGTGGGCTCCTTGCCCAAAGAAAAGAAACGGGGGGCGGCGTGTGGAAAAAGACCGATGGGTCCTGCTTTCTGTTTATCTGTGATAAATGAAGGTGATGCGATCCCCCCACTACCTCTGAATGATCTCCTTTCTACTTCTCTGCCCTCCCTGCTCCCCTTAGCAAACCTTTCCCACCCCACACTCCTTTATTCTTTGCGAGCCTCCGATTTGGGGGGGGCGACTGTGGAATCCGATTGTATGGGGCCAAGCGGTGAGGGAGGGTAGAGATGAAAAGTCCATTTCAGACCCAGGCAGAACAATGAAATAGGCTCCAAATCTCCCCGCATTAGCGTGTGCGAGGGAGAATGTAGTTTGGCTTGGGGGGCGGGGGATGGAGACGGTTTTCTGGCTCAGCCTGGGTAGATCGGTGCACCTTCACCTGGCATGAGGTGATTTTTTTTTTTTTTTTTCTCCCCATTTCACTGTCTTCTGGAAGAAAGAAGGTAAGGAAGGCTAGAGCGGTCCAGCTGCCTCGCACTCGCTCTTTCGGTTCTCTTCAGTCAGTTCCGTCAGCTTCCAGCGAGAAATCAAACCCGAATCAACTAAGTTTTTACACTTCGATGTGTTTTTGTGTGCTTTTTTTGTAGTACGAGGGATTTCTTTTTCTCAACCAAAGTGTGCCCGATTTTTCAGTCATTTCATCGGGAAAATGTTGCTCTCACAAAATCATTGAGATAGTAGCCTTTACGCACTTTTAGCGTGGGTCCATCTGGCTTTCTTTCGGTTTTGTTCAGATATCCTGTGGATGAAATCGCAAGTAAGAGAGGGGAAGGTTTTGCATGGAACCAAGATTGTAATCCTATAAATCCGGGAGAATTGTTGGAGCAGTGAAACAAGAATCTCATTAATAGTTTTATCTCTGTTAGGGAAGGCTGATTAAAAAAAAAAAACTTATCTGGAAAGAAAATCTGTTATTAGTTTCAGGGCTCCAAATGAATTAGGTTTCTGCATGGAATAAAGTTACCAGTCAGGCTGTGTATAATGAGGCTGTAAATAACCTATGGGCTGTAAATATTTTTTTTTTTTCAGACTTTCTTAGAAACAAAGGGGCTGTTTAGAAAGCAACAGAGAAATGTTATTCCAGGGGCTTTCCTCTTTGATTCTGAAGAACACAAGGTCTATTTAAGCATTACACAAAACAAAACCAAATTTCTGATCACTCCACCACACAGACTAAGAACATGCCAGTGGGTGTGTGAACATGTAGGAGAGCCCATGTTGGGCATTCATTGTTCATCTGTGTCTAGGGGAGGGGGCTGCAGTCAAAGCTCCCACTGTCTAGAGTGTTAAAATGAAACAGTTTTCTCTTTATTAAGTGTCTCCTTGAGACTCCCTCTGCTGGACACTTGGGGTGAGAATTTCTGAAGGAACTTGGCATTGAATTCACAACTATAATAGACTGCTTTTTTTCTGTCTTCCAGGGAGGCTAGGTACTTGGGTTGGGATGTAGTTTGTCAACTTGGTACAGTGCTGTCTTGGGAACTGTGTTGTTCTCATATTTCCTTCATTTGAAGCCCATGTGGAATGTAGGCCACCCCCCTGGGGTTAAGTAAGACCTGGTACTCTGGTTCTCATGACTTTGTTCTTTTAGTGTTTTTGCCAGATGAAGAATGATAGGTGTGTAGGTGTAGGGTGTTACAGTGTAGAATAATCATGGATCTCGGAGCTCTCAACCCACCTTCCTTCCCTGTCCCATCCTGAGTTTTTCTGCCTGTCTACGGGTGGTGCAGCCTTTTCTTCTGTGGTAGCTTCTCTGTGTAGCTTCATAAATTTTTTCCTAGTCTTGCCCAGCACTGCTCCTCTGCCAGCCTAGAATCATCTAGCCCAAAGGTCAGGCTTGGTCTTTCTGACAGAGAATGTTGGGCATGCTGTGAGACAGACAGATGACCTCCACAGAAAAGGATTATGCTTTGAAGACCTACAATTGCTCACAGTGGTGAGTGCATCCAAGACTATGGTGACCTCTTTTTTCCTTCCTCAGCGACATCCTGTGGATTTAGTGAACCTAATTTTTCCTCATATCCCAAGCAGGACCTGGGCACTCCCTGTGTGTGTCTCAGATGAGCAGGGCTTTTCCTGCAGACTTATCCAAGAAGAGAGATTTCTCATGGGATCTGCGCTCCTAAAGTTACACATGATTCTTCTCAGAAGTCTAATGACACATGAGGCCATTTGGCTGGAATTTCTCAAATGGAGTGCAACTGGAATACCAAGTGAAGGCTGGAATGCAGAAGTTTAGACAGGCATGCTGCTTTAGAAACAAGGTGCATTTGATAATACAAATTAATAAGTGACAAAGTGTAATCAGACTTCACAGCTTACTTTAAGAATAGGTTTATAAATAGCACATTTGTTTTCGGTGACTTGATACTGATCAAGTTAAAAGTCTTGTAAAAGGGTTTATTTTCTTTAGAAGGTTAAACATTTGCCTTGTGATTATATTTCTCCACCAACTTGCTTAGCAAGGCCTTTTCAATATGTAGTGCAAAGGTCAGCTACAGAGCTCCACATCTCCATGGATTTCAAATTAGAAGAACCTAAATTCCAAGTTAATTAGGTCTCACCATACTTAAGACATGGCATGTTGATTAGTGTGCAGATATTGAAGAACCTTTCACATTGAGACTTCCAAACAATGTCCTGCTGAAATACATCATCAGGGGTACCCAAAGACACCTGGCCACTTAAGACACATACCACAAAATGAGATTGTGAATCATCTTCCCTTAAAAGAATTTGATGACACATCTTCTAAAATACCCCCACCTATGTTTATATTTTATATTTTTTAAATGAGTAAGTATAAATACAGTTTCCCTGGTCATTGCATTTGAATAGTGAATCAAAATTCATTAGGTTCATCCTTGATTCTGGACAGTGTGGCATGACACTCGAATCAGAAACACTAGATTTGAATGTAGCCATATGACCTTGGCAAGGAACTTAATTTCTCAAGGCTTTTAGCCTTATTGGATTGTGGGAGGACACTGTTAGAACCTTGTATATTTAGTAACATCCCTGCCTGTAGCAGGCATTTTCTCAGTATGTGTTATATCCCTCTGTCTTCTGAGCTGCTTACAGGCATGATGACCCCAGGGAAAGCATAACCCACAAATAGTTTAGCAAACCAATAACAGCAACATTTCAATTATTAATCTCCTGCTATTCCTTCTCTACTTTGGGCACCAGCAACAATAAACCCCCTATAGCCACAGAAGAAAGAACATTTTTTGTACCCCTCTGTGACCTTTCCAGAGTCTTTATTCCCATCAAGCTTCTGCTGGTTTCAGGTAGAGAACTTCTTTTCTGTAGTAGCATGGTACTTTAAAAATGTGCAAACAAATACTAAAACAGCCTTTCAGAGACTGCAGCTGTGTTCTGGGAAAGTATCCTCGGTAACAAAAGGTAACCTTTGCCCTTAGGACACATTCCTATATAAGGTGGCAGCCCCCAAAGGCTACTCTCTGGGGTTTTTGCAGAAGGAGGCTCCCACCCAGTCACAAGCCAGGGTCTGTCTTATCCGAAATTAAACATGAATTTCTTCCCAAGAAATTGAGTGCTTTATGCAAATTACAGCTGCCCACTTTCTTGTATTTTGCCCCTTTATTTCTTTTTTTCCTTTCTCCCATAGAGATCAGTCTTGGAGATCTACCTTTGAGGTTTACATGGAACAAAGTAGCAATGATCAAGAGGGTATGATATAAGTGCATTTTTTATTGTTCTCTCAGCTTGTACTTTGCTAGTGCTTTCTGGTCGTCTTGTGGTGACAATTCAAGCACTTGAGGTTGCAGTCAAAGACAGGATTCAGAATAATACCAGCAGACTTTGTTAACAACTAATAATAGAGTGGGAACTTGAAAGGCCCAAGCCCATAATAACTCTATTTCATGTGACAATACTTTGTTGAAGGAAAAAAACCCAGAAAACTGAAAACCCAGAGTACAGGGAGATCTTTATTTTTCCTCTAAAAGAAACTGAGAGTCTAGGGGTTGAGGATGGTGATTATCACTTAGATTGGGTTTGGGTTGGGTACTTTCTGCTCACTACTCCTGTTCCCCCATTCTGCAGACTAGGGCACATCTTTCATGCATTCATTCAGCAAACTTACAAAGGCTGTGATGTGTCCTGGGCCCAGTGGCAGGTTCTGTGTTTGGAGACATGGCAAAGACTTGGCCTCTGACCTTGAGTTCTGGGTTATATGAAGTGAAAGTTAGAATATTTAAACTCATACTCTCTTGGGAGGGTACTTGACCAGGACGAAGTGTTTGCTTGCTTGTTTGTTTTTTCTTCTTCTTTTGTGACAGTTGAACTATAAAAAGAATTTGAGCATCAAAACTACTCATTACAGATTTCCTTAGAAATTTCTTCACTATTACCATATCTCTTTTGCAGAAGATGCTGTCTTCCTTTCAGTAACTTTTATTAGATGTCCTCAATAAAAATGCAGTTCTCACATGCGCATGCTACTGAGGCACATTTGTTTTCTACATTTGGAGTTAAAGGCTGTTGTGAGTGACTATCCCATCCTTGTGCATCTGTTGGAAAATTCATTCCTGGCCTCACTGCCTCACTTGTATTCTGGTCATCATGTTGTGGGTACTCACTGGAGGGACATAGATGGAACACACAGTGGCTTTCAGGAGTTATTCCCAGGGCAAGTCACTTTGGTGAACAGCCTGACTGTGTCCCCTGACCTTGGGAACATAGAGACCAGAATAGAAGTCTCCCTGAGAGGAGACTTTCTATTAGAAAGTCCCTGCTGTTAGAAAGGTGAACATCCCTAATTTGAAATCTTTAGCTCATGAGAAACTTTTATCTGGGAAAGAGTATTAGGGAATCCTCAGTAACCAGTTCTAGTAGTCTGTGAATCTGATTGCCCAGAAATTCCTGGGCCTGGCCAAAATCTCACTTGCAGTTATTCAGACTTGTTTTCTTTTACTCTTTTCTCTAAATCCTTTCATGTACTTGAAGATAATAACTGGACTCTACTTTTTTTCTATATAGAACCTGTTCTTGTCTCTGAAAGTATCTCCTCTCCCTACTCTACACTCTCTAGTTTCCCTCAGTAAAAAATATGGTGTTCATCAAACCTGAATACAGTTCTTTAATAATGCTCTCATTAGTATGACATATACAAGGAAAAGGACTTCAGGGCTCTTGCCTCCTGGGGAGCTCCTGGAGGGCAAGAATCATATCTGATTCATTTTTGTGACCCTCTCCAGTAGCTGTATAGTTCCTTAAACCTAGTAGCCACCTCATAAAGTTTGTGGAATTGACTGTTCTTTTTAATGTTATCTAATTAATAACTTACAGTGGCTGAGGGTTGGTGACTTGTACTTAGCCTGCATTCATTTGGGTCCAGAGTCTGTTTCATATACTCACACCTGACATCCTTACCCAACAAAGCTGCCACCTTCTGCTTAACTGTACAGAACATTTTGAATGTCACCCTTCTGTTTCCAGCTCTTTAGGGTCTTTCTTAATTATCTCCCATGAAGCAGAAATAGAATACAGGTGACATAAAGTATCACAAACTTGAACTTCACTTGAAGGAAGAAAAGAGACTACACAGATTCGTGATAATTCAGTGTAATAGTTCACCCAGGTTTTGAAAGGGCAGTTTGTCAAATTCTTTATAGATACTGAGTCAGCAAAAGCCATACCTGTTTTACCAGTCAATGAGCCAGGTGTTTATGAGAGTGGCTAGAAGGCTGGCTTTCAGAGGTATCCTCCCGCTCCTAGTCTTGAGCCTGTAGAAAGGGCAAAAGATAGAGTGGACAGTCTCATCGCTACTGGCAAGGTAGGGATCATTGTAAAATTTAAAAAGTAGCAAACTTTTAAAACTGCAAAATAGCCAGGTGCAGTGGCACACACACCTTTAATCCTAGCTGAGGCAAATGTAGGCAGATCTCTGCGAGATCAAAGCCAGCCTGGTCTGCCAGTTTCAGGCCAGCTGGGGCTACAGGAAGACCCTGTCTCAAAAAACATAACCAAAAATCCCTGCAGAATAGTTTTGTAGTTTTATAGTTACCTGTTTGTGAATACTCCACTGGTCAGAGCTGTAGTGATTTAGGCAGTTTTCTGTCTTAGCAGTTCTTGCCTGACTACTTTTGCCATAGTTGGATCTGATCAATTAAATGCCACCCTGTTTAAGTAAAATTAAGACTGATGGACTCTTCTGCATGTGCTAATGCTGTAGGCTTTGTAAAAACGTTTGTCACAGAAAGAATGTAGTTTAGTTTATGAACAACAAGGGTACTCCCCCCAGGTGGTTGTGTCTATCTGCAATGAGAGATCTCTGTGGAGCATTTCATAACGTGGAATGGAAGAAGCACTCAAAGTTACAGATCGACTCTGGATTAAAAAGGTTTGTCAATATTGGCCATTTTCCTTTGGGCCAATATTTCCTTATTCAATCTGTGAATTGTTCTTCAAATATAAAGCAACTGTTCCAAGGGATTATCAAAATACAGATGCTCCGTCATGTCAGTTCTGTGTAGAACTTTCAGTTTTATAGCATTCAAGAAGCCCATTTTTATGGTCTTTGTGCCTGTAGGCCTGTTAAAAGTCACATGATTAAAGAGATTAGGAAAACTGGCTTGTTACTGGTTGTGGATTTTTTTTCCACTTATATTTTTCTTTAATAAAGAACTTAGAGGATGCTGACAAAAACCAGAATATAAATTCCTGATATTGTGCAGAAAGACAGCAAGTTTACCTTTCAGATTCTGTGTATGTGCATTCACGCATCAGAATCCATGCTGATAGCCACGGCTTAAGGTAGAAAGGAAATTTCAGAGGAAAATTCGCCAGGGAGAGAGAGTGAAAGGAGGCTGGTGAGAAGGCATGCATGCACTCAGCTTCAGCCTGAATCACTTCCATCTGCAGCCACAGCCTGGATGGATTACTGTTATTCATTAAGTACGACCTGCGCCATCAGGAAAAGATTAATCGATATTCATTATGTTTTGCTCACTGAGATGGGGAAGGTTTTCTAATGTAGTAAGGAAAGGAAAATGGTTAAAATAAAGTTTCATTTGATTATATGGTAACGTACGCCAAAAAGGATTTAAGGCCATGTAAAGGGTTAAGTTTCTGGTAGAGAGAAAATTAATTTATGTAGATCAGTTTTGTAGATCAGCCTATTTTCAGGGAAGTCGGATAAATGAAGTAGTGCTTTATAAAGAGACAACAGAAACAGTCAAAGCTCTTGTGCTAGCTTAACAAGGTGAATAAGCAGAGTATATAATGGAATTCATTTGCAAAGTAATTTTTGCTTGGCTGGAGTGGTAAGCACAAAATAGACCAGCAGATGAGGACAGTAAGTGTTTTGGATCAGTTTTCAAAAGGTTTAAAAGGGGTTCTAATTCAAGAGACATTTTATGGTGTGGAGAAGGGGACAGATACCAAAATGATACTTGAACCAGGTAATTTTTACTGTCCTAGAAGTAATAGGAGGAAACCGAACCAGGGAGAAAGCACTGTCAGGAGGCGAGGCACTGTGGAGGGAGTCCTGAGCACCCTGGAGATGGGGCTGCTGCTGCTGGAAGGGTAGCCCAGGAGGACACGAAAAGAGCACCTGTCAGTGTGCCTGGCACAGAGATTCAGGAAGAAAAAACTTTCTTTCCTCCTGTACCTATGGCAGGGATCTAGATCAGGGAGACTTGGGTATTGCCAATACATGGTATTTGTTCTATTCTTCTAAAAATCTCTTCTCTAGGCTTCTCACATTGTACAGGTCCTTCTTGGATCATAGTACAACCTGGTGAGGCCTTCATGTGTTAGTGTTCAATCTCTGACATGAAAACCTCGAGATCCAGAGCAACAAAGATGCTGTAGATGCTGCTTAAGGAGGCCAGGGGTGAGGTGAGGTTCGGGCAGTGTGCACAGAAACCCACATGGCTCAGAGCACTTAAGGCAGCTTTACTGGGCTTCACTGCCAGGCAGAGTCCTGGTATTTTGGTTCTGGGGAGGCATCAGAGCTACTTCCTGTTGTTCCCAGGCTATGAGGGAGCTACTAACTTCGGGTCTCCTGGCTGCCAGTGGTGTTGCACAGAGGCCATCCTAGAGGGTGTTTTTCTTTCCCAAGGAGTTCAAGTCCATAGTCTCTTACTTCCCTTCAGATCTAGCCTTTGCGGTCTCCTGTTAGGAAGTCATTCCTTATGTTTGCTTGAATAAGTTTGTGGCTTGTCATCATGATCTCCTTATTAGCAAAACCAGAAAATCACAGGAAAGGAACCAGTATGATCGTGATTAGTTTCATAGAACTTGAAGGCACTTTTAAGTCATTAAGCAATTTTTTAAACAATTTTGCCTTCCTAAGGTCTAGTTTTGAGTCACTTTTTCCCTTTGACGTGACCACCGTCTTGAGACTTCAGGCTCAGCATGACTTTCTGACCCCATGTGGTACTTGCGCTGGTGCTGGTTTTGACCTGCTTTGGAAGCATTTCAGTCATGCAGAGCAACTCCCAGCATAGACTTTAACACTAATAAGAGCTCAAACTAGGGGCAAGATTGCCTTGACATTTACAGGTTGTGGGTTGAGTGCATCTAAGATTCCAACCCCCTACCTACTATACTCTCTTCCTGCTTGGTGAGTCTAAACTGGAACTACTTTACCTCCCCTTAGGCCTGGGGTAACCTGTAAGTGTGTCAGCCTTATAAGTACACCCACAGGTCCTGGAATGGGCCTGGAGGCAAGTCTGCGGCCTTATAGACAGGGAATCCTGCAGTCCTGGAGACATGGAAGAGAGTAGATGCTCAGCCTGTGAATGGGCACACACCCTGGCTCCTGAGCCGTGGGAGTGGGGTGACTAGGCTCCCTGAGTCCTACTGAAGGACTCAAACACTTGGGCAACCAAGAAATTTGAAATGTTTCCTGTTTGTACAAGTGACAGCTACTGATTGTGTCACCTGCCACCCGCCCTCCTTACACCCATTTTGTATTTGGGGTTTCTTGTTAAGCAGAATTGTCATCTGAGGAAGTTCCAGAGTTGGCATGTTCCTCCCACCAGAAAAGCTTCACTGAGAGCCTAGTAAATCTTGACAGCTATTCTGTTCTGTGAATTTCAGCTGTTGGCACCTGTGGCCTTCTGTCCTGCCCATCTTTCGTGGCGTCTCTCCTCTCTACTTTACCTGCTTATTATCTACCCACAGAGCCCCTCTGCCTACATATTTATTCTTCTGACTCTGTGTACTATGGGCATGTTTGTGCTTTGTGATCCTGGTAGGTGGGAGGTACATCTAAAGGATGTATACATGGAACTCTATCTGAGGTATAGTCTCCAACCTCAGGACCAAGAAGACTTGTTATAACATGTGACCCTGCCCCCAGAGCTACTAATCTATGAAGTCTGTGGGAGAGTCCAGTTGAGAGTCATTGTTTTGAGGAAGGCATTTAGAATGAAAAATCAGTGCACATTTAAAATCACTTTCTTGGATGTGTTAGGGAGGGAGACCTGGCATTAACGTGACTGGTAGCCCTGCTGCCTTTGTGACCATGGCTTATAGAGAAGCCCGGGAATGTGCAGATGCAGCTCCAGCCCTCTATCCTCTCACCTACCTTCCTATCTCCTCAGGCAGGTCAGCAAGTGCAGGAGCTGCTTCCTTGTGGTCTTCCACAGCAGCCAGTCTGCAGGGGCACAGTTTGGCGCTGGGACTCTGGAACAGACTGGGCAGGTATCAGTCACACACAGTAACATTGTTATTAACTAACATTTAAGAACTCTGTGATTTTTCTCCACTTATGGAAGGGGAAATTGAGGTTTAGTGATATTGATTAATATAACCAAGGCCTCCTAACCAGTCGTTGGTAGAACCAGAGCTTAAACCTGAGTCCACCTGACACTAGAGCCTGCAAACAGGCTGCCCTGCTTCATACAGGTGAGTTACAGTGGGTAAGCTGAGACCATTGATGCTAAGTGTTAATATCCCCAACACACCTGTCCTAATGCCTTGTTCTTCTTCCAGGTCAGATGAGGGAGTGAGGGTGAAACACTGTGTGCAGTTGCTAGAATGTAGGAGTGGTGTGGTAAGGGGCAGTTGAGCCTTTGAACAAGGAAAATGGATTCTGAAAAGATGATCATGACAGCATATATACTTATCAAGCACATGAATTTGCCAGTTCCCTGTGACACTTCACATGTCTGAATTCACTGCATCCCTGTGGCAGTGCTAGAGGGTTGACTGGACTGTCACCATGTTGTGCAGACATACAAGAAAGTTAGGCTGCCCACCCTCCGGAACAGAGTTAATATCAGCCAGTCTGGATCCTTCTTGTACTGTTGTCCATCAGGTTATGGCTGTGTACTGGAGACTTCCCAGCCTTCATAGATAAGAAAGTAGAATTTGTAAATATTCGGTTCTTCTCCAGATATAAATGTTTTTGTTTCAGCCAAAATCTGAGTTATTTTAAAATTGAAGAAACTGGGGCTGCAGAGATGGCTTAGTAGTTAAGAGTAGTTGCTATTCTTACATACAACTGGGGTACAGTTTCCAGCACCCACAGTTTCCAGTGGACCACAATCTCCTGTAATTCTAGTTCTTGGGGACCTGACACCCTCCTCTGACCTCTTTGGGCACCAGGCACACAAGTGGTATGCCTACATACATTCAGGGAAACATATACATAAAATAAAAATAAACCTTTACAATTGGAGAGACTGATTTCTATTGCTTTTCTTCGAAGACAAAGTGGCGGACATAGACATGAGGCCTGAAAGGGAAGTTAGGTGAAACTGTACCCCATGTGAAAATAAACCATGCTTCAAGTGTAGTATGACTGTTTTTGTTTTTGTTTCTGTTTTTGAAGCAAGGTCTTGCTATATAAACCACACTGGCCTTAATCTTTCTATGTAGCAAAGCCTGTCCTGGAACTCAAGATCCTCCTGTCCCAGCCTTCCAGGTACTGTGTATTTGTGTGTCTGTGTGTATATGCACACATTCATTGCTTGAGATAAAACTCAGGACCTCACACATATTAAGTAAGTGTTCTACCATGGAGCTACACCCTGAGCCCCTAGCAGGCCATCTGATACCTCCATCTGTGGAGACGATTAGGTGAGCTGCTGGAGAGTGTTTAACAAAGGATGGAGGAGAATCCACCATGTGGGGGGAGGAACACTGACTAGACAAATGGAACGGTACAAGGTGTTAACATGAATCGTTTTACATTGCACTCCCATTAAGTCCTACATGATTAAAATGTGAGATTCAACAGAAATCAGCAAAGCACATTCAGTGTGCAAGGGACTATTGTAGGTGCCTAGTGGACAGCTGTGAGCCGAATGGATAAAACTGCCTTGAAGCAGCTTCTTTGTAGTGGATAAAAACAAATAATTTAGTTTTAAAGAAAATTTGAAGGAAATAGAAGTGGACATTTATTAAACCTTCTGGAAAGGTTGAAATTTCTAAGATTAGACTCTATAGATGAAATCACAGTAAAATATCATTAATATTGTCAGTGTAAACATTTCCCAAATGTTAAGATTATTTCTGGCTTTACCATCATGAATTATTCCTCAGGATAATTCTATGTAACATTAAAGTTTGTCTGAATTTTAAGATCAGTTCTTCAATTATGTTTACCAGGGTTTTGAACATTTGTTGGGTTTTGAGTATATACTACAAGATTAATTTTCTCCTCAAAGCATTTTTATACTAAACAAATCAAACCACTTAAAGATTTAAAGGAGCCCTCCTATTTATTCTGGAAGTAATAGAGTTATTTGCTGTGCTTGGACCTGGTCCTACTCTGATTCTTTCTCCTTGAGTGACATGTCAGTTCCAGACTTTCAATATCCCTTCAATCTGTTGGTGACTTTCAAAGTTCCATAGTTACCTGGACTTCTTTTTTGAGCTTCAGAGTCAAAAAACTTCAGAGTCAGTTGATTTGACATCTCAGTTACCTCATCCTTACCACATTTTAAGAAAAAAATCTTGGTTGGGCCCCTGAAACGCACTTCAGTTCCAGCATACTTTGTTTCCACAGACAGCACCTTCTTTCACCCAGTAGTAGTCCAGTCTGCAAACATGGGTGTCATCCATGATTTTGTTTCCCTCATATTTAACCTATCACCACATTTTACTGATATTTTGCTTCTCCAGTATAGCCGTTCTCATTATTAGCTGTAGTTTTGTTCTGTGAGGTTGCTGGGAACACAGTAGTAATAAGTGTGGAACTGTTTTTGATAAGAGAGCGACAGGGCTAATTTCTTGTGAGTATTTGACCACAATTTCATCTGCTGAAAATGTGGCATCAATAGCATTGGTGTAATGATGTTGTATATGGTCATGTTGTATGTTGTTCTGACATTGCATACAATTGTATAACAGTATTTTTTATGTTTCTGCTTAAAGACAACCTTATATATACTTTTAAATTATACTTTATCTCATTTATTAGAGTGTGGTTGGGTGCATATGTGGGCATGTACATGCCATGTCTTCATGTGCAGATGCCAGAGGACAACTTTGTGGATTCAGTTCTCTCCTTTCACCTTTATGTGGATTCCAGGGATTGAACTTGGTTCCCCAAGCTTGTTTTGCACATGCTTTACCTACTGAGCTATCTTGTTGGCCTGCAACCTTATTTTACTTTAATTTTTAAAATTTATTTTTATTTTATGTGTATGAGTGTTAAGCCTGCATGTATGTAAGTGTACCTGTGTCATGTTGTGTTGTGCTTGTGGAGGCCAGAAGAGGGCTTCAGATCCCCTGTAACTGGAATTGGATGGTTGTTAGCTACCATGTTGGTACTGGAATTTGAACATGGGTCTTCTGCAAGAGCAATCAGTGCTCTTAACTGCTGAGCCATCTCTCCAATCTCTCCACCCTCCATAACCTTATTTTAATATATGCTCTTGACTCCTAAAATTGAAATCACAGCCAGCACTGCTATAACTCAGGCCCAAATGAATGTATCAAACACATGTGTTTTCTCATAAGGCACCACAGTCTCCTTGCGTCTTGGATCCAGCTCATATGAACATCCCAGTACTGTGCATGAGGTCATTTTAAACAAAAATCACCAAATCAAAAAACACAAAAAAGGCAGAAAATGAGGCACTAAATAAGTATATGGTGTGTAGGAAGGACACTGTTCACAGTGTAAAAGCTGAAATAAGAAGGCAGAGCATTGCCTTGCTGGGCCTTAACTGGGCACAGTTAGGGCATCTTGACTTCCAGCCATTCTCTTCTTGCCTGGGAATGAGTGAAAATGCCCTGAGTATCGATTTGGGATTGCAAACAAATTTTATTGAGTAGATGAAGTCATGGTACAGAATCCTGAGTAATGAAGGTGGACTGTGAATCACAGTCCTGACTCTCTCCCCTGCCATCCCCAGTCTGGGATTACTGGATCTTCTATAGCACATGGTCTGTACCAGAGTGGCTCAGCTCTGTAGCTATCATGTGGAAGCAACATATACAGTATCTAACATATAGATGGGTCTGTGTTCTATGAAAACTTCATTTACCACACACTTTGGGCTGAACTAACTGGGTGACAGGCTGGACCTTTGATAATTTACCATAATGTACCCTCTGGACTGGTTTTCTGTTTCTCTTGCTCTCGTGTGTGTGTGTGTGTGTGTGTGTGTGTGTGTGTGTGTGTGTACAAGTACATGTGTGTCCCTATATATGTGTATGTGATGTGGAGTATCTTCCTCAATTCCCATTTTTTGAGGCAGAGTCTTTCATAGAATCTGGAACTCAACAGATTTGGCTGGACTGGCTGACCAGCAATTCCCAGGGATTTGTCTGTCTCAGCCTTCCCAGCGCTGAGGTCATGGGGCTACCGTACCCTTTTTATGTGGGTGCTAGAAATGAATTCAGTTCCTCATTATTGCTCAGCAGGTACTTTACTGACAGCCATCTCCCTAATCCCCAGGACTGGCTTTCAAAGTTGTCTATTCAGGCCCATTCTCGAGTCTCTCTAGCACATGTCCAATAATGTTATTAAGTGTACACTGGATCCATCACTGTCCCATTTCAAGTTTGCAAGTGCTTTCCATCTACTTTCAATACAATCCCAAATCCTGAGTAGTTCAGATCACAGCATATCCTGCTTATTTCCCTAATCTCCTTTGATGTTAGTCTTCCCTTCTCATTGTCACATCCTGACTTCTTTTCATTCTGTGACTGTTGGTAGTGTTTGTTGCTCCCATGCTAATGTGTACAGTCTTCTTGTGTATAGTGCCTGACAAGCTCCTACATACTCTGCAGTCAGAGCCAAAATGTCACTTCCTAATGTAGGCCTTTCCTCACTGTCAATCACATCCCCCCTTTCCAGTCTCAGAGCACCCTATTCTTTTCCTTCCTAACACTTCAGGTTTTTGGGTGTCACTAACTTGGATGCATTTGTTTTCTGTCTTCCTCCTTTATGAGGCTGCAAGCTCCATGAGGAGAGGAATGTGTTTGAGGCTGTCTTTTTGATCTCCACCCTGTTACTACCACACACTATAGATGTTAAGTCAGTAAGTAATCATACAATATAGTTGTATTCACACATATTTTATATGTTGCTGCAATAGAGAAACTTGTAAGCCTTTTAGTGTGTATAATACATCTCTCTAAAATTGACAGTGATGATTCAAGCCAAAAGTCACTATGGTGGGTTTGTAAATGACTGTGAAGATGTGCCTTTATTTGTTAAAGGGTGATTCTGAGGCAGATGCTCTGCCATCAAGCACATCTTGTTGAAGCTTTCTCCCTAAGACAGGAGTACTGTGTGGCTAGTCTTCCCTTTCCCCCGCAGCCTTTTAGAACTTTATGGGCCATAGAGATGAAGTGTGTTTGAGGCAGCATTTAGCAGCCCCTGTGAAAACTGACTTTGCTCCAGTTTCTTCCCTCCAACCATCACCCCATCCCTCTCAAATCTCAACTGATAGAAGTTTTATTTTTATAGCAATCCCACCATCTAGGAAAGAAATCTTTGATCTTTCAGAGAATCATCTAAGTAATGGGGTTCCAACTTGGAAAGTATTTTTAAGTTATTCCAAGAATCCTACCTGCCACTAATGAATCAGCCATTAAGATATTTAAAGAAGAAAATCATTTCTTAGATGGGCTTTGTAGGTTAGTAAATATCTTGATGCTTTGACTTCTTTGAAACATTATTAGTACATTATAGAGAATTAGAAAATAAGGCAAGCAGTATAGAACACATATTCCTGCCCACTGCCACATGTTCCCTCATGCTTTTTATCTTATCTCTCTAAGTAGTACCACCGTTAAACTTTGCATGCCTTTTTCTATACATAGATATGTGCATTTTTTAGACAATAATTATCACTATTTCATAATCTGCTTTTTTCTGCTAACTTCATATTTCAGTGAGGCTCATATCATTTAATAATTTATTTTGTATTTTGTAATGGCAGTATCTTTTGAAGTTAAGATACTGAAATCATCATCTACCATAGGACCATGTTCTGAATCTGGTTGTGACTTCCTTGTAGTTCCTTAACCCAACACAGCCTCCTGTTGAAGAATGTAACCAGCTGCCAGGTAGGACCTTTTTCCCTGTTAAGTGAATGGGGAAGTTTCTTAATGGAAAAGTGAAGCTTATTTCTCTATTCCTTAATTTCCTGTGCTTAAGGTCTTGTTAGATTGAAGTCTATTGTTTTTGGCTGGAATAAAGCAGAGCTGGTTCTGTGTACTTTGCTTTTGAAAAAACCCATAGTTGGTAATGTCATGGTTGTACCATATTTCAGTTGTGTAAACTACACAGTGAAAGGCTTTATTTCCCTGGGATGTGGCCGGCACTATTTGTTGTCAGACTTTAGAATATTTACTGGTATGTGAGATATAACATTTCAGTTTAGTTACAGTTCATATTTCTTTTATTTTGAGTAAGATTATCTGTTCATTCATTTAAATACCATTTTGTATTTGTTTTTATGTGAACAGTGTTCTGAACTTTATACCTTTTCTCAGTAGTTTGCTGATCTTTTTCCTCTGTAAGAGTTCTTGATACAGTCTTTGGAATGAGTTTCTCGTTGGTCATTATGTTTTGCCACTTGGAAATCTCTTTAATTTTATGTAATCAAATTAATCTTCCTAAAAAACAGCTCTTGTATTTTGAGTCAGAGTTAGAAAAACTCTTCTTATCTCATATTTTAAGTTCCTTTGGATATTTTTGAAATTTGGTTTTTCTCCCATTTATGTGTTGGTTCATTTAGTTTTTATACTAGGGTAGTGTATGTCCTGAGGTTTGGATATGACTTTATATTTTTCCAATACTCAGTTGTCCCAACACCATGATTAGGACGTTTGTATTTTTAACCACAGTACCACAATGTCTACTTTATCATTTATTAAATTGTTTAGGTTGGGGCTGTATTTTGGGGCTGTGTTTGTGTTCCTACTGCTTAGCCTGTTGGTGATTATTCAAATCTTTATTTTTTACTATCTGAAAAGATTAGTTCTTCCTCACTGTGCTTCCTCTTCAAAGTATTCCTGACTATTCTCCATGTTTGTTTTTCCATATACAGTTTACAATCAGCATATCTTGACTACAGGAAAAAAAAATAAACCTGTTGATCTTTCTACCAGGATCACTGTTCTAGTTTGCCATCAATTGCTGTGGCAAAACATTCTGACCAATACCAACTTGGGGAGGAAAGGGTTTATTTAGTTTACATCTCCTGGGTCACAATTCATCACTGAGGGAGTCCAAGATAGGAACTCAGGGCAGGAACTTGGAGGCAGGAGCTGAAGCATGGGCCATGGAGGATCACACAACAATCAAGAAAATATCCCACAGACATGGACATAGGCCATTCCAATGGAGGCAATTTTCTAGTTGAGACTCCCTCTACCCAAGTGTGTCAGGTTGACAACTAAAGTTATCCAGCACAATCACGTTAATGTATAAATTATTTAGGGGGATGATTCTGCGGTTCAGTCTTCCTAGCTAATGTTGTGTTTTCTTTACATGTATGGTGTGTGTGTTATGCTTTAGTAACTTCTGAAAGTACTTTTTGTTATTTTATTTTATGTGTATGAGTGTACTGCCTGCATGTGTATAAGTGCACCCATGTTGTGCAATGCCCACAGAGGAGGGTGATCAATTCCCCTGGAGTTACAGACAGTTGTTAGCCACCATGTGGGTGCTGGGAGTTGAACCAGGGTCCTCTGCAAGAGTAGCTTTTAATGGCTGAGCCCAAAGACTTTTTTTGTCTACATGTGTTTTTGACAGTTTTATTGAGATTCACACAGGTCACCCATGTAAAGTATACAGTTAAAGTGAGTTTTAGGATATCCACATAATTGTGTGTCCATCACTGCTTTGTAACTCTACATTTTTATCATTCTTCAAGGAAACCCTGTACTCATTAGCAAAGCAGTCATTCTCCATTCCTATCTTCCTCCATTACCTGGAAAGCACGAGTTTCCTTTGTATTTGATATTTCTTTAAATTGAATCATAAAATAGGTGTTGCCACCAGCTCCTTTCACTTAGTATAATGCTCTTAGGTGTCACCCATGCTGTAGCATGTGCTTTCATTTTTATGCTAACTGTCCTTGTGTGTAATGGTGTCTCATTATGTGTAGCCCCCCCCATTTCTGTACATATTCTTGTTTGTAATTCACATTGATGAGATTTGATGAGGGCAGGGAACAGGCTTTCAATTCTAAATCCCCAATGTCTACATAGTGCCTAGCAAATATTTGATATTCAATAAATGCTCATTGAATGAGTGATTGGATCTGTTAATATTTCTAGGCCACCTCTATTTTTTAAAGTTAAAAATCTGTTTTAGCACATATAAATTAATTTCTGTTTTTTCCCAGGCAAAACATAATTAGAGGGTAGGTTGTTTTTTTTTCCTCTGGGAAAGTCATATGTTCTATCCAATAGCCTGGCAAAAGTAATTTTGTATGATGAATGGTTTGTGATAATCAACATTACTTTTTTTTAATGTTAAAATAAATGACTGCAAGTTGCTGGTACATATGTCTAAGAGTCTCATCTTTTCAGTTTTTTGTTGTTGTTGTTTGTTTTAGCACAAGATTCTGTGAGACCTGGGGATGAGCTTGTAATATATAAAAAGTAATGGAGCTGGGCACCTGCCTTTAGTCCCAGCACTTGGGAGGCAGGTAACTCTGTGAGTTCAAGGCCAGCCTGCTCTACATAGCAGGACCGCTGGGGCTACAGGGAGACTCTGTCTCAAAAAAAGACCAAGAAAAAAAAAAAAAAAAGGAAAGGTAAAAAATTAGCTAAAGGTGCTGTTCTAGACCTGGGAAGAGGGAATTTTGAATGAGATTGATCAACTCAAGTATATTGAAGAAGTCTTAAGTTTACCAAGAGTTTTCCAAAAGTTAAAAAAAAAATTTTTTTTCTAAACTTCTTTGTAGGGTGGTTTTATAGACACAGATCACAGTTAGCAGTGGAAAAAGAAATGCTGGTCAAGGTTTGGGAGTTAAGCCTTAAAGAACACTTGAGTATAGCTGATGCGAATCCCATAGACCTTCTACTTAGAATTTTAAAAGAGACAGCATAGCTGAAATACATATATTTTGCAGGGACAGGGAAATAATTAAATGTCAGAAGAATAATGCATTTCTTTTAAATGTCAGTCTCTCAAGGAAGATGTTTTAATTAGGTCAGATCATGTATGCATAGGGGTTTGCATAGACTTTTGGACACTTTTCAAAGATTCAGGGATATACAATATTGAATTATTAGATTACCTCTTTTGCTTCAAGATGCATGATTGTAAACATGATTATTTTGTATTGGGAGTGGGAAAGAGGGAGGAAGAGAGAGAGAGAAAGCAACAAAGAGACAGAGAGAGGGGAATATTGATTAATGGATCATTCATTCATTGATTATGAGACAAGTTGATTTCCCTAAGGAGTTTGGCCCTAGACATGGGGAAGGTAAAACACAGTTCATGATTTTCTGTAAGAATACTCATCCGAAAGGAACAAGGACAGAAGTAATATTTGAAGGGCAGATGGATAAAAAGATTAGTTGTGGGTCTAACTTGAACCAAGGGTTTGAAAGCCACAGGAAACAGATCTCATCAAACCAGAATTGGGGCCTCATGCTGAAATCCCTTCGCAGTAGCCCTGGGGAACAAGATTTCTTTGGTCCTGCAGGTGTGATGAGTGAGCACCTTTGGATACATAAGGTAACTGGTGGACTAGGTGACCTTTACAGATTCTGGGAAACAGCAAAAGTTAGTCATGAATCCTCTGTTGATTCAGGAGCATTAATTTCTTTTTCGAGAGCAATGGGGTGGTAGAAAACTGGGTTTTTATTTTTGTTTTTATGGACTATTTATTAAATTATTGAATGCTTTCAGTTTCAAGGGACAGAAACCAAACTCAAAGTGCTTACCAAAAAGGAAATTTGCTGTTTCACTGACAAGAAGTTCTGTCAACATGGTTGGTTATAAAGAACTAATGTGGGCTGAGGAGACGATTTAGCAGGTAAAAACTGTTGCCACAGAAGCCTGACAACCTGCGTTTAATCTCAGGTTTAATCCAGGAAACCACATAAAGGAGAGAATTGACTCTAGAGTCCATTCTCCATACCTGTGCCATGGCACTTGTGCGTCCCCACACACATATCATGCACACACAAATACACAATAATAATGCACATCTTAAGAAGAAAAGGAATAAAAAGAAACACCGCTCTTTCTAGTTGGGTTTTGGTAAGAGCAAGAACCTCTTTTCTAGAAGTTTCCTGCAGAGCCCCTTTCACATCTCCTAATCAGGACTTATATGTGCCAATATATAAGTCAGGCAACAGTAAGGGGAGTGGGTTCAAATCCATCAGACTTTGTGTCCCCAGTGCTGGGAGTAAGGACATTTTCCCTGAGGGTCAGCACCTGTCTGTCACAGCTATCCCCAGTGCAGGCAGATCTTTAATACTGCTTAGGGACACCTTGGTCATATCACCCAGTGCATCATCCATGTCTAATCAAAGAATCAGGCTTGTGTGTGACTTGGAAACCCTGTCATCTGTGTTTTCCTTTCAGGACAGGGAGAGTCTTGGGTCCCCTCTAGATTTGAAGCTCCATCACTGTCTCTCCTTGTCCTTCCTGTCCAGCTTTGCCTTCTACTTTCCCAGTGATTGTCAGATAACAGAGGAAGTTTGTGGGCTTGTATACAGAACAAAGGATGTTCCCCAGCCTGTGGCTGTTGGTTTTGCTGTTTTGACAAAGTAGTTATTTAGATTATTAAAAAATTCTTATAGAGTTTTGCTTAAGATGGCCTCAGACTTGAGATCCTTCTGTTTAGCCTCCCAAGTGTGGGGTTACAAGTGTGCACTGATATAATTGGCTAATTTTTAGAAAAATTTAATTGCCTTTTAAAAATTTGTTTCTTTGGTTTGGTTTTTTGAGACAATCTGGCCTTGAATTCACTATGTAGACCAGGCTGGCCATGGTCTCACAGAGATCTACCGGCCTCTGCCTCTGAAGTGCTGGGATTAAGAGTATGTGCCACTTTGCCTGGCTTAAGTACTCTTTTTTTTGTTTGTTTTTTTCAATGTTGGGAATGAAGCCCTGGACCGTGTGTGGATAGATAGATGTACCACAGACCCACAGTTCTGGCCCTTTAAAATGACTTTTGTCAGAGAAGAATAACTGAGTGACTGTAGATTTGATTAACATGCCTCTATATATTTGTATCTGTACATGCCTGCACATATATTTACATTCAGACCTGGTGTTTGGTGGATCCAGCTTTCTTACTCTATACATAGGAGTTCTTCCTCTTCCTCCTGATGGTTTCAGTCTCTAGAAAGAATGTATCTGAAATATGAAGTGCTAACTCTTTCCTCATTGCCTTCACACAGTGCTCTGGCTACACCCAACTCTGCTCTCTACTAACACATAATGGTGCCCGAGTTGAATGTTTCCCTGACACTAAGCTCAATGACATTTACTATCTACCATTTGTGCTTCTTCCATCATAGGAGCCTTAGATAAAATGATTAGCATTCTTCAAATGTGTCTGAAATTAAAGGGCAAGGGCCTGATGGACAGGTTCTCCATTTTCTTTGTCTTCAGGCCTGATTGCTTAGTAGCCCCTCATCTTCTGCCCCCTTTCTAAAGGGTTCTTGAGGAAACATGGATCCCTAGGTAAGAAGATTCTCCTGAATTGGAGCAGAGAGCAATGTAGGGTCTTAAGCTTTTCCCTGGTCCCTCTGTTCATGTCTGGCTCCTGTGTGACTCCTGCCTTTGAAGTCAGCCCAACAGGCAAGGCTGCTTGGCTTCCTGCTCTTTGGTTATTCTGTGCAACCTTTAGTCTAGGGAAAGTGCCAGTCTTCATTTCCAAAAATCATATCTCCCTAAACAGGGCAATCTGCTTTAAATGCCTTCTTCATTGGCACCTTTTCCATCTCACAGTTGGCATAATTAAAGGGACAGGCTCACCTTTTTGACTGCCTGTACTGTGCTATATTAGGGTGGGTGACCCAGTTCCTGTTGGTATGTCTGTGCATGTTACATGTGTGTACTAATTGCCAATTCTCCAACCTGAAAAGCTGTCATTCTACAGGCATTCAAGAGTCATTAGCTTTACTTTTGTATTTCCCTGTGTGTTCAACCTACTTAATTCCATTAAAAAAATTTTTTTTAAGCAAGTAGACTATTATGATGTCCCAAACTTTTTGTACCTTGCTGGAAAAAGCTTACACACCGAGCTAAAGATAGTATTTCTGTGTGATCTCAGGTTGGGATTTGCTCTACTACAGATGTCATTGGGTGTCTTTCTGCATCATTTTCCCTTCCTCCTCTGGCACTTGCACTGTAGGCATGTGCCATGGTGGTGTTCATCCTTAAAGTTGGTGCTGGTCTCAGTAAACAGTATGACGTGTAGGAAGTTGTCCATGATTACTATCCTCCCTGATTTCAATCCAGCTGCCAGGCCAGCCCTTCCATTGAGCTCCTTGAGAACCTGGCTTTTTATTACCTGCCACTTAGTTTCAACCAGTCTTTTTTCAAGGGCATTGTGGCACCTCTGCTGCCCTCTACTCCACAGAGGCAGCTAGCTTCCCATCACTTTACTTTCAGAAGCCAGCCTCTGAACTGCACTGAGGCATACAGTGTATGAAGCCCTGTGTTAGTTGTTCAGCTGAGAATAACCTGGAAAACCCATGGTGCCTTACTGGATCACTAAAAAGGCACAGAGCAGCCTTAGGATAGATGTATACCTATGCTCTCCCAAGCTGAGAGACTGCCCTGATAGGACATGTCTTTGGAGTTGATTTCCTGGTAGTGAGGATAGCTTGTGCTTGTTTCTATCTGATTTGTCACCTTGGTCCTCTTTGTGATAAGGTCTGGTGTGTGCAGGTCCCACAGATAGCAGGTGGCATTGATTGAAGGAATGTGGGAAGTTGAGGAGTTTGGAAATAGGAGGTTTTGGTGAATGGTGAGGGTGCAGTGGGCCTGGCCCTAAGAAATGAGATTTGCTTTTTTCAGGAAGATTTTGGTTTTCAGTGTCTTAGAAGGGAGGTGGGCATGACCTGGTGCAGAAAGGAAAGTGGTGGGTGGGAAAGTCACATGCGTAATAACGAGCAGGTTTGAGATGGAGATAGTACTGCTGGAGGAGGGTATGCAGAATCCAGCAGGTAGCGATGACTAGAATATGGAAGAGCATTATTTTATGTTGCCATGTATAAGATAGTTTGGATTGTGGAGAAGGACTCTGTGCTGCATTGCATCCCAAATATTTCCTAGATGTCTAAGTAGGGTTCTCTAGGTAGCAAGAGGGTGGTAAATAAAGTGGGGATGACACGTGGCATCTGTGGGGTGGGGAGTGGCAGCAGGGAAACCCAACAGGCAGCTTGGAGTTGAGTGCAACATCTGTGCATGTGTGTCTTGTGTCTACTTGCAAGCCAAGTAGAAAAGGCAAGGCATGGTAGTGTGTGAACAACTGCAATTAAATGGAAAGAATTTTTTCCTAATTCTGAGAGTACAGAGCTGGATGTGGTGGCATATACCTTTAATCCCAGAACTTAGGAGGCAGAGGCAGGCAGATCTTTCTGAGTTCCAGACCAGCTCTCAAAAAGACCAAAAAAAGAAGTATGTTCTTTTGCTGAAGAGTAAGAGGCTTTTTGCATGTAGTGTTTATTAGAGATGAGCCCTTTAGGCCCCCACCTACACAATTTTGGGCGAGAATCTGGAGAAATGTATCTCTGAGGCGCCTTCTGAGAAGTATTTCAGCTCTCGTGGCGTCCACCTTCTCTAACCCTTTGTCACTCTTCATTCAGCATTTCTCAGAGTATACCACTCTGTGCCGACCCTTAGTGATAGAACAAGTTAGTGCACATGGGTTGGTTCAACCTCATCTCAGTTTGTCTGCCTATCTACCCATTCATCAAATAAGGAAACTCTGAAAGCCCCAGCTCTTCTCTTCTCCCTTCTTTTTAAATAGTTTGTTCTGACTGTGTAATGCTTAACAATAGCATTCTCTAAATGTGGCCATGTTTACTATGATGATTATTTTAATTGAGTTCTATTCAGTTAATTATTTGTACCTTACTGTGTTCTATACATTTTGATTTGTTTTACAGCGTGGCTACACATGCTCTATGTTACATATAACGCACACACAAAGAATTTAGGAAAAGATCAGGATAAATACAAATAAATACAATAGTTCAAGGTCAGGAGGGAAAGAATCACAGATATGCAGACTTGTATGACTGCTCACCTGAGCTTCACCATTGTCTCTGAGCTTCATAGCATCAGAGACAAAAGGACAGTATGGTCACTGATGTAATTCTTAAGTGTTCAAGAAAAAAGACATCTACCAGGTTCTTAAGAAAAGCAAGGATTCCGTTAGCTCTTTTCAACTGAATTTTGCGTGTGGGCCTTAATTTAGGAAGCACTGAGTGGCATAGTGAGCAGGGTGTTCAGTGCTCCTTGGCAGATGAAAAATGAAGTCACAGTTCTCGCCCACAGTGTCCTCATTGGAAGCTCAAGACATAATACCACAATGCACCACAGCAAATGTCTTTTTCTGGAAGGTGAAAATAACAAGTCTGAATATCCTTAGCTTTCTATTTAAGTGGTGGTCCAAGCAGTAGGAGCCCACTTCCCCTGCAGAACTGCTGACCTTTGTGCCTATTACACAGTTTTCATTATAGCTGGAGTATGTATGTGTGTGCATCGGCATATAGATCTGCAATACTGTGTGTGAAGAGATGGTTTGAGGTGGCATTCCATTGCCTACCATGATGCCTGCTAGCTTACTGACTGAGGCTGTAGGAATTGACCTGGGAAGGTTGACATCTGTAGGAATTAAGGCCTCTATTTGAAACACTCACAGAGGAATGTTCTATTTTTGTAAATAGGATAATTAGGTGGAAAACTGTGCTAATATCTATCTTTAACCACTCCTGGGGACAAAGCCTAACTGTTAAAACCATGGAACCATAACCAAGATGCCTTGTTGTTATCTCTGTACAGGCCAAACGTTGAAAAAGAGTGCAAAAGTCAAAAGCTAGACTTTTGGGTTGAACAGAGTGAGCAAATGAATGAACAGAGGGTGGGAATGGACAGGGAGACAAAGGCAGGTGGGTCGAGACAAGCAGGGCACCTCCTGCTCCTGGGAGTGTTTTAGAAAGAGAGGTTATGGAAGAGGGTTTCTGGAAATGTCAAAGACAGTGATTATGTTATGTCAGAAATGTTACTTATAATCTAAATGAGTTTTGATGATTTCCTCTCCAGGGTTTTGGGAGTGACCAGTGCTAGCTAGCGTGGTGTGAGCCGCTGTACAGCAAGGACAGAGGAGGGAGGTTAGAGGTGATTAGCAGAGACCAGCATTTACAGACTTCCTACTGTGCCTGGTTTCTCTGCTGACCTCCGTTAGAGCATGTGTCAGGAAATGTCTAATGGCTAGGACTGTGCCTTTGCAGTCAGAGACTTGACTCCAGGCTCTAAGCCTGTTTTCCTCATCTAAAACACTGGGGGGGAATGCAGGTCTCTTACTAGGAGCTGTTATGAACGTGTCCATGCCTAAGAGAGTGGTGGTCTTCAGAAAACCTTTTTAAACACACCATGAAGTAGATATCAGATTCCCTCCCCATCTTAGACACGAGTGAAACAAGGCTGAAGGACGTGGATAAGCTTGTCCATTATCTTTCTTCTAATACATGTCAGTGAGGATTTAAGCTAGATTTTTCTGACACCTGAAGCCTGTGGTCTTGCCTGTTACCTGCCACCCAAGTTCACTCATCATTCTCTTGCCTTTTGACTGGACAAGCCGGCCATGAGCCAAAGTACCTCTGTTGGAATTCTGATAGATAGGAAGGCATACCGGCTCCTCAAGAAAAGCAAGGATTCCTTTATCTCTTTTCAACTGAATTTTACATGTGGGCCTTAATGTAGGAAGCGCTAAGTGGCTCAATCAGTAGGATGTTCAACATTCCCAGGGCAGATGAAAAACTGGAAATCAGAGCTTTCTCTCACAGTGTCCTCATTGGAAGTTTAAGACATAGCAGTGGTGGGTGACTTTCTATGCTTTGTGATCCCGTTGGATGAGCTCAGGCAGTGATGTGCAGGACTGCCTCCAGAGAGATCTTCCCCACCTATGTGTCTCCCTGCTTAGAGCATATCCCTGTCCAGAGAGGAGGTTCCAGATGACTGTGGAGGACCATCCCAGAACTGTCTTTTGTTTTGGTATCTTATTAAATATAATATAACAGGCTTGAGTTTGCTTGATGTGTAATGGAAATAGACTTGTGTGGCATAAGCTTCAGCCTGGGGTCACTACCACCTGCTCCTACAAAGCTGAGTAGCCAAATTTCTTACAGATCTTTTCATATTAATAGAATAATAGAAGGCAGATGGTGTGCCAGGAGGAGTGCTTTTTCTTTGAGGCTTTGGGGCCTGTTATGGGACAAACTGCACCCCCTTCCCCAGTTCTCATGCTGAAGTCCTGACTCCCTGTGCTTCAGATTGTGACCTTATTTGGAAATAGGGTTGCAGATGCAATTATGTTAAGATGAGGTCACACTAAAGTAGGATAGGTCCCTAATCCAATATGACTGGTGTCCTCATAAAAGGGGAAATTTGGGCGCAGACATACCTACGGGGAAAATGTTACATGAACATGAAGGCAGAGATTGGGGCAATAAGTCTATATACCAAGGAACACCAGATTGCCAGCAGCCACCAGAAACTGGGAGAGAGGCCTGGCACAGTCTCCCTCACAGCCTCAGAAGGAACAACCCTGCCAACACCTTGATCTTGAACTTTTACCCTCCAGATCTGTAAGGCAGTAAACTGGTTCCTTAAGACACCCAGTTTGTGGTACTGTTTACTGCAGCCTTGCAGACTAATATCAGGCCCCTGGAGAACTAGTGATTTGCAAACTCGAGAAGAGAAAAGAGAGCCCCTGATGTGCCCTGATTAGAGTTTCTGCTGCAGCATGGGAGTTTGGATGTAGGGCTGAGGCTACAGGAAGTAGGAAGAAGTAACCCAGACTGGCAGACAAGCTTCTGAAGAATGCGGGTGCTTGTGTTCTGAAGTGACCTTTTACCTCATTGCAGAAAAAGCAGTATTGCTCATTAAAGATGGAAATATATTTTCTTTAAGAACACAAGGGAGCAAGTTTTTTTAAACGAATGAATTAAAAAATAGACTCTTGCTTTGTAGCCCAGGCTGACTTTGAACTTGTGATCTCCTGCTTCTGGGATTACAGGTGCTTGCTGCCATACCTGGCTAATTTTGTTTTCTTTGTTTTTAAATCAGCCACCCAGAGTTTAAAGGGTACCGTCTGGAACAGTTCTATCTAACAGAACTTCTACAGTTGACAGTAGTATTCAGGATCTATGCTTTCCAGTGCAGTAGCCACTTAAGAACTTACAATGTGGCTTGTGGAGCCAAGGAATGAAATGTTTTATTATATTTTATTTGACATTAAAATAGCTACTGGTGGCTAATGGTCATTGTCTTAGGTGGTACAGATCCAGAACATAAGAATAGCAGTGGCACGGGGCCAAAAAGAACCTTAGAGTATCTCAGTCCTTCCTGGTGCTCCTGGGAAGGTCATCTAGGCTCACCCATGCCCAGCTTGTGTGTGGAATTACCCTCAGTTACAGGAGCTGGTGCAACACAAACAGAATTTTCTCAGTGCTCTACTAAAACAATGCTTAACACAAAACTTCGCTGTCCCAGGTACTCTTAGGACAGTCTATGACTTCATAGAGATGGGGTGAAGTAGCAGACTGAAGTGACCGTATTAATGCTGTGAGGCAGGTAGACTGAAGAATTTGTTTTCTGGTTTTGTGTGCCAGCCCCTAATGTGCCTTAAAGGACCTCTGGTCCCAGCATTAGGAAAGTGGAGATATCCAGTTGGACCACATCTCTGGAGGCAGGAGGGCTCCTGCGGTATCTGCTACTAGACTTGTCATGTGCAGATGTCTGATAGAAGCACCCTGAGCTGGAGCTGCTGGGTCTGCTTTCTCCTGGTCTCCCCTCTCCTGCTTCTGTGAGTTGAGGATGCTGCTGCAGAGAGTGCATGTGGGCTATTTCAGAATCTAAAATGGAACCCCAACCGGGCATCATTAGATGCAGTTTCACACTGGAAAAGAATGAATTCTTGTGACTGTCCTGGCTGGTCCCGGACAAATGACTGTTGTCATTGTATCACCACTGGCTTTGGCTCAGTGCCCAGTATAATTTAAAAATGACTTCTTTTTCCAACACTTTTTAGTTATTCTGATTTCAGAGAGAAACAAATAGCTTGTCAAGTCTTGTATTTTCTCTGGACCCCAAGACCAGTGAGGGTGTCATGTAGAAACAAAGTATGTCAGAAAGGGCCTGCTTTCTCTGACCTCCAACCCACTCTGGCAGCCTGGACTGTTAGTAGCTGAGGGGATGACATGGAAGGACATTGGGGAAATGATGTTCAGCCAGAATCACTGGGTCTTGGGTGGGATAGGAGCTTTAGTTTGAGAAAAGGTTAGGAAGGGAAAAGAAGTTGAAGAAAAGCTGTTGTCAACTTCAGCAGCTTTGGTCTGGATGGGTGGTATCATGCTTGGGGGACATCAATACATAGCAATAGCTGATCCTAGCTAAAGCTTACCTGGTTACTGTTTGCAATATGCCAAGCAGGTTCCAAGCATAATACTTTACATACTTTAGACTACTTAAGTATGAGGTCTCTTCTCCAAGAACTTATCAACTCAGTGCAGAAAAAATTAAACAAAGCAACAAAAGACATGAAGTGATGCCAGGTAGTATGCAGTGAGCATTGGCAGAGAGGCACAAAGAGAAAACCCTGAGGTCCCAGATGACTGGAGTGAGGGGTGGGGAGGCATGACCCTGTTTAGTCTTAGAAGGATGACTTTGGTTTGAATGGGTGGCAAAGAAGCCTGAATTGATTCTGAACAGTCAGAGGACAGCGGGTATCCACCCTGGCATAACTGGACCAAGTTATAGGTCACAGGTTTTCTCACCTGAATGTAGTTATTTGACTAGAGTAGCCATCACAGATGGAGAGTTCAGAGGGACCACACGGAAATAATGAATAATTTGCAGGTGCAGTTGGCAGCCTTGGTATCTCAGTGTGCCTTTGTATCCCAGCAGGATGCACATAGGACTGCCCCCAGCCCCATCTGCTCTCTGCTCCTAGGCTTGAGCTGTGCTTTAATAACTTCCCTGTCACCTGCTCACATGAGGTCATTCATCTGTCTTCTCTTCCTGTATTTAAATAGTCCTAGCTATGACTTGCAGTTAGGGACTTGCTGATTATGGGCAGGATTGACTTCTGGGTAGAGTGCATGTTTATTAAGTCCATAGGACTCTGCCTGCAGTGATCAGGCACTGGAATAGGTAGAGTCCAGGTGTTAAGTGGCCTTAGTCCTGCCTGGAAGTTGAGGTTTAGTAAAAAAAGATAAATCTAGGCAGTCAGTTTTCATCCCTGGAGAGGGATGGTAGTCATAGGGGAAAGAAAAATAAGAACAGGCTTGTGAGATGGAAAACCTTGGGGGCACTATTGCTTAATTTGGGATATTTAAAGTTTGAGACATGACATCCCCATAGTGGCAGTAAAAAGGCTTCCAGTGTAGAAACCTCCAGCATTTCCTCCTATACCTTCTCAGGCTGTTTCTCATCTTACTGTGGAGGGAGGGAGCATCTTCCTCTGTCTCCCTAGACTTTATCCTTGCACTTGAATACCAAACCCAAACTCCCAGTTCCTGCTAAGTAGTTCAAAGACTAGGAGGGATCCTTGGAACAGTTGCACCCTGGTGGGACTTTTCAGAGCACTCTTAAGGTTGGAAAAGGAATTTCAGGGTAACTTCAGAATAATATGAGCTATAACTAGCCTGAATGATCTTCCAGCTGGGGCCTGGAGACAAAGCTGGCACATTTGAAGGTTGGGGAATACCCGATGACTGGTGTGCCCCATCCAGTGAACCCCAACTACCTTTTGATTCCTAACGAATTACAGAGAACAACACAGCTGCTCATCTTCTGTGACGTGAGAAGGCTGGGGGTAGGGAGGAAGGCAGTCTTCTTGCTTTGGTTGGACCAGGCAGTTCAGTGCTCCCTCTACTTACTCATCTGGAAAACAAAGGGATTTGGCAAGGGTGTCCTTTAATGTGACTTCTAATTCTAGCATTTTGTGTTGCTCTGAGATCCTTTGTCCAGGAAGTAATCTTTTTTGCAGAGAACCATTCTATAGTTGTTGGCTAGTTGGTCTGTGGTGGCAAGAAGCAGCATGGTGAGCTGAGAGAAACAAGGCCTCAGGAGTTGGCAAACTTAGTTTACATCTACTCTGTCAGTCCATCCATCTGTCTATCACGTGGCTTCCTTGTGGCCCTTGGCAATTAGCTGCTCCTTACCAGTTCTCAAGCTTCCTAATGTGTAAAATGGGAATGACCCAAATTTCAGGTTCATTGGAGGTAACATATACTAAGCATCTACAGCAATCTCCCTTTATCTGTAGAGGATCCATTCCAAGACCAGTGGATGCCTGAAACTGGACAGTTCTGAATCGTCCACGTGATGATGTTTTCCCATGTGCATAGCCATGATAAAAGTGATAATCAATAATAGCAGTTCTAACAATGTACTGTCATAAAAAGTACATGACTGCAGCCTCTTTTCTCACTCTCAAAACTTGCTGTAACATACTTAATGATGTGACATTGTATGATGCTTATATGATGAGGTAAAGTGAGGTGAGTGACATAGCATTAGGTTACTACTTGAGGATTACCAAAACATAAGCACATTCATGATAACTGAAATGGTGGCCATGTGACTAAAGGGCAGGTAATATATACGATGCAGATACTGGGTAGAGATGGGACAGGGTGACAAGGTTTTTGTCAAGTTCAAAATAATGTAAATTTTTGGAATTAAAAAAGAATTTTCAGGTCTGGGTATAAAAGAGAAGATTTAAACTGTGGAAGCAAAACAGTGGATTAGGAGGGCTGTTGTACTCTGAGGCCTTATTTTTATTTTATGTGTATGAGTGTATTGCCTGCATGTATGTAAGTGCATCCATGTCATGCCATGCCCCAGGAGTTCAGAAGAGGGCATTGGATCCCCTGGAACTGGAGTTATAGATGGTTGTTAGCTGACATGTAGATGCTGGGAATCAAACCCAGTTCCTCTGCAAGAGCAGTCAGTACTCTTAACCACTGAGCCATCTCTCCAGCCCATGGGAGGGGGGTGGCTGTTTTTAAAATAGCTGTATTGAAATCAAATTTATATATCAAATTTCACTCTTTAGGAAAAGATTTTTTTTTAATTTGATGTATATGACTTGTTTACCTACATGTATATATATATGTGCATCACATGGGTGCCTACAGAGGCCAAAAGAGGGCATCAGATTCCCTGGAAATGGAGTTATAGGTGGTTGTGAGCTGCCATGTGGGTGCTGGGAACCGAACCTAGATCCTCTGAAGAGCTGTAAGTGCTCTTAGCCACTGAGTCATTTCTCTAACCCCAGAGTCCACCCTTTTGAAGTATACAACTCATTGGCTGTTAAACTATTCACAAAGTTCATCACCACTGTCTAATTACAGAATATTTTTTATTATCCCTAAAAGAAATCTCATCCTCATTAACAGTTACTTCCCATTCATGTCTCCTAGTCGTTGGTGGTACTTTCTCTGTGGATTTTCCTATCCTGAAAGTTGCATGCAAATGAAAGCCTTTTAAGTCTGACTTCTTTGCTTAGCATAGTGTTTTTAGTTTCCTACCTGTTGTACCTGTTGTAGCAGTGTTTCCTTGCCTTTTTTTTTTTTTAAACCAAATAATACCTTGTAATTTCACTGTTCCACATTTTGTTTTCCCATCAATAGCTGGGTTCTTTCCACTTTTAGACTGTCATGTATATGAACATTTGTGTAGACCTAGGTTTTCAAATTTCTTAGCATCTAATTGTGTTTGACTTGTATTTCTCTAATGGCTAACAACGGTATGCCTGTGTTTACTATTTACTTGCTTGTCTTCTTTGTAGAAATATATATTTATTTATTATTTTTATTTTATTTGTATGAGTATATTGCCTGCATGTATGTAAGTGCACCTGTGTCATACAAAGCCCATAGAGGTCTGAAGACAGCACTAGATCCCTGGAACTGGAGTTAAGGATGGTTGTTAGCCGCCATGTGGGTGCTGGGAATTGAACCCTGGTCTTCTTCAAGAGCAGCCAGTGATCTTAACTGCTGAGGAATCTCTCCAGCCCCTTTGTAGAAATATATAGTCAAGTTCTTTATTTATTTAAAAAAAATTGACTATTTGTGTTTGTTGTTGAGTTTTAAGAATTCTTTATATATTCTAGGCAGTTGCCTGGCTTTTGAAACAGGCCCATAGTCTTTGTCCCTCATCTCAAGTTTCTCACAGAAGTCTATATGCTTCTAGGTGATGTCTAGGACTAATTTTTCAAATACTGAATCATTTTAAGCCTTCACCCTGTATACCTTCTACAGCTCTTCTTAGCCCAAAACCATGAGCCACTCTGTTTTAGAGCTACCTTGAATTCACAGCAGCAGGAGGGCTCTAGAGCTGTCACCTGGCTGAATCCTTAGAGAAACTGCTACTAGGTTTCAGCTTCTAGATGGGGGGTGTTATGGGACAGCTGTCAGCTTTTTTTTTTTTTTTTTAATTGCAGCTGTACCAGGAAGTCCTTCATCATGTGTTGTGGGCATCTAGATATTGGGCCTAAGGACTGCAAGGGCCATATATCTAAGGATGCTGACTTCATCTCTCAGTGCCACCGATGAGATGAGTAATACATTTTCCAAGAGTGATCTGGCAATTTTACGTCTCATGTAAAAGCATCTCAAGGAAAATCATGTACCTATTTTAATGAGAAAAGAGTTTTATGAGAAGCCCTCAAAGCTACTGAGACTGAACCTCATGTTCCCAAGGCATGTCCTCTGTCTTACTGCCCCTTTGGCTTTGGCCTTGTCACCACCTCTCTGCTCCTCATCCTCAACAGGCATGCCCTCTCCTTTTTACCAATGTGGATTTGGCCATCTCTTCAGGTGTAGCTGGGTCTTGAACCCTCCTGGAAATTGCCCAGCACCTCTGTAGCTAGGGCCTCTTCATAGCTGGCAGAGGAAGGGACCTATAGTGAAGCAAAGAGTCTGGAAGGCTACTTTGGACCTGGCTCCTGAGAGCCATCTCTGCCACTTTGTAAAACTGCAAAGCTACTTCCCTACTCGCCTTTTCTTAGACATGGATTTGATGGGTTGTGGACAGATATTATTAATTCTTTTTCCCAAGTTAGTCAAGATAGTTTAAATCCTCTTGGATGCCTGGGAGATATGCTTAAAGGACAAAGTCAGCCCAGTTGCCTTTGGATGATACTTACTTTAAAGATAGAAATTGCCTGTGGATTTGTGTGGCCTTATAGGAACGGCTTGTCCGCAGTGGAGCCTTCTCAGACACCTTTGGCATCTCTGAGCATTCTAACCTACCCTGCCAGGTGAGTGTCATAGAAAAACCTTCAGAAAGATGCTGATTAGTTAGAATGGTAAGTTGGAAAATCATTGTGTTGCAGCTAGATTCCTCAGGGAATATTTAATCCATTATTTTCCAATTTTCTCTCCTGACAAAAAATAAATACTTTGGTGTGAGTAAAGAAGTTTTTCTTTGATAAGTAAATTTGGACCACAGAGTATAATATATGGCTCTTAGGGAGAATCACAATAAGCAGTTTCATATTAAAGACTCTGTGAAATCCTACAATAAAGACAGTAGCTTAATTTTATTTAAGCCAGCATTTCTGAAACTACTTGACCTCAGTTCTTCTTTTTTTCTTAATAGAAATTAGTATCTCATAGCTAATCATAACTAAGTACATTTTAGAAACCTATGTTCAGAAATATTAGGTTGACTTTAAAGTGAACGCAAAGTCAGACTTGAAAGCAAGTTGCCTATTCTCTTATACAAATTATAGCATAAGCGTATCATGCTTGAATAATGGAGTAGGGTTTGTTTTGTTTTGAGACAGTCTCATGTAGCTAAAACTGGCCTAGAACTCACTGTGTAGCTGAAGTTGTCCTTGAACTCTCGCCGATTCTCCTGTTTCAACCTCCCAAGTGCTGGGATCATGGGTTTGAGCCATCATTTCCAGGGGATTATAATTTTTAAAATATTCTAATTTCTATTATTAATAACAAACACAGGCATTAGAGTTAGCATTTGAAGTCTGTCCCTGTCCTTTCACCAGCTCATGACCTTGGGTAACAAAGCCTGCCGGTGTCTCTCAAGTCTCTCAAGTCTGTTCCTTCTGCATAGTACCGATGACAGTGGTAATCTCACAGGGCTGCTGTGGGGATTAGATGAGAGAATATCTGTAGAGATCCCAGCTGCATCCCTTTTCTTTGTTTTCTCAGATTTCAGGGGCTAAGCTTTGTTATCTGGGACTTTAAAGGCTTGAGCATATTCCAGATGCCAAAAGCTAATAATAATGATTATAGTGGGCATGTATTGAATGGTGACTTAAGGAATGAATGCACACAAGATAGTATGCTTACCTATGGAAATTCAGAACTTTACATGGGATTGGAGGAAAAATGAAGGAGGATAGGCCAGAACAGATTAACTGGGCCAGGTGGACAGCTGTGCTATCTAGAGTGTAAGTCACCTGCCTTCCTCTCTTTACTTCTACAGATAACAGTGTGCTTAGTTTTTCTTTATGAAATAGGTAACAGCAGACCTTTGGAATATTTCTTCTAAAAGCAAAATAATGTCAGATCTGTAAACAAAGTGTCCAGAGGAGAGCAGCAGGTGATAGACCGATAGAGCACTGCAGAAGAACGAGTGATGTAGGCACAGAAAGGAGACCTGAGTACAGTGACTGTGCTGAAGCTGGGTGTTTTCTTTTGTGGACACATAAAAGAAAGGCACTTCCGCCAGGAGTTCCAGATAGCCCACTGTTGCACAACTCCTTTCTTTCTCTCTTCTGTAGAAGTGAGCTTTCCTTATCTTGCAGCCAGAAGCCCCTTATTCTTAAAGCCTGCTTGTCCTGCTCTGGAATTTGTACTTCTGCCTAGGAAGGTCATGAAGCTCAGGTATATGTTTGCTGCCAGCTCAGAGGGGACCCATGTCCAGCATTGTATCACCAGTTACACTGGTGGTAGACTTGGCCTTCCTTCTGCTCCCCAGACTATATGTGCACAGTTTTATCATTCACTGTGGAATCTACCAGGACTAATAGGCCTTCAAGCCCTGGAGCACCAGTCTCCCCTGATATCTTCCTTAGTTAACCTCTAATTTCTCTTGCACCTTGCCCCCCGCCCCACTTTCTTTCTGCCAGTTTCTCAGCAGGTATGAGCATAGTTTGGGGTAACAGTAAATAATTCTACCCGAGGTCTTGACCAGTGGTACAGACAGCTTTGTCCTGGTGAGGGGACAGTGAGAGTGTGCCAGTTTGTAGCTTGCTGCAGCTGTGGCTCATATAGAATGCCTCTTCATCTGGCAGCCTAGTGTATGTTGTGCCAGCTTTGGTTGCCATACCAGGTGCTGGTTCATTCTTGGGATGACATAGGCTGGCTAAGCATGCTGCTGACACCAAATGCCTCCCAACTTTTCTTGCTTATTTACCCTGAGTCAAACGAACCTTGACTCCTAATCTGAATTTAAACTCAATTTATAGCTGTTTCTCTAGAATTGCCTTCTTTGGGCTTTGTGTGAAACTACTGTATGTTGGGACTCATGGGGAGTTCAGAATGCTAATTTAGAAAACAGGTAGCAGTTTGTCAAAGGGTTAAACATAGAGTTCTTTTGTGACCCAGCAACCCTACTTTTGGAAGTATCCCAACAGGAATGAAAACATTTGTCCACAAAGATGTGTGCACAAGTTTGTGCCTAATAGCCAGAAAGTAGAAACAACCCAGATGTCCGTCTGAGAAGAGGATAAACAAACTGCTGCCTGTCTATTCAGTGGACTCTCATTTGGCAGCAAAGAGAAACAAAATGCCGATCCACACGTGAAAGAACCTTGAAAAACTACTGTGAAGTGAAAGAAGACACCAAAGTCCACATCCACATGTTTTACGAGTCCTTTTATATTAAGTGTCTAGAATAGGTAAGTCCATCAAGACAGAGAGTGGATCAGTGTTGCCAGTGCCTACAGCAATGGAAGATGGGAAGTGACTGCTAATAGGTGTGGGATTTCTGTTTAGACTGACAAAAGTGTTTTGAAATTAGTGATGACGGTCACACAATTCTATTTGAAACCACTGAACTGAACATTTTAGAGGGTGACTTGTGAATTATATGTCAATAAAGCTACTATTTTTAAAACTACCCTAAATTTGTAGCCAGGTTCTTCAGGGACATACAGGGGTCAATGAAAAGAGGTAGGATGGCCCATCCTGGAGGAAGTAGGCACTGATCTACCCTTAGAGAGCAGTGTGGGTGGAAAAGCAGCACTGGAGGGATGGGGGGGGCATGGAAAGTTTTCTGTGACCTATAGTGTTTGTTCAGAATGTGCACAGTCTTAAACAACCCTCACCTGCAGCTAAGTTCCAGCAGGCGTTTGTTAGGTTATAGTAGCCAGTGAATAAATGACCATTCTTAGACATTAAAACAAAGCATTTGGAAATAATATTAAGCTTACTGAAAATGGGCACAAATAGAAATAGTACAGAGTGGGCTGGAAAGATGGCTCAGTGGTTAAGAGCACCTCCTGCTCTTCCAGAGAACCTGAGTTTGGTTCCCAGCCTCCACATCAGACAACTTGCAACTGCTTGTAATTCCTGCTTCAGGAAATTCCACGCCCTATTCTAGCCTCTTGGGGTACCCTCACACACATAGCATATACTCACATAGACACAATGCACATACATATGAATAGAAAATAATAATCTTTTAAAAAATAATAAAGATCATCCCCATTTTCTTTAGCCAGATTACTTGCTGTTATTTTACCTCTATGAATTCAAATGTGCTTATGTACTCTTTATTTCCCTTCACTTGTCATCACATGAGAATATTCATACACATATGTATGATGTTTTTTTCTAAGTGATTTGGGCATATTTCAAATGTCATGGCCTTTTATTCCACGTTTCTTTCTTTTCCTTGACTGGGTCATGATCCTGTGATATCAGCCCAAGACTGATGGAACATAAGAGGAGCTTCCTGTCCTAAATTCCTTATGTAACAGAGGCTGGATGTAGGGGACCCTGAGCTGCCTGTCACATGGCCAGTATTATCAGGCCTTTGGTTGGCAGCTTGCTTTCCTGTAGTCTAGGAGAGAGACACATTCCCAGCAATTTTCTGCCATGGCTTGGAGAATGAGCTGGGGAGATGAACATATGCTAAAAGGGCTTCCACTCTAAAGCTAATGGCATTAGAACTGGTCTTCTCAGGGTTCCTGGTGACAGAATGGATTTTAGGGTGTGAATAAGTATGGAAAACAGATTCCTAGGCTGCTGACCATTTCCTTGGCAATCCCCTCCGCCAACTCCTGTAATAAATCTTAGGGTTTTTGTGGATGTAAAAGCTAGGAAATAAGACATCAACACGAGCATATGAGTATTTTTTTTATCCTTTCCTGTATTTCAATTTAGAATGTATTCTCGTACCTTCTCCCACCTTTTGTTTTGACTCAGCAATTCTTAGAGGAGAAAATATCTAGCAAGGTAAGAGTCACTGAAGAACTCAGTAGGATTCCTGTATGAGCCATATCATTTGAGCTAAGGCGGAAAAGGGAAATGGATTTCTGCAGAGAGAATGGGAATGGAGCCCATAGCCTCATTTTCTACCTAACTAAAACAGAGTGGAAGGGCTTGGCTGGCAGGCCCAGGACCACAGTGCAAGCAACCATGAGCCACACAGGTGCAGTACAAGACTGTAGTGATGTTTCTGCTCTTCCCCACCTTGTGATAACTGACAGGGCACTCAGCCTGCTTTGGAGGAGTCAGCTGAGTGCGTCTGCTGCTAGTGAAGCACCCCAAAGCTTTCTCTGCACCCACCATCAGAGGAAATGAACTTGAATGTACTTTCTTCATAGTGTAGGAGTAACAAGAGGCATTCTCATTGGCTAAATTGTTTTGAATGACCTTGTGGGTCTAAAATGGTTGCTGTGTGTTTTCCTTTCAGGACACTGGTTTCCTTAACCTCTCCCCCCTACGTAGGGACTCAGTTTTTTTGTTCTTTGGTAGTATATCCCAGCTCTGACTTGAGAGCATGGGCTTTATGATCATGAGACCAGACTGAAAGTTGCTTTAGTTTCCAGTCAGCTTTGGCCTTGGAGAATGAGGGCAGGCCAGACAGAAGCTTTGCCAGGAGCGTGTGTCCTCTGAATTCTGCTGCCCATGTTCCCTTGGGGATACATCTTAGTCACCTGCCTTGGACACTAGGCTCTTTGTGGTAGTAGAGTGCCTTTGTTCAGCCTGGCACCTGAACTCCAAGGTATAACCTCCTCTCCTCTTACTGTTCCTCTGCCTGAAGTGGCCACATGAGCCTGGGCTTTTTCCAAGCCTACTCTCTTCTGTGTCAGTCTCAAAGCTTTAGACAGGTCCTTAATTATCTCTTTCTGGCTAGGTCTTACCTTCCCACTAGCACTGTCATTCATTCAGACTCCCATTACTTCACTCATGCACCTCCACAGTGAACTGCTGGCTATTAGCATCCCAGCCACCAAGCTCTGACCGCACAATCCATTTCACATTCAGAAATACCACTACTTTCTCTACCATCTCCTTGATGCCACCAGGACAGAATCAAAATTGAAGACCTGTCACACTCAGACCTAAGCCTGCCTTTCCAGATTCATCTGCTACTATCCTGACAAGAGCTCAGCTATGGTCAGCATCACATTCTTCCTTGTGCTCCTTATAGAGGATTTGGACCTCCTTCTCCCAGCTCAATTTTATAGCTACAGACCATCTCCCCCAGTGGTGTGGAAAGTAGATGTTTCATAAATCTTAAATCAAAATGGATCCAATCTGTCCTCTCACCCTAATGCCCTGATGCTCCCCCTGCCCCAGGCTGCTCTTTCCTGTATAAAGATGATACCCACCACTGGGAGTGCTTTGAATCAGTTTGATTGGTGAAGGTCACAGCTGCCTTCTGTGGTCGGATATCTTTTCTCATCTCACCCCAAGCATGCTGGTCTCTTCAAAAATAAGCAGTACTTTCCTTTTTTTTTTCAATGTTGTTTGTATATCATCGGCACTCGGCAGGTAGTTTTGGTTATTTATCGTGGCCTCTAGAATCCTCAGTTTATGCGGTTTTGGAAATTTGACTTCAATAATTCTAGGATTATTTGATTCTGAAAGTCTGGTTCAAGCAAAGTAATCTTGTAAATGCTTGGTTGTTCAACCTGAATTACTTAAAAGGAAATAATCTTAGCATCCAGTCAGGCTGGGTAGCTGGATAAGGGCACCCCCTCCCTGGTCAGAGCCTTTTCTGGAATCCCAAGTAAGAGAACAGAAGGTGCTTGTACACAGAATTAACCAAAAGGCATATGCATGTTTAAGCATATCTTCTGCTGTTGGGAAATATTTGTCTTTAAAGAATATGAGTGAGACATCTAAAATCAAACACTCTACAATCCCATTATCAGTGGGAAGTCACAGAGTCTTATTTCTAGACAAAGACCACTGTCAACTATCCTTGTAAAATCTTCCTTATTTTAGTATGTTCCATATACTAGAGTTGCAGATTTGTAGATATTCTCATTAATTACAGTTTAGATTGATAATTTTGGAGTCACAAATCAAATGATAGATTGAATCCTAGTTTTTGAGGTTTCCTTCTTTTAAGATCTACAAATCTTTACAACATAACACTCCTACTGGGGCATTGGAAAGTGCTTGTATCTCAAGTCCGTATCTAAACCCATCCCTAAGTAAGGAGTCTGAAATGGTATTTGTTCAGTTGTTAATGAATCAGTGGTATCCTGGGTGTGTAAGTAGTGCTATTTTTAAACCTATTACTGACTTCAGTGATAAAGAAGGGGACAGACTGTGCCTTGCTGGGCTTGGGAGTGTACATGAGCAATACCCAATGTTACTGTGATGTCAGAACTTGAATATCCTTTCCCAAAAAGATAATCATTGCATCATAGACTGGGAAGAATGCAGCTAGAACAGGATGAGAAAGGACCATCTCTCTCATAAGAAATGCCAGTGTGGAGCAGAATCTGATGGGCCCATGAGGGCACTCAGACCTGTGACCAGCAGCTCCCAACACTGTAGTCAGTGTGAAAGGCAGTTTCTCATTTTATTTGCTGAATTGATTTGCCTCAAAGTTTCCAAGCCAAACTGGGGCCTTGTAAAGATGACCCCGTGCTTTCCACATGTTCAGGAAAGCTACTAGATGGTGTGGTGTGTGTATGGTTGTAGTCACTATCACTTGTGATGATCAGAGCCATTCCATCATTTGGCACATTAATCTCAGGAGGCATTTTCATGTTAAAATATGGAAGAAAGGGATTAAGCTATTTAGAAATTTAAAAGTCATCCTTACAAATGTGTGCTCTGGTTTTGATGGGTAAGCATATTGGGAATCACAATATAATCACATTAAACCTCATTAATTCAGACTCACCAGGGATGGCAGCTTTAAGGAAAATTACAGCACTGGTTAGGATGGGTATGGCAGCAAAAACAACTCCCACGTCTCAGGCTTAAAACAACAAAGAATTGTTTACATGCTTGCTGCATCTTTGACCCCCCTTCAGTTTCCAGGCCAAGGAGTTTCTCCTCCCTGCATCCACGCTGCTTGTGGAGCCAGGGAAAGAGGACCAAATTTCCACACTGGCTTCAAAGTTCATATCCCGAAGCAGTATGTCTTCATCACTTTTTATTGGTCAGGGCTTCTCCTGTGGCCAAACCTAACTCTTAAGTTATATGACTTGAGTTTCTTGAGTTCTAGCAGAACTTTCAACATGAAGGGCTCAAGACAGGTTAAAATACTGCTGAAAATATTTGACTATGCCTATTTTTTCAGCCTTTAAAATGTCCTATTTTTGTGCTTTTAGGAAGCATGCTATTAACACAGAACCTATAATTTATTAAAACAAACCGCCACATATCTCAGTGATATGCTCATTTTTTTCCTAATGTATGCAATCAAAAAAGTTAAGGTTGCTATTTATAATGTAGATACAAATCTGCAGTGAGCATACTATACATAGAACCCAAATCTTAATTATAACCACAAATAATACTTTTGAAAATAACAAAAGAAATGCAAAAATTCTAAAGCAAATTGGGTAAAATATAGACTCTGCACCTGAAACTTGTGACGCTCTTAAAGTCTCCCAGCATCCTCTTCAGTATCGACTGGACTAAATCTGCCTTTTCTTCTAGGAATAATAGTATTGGCCAACACAGGACATCTCTTCCCATTTCATTGTCTGTTTCTGTTGTTTATTCATTAAAAAACAGCATACTGCATCCTTTGCCTGTGCCAGCCACAGTGCTGAGTGTACTGTGGCAAGTTTTCAGTTCAGCCTACCATTGTAACCATGCAGAGCTGGCCAACCACCCCCACTCCTCACTTTTTACTAGACTGTTATTTAGGTTTGCTTTATGTCAGGCATTGTGATTAGTTACATATGTGCACATTTAATCCACACAAAGTGTCTGTGAGATACTGTCTCCACTTTGTAGATGAGGGAATCGAGACATAGAAAGGTTAGGTAACTTGCTGGGCTCTGAACTGATTCTGACATAGCTGTTGGGAGACTCAGAAATAATCTGAAACCAAGTGCTTAAAACTTGGAGCACAGCAGAGTTGGTATTGTTGCAGACCTTCCCATCTTACATATCAGTGCACATGAGTATCATCAGAAATCTCATGACCCGGGAGGATGGTGCCAGAGGCAAGGACACATACAAGAGCAGGCACCTCTGCCTGCAGTATGTTAAGTGGCTCAGCATTATGGAGCTACTGGATAATAACATCAGGGCAGGTTTGAAGACAGTGATTCATAGTGTAAATGGGTCCTTACAAAAGACCAAAAAATGGACCTACTTGACCAAGGGACTTTCGTGCAACTGATTTTAGTGTCCACAAACACATGCAAATTCCTACACACTATACATAATTACATATTGCATTGTGCTTCATAGTTTTCAAAATCCATGGCAGTTTGTTCATTTTTCTGAGTGCCCCTGAATGAGGCTTCTCTTTTGTTACCTTCCCCCACCCCCAACTTCCCTGCTTTCCTGCCTTCTCTTCCCATTGCTTCTGCCATCCTTCCAGTCACAGAGTGGAGGTTACACTTCCCCTGCTTCCCCAAAGTGATCCGTCACTGAGTTTAGTCAGGTGGCAGTTGAAAGCAGCTGAGATTGAATGGCAGAGTTCTCCAGAGAACAGAGCTGGAAGGTAGAACTGCTATAGCAAACAGTGGTTTCCATGTAGGATCGTTACACTTGCAGAGGGAGGGTAAAATGAGCTTTGCCTTGGAAAAGGACCCATAGGAGAGGGTCCTCTCTGTTACTCATCATGAGCCTCACTGTGTCTGAGCAATACCCTTCACAAAGTTGTCCAGGAAGTTAGCTGGCAGCCACTGTAACAAATGTTCAGAGATACACAGAAAAGTGAGGCAAGAGACAGCAAGCAGGTGTACTGAGAGCAAAGCTGGGGTAGTGGTCCTTGTCCTCACCACAGCAAGAAGCCGAGGTAAGAAAAGGCAGCAAAGATGGTATTCCTGACTCCCAAACTATTGGCATCCCCAGTGAGGACAGACTGAAATTTCATGTGGCCTCTTCCTTGGAGATGTTCTGAAGTCAAACCTCAGTCACGATGAACAAATATATTTGCATCAAGAAAGAGGTGTTTGGCACCCAGGCAGGAATAGGAATCATAATGTGGGAGGAAAGCTGTACCTCTTCAGCATCTCAGCCCAAAGGTGGCAAAAGCAGGTTGTGAGGCTGTGAGGGCACACTGCCATTTGGCCCCAGTGACTTTGGGATTGCTATAAATACTTTATCATAGCTTGAGTGCAGACAGGTTTTTTTTCAATGAAATGTATCTTGAATTATATTTCAAAGTATATTCATTTCCTAGGACTACTGTAACAGAGTAGTATAAGCAGGTGCCTGACAACCACAGAAACTGGAGCCAGAGGTGGGAAATGAAGATGTTAGCAGGTAGAACCCTTCTTTACCCCTTCCTAATGTCTGGTGAACTCTGTAGCCCTTGATGTTCCTTGGCTTGCAGCTGTATCATGCAGGCTCTGCCTGTTGTTATGTGACATTCCCCTCCTTTATAAGGACATCAGTCACATTGGACTCAGGCCCACCCTAATGGCCTCATCTTAATTTGATTACATCTGCATAGGCCCTATTTCCAAATAAGGTCACATTCATAGATGCTGGGGATTAGGAGTTCAGTGTATCCTTTGGCTAGGGGGTGGGGGTGGGGGCCGGGGGAAGACAGGTAGTGGTAGAGTTTACACTGAGTAATGGAATTGACATAAACTTTTGGTATACAAGAATTTGCCATGGTATCATAAGAGCACCATCATGGGCATAAGCAGACCAGATTTCCAGCTTTGATTCTGAGTGGATTAGATCTTCTGGATAAGCTGGAAAAGACAACTCAGTGGTGGGTTGGGCATAGAATGAGCAGACTAGGTAAATAAAACATACCATAAAAGCCCACCAGCTTTGGAGTCACATTGTGTACTTTATAAGACATTTCTAAAGGGTAGCATAATTCATGTGATGCTACCTCACCTTGCAAGCCAGCTACTCAGCCTCCTCAGTGCCTGCTGCAAGTATGGTGTGCTGAGGTGGTCAGTAAGGACTCAGAGCCGGTGGCAGACAGAGGAAGATGTACCTGCCAATGGCAGGGAGGGCCTGAGGGGCCGAGAGGAAATTTGTGAAGGTGACTCAGCACTTGAAAACTTGCTTGCTGCAAGTTTAATAACCCTAATTCAGAACAGTCTAGGAGCATTGAAAAAAATTATTGAAATGAATTTTGTCTATTGAATTCAGAACTGCATCTCGAGTTTTTATAGTTGGTGGAAACTTGCTGGTGTTTGTTTAATCAGTTATCTTCTTGAGTGCCTCATTTGAAAACAAAATACAGGGTTGAAAACATGCTAACAATCTCTATGGATTTTAGACAGAAAGGACAATTCATGTAACAAGTGAAAATTTAAGACGTTTGTTATCATTTGCATCAGGTGGGTCTTAGGAGAGGCCTTTTCTCAGCCCTGACCTGCTCCATGCTCAGCTGCAACAGAGCCATCTATTTAAGCTGCTGCATGCAGGTGGCATCGGAAGTGTTCCACATACTCTGGCTCAGAACTGAAAACACTGTGCTGGTGTCATTAACTTGCCGCTTTCAGTTCTCCTTGATGCCCAAGTGACTGTGGTAGCTCCTTCATGCACTCAGATACATTCTTTTAAGGCCTTTTCTGGAAGTAGGTTGACAGACTCCTGCAGAACTTAGTTTAATATAACCACTTTTCTTTTACTTGTTTCCGTATGTGTGACTGAAACATATTCATAGGTTCTTTAAGACAAGATATAGGGAAAACACAAAATGAAATGTCCCACCTCCAAGGATAGGAAAACAATGAGGATTTACTTTGCTTTTTAAATATGAGTATAAAATTTATACTATACTATAAAAATTATACTTTAGTAAAGTGCTTCTGGTCTTCTTAAACTTATTGTTATAGTATAAATTGTGTGCCCCCTAATTTATAGGTACAATTCCTGACCCATAGAACCTCAGAATATGACTTTATTTGGAGATAGAGCTTTACAGAGGTAATCAAACTGAAGTGAGGTCATTGGAGTGGACCATAATCCAGTATGGCAGATGTCCTTATTAAAAGGGAAATTGAGACACAGAGACACAGACACACATAGGCAAGATGACATGAGGAAGCACAGGGAGAGGATGACCTTTTCTGTAAACTAGGGTGAGAGGCTTGGAACACATCCTTTCCTCACAGGTCTCAGAAGGAGCTACTGCCAGTACCTTAACTGTGGCCTTGTGGCTTCTAGAACTGTGAGATGATATTCTGTTCTTTAGCCACCAAACCCGTAGTTACAGTAGTTGGAACAGATGAATACACCAATGCTTAGACATTACTAGTTGTTGGTTGGTTGGTTGGTTGGTTTACTTGCTTGCTTGCTGGCCAGTTTTGGTGATCTATGCCTATAATTCCTGGAGACCGAGGCAAGGGAATTTTGAGTTTTAGGTAAAACAAACTAAAAGTTGCTATTGTTCTTTTTTTTTTTTTTTTTTTTAAAGAATTAAGATTTTCTATCATTGCAACTCTTGCTTTAAAAGAATTCTTGGAGTTGTTCTGTACAAACTTGTTTTCATTGGTGCTACCAGTTTCTTATAGAAACTGAAGAGCATGTCACTCTTTACTTCATCAGCACTGGATCGGCTATGCTGCTAAGAATTTATTATTACTATTTGCAGTACTGGGGTGGAACCTGGGCCTTACACATGGTAAGTGGCTACCTTCCCAGCACTGGACAGGGTTATGAACACCAGCATACTGCAGTGTGCAGATGATGGTCCTAGACTACATGTACTCATCCATTGCATGGAAATGCTGGCCTGACCATGATATTTTATGGCTTCATGCAAGGCTATGGAAGAGTCACAGAAAGGTGACTAAAGAGGCTTGACATTGATGGGGAAGGTTGACAGCCTTGAAAGAGAGAAGAGAGTCTGAACCTGGATAAGAGCTGATTTTTGACGAATAGTAAACTAGTAGGTAGGTAGATGTGTGAGGAATTTGCCAATAGCAAAGGAATTGTTGTTTTCTGAATTAAACACAGCTTATAGAAGGTAATGTGAAGGGTTTTGAAAGTTCTTAAGAAAGTCACATTTTTTGGAAAAGCCAGGGACATACATGATGTGTCTGTTTCTCCTCCCCAGAGGGCACTCCTTTTTCCATGCTAACCTCTAGGATAAGGAGGGCTGTTGGCACATTCCCAGCCAGGCCCAACCACTCCTCTGTTTTCATTCTTCTAGATCAATCCCCTAATTGTGTTTATTATCACTTTATCCTTGACTTTTCCTGTGACTCATTTGTCCTCATACTATTTCACATACTATCTGTGCCCTGGAAGATTACTTTATTTGCTATCTGCTCTGCTTTCTACCCTGGTTCTCCTTGGAAGTGGCTATACTCACATGGATTCCATTTTCATCGAGGTATCTGCACCCATCTGTAGCCATGACCTTTCCACCATTCTCCCACCTTGCTTTTTTCTTGGTACACATAGACTATTTCCTCTCTGTTGTTCCTGATGCCTAACAAAAGTCTGGCCTAAGTGAGCTTTGCTGCTGGACTGGGCTCTTGCAGACAGCAGCGCCTCCCAGTCTGGCACAAGAGCCTTTTCTTGCCATGTCTGTTCTTTAGATATCTGTCTTCATTCTGCCCTGCAATATTTTGGGCCTATCCCTTGTCTTTAGTTTATTCATGATTAAGTTTAGATTCACCTTGCCTTCTCTTTTTGGTTCATCCTGCATAGATTTAGCTCATCCTATCAGTTTCTATTGTCTTTCCAAAATGGTTTCTCATCTGTCAAGATTCAACCTGGGACTGTAGGTGGCTTAGTTGGTAAAGTGCCTGCACACAAGCATGAAAACTTGTTTAATCTCCTCACCCATGTAATGGATGCAGTGACATATGACTGGAATCTCCACAGTGGGGAAGTAAGAAAGGAGGATCCTTGGAGTTTGTGGGCCGGCCAGTCCAACTGAATTGGTATGTTCTGGGTTCAATAAGAAACTGTTTCTAGGCCAAGAGTGGTGGTTCCTTCCTTTAATTCCAGTTCCCTGGGTTCAGAGGTAGGCACATCTCTGTGAGATTCACGCCAGCTTGCTCTACATAGTGGGTTCTAAGCCAGTTGAGGCTACAGGGAGTGTAGGGCATAATGCAAAGTGGACCTGGGCCAGGTCACCTGCTATGAGGAATAGAGGAATGGCTCCTGTGGGCGTGGCACTCTGTTCTGGCTAGTTGTGAGACCAGCTTCTGCCCAGCATCTGGAAAGAACCTGCCTACCTGGGGACAGACTACTATTGCCTGCATTCAGGACCCCACCCCATAAGGCCATCGGCTAATCAGACCTGTAGGACCCCTTGCACTTCCTTGAATAAACGGTGCTTACAGCAGCTTGCCACTGCGTGCTTCTCACTCAGCCCCCGGAGTCTGTGTGTTGATTCCTTGCCTACTCACCCCCGCCCCCAATGGCAGACACCCTTCGTCCCCTCGAACTGGTCCTGAGCACAGGGACTCCCAACAACAGAGACCCTGCCTGGAAAAAAAAAACAAAAACAACAAAAAACAAAAAAATAGATGAATGCCCTACACACACCTACACACACACACACACACACACACACACACATACACAAACACACACACACAAACATCAATTTAGAACAGAGGTACCAGATGCTGATTGTCAAACACCAGCAGCTCTTGACACAAACTTCAGTTAAATCAAGCAATTCCTGTCTCCAAGGTTTAGTAGGAATTGATCACTGGACATTTCATTGTTGATAACCTGTTAGTGCGTGTCACTCACCTTGTTGAAAACTGGTTTCTATTCTCTTCTCCCCAAGATAAATGGTACTTTTGACACCATGCCCCACCTCCCATTCCATCACCTGTGAGTGTTTCATCCCTTTGACATATTTGATTCCCTCCATCCTTCACCTTTACATTCTGGGATTTGTTTTTGAAACAGGGTCTCCCCCTGTAGCCCAGGTGGCCTGGAACTTACTAGGTAGATCAGGCTGACCCTGATCTCAAAGAGACCCACCAGTCTTTGCCTCTGGAGTCCTGGGGCTGCCCTTATATCCTAAAACCTGCCAGTGTCTTCTCTGTGAAGCCCTGTATTTTTGCTCCTTCCTGTCTGTTTTCTTAGTTCCTTAGTTCTGATGCTCCTGGCTTCACCTCTGGGCTGCTGTGACAGCTTTTCTGTTTGTCATGAAGTGTCTGCAGGGTCTGTTGGTCTGTCTCCTTACTCAAGACCACTGTTCTGGCCACTGTTCCATTGTGCATTAGAAAAAAAAAAGATGATTGCCTCTTAAAAGAGGTATTTATTTTATTTTAATAATTTAAATACATGCATTTCTCTGTATCATCCTGACCAGAAGGGACAGAAATCAGAGAAAATATAATCATTGTTGTGGGTGTCCATCATTTTCGCAGTTGTGTCCTATAGTTTAGGCTGCCTCCTGCCCTTTTGGCTTTTATCCTTCCTTATTTGCCATTTTACCTGGCCCTATGTTTTGTTCATCTAATCCAAGAACCTAAAGAATGAAGGAGAAGCTTGTATAATGGCATGATTTTGAGATTCAGACAGACCTTGGTTCGAAAGTCAGCCCTACTGGTAGTACCCAGATGACACTGGACAAATCATGCCATTCCTCTAAGCACATTTACCCATCTATTCAATAGGAGAAATGCACCTTATCCTATAGTTGGGAAGAGTAAGCACCTGGATTCTGAAATAGAGCAAGAACAGTCATAAAAGTCTCTAAAAGTTGCTTTTACTAACGTGTGGTAACAGTAAGCATGAGAGCCAAAGGAAAATGAGCAACTTCACTGGTGAAGGCACCACATCAGCTCTGAATATTTAGAATCATTTCTAGAATATTGGAGTTACCAGAATTAGGTAAAATAGGCAATTGATATGTACAATGTATGCTGGAGGTTGATTATTGCCTCGGCATTTGTTAATATATTACTGCTATGAAAATGTGTTTCAGTTGTCTCTAAGCAAAACAGAAGCTTCCTAAGGACTAAGACCACAGTACTGGTTGTTCCCCACTGTGAGAGTGATGTCTTTATATGCTGACAGCAGGATCTAGAACACCAGCTTTCTACCTTTCTAAAGGTCCCTATCTTTCTTTTTTTGAAAGGGTCTCACTATAGGGCCAGGGCTGGCTTGGAACTTGCTGTGTAGACCAAGCTGACTTTGACCCCACAGAGATCCTCCTGTCTCTGCCTCTCAAGTGCTGGGACTACAGATGTGTGCCTCCACACCCAGCAAGGTCCCCATCTTTCTAATCACAGTTTGTCTCTTGTAAAACCTTGCCCAACCACAATCCAGAGTCATTCCTGCTTCTGAAATCTGCTGTTTACTTTGGCAAGTTGTTTGTGATGCCTAAAATTGCCAATTTTTCTTCTAAATTGGCATTAGACTTGGTAAACCTTGAGATTTTCAGCACCTTTAGGTCAGTGGTAATGTCTTGAATATCTTTGTGTTTCCTGTTCTACTTGATGCCAGTGTTTTTTATATAGAGAACCTATAACACAGATTTGATGATTGATTTTATTTGAGGTTTTTTTTCTTTCTTTTTTAAATGCCCAGTGCTGTAGTCAATAGTATTGCTGCTTTCATTATTCATAAAAGATTCTGTGCAACTTGTGGTTAATTCTAAACTGTGTCTGGTGGAATTATGTTATATATCTAACATTGTACAACTAGTGGATAAACACACTTTGATAGAAAATGATATAAAAGCCCCAAAGATATTCAGTAATACTGTTTTGGAAATATATCATTTAGAAACAGGCTGACTTGAAATTACCTCATGTATCTTTGAAATAAAATGACATGCAGGATAATATTACAGTGTTATGAATATTCTGTAGTATATCAATGAAGAGTTTTTTCTAGTACTTTTCAACTTCCTGAGGCATATTAACTTATTATAAGGCTATCAAAGGCTATACAGGTTAACCTTGTCTAGGTGTTTTAAAATTTCTGTTTAGATTTATTTTTCTAATATTAACTTAGTTTGACATCTTATATCTTATGTGCAAAATAAAATACGAAAAACAGAAAGGTTATTCTGTTAAGTATGGGAATTAGTTTTTTGAGTTCTTGACTATAAAGGAAGAAAAAAAATTGTAGCTTCCATCAAATAGTCATTATTCAGTCACAGTGTGTGTGGAGAAGGTCTTAGGAAGGGAGGAAGCTGGTGCCTCCTAAGGTACTCTACACATACTCCTTAACAACATACTGGATTCTGAGTGGCAATCCATCATGTCTGCCACACCCAAATTAAACCTTAAATACTAATAAAAATGATGCCTATTTTTTTACTTATAATTCCTTTTCTTGAGTTTTGATAGAATTCAGTGGAATTGAAGTCAATAAAAAAAAAAATTAATCGTAGTTGAACTCTCACGTATCCCTGTAGTTTCACCAGAGTCTGATCTTCCAGTAGATAATTTGGGGGTGGTGAAATGAAAGGAAATGTACTCACATGTGAAGCAACTTTTCAGTTCATCTAATTGTGAAATACAAAGTTATGAAGAAATTAAGCAGATAAGTGAGGAAAATATGATAAATGAGCCAATCCTTTAACAAATGTCATTTTTTAAAAAAAGAGTGAGACTTCAAGATCATGAAGAGTTTTAGGGGGTTTTTTTTTGTTTTTTTTTTTTTAGTAAATGGAAAAAAGTTACCTGTGCATGGTGACAGAAACCAGTAGTTCCAGCACTTGAAGGGCCAAGGGAAGACTCACTTGAATTCAAGGCCAGAAGATCCTGCAGGAGGCTAGCCTGGACTGTACAGTTAAGACTCTGCCCAAGAAGCCAGAAGACAACAGTTATCTGTATAACTTAGGAAAATAGATTTCTCATTGAACCATGCAGACTGAGAAAGACAAAGCCCCACACAGGATAACCTTGGCTTGAACTGCAGATCGGGATCTGATTTTGCTCCCTATTGTAGGAACTTACTCCCCGCCTGACTTCTCAGTGCTCAGCTCATCCCTTTGTGAGAATACGAGTAGGTGGGGCATGTACTAATGGAATGGACATACCATTAAAATCAGGCTGTCTAACCCTGCCAGGAAGATGTTCTTCCCAGAGCCTGGTGTGTACTAGGTATTCAGTCATTTAAAACCTAGAGAAGGGGTTAAGTCAAGCATGGTAGCATTTTATGGATATATGTGGCAAATGCTATAAAGCAAATGCTTTGAAAATAGCATTTTGAAGTACAGACTTAGGTATATATGTTTTAATGCAAAATGAGCATTTGAAGGACTGGAGAGATGGCTTAGCACTTAAGAGCATTTGCTGTTCTTCCAGAGGACCCAAGTTTGATTCCCAGCTCCCATATCAGATTACTTAACAACTGTCTATATCCATCATCATTTTCTTGCCTCTGCTAGTACCTGAAAATGTGGCATACATTCTCCCAGACGTGCACATAAAAATAGCTTTAAAAAGGTTAAATAAAAAAATGAACATTTGAAAAACAATAGACTAAAGAGGAGCCAGTCTTCTTTGCTTAAGCATATAGGCTGTCAGAAGGCTCCCCTCAGCCTGGGTGGCCTGGATTTGTTTGAAACAGGAGACACTCTGTAGCAGTAAGAAATGACTTAAAATGATGCACTTTAACTGTGACTTTTTAATGTCAGATTTACAAGCACCACTTTTCATTTGTCATGCAGTGAAGAATTCATTATATACTGTGTGTGATATAAGTTGGATTAATTTGTAATAAGTCTGTTTTTAAATCTGTCTTACTGGTGGTATGTCCACGAACTTTGTAAATTTGTATCATGGAAAGCCTATGTGGTGTTCTGTACTCAGGATTTTGGCCTGCTTAGTCAGTAGCATGGTATAGAAACATTCCTTTGTAGAAGTTTCATGTAATATCTCCACAGTCAATGAATTTGCAGCCCTTTTGTTGGGGTTTACCTTGGGAGGCCACTAGGCTTTCATGGAAAGGTCTAGGTGGGTTACCCCTCTAGGAAGCAGGTGTGATTATTGCAGATTTATTCTTTGATGGAACTGGAGAGATGGCTCGGCAGTTAAGAGTACTGGCTGTTGTTGTAGAGGACCTGGGTTCAATTCCCAGCACCTACATGGTGGCTAGCAACCGTCTATAACTCCAGTTTCAGGGGATCTGATGTCTTCTTCTGACCTTTGCTAGCATTGGACGACACCAGTCACTTACATGCATGCAGGCAATATACTCATTCATATTAAAAATATTTATTAATGTAAGAAATAAAATATTCTGTGATTCCCTGGGTCCTTCCTCCCTCCCTCCACCCACCAAAACCTATCTTCTCATCAGAGAGCGGCAAAAGCCTCTTTCTCTTCTATAAGCACAATAGGAGGGCCAGAGATGATTTAAAAAGCAATTGTGATTTTGTCATAGGATCAAACTGAAATGTCCAGTCAACCCATGCCATTTCTGGAAAAAAATTGAGAAGGAGGTTACCAGTCCTTGAAGAGTACAGGGTCAGCCCACAAAGAAATAAGAGGAAACATTTAGCTCTCCCCACCCCCTTCCTTGTTGCTTGCCTTAGGGATCTGGATAAATGGAGTGTCAAAGGTTTTGGGCTTGATTCACAGAGAGCTAAACTAAGCAGAAAGTTTGTTCTTTCAGGAGAAATGTTTGAAAAATAAGTTTCATTGTAGACAACAAGATGATGATTATCACTATTATTTTTTATTTTTTGTTGTTTTTGAGATAGGGTCTCCCTCTAGCTCCAACTAGCCCGGAACTCTCAAAAAGACCAGGCTAACCTCAAAAACACAGAGATCCACCTGCCTCTGCCTTCTGAGTGCTGGGATTAAAGGAATGCATCACAACGCCAGCCATAGACAAGATTATTTTAAGCTGAAGCTACAAAACAGTCACTGGGCAGTGTTTTATTCCTTATAAAGATTTTAGGACTTTAAAAAAATTACCATCACTAATGCCTATATTTATATACAAATAAATAAATATCTTTTATTATTGATGAGAGGAAAATAGCCTGTGACATAGGACAAAAGTAAGAAGGCTGTTGGGGGCATTAGGTCTGATTCCTAGAATAGTGACTTTTGATCTCAGCAGCCCCAGCCAGAGTCTGGGGCTTCTAGCCATGCAGGTCTCCTTGCAGATCCTGAGTGTCTGTCACCCAAGGCAGCCGTGATGATTTCCATAGTTTTATGACCCTTGGCTAACATCCCAATAACAAATAAGTCATAAGAACCCTCTTCCCCTCTGTAAAATTCCACTTCTACAAAGTGGCCTTTCCACCAAGAACTTTGGAAACAGTGAAAATAGAGAGACTAGCATATCTAGCTTTACATGTAATCTGTTTCCGCTTTTGCCTCTCCCTCTCGCCAGCCCTGCCAGGTAACTTGAAAGTGAGAAGTGAGGGGAAAGCAAGGGACAGAAGCTGAAGCAAACTTGGTTTGCTTGGTTTCTTTCAGGGATAGAAGCGAATGGACTGGTCATTTCTATATTGCTGCCGGAGTAGCCAACCTTTTGACGTCATAACATGATGTAATCTGCAAATGCCTTGGGCCACATTCCTAGCTGTTCTGAGGCCTGCAGCCCACTGCTTGGACATGCATGCTTTATATCACTTAGAACTGTAGAAATATCTAACTGATACTAATAAGCGCTTGCAGTGTTATTATAGTAGGAATACATGACAGGAAAAGCAGTAGGATGAAGCAGGTAAAGTATAGATGCATAACAAACCAAAATAATCTTGTCAGGCACAGTGACAAATACAGGCATGTAGTCATGTTCCCAGGTCGAGGTTGGAGTCAGCTCTCAAACCAGAAGAGAAATCTCTGTTGACTTATTAGGTCATGGTAAAGGCAGGGCTCAGAGTAGGACTTGGGAATAGGCCAGATCTGCCCCCAGAAAGTTAGAGCAGGTATAGCCCAAGCACAGTCAAAGCATGACTGTTCAGCTCAGGACAGGAACTGACTACCTGTTCCTGTGCCTTGAAATTATTGTTTGTTTTTTCATTTTAGAATATTTGCTTGTTTTGAGACAGGTCTTGCTGTGTAGCCCAGGGTGGCCATAAATTGTCAGTCTTCCTCACACAGCCTCCCAAGTGTTGGACTTATAGTCATATACCGTAATACTTGACCCTCTACTTTGGTTTTTAAAAAGTTTTGTTTGATTCTGTATGAAATATACAAAAATTCAATAAAAAATTTACAAAAAAAATCTTTGGGTAGGAAAATGTTGGCAGATTTTTCTAATTTCCAACAGGCTTGCTTCTATGAATATGCTTGTCTGGTCTTTGCTCTGTAACCAGTCTCAGAGCTGTATTCTATTAGCAATGGCTACCGTGTCCTGTCAGCTTAGCCCACTACAGGTAAGGCACATAGAAGTGTGAGGTCTAAGCTGTAGCCCATACTGCCAGAATGTAGTCTTGTTATAGAAACATGACTTAAATATATAAATAAATAGCACAAAAGAGAAACTGTTTGCTGTGCATGGTATATAGCTATGATCCTAGCATTGGGGGCGAGGGGGCGTAGAGGCAGGAGTGTCAAAGAAGTTCAAGGTCATCCTTGGCTACGTAAGTTTGAGGCCAGAGATATGTCAGACTTTGTCTTAAAAATCCAACAGGAAAGGAGAGAGACTCTAAATTGGCTGGTATTTAGATAGTTGAGGGAAGCAATGACTGCATGACAGAGAGTGGAATGTACGGGAGAGTGAGAGCTGCAAGTTGAGGAGGCATTCTAGAAAGACTGAGTATGACCAGTTGAGATTTCTGGTTTCGGATCAGTGGTTGAAGTTGAAACTAGCAGGTGGTTGGAATTAGGATGTGTATTGAGTCCTCAGCTTTGTCTTCTGGACACTAGGGAGTCATCAGAAGCCTTCAGACATAGAAACAATGCTCAGAAGTGTCATAGCTAGATAAATCTGGTGACCAGATACAGGTACGTTGAAGGGAGAGGGCTCAGGTGGACCAGGTCTGTGTATTCACTCTAGAACTACTTTGAAAGGCAGTTAGTATTTCACCTTCGAGAGTGACAGCAAGGACAGAAATGAAAGTTGAATGCAAGAGACATTTTACTTTGCTAATTTTTAAAAAGTGAAACAAAAGAAAGGAAAGAGAAATCAAGAGTTACTACTTTCTTGCCTGTGGAAGAAAAAACAAACAACTCATCAGGTAAATCTACAATTTGGGAACCAAGCAATTAGATAAATATTTTGTGAACAGAAATGGAGATGTTATGATGGAGGATTGGATGGCTAGGTTTTATGGAAAAGATAAGGCATTCAGCTTGGGAAGATCATCTCTGATATAGCAGGAGGCAGAAATAGATTACTAGAACATTCTAGGGGAAGCTTGGCTTGTGATAAACATGTGGGAGTTGCCTGCATCGAGATGACAGCTTAAACTGTTTGAATGGGTGATGTCTTCCAGAGAAAACAGTCAGATGCTGGAGAGGCTAGCATTTTAGAGGAGGAAGAACTGCCCAATCACACTGTGTGCAGTGAGTCATGGGTTGTAGGGAGCAGGTTACAGATTCACATAGAAGCAGATAAGAGCATTAAGAAGGAAGTGGTGATCAGCAGTATCAGATGTTGCAGAGGGGTAAAGGAGGATAGATGAGAAAGGCCATTGGATTAGGCAATTAGGAAGTTATTTACCTTAAGAACATAGGCCTATGGTATGTGAATGTGGTGGGGGGAGATGGATTAAGGGTGAGGATTGAAGAAAAGAGTACACAAAACATCAATTTACAGGTAAGAAGGAAAGAATAAAGAAGGGGGAACATGGTTGTTACTCCTCCTGCCTTGCAAGTTGGGAGTTTGTGTGTGCACATACATGTGACGGCAGAAGGAAGGGATTAAGTAAGACAAGGATCCATTTGGCCAGCCTGGACTTCAGTCCGCTGAACATGGAGAAATCAATAGCTTCAGGAAAAAGCAGTAGCAGATACAGGATTCTAGAGAGAATAGGGGAATATGGATTGGAAGAATAGGAGAAAATGAGACTGACCTCAGGCTTCTGGACAAAACAGAAGGTGAGGATCTGCTGAAGAGAGGGAGGACTAGGCTGACAGGTGATGGGGTTAAGAGGAAAATGTTAAATAAGCAGTCTAATGCTAGGGGCTCAGAGACCAGCAGAAGCTAGGATGGCTATGTTCTTTGTGCTTTTATAGGAAATAGTTGGGGGTTAGGGAGGTGACTCATTCAGTAAAGTGCTTGATACCAGCCCGAGGACTTGAGTTGCATCCCTAGCACCCACCTAAAAAGCCAGGTGCAAGCTATATAGCAATAATCTCAACACTGAGGAGGTGGAGACAGGAAGGTCCCTGGAGTTGCTGGCTCCCAGTCTTGCTGAATTGGTGAGTGGCAAGTTCAATGAGAGGGTCTGTCTCAGAAAATAAAGAGAGCAACTAAGGAAGATACCCAGTGTCAACCTCTTGCCTCTACATATACATGTGTACACATGCAAGTACACCCAGATGTGTACACACACATGCATGCACACACACATAAAATGATTGTCAGTGTCAGCTCAGAAGGTGGTATTTGTTTTTACTTCCACCATAAGGATTTACCCTTTCCTGTCACTAGCATTTTTCCTTAGTATATATTCTATGAATTTTTGTTATTTCTTGTATCACCATAAATTTACAGCTACTCCAGAAGGGTCTTAAATATGTCTGGGATTATCTAAGTTGTAGATAGGTTAGTATGAAATGTGTAGGCCAGAAATTGGCATCAATATCATCCTTAATCATGTTCCACCTTTTTCTTTTTTTTAAAGATAATGTCTCTCACTGAACCTGGAGCTCACTATTCAGCTAGACTGACTGGTCAGTGAGCCCCAAATATCCTCCCCAATGTTGGCTGCTTGCCCACGGCCACATACAGCTTTTTTTGTAGAACTCAGACTCAGGCCCTTGTGCCTGTGCAGTGAACACTTTACTGATTGAACTACCTCCTGCCCCCCCCCCCCCAGTTCCTGAGATCATGACATTGGAGAGACATTTATTAATGCGTGGATTGACAGGAAAAGTGAATGAGAAGCCCATGAATGGTGCTACTCAGTCCTGCCCAAAAGATGATACAATGTTTAAAGCTAGCTAAATACCAGACCAACTGTTGACCTACTCAGTCCTATAGAATTCAATTAAGATAACCAAGATGCCAGGTGATATAGTATGTCAGAACCCAGAAAATCATTAGAGGCTCTACAATGAGGCCTGTGTGGACAGTTTCTTAAAAGCAGTTAACTTGACTGTTAGGGCCTGTGACAAGTCTGGAGCTGTTGGAGTCACTTGATACAGTCTTCAGATTTACCAAGATGTAACCTGGTAAGAATGGAGGAAGAATTGGTTTCTGTTATGCATATATTTATGAGAAATAAATGATGAACTAAGTCCCAATTCTGTATATGATTCTTTTTTATATATGTGTATGAGTGTTTTGCCTGCATAGGTGTAAGTGTACCATGTGCATACTATGCCCATGGAGATCAGAAGAGAGCATTGGATTCCCCTGTACTGGAGTTTTGATATATGGATGGTTATGAGCTGCCATGTGGGTGGTGGGAACTGAACTCTGGTCCTCTGGAAGAACGGCCAGTGCTCTTAACTGCTGAGACATCCCTCTAGCCCCCTGTATCTGATTCTTGACTGTATTTCTAGCTCTTCTTTAAGAGTCTCCTGCCCTCCTAGGGCTGACAGGTATAACAGTGGAACTTGAAAATCACTTGTCCCATAAACAAGGAGACCAGAATGTACTTCTGGATAGAATTGATTCACTTTTTCAGACATCTGTGTGTGTGTGTGTGTGTTGTGTGTGTGTGTGTGTGTGTGTGTGTGTGTGTGTGTGTATGGATGTATGTATGCCACAATAGGTGTGATGATCAGAGGACAAGCTCAGGTGTTGGTCCTCAGGTTGTACCTTAAGACAGGGTCTCCTGTTCTTCATACTTCACAAGCTTCTGGGGATTCTAATGTCTCTGCTGCCCATCTTGTCATAGGAGTGTTGGGAATTGCAGGTGCATGTGACTGCGCTTTGTTTTGCATGGATTCTGGGGATCTGAACTCATGGCCTTTCACTTGTATAGCACGTGCTTTATACACCGAGCCATCTCCTGAGTCTGCAAGTATTTCTTAAAGTGGAAGGACATCTTATATGAATCAAGCCACTGATCAGAACCCAGGTGAATTGATTAGTTTACTCATGGAATGGTGACTCAAATATGTATTGGTCCTTTTTCTTTTCTTACAGGTATGGCCTCACATGTGCAAGTTTTCTCCCCTCACACCCTTCAATCAAGTGCCTTCTGTAGTGTGAAGAAACTGAAAGTAGAGCCAAATTCCAACTGGGACATGACTGGGTACGGCTCCCACAGCAAAGTGTACAGCCAGAGCAAGAACATACCACCTTCTCAGCCAGCCTCCACAACCGTCAGCACCTCCTTGCCAATCCCAAACCCAAGCCTACCTTACGAGCAGACCATCATCTTCCCAGGAAGCACTGGACACATAGTTGTAACATCAGCAAGTAGCACTTCTGTCACTGGACAAGTCCTCGGCGGACCACATAACCTAATGCGTCGAAGCACTGTGAGCCTTCTTGACACCTACCAAAAATGTGGACTCAAGCGCAAGAGTGAGGAGATTGAGAACACTAGCAGCGTGCAGATCATTGAAGAGCATCCACCCATGATTCAGAATAATGCCAGCGGGGCCACTGTAGCCACTGCTACCACGTCTACTGCCACCTCCAAAAACAGTGGCTCCAACAGTGAAGGTGACTACCAGTTGGTGCAGCATGAAGTGCTGTGCTCCATGACCAACACCTATGAGGTTTTAGAGTTCCTGGGGCGAGGGACATTTGGGCAAGTGGTCAAGTGCTGGAAAAGGGGCACTAATGAGATTGTGGCTATTAAGATCCTGAAAAATCACCCATCGTATGCCCGGCAAGGTCAGATTGAAGTGAGCATTCTGGCCCGACTGAGCACAGAGAGTGCTGATGACTACAACTTCGTAAGAGCTTACGAGTGCTTCCAGCACAAGAATCACACGTGCTTGGTCTTTGAGATGTTGGAGCAGAACCTTTATGACTTTCTGAAACAGAACAAGTTTAGCCCCTTGCCCCTCAAATATATTCGCCCAGTCCTCCAGCAGGTAGCCACAGCTCTGATGAAACTCAAAAGCCTGGGTCTTATCCATGCTGATCTCAAACCAGAAAACATCATGCTGGTGGATCCATCTAGACAACCATACCGAGTGAAGGTCATTGACTTTGGCTCAGCCAGTCATGTGTCCAAGGCTGTGTGCTCCACCTACTTGCAGTCCAGATACTACAGGTAAAACTGTTTCCATGGAGACAGTCACGGGATGCAGGAGGCCCAGTGACATCCACAGGGGATGTGCAGAGGGAGTCACCGTGGGGGAGATAAGCATACATGCTAGTGGTTGCTGTCCTCAAGAGACCTTGAGATGGTTGGGAAATTAGGACACATGCAGATTGAAATGACAATAAGAAGCCATCTAAGAAGTGAGCCAAGTAAGATTTTCGGTCTAGCTGTTGAGAGTTGGAAAGGATCTCTGGGAGCTGGGTAAAAAGCAGAGCCGAGTGGAGGGGTCAGGTCCGAATGAATGGAGAGGATCCAGACAGCTGGAGCAGGGATGGGTGTGCCAATCACAGGCACAGGGCACCAAAGTGCAAGATTCATTCTGGAGATGAGGAGGACCTTCCTGGCCAGATGAGAGGATTTGTGAGTAGTGGGAGATACGATTGAAAAGATAGTTTGGGATCAGCTTTTGGGGGACCTTAAGTACCAGACTAAGAAATTATAGCTGTATCCTTAAACCTGAAGCAAGTCCTGGAAACTTGGAACACCAGTGGGTAGCAGGTTGACAAGTTGATATTCTAAGAAGACCACTGTTGTATCAATATGATAGAGGCTGGAAAAAGGAAGAGTCTGTTTGGGGACAAGTTGACTCCTTCCTGTGATGAGTGTACATCAGGTTTTACATTTGGATGATGGAAGAATTATCATACTCTTTTGGTTACTGTAAGGAGATACCTGAGACCGGGTAGCTTTGTAAAGAAAAGAGATTATTTGGCTCACAGTTCTGGAAGTTCAGGTTATAATGCTATCCTCAGCTTGATTCTGGTAAAGGCTTTGTAGCATAGTGGTGGGAACATGGGGGAGCGAGAGATCATATGGCTAGACAGGGAATCAGAAAATGTTTCAAGGTCAGACTTGGAATTTTATGACAGTTTATTTGAAGAAGACTGATCCAAGGGTCCCTAACCTTAGTCCCTTCAAAGGGCAACACTGACAGTGAACTTCCACTAAGCCTTACCACCTTCCAACATCACTACACTGAGGACCTGTCTTTGAACACATGATTGGGGGACAAGCCACATCTATATCCTAGGAGGAAAACTCAGACCTCCAACAATGTTTATCTCATTTAAGATTTATTTTATTATTTTCATTTATATAAATCTGTATATGGGTATGTGCACATGAGTGCAGGTACCCTCTTGAGGCCAAAGGTATCTGATCCCCTGCAACAGGAGTTACATATGGTTGAGTTACCCAGTATAGGTGCTAGGAACCAAACTTAGATCTTCTGGAAGAGTAGTAAGGACTCTTAACCACTGAACCATTTCTCCAGTGCCTGTTTATCTCATTTCTAATATGAACTATACACAAAGCCTGGCCATCCCAGAGTCTCTAGTATGTTGCAGACTTTGGAGTCAGGAAAACTCTCTAGGCTGTATGACTTGACCAATTACCTTACCTGTACACCCTCATTTCCTGACCTATGAGCTGGGGCCTGGGGCTTCTTATACCAGCTTCAGGGTGCTCTTGGACCATCACATGCTGTGACACCAGCATAGTGCTGTTGGTAGTGGCCAGCCCATGAGAGACACCAGGAAGAGTTGATGGAGAAGGAAGGCAAGGGTCAGGGTTGTGAAGTGGTAAAGAGCTATGCTAGAGGTAATAGACTGTTCCCCCAGAGATGGAAATGGGCAAGAAAAGAAACTCAGACTTCCAGAAGAAGGTAGGACTGACCCACATCCAAAACTGTGGCAGTAATAGGAGAATTCAGGACTTGTTGCCTGAGACCTCCTGCCCCACACCCTAATGGTTGGCTGTGCATTCTCATGCCTTCTTCAAGGCCCTGGAAGAAAAACTGGACAGACCCAAACCATGTTGACACAGCTGACCTGTGACCCATTCTGAGGCTGAACAGCCAGCCCTGTCTACCTGGCTTCCTCCACCTTGGCTTGTTCCTCCTGCTGGACCCTCACTACTGCCTGCTGCACTGTTGCACATCTCCTTACCTCTCTGTCTCAGCTGCCCCTGCCTACCCTAAGCTCTCAGTCACACCCTCCTCTCTGTCTCCTTGGGTTTGTTTTTAAGCTTTATTTCTATCTATGAGTATGTGTGTATGCCTTCATGAGTTGATGTGTACCATGTACATGTAGGTGCCTGCAAAGGCCAGAAAGTGTCAGGTCCCCTGAAATTGGAGTTACAGGGGGTTGTGAGCAGCCTAATGTGGGTGCTGGAAACCAAACGTTTGCAAGAGCAGTAAGTACTTTTAACTACTGATCCATCTCTCCTGTCCTAGCCTTGTGTTTTGACCTGACTCAGAGGATGGGTCTCAAGGCTTCTCCATTCCTTTTCCTTAGTTGTAGCAGCACTTATCTAGCTCATGAATCTGATATGAAAAAGTAGTTGCTTTTCCCCTGGATTCAGATAACACACAGCTCCCTCCTCTTAGGAGTTCCCATTGGCTACTACATGTTCATGAGAGTTGGGTCTACCCCAGTTGGCTCCATTTTTCTCCCAGGCCCTGCTGGGCATGGTTGGGAAGTATGTGCCTACTGCTACTGCTAGACCAGGAAGGTGGAACCTGGTCAATAGGGTACTGTTCATGTCTCCCTGGTTCAGAAGGAGGGTATTAGCAGAGAAGGAGGGATGGTGGTCTGGCCATGTTGAGGGTTAGACACCAATACAACAGCCTGTGTTCTCTGAAGAGTGCCTGGCCCTTCCTTGAAAACCAGCTCTGTATGGTCCAATACTGCAGCCTGCTCCAGGGGTAGGTGGTGCTGGGACTTTTTTTCCACTCACTGCAAACCAGAGGCTGTTGGCTGCCACTTTATATTTAGGCTTAAAAATTCAGCATGACAAAGGCTGCTTCTTCCCAGTTCTTGGCCTGAATTTAGGGCAAACTGTGCCAAGTCAAGAGCTACTCAAGGCTTTATTATTTAGTTAACCTGTACTATTCTTTATAAACATAACCCAGCTTCATTGAAGTTTGCAAAAAATTAAATATGGAGATTTATAAAAAATACCCTTAAAACTACATTTAATAAGTAATGCATTCGTACAGCACAGTTTGAAGCAAGAAGTTAAATTTGTGTTTGTGAAGCCTTTTTTGTACTCTCACCCTCTTGTGTCCCTTTCTCTGCGCTCACTGCCTGCCCTGCCTGCTGACAGTTCTACAGTCTTTCTTTGCTTTGGGGGATTCTGGCTCAAGAAGGTTGGGGGTGGCAGTAGAGTTTTTCTGGGAACTAGGAGAGGTCTGAGACTCTGTCTGGACTTCAGATGTCCCCTCCTCACTCTTTGAAGCCCAGCCAGTCTTTCAAGCACCTCTGTGGGGTAATAAAGGCTGTTTTACCCTTTGGGAGCACTGTCCTCCCTTCCTGTTGGTCCATACCCAGGCACAGTCACCTCTAATATGTGCCTTCCTATTTCCCTCTGAGGAACTTTCCCTTTGGATGTCATAATACCCTCCTTTCTTTAGGCTTTAAATGACTACTACCTAAACTTCTGAGTAGAATGACCTCTTCTTCCTCAGGGTCACCATAGCCTTGGGTGCTCAAGACCAGCTAGATAGCCTGCAACTGGGGCCAAGGGCACTGAGTCCTGGATTGGTACTCTATTTCCAAATTAGTCACAGTGCTCTACCTGCCCCAGGCCTCATCTGAGCTTTTGTGTGGTCAGCCTGCTGCCACATAGGCCAGTGGGAGCTTTTGAAAAAATCTTTTTTGCTTTGTCCCTGTATATCTTTGCTGTGTGGGACAGCCACTCTAGACCACACCATTGAGGTTGGTTCTTCTAATTGCTTCACATCTTACAAGACAAGAAAAGCTCTTTGACTGCCTTTAAGACCCTTGTCCTGGAGGAGCATAGTTTCAGGGACATCTTGAGATGTTCTGTGCTTCTGAGTTGCCTGGACAGAATGATTATCACATGCTGTACAGGTCAGCCTCTCTCAGGGCCTGCCTTTGCCCTGTAGGACCTGTCTTTCCTCAGAGTCCCTTCTGTCTAAGCTTGGCACATTAACCACTGGAGACACCTCACTTTCAAAGGAATGAATACTTTCCTTCCCCTTTGTCATTTTAAACAGGGACTATATTAAGTGCCCTATCCCCATGGTCCATGTAGAAACAATGTGTTATAAAAAGAACTTCTTGCCCTCAGCTCGGGGGACCTGGGAAGAGAGCTGGTGGCTTGGAAGCCATCTACTTTCCTCAGTTACTAGGTGTATGCTTGACTGAGGTTGGGAATGAATTATCATTGGTAGCAGGGAGATGCAGCCCATACTGCTCTAGGAACCTGAGGAGTCCCAGTTCTTGACTACTCCCAGAAAAGAATTTTAGGGGTCAGAGTGAGTCAGAGTGAAACAAAGTTAGTGAATTTATTACATATTTAGATAGACACAGGAAAAGGACAGTGCACACCCAAGACATGAGAGTTGGCTTCTCAAGAGAATCATGCTTAGGTGTCCTTATGAGTGATAAACACACACACACACACACACACACACACACACACGTATATATGAGTTTATAACTAAGCTATCCATTGCTCAAAGGATATAATTTACATGTTTTAAAGATTAAGCAAATCTTAAAAGTTTTTAAGTTTCTAATTCACGTAAAAATATATAGACTAGTTGACTTATTTCTCCTCACTTGAAGGTTTTCCTTTTGTAAATGGAATTGTAAGGTAATAGTTTTATGAGGTACTTTGTTTACGTTTAGGGGTGAGAGAAGAGTGCTAACAGTGAAACACAAGGTTACATTCTGTCTTTAAGTACAAACGATTCATTTGTTTTTGATATCTTTGTTTGAGGTGTTTTTAGAAATACATGTATTATTTCTGTGGGCAATTTTGCCCCTATTAGTTGTGTTGAAGTTTCTTGACTGTCAGTCACCAGAAAAGGCAAACTAGATTCCATAGTGAGGGGTTTCCTTCCTTGTTCATGTCCCCTAATTTCCCTGTCTTTCTAGCCTGTATCAGAAGTGCTTTTGGTATTCTGTGAAACAAGTCTGATCTGTGGATTTCAGGAATAAGGGTTGCTTTCCCAGTCTTTCGTGAGTCTATGCAGTAGTGTAGGGTGTCTCCCAACTTGACCTACAGCCTGAAAGTCAGTTTTGAGAGTAACTGTCAGTGACCCTGGTTCCCAAGTTCTCTTATACCTAAGTATCACATGGAGAGCTTATTAAAAGAGTTCTGCCAGATGTCATCTCAGAGCTGCTGTGCTCTTCTCCAGGGGAGAAGCCTTGATTTCCCCCAGAGATTCTTCAGGGGAGAGTGGCTTTTCTTCCCAGGTGTCACCTTTCAGACCTTGATGCCCATAGGAACGTAGTGGTAGGTGACCCTGTTTACTTGTTATTACTTCACTGAGCAGGTCCCTGCCAGGTCCTTATTTCATTCTACATAGATGCCAGGGCTTGAGTGTGTTTGAACAAGTAATTAGTTGGTGCTGGGATAGTTCCTTTTTCAGTATGAGTAGCAAATTAAAAACAAGACCAAATATTAGACTTGGGGAAAAAAAACAGAAAATTCACCATTTAGGCAAATATGTGTAGTTTTGTTTCTGCTCCAGGATATTAAGAATATTTTTGTATAGGCTTTTTTGAGACATTTAAGACCATTACTAAGATCCCCAAAAATGAGCATTAAAAAATTAGAACAGGTAAATGATTATTGAACAGATATTTATTGTGAACACACTGTATGCTGGACTGAAGGGAGCAGGAGTGAGGAAACATTTGTTCAAAAGTCCAGGATCAGGTCAGTGACAGAATTTCATAGTTTACAGAGTGCGAGCTGTGGTGGAGAGGTAGATCAAGGAAATACGAGGTGGTGTGGAAGCTGAGGGCTCTGAGGTTGCAGTAAGAGGTAAAGTAGAAGTGGCTGGAATGCAGGTGGCTGAAGGCCTGGGCTGGAGTACAGTGGTTAGGGAATGGGATTTGACTGACAATGGGGAGCTTTGAACACAGCCTGAGGAACTGTGGTTTAGTCAGAGGGACTTATTGGGAGCTGCTGTAAATTCCTGTAGAAAGAGTAATCTAATGAGGTTAATGATGGTATAATCAGTTGGGAAATGGCAAAATAAAAACTTCGGAGGACCTGCAAAGGCCAGGAGATAATGCTAGTTCTTCAGGAATAAAAAAACGAACGTCTAAATTGTATGGAGCTCCCCCCTCCCCAGTAATCTGACTGTGAGAGCTTTAAATACATTTGACTTCTGATAACTGATTTCAGAACTTCTTTACAAGAGAACAGTTTACTGTTTGTTTTATTGTCTTGTTTGGGGTTACCTTGCTCTTTCTAAGACTTGCTTCTGAAGCTTAGGTCTGCCAGGCCCTGGTTTCAAATCCCACCACCACTACACAATAATAGTCTCTGGAAGGTCACCTTAACCCCCAGTCCTAGACCTGCCCCAGCCACCTGTTTATCTGACTCATCATCAGTACATTGTCAGTTGTGACCTGCCCACTGGCCCAACTGTATCCCTTTGTGACCAAAGCCTGTGCTCACTAGGTGATAGACAGAGTTAGGGGTTCTGGCTATGAGCAGGGAGGAGTCCCCCTGCCCCCATGTGTTTACTCTTTGCCCATATTGGGAGCCTTCCCAATTTCCCATGACATAGAGCAGGGCATATTCCAGAATGCCATACTATAGGCTGAAATCACTCCAGGAGAGCATGTTGCTTTGTGAAACTACGAACAGAAATTTAAAAAATGGTATCGCTTATGCAGATTGTAGTACATAAAATGTGACTGACTAGAAGTGTGTTTGATTGACAAGAGAGCTCTGAAAGCAATTATTACACATCACAAGCACTGACTTTTTAACTTGCTTGTAATTAACATAGACAACAGACGGTACATGCTAGTTCACATTTGAGGATAGTATATGAAAACTGTCCAACCCACTGCAGTCTCATTGGCCCACTTATGTGAAAATATGCAGGGTCACAGATCTCTTCTTGTGAAGAAGTGATCAATAAGTTATCTGGGCTTGTAAGCTGCCTTCAAATTTCCCTTGTTTCTGGGACATTCGCTTGTTTAGTTGTATAGTATATACTTTGAAATTAGTCTTTTCTTTCAGTAATCACAGTTACCTGATAATCATTTATTGAATATGAAATAATTTCATTGGGAAATTCTTTGTGTATTTGAATAGCTCTTTGTTCAGGTGATACAACTCTGCTGTACACACACACACACACACACGACTTTGATACCACAGTACCATGCATGACATGTAAATGTAGGCATGCCTGTGAGAAGAGAAACCATCCATGCAGAGGTGCTGATATGTATAGAGACAGATGAATGTACGTGTAAGGATACATGTGCATATATTCAAAGACAGTGGATGACCATAACCTCTACAGACCATAGACACCTCCTGAGTGTCCCTGGAGACTGAGGACACAGGTGCAGAAGTTGTGTCAGTGCCCTAGAAATTTGGCTCAGCTCTTTGCCATGCCACAGAGCTGCCAGCTGTGTGTGTCTTTGAACCTGAAAATGGGAGCCCTGAAACCACTTGGGCTCAAAGCACAGACCAGTTGTTTTCAGAGCAGGCTCCAGAGACTCACCTCTGAATTTCCCATGGTGCTTGTTAGAAATGGAGACTCCTACCATGCCAAATATAATAAGCAGGTATGCTGGGGGAAGGAGGGGCAGACACTTCCACTGGACAAGTTTCTACAGTAAATGTTCTTTTCTTTCTCCTCTTTGTCTCCTCCTCCTCCTCCTTTTCATCCTTCCTCCTTCTCTTTCTCTTCTATTCTGTCTTCTCCCTCCTCTTTTTCTTCTCCACTTTTTTTCTTTTCTTTGTCCTCCTCTTCCTTCCCCCTCCATCCTCCTTTTTTTCTACCTAGTAACCAAGGATTGAACATAGGACCTTGGGCATGGTGGCAAGTGTTCTATTAGTCAACTACATCTCCTGCCTCTTTTTTTTTTTTAACTTTTTATTTTGTGATATAGTCTTATTAAGTTGCTCAGGCTGTCCTTGAACTCTCTGTTGCCTAGGCTGGTCTTGAATTTGCAATCTTCCTACCTCAGCTTCCTGAGTAGCTGGAATTATTGGCCTGTGCCATCAGGCCTAGCTGCTTTTCTTCTTAAAACTCAATTATTGGTATATTATTGACATTCAGAAAGTTGTTCACATTTAACAACTACAACTTGTCAAATTTGTATCTAAAGATACAGGTGTGAAACCACAACTATTCATACACGTATCTATCACCTCCAAGCTCCGTCCCACCTTCTTTATTGTTGGTGGTGTCATTGTCAGTATCATTATCATCCTTTGAGAACTTTGCTCCTACTGCTTGAGCTTCCGAATCTCATTTCACAGAGTTTGCATAGTATACTCTATTAAGATTAGAGATCAGGGTCACTGGTGCCAGCCTGGCCTCAAGCTGATGATCTTTCTTCTGAGGAATACATGGCCCCTCTGGGAGCCCATTTGTTAGATGGGCTCCTCCTGAGCCCCAATGGTAGGGACAGTACAAAAATAGTTGGTGAGTGTGTTAGGAGCCATCATGTGGATTGGTGAACTAAAGGAGTCAGAAGGGAGTGTTTAGAATGGGGTGGGAATGTGAAAGCATATGCTCAGCGGAGGAGATAGTAATGTATATGATTTTTGCACAACTTGGGTTGATATGACACCTACTGCTGTTAGCTCCAGCATGCTCCCTGTAGCCCCAGCTGTGTTGGGAGCTATAATTCCCATTCAGGCATTGCACAAGTAATTTTTTGAATTCCATAGATGTGCCAGACACTGTGTTTTATGCTGAGCTTTCAGGACACAAGTAGGAGTGCTCCCAGTTATGCACAGTCTGTCCCCAACCATAAATGAAATGAACTCCTCTGTCATAGGCCTGTCTCTTGATTAAACTGAGACCATGTGCCTTATGCCACCCTCTAGTGATTTGCCCATTTTTCTAGGTTTTTGGGTCCACTGCTTGTTCCAAGTCTTCCCCATGGCAGCAGGTTTCTGCTGCCGTCCCCTCCTTCAACAGGCTCTTAGCTACCACCCTGCCAAGCAGATACAAAGCAAGCCTGAGAATCCCTTTCTCTTTTCTGTCCCTAGCAGCTTCTGGCTCACATGGTATTGTGAAGGAGGGTAACCAAAGTAAGCAGAACTCAGCCTGTGCCAGATGGTGGGTTGGTGGTTTGGGGGGCTCCCAAGTATGTGGGTAGAAGTTGAGAAGGTAATGTTAGGAAGCCATTGTCTTAGTTTGAGTTTCCCAGAGGCAGAGCCATGAGACAAGGACTTGGGTGCCAGTGGTCTCTTTTCTAGATGATTCAAGAAGCAGGAATAAGGGCTATCAGAATGATGCTGACCAGCAAATGCCATTATGAAGGGCTGCTGGAGCTTGTAGGATCCTGTTCCTCTGTAAAGAGCCTACTCAAGGCCTCCTGGAGCAGGGCATGGGAAGAGCAGGGGCCTGGGCTTCTTGTCTCTGGGGTGAGGGTTACCCTTATCTCTTTAACTCACCTATACCTTTTGGGGCTTCATTTGTGTGAAGATTGGACTTTAGCACTTCAGAGCCTGTCCTAGGATAGAAATCCAAGCAAGGAGAACACTGAGGCCACAGTGCACTAAGTTGGGTAGTGTGACTCATACCCCATGTGAGCTGCTGTGCTGGGCCTGGGACATAGACCTCTGTTCTCCTAACCTATCACATGTGTGACATTAATGAGTAGAAAAAGATTTAAGGGAAAACGCTTTCATTGGCAGATTTAAGAATTGTAGGCCAATATTCAGCTTTCTACAGTGTATAGGGGAGATGGCCTGAAGCTAATGAGAATGAGTCTTGCCTTCTCTGTACCACTGTTTATCTGGCTAGCCTCCCTCAAGGAGTGGGAAGGGCTGAGCTCTGAGGTAGACTACAGAGGTGCTGAGAAGTGTGGGCAGACCTGAGAGCAGATGGTTAGGGAAAGGGCAAAGGCAGGTAGTGGATAGCCACTGCGCTTCCACACTGTCTCCATTCGTGGATAATGCGGATTGTAGCTACCACCCTTGATGCCCGCATGGAGAAGGGTAACTGAGCATGTAGGTGGATGATGGCAGTGACTTCGCCTTTTTCAGAGCTCAACTCTGTCATGTACCAGATACTCTTGCATGCCCAGCATGTATCATCCCTCAAACAAGACCTCTCCTTTTTGACTAAGTCTCTAGCCTATGCCATCTGGCATCTTTGAGTCCTAGATCACAAGAGCCCAACATTAGCCTCTTGGGGATCATTCAGATCTCATAAAAACTGGGAAGTGTGTTTCTGCCTGTGACTGCAGTTAAAACCTTAGGCCAGTGCTCCAGCCTCTTTACTGGACAACTCCTAGAAATCAGCAAGTGTCTGTTTTGTTACATTTTACCTGTGTGGAAAGTCACAAAGGACTACCCGGGGCTGATAGGTAAGGCCTGACTTTGTCACTGCACAAGGTGAAGATGGTACCCCCCCCCCCCACTGGACCCCATGATCTCTCATTCCTTTTCTGTTTTTGAGGCATTATGGATATGCTGCTCAGGCTCCCTGCAATTTTATCTTCACACTGATTAGCTGAGTGAACAAAGACATCCCAGAGAGAAGAAAGCTTGTAAGCTGTCCACATCGGCCTGATGCAGAGAAAGCACTAAAAATGCAAGCTGCTATTTTAATCTGCTGCTTTTAGCATTGTCGTTACTGCTTTGTCATCAGTACTGTATGCAGCAGACAAACCTGGGTTTGAATTCCAGATCTCCTACTTTATGGCTGTGCAACTTCAGGCAAGTTCCCAAACCTCTCTGAGCCTCGTTATTCATCTCTTAAGACCAAAAACTAATAGTAATTCATGAGTTTGTCATAGAACCCAATGAGACAACTACATGGGTATGACTCAGCCCCACTGTGCCTGATAATAGCCATCACCTTTCCCAGGTTCCATAAGTCTGCTTTATCATAGTCATAGTGTGGATATATTTAATCTGGCATGGTTAGCAGTTTACAAGCCATGCTTCCCCACACACATACACTGGTGTCAGGCTTTGTGGCTTCATGCTTCCCTCTATTTCATCTCCACAGACACTCAGGCTCAGCACTGTAGGGTCACTCTTGGAAATTGTTGAAGGAGCAAGCCTGCCTGCCAGGGATGTGGCTAGTGACTTCTCTCCTGCACCAGAAAGGGGCAGAGTTTAGTGCATAGGGAGAGGAACAAGTGGGGATAGAGGAGACAGCATGGTTGGTGGGAAGAAGATGTATACACCAATGTAGCTTATTGCTCCTGCAGTGACACCAGATGTCCATCGGCCTGTGACTATGCACAGGGACCGCAGGACAGTGGCAGAATGGGGTGCAGGAGACTTGAGTACAACTGCATTTGACACCTGCCGATTCTTCCTACATGCAGTCCTCCCATTGCTGACATCCTAAGGGTCAGAAACCCCAAAGTGGTGCCGAAGACTCCGTTCAGAGATTCCCTAAAAGGATGCATGAGGGTGGGTATGTGTGTGCTTGGGTGTAATATGTGTGCACATTTGTTGTCATGTCAGTGTTGAGTAGAGTGTGAGAGTGTGTGTGTGTATGTGACTTGTGGAGTATATGTCTCCAACCACAGAAAATAGACCACTAGTCCACAATATCCTAGTACCTGGAGTCTCATTCTGGCCTGAGGAAAAAAGTCTTTGTTGGCATTCCGTATTTAATTTCCTTGTCATCCACTGACCTCCAGGGAAAGATTTCTAGCCCTCTTTTTTTTTTTTTTAAATAAATTAGAACTTATATTGGCAAATATAAGGGTACCAAGTGTGAACCCCCAGAACATTAATAGGTTTTACATGTAGACGGTCACAGGTGATGCCCTCTTAAAAGTCAGACGTCCACCCTGATTGAGCAGCATTGAGAGTTAGAGGCTGACGGAGCCATCCTTTCTCTGATTGCGAGGATGTAACACAAGTCTGAACATGGACTAAAGTTACACAAAATAGCATTTATTTTTAAATGTTTCAAAATTTTTAATTCGTTTCCCCCTAAAGTTCTCTAAGGAAACTAGTGATAATTTTAAACCAAAATCCTTAGAGTGTCTGAGTTTTCTTCGTGTTTTTATTTTGCCCTGTGGTGTTTGAGCAAAAGATGTCTTGTTCATCCTGTCATGGTAGCGGAGGGGAACAGTCCTTTCTGGAAATGGCTGGCCGAGGGGGTGGGGGGAAGGGACACCCACAAAAACAGCCCTGGAGTAAACAGTTGCTGATGACAGAAGCACAGAGCAGGCAGCTTCTCCCTGTTCTGTGAGAGGGTCATGGGGCTTGTCCTCAAAGAAATGAGGACAGTGACCACCAGAGGAGAGAGGTGGTGAACTTAACTGCTGAAACGTCAAGACCTGGGGAGTCCTGAAAGGATATCAAGGACCAGGGGGATGTGTCATCCAGGCCCCTCATACCTGCAGTGCTTCTGCACTGTCATGCTGTGGCATGCACACTCATGCATGTTACAGTGTGATTTCTATACAGCACTTTCCTCTAAACCAGCCTTTCCTTCTACAGGCCTCCCATCTGAGGTTATTCTCATAGTCAGTGAGGAAGTAGCTGATTTTGCTGGGGAGGCCTTTTGTTCCTGGAGAAAGAGTACCTGCCGTCTATCGATGAATGTAAGGTGACCTTGTCCGTGTCTCAGTACTGGCCTTGGAGTATGACCTGGCAGCTCTTACCTGAGCCATGTACCCAGTAACTGGGCTGTTGCTCAAAGCCACCTCTAAGCATAGCTTCCCTCTTGTCCTTCCGTACCTGCAGGGACTTCCACTTATTTCCTTAGAAGAAATTAGGGTCAGTACAATGTAAATAGTCCATGGTGTCCTTTATGGCTCAGAGCAGGCGGTTTAAGATGAGGGTTCTCTCTGACACTCCTGATGGAACACTTCATGTGTGTGCTGAGCATACCTCTCAGCCACATCCCATTTGCTGTGCTCCTGCCTTGGTGAGGTGCTGCTCTGACAGCACTGCATCAGCCTGAGCAGTTTGAGGTCCTTCTCTCCTCCCTCTTTCTAACTCTCTCCTGTACGGGTTGCCTAAAGCTAACTCCTCCATTCTCTACTAGTCTCTCCATCCTGTTCCATCCTCCACATCCCTAACCCAGTCTTGCAAGTCCTGGTGGCTTCACCTGTTCCCCAGCTATTCTCCAGCATATACTATCCCCAATCTAGAACTCTCCCTGCCTTCACCTATCCAGGCTCCAAACCTATCCTGCCCCTTCCCTTCCTGAAATGGAAACATAAAACTCATCAAAACCAAAAGAGATTTCTGGACCCTATGAGAGGCCCAAGGCTTATGGTAGCCATTTACTTGAAAGTGATAGTAAACTTGTCCCCACTGACTGAGTCTACAGAAGGAAGTTTGAGACAGAGACCAAGCTTTATGATTCAGACTTAGTGTCTCCAGGTCTCTGACAATGTCTCTCTAGCTCACTGGGTAGTGTTACCCATGAGGCCTTGGGAGCTGTGAGGCCTATATGAATTAAACTCTGTGTTTAGCTCACAACCTCTGTGTTGCATATGGAGCAGAAAGCTATAAAAACATCACTTCTAAGCATGATCTCCCTGTTCCTGACCTTCTCCTGTATCTATCTGTATTCCCAGAGTTCCCCAAAGGAATCCAGGAGGACATTCTCCAGGGGATCTACAAGCATGACTTAGTCACTACCCCGCCCCCAACAGTGAGGAGAAATCTCAGCTTCCAGCACATTGCTAACTAATTGCTTTACTATCACATGTCTGCACTGTAAGGAACATCCCCGTGCGTCTGTACATTTCCAGTTGGCAGATCCTGATTCTGTGACACAGATCACTGACACTGACAGAAACAGTGAGATTGAAAATAGAAATGTGCCATCTTTAATTGTCCCAGGCATTTCTGTTTCCATGTTGTATCGAGTTCCTACAGCACTCCCTCATTACTTTGCTTTAGAAAGAAGCTTTATTCATCAAGTGGTTGTGTGTACCTACTATGTGCTTGGCTCTGCTCATGTGGGTACAAAGAAACTGGGCCTGGGAATGTGCTATGGTTTCTTCAGAACTATAACATCTCTTCTGAGCACAACCCATTTAACAGAACACTTCAGGACCTTGCAAGACCCCCTGAAAATGAGCCTAAGTCTAGAACCACCCACACATGCATTTGAGGGGAATTCTGTAGAAAATCTCTGAGAAATAAGTCAAGGTGAAGGAGAAGGAAGGTTGACCAGGGTAGGAGGCTCACTGCACAAATGCAGATTGTGGGGGTTACAGTGTGTGTGTGTGTGTGTGTGTGTGTGTGTGTGTGTGTCCTGCACATCCACACGCACAAAGGAAGTAGCCATTCATAAAATTGGGTGCCTGGATCACTCTGAACTGCACATAGTTTATATACTTGACCATGCCTTCGTGCCACCACCATGGCATGACTCACATTTTCGGTGTTTCCAGGAACAATGCTCTGCGTGACCCTTCAGTAACTGTGAGGGTATCTCAGCCACCTTATTCTCCTCATCCCATAGGGCACAGTGCCTAACCCTGAGTTAAAGTACACTTGTGACCCAAGTCAGGAACACAGCTTTGTGTCCCACTCTGTTCAAGCAGTTACTGCCTTCCTCAGAAAGCAGTGACTTGAGGATCTCTGGCTGTCACCTGGGGTGCTGGACAGTCCTTAACCCCTGGAGAATAGCCTGGACTCACACAGCTTTGGAAATGTGTTTTAAGTAGCCTCCTTGCCCCTCCCCCACCCCGCACAACTGGTGGCTGTCCTCTAGAGAATGCACCCAGTATTTGTTTTCCTGTCACGTTGAGAAGCATGTGCTTCGTCTGCATGGACATTGTGTGAATCTGAGTGTTATTGTTCACTGCTATCTGTGGTCACAATGCTGTTGATGCCACTGGATACACACACACACACACACACACACACAAACTCAAATTCACAAGACAGTGTTAGAGACTGAAGCCAGCTGGATGTTCAGCCATAGTAAGCCTGCACGTTTTCCCAAGCATGCCTATACCGTGCCCAGCTGTACTTCCATTCTGCCTGCATGTCCTCAGGTGTGCTTGCCGCTGTGATGGATTCAGATTTGGAGCAGCCTTATCCTAAACACTTCACTCTAAGAATATAGACAGGGTAGGTGCAGGTGGCCAAAGTTCATCAAGGACAAAGATTACTTGGTACTTGGTACAGAAGGATCCATCTCAGTTTATACTTCCTAGTTGTAGGTACTCATACCAGCCTGTTCTTTGGTGGGTCCTCCTGGACAAAAATTAATGTCTTGCTGTGATAGAGGCTCTCAGAAGAAGGTGTACATGACCCAAGTGTAGTCCTGGTTTCTGGGTGATAAAGAGGAAGCAGGGAAGGACCATGTTCATACTCATGTTACCCTTCTTTCTATCTAGCAAGCAAGACTCATACCACACATAAATACTTTCAATTTTGCTTGCACAGCATGAGAATTGCTGGGTTTGTTTTCCCACTGAAATTGAACATTTCTAAAGAAATATGATAGCGTTACCTTTCCTGGCAGGTAGGAGGAGACTTCTTCTGCAGGAGATGTGCTTCCAGAAATGAGGTACTGCTCAGTACTGGTGGGGAAATGGAGGTCCCACTCCTAGTGGCTCCCTCTCCAGGTTCTTGCTCCCCAAATCCTGGGGATGAACAGAGCTGGCTGGGCTCCTGCAGAAGGCAGGCTATAGGCATCTCCAGAGATGTTATGCTCAGCACTCTGTATGACACTGTCTCTCTTCTATTCTACCTGCCCTTCTAGGTCTCACAGTGGTTTCAGTTCTGTCTTCCTGCAGTCACTCTACCCTCTGTGCATTTCTCCCTTTCTTGTTAGACACTCTTACTGCATTAAAGTCTGTATTAGACATCTCTTTGCATCTGATGGAACTTGCAGACAGACATTTGTTTGCTAATTGTGCCTGGGTGTTAGTTCTGACAGCCAGCTGGACTGTAGATATCCTGAGTGTCTGCTCTTCTGGTGATTATCATATTGTCTATACTTGATGGAAAGTGGCGCTGAAGATTAGATATTTCCCAAGGCCTGTTAAAGGAAGGCTCTCTAAATCCCTATGCTTTCATGGAGCATGGAGATCAGCATTAATGAAAATCATTTCTGGTTTTGTGGTTTTTTTTTAATAAATTGTTTAAAATAATTTTATGGACCCCTCTGTTGCTGGTGGGAATGTGAAGTGGTTTGGTAGTTACTCAAAAAGTTAAACACAGAATTACTGTATGATCGTTGGAATTCCATTCCCAGGTTTATACCCTAAAGAACGGAAAGCAGGAACTAGAGATGACTCAGAGGTTAAGAGCACTGACTGTTCTGGCAGAAGACCTAGGTTTGAATCCCAGCACCCACATGATAACTAACAACTGTCCATAATTCCAGTTGCAGGGGGTCCTACCCTGCCTTCTGTCCTCTGCGGAGATTGCACGATATGATTGCACTTACATATAGGCAGGCAATACACAGATACAAATAAAATAAAAATAATAAATATTTTTTTTAAACTGAAAGCAGTCACTAGGATAGTTGTACATGTTTATAGAACACTATTCACCCTAATCAAAAGATAGGCCTGCCCAAATGCTCATCATGGTTGACTGCATAAACAAGTTGTGGTAAATCCATATAACAATATTATTTGTCAAAAAAAAAAAAAACCCACCCAACCTAACAACAGAAAAGGAATGATGTGCTGATGCCACAAAAATAGTTTTACATCCAAAGCTGTGTGCTTAGAGAAAGAAGACAGACACTAGCAGTCACCTTATATGAAATATCCAGAATAGATCAGGTCAGAGAAGAACACAGGCATGTTCACCAGGGGCTGGACAGAAGGGACAATGGGAAAAGTGCTTTTATGGTAAGGGGGTCTTACCTCCAAGTGAGAAAGCATTTGGGAACTAGATAGAGGTACAGTTTGCACAACACTGTGAATGTACTAAATGCCATTGAATTGGATGGCTCATTTTATGGTACTTGAAATTTCATCCCCAGGGAATCATTCTTTAAACAGAAAAAGGAATTTTTTGAGGCTGAGAAGTTGGAATGGAATGAGCTTTACTAGAAACTGAGTTGAGGTGCTTTGAGGTTTATTCTTAGTCCCTGGAATTGCTAGAATATGAGGATGTTTTAGGATACTTCAAGGTTAGTATTTTGGATTTTCTTGACTTTAGGAGCAAGGGGACAGCTTGGTTTAGGCTTTCTTCACACCTCTGTGCCCCATGTGCAAAGGAAGATGCTGGTGCTGCCCAAGACAAAAGTCCTTACCTGAGAGGCATGCCATGCTCACCAGCCAGCTATCCCAGAGATGGCTCAGGTATTAGGTTTCTGCTTTAGGAAGACTGATGGGAGAATGGAATTTTGGTTCTATTTCAATATCCCTAAAGTATCTGTGTGGGAAGTTTTAGCATTGGCAAGCCTAAAATGAAGCCCCTTAGCCTTCCTGTACCTCAGCCTGTACCTAGCCCTACACCAAGGATAGCACCTCCTCCATTTGTGCCTCATTCTTTGTGCTCAGGTTTAGAAGATGTGTAAAGTGCCAGAGTTCTATTTGTCTTTGCATCAGCTTCCATCATCAGAAGAGACTATTTTTCTTTTCTCATTCTGTATTGCCACATGGATAATTATATTTCATCCTCATCGGTCTTTATGTGAAGAAGAAGTATGCATATTCTACTTGTGTGTTTTCACATTTGCTGTTTTGTCCTTTACCGCCAGCAAGCTACCTGAAGTGCAGCATTGTCCGTTGCTGTCTGGGAGGCCCTCCTGCCCTTAGTCCTTGGTCAGTTGATCTCTACCCACTCCTTCCTCCATCAGTGTTCTCAAGATTTGGAGCATCACTTGCTCTTCCTCAAATCCTGACTTGGTATTACTTTTCTTCATTGCCCAGGGATCATTTTTTGGGCACCTATTATAAGCAAAGTCCTGTGTCACTAAGTCAGAACAAGGCTCATCTCATTGAGAAAAATAACATGAAAACTACCATGGCCAAAGTTGAGCTGTGTGGGATAAGATAAAAATTTTGTCGATCTAACCATTTTATTGCCCAGTCGTGCTTCTTTCATTATTTGGAGTAATTTGTCTAGAACCTATTGCAGGGCATATTTTGTAACTATAAATCTCCCTTTTTTATGCTTTTCTCCATGGTGCCTATGTGTGTGTGTCCGTGTTTGTGAGTGTATGTGTGTGTGTATGCTAGATACCTATGTAACTAGATGTCTATGTTGACTATCTTCCTTAGTCACTCTCCACTGTAATTTTTTGAGACAAGGTTTCTCACTAAGCCTGGCAAGGCAAGTTGATCAGTGAGCTCCAGGGATCCTCCTGTCTCAGCCTTCTCAATACTAAGATTATACGACCAGATTTTTTACATGGGTGCTAGGGATCAAAACTCAGGTCCTTATGCTTGTTTGATAAGCACTCTACTAACAGCCGTATCCCCACCCTCCTGAGTACATACCCTTTCTCAAGGAAATTTGCATTGGTTTCTAGCAAACTTTTTGTCCTCTAGACATTTCGTAGACGAGGTCTGATTTGCTTTGGTTTTTGGCTTTCGTCTAGCCTCTTAAACCCTTTTTCTTCTTCAGCCAGATAAATCCATTTCTATAGCATGAGTGTGGATCATTTCTCTCACGGAGCACTGATGTCAGGTAATTGGGTTGGCATTCTCAGCACGCCTCTTCATTGTGGGGCCACAGGAGATGGTATATGAACCCCCCAAGGCTGCCCAGCTAGGTGACTCTGGGCTATATCTAAAGGTCATGCAGTTCTATTGAGGCCTTCTCCTCCACTTGAGCTGCCTGCTGTGATGGTCACTTTGATGACAAAGACTACAGCTCCCCAAGAACTAGGATGCCAACAGCCTCCTCTGCTAATGATAGAACACATGTGGCTGCTGGCAGTGGGAGACAGTATGAATATTGATGAACTATACTTCATTTTTATTACTTTTTCATTAGGTTTTCAGGAGATGGTATTTGTGAGTGAAGTGTGTGAGCTATAGGCAGGTGTTTGTTTTCTTGACAAAATGGCAAACCTCACAGTCAGAGGCCGGGGCAGGAGGAACAGGCAGCTGGCAAAATGCTAATGAACATGAACAGGCTATAAAATGGGAAAGCCTGGACATTGTCACATTTCCACTGTGATCTTAGGCCAGGTACATGCTGTGGGCCCAGAAGTTTTGCATTATATTTCTGATGTGACAGGTTTTTTGTTTTTGTTTTTGTTTTTGTTTTTAATTTTAACCTCTGGGTGCAACTGTGCTATCCATCCTGCCTATAAAGGGTTCTGGACCTGAGGTTCACATGCCAAGCCTCATCCTCGAACTCACTCTATACCTCTCAGCCCTCATGCTCCTCCTTCCTCTGCTGTCTAACATCTTTCCACCAAACCAGAGCAGACACTACCTCCCCTGTCTGTCAACATTGTGGCGTCTTTGCATTTTTGTGGACCCTCTGAGTGTACAGGAGTGATGGGCTACCAGGCAATGGGAAACTTATCCAGATCACTAAACCTGGCATGGGTGAGGATGCAGATTGACAAACATGACATGCCCACATAGTTCTAAGACAAGAGTAGCTCTGAGCTGGGCAGGAGTGACACTCAGCATGGGACAGCCTGTACCTTTGTCCTGCCTTGGGAAAGGACACTTACTGAACCTACAAACAATGTGCTTCTGGGATGTGTCATGAGGAGTCCTAGTTCCCTTTGTGGGATGATGGCAGATTTCACTTGGCTAGGTGGCAGAACCATCCTCTCTCACTGCTAGCTGGTTTCTTACAGAGATGTAAAGACACGTATATCTCCAGCCAGGTAGAGGATGATAGGTTGTATAAGAGTTGTAAGAGGACAGAGTGAACTTAACACATCTATTTAATGAGCCAGGAAGATTAAAGGAATTTTGCTAATTCAAAATCTGCCTATTTCAGCAGGTCAAATGAGAAACCTGACAAACCACAAGTAACGAGTAACACAGTCCACTCAGACTGAACCATTCTTGATTATTTATTGATTAGGAAAAAAAGTATTTTCCTGTTTTGTCAATTTCAAGTGTTTTCTCAGTGTAGAATTAATTACTTCAAGGAAACACTGCACTCTAGGTTTGTAAAAGTAACTTGTTTTTAGAGTTGGATTATCCTTTTGTGTATTCAGCTTGTGAGAATATTTATTAAGTGCCTACTGCATGCTGGGTATATGTGTTGACATGAGTCACTCACTATTAGAGAATTAAGGTACAGCAGGTGGATACATTCCCAGGTGCCTGACATATATCTATCTCAATGCCAGACTGTACATGTTCTCATTTTTCCTGATATATATTTAACAAGACAACACTAACAGCATCCCTAGCCTTCTGCTACAGCATAGAGAAGAGGGGAAGGGCAGTGACATCCAGTAAGCACCTGCTAAAACCAGGAGCCTTGTTTGTACCTCAGGGTAACCATTACCATTCCATTTAGTAGATAAGGAGATTGAGTCTCAGAAATGGAGTTGCTGAGTAGTATGAGACTAACATGAAGTACAACTGGGATACAAGGCAGATTCATCTGTTCCTCCTGCCAAATGGTACATCTCTCAAGTTGAATCTTTTCCTTGTCCTCGGGGTTGTCATTGAGAATTTTGTGACGTGTGCACAAATACAGAGATATGTGTATATATTGTATTTAAATGTCCGATTTCTCTTGCTTTAAAACTAAAAGACTTCTGGCCTCTGTATTCACTGAGTATATAACAGCTGTCTAGAACTGCCATGAATGATAAGTGCCTGTCATGTACCAGAAATGTTATGTATGCTACCTCTTGTGGATCTATAATATCCTCATCTTTTAGATGAGGAAATAAACTCAAAGAGGTTAAGTAAACTGCCTGTGATCCTGTAACTACTAAGTAATAGAGCCTGCCTTTCTGCCTCAAAGTGGTTTGCTCTTGCAAAGCAGTTGGTCTCTGTTTCTCTTGGGGTTCAACCCTCTCTCCTCACTGTTGTCAGATTGTCAGCCCCATTTTCAGAGGTCCCTCCCCTTCTAATGCCATGTCCTCATTTCTTTGTGACTGTAGTACTAAGTCAACAGATTTATTGGAAAAAATCATGGTATAAAAGCCAGAGGACCCAGATAGCCTCTAGCTGGGCATGTGACCTTGAGCAAGTCCATAGTCCTGATAATTGAAAACTGTAAACCCCTGGCCTCTGCTTCTTTCCTTGCATGTGACTCTTACTACCCCATCCCCCAGATGAGGATAAGTTTCCTTCCATGTTGGGAGCCAGAGTCCCCTCAGTCTCCACCACAGAAAAAGCACCCTTAATATAATCACCACATGAGTCTAGTACATGAGCACAGTGAGAAGTGCACAGAGCTAGCTCCTCCACTTTGCCCTTTAAAGTAGTGTCATACCCAGCCAGCAGCTCCCAGTGCCCTCTCTGTAGCCAGCCTGCATGAGTTTGTCCCGTGGACGTGTGTGTGTGTGTGTGTGTGTGTGTGTGTGTGTGTCTGTGTGTGTGTGTGTGTGTGTAGGTGTAGGTATTCAAAGGCCACTTTGAGTTAAGTACAAATTATGGATTTTGTTTTAAGCAACTACAGTGCCCAATAAAGATGAACTCCAAACATTATTAAATGTATTTCTCCTTAGTCCCCAAAAGAGAAAAGCATGTTTGAGGTATATCATAATTAGAAATAGTGGCAATTTGGTCATTTCCTTGAACACTTGAGCACTGGCTTTATAAAAAGCCAAAAATAAACAACAAAAATGAGACCACCAGCCTATATACTGTCTGTATATTGGTATACTTATTACTGTAGTAAAATTTTCATCTTTTTTAAATTTCCCTAAACTTATTTTTAATACATGCACTTAAAAAAATCATCTCTTTATATATCCTAGCTTTGGCAGATTAATACCTTCCATGGAAGGAGAAATAAAGGTACTGCATATCTTTGCACCCCGCCCATCTATTTTTCTCCCTTAGGATTTTTCTTAATTTGTTAAATCATTGTCTATTTTTAAAGTACAATTTTACACTTGACAGAGCACCACCATGTATCCTAACTATTTCATGTGCTCATCAGAGCAGCTCTGTTTCATCCCCACCTAGACATGTGGAAATTGAGAACCTGACTTGTCCTAGGACCCAGAGCCAAGAATGAGTTGAGCCAGTGGGTGTCCAGCTGCAGCCTGCTCTCCCAGTTCTGGGGCTCACAGCCTGCTTACCTTGTTGCCTCCACTATTAAGTAGCCTGAGGTACAACATTTGTCCCTCATGGTTTGTGAGAGTTGTTGAGGTTAAGAGGTAACCTTTTACTTTGGTCCTAACAGTTTTTCACACTGGTTCAGCTATGTTCTATGTACTAGGTTTAGTGGGTCTAAGTAACGATTACCACTGGGGTAGAGACTCCAAAGAACAAGTCTTAACCACATTGCTGATGTTGTCTTATATAAAAAGAGAGGTTTGTTGTCAACTCTCTCCACCAGTGTGAGCACTGTCTTTATTAATTCTAATAGTGAAGGGGTCACCAGAGAGCTGAGTTATGAGCCACTACATGTTATTTGACACTCAGCTTTATCAGCATTGGTGCCAGATGCTGGCACAGTGGAAACCATGGAATTTCTAGGATGTATTAACTAGTTCTGCCGCTAGCCACATGAATGGGTATTACCAGGCTAAAGAGAAGGGACTTCTTAGAATCCCTTCACTGGAGCACCCCAACTGATCGTAGCAGTTATCTAATCCTATGCCTTTATTAGAGATTCCTGTTCAACCAGCCTTCATCAAATTCACACTAGGCCCAAGGCATTTTACCAGAGCTTCAGGTGGCAGTTTGTAGGCCTAGGAGGTAGATATCAGCTGATAGGAGCCCTAGCATCATGGAGAACCTGCTGTGTCCCTCCTCTGATTCCACCACCAGTCCCTTTTGTGTCTGATGCTCATGCCAGTAAATGAGGCAGGTGTCCCCTGGCAAGTGGACCTTATCTAAGATCTGAACTGATGCTCTGAACTGCCATAGACCTGATCTGTTTGAAGAGCACTTTCCCTGCTGTCCTTTGAAACCTGCACTGTCAGATGTTCCCTGGACCCCAAGGGCTGAGGCTCTTCCAGCCTCAGGGCTATGCTGTGTGCACTATGTGAGTTCTCATCCATAAGGGAAAGGCAAGTGTGAACACTCTGCCCAGCTGGGGAGGCTACCTGAAAACCTCCGTCCCTGTTTGGGGAAGTTCTGTGTGTCTAATGCTTATTTATTCATTCCTTCTGCTTCTTTCTTCCTCCTTCTCATTTTCTAATTTTGGAGTTGTAAATCTCTAGGCCCCAACTAGTCTTGATTCTTCTCTAACATAGTATAAGCCATGACTTTGGAGTTCTGAGCCATAGGATTATATGTGAGGAGACACATTACCCTCGGAGCAGGGAGACTTATATCTGATGGACAGGTGGGAGGGGGAGAGATCCAGTCTGGGCTTATGGGTCAGAACCATCTCTGAGACCTTCCCCTGCAGCAGGCCAAGTATGAAGCACATCACTAACATGGTAATTAGGACAGGATGAGTCCACCTCTAAGAAACTTGTCATTTAGCAATAGTAAATGATGTTGGGTGAAGATAATTCTGGGCTATTTAACAAGAAATATTTATTTTCATTCCAAATTGGATGGCAAGCTGATTCCTTCTCGTAAGAGAACACATAACAAAAATAACTTCAGGATGACACACTAAAACCAGCTATCCCTCAGTCCCAGGGCTTTGTGGTCTTCATTTTGGTGCTGAATTAGACAGCCCCATTACCTAAGCAGCAGAGCAGGCCTCCCTGCCAAAAGTCCATTTCCCTGCTCTTAGAGAGGGGACACTGTGAGGTTCCTGGCTTCATGGACTCCCTGGCTAGTGGCAAGTGTAATCTTTAGCTTTGGGTTTGGATCTGCCAGCTGGCAGTTAGGAAAAGTTTCATTTTTAGTTTTTCTCTATTGCCTTGTTAATGTTGGGGCTGAACTTGTAATAACATGATAAGATCTGAAGTTTTAAAAAAAAATTTTTATTGATTGATTTTTTTTTTTAATTTCTCTGCATGTTTGTTTACATGAATGTAAGTATACCCATGTTGTGCAGTGCCCACCGAGGCCAGAAGAGAGTGTCAGATTTCCTGGAACTGGGATTATAGATGGTTGTTAGCTACCATATGGGTGCTACTAACCAAACCCAGGTCCTCTGCAAGAGCAGCCAATGCTCTTAACCACTGAGCCATCTCTTCAGCCCCTGAACTTTAAATTAGAGTCCAGAAATGGAAGTTGTGGCATTTAAAAATATATATCAGCTCCCAAATGTACCCCAAAATTTTATGTTACTAGTCAGTCCTGGTGATGTTATGTATACATGAAGGAGAATTCTCTTTTAATAGCCAGTATTTTTAAGTTTGCTGACTGGATATTGGTTAGGTGGGAGGTGAGAAGAAGGAAAGTGATTTTACACGGGAACTCATCTCTGGTGTTAAAAATAGTCAGGGGAATCATATGATTGATACAAATACTGTACTAAACCACATTATTCTGGGAAGAATTTGATGCTAATATTTGGATGAAGACAAAGAGCAGCTAGTCCTCCAACATTCCCCTGGAATTATACCTTCACGTAGCCTTGAGGAGAACCTGGCAGCAACCACTAACACCTCCTGAACTTGACCTGACCCTCTTACTTTAGAGGTAAGGGAATGAGAAGCCAGTTCTTCCAGATCTTCGTTTGTCTTCTAGTCTAGACAGACTGCTTCTTTCAACTGCTTCTGCTATTCAGAGGTCATGGTATCATTTCCTAATACTCTCTTGCAGTTAGGAGCAGCAGACAGAGAGAGCTGGAATTGATAAATGTAGAAAAGTGTGAGGAGCTAGAGCCGGCAGTGCCAAGACGCTGCAAGGAGGGATAATATCTCAGTGAACAAGTCTCCACCTCTACACCTCCACAGTCAGGACCATAGCAGGGTGCAAGAAGGACAAGGTGTGTATGGGTTGGTCCTGTGGGGTGTGACTCCTAGTGCATTGGGCCAAGTATTGGCCAACACTGGCAACATCTTACAGTCAAGGGTGACAGAAGTATGTGTTGCTTGAGAACAAAGGTTTACTTCTCTCTGGCTGTGCTCAAAGTTATAGCTTTGCAGGACTCTAGACTGGTTCTTTCCAGTAGTCTTTGCCCTCCTCTGGGAAATTTTGTTCCATCTATTGTCTGGATTCTTCTGCCCAGCCATGTGAGCCCTTAAACTGCAATAAATAGGGAGACCCTGTCTCAATAAGACATTAATTAATTAATTAGTTAATTAATTAATTAATTCAAATATGTATATGTGGTATGTGTACATGTTTGTGTGTACATGCATTTAGAAGCCTGTGGTCATCAGACACCTCCTTGAGTCTCTTCCACTTTATTTTTTCAGGTAGGGTCTCTGTTGAACATGGAGTTCACTGATTGGCTAGGCTGGCTAGTCAGTGAGCTACAGGGATCTGCCTGTCTCTACTGACCCCCGAGTACTGAGGACACAGATCCTGGCTCTCACTTAGGACTTTTATATGGGTGCTGAGGATCTAAACTCAGATTCTTAATGCTTTTGAGCTTACCAACTGAGCCTCTACAGTGACATTTTGAGTATAGTAAATCTGCCTTTCTTTGCAGCCATTGTTAACCCACACTAAGCTGAACCAGGCCAAGACTATCCAATTGTTAACCCACACTAAGCTGAACCAAGCCAAGACTATCCAGCAGGGTAGGGAGCAGTTCTCCATCCTTGAATTCACTCCATCTTAGCTCTAATCCCAAAATAAAGATGTTGCCAACCAAGATCTTGAATGATGCAGTTTCAGTGACATGAATTGCTGAAAATAGTAAAAAACCTGTTTAACATGTTCAAAAGACTTTTGCATTTTTAACATTTTTAAGAATATTTGAATACCTGTGCTAATAGCAGCCTTATTCACAGTAACCAAAAGGTAAAGTCAATATCTTATTAGTAGATGAATGAGTAACAACATATAGTATATACATATAGTGGATATTGTCCAACTTTGAATTGTATGTATGTAATATAGGATTACTGATCTACTTATCATTTTGTCTGACTGACCTTGAAAAGGAAATAGCCAGTTATAATAAAGGTGGTATGAATGTCATTGCTAAGGTGTGACTGCAGTAGCCAACTTCTAAGATGGGCCCTAATGATCTTCACTTCCTGGTATTCACAGTTTTGATCTGTAGGATTTGGGAGAAATGATGGCATGTCATTTCCAAGATTAGATTATAGACCGTATCTCAACTTCTTTCATGGTGTCTATCATGGTGTCTCTCTGTCCCAGTTCCCCACTGCGAGCAACCCTGTTGAGGCCCACATAACAAAGAACTGAAGCCTCTAGCCAACAGCTTTGTTAGTGAGTTAACAGATATCTTGATTATAGCCTCATGACAGACCCTGACCCAGATCACCCAGCTAGGCTACTGCTGAATTTCTAGCCTACAGAACTGTTACTTTAAGCTTTTGTGGTAATTGGTTTTGTGGCAGTAGATAACAAATATAGGCTCTTACAGTATTTTCATCCTTATCATATGAGTATCATCAGATGAACATAAAGGTCAAAGTCCAGACTCCGAGTCTGAAAGCCAAGCCCTTTGGGAAATGCTAAATATTGTGGAACCATTAGCCAGTGAGTGGCGTTAGTGAGTTTGTGGGGTGTTGGTGTGAAAATGCCTCATCTTCGAAGTAAAGGTACATTCTCCTTTCCCACCTCAAAGTTTGGGTTGAACTGCTTTGACACTACCCTGAAAAAATGGGGACTCTTCTCTACCCCTTCACTGTCAGTGATTCTGTGATGCTAGGACAGCCTCAGGAAGGGTATCTTCACTGTCCCAAAGGTGAGGGACAGGCCTAGAAGAGTAAGCAGAGGCTTTGGAGAGCACACAGCTAGTGTGTGGCTGGGCAGATCCAGCATTCAGAGCCCTAGCTGGATCTTCAGCACATTTCAGTTTCTTCCCTCAGAGGAAATGGAGGTGTGGACTATCAGTACAGTCCCATGGAAGGTTGCTACTCCTATAATTTACCATTGAGCACATATCAAAGAGCAGTAAACATGTGCAGAGCACTTATCTCGCATGAGCTAGGATCTTGGGTACAGTGGCAGCAGCACAGAGATGAGGAAAAAAACATGACAGGTCCTGCTGTGAAGGAGCATTGATTCTTGTAGAGGCAGGAGTCAAGCATATTCATTCCTATCCTGTCCACCAATGAATCCCAGAAGCAGGGAATGACTAGGGAACACTTCCACAGGGGGTAGCCTCCCTGGGCCCTGAGGGAGGCAGAATTGGCATGACTCTCCTGTGCCTCTAGCAGAACCTTCACTTCCAGTATTCATAGTTCTGACCAACCTTGCCCAAACAGGAGTTTCTTGGCCCCGGACATGGGTCTTATGCAGGGCCTCTGGTGCCCAGCACAGTGCTTGCTACTTGTAGGACCTCAGTAGGTCCTAAGTAGATGAATGGGTGCATGAGTGAGTGAAGGAGGAAAGATGTGTGGTCGGTGATGACACTGCTGAAGCCACTTGGGACTGAACTATAAGGTCCTCCATCCATGAGTGTGTAAAGGAGACTTCTTATAGAAGAGAAGCAGTAGTCTCCTCTCTGCAGTAAGTATACTCAGATTCTGAGGTAGTAACTGCATAGTATCCATCCTTGAGCATTGGCATTCTCCTATGCCCAAAGTGCCATCAGCTTGTGTACCAACAACAGGAATGGCAACCGTGAAAAAAGGGATCCAGCCCCAAGACCTTGCCAGTTGCCTGTGGAAAGTCCAGGGCAGTCGAGCAGTTCCAGGAGAAATTTCCTAGAAGCAGCTCAGCACAGAATTGAAAGATACTGGAAGAATCTTCTCAGGAAACTCAGGTCTCCTGGCCCCAAGAACAGAGCTTGTATCAGCATACTCAGCATGACACTTGGATATCCAGGCCACATCCCATATTCTCCTTAGAAAGATGATTTTTCTAAAGTATGAGGGCTGTTACTGTAAGGATCTTTGTGCTCTGTGACCATAGTCACCACATCCCTAATTTTCATGTAAAGTAAACAAACTCAACTTGAATCCCCAGATTCTAAACACTTTCTTTACATGGTGTTCAGTGACCAACAGAGATGTCTTCCTGTCCTGTCTTGCTTGTGCACAGTAATAGAGGAGAAAAGGGAGTGCACCATTGGGACTGTCATGTAAACAGCCAGTACATCTTCAAACTACAGACATCTGTACTTTGTGCTTCTGTTTAAATGTGGGGTTACCCAGTGTTCTGAAAACTCACCATGAAATTTCAAATCCAGCTAATAAAGTCATTTGAAAGGCCCTGAAAAGCGGAACCACTTTCTTCCTCCTCCTTAAACTTCTATCCAATCTTGATCTGGGATGGCTGCACCCTTCTGTCATCAAAATTGGCCAAAAACCCCCAGGAAACTTTGAATCTATTTATGAAGTTTCAGGGGGCCAGAACATGCAGCAGAATTGACCCAGTTGAAACTCACAGGCTGCCAGAGCTGTTATGTCAGGAAAGGTGTGTTACCAGCTCCCCATGTGTAATACATACCTAAAATAGAATGGAGAGTGGCTGTGTCATGTTGTGACTCAGCGTGTATTTATCCTCCTACAGTGACTAGCTAGGAGGAGGGATAAGCCGAGCGTGACCATACTATATGCTCTCCACAGGAAGTTCATGGGCAAGAACACCTGGACAAGGCTTCTGTGTAACTTAGTAGCTCCATGGTCCCCTTACTTCAGGATGGCTAGTGATGGTCCTCTGGACATGGATGTAACACACTCAGGGCATCCTGCAGAGCCTCATCTATCAGGTGATGACACACTCATATGGGAGGCCACCTGCAGAGGTGCAGCAGGCTGTGCCTTCTTGTCCTGATTGGGGAATGCAGGGACCACATATATGTGTACACATGCCACAAATGTGACAGATTCTTTCTTCTCAAGCATTCTGGCTATCTTAATGTGAGGTTCTTAAACTTATTTGCTACATTTGAGCCATTTTGGCCACAGCATTATTGCTCTGTTCCTGGGGACCTTTAGTCAAGTTCTCTAAGTTTCAAAATACCCCCCCCCAAACACCTCAGAATGGCATCCACTCAAAACTCAAGGCACCGTGTGAGAAATGAATCCAAGTCAGCAAGAGAAACTTAATAATTGGTGGCTACCGAGAATGCAGACTTCTCAGGGCTTGCTCCCCTGCCAAGGGCCCTTGACCCAGGGGACTCTCCATATTAGGCCCTAGGCCCTGCTGGGCTTTGAGGACAGTACGGGACTTCAGGTGTGTAAAGTAGCCACAGGGGAACATGGCAGTCTGCAGCCAGGCAGAAATCCAACACAAATGGTGCAGGGACAGAGGACATGTGACCTGGAACTGCCACCCCAAGTCATTTCAAAATGCTAAGCTTATGCTGAATTCAAATTAGTGATTCTTGGGGGAAGAAGCATTTCTGAGGATTGGTTTACCTTTTAAAATTCTGGATTCACCCTTGCTTTCTAGCCTGTATTTCCAAATAAACTTTGCTTTCTGGGATTCTAATGTCCATGTCAAAATGACTCTTGATAAAAACACCTGAGATGTTAAATATTTATTTTAAGCTAACATTTTATTTCTAAGATGTGTTTTCATGCAGAGCCTTTCACCAGTCAGCTTCAGCTTCCTTGGGCTTTTTTCTTGGGTACTGCAGCAGCCAACTAACAAACGACATTCCTGAGATGAGCTGACAAGGGTGCAGAAATGAAGAAATAAACAAAAAGCCATGTTAATTTCAAGCTTCACTAAGAATACAAAAAGAAATATTAACAGTTGCTGAATGGCAAATAATGAAATGGCTAGGAATTCTTAATACTTCCAGCAAGCTTTTATAATCTCTCATGGAATTTTGTCCCTGTCGGGTACAGCACATTTATAACCAGCAGTATGCCTTGAAGGTAGTTTGATAAGCTGTGTTAATCCAAAGTTTGGTATATCCAAACATGTTCTGTTCCTACTACAATTCCTTAACTCCATTCACACATCTCTGTATGCTGGGAGATGCTCTATCTCCTTAGCCTAATCTTCATCATTGCTTGTCCATTAAGTAAAAGTCACTTCATCCAGCTGGAGAGATGGCCACCAGATTGTCATTTTGCTGTTAATGTTGGTTAATAAATACATAGTAAAGAGCATGCCTCTTCAGTGTGCCTCTGGTTCCTAGTTATTTCTGGTTTCCCATATGGCCACCATCAGTAGAAGTCTGCCCTCACACCCTGATGTAGTATTTTCCATATTGAGAAATAGTAAGGTTCTGAAATTCATACTCATATGTCAGTTAAAAGTCACTCTTAATTTAAATTTAATTCAGTTCATTGTGGCCCATGTGTTTTGAGTGTGTAAGGAACTATAAGGAGGCATCTTCTGGCACTTGGCTACTCACCAGGGCCTTTCTTCCCAGTGTGTTTGTAGAGAAAAAGTACAGTGACAACTAAGAGAAATGGAACTCAGCATTAGGCTGCTGAAACAAACTGCAGGTCTGGCCACCCCTCCTAGGTCACAATGCCCACACAAAGAAGGGCTGTCCCTCTCTCCATAGACATAGCATTTAATGAGTGCTCAACATATTGTAGGCCCCTGATGGGAGTCTGTTAAAGAACTGTAGGGCAAAAAGGAAGATGAAGTAGGTGCTGGGGACTGGTGAGTCAGTGATGATGGTGAAAGTCATGGAGACTGCTTATGGCTGCAAGTAGAGTGAGGGTGAGGGGTGGTCTTAGTGTGATTAAACTCTGATGGCCAGCCATATTCATTGCTTTATTTACTGTCTATGGTGGTGAGCCAGGGTCTTGCTGTATAGTCCAGGCTGGCCACAGACTTGCAGTCTTCTTCCCTCAGCCTCCTGAGAGCTGAATGCAGTGACCTTTGTGTTCTGTAGGCAGAGATGAAAAGTTGGCCACAGAAAGGAGTTGTAGCATATAGCCTAGCCTGCTGGGCTGAAAATATTTACTGTCTGTCACTTTATGGACATAGTTTGCTGGATTCCGCTATAGAGGAATAGGGCAAAGATGAGTGCCATTCATTACCTTAGGGCCATGTTGTAAGACAACAGTGTATATCGGTGCTCTGTTGATTGGAGACTGGTCTGATGGGAGGTGTGTGTGGTTTGGGACAGTTAATATGAGAGTGACTGAGTGGGATGGAACTGTGGGAAAGGGCCCAGATATAGGAAGCCAGTTGTAAGGCTACTGCAGTCATCAGGCAGACATCATTGAACACAGAGTATCTTTTTGAGTCTATCTGTGTCAGCTTGGTCGACAGCATCCCAGTTCTTGTCATACACATGGGGGGTCCACCCCAAAGCTCCTTTCTACAACCTCAAGTCAGCCCCACCTTTCTGGCTACGCCCTTGTGGTCTCTGCACTGTCGTGTTTAACTCATAGAGTGTTGCTTGGTTCCTGGTAACATAAACTTGTAACTATCCTTAGATCAGTTCTTCTCCACAGTAAATTTCAGGCTCCTTGAACTCACACTGTGTGTTTTTACTTCTGTCTCACCTGCCTCTAGTGCTTTGTCAAATTTCTACACATACAAAGGAACCTTGAGAATGGCTTAAATAAGACCAAAGCCCCTGGGCAGCTGAGCAAATCATGACACTTAAATATAGACGCCAATGTGGGCCTCAGGACCCCAAGTGATACTGCCTGAGCCTGGCTCACCATTAGTCTCATATCATCTATGTGCATCCTGCCTCACTCCATTAATGCCCTAAAGGGTAGGGACCACAATGACACCTCTGTTTTCAAGAGTTAGCGTGATGTGTTTCACATAGCTGGTCCTTTCTGAATATTTGATGCCCTAAAGGGTAGGGACCACAATGACACCTCTGTTCTCAAGAGTTAGCGTGATGTGTTTCACATAGCTGGTCCTTTCTGAATATTTGATGATGACACAGGATATATTGGAGGAGAAAACATACCATATCTCATTCTATAATGTAGTCAGAAAACATCAGGCCAATAATGGTAAGAGTGAGCATCTGTTGGTCTGATGTATCAACATCTATCAGACAAAGCAGTTAAACCCATGTCAGTCATTTTGTGATACAATGAAACTAAAATAAGACACAGGATAAATACATTCAGGATGAGAGCATTTATCCCAATGTTGGTTTCAAGGCTGATAGAAGATACTGAAGCATCCAGGCTGAGATCTGGTCAGTAGACAGCTGTTCCAGTAGAGAGCCAGAGTGGGTGTCAGGTAGAGCTGGAGCTTGAGTCCTGAGGTGTCTTGACCTTCTCATCCTGACCCTGAACCCTATCTAAGGGGTGAAACATAGAAGTTTGGGGAATGCAAATAGGATTTTATCTACTGATATTCTTTAATTATCTAAATCAAAAAAGAATCCCCTCCTTAATGAAGTGAGTAATTAGCTCTGGGAATTGAAGTTGAAAATACAAGTCTAATTGATTAATATGATCACTGTGTTCATTTTTCTTCCTTTCTGCTAAAACCAATATTTATTGGTCCATACAAGTTTGCTACTTGAGGCTAGATTGGAACCATTCTGCCTGGAATGAATTGTTGCTTCTCCTTGTAACTTGTCTGGTGGCCATTTCTACTTCTGTTCCTGCTTTTTCTACAAGGAAGTCCTCTCTAGGTGCCTTCTATAAACCCTTGCTCTCCAGGGTTTATCCTGCCCCTGGGGCTATTCTAGTCCTTAGGAATTCTCTCTGCTTTAAGTCACCACTTTAGCAAGTTAGTGCCACCCAGACAAGTATTTAATTTTTCTCACTGCTTCATATGTGGGATAATTTAGAGATATAAAAGACTGGGACTAGAGAGATGACTCAGTGGGTAAAGTGCTTGCCATACAAGTCTGGATTCCTAGCTCCCACATAAAGCCAGGCACAGCAAGATGAATCTGGAATCCCAGCACTGGGGGTATGGAACAAGAGGGTCCCCAGAGCTCTTTGGTCAGTCGTTCCAGCTAAATCAGTGAGTTCCAATTTCAGTGAAGAGACCCTGTCTCAAAAAATAGGATGGGGAGTAATAGAGGAAGATACCTGACACAAACCTTTGACTTCTTCACACAGATTCACTTATGTACATGTGTGCAAACGCACACCTACATACACAAGAATTAAAAGATTACCAAAAAACAAGCACTTATTCTCATCTGCTTTAGTTGTTCAAAATCTGACCTCACTGGACAAGAAGAAGACATCTTAAACAGCAGGGGAAAACCCAGTAAAGCTGTAAAGTGCCACATGAATTTAGTTTTTGGCATTATTTTATTATCTGTATGATTTTTCGATAGATTAATCTTAGCTTCTCCACTGTATCTATGCTTAAGATTTCCAAGCCAGAAGTTTTTGAATGTCATTAATGAATGGGCTCTGCCGTGTGCTGACAGCTTGCTGGAAACAACAAAAATGAAAGTCAGAAGGCAGACTTCCTCAAACTCCCTACCACCATTGGAGGTAAAGGGTGGAGAAGACCCCTCATGAAATAAATGCAGGGTAAACCCAGCACCAGGAACCCTCACACAGATGCCTATGCCAGACCCTTGCCTCTAGAGGCTTTCTCAACCTCATCTTTCTCCACTTGTCTTACAAAAGAAATGGAAGTATCAGAGAGAAGTTGGGGGAACTTGGCAATATTCCAGAGGAATTGATTGCTGACCATTCTTTTCCAGAAAGTCTGGTTTCCTCTATGAGGGAGAGAGAACTGACTCTGAATGGGAGACTCACTATCAAGATCACCAGCCTGGGTTCCTCATGTGTAGCCAGCCAGCTGCCCATTGAGCTCGTCCGCAGCCTGCTATCTTTCTGTGCTTCAGTTCATAGTTGTGTTTTCTCCATGAGCTTCAGGGCCACGTCGGGGACAGGAATAATTTAGGGGCCCCATCTTCCACTATCACCCCTTTTTTCATTAAAAAAGTTCTAATCACTGCTTTTAGATAATCTGTTCTAACCACTGGGCCTTTCTGTTCTACACAAACATTGTCATTAACATATTTGTTGTAATGCTTGTAGGTAGTAACTTTGCCTGTAGGCTTTATTCCAACTTGCATTATTTTTTTGCAAGAAGGGTACTATATAAGTTATAGAACACTTATTCCATGGCCAAGAACAGTTAAAGTTTAAATTCTTTATCATTTTATTTTAAAATGGGTAGTCAACTAGAAGACAATCCACAATGTTTGTATAAACTGTGGCTCTAATTAACTTTTTTTTGCAGTAGTTTGGTTAAGAATTTCTCCAGTTTTTACAATTTTGACAGGTCTTTCATAGCAAAGATATTTTATAATTTCATGGCAAAGTAAATAAAAGTAGCATATGATTTTTTTAATTCAAGTAAGTCATGGATTGAGTCTGTCAGTGCTCAAGTGTTATAAAGTGGAATACAGATTTCATGAAGGCAGATCTGTGCAGGGGAGTGGATTCCGTACTTTCTACGCCATCCCTGGCACCTAAATCAGTGTCCACCACACATCATACTCACTAGATAAATCTTGGATGAATGAATGAATGAATAATTACAGGCAATAAAAGAGTCAGAAAGACGGTGCTTGCTGCCAAGCTTGATGACCCAAGTTCAGTCCCTGGACCCCAGTGGCATGTACATAGTGGCATGTGTGTTCCTGTACATACACACACACACATACACAAAGAATATAAAATGTTTTTAAATTAATAAAAATCTAGAACAGTATATAATAAAGTTAAACTCCAAATATTAGTGTTTCTTTTCAAAGCAGAACTATAAAGAGTGTAGAAATGGGACTAATTAACAGTTGTTTGTGTTCCCATCTGAATGATAACACTGCAGGCCTAGCTTTGGGTCATAACTGTTTCTAATAAATGCAGTCACTGGTCATTTCACTAAATCTTTATTATTGTCTGAAGTACTAGACTAGAGGCTAATCCATGCTGGCACACAGATCATATAAATAGTTCTTAATTGGCTTCAATTTTGTGATCTACATTCAGCAGTGTTTCTAGAGACTGGCATAAGATCCATACAGGGCAATCAGGATTGTTTGAGGAAATGTCTTGGTAGCAGTTCTGTTAAAGTAAATCTGTAAACACAAAGTTCATCAGTTATGTTTTCTATAAAGCTGTCTGTGGTATAAAAATATTTTTTTTAAAGAAATGGTACTTCTTTTACTTTTTCTGCTTTTTGCTTTATAATCTTTCATTACTATTTGACATGTGGGTAACTCCGCTTTAGCAGATCTGTTTTGTATAATGAATGCAGAGGTGACAGCCAGACTCTTTACTGCTGCAGCCAACAGGAATGGTCAGCAGCTGCAGAAAGAGCTAGCAGAACATCCACATCATTAACTCAGGGTGCGGATATAGGGGAACCTTACAGGTCTTCACTCCTTGAGCAGCAGTGCAAAGGGTCTACTGTGTCAAAAGAGCGGCCTTTTCAGACCAGCCTTTTAAACCAATAGCAAGAGACAAATGCCAAGTTTTTCTGGTGTCAGTTCTTACTTGCCAAATATCTGAAAGTAATTTGAGACAAATTTCAACCAAATCCTTTTGTCGACCTAGTTAAGGAAACAGCCTGTTCATTGTGCTCTATTTTGCTCTGTGCTGGCATCTCAGTAAATAAAAGGTTAAAATGATAGGTGGCACAGGAAGGAAATAGAGCTCAGTTCTTCTCATTTAGATTCAGCCGTAGGTGCTCTTGTGCCTGGCTTTCCTGTTGACCTCACTGTCATATGACTGCTGTCAGTAGTGCTTTATATTTAATCAATTCCTCGAACACATTTATAATGTTTGTAGACATTTTTTTCCATTACAATTGACATAGCTCAGCATTGTAGCAGGGTTATGTGTGTGTTATAATCCATGTGATTATTCTAGGCTTTAGTTCTTTTTGTTTCATCATTTACTTTTCCCCCAATTGTGACAGTATTATTGCTAATGAAACATTGAGTAGGGCTAGGAATTTCCCTCTGCGTTTATATTTTTTCACAGTCAAACCTCCGTTTGCCAGATTTCATCCATGTAAAATGCTTACTTGGATAGATTTTGTAGAACTTGTTTCAGTCTTATTTTCCCATCTACAAATGAGTCTTTAAAGGCTAAATGTAAGATGTTTTTTAAGACCTCTCTCAGTGTACAAAAGAAGTATGGGCTTATTAAATTTTCACCCCTGTCTTTAATTATGTGCAATCACAATATGCTTATCTCCTTTTTTTGGTTTTATCTCCCCTGCCAGATCACCAGCTTCTCAAAGTGAGAGATCATGGCTTCTGTTTATTTCATCCTTTGAAATGACTTAAAAGCAAGTTCTGTACACAGTGACCCTCTGGCCAAGAGGGCTGAGCTTGAGCTTCTGGATGGGAGGAGGGCTCCATGATCCTTCTGGAAAGGTCATTCCCTACCCAGAATGATAAGCTCTCAATTTTTAGATTGTAGTTGTTAGCTAAAGGGATTAACTCAACGGAAGAGATTTTTTTAAACCACGTCATTGGTTTAGTTGTTTTTGATATGAAATTTGAACTAGCCATTCAGTAAATTGACTACATTATATAAGGCACAGGTTAAAGTCACCCAGCAGCTGGAATTCTTCCATGGTTATTTGATTATTTTCAAAATACCTTTGACATTTGAAAGTCACATAGACAAAGGCCAACCATGTAAACGATTATTTTTGAAGTAATGAAATCCAGTCACCAGCCATTTTTTTTAAACCTTTTTAACCATTTGGATTCAAAGCTGAGTTTGTGTTCAACTAAATAGAATAGCCATATGTCGTTTTGTCCTTTTAAAAAATTGTATTATGGGGCCAGATAGATGATTCAGGGGTGAAGAGCACTGACTGCTCTTGCAGAAGACGGTTCAATTCCCAGCACCCACTGGCAGCTAACAGCTGTCCCTAACTGCAGTTTGAAGGAATCTGATGCCTACTTCTGACCTCTGTATGCATTGCATGACATGGGTACATTCACTTACACAAATGCAGGCAACCCATTCATACACTTAAAATATTTATAAAAAACTGCATTGTATATGTTAAAATATATAGTTTACAACATTAGTGTCATTCAGTTCTAGAAGTTTTGAGTAGCATCTGTAACTTTTTATTACAAAATGTAATAGTGCTTCAAGCAAAGGATGTCTCACCAGACACTCAGGTAAACAAAAGCTAAATCCTGTCTGTTTTCTACAGTGTTTTACATTAATCAAATTTCTTTGGTTTATATTAAGAGTATTATTGTGGAAGATTCTGTTGATTCTAATTAATTCTGTTGATTCTGGCAATTTTGTTTTGTTTTTGTTTTTGTTTTTTTGAGACAGCATCCCTTGGCTAGCCTGGAACTCACATATTTCTGCCTGTCTTTGCCTCCCAAGTGCTAGGGACTAAAGGTGTGCCCCACCATACTTGGCTGGCAATTTTTTAAAAATACTTTATTATTTTTACTTGATGTGTATAAATGTATTGCCTACATGGATGTAGGTGAACCTGTGTTGTATGGTGCCCAGGGAGGTAAAAAAGAGGGCATAGATCTCTTGGAAATGGAATTTTGGATGGTTGTAAGCTGCCATGTGGGTGCTGGGAATCAAATCCAGGTCTTCAGCAAGAGCAGCTAGTTCTCCTAACTGTAGAGCCATCTCTCCAGCCCCCTGACTGACAATTTTTTTAAAAGCAATTCATTCTTTGTTGTCTTTTCCTTACAAAACCTTGGAGTCGAGGCTTGTTTCTAAAGTAGCAGTCACTATTTAAGGACCCTGTAGCAGCAGTTCAGAAGTAGTTTAGTGACACTACAGTTTTACCAGTTCTTACAAAGAGTGGATCAAAAATTGACAAATCACACTGGCAGCCATAAATACTTTTTGTCCTTTTAACCTGATAACCTTATTTCTTAACATTGCAAGTAATTATAAAAGTTTTAAACCATTTTGGTATATAATTACTCAACTATTGTTCCTGGAAACTGGATATTGAAGGAAAACAGCAAATGACAAATAAAAGTTTGAAAAAAATGAGACTTAAAAAATCAATAGACTCTGAATTGACAGTGGAAAGACCAGCAAGAATAATTACTACCCAGTAAAAAAAAGTAAACCTATAACATGGTACTATATGCCATGATTACAACCCTGTATTTAAAGGAATAACAATTATGTGTGTTGTTTTTAGTTTATATTGTCTTTAACTTTTAAATTTCAGTCTTAGGTCAGCTGTGGTGGTGCACATCTTTAATCCCAGTACTCAAGAGGCAGAGAGATCTCTATGAGATCGAGGCCAGCCTGGCCTACAAAATGAGTTCTAGGCCAGCTGGATTACAGAAAGACCCTGCCAAAAAAAAAAAAAAAAAGGAAAAAAAATTCTTAGTCAGAAAGTTGTCTGATTCATTCTCTGTTGTGTTTTTTGTCATATGCATACATTAACATGAAATAGAAGGGGTCTCTTCAGTTATTGTCTGTGAGATCACCAAACTAAGGTGTCTTGTGGAATCTTGGAGCCATTTTACAAAGACCATGTCCACGTGTGCTGTCCTAGACAAGTTTCTGCTTACCTGAATTCCTTAACTACTCCAGAAAGTCATTTCCCCAGTGGGACAGTTTGTCGGGTGTCATTTTGTCCTTTTGGTAAAACCTTAAGGAAGAAAATGGTATTTGTTAATCAGTAAGCTAACATTTGCTCCCTGACCTTTCTTTGGCTTTAAAGAAGAGCCAGAGAGCCAAGGTGGGAGTGTATACTTTTAATCCCAGCACTCAGGAGACAGAGGCTGATGTACCTCTATGAGTCAGAGACTACCCTGATCTGCACAGTGAATTCCAGGCAAGCCAGGGCTACATAGTGAGACCCTATCTCAAAAAAAAAAAAAGTGTTAAGCCAGGCAGGATGCACATCTGGAATCCAGTAATCTGAGAACTTGGTACACAGAAGACCTATAGTAAGACTGAAAAAAAAGAGAAAGAAAGATAGGGGGAAATAAAGCATTAAATGTGAGATACAGAAGAAGAGTAAAGAAGGCATTTGTGGGCCTTGGGAATGGTGATGAGAAACTGTCAACCAGGCATCTGTAAAAGGTCAAAGGGGGATTCTGAGCTGCTGCTTTTGTTACGCTGTAAATATCTCTTAATAAGAATTTTCATGTACTCTAGAATTCAGTTAGGATCAGAGGTTACATCTTTTAGTCATTTATGCTTTGAATGAAGAAAAAATAGCCAAAAGTCAAGGGGACACTTAAGTCCATAGTAGAAAGAGAAGGTAACAGAGATAGGACCATGGTATGGCCTGAGATTACCAGAGACAGCATAGGGTAGCACTTTGTGTCCTCTAAAGCCAAGGTTTTGCATAGCAGGAAAAGAGGAAGCCACATTGTAATAATAAAGGTGGACAGTTTGCAAAAAACATGTTATGGGAGTAGTTGAGAAAGAAAGATGTAGATGCCACTGAAAAAGGGGGAGATGAAGACCGCATGGGATTAAGGTGAGAATTTTCCTTCTTAAGAGAAACCTGGATTTGTTTAGACTTGCTTGAAGAGAGGGAACTGAAGCAAGCTGACCTGTGTGAGAATCAAGGTTACCAGTTGTAAACAGTAGGCTGGTGTAAGAATAGGGTCCTCACAGGAGCAAGAAAGTCGCTATGGGAGCAGGATGGCCAGGCATGAGGCCTGTAGGGATGGAACAAGGCTCACATTGCAGACCTTGAAAAGAACCAAATTTCTAAGTGCTCTGAAAGATAACTCTGGGGAAGGGTTAGGGGGTAGACTTGAGAGGAAGCAGGAGATAGAATTTAGGAAGCTCTGGACTGTTTCCTTCTCTTCAGTTCCTCAGTCTGTCTCTAGACTTCAAAGGCAGGAAATGTGGAAATATAAATATCTTAAGGTCAATTTATATATATATATATATTTTTTTTTTAATGTGTATGAGTGTATTGCCTGCATGTATATAAGCACACCTGCATCGTGCAGTGCCCACAGAGGTCAGAAGGGGCATCATCAGATCCTGTGGAATTGGAGTTTTGGACAGTTGTTAGTCAGAGTGTGGGTGCTGGGAATCAAACCTGGGTCCTCTGCAAGAGCAGCCAGTGCTCTTAACTGCTGAGCCATATTTCCAGCCCCAAGGTTAAATTTCAATCTGAGTCTAATTGAATTTAGCTTACATACTGTATTAGTACCTATTGAGCCCAGTTGTTGCCCCCACCCCCAGCTTCTGAAAGTGTTTGTATGATCACTTGGTCCCCACTTATGAATGTCATTATTTAAGATTGGCCTTGCCTAAAGCCCCTCTCTACCCAGTCCAGGAACCAACTGCTTCCTGGCCCTTACCCATTTCTAAAGAACTTGCAACCTTGTAGTTAAACCTGATGTCAACTGAAACGACCCATGAGATTACCTAGCCATTGAGACCCAGGACTGGAAACGCTGGGGGGATGGGGCAGAATTTGAGATCTTCAGTCCAGTTTTTCCAAGTTAAAAAAAATCATGACTATATAAACAGTTAAGTGACCACTGTGTGAAGCAGATGGGTCAGTTAGGGTCAGAATGGAGAGTAAAGCTCTATGAGGAGGAAACTTAAGATGCACCTTGAAGGATAGAGAAGAGGTATCTAGAAATTGGTATAACTAGAAGTAGACAAAAGTGGGGCTGCGAAAACAGCCAAAGGCTAAGGTGGCCAGAGGAAGGTAGGGACCCATAACAGAGTCTGAAAGTCAGAGGCAGGATTTAGGATGCCAGAAATGTTGACACAAAAACACAGCTTAAAGAAAGTAGCATTTCAGGAAATAATCTAACTCGAATACAAGAGTGAAGCCAGGAGAACCTTTTCTCAGTATGTGGACCTGAGGGGCATGCCATTGACTCCCAGGGAGATTCTGATGGGGATTCTTAGGCAGATGGTCTGAAAAAACTATAGAATCACAAGGTGCTTGCCTGACCTCACTGGGAAAAAGGCATGCCACATGAATCCCATTTGTTTTCCTCACAACCTTCTTGTAGGAATAGACCTGGTGGGGAAATAGTAGGCAAATCCTTGAGGTTACATAGTACTTTCCAGCTAAAAGTCCATTGTAAATTTCGGTGAGGTGCCTGAGAAGTGTTTGAAATTCTATGAGTGAGATGGAGAAACACAGACTGGAACATGGATTAGAAAATTGTTAGGTCTGGAGCCAAGTTCCTTGAAGCATACTGTGGGATCCTGTCTTTGTGAGTGGTGTGAACGAAGGATGTAAAAGGCTTGTTTGTCAAGTTTATGGATTATGAAACCTTTGGAACAGTGACTAAGATCCTGGATGATATAATCAAAATTGAAAAAGATCTTAGTGGGTCAAGAGCAGGAGCCAAGCTAACCATATAACATTTGATGAGAGTAATTTAGTCTTTGTATGCTTTCTTTTTAATCAATTAATGAGAGAAACCTGAATGAATTGCAGAATACATTATACTATTTTGGAAGGGGTAAGGCTTTGAGGAAGTCAGTTATATAAGGATGAATGATCAGTATCAAATGGCTTTCAGAAGTTTTAATACAAGCTCGGGAATTGTATGTAAGAGGAATGTGTTACTTAATGACCGATTCTTTCTGAGAAATGCATGCTTGGGTGATTTTGTGAACATCATGGAGTATATTCACATGAACTCAGACATCATCACTAGGCAGTATAATCCAAAGGCCCTAAAGTCATATGTGGTTTGTCATTACTGAAACATTCATATGTGGCCCTTGACTGTATTAGAGCCATAATAGTCTCATGTTACATATGAAACATCATATGTTTACTTAATTGCGGCAGTCATACTTTTGATGTAATGGGTGGTTGAGGAAGCTAGGGGAATGTTTTATCTAGTATGCAGAAGAGATCTCCAGGTTTGTGACAACCATCTTCAAATACATAAGGGGCTGCCATGTGAAAGACACCATGGACAGGTGGGTTTAGCCTACATTTAGAACCTTTGTAGACCTTCTGAGTTAGGCACTTTCTGACTCAGTAAGTTCATCGGTGAAGGATAAACTGGGTTTTGGGGATAGTCAGCTGAGATTTTGTAGCAAGGACTCTTGTGTTGGGTCTGGGGTAGATATCCTGGGCCCTGGGCTATAAGTATTATACACACTAAACTGAAACTTAATATACACCAGTTTCAGAAACTAGATTAGATATTAAATAATCTGGAACTCTGTGATCTATTAATTAAATTCTTGGTCCCTTTAAATTGATCATGGAAGTGTGCTACCTGTGCCAGAGAAGTCAACAAACATTAGGGATCACCCTCTATCCCTACCCAGGGTCAGCCTCCCAGCATACCAACCACTAGGTCCATACTAAAGGGTGTCTGTTAGAGCAGGGATCCTCTGGAATGTAGAAGGGCTGACCAGGGGAGGGGATCCTGGTGTTTATGTGCTTTGGTCTTTTCTGCTTCTGTTTCCCTTCTCAATTGGGTGGAGCTCCCCTGGCTGGGTGCACATACCACATCCTATCTCCTGCCAAGAGTTCTGAGGCCCATGAGTTTCTCTGTCACTGGATCTGCCAGAGAAACTCAGCTATCTTCTGTTTCTTGGAATAATTCTTTCCTTGTTGTACGTCGAGTTTGGCTAACCCTCTGCAGAAGGTGCCTCCTACCCCATTCTCAGCACTCAACTGAGAGGACTATGAATAGCAAGTGAATGACTTCAGCCAGGGAGAGGGGATTTGGAAACACCTGGGCTCTGAGAACAAGTGATTGCAGGTGCCGGCCATATGGTAGTAACAGCCCAATGATGGAGCCTTGGCTTCACCCTAGATGAGCCTCAGCCCTCATGCCACCCGGGCAGAGAGCAAACAGTGGCTCAGTTTCTATTGGTTACCTCCCTCATTTCTTTTTAAAGAGAGACCTTAAAGTCTGAATCATGGTGTACATGGGAAAAAGCAAAGGCCTTGTGCTAAACATATTAGGCAAATTCTTCTCTGGTCATGCAAATCTTACTTGAGTTTGGTCTAAGGCTCTAAGTAAAAAGCAAAACCAGAAACTGACTACTTTTGCTTTTCTGAGATGCCTACCGAATTTGAAACCCCAAAGGCTTTTCCATTTTCCCCAGGAATGCCTCCTTCCGCCCCTTTTTGGTTTCCCAAGAGACAAGACAATATCCGTGACCAGTTGGGATACTACCAAATCCAAGCTTCTAAAACCGTGGAAGGCCCTTGCAGTAAAGTGCATATTGTACGCAGTGAACTGTTTGTATTTAATAAAGTTTTTGTGGCAAAATAACCCACCCGTGGTGACTTTTGAACTGTGGAACAACTCTGAATTGCAATATTCAAGCTATAAATGGAGGGGCTAAAGTATAGATGTTATTTTAAGGATTTAGTTATGTATTGTACAGCTATAAATGGATCTATTATAAGGAAGATTAATCCTAAGTAGAGGTGCACTGTGCCCCTGTAGGGTGATGGAATGTGAAGGAGATCAGGAAGAATCAAAGGAATAAAGGCAAAACAGGAGGAAAAGAGTCAGCTGAAAGTTCATAGGCTAGAGACATACCCTTGGGAAAAAAATATCTGTGATACAGTCCTCGGACAGGGAGTAAAGAGAAATGTGAATCCTGCTGCAGAGCTATAGGATGGCAGCACCCCAGTGTCAGTGCAGTCTGACCTGGGACACTGGGAATCCAGAGAAGAATCTCCCTCAACTATAGAAAATTGTGGCTGCAGCCAGGGATCATAACTGGGTTTACTGGCCAAAGCTCTGAGCTCTGGGTTAGGGCCAGGGGAGCTGTGGAATAGCTAGACTTGCAGGAGTAAGAAAGAAGCAAATTCTGTGAAGTCACGACTGTGAAATCTTTTTTTTTTTTTTTTCATGTTTTAAGAGTAGAAAGCTAAGTTCTAGTGGCCTAGTTATGATACATGTGGCAAGGAGAAGGTTAAAAGAGGCTATTCCCAGGAAAGAAGTAGGGCGGTGAGGGAATGTGGACCCTAGAGGCACAGAAAAGCAATGAGTTCGTTAAGGTAATGTGTGCTTCGGTTCAGAAGATCCCTGTGACCATCCACAATGCAGCAGAGATAAGGCCCTGTTGGTTTTGGTCAGCCAATACCAATACCTCCATGAGAAATAAGATCATTAGTCAGCATCCAGTTTTCCCCAGCTGGGGGTTCAGAAGAGAATGGATTCCTCATGGTGTACCCAAAGGCCACAGTCATCCCATTTGTTCTGTATGCCAGTAACTCATGTGGTAAGCCCAGGTGAGACAGGTTAGTGAGTTAACCTGAAGCAAGCCCATCAGTGGGCAGTCAGCAAGCTTTTCAGCTCCTCCTGAGATTCTGCCTAAAGGAGGTTACAGAAAGCTGTTGTAATAATGGCCATTTGGCACTGGTAATATGCAAACAAGATCTCCCCTCCACAGCTTTGCCCTATCCTTTCAAAATCATGCTTACAGACTCTTCCCTATCAGAACTTCAGACATTTGGCTGCTAATACGTATTCAGTAGTGCTGACATTAATTTTTTTGGTCTTTTTGAGACAGCATCTCTCTATAGCCCCAGCTGGCCTGGAAACTCACTATGTAGACCAGGCTCACTTTGAACTCAAAGAGATCAGCTGGCCTCTGCCTCCCAAGTGCTGGAATTAAAGGCATTTGGCACCACAGCCAGCAGGCATTAACTTAATTTCTGTGACCCACCACACCCATCAGACATTAACTTAATTTCTATGAAGGAAGCTTTGTTTTTGCTTTCCCATTTTCACACAGAAATTATTCCTTGGAAAGAATTTAGTGAAATTGAAAATACTTGGCTTATCATCACTTACTATCCTGGTCATCTGTATAGTATATATTGAACATGTGAGTTAAACTTACAACTACCAGTTTTTCACATATGTTGAAACTCGGTTGCTCTTTGCTCTAATACAGTATGCAAGGTTCTGACCATATTACAGCAGAAAAAACTTAGGCCCATAATATTAGCTGATTCAACCAGAAGCACAAAGTAGGTAAGTGTCAAAGCCTGTTGGGGAAGCTAGGTCTTGAACACCACTGCAGACTTAAGGGGCATCTGGGAGAATCCTGGCTGATTGAGTGATATGAGGCAAAGTAAGTGGTTCTGCTGCTGTGTTGATTACCTGTAATGTTACTCTAGGATACCAGCATCTAACAGAAGAAAGTGCCATCAAGAAGTGTACAGCCTAGTTGGAGAAATAACTCTTGCACCTAGAAATAGCAGGGTACCTTACACAAATCTTAGATTGAATGGAAGGTGAACAGAAAGAAAAAAAGCGAGTTTTGCAAGGAGAATTGTGACAGAGTCTTGGGTAGAAGGGGTAAGACTGGGTGCATCCAGAGGCCAAAAGTTGAGGGGTCCATGCAAATGACAGTATCCCCAAGGTCATCAAGTAGAAGGCAACAAACATGTGTAGGACCTGACTGTACCTAGAGAGAAAGAAGCTGTGTTCACCTGTGGGTGAAGTCTGGAAGCTCAGAGTAGGAAAGACCTGGAGACTTGTGGGACCAGTAAAGAGAAAAATCGAGTAGGCAATGTCTAAAGGGCCACTGGGGCCAACATAAGCCATTTTCACAGCATGATCCCAACCCTGGATGCTGAGACAGACATTGTCTAACAGAAGGCACTGACACTCCTGTGGAGTGCCAGCATTAAAGCGGGTAGCAGAGTACCAAAGCCTGAGGGGAGGCCATGAAGTGCCTGCTAATTGAAGGGAAAGCAGAACTGAGTTCTGAGGATGTTGGGATTGGAGGAGGGGATGAAGGAAAAACAATCCACCCAGGAGCACAGCCTAAGAAGATATCACCATGGCGTGCACAAATGACAGTGAAGATCTTCCAAAGAAGAGAACACTAGGAATTGAACCCAGAGGGAAACCTGGTGGAATGAAGGAACAGTTGCTGTGGGGCCTTTAGAAGTAATTAGAACGTGGCATGTTGATAAGCCCTTTTAGGAAAACAAGACTAGCATCAGGCTGTAAATTCACTGGAAAGGGAAAAGCTGGAACCTGGAAGGTCTATCTCCAAGATCTGCCTGAGGTATAGGAGTAGAGACTTTGAGAATGAAGGGGAGCAAGTGACTATGAGGGACATTTCAAAAGGAAAGCAGAAGGGATGGAGATGAGCTCATTCAGTAGAATGCTTGCCTGGTGTGCATAAGGCCCTAGGTTCAAGCCCCAGCATCTCCTGAAAGGAAAAAAATCCCAGGCAAGGTGATGCATACCTGTAATCCCAGTGTGTCCATAATCCCACCACTTAGGAGGTGGAGAAAGGGGGGTTAGAAGTTCAAAGCCATAAAAGAAAAAAAAAGGAGGAGGTAGGGAGACAGGAGCACAGGTAAGAGGGAAAGAGGAAGAGAAGGAGGAACAGCAGCAGTAACTGCACAGGAGACAAGGAAGATGTGATTTTGTTGTTTTGAGACAGGGTCTTTTCAGAGCCCCAGCTGGCAAAGAACTCGCTATGTAGACCAGGTGGCCTCCCTCTCACAGAGATCCACCTCCTAAAACACCACACCTGCTTGGAAGATGGTGCTGTTTCAGCTAAGTATTGAGAACACTGACTTTGGATATGGAAAAAGTTTTGATTCCCCTGGGAGGCATGTAGTGGGTTGGGGGAAAAGGCAAGAATGAGTTCACCTTGAGGCTCCAATAGAGATATGGAGAGACTGGGGCTGAGGTACTAGCTAGCTAATAAGGCTGACAGGAAGTGAGTTTACTTTGACAGGTGAGACAAGATCCACAAAAAAGAGGAGAGTGACAGGAGTCCATAGAGAAAGCTAGCTCACAGAATTGCAAACTTTGAGGAACTTTGGGAAGGAGTTGAGGACAACCGGACCTGTTGTCAGAGAGGGAGAGCAGGGTGAAAGCTAGAGGCCAGGAAGGCCTGTGGGACAGGCATCCTCCTGACATATCTCTCTTTCATCCTTCTCCATGCACTGGCCAAAAGAGTCTCTGTCTTAAAGATCATAATGAAATCATTTGATGAGGTCCCCAATGTCAGCATATACCTTGAGTCGGATTTGTGGATTCCCTCAGAAATGAGTGTGTTAGCAGAGCCAGGGCAAACAGTGCTCTCACTAGGAAGAAAGAAAGAAGGGAAAAGAGAAAAGCAAGAGCAGTGAACACGCTTGAAAAGCCCCTGCAGTGTGGGATAAGCTAGTGTTGCTGCCAAAGAAGACTCACTCTGCAGGCTCCCACCACCTGCCACTTACAGCTGCCTGGAGGATGAGACAGTGGAAGTCCTACCTGGACAGTCCTGACCAGCTAGCCTTCTTTGTACTGCAGCTTACATCTTTGATCCAAAGGGAACATGGACTTTGGCTGAGTCTCCTATGTTGCAGCATTTGCTTTTGCTTTGTTTACTTCTCAGTCCTTCCCTCCACTCTTTTTCTCGGTTTGCATTTACTATAGATATCATTACTTGAGATTGATGCCATTAATTCCACCTGCTAGGGTCCTGTGAATTTAGTGACTTGCCCACCAGTACCTGAACTCCAGGCTTAGGACTCTGATTCCTAGAGATACTTTATAATCCAGGTGAGTTCTTCCTGAAAGATAGCAGCCTTTGCATGAAGGGATGTTATCACATTGTCCTGTGGCCTACGGATGTGCAGCTGCATGTGATCACAGGGGAAGCATCAGGAAACTCCTGTACGGCATTGACAAGGATGTTATAAACCACCCTGTTCAACCTCCCACTCACAGGAATCCCTCCAGCAGCTCTTACTAATAGCTGTTCTCTTGATTTAAACTGCTCCCCAAAATAAATATTAGCTGGGTAATCCAAGTAGGTTGAGAGTTGATATTACCAGGAATATCAAAATGAACAGGCCTTTTAGAAAAAAAAAAAAATCAGAATTTCCTAGACCCATAAGTCCACATGACACTGTGACTCTTTGCTGTTCCTGAATTTTCACCCTCTTGATAATCTCTGCCCCCTACCTGGAAATAGCCCTGGGTGACATCTTGAGAACAGAGGGCTGGGATAGTAGGAACAGGTGACATACTCCAGAAGCCCAAATTAACACAGCCACCCTAAATGCATTAGCAAGTCCAAAGATGTGTTTGTGATTATCTAAAACTTTTAAGAATCGCATTTGTGTGGCTGGAGAAATGACTCAGTGGTTAAGAGTACTGGCTGCTCTTGCAGAGGACTCAAGTTCAATTCCCAGCACCCACATGGCAGCTAACACCTGTTTGTAACTCCAGTTCCAGGGGATCTGCACCCTCTTTTGACCTCCTCAGGCACTGTCCAACACAGGTGCACCTGCCTACATGCAGATAATATACTCATACACATAGAATTTAAAAAAAAAAATTTTTAATCACATTTGTGTCACAGCAACTTTTATTTATAGCCCATGTCATTAAGTAAGAGCAAGGGTCTGGGCCTCCGTGCAGTCAAAATCATGGTTGATTTCTTGTACTTAGACATTAGGCAAACTCAGCTGCATAGACACACTATTCCTGCAATAAAGAAACAGTTGCAGGGGCAAGGGAGTGTATTCCTCACCCCCGCCACCTTTGGAAAAAGAAAAAAGCTATTCCTTCTTGTGTACAGAGGGCAAAGCTTTGCTGACAGTAGAGTTGATGTCCTTGGTCACTTGTCTTCTATAACTTTCAGTGGCTTGTCTTTACAAAGAGGCAGAGACCTCCTTCTGTAGGTCTGCTGGTCAGACCCGCCTTGTGCATGGTCTAACCCATCAAATTCCTAAATTCACTCTGCAGGTTACAGTGTTTAAAGAGTCCTCAGCAGGAGCACCCTGGGGCTTGTTTTTTCTAAGTGTGGAACCCAAAGAAGAGCTTGTCCACTTCGGGACTGTGGCACTGATGACGAAGATGTTTTCCTCCCTGGCTTCACTCTGCCTAAGGCATCACTGCCCTAGCCCCTTGGGTCCCTTCCTCGTTCTCTTGAACTTTCCTTGCATTTTCCCACTTCTGCATCTCCTCTTAGAGTATTTTCTCACCTACAGTTATCTTCCTTCTTCTCAGCTCTGATATCTATTTACCTAAGGCCACCTGACTCTAACTTCTTTAAATCCTAACATCTTAAATTCTGTTCTCCCCAGCCTGGGGAAGAGTCCCCTGATAGCCACTGGAGTTTAAGTTCCACAAGAACATAGGACCCTTTTCTTGGTGATAGCAAGATACTAGGGCCCAGGCGTAGTTGCTTATAGAGTGAAAAATGAGGTTACTCCCTCTGACCCTCCATGTACCCCTTTCTGTGTTTATGCACCAGTTGATACATTTTTGTGAGAAAACTTTGCTTTGTATCACCTCTAGTAGAGAGTTTCAAATGTACTGGAAGTTCAATAAATATGGATGATTGAGGCTGCTCTGTAGTCACTCGATACTGCCATAATGTTCTCTGTGCTTGGGGAGACAGGGCAGCTCGTTTGTTCCTGCTGTCATATAAAACTGCCCTTGAGCAGATTTTAAGCAAACCCAAGGTCCTCTCTCCCCCACTGAGCATTTGCCCACTTGGGCAGGATATTGGTGAGAGCTTGATGCTGCTAACCCCACATTCCAGAAATTTGTAAGAGCTACAGAGGATTGTTCATGAATTGGTTGTCCAGTGGTTGGCTAGTTTTAAGCCACCCCGAAAACTGATTATAATCCTCTTTCAGATGAAGAATTGGGAGAAGGCCAGAAAAGGCTATATTATTCTATCTTGTAGGAGGGAAGAATCCAGCAGATAGTTGTGGAGCTGTGGCGCCAGCCCCTTCCTTTCTTCTGTTATTGTAAATTATTGTTGTAGAAGAAAGCCAAATTGCAAAGTGAGCTGAGCATTGCACTTCCTCTCAGCAGAGGTCTTATATAACAGAGACCTTCATAAACAAACATTGCTATTAAAATGCATGCTGTTTAATGTTAAGTGCACTAATTGTTTTACATGCCTTCTAAGTTCTAAGCTGTCCCTTGCCTCTGGGGCACTGTTGACCGAACTTTCTTTTTTGTTTAGTGAAAAAAAGCTAAGTTTGTAAGTATAGGGTGTGGTGGCACATGCTTGAAAGCCCAAGGGAGGCTAATGTAAGGCTAATGCCTGAGCTACTTAGCCAGTTCTAGACCAGTCTACTTATAGAAGGTAAAAAGTAGGAAAGAAAAATAATTTTTTTAATCCTTCAGAGTACCCCATCATGAAGATTAAAAACAGCATTGTTTTTAAATATTTCACCTGTCCCCCTACTTGTGGTTTTTTTCTACCAGTCTCAGAACTCAAGAGCCAGTGCAGCCAGATGGCACAGTCTGCACACTAGTGAGACTGTAGCAGGTGGTACTCAAGGGAGCCATGAAAGAGGGCAGCACCACTTTGCCAGAGATCATCATTGCTGTGAATAAATATGGCCCTAGAATTGCCTGAGCTTTTGATTTTCATGAGAAGCTGGAAATCCCAACTCTTAAGAAACATCACCTGTGTTCTCAGTGGTAACAAGCTTGAATTTTGAATATGATCAAAATATGTATAAAAAATGTCATAATGAACCCATTAGTATATATAACTAATACATGCTAATAAAAATTTTTTAAAATAATACATTTAAAGAATAGTTTCCATCTTACACATCAGAGCTGGAGAGATGGCTCAACACTGCTCTTACAGAGGACCCAGTTCAATTCCCTGTACCCACATGGCAGCTAATAACCATTCCAATCCAAGGAGATCTGATACCCTCTTCAGAGCTCTGCGGACATTACACAACAAAGCTGCACTTACACACATACAGGCAGTATACTTATACATATATTATTTTTTAATCTTAAATTGCTTTTGTCTTTGTTGAAGTCTTCCTATAGATAGTAGTTTGCAGCCTTTGTTCTGCCCTTTGGTCCTGCTAGCCTTTGGGTACATGGAAGTCCTTCTCCAGCATCATTGTCATTGCAATACCCACTCTTTGAAGAGAGTATGTAAGTGATTCCAGTCAGCACAGGGACTAGGTAGAGCCTAGCACAGTGTCCAGTTCAGGTGACTGCTCTGCCTAGACTGGCAGAAAAGTAAGTCTAGAGCTGCTTTTATACAGGCCCACTCTCTTAGAAGCATTCCTACTCACCAACACAAGCCATGGTTATGGAACAACTTACCTTAAAACTTAGTGGTTTATTCAACATTTAGCATCTCACTTATTAGGGGTCAGGAACTTGGGAACAACTTGGATAGACACTTATGGCCCAGCCTCTCTCCAGGAAGACTATATTCACTGAGCCCTTGGCTGGAGCTGTAGCCACTTGAGGGCTGGCCTGGGCCTGACAATCTTTTAAGGAGGCTCGCTTTTGCGGCTGGTAAGCTGGTGCTAGGTGTTAGTAGGCCCTCTTCATCCACTCAACATGGCAGCTTTTTCTTCAGAGCCAGTGGTTCCAGACAGAGCAAGCCAGATCCCAGGCATCTGTTATGACTGGTCTCACAAGTCACACATTATTTCCGCAGTTATCTTATTGATACCACACATTTACCCTTCTGGGTATCGCAGGGCAACAGACAGGGGTGTTGAGTACCAACTGTGGACCGTGACAGGCTATCTTAGAAGCTAGCTGTCACTGCTGTACTCTGAGTAGATCCTCAGTAAATCCTTTGTGAACACACGATCCAACTCAGATGAGTTTCTCAAAGAAACCTAAGAGAATAACACTTATGTCATAGTGATTTGTATCCCATTTACAATTATGTTCCTGAGATCAACTTCAGAAATTAAATCTCTTGCTTTTATAGCCCATTTTAGAAATGTCTTCCTTGAAAGTATCTAAAATAATATTTTAAAGTAAAATTTTAAATCCTACTCGTATCATCACTTAGAGTGATGGATTCAGGTACACCATCTGCTCTCAGCAGGAAGGCTCAGTTAAGCTCACCTCTGTCTGCTCCATGGGGTGTTCCATGGGTATTCCTTGTTCTCTTAGTCACTGAGGATGACACTTCTACCAAGCCTACTTGTTTGTTTTTTTAAGGAAAATCATCTTGAACAAAGAACAGCATCTTCTTTAATATTTTAAAAGCATTTGGGAAGACAAATAGCCCTGGAGCTTCCCTGGTGTCCCCTGAGTTGCTAAGAGAGGCATGAATGTTAGTTGGTTGGGTGAGTGGGGTTTCCCCAGTTCCTGTCATGGTATCCATTTCTGATATTTCTTTTCTGACCCACCCACCAACTCAAACAGCAGGACTAAGTGGGTGCTGGTGATGCTTCCAGACACACACATCTCATGCTGCACACTGCTCTGGCTTCTTTCAAGACCACCCTTAATACTCGTTTTAACCAGATTTCTCTTGAATAAAGCTGTTAAGGGGAAGGAGAAGTACCCTGATATGATTTCTCCTAGGAAAACACTGACTGATAGCCAGTTTTTGTTTGTTCAGTAAGCAAAACCAAAGGCTGGGAATTGAAGGTCACCACCAGCAACACATCAGTGCACACCAGTGCCCTGGGCCCTGGAACATTTGTATGTGTGTCTGGGGAAGCACTGCATAATTGTCCTAGTCCCCACAGCTGCCCACCCTGGCAGTAGCCACCAAGTTCGGGTGTTAGTAAATGGAAATGAAATGTATAATTCATAAGGCCATGGTGGTGTGCGATCTGTAGCAAGGGGTGGTAATTATAGGACTGAGAAATGAGCTGCAGTGTGTACGGAACCTTTCTAGGGGAGAGGCTTTGTGATAGATGGCCTGCATTGTTCTTTTTCTGACCTTTTCCTGAACTTCCCCTTAGAAGAACAGAGGAAATACAGTTCTGCCTTTTCTCATATTGTTTTTGAATAATACCTTAAGATGCCCGCTCTTAGGTTTCTGGCCTTCCACTTGGGGTTTACTTTCTGTCCTGTGCTTTGCTGCTTCCCGTAGAAAAATCTAATCGCTAATGACTGTGCCCTAGTGTTAATGGGAAACACAGAGACTACACAAATATTTGTCCATATTGAACATGGTGCTTATGGGAAAAAGAAAACGCCTTGTGGCATCATCTCCCTCTGTGCCGTAGGGCCCACTAAGCAAAGCAGTCAGAGAATGATCCTTAGTGATGTGGAACCCAGGAATACGGAGTGTAGACTCAAACCTGGAACCAAACAATAGAATCTTTTTAAGTAGATGGGAAGGTATAAGCAGGAATGATGGGGATTCATTCGGAGCTATTGATGTAACCCTGGAGGATAATGACCAGGTTGAGGGTCTTCCAAAGTCCACCTTTCCTCTATACCATCACATGGAGCCTCAGTACCTTGTCTCTTGCCCAAACTGTGACTGCCCAGTGCTTTACACACATAGGAAGTTTATCAGTCTGATCATGGAAGCCTAGAAGAGGGAATGACTTAAGACTTCTCCCCACCATTTCCTTTATTACAAAGTAGTAAATACAAAAGTTATAGTAGTTATACAAAATAACAGGTTTCATTATGATATTTCTTTTTTTTTTTTTAAGTGTAGTTTAGCCTGGCCTGGAACTTGCTCTGTAGCCCACACTGTCCTGGAATTCAGGATCCTTCTGCTTCCAAGGGCTGGAGTTATAGGTGTACACTGCCATGCCCTGTGTTAGAAATAAAATCCAAAGTCCTAAGATCCAGAAGCTTGGGGGGCTTTTATCTCTAACTTGCAAGAGAACTGTGTCTTTTCCCCATTGGCTCAAGTCCAACCTCACAGTCTTTCCCAGTTGGCTAGCTTAAAAAGAATCAGCAGAAAGGGAGAAGAGCTCCATTACTCCAGGTCATCAGGCTCAGGACTTTAATAGGGGCCTTTCCTTAAACAAAAGTCTAACAGGGTGTGGTGTGATTAAAAGATTAGAATTCCTTGTCATAAGCCAAGTTCCAAGTTTTATGGGGTTTGAAAGAAAAGACTAATATCTAATGTTTCTTATATCTTCACCATTAGAACTTTATCATCCATGTATATAACATATTTTGATCATATTCACCCTCTCTATTACATGCCTATGTCCTCTCTGCTCCAGCTGGTCTCCTTCCTCTTCCTTCCTGCTAATTTTCTACCTACATAGTTTGTTGTTGTTATTTGAGTCTCAATTCTACATGTGATACTGTACCCATGATTCCATGTCTAGCCCCAAAGTGAGTTTAAAGTGAGGCACTTGTGCCCTTCCCTTCTGCTTTCTGACTACCACCTTTTTTCACGTACAAAATTAGTGTTAATAGGCTTGCAGAGTTGGAACTTGAAGCTAATCTCCAAAGAAAAGATAGTAAAATCTTCCACTCCCCACCCACCACAGGAATGGACCTAGGAACAAAGAACTCTGTCAGACATGGAATAGGCCCCATATTACCCCTGAGATTTTTCTCTTCAAAAACTGAGGAATCATTAAGACCCCATTATCCTCAACCTGAACTTGAATAAAATTCTCTCTCAGAGTGTTTTATATGGAGGCAATCTGGAACCCAAGTCCTCCCTCCCCAGGAAAGGGCTACAATTTAATTTGCCTTTACCTCAAAGCACTCTAAAACTTCTAAGGTGGCTTCAGGCATGACCAGACTAAATAAATCCATTTTCCTTTACTCATTTGTTTCCTAATTTCTTCAGAATACAGGGAAACTAAGGTAGCTGATTAAAGGAGGTAAGTACCTCATAACAGTCTTTGTCCTTCTCAGTGTGGTTTGTTTAGTTTGACATGATGGTGTCCAGTTCTGTCCATTTTCCTGCAATGATATTTCATTCTTTCTGTCTGAATTAAGCTCCATTGTGTATATAGACCAGATTATTGTGCTCTCATTTGTTGATGAGCACCTGGACTGATTAACAGAGAAGACCAGGATTGCTAATAAGGCTGAATAGTTTCACAAAGAATTGACTCAAGTTGAACCTTTGAAGTATTACAGAATTTTGTTGTTTCTTGTTTTTGTTTCTTTTTAAAAACAATTTTTGAGGCCAAATGAAAAGGAACTAGACAGTCTTTGGTTAGAGCCTTTCTAACTGGGACTTTTGAGTTTGGGTAGCACCATTTGCCAGTTGATACCAACTGAGCATCTTCTATATGAAGGAAATGCTTTACCCAACAGAATCCATCAGCACTTCTTAGGAAGCCAATGAGGGTTCTGTCTCTCCAAGGAGCTTCTGTTATTATAGAAATCCAAGACAGGCCTGAATACATGGACGCAGAGACACCTTCCATAGCTGCTCTGGGAGGTGTGTGTGACAGGCCACCACTTGCTACTGCAGGTGCTCTCACAAGCTTTCATTCTTTGGTAGCAAGGAAACTGAGCCCCTCATACCAGGATGGCTGCCATTCTTTCAAACATCCAGATTACTGTTTGGGAAAGTGATTAGATGAAATTTTTTAAAATCTCTTTACATGTCCCCTTTCTTCCTTTGTCTAACTACTGTTTCTTCATCCCCAGAGATGGATGGATGGGAGGGAGGGAGGGAGGGAGGGAGGGAGGGAGGAAGGAAGGAAGGAAGGAAGGAAGGAAGGAAGGAAGGAAGGAAGGAAGGAGAGATATAGAGATATAGATGAGATTAGAAAGAGACTCACCTTTCACCCCTAAATTTATATATTTTTTAAAGGTACAACTTCCCTGTGGGACTGGAAAGATGATTCAGTGCTTGCTGCTCTTGTAGAGGACCCAAGTTCGATTCCCAGCACCCATATGGAGGTTAACAGTCAACCATAACTTCAATTCCAGGAAATCCAACACCCTCTTCTGGCCTCTAAAGATACCAGGCATGCACATGGCACACATACATATGTGTAGACCAACACTCATACACATAAAATTAAAAGTTTTTTAAAAAGAGAATTTTGTGCTGGGCATGGTGATGTACACCTTTAATCCCAGCAGAGGCAGTCATACATCCTTGAGATCAAGGCCAGCGTGGCCTACACAGCAAGTTCCAGGCCAACTGAGCTACAAGGAGACCCTGTCTCAAAAAGCCAAACACAATAAAAATAGGATTTTATAGATTTCTTTTGCAATTTCCCATTGAAATCTCCATTATCAAAGAAGATCTCAAAGAGCTGATAATAAAGTGTTGTTTGGAGGCTGGAGAGATGGCTTATTGGTGAAGAGCACTGGCTACTCTTGCAGAGAATCTGGGTTCAGTTTCCAGGACCCACATGGTGACTAACAACCATCAGTAACTCCAGTTCAGGGGATCTGATGTCCCATTCTGGCCTCTTCGGGCATTGTACACATGGTGCATTGTACACATGGTGCATTGTACACATGGTGCATTGTACACATGGTGCATTGTACACATGGTGCACTGTACACATGGTGCACTGTACACATGGTGCACTGTACACATGGTGCACTGTACACATGGTGCATTGTACACATGGTGCACTGTACACATGGTGCACTGTACACATGGTGCATTGTACACATGGTGCATTGTACACATGGTGCACTGTACACATGGTGCATTGTACACATGGTGCATTGTACACATGGTGCACTGTACACATGGTGCACTGTACACATGGTGCACTGTACACATGGTGCACTGTACACATGGTGCACTGTACACATGGTGCACTGTACACATGGTGCACTGTACACATGGTGCATTGTACACATGGTGCATTGTACACATGGTGCACTTACAAATATACAGGCACAACACACCACACATGAGATAAAGTTCTTTTAAAAATTCTTTTAAAAAAATGCTTTTTCATTCCTTCCTCACATAGCTCCTGTAGCGTAGTAGATACTGGTGTGTAGAGCATTTACAGTTGCTTAACAGTGAGAGAAAAGATGATGAACCATGGCCTCTTCTGATTCATCTGTGTGAGCAATGGCAAGCAGAATCTATTCACACCTCCCACTTCATACTTACAAGGCTCTGCTAAGACTGCAAGGTACACAGGTGTCAGAAATACAGTCCATGGCCCTAAGATGCTTCTATTTTAGATATAAGGCCGGCTAGGTTTTTCTCATTTAGAGAAAAAACATAACCTAGTGCAGGACCAGTGACAGCTCCAAATGGGCAGCAGTACAGTTAGTGAGTGAGAGGAGAGCTCCAGAGGAAGCAAGGTCAGAGTGGAAAGGCTTTCAGAGTTCAAACAGGTGGTCCCAAAAAAGTATTTTCTAAGAACATGGTGATAAGAGATGGGTCCTGGAGGAGAGCTGTGCCTCCCAGGCTTCGATTCTGTCTTGCACAAGTCCCTTCTCCTTCCTTCCTCGCCTCTTCCCATTCCCAGCTGTGACAACGCCCTGGTTCTACACCCACCTGTTAGCTCACTATGCTAGGGTAGTGTTTGGTGCTCTTGAGAACAAAATGAGCAGTCTAAATGTTCTAGCTAAATGTTGCTCCATTCCAAAGGCCTGGTCGCCTTGGATTACAAAGAGACTACATTGTTATGATGAAACACATAGTTTATGGGAAAATGGGACATGGTTTTGTCACCTGGGAAAACAGCTGGCCTCTTGCACTGACTGAAAGATCTGCTGTGTTCTGCACGGCTTGCTGTGGGTGTCCCACCCGAGGCTCAGTGGCTGTCCCCTGGGGCTAGCATCCCTGTCCCCATAGGACTTGCTGGTTCCAGTAGCATTCAGATTGCCTACCTGCTACACTTCTACACCCCCTAGTGGTAGATGTAAAGAATCAGCTAAGCTTTTCTTATGGGACCCAGACATAAGAAAGCAAACTTTGGTTTGGTTTGCTTTGTTTGTTGGTGGTTTTTGTTTGGCTGGCTGGCTGGTTGGTTGCATTGTTTGGGGTTTTCTTTTTTTTTTTGGCTTGTTTGTTTTACAACTCTTTTTAGGATAACTTGAGTGTTAGAAGACAATATGTTGGCCTTGGCTAGAGTTTGTGCCCACCTTGTCTGGCAGAATTTCCCTGTTCCTAAATTCTGTTGGAGCAGCCAGCCAATTGCTTTAAGAGCTCTTGCCTTGTTCTGGCCCTGGGCAGATCCTGGCAGGATATGCTGTGAGAAGACAGGCCATGGTAAGCCTGTTCTGTGAATATTTCCTACTGTAGACTTAGGTGAAGGACATAGTACTTGGAGGTCTTTTTTTGCTGATTTGATCTCCTGGCAAAGCCAGGGTCATGCACACTTGCCTCTAAAAAGCCATCCTCATCCATGTAGACTCTACATACCTGCTTGCTTCAGAGATAGCCACATTCTGCCCTTACTGGGTCAGAACACACCCTAGCACCCTCACCCCTCACCCCCATTGGCTTGCTCCTAGCTTCAGGTGAGAACTTGCTTCACAGGTTAACTGGCTTTGGCCCTTGGTTCTTATAATTCTCTACTTAAAGCACAGAGGAGTAAAGGAAGCCTCTGATGTTTTCTACCCCTGCAGTGGAAATTTACCCTCTTGAATGTGACTTGCCATCTTACTCAGTGGGGTTTTTTTATAGCTCAAGTTTCTGCTCTCTGAATTGGCCTAATACCAGTTGGTGACACAAAATGCATCTCCCTTTCAAAGAAGGAGCAAATTTTTATCGGTGTCCTCTCCCTTATCCCCAGCCATCCGTCATCCACAGTGGCTTGCCATTTACTGCTACAAACCACATGACCAGATGGGGTTAGAATGAAATACCTGCAAGATGAGTCTTGTCTGTGGAGCAGTCACTTGTCTGAGTTGAGGATACAGAGGCCTCTCCAGTCCAGGCACAAGGGACAATGGGAAGGAAAGCATGGCCATGCTTCTGCTTCATGTTCATTTACCCAGCAAACATTTACTGGGTATTCAGAATGAACTGGCCAAAGCTAAATGTTAACCCAGTGAGAACGTTGACATTTGAATCAGTAAAGTACCACACAAATAATATCACTGTCTTAGTATGCTTTGATCTGGGGTAAACGGTGAGCTCACACAAAGGAAGCTGACCTGTCCATGGCATGAAGTCTCGTTTTCATTCTGTCGATAGTGTTGATATCTGCCAGAAGACTGGATAAAGAGAAGATGCCCTACACACAGTTGGTCCACAGGAACTGAAATTCAGAATTCCCTCCTTGGGCAGAGGAAAGAGAACTTGCCCCCAGAAAGCTGACAGGTGATAGCCAGTGACAGTGCTGTTTGAGTTGGTCCTTCTCAGGATCAGCAGGTTTCCCCTGGCTGAGAAGCCATAACTGCACAATTTCAGCACTCAGCTTCAGTCAACAGACTAACAAAAAGCAGAAGAAAAACATTCAACAGAAGGAACTGTGACAAGGATGTCATCTCTGAATGTCCACGGCTCTTCTGCTCATCTGTCCCCGGAAGTTCCATCTTCATATCCACCGTGTCTGGAGCCTCATGGGGCAGAGCACAGTAGAGGCCAATATCCATTCCACCAGTGTGGCCCACACCCAGATCCTGTGTGCCTACTGCACATTACCACACACATAGGCATAGGCTTCAAAACCCATTTGAGGAGAAAGGATGGGGTGTAGAAGACAGACATTTGATGTACTGGGATACTGTGTGCTATAGTTATCATTGCTTTCTGATTAGTTATCAAGTTGTGCATTTTTGTTGTATATTTCTTTGTGTGTGTATATGTACATGGATACATGCAGGAATACACAGATGTACAAGAGCATGTGCACCCAACACACATGCCTTTCTCTCTTTCACATGTATAGAGTGTGTGTGTGTGTGTGTGCGGGCACACGTGTGCCAGAAGTCAACCTCAGGGGTCATTTCTCAGGAGCCATCCACCTTTTTTGAGACAGGATCCTCCTGCCTCTACCTCCCCAGCACTGAGATTACAAGCATGGGTTACTGGCTTTTTATGTGGGTACCAAGGATCAAACTCAGATCCTCATGTACAAGCACTTTACTAGTTGGACTATCTCCTCTATCCCTTGTTGTGTGTTTCTTTGAGTCTATCTTTCTCAATAAAAATAAAATAAGGGGTTTTTTTAACTGTTAAAAGCACCTGGAATAGTATGTGCGTAAAGCAAATAATGATATGGATTACCTGTAGATCTATAATTTCATTCCCTGGGCTGAATAGTGTCTACTGGCATTTGTTAGGCACATACTCTGGCATAAAGGGACTGGCATAAAGCCCATCCTGATGGCACTGTAGTTCTAGGAGTTGTTTCTAGGCCGAACCAGGCTCTCTCCAGCAACCCCTGACTTCACGGTAAAGGCACCAGAGATCAGACTGAGAGTTTGAGGCCACCTAGGCTGGAGACTGGCAGTGTAAGTACAGCACATCCAGAAGGGTGAGGATTCTAGGAATTCCAAGACTGCCAAGTGTTTTTGAGATGACCCACCGTGGCTCTTCCTAGAAAGGATCCAAGCTGGTTTTTCCTAGGAATATTTCTCAGTAAGACAGGCACTCTAAGTGGGGACTTTGTTTTCATCTCTTTCCCTTCCTTTCTTGCTTTTTGGATGTTGCCAAGCCAATATAATTTAAGTGGATCCATGCCTCTGGCTATGCATTTTTTTGTACCCTAGCACATACCAACAAACTGGAAGGCTAGTGTCAGAATGTGCTTTGGACATCTGAGAACTGGCTTTAGTCTACACAAGTACCATCAGGGCCTTTGGAGATTATATTCAATTTATGATTCATAGCCAACCTTTTCTTCCATATATAGCAGCAAATTAGAGCTTGATTGTGATGGTGTCCTTGGCCGAGATCAAGTAGCACTAAGAATCAAGGGTTTGTGTGGAAAATACATGTGTACGTGTATGTGTATTTAGTGCACACATGAGAAAATCTCATTCAGAGCCAAGATGTTTGCTGCCAATACTAGTCAAAACAGCTGCCCCCTCTGATTCTAACATTGTGCTGGAAATGGTCAGTGGAATGAAGAAAGCCAGCTTCCTTTGGGAGATTGTCCAAGTGTGGCAGGGGACTGATATCAGCATGTAGACCAAACCATGATTATGTCACCCTCCCATATGGACACAGGATGTGTTCCAGTGTCTTGAGCATTTCTGTTAGTGATTGCTGAAGATTCTGAAATGTGACAGTCACTGATGAGGCTTGAAGTGTTCTGCATTGGCACAATTCCATGAACATTAGCAGTGATCCCCAGATCAGACTTGGAGAACATCTCTGCTCTGCATTTTCTGTGCATAGTTGTAGCAAGCCCAAGGCATCACATTTCCAAGTCTTTCTAGAGTCCAAGCTCCTTCTTTGCAGCAGCTTTCCACTGTGTTGTCTTTTCAGCTTTATAGAGGGAGTGTGGCCGAAGATCTCCAGGTCCCCAGCAAACTAGCTGCTTTCCAACATGGCTCCATGTAAGCTCAAATAAGGAGCTCCAGGTCACCTTCACCCAGTGTCTTGTTCTCAGAACTCCCCCCAAAACGCATGTCCCTCTTTCCTTATTCTCATTCCCCAGCACCTCAATCAAAAACAAGTCAGTTCCTCTCCTACTTCCTTTTTGCTAAGGAAGCTGTGTCTTTTTCAAAACCAAATCCCTGGTTGACCTGGGACTCGCCAGGACTGCATCACCATTTAAATCTCCACTTGTGGCTTCTCCCACACACTGTCTGAAGTCATGTTCTGCAGGTACCAGGCTTGTTTTCCTGGCAGGCTTTCCTGTAGTCTGAGTATGTTCTCTCTCCTAGCAGAGAACCCAAGGTCTTCTCCAGCTCTTACTCTTTGGGCTGCCTTCTCTGTCTCTGGTTCCAAATTGCCCCTTCTCTGCCCTTCATATTTCTGCTGCTGTTCTTGGGTCCTGTGTTGCTTTAATGTAATTCCTTGCCTCCACTCCAGGTCACCAGGCTCAGCAGTGGCTCATAGCTTGTGAGTGCATTGCCAAGTCCTTATTTTTGCAGTAGAAACATAAGATTTAACAACCCATCTGAAATGCAATTTTACATTTTGATTGCTTCTGCCCTAGCCATACCTAGATTACTTTCAATCTACATATATTTGTGGGAACGGGCTTTTTCACTGCAGTTCAATTTGAGTACACCTTATAATATTGGTGATTATAAAATACCATGAACTAATAGAGTGTCTTACTTCCAAAGAGTTCAAACTGCTTTAGAATTCTACTGACCATAATTTGTCATTCATAAGATGCTATAGAAACAAGAGAAGAGGTGAGATTAATAATCACATTTTATAGATGGTGAAGTAAAAACTTGGAGAAATTGAAGATTTTTCCAGAAATGCTCAACTCCCCTTGTGCTCTCCAGTTGAGCTGTAGACTGATCCCCCACATCAGGAGTATGTATGAACTTTGTCCTTGCTTTGTCAGAACACTATAGGCATGCATGAGACTCACATCAGGCTGGTGCTCTGTCAAAGACATTGGGGTGACCAAGGATGTGTACCTGGCTCATGCATCATAGACATTAGATGACATCTGTGACATTAGATGCTGTGAACATCCTCAGACCTGTTCCCTGGGCTGTGTTCCCAGAGTATCACTCTGGACTTACCTGCCATCATGATAGGAGGACTCCTCACAGCTCAGGACACTGCTGCCTTTCAGTCCTAGCCTTGCAGTTCAGTACATGCACCACCATCGTTATGGGACCAGAAGAATGGGATTTGGGAAGGGGTTAGAGATAGGAAGTTCTGCTTCCAAGTGGCTTGAGTGGCCTTGGGCTATGGGTTATAGAGCTCTCTTTCTGTTCTGGTGTATGAGAAGGAAAGGCAGCTTTTTAAAGATAAGGTAAAAGAGCTAGGGATGTAGCTCAGTGGTTGAGCATTTTCCTGGCATGAGCAAGGTCCAGGGTTGGATCCTCAACACCAAAAAAGAAAAACAGAAAAGGAATGCTCTTTGATTCCTGTCGCATAGAATAAGACTGATACAAGTGAGTGATTTAATATTGGTTGATTGCTATTCTATATGCTAGACATTCTGTATTCACTTACAGTCCTCCACTTTGAGCCTATTCCACACCAGGAATGAGGGTATATGGCCAGTGCTTGACAGAGAGCACTAGGATTGGACCTATGGTCAATGTGTTCCTGGTTTTAGTCTCCACACCTCTCTTGGAAGCTATCCTCTGCCAGGTCACATGGTCTGGACTGATGCAGGAATAGCATATCCATTATGGGTACTGTCAAGAGAGCAAGCGGAACTAAATATCAAAGCTTCAATAATTGATGTGATGAAATTGACAGTTGTTTTTTTCCTCTTCCTATAGAAAAATGTTCAGTGTCTTGTGATAGTAATGTTGGAAAGGAATAGTCCCTCTCTCTCTCTTAGGTGCAAATTTTGTCTGACACTTCATACATATATTTCAAGTATCCTTGATGTCCCAAAATAGTAATAAGACTCTTTAAGATGGTTCTGTAGGGTGGTACTTTGGCAGGAAAGGTGAGGAGCAGCCATGACAGATACGTGATCCACAGAACAGGGGAGATCCTCATGCCCAGAGTCCTCCCTGCTCTGACACCCAGCTGAGAACATAAACAGCCTCCATTGAATGTGACCAGCAGTATCCCAAACCTTGCCAAGGCGATATTGCCAGCCTCAAGGGGGAAACTGCTGGGAGCTGTGGTTGGCAGAGATATTCCTTCTAGAAATATGTAGTGAACACCTTCCGTGCCCTAGGCGCTGGAGATATACAGTGACATGGGGGAGGGACACTCACACTGCCTGGTGCCTGGAGGCTACTTTGCCTTATCTTGTTGTGTGTCAAGACTCAGCTCAGACCTCTCCTGGGAAGCCCCCTGCTCTGCCTCTCCTCCCCTCAGTTTGCCTTCCTCCATGTACTACGTACACACTTTGCACACTAAATCTTTGCTGTCTGCATGAAGCTGCCTCTGACCAGACAGTGTCCTCTAGAGGAGCCACAGGGCCTGGTTTACTCTTTGATCTTCAGCACCTAGCACAGTGCCTGGCACGTGGTAACACTGAGTGATGGTGGCTGGTAGCTGAGCATTCAAATAAGGGAGTGGGTGAGTGTACCTGAGGTCAAAGCCCAGCTCCATATGATCTCTGGTCAGAGTGAGCTTTACAAAAGAATGGACTTCCTGGCAACCATGGAGCATGTATCAGGGGAGCAGGACAGGAAGGAACATACTTTAGACTTGACTTTTGAATCTCCAGGAGCTCAGAGCCTTGTAGATCAGCAGCACAGGACCAAGCTGCCTGCATGATCACAGCAGAATGGACTCAAGTCTTATGTCCCCAAGGATTACTGGGAGCCAAGCAGAGAGGTGTCTTTTTTTCTTTCTAAAAATAAATTATATTTATTAGTATTACAAGTATGTGTACATGGTATGTGTGTGCACATGCATATGGATGGAGGTCAGAGGACAACTTTGTGGAGTCAGTTCTCTCCTACCTTTACATGGGTTCTGGGGACCAAACTCATGTTGCCAGGCTTGCATGGCAAGTGCCTTTACCCATGGAGTCATCTTGCCAGCCTGAGAAGTGTCTTTCTTTCCTGAGGGCTCAGCAGCTGTGGATAGAGCAGCCCCTGTGTCCCCAGCTTGGAATCAAAGATAAATGATACACAGACCTTGTTCTTGAAGGTTTAGAGGGGGACAGATCAGCAAAAGTGTTAATGGGTCAGAAATGGGTAGTTATTCTGTTTTTATTGAAAAATAGAACTTTCAGTTCAGTGCCTTATGATAGGAATATAAGGAAAAAAAATAATCTTTGTCTCTTTTTAGGTGCAAATTTTGTCGGATACTTAATGTATATTTGAAGTATTTTTGATGTCCCAATTAATCACAAGATGATTTCTTCAAGATGGTTCCATGGGACCAGTAGGTGATCAGTTAATATCTGTTGGGCTGGTCTACCATTCCTGTTTGTGTCCTGATCTAGTAGTGTAGGCAGCACCGGGAAAGTGGGCAGCACATGTTTAAGCAGAGAAGATTGGAGGAGGTGAGGAGGCAAGAGGATATATCAGAAGTGGATCTAATGTGTGCAGAGATAGGAGAGGAAAAGGCTGAAACCAAAAGCAAGAGATCAGTTGGTGGTTTCAGTAGAGACCTGGATTGAGGCGTACTTGATTTAGCTAGTAGCATTAGGGTCTGAGCAGGGTACAGCTAAGCAGAGTGCATTACAGGCACAATGATTGTGGCTGCAAAAAAAAGAGGCTTGGACTAAATCTGAGGTCCTAACCCTACAGGACCTGGAGCACCTTCCTCCCCTCCACACTTCCTCTTTCTTGCTGTAATTCTTTGATGAGCCACCTGCAAGTAGACATGCAGATTCTCTTCCTGCTTCCCTTGCACAGGTGCCTGAGAAAGTGAGCACAACTCGACATGCATATACTCTTTTGGGCCTCAGCTCCTTCTCCACTCTGCCCGAGTCCTGCCCCATTGCCCAGGCTTGGCTCCTTGTGAAGACTCATACCTTCTCTCTCCTTTGTCTGCAGTGCCTCAGAGCTCCCAACCTGAGTCACATTTTTCACAGTTTCTTATAGTTAATCAAGTTTATTCAGTCAACACATACATATTGATTGAGTGGCTACTAAATGCCAGTCACTGTGCTGCCCTTGTGGACTTGGTAGAGAGATAGACTTAAAATAAGCAGGTTATTGGGAAAGTGCTATAAAGTGACATTTATGGCACTGGAGATAGAGACTGGTGTCAGGGGAGGCCTGTCTGTGGTGGGGACAATTAAGTGGAGTTGTGAAGGATGAGGAGGCAGTTATTTGAGACATGGGACAAGCATGAGGCGGAAGCAACTCCATCACCTGAAGACTGCAGGCCCAGAAGTGCCTGGGCTATTCTGGGAGTTTAAAAAAAACTCCTGGGACCAGGGCTAGTGATTTGAAGTGACAGTGAAAAGGTAGAACTGGGTCCTTAATGTGGGGGGTCCCTAGGCCATGGGAAGGATTCATACTTCATTCTGAGCCCAGTGTAGAGTCTCTGAGGTCTTGACATACATGATGGTTGGAGGAGGTTGTTAGAGGAAAGAAAAAGCAGATAGGAAGTTCCAGGTGAGGCAGTGGCCAGAGTCAGATCTATGCCAGGGCAGTGGGACTGAGTGGAGATGGACTTTGGAGCTGGCCATATGGATGGGTTGGATGACTGAAGTACAGGAAGAGTTAGCAGTCAGAGACCAGTCCTGGATCTCTAGCTAAGCAGCTGGGTAGGAGTGGCAGGTATTGATTCCATTTAATGGAAGGAGGGAGATGGAGGAAGAACAGAGCAGAGTTTGTTCTCACCAGAGAACTTTGGCACGATTGTGAGGCACATCAGGGAGGTTCTAGCCTGTCAGAGCATGAGCCTGGAGTTGAGAAGAGAGTTCCAAGATGAAGCTGAGATTTGAAAATACCTGTGGGCCAAAGCTAAACCTTTGGGAATAGGTGCAAGTGCTGTGTCAGCTTCCTAGAGCTGTCGTTACGGGGACTGCAGAGGCCATGGCTTGAAACAACTGTTCTGGAGGCTGGAAGACCAAAGTCAATGTGATGATGGGAATGTGGTCCCTCTGAAAGCTCTAGGGGAGGATCTTTCCTTGCCTTCTCTAGCTTTTGTATCTATAGTTGCTTTGTGTCCCATGGCATGTAAACCCAGGCTCAGCCTTGATCTTCGAGCAGCTGTCTTGTAGGTATCTCTCCAAATTCCTGTCCCTATAAGGATATCAGTCACATTGGGTTAGGGCCTACCTCCTATGGTACAACCTCATCTTAATTAATTATATCTATGGCATCCCCATTTCTAAATAAGATTATATTCCAAGGCCCTAGGATTAGGATTTCAACATATGTTTTTAGTATTCCTGGTGATTGAACTCAGGACTTTGTGCATACTAGTGAGTGCACTACACCTGAGTTACATCCCCTGCCCAGCATGTCTTTTAGGGGGACACAGTTCAACCTATGGCAATTCCTTAGGACAAAAATGGGAAGAGAAGAACAAAGGACATGGAACAGTTGGACAGAGGATGCTCCAGCAGAAGGAATAGACTGGCCACAAGCAAATGGGCAAGAAGGACAAATAGGGGAAAGTGATTCCTAGAAAATCAGAAAGATGTGTTGCAAGCAGAGGGGGTGGGCAAGCTGTAGGAAGAGAGACAATTCTCAGGTCACAGAGCTAAGAGACTGACCTACAGATATAACAGCGCTGAGGCCATCCTGGTCTTACTAGTATAGCCCATGAGCATAACAGTGTCTGAAACCCATTAGAAGTTGGAAGGCCAGTGTGGTGAAGAAGTGGGAACTGCAGGAGGTGGTTACTAGAGAGATTGGGGAAGCAGAGAGGCTTGGACAATACTGGAAGAGAAAGGGATAAGGAAAGGGGTATATTTGGGGTTTTGCTTATTTTTGTTTGTTTTGTCCCTGCATTCTGCTCCCAAATGGGAGCTGCTGGGTTATGCTGTCTGCTGGGCTAGGTATTTCCTTATGTCTTTTTATATTAGCCATGTTTTATACTCAGCCTAACTGGTACCTTAGTTTAGTATTGCCTTCCCTTGCCTAGGGAAGCCATTTGTGGACGGGACTGTGCTTCTGTTTGTTTTGTCCCCATCCACTTAGCCCAGTGCTTAGGCATGTATTATGTATGATCAGAGCAAGAAAAATATTGTGCTTTATGTACCCATTATGGTGCCATAAGTAGCTGCAGTTTCCTCTTCCTGGTGGATAAGGGCAGTGTTCACAGACCCTGTTCATACAGGCAGTTGCTAAAACCTTTGTCTGGTCTTTTTTGCCAAAAGAAATCACCAAAGCACCTGCATGACATGCTCAGTTGTCAGAGTCTATCACAGCCCAAGGGACTAGAAGCTGATGGTGAAGTATCCACAAGTTGGACGCTACCTGCATGGAGGAGAACCGACTGATTAACTTGTTTGGAATGGCAGGCCAACAGTTAAGGTACAGGGAAGACTAAGGGCAGCCTGAGCAAGAACTCTTCCCATAGAAAGACAAGCCCACATGTGTGCAGAGGAAGGGAGCACAGATGACTGTAGAACAGAAGGAGGAAGAAAAGTAGCATTTGGCACTCAGCATTTCTCTGTAGTGTTCTTTTCAGATATCCCTCTTCTAAAAGTGGTAGTTTTCTTTTAAAATGAATCTGCAAGTCCTGCTGTAGAGGCCCTAGGACTCCAGTGACCTAGGCAGGTGGTGGGATGGAGGCACAAGAAATGAGGATAAAGCAGAGAAATGCCATAGAACAGCTATAGGCATGCCCAGCTCATGAATGCCAGCGGGTGAGAGTGGCCTCCATGGCTCACACACTAAAAGTGGGCTAAAAGGAGAGGAGGAGGGGGAAAAAGGAACACTGGCTGCTGCCTCTAGCAGTGAAGAGATAGATAGGGGTAAGACTCCAGCAGTGACTTCCCTTCTGTGTTAATTAGCTTTCCTTCACCCTAATGAAATACCTTAGACAGTTAGCTTAAAAAAAGATTTCTTTGAGCTCCCAGTTTTGGAAACCTCAGTCCATGATCAGCTGGCCATATTGTGTGGAGCCTGTGCTGAGGCAACACTCCATGGTGGGAGTTCATAGCAAAGCAAACATTAGTGAAAAAGAATTAGGGGCCAGGGCCCTACAACCTCTTTCAGGAGCACACCCTCAGTGAACTAACAGCTTCCTCCTACCACCAGTGGTGGTTCCTCTACCTTCCAATGATGACATACTGGGAACAAAACCTTTAACACACAGGCCTTTGGAAGGCATACTACATCTAGAAACTATAGCATTCTCCCTTGCCTCCCAGACCAACTTCAGTATACCACCAACGCACACATACATCTAAAAATTCAAAACTTTGGAGGAAGACATTTGGGGGTTTTGTTTTTCCATACTATTTGAAGAGGTTAAAAGATTAGCAATGAGGGTTGGAAGAGAGCTCAGCTCATAACCTGAGTTTGATCCCTAGAACCCACATCATAAAAGCTGGGCATGGTGGTGTGTGCTTATTATAATCTCAGCATTGGGAGGCAGAGAAAGTAGATTCCCTAGGGACTGCTGCCCAGCCAGCCTAGCCTACTTGGTGAGTTCCAGACGAGAAAGAGACCCTGTCTCAAAAAAAAAAAGGGTGGATGGCGTCTGAGGAATAACACTCAAGGTTGTCCTCCAGCCTCTCTATATATGTTAACACATGCATGCACACACACACACACACACACACACACACACACACACACACAACTGGAGGTGAGGGAAAAATGGAGGATTAGCAATGAGAGCAAATTGAAAGAGGGGAAGTTACTATGACTGTTTTCTGAGCAGGAAATACTAAGCTAGAAGAGGAAGACCCAAGGCTGATAAAGGTGGTTCCAGTGGCACCCTTCCTTCCCCTTCTGCCATTTAGATGAAAGGTGACCAAGGTAGAAGAAAGCCCTCACCCCTCACTCCCACTCCTTACTTCCAAAGATGTGATAGAACAGTGTCCCTGACATGGTTCTATCTATCGGGAAGCTGGTATATCTCTATCACCTTGAGCCTGTCTCAAGACAGGTTAACAGTATCATGCCTCAAACTTTGAGCCTGGCTTGCTCCAAAACATAGCCCTACCTTGTCAACACAGAGCCTTAAAAAAGAAGGTGTGCTTTGTGGTCTGGTTTTGGTTACCATCCATGTGTACTTTTCTCTTTAAGCTACCTTTGAAATTTCTAGTGTCTGACCTTGTCATTTGTGTGTGATCTGTCATTTGAAGTGATATTAGCTCTTGCAATCAAGAGTAGACTGTTTGTCAGGTTTATTTTTTTAATATTTTATGTGTAAGAGTGCATTACCTACACATGTGTAAGTACACCATGTGTGTGCAGAGCCCACAGAGGCCAGAAGAGAGCATTGGATCCCCTGAAACCGGAGTTATATAGACAGTTGTTAGCTGCTTTGTGGGTGCTGGAAGCTGAACCTGAGTCCTCCAAGAGTAGCAAATGCCCTTTTTGTGGTATTTATAATGGAATTCTAGGTGAGTCTCAGATTATATATTCATGAATAGAGTTAGGCTCATAACTTTTATAGAGATTAACTTTTTAGATGCTGATAAAGAAGTGATGTCAGTGTTTTCTTGGGGAATTGTGATATATAACCTTAGACAAAGATCACAGGCAAAAATAGGTATTGGACTTAATTGCCTGATTTTAGGAAGGAGCAGTTGCTTTTATGTATTCTTGAAAGCAAACTTTCTGTTTCAAAATTCCATTTTTAAAATCAGGCATTCTTTAAAGAATTCCAGATGTTCAGCTATGAAAGAAGCTCCCTACTGCTCTGCCACAATCATCAGCTCGTGTGGCCAGTATGATATAGTGGTGTCTACAGACCTGGTTCCCTGTAGGTCTGTTCTGCAGAAACCTTCCTACCCTTCTTCTCCACCAGCCAGCTAACTCCATCCTCCTCTAAGTAAATAACCAAGCCAAAGAGTAGAAGGGTCCCCATAACACAGACCTCCTAAGGACCATGGGTTCCACACCAGTCAGGTCAGAACTCGAGTTCATACAGAAATAGCTGCCTATGTTTCCAGATTGCTGATGGTTCCTTCTGTTCTTTCTTTCCAGGGCCCCTGAGATCATCCTTGGTTTGCCATTCTGTGAAGCAATTGACATGTGGTCCTTGGGCTGTGTCATTGCCGAGCTGTTCCTGGGCTGGCCGTTATATCCAGGAGCTTCTGAGTATGATCAGGTAAGTCCAGGTCATATGGGGATTCACTGCGTGACCTCATTCTCCATCCCTTCATCTGGAAAACCTTGGATTAGCATTTCACTTTGGGTCTGGCCTGTGATGCTATTATATACCGACTTATTGACCTTGCTGGGTTTTCTTTTATTTTCTTTATTCCTTTCTTTTTATTTCTTCCTTTCCCTCTAAAACTGACATTTCCATTTTTCTCAAAGGCACCAAAGCTGAGTATACCATGTGTACAGTGACAGAGAAAGCCCTGACCTCCTTCTCATCTTTCCTTGCAGATTCGATATATTTCACAAACACAGGGTTTGCCAGCTGAATATTTATTAAGTGCAGGGACAAAGACAACTAGGTTTTTCAACCGTGACACAGACTCACCGTATCCTTTGTGGAGACTGAAGGTAAGAGAATTCCCTCCCTTCCTCAACAGTGGCCCAACACTCAGGGAAGAAGGAAGGATGCATTCCCATTAGTGGGGAGCTTTTGACATTTGCAAATCAATCCTGGGACTCACTTTAATTTGGCCAGCAAACTGGGGGATGCAGAATGCAGTTGTAATTGCAAGGTGTGGTTGGATCTGAATGTCTGAAAGCACCTGTTCACTTGGCCTACTGTCATCTGAGAAGCAATATCCCAAGAGAGGACCACTGGACTCCCAGGGTATAATCCCATCAGTCTTGATAATGGAGTTGTGCTAGAAAGATGAGGAAGTCACACTTTGTCCTTAAGAACTCATAGTCAGGAAAGAGGGTAGGACCACTGCCATAAGCTCTGAACTGTCCTGTAGGGTACCTCTTACTGAAAAGAAAAGAACGTGAGAGCCAAGACTGACCCAAGTGAGCCAAGAGGAAGCTGGGTTAGGGGTCAAGTGCAGGAAGGATCATTCATGCTGGACCCTGTAGGATAGTGAAGGGGTTTTCCTAGTACAGATGTGAGGGGTGGGTTCCCCAGGCAAAGAAAGGAGATTAAGCAATACAGGTGTCACAAGCCCCTAGAGAGGGGGCATATCTGATTCATCCAGGCCTATGTAGTGCCCTGCTAAATGCCATAAGGGGGTTTTACCTCAATGGAAACATTTTGCTTCTGCTTTGATCTGTGTGTAGTAATTAAAATTAAAAAGTACTTTCCTGAAAGGAGAAACTAATAAAGGCCTCAAGTATGTTGTATATTCATTTTTTCTCAGCGGGTTGGGTTAGTATTTTTTGAGTTCTTTTGTTTTATTTGTTTGTTTATTTTGACAGAACTCCAACCAAATCCTAATACAGTTTAAAGACCATATGTAGTTGCAAAAGATTGGGATTGAGATTTGGAAGCTAAGCAGACTTTTAGGCTACAGGTAGAACATCTGAAATTCAGTTAACTGTGAGAATGAGTGTAAAGTGAGGTCCAGTGAGAAGTCTTCAGATAGTAGAGGGGAAGTCCTGGCAGAGGGTGTGGCTGCTTCTGCTTTACCAGGAGCCTCTTTCTACATGCTCAGCAGCTTTCAGGGTGTTGGCCTGGAGTGGGATTCTGGGGATTAACTACTTCTGATCTATGAATGAGTCCAAAACCCCATGACAAGTCGAAACAGCAGTTTCCCAGCCAGTCAGGTGGTGGATTTCTGTGTTCTGACCCCAGATGGAAGGGCAACATAGAACACAGGCTCCAGAGCCACCTGTCACTTGTTGGCCAGGGGCTTTGGCAGGTCCCCTAAGCTTTGTATTCTTGTGTTTCCACCTATAAATGGAAATAGCAGGCATCCTAATGATCATGGTTATAAAGAATGTTTAATGAGTTAATGTCCCCTGAAACAGATTTAGAGCAGTGTATATAAGAGCTTAAGTAAAATAAAATCTTAAAGTATGCCAAAGAGGGCTCCTGGTCTTCCACAGTGGAATCTTACCTCCTTAGGGAAGGCTGTCGGGTGATAGTGATGTCATATGCTGTCATATGCTCTTCAGACTCCTTGGCATTGATACAGAGTGGGCCGTGAGTACAGGTGTTTGTGGGGAGGAAGGAAGATGAGTCACTGTGGGCGAACAGTGAAAGGAGTTCTTGTGCAAGTCACTCTCAGAAGAATCAAGATGAGAAAAAGGCTCCCTGAAGAATCAGGAGCTCAAGGGCTTAAGACTCAGTGACTAGGAGATGCCACATTACCAATCAACTTTTGCCTTTCTCTGTAGACACCAGATGACCATGAAGCAGAGACGGGGATTAAGTCAAAAGAAGCAAGAAAGTACATTTTCAACTGTTTAGATGATATGGCCCAGGTAAGCTCTGAGGGTGAGAATGCAATGCAGACCCTTTAAAAACCACCTACAAGCTAGGTGTGCTAATGCAACCTTCAGTCCCAGCACTTGGGAGGCAGAGGCAGGCACACTTCTGTGATATTGAGCCTGTTCTGGTCAATATAGCAAGTAGCAGGTCAGCTGGGGCTACAGAGAGACCCTGTCTTAAAAAAACAAAAATAACCCCTACCCCTACCACACTCAAAAATCACCTACAGTGAGACTTAATTCAGGAACAAAAAAGAGTAGAAAGCCCCACTACCCAACTGTGCTCATTGACTTTGACCTTGAACAGTTGTGTTCCAGACTTAGTAGGAAAACCATTTGGTCTGTAGAACATTTTTAAAACCTTACACCAGCTCCTTAAAAATAGCTTCAGTATATTGCTTCTTGTTTGTAAAGTAGTACCTCCCAGCCTTACTAATGTTTTCATCTGTGGCACTAAGAACTGAACCCAAGGCTTTGTATATGCTAGGCAGGTACTTGGTGCTGAACTGAAGAAGTCCAGCCACTTCCTATATTGGAGTTGATACCTATGGTTCAGTGTGTCAGTTTCATAGAGCCACCATAACAAGAAAAGGCGAACTGGAGGGCTTAAGACAACACACATTTATTCTCTCAGTTCTGGAGGCTGAAAGTGTGTGATGTTGATATCTTCAGGCCCTAGTAGACACCATCCCTGTGTCTGTCAGCCTCTCACGGCTCCTGCAGCTCTCCGCATTCATTGCCTTGCAGCTGCATGATTCTAATCCCTGCCTCTCCCTCCCCACAGCCATTATCCCTGTGTCATCTCTGGTCCCAGTGTCTAGATCTCTTATAAAAGCACTGGTTATTCAATTTAGAGCCACCCTAATCTGGTATACCCTCATCTTAACTTGATTTTATCTGCAAAGACCCTGTTTCCAAATAAGGTCACATTTATAACTACCACAGATTAGGACTCGAACTTAGCTTTATGGGAATCAAATTCAAACCACTATACTCAGTTCTGTCAATTCACTAACAAGAACTCCAGAATCTCTCTTCCCTTTGTGCCTCAGAGAAAATTCTAGACCTTCAACTATTTTCAGTGTAGAAACTAGTCTAAAATCAGAGCAGCCCAAAGTGAGTTTTTCTTTAAAGCAATGAGAAATAGAGCAATAGCCCAATAAACACTTAACATACCTCTCACAATAGGTGAGTGTAACCAGAACCCCTGATTCTGAGTAAAGTACACTTGTCAGTTGATTAGTAGCTTAGATTGTCTGTGAAAACAGAAATTGCTTTCCAGGGCCCTTCTTGGAAAAAAAAAGAAAGCTCCACCAAACAAATCTTTTAAAGGCCATCCTATTGAAAACTTGCTCTTAGAAGCAAACTCCTATGTTCAGATACACTGCCTTCCTTCACTAGAGCCGACCACAGAGCCATGAGAAGGGAGGTTCTGGGAGTAAAGGAAGATGCCACACTGGCTCTTCTCTTCCCCTTGAGGTTAAACAAACCTTCCTCCATTTTACCTGCTTCATTTAGGGATTTGAAAGGAGGGGTTGATTTTCTTTTTGTTTTTGTTTTTGTTTTGTTTGATTGTGGTAAAGCACATACAGCATAAAATTTCTCATCTTAGCCTTCTGAAACGTAAAGTTCAGAAGGATTAAGTACATGCACACCTACTCTGCAACCTGTCTCCAGAACTCTTCATCCTGTGGTTGTTTTTAATGAGGTGTGATAAGAGCTACATTTCAACATGGCCAGTTAAAAGAGGATCAGTTTACATCTTAGCACTGGGGTACATTTGTAGGTGTCAACTGTGGTGGGCTCTCCCAGCTTCTCATCTCTTCTTGGCTCTGACTGTTTCTGCCATTCCATTCCCGTGGTATGAGAAGCCATGACTGTAGGCAATAGCAGCACACAGACCACATCCTCTATTGGAGGCAGTCCGCTCTCCAGGGACATAGAAGAGAGGTTTGAGAGATCAAGAGATTATGGGGCATGCTTTGATCCTTGGTCACCTGTCACTGTTTGTTTACAGGTGAATATGACAACAGATTTGGAAGGGAGTGATATGTTGGTGGAGAAGGCAGACCGGCGGGAGTTCATCGACCTATTGAAGAAGATGCTAACCATAGATGCTGATAAGAGAATCACTCCCATCGAAACCCTGAACCATCCCTTTGTCACCATGACACATTTGCTCGATTTTCCTCATAGTACACAGTAAGTGTCCTGCTCCAATACACAGGAAAAGGATGGAGTATGATGAGCCTGTATAACTAGGAGCCAGCTTGGCAGGCCAGGAAGACCTTAAGAATATAACCTCTGAAGGATGAGGAAGAGGATGGGTGTGAGCAGGCCGGGCATTGTCTATGTAAACACTCCAGCAGGATGGAGCACCAGACCTAGGGACAGTGGGTGACATGCTGAGGTCACAAAAGTAATCCAGGCTCTGGTAGTGAATACTTCAGGCTTTGTGGGCCTCTGGTTTCTGGTGTAGCTCCCTGGTTCTCAGTTATAGCTGTAGTTGTAGCTGTGGATGTGCATATGAGCAAAGACATGGAGCTACTTTCCAAGGAAGCACTTACAAAAAACTTGTGAGGGCCACATTGGACCTGGGGCTACAGTTTGCTCTGTACCCAAAAAGGAGGGAACCATGGAATACAGGAAGACCCTGGGGCCAGATGAACCAGCCTGGGGTATCAGTGTAGGAAGGGAGGTGGCCAAAACAACAGGGCCCTAAAGCAGTCTAGCTAGCACCAGCTCCAGTTTGGTCCCAGAACTGTCCCAGGCTAGTTTATGTTTGGATTTGTTCATTTCCTCAGCATGCTGTGGACTCCGCCAGGGGCTGGGGAAGCAAAGTAGATTGGGCCCTTGCCAGCTGAGCTGGTGGTCTACAAGAGAAAGGCATAAGACAATGGTGGCAAAACCACCAGGCTTTAATCAGGAAAAGGATGGGGTGTGATGAGCCCATATAACAAGGAGCCGGCTTGGCAGGCCAGGAAGACCTTAAGAATATAACCTCTGAAGGATGAGGAAGAGGATGGGTGTGAGCAGGCCGGGCATTGTCTATGTAAACACTCCAGCAGGATGGAGCACCAGACCTAGGGACAGTGGGTGACATGCCCAGGTCACAGAAGTAACCCAAGGTAAACCATGCCCATGGAAGACTTTGGCCTTTAACCTAAAGTGCAATGCAGATTCATTGAAGGACGTAAAAGCAGATGAATAGCTGGTTAAATTTGTGTCGAACACAGATCTAACTGCTACCATACCAGTAATCTGGAAAAAATGTCTGTGAGATCTTGCAGGTAAGACACTGTTAGTAACTTGCTGACAGCCGTTTCCATGCAGTGTCAGAAACAAAAACCTGTTCAGCAGGTTGAAAGATGAAATGAGAGGTAGAGAAATAGATGGCAACCTTTCAAGAGTGAGGCTGTGAAATGGGAGGGAAGAAATACAGAAGTGTCAAGAGGGACTGGAAGAAAGCTTTTGAAGAGTGAGGAAGTTTAAGCAATTTTAAATACTAATGGGAGGAGTCTAATAGCAGGTGAGAGCCTGGAGGGAAAGGATGCTTGGGACCAATTTCCCAAGTCAGTGTATCAAGCTGCATTAGAGCTTGATGGAGAGATGGACTGTGTCACTGAGGGATGACAGGAGAAGAGGTATGGGTGTCGGCAGGTGCACTGGATTAGCAGAGGAAAGTTAAGGAAGTTCATGCCAGACAGCTTTTGTCTCTTAGAAATAGATGATGAAGTTATTTATTGGAAACAAAATGAGTGGTCACTTAAGAATTGTAGAAAGTCATTGCAGCTAGGACTGGAGAGATGGCTCAGTGAAGGAAGCACTTGCCACACAAACCTGAGGACTGAAGTTTGGATCCCCAGCACCCACATAAGTGCCAGGTGGGTGTGGTGGCCCACATGTAATCCCAGAGTGCAGGAGATAGAGATTTCCAAGGGCAAACTGGCTAGCTAGACTACTTGGAGGGCAATCAAGAAAGATACACAGAGGCTGGAAAGATGATTCAGCAATTAAGAGCACTGACTGCTCTTACAGAGGACCTGAGTTGGGTTCCAGCACCCACATGGTATTTCACAACCACCTGAAATTACAGTTCCAGGGAATCTAACACCCCCTTCTGGTTTGTACAGGCTCCTGTACACACATGGTACATATAAACTCATATAAGCAAACACACATACATAAATAAAATAAATCTTTTTTAATTACAAAAGAAAAGAAAAAGATACTCATTATCAACCCTGACCTCTACATGCACACACATGCAAGCACACACATGCATATGCAAAAAAGTTAAAGCTGTTAAGAAAGAGAGAGAGAAAGAAGCAAAGAGGAAGATGGTCCAGGTAGCTGGAGCAGGCAACAGAACACACTGACCAGAGAAATACAAGACAGGGTAGTGGTATACAACTGTAATTCCATCTCTTGGGGGGCTGAGTGAGGGGGAGGGAGGTGGAGAGAGCATGGACAGTGAGTCTAAGCATGAAGTGATGGCGTAAGTGACCTTCCCGAGTGAAGGCGTAGAGAAAACATTGTATTTCTCCAGGTGGAACATTGCCAGGCTGTTAAGAGAAAAATCAAATAGATGAGAAGTTGATGATGCTGGTAATAGAGTAATTGTAATCCCAAAGAGCAGTCCCAAAGTGACTTACCTAAGGGACAGGAAGTTCCTTAGATCCCCATGAACTGTGCCCTGTGGTCAACTCTAAGAATAGTTATGATAGTAATAGTTAAACAGGTCACAGGTCAAGAATGTGGCATGGGAAACCAGATGCTTGAGCTGGTAATTTAGGAAATTAAATTTCAGGTCTGACATCTTGCAGAATGAGTGGTGAGGTTGAGGACAGGGTCCTGAGATGGGAAGCCCCAGTATTCAACAGGTTATCAGTGCTATCTCTGAAGTGTTCCTGGGTGGACAGAGAAGAGCTTGGAGAGGAAGCCTAAGCCAGTAGCAAAGGTCTGTGTGGATGAGAGGAAGACCAAGGTCTTTTGTGGATGGGAAATGGGTTATGTCACTTCCACCTAACCCTGAGATAGCTGGGACATGAAAGTGTAAAGACTCACATCCCTGTGTGTGTGCAGGGAAGTAGTGTGATCAGAAAAGCAGCAAGTTCTCTTAGGTCCTGGGGCAAAGGGACTGCTGTTCAAAGAGCCTGGAGATAGGAGGGTTTGCTTACCGCAGTTAACTGCCATGGCCCAAATCACACTGCATGAGTCTCCAGGCTGGACCCAGCCATTCCCAGCCTAACAGATGGGACACAACAACCACAAAGGTGGTTTTCCTCAGCAGTCACTGAAGCAAGTCAGAGTGCACTGCACGAAGCAGGCAGTGCCGCTTCAGTTCGGAGCCATGTGTGGAAGAACCAAGCTCCAGCGTAGAGAAGGAGTCAGTGCCATCCCTTCCAAATTCAAGTTACAGGATCCTTGCTGTTTCTGAGTATAGCAAGAGTCAGTCAAGAAGGTGTCAGTTTGTCCCACAAGAAGAAAGGAGAATTCCCACAAAGCCAACGTTTCTATATTTCTGTATCCAGGAATAAAGAGGAATGATAGAGAAGCAGCAAGGAGCTGTAGGGGCTCCTCAGAGAGTTCCTATTGGCCGTCTGTGTAAAGTCAGGAAATAAGTCATCCCCCAAACGAGGAGCCTTGTCCTCTCTGCTCCAGTGAGGAAGAATGGCAATTTAGAATTCAGAAGATCAGCCCAAGAAGAACAGCAGATCTCTAAGCACCCCACACTTACCTGAGAGTAAGTCGAATCCTTGAGGGTGCCCAGACTTACTGGGAAGACCCCGGAGATCTGTGGAGTGAGAGGTCCCCGCCAGGTCCAACTTAATGTTGATCCCACCTTGGAGGCTGGGCCCCAGCTGCTCTGACATGTGGTTTACCAGGTGAAAAAGAAACTGCTCATTTCTCTACACCAAGATTTTAATGCACAAAATATTTAAAACCAGCATTCTTATAAACTAACCCCAAAGTAAAAGTATTTATATCATCCTGATAATCAAAACTCAGCCCACTACAGTGAGAAAATGCCAGAGTCTGAAAACTGTGTATTGATTTGTCGCAGAATTACAGGATTCTTGAAATACATTGCAGAAAGAATGCATGCGCCATTTTATTGCCTTCAGCTCCACGTGGAAGCACTCAGCAGTGTACTTGTACTCACAGAAGCTGCAGGCAAGCTGTTAGGTACCACAGAATATGCTTTCTTTTCTCTCCAAGGCCATCAATTATTGTTCATCATGTAGCCGATGTGAGCAGTACTAACGTAGAAGTAGGGTTCTCTAGGTCATGGCTAAGTTCAGTTTTCATGGGAAGAACATTCTGAGCTAGCCCACAAATGTCCACTTAGCCCAAAATATAACATACCTATATGATACGGAAATGGTAGAATTTCTACCTTTAATATAATAGAATGGTGCTACTTTGTTACTAAAATTAGATGGGATTTTATCTTGAATATTAGTACCTGAAGAAAAGTGAGCCTGGTAAACAGAAGCAGCAGAAGCCAATGTGGAGGAGTGTGAATTCCATAGGACACTGACCTGTCAGGAGCTGGAAAGGCTGAGGCCAGTAAAGACCTTCCTCACGCTGACGCTGGTCTGCACTCCTTTCATTTTTATTTTGAGTCACTAAGACAGTGAAGGAAGAAAAAGGAGAGAATTCTACTTCCTGTAACTGGGCAAAAAAGTTAGGAGTTCATGAGAGAGAGAGAAAGAGAGACATTGCCAGTTAGCAATTACCTCTCTGGCAAATTACCTGTCCTCTCAAATCTGCCCTCCTCATAAAAATAGGACGGTAGTCTCACCTCTGTCTTGTAGATGATGCATACTAAATAAGAAAATGCAAGCACATATCATTGCGCTCAGTAAGTTAGTAATTATTGTTTTTATCACATGCACTAGTCCACCAAGGGGAAAGCGGTCTTAAGTTCATGGCCAGGGTGGGGAATTCCTTGACCGACCTCTAGATGGTGCTAGTGACTCGGGGTGGCTGCAATCAGGAGAGGGTACAAAAGTTGGCTCTGAGGAAGGGAGAGGCAGGTTGTAGCTGCTTCTTAACGTTTTCAGTTGGAGAGTTTGTTTATGGGCCAGAACTAAAGGGGAGCTGCCCACCCAGGATGGAGGAGAGCAACAAGACACGAAGTCAGCGGAAAACCTACTCATAGCAATGACAGTTGCAAGTGTAGACTGAGAAATCCAGGATTTAAAAAGAATTTTTTTCATTTTTTTAAATTTTATTTTGTGTATGAATTTATTGCCTATGTGTATGTAAGTGCACCCATGTTGTGCAGTACCCGTGTGGCTCAGAAGATCTCCTGGAATTGGAGTTACTGACACTCGTTAGCTACCATGTGAGTGCTTGGAATTGAACCCTGATCCTCTGCAAGAGCAGCCAGTGCTCTTAACTGCTGAGCCAGCTCTCCAGCCCCAAGATACCCAGAACTGTTGAAGTTCACTGATGTTCTTGTTTACTGGGCTAACCATTCCCCTTTTTCTCGCTGTTTGCACTCCCTTCCTTGCTCGCCCCACCATACCTTTCCTGTCCTTTATGTCTCTGCCTCTCTACCTTTTTTATGAACAGCGTCAAATCCTGTTTCCAAAACATGGAGATTTGCAAGCGCCGGGTAAACATGTATGACACAGTGAATCAGAGCAAAACGCCTTTCATCACACATGTAGCCCCCAGCACGTCTACCAACCTGACCATGACCTTTAACAACCAGCTGACCACTGTCCACAACCAGGTGAGTGACAAGCACTGGGGAAGACAGGCAGGGCTGACAGTGTGAGCTCACACCAAGACTCCCAATTTCCCCACCAAACCTAGGCAAGGCACATAATCCCTCTCTTGTCACTTTCAGGTCTGTAAGCTGAAGTATTTGCCTCCTTAGTTATTTCCTTTAAGGGGCCCAGGAGCTCTTCATTCTGACTCTTGGCCCACTTTAAGGTCCTAAGAAGGAAAAAGGAAATAACTGTTTCCTGAGATGGTACCCCTTCCTAATCTCCTCTGAGCAGATGTGGGAATGGAGAGAGGAGATGCTGTGAGCCTTTTATGTTTGACATCTTCCCCAGAAAGTGCTGGGACCCGCCCCTCAGCCTTGTGCCCACGTGTTCTCTATTCAGGACAGATTTTTTTGAAAAAGACAGCTGTTGTTTCTTTAAGGCATAGGAAAGCCAGCTCCTGGGTCTGTCACCAGAATCCTAGCATTTCCACCTAAAAGAAATAAGAAGCTAGGTTCCCCTTCCCACAGATTTCTAAAGATTGACAGGGTCCCAACAGTGTAGAGCAATGCTTAAAACACAGATGACACTCAGGAAATAATTGCTGAGTGAATAATCTCCACACCCAAGTACTACTGCTTCTAGAATTTCAAGGCGCTTGTACTGTTACTCCCATCTTCCAGTCTTATCAGTTTCCCCAAAGTCTATAGTGACAACAGCATTCCATTGTGGTGTTTTCACACACACACGCACGCACGCACGCACGCATGTACAATGCACACACCTACCTCCAGAGCAGAGGAATATGTATGTACCAACCCTAAAGTATGAATATAGTCACCTGGCTGTCCACTTTTTGTTTACACGTCCTCTCCTGTCATGGAGGAGCTACTGGTCCCTGATTTTCAGCCACTGCTCCCACCCACCAGGCTTTCCTGGGCCACTCATGTTGTTCCCTCTTAGCTTGGCTTCCAGCTTGTCAGTTCTCCCTCTGTTTAACTCTGGGCCCCCACCTGGAATCTGCTGCCCTCTGGAGGCCTTCATTGTCCCTGAAACTTTCCAGCTAACCATAGAACTGAAATCCAAGAAAAAAAACATTCTTACCTGACCCTTCACCCAGGCCTCAGCCTTTTCATGGATGTCTTCTTAGGCTGCAGACTTGAGGTCCTGGCAGGTGGCTGCGGAGGGTGGTCCATGACCATGCCAGAAGAAGCCACCTCTGTGTTACCTGTGATACAACAGCCAGCACATCAGATTGCAAAGACTGTCACCAAAACTGCAAAACCCAAAGGGCTTCTCATCACAAAGGAAGTTCTCAAATAAGAATACCTCTCTTTTCCGTGGCACTGAGATCATCCAAAGCTGGCCAGGCTGGGCTAGAGTAGAAAAGACTGGCACTGTGGTACAATGGTAGGCCATAGCATAGGGGAAAGGAAACTACCATTCTATAGAAGCAGGATCCTGAGTTTACAGATCTTCATCTGATGGCCTTGGAACTACTGGATCCTAGTTAAATATATTGAAAACATCTACTAGGGTTATGACTTAGATTTAAGTGCTAAGACATGCTTTCCCAGCTCTGATAATGTTACAAGATGATAGCTTTACTGATAATCAATATTTATCGTGTAGATTTTTCTCAGCATGACTTCATTCACTCCCCTAGCATCAGGTGGGATAGGAATATAACTGCCATTTTAGAAAGAAACTGAGGCACAGAGCAATCCAGCCTTTTACCCATGACTAGTTAGCTCATGGACTTTGAACCCAGCAGTCTGACCACAGAGTCTGTACTCTTAAATGTACACACAGATGAATCCTGTGGAAGTCCTGGATTGCTTTCCTAGATTCATCTACCCTCAAAATCCAGTGGGGCTTTTGTCCATTAGTGACCCAGCGCCATGCTTCCTCCGTGAGCTTCTTGGAGCTTTTCTGCTCCTTTGGATATTGAGAAGCAACAAAATATGCCTGGAGTTCTGTTAGTAGAAGAATACTGCACTAATACTTTATTAGTCTTAGCATAGATCAGTAGACTTACAACAGGACCTTTCCCAAATGGTCACTCATCTATAATCATTTATGTCTCAACAAAGCTGGGTCAGTATTCCATAACTTTTTATTTCTCTGCTTTCAAAAACTGTTAGGTTTCCCAGTTAATAGCTGGCTGAATAAGTAGTCTCCCTTGGGTATTCTTGGCTTAATCCTCAGAGTCAGCCATATCACTAACGTTCCCATGTTTTGTTTTCTGGATGTATCCTTCTAACAAGAATTTTAATTGGGTTTGTAGGCCAAGCTCACATCCTGTTCTTATGGATGTCAAACCATTTAAACATCTACTCCAAGTGCTTCCAAGAATCACTTCACCCATCCTTGCAAAAAGCCTGCATTGCCAGTGAACCTGCTTTTGCTTCTTATTTCTGCTCATTAACCAGGACAGCTCTTAGCAGTCCTCCCTGCTCCTCACAAACAAGTGGTGCTTGTTTTGGGTGCCTTTGTCAGAACAACAGAGGAAACAGAGAAGAAGAAAATGCCCTCACCTTCACACATGCCTCTTCACACATGCCTCTTCAGCTGATCCCTGAACAGGATTAAAACTGGAAACTATCTGCATGCCTACTGGAGACTAGGACTGATAGCAGGACTCAGGTGTGCCTTTGTCCTTCCCTGAATCTACTAAGAGATAGAGGACTTGACGCTCAAGGACCTCATTGTCTCCATGGTGAAATAGGTCATAATCTAAAACAGAAGGATCCAAATATAGGCTAGACACACAAGAACCAGGTAAACAGACTCCTGAAGGGCTGTGGGACAGAGGGTCACAAGTAGCACCCTGCCCCTTCTCACAAGGAGGCACCAGTCTGGAGGCAGACTGTGGTATCCAGCACTCTGTGGCAGGAGATAGATATCATGACCACAGGTACAAGAACAGAGAGTAGCTCATGTCTAAAGTCAGGCCAGTCTCAAAGCACAAAGACTTGGAGCAAACTCTGAGCCAAAGGATTCCTGGGAGACGAATAGCTGGTGCTCCCAGTAGGCTGGGAACACAAATTGACTAATCTACCCTATGCTAAGAGCAGAGAGAGCAAAGAAGGATACAATTAGGAAAGGTAACCGAGGGTGGGAACCAAGAAGTGCTGGGCCAAGAAGCAAATACCACATTTAGAAGGCTGTTACTGGAGTGTGAGCAGGCTACTGACATGTAGAGAAAGATACTGATGTACGGAGTGGTCTTTAAGAAAGAATGAGCCAGCCTCTGCCCAAGAATTGGAAGAAATGTAGAGGGCAGTCACTGGGCAGAGCCTTTAATGGGTCCTGAGAACCAGGAAGCAACAACTGAGGAGTGAGTCAGAGGGTTCTAGGAACATGTGAAAGGCAGACACAACAGGAAAGAAATGGCATAGCTCAGTCAAGTGGGGGGTGGGAGAACATTGAAGCCAGCGCCCCAAGCAGGGGACTCTCATGAAAGTGTCTGAGGTGTTAGAGGTAAATGTGGAAAGGGTGCTTCTAGGAGAGATAATGGGCTGGGAGATGTGGACATGTCATCAGTAACAATACACAGGAGATTCAGGTTGTGTCATTAGTAACAGTACACAGATGCTGGCTGCCATATGCACATTTTCCTGCCATGCTACCTGGAGGTACTCTGTGGGATACTGCAAATACAAACAGTTTAAATACATGCCTCAAAATCCAAATATGTAGGTCAGGGATGGTGGCACACACCTTTAACCCCACTCAGGAGGCAGGGGCAGGCAGATCATCTGGGGCTACATAGTGAGTTACAGACCCTATATAATGAAATCCTGTCTATAAACAAATATATAAATAAATAAAATCCAAATATTCATATCACAGAATTTTGTGGTCATTTTCAAACAAATTAATTGCTTTGTACTGAAATTCAGTACAAAATCTAAGTATAAAAACCACTATAGCTCAGTAGTAGACAGCTTGCCTGATATATGCAAGAACCTGGGTTTGATCCCCAGCACCACAAAAAAATAAAGGTAAAACAAAACTTTGACCATCAAATCTGACACACAGCTCCACTAGAAATTCTCTTTATGTTTATGGCCAAGCTATGCTTATGGCCCACTGCTCCTTATTCCTCAGTCCTTGTATCCTCCAGAGGCAGCTTGTACAGTGTTGAATCTGAAGCTATTGCTAACCTCTGCCTCTCTTGCCTAAGGATCAGTGTAAAAGGGCTTTTTAAGAGGAGGGAAACCAAAAAATTCCCAACATAGAATTTGCTTCCTTCTACAGCTTTGCTTCCTCTGGAAACTCAATTTCAAATGATAGCTCTCTTTCTGAGAGAGAAGAATCATTTCAAGGCTTGTGTTTGTCAAATGTACCACCATTTAAATTCACTCAACTCCTCAACCTCTCTAACTTCCAGTCCCAGTAACCGAACAGCCCCCAAATGCGTGGAACTCAGACAAGAATGGCCGACTTCTACTGGTCCTCCTCCCTCTGGATATTTGTTATGCAGTGCTCTGTGTAGTAGCAGTACCCTGCAGCCATCTAAGGGTATCGGCAACCAGCATCATCTACCATCTTTAGATCTGAGCAAGAGGCTCCCGTCCTTCCTCATGCATACACTTCTGTGCTAAGACCTGGGTATCCAGAACCCAGGCCTTCAGGAGCCCCTTCCTAGATTCATCCTCCCAGGTATAGACTACACCACCAGGCTCAAGGGGAGGTGAATATGAGCAGAGATGGGGCATGTAGGCTGGTAGAGCAATACATGTGTACTTGAAGCTCCTCAAGTTGGTAGAGCCATCCTGGGACAAGGAGGGGGAAGGCAGGACCCAGCTCTTCCCATCCACCCCACCACCATGTTCCAGTGCAGAACCCAAGGAATCCAAAAGCTCTCAACCCAAACCTGGCCTTCTGGAATGTTAGGCAGATGAAGTGAAAGGCAGACTTTGATTAAACAGTTTTTTTTTTCCTTTGTTGTCATTGGTTTTCTGTTTTGGTTTTGAGTCGGGTTCATGTAGCCCAACGTGGCCTCAAACTCAGTATGTAGTCAGAGATGACCCTGAACCTCTGATCCTCCTGCCTCAGCCTCCTAAGTGCTGAGATTACAGGAATGTACCACATATGTTTTATGCAGTGCTGGGGACTGAACACAAGGCTTCATGCGTGCTAGGCAAGCACTCTATTGAGCCTCATCTCCAGCCCGTTAAACAGTTTTCTAGACAAAGTTAACTTTTCAATAGTGAGGTGTATCGTGCCCAGACATCCTTTGTTACTCTTGCCTGGCACCCACAGCTGTGAAGATCCAGGGCCTCCCTTTCTCCAAGACTTTCAGCTGGATTTCTACTCCCCTCTTTGCTTTTCTGCTCTTGATTTTTGTTTGCCCTCCTTTGAATTCATTTATTTGATTTAGATTCATGTCTCCCAACATACCACCTCCCTCATTGTTTATTTTTGTTTATTTTTGTTTAATCCCCACCAATCCTTTAGGCTCCCACCTCCACCAGTGCCACTCTTTCCTTAGCCAATCCCGAAGTCTCCATACTAAACTACCAATCTACACTCTACCAGCCCTCAGCGGCATCCATGGCCGCGGTGGCCCAGCGGAGCATGCCCCTGCAGACGGGAACAGCCCAGATTTGTGCGCGGCCTGACCCCTTCCAGCAAGCTCTCATCGTGTGTCCCCCCAGCTTCCAAGGTAAGGCTGAGCTGGCTCCTCTCCTGCCTCTTGCAGGACCACCCCTGCGATTCTGACACCTGCCGTTTCCTGGTATGCTTACACTCAGGAGAAAAGCCCTCTTTCCTTTCCTTCATGAGGAGCTGGTGTCTCGGCTGCCCTCCTACTGCCACCAGCCTGGAAACAATGAGATGTGTGCTCTAGCACCAAGTCCATTTGTTGTTGTTCTTGCCACCTGCCAGAGACTGTGGCCCTGGCCAGCTGCCTGTGAAGAAGCACATTGTCTGGTCCTGTTGTTATGCTGATGTCAGCTCCAGCTTTCCTCACATGAAATGTCCCCTGCACATTATCTATAGAAAATTGCCAGTCTCCGACAGCCAGCATAGGCCTACTTCACACAGAGAATATAAATTTGTCTGACAAGTGCCTGCCAGGTCCTCCCTCCTCCCCAAAAAGCAATCCTTTGGCCATGCACTCTTCTGCAGACTCTGAGCAGCTAGAGGGGACTGTGTACCTTGTCACAGTTATACAGAAAGCTCAAAAATAGATTTTGCAAACCACCCATTGGTGCTCATGTTCAGTCTGTGCAATCCAGAGAGAGCTTTCCACATTGTCTCCAGCATCCTTTGCTATGACGCTCGGATATATATCTCCATGGGCAGTGGCCCTTGTTTTCCTGTTGTAACTTACCAGTGTGGCTGTTCCATTTGTTCATTTATTTATTTTGGTGGGGGTACTTTTAGGTTCAGTTAGAAACTAAAGGAGAAAGGGGAACCTTCCCCAGGCTAAACAGAAAAGCTGACTCAGCGTGGGAAGGGTTTTTTTTGTTGTTGTTGTTTGTTTGTTTGTTTTTCACCTTTCAGTTACTCACCTCCCTCTCGCCCCTCACTCATTTCCTAAACAGGCCTGCAGGCCTCTCCCTCCAAGCATGCTGGCTACTCAGTACGAATGGAAAACGCTGTTCCCATTGTCACTCAAGCCCCTGGAGCTCAGCCTCTTCAGATCCAGCCAGGTCTGCTTGCCCAGGTAATTCCTCTGTGTTACTGTATTCCCATTGTCTATATTAAAATGTTTCCAAAAATCTGTATCTCCACTTTCTCCCTAGTAATGAGTTGGGAGCTTCTAGTTGGTAGGATATGTCAGTAATATTCTAAATGATCCCTGAGTGAATTTACCTCCCTAAATATCTACAATTCCAAGAAGAAATTTAGATACAGAGTCTCTAGGGAAATTATTATTGTACCTTTCTAATACAAATCCATCTAGGAGACCAAGGTTTTAATCCTAAATCTGCTAGTTATTCTCAATGACCTAAGGCAAGTCAGTTAACATCTCTTTGCCTCAGATTTCTTTCTTGTAAAATAGAAATGGTTTTTTTAGACCCAAAAGGAGCCCTGGAGATTATCTCCTCATTTTTATTGTTGAAAAAAACAGAATCACAGAAGCTACCGGCTGGAACCTTCCTTATCTATCCACACAGGATCACAGAGATGAAAACTGTTTGAAAGTAGATTAACTGTTACATGAATTTAAGGTGATGGCAGTGGTACAGTACCATCAAGCAGTCCTTAAAGACACTTTAACCCTAAACAAATAAATTGTTCTTATGCCAGATACTTTACAGTTTTGTATTTTGTTTTGTTTCTTTTGTTTTGTTTGAGACAGGGTCTTCACTGTTCAGTCCTGGCTGGCCTGGAACTTGTTATATAGAGTTCTGACCTTGAATTCAAAGAGATCTGCCTGCCTCCACCAAAGTGCTAGAATTAAAGGCATGTGTCACTGCAGTTGTTAATTTATTTAATCCCTATAACACAGCAAGGTATTTATCTCTATTTGACAAGTAACAGAACTGTTCCTGAGACACAGGAACTTGCTCAGAGTCACACAGCAGCCAAGTATGGTGACATACACCTATAATTCCTATACTCCAACTAAGGCAGAATTCTTTTAGTCAAAGCCAGGCTAGGATACATAGTGAGTTCTAGGCCACTTTGAACTACCTAGCAAGACCCTGTCTCGAAACAGAAAAGTTACACAGCAACCTAGATATCAGAACCATCAGAACATAAACCCTAGATATCTGAGACCAGCATCCATGTTTTCACTTCCATGCTAAACTGATTCTATATAATGACTTGACCTGTTAGTTTAGCGTCATCTTTATTTATAAGGTAGGTTCCCAAAGGCTTTTCATAAAGTATTTTCAAAGATTATTTACAGTGATTGTTACATAGAAGTTGTTTTCCTTGTTTTAACTTATGTGGTTAAATTGCATAAGTCTGTTCTGGGCTCCTGTAATCTGCTAACCTTTCTAATATCCTGTTGTTAATCATCACAACTGTATGTGTTTTGGTACCTGGTAGGTCATACCCTGTTCCTAAATAGTTCTCCAGATTTTCCTTGTATATTCTGGCCTCTTTTCTGTATGCATTTTACCATCGTTTCTCCTTAAGAATGTTGGTTTCAAAAAATGGAAGACCTGATTTTTACTTATTAGACTTGCATTAAATTTATATCTACTTTAGAAATAATTGGAATTTTTATGATATGTCATTTTATCTATGAACATGATATAAAGAGTTATATTTTTTACTTTTGACAAAGTTTTCCCTTATTGGAGTAAATTCTAACTATTTGACAATTTTTGTTGCTGTCGATTTTATTAATTAGACTTTGTCATTGTTTGCCTTTGGTTCATAGGAATATTGCTGATTTGGGTCTGTTGGGATTGTTATCTCCCAGTCCTTCTGTTTTTGTGAATTCTCTTGAATTTACTATGTAGATAGCCCTTTTAGTGGAAGATGATACAGTTTTGTTTCTTGCTCTCCAGTTTTTACACTTTTCATTAATTGTTCTTACATTACTTGGCTGAGTAGGACAGTCTAAAATGATGTGATATTGGGGATCCTTTACTTCTATCTAACTTGTTTTCCTAAAACAAATTCGGTTTTAAGATTCTTCTAGAAGTTTCCCATTTTATTTGCTATAAATATTTGAGAGAGACGTTTTGTCATGTTTTAATTTTTAAATAAATATACTTTCTCATCTATTTCAGTAACCACATGGCTTTTGTTCTCTGACCTATTAATATAGCAAGTATGTTAATAGATTTTACAATGTTAAACTATCCTGTATTTATGAGATACTTTATTTTATCATGTTGTACTTGATATGATGGCATGCTTTTCTCCCTTTTTAATTTTCTGCGTATGAGTATTTTGCTTACATGTGAGTGCACCTATGCATGCAATGCCTATGGAGACCAGAAGAGGGTGTCAGGTCCCCTAGAAATGGAGTTACCAACAGTTGTTTGCCACCATGTGGGTTCTGGGAACTGAATTCAGGACCTCTGCAAGCACAGCCAGTGCTCTTAACTACTGAGCCATCTCTCAAGCTCTGATGACATGCTCTTTGAGCTCAGTATCCATTTATTGTGATTGGTATTTTTACATCTATGTTCATTGGTGAGAAATGACATGTGGCTTCCCTTCCTTATGGAATGATTATCTAATTTGCATACAGATGACTTAAGTAATAAAAAATCTTATAGTCAATGAAATTATTACTCTTTTTTTTTTTTTTAAACAACATCTCACTATGTAGTCCTGGCTAACCTGGAATTCTCTATGTAGACCATGAACAGAGATCTGTCTGCCTCCTGAATGCCAGGATTAAAATCATGTACCACCACCCCCAGCTCATTTAATATTTTGAATTTAAAATTAAATTATGTTTCTTCTTTCTGTGAATTCTGTAAACCTGAAATACAATTATCTATAGTTAATAGACTTGGTAGAATTGCTTCTTCCATTTTGTCAGCAGAATTTTCAATAAGTATCATGATATAACCTCTGGTCTCTGAGCTTCCTGCCTATATCAAAACAGGTGAGTAAGCAAACAAGCTGTATCAGAAAGTATACCAGATCCCACAGGCTGATAACATAAGGATTGTGGGGCAGAAAAATGGGCAGATCTGAAATGTGGGTCTGTCGTTTTTGTAGCATCACTGCTTCTTAAGCCTTGACTTGAAATGTCCATTTCTACAAGTGCTTGTTTGTAAATGAGTCAAAATGTACATATTAAGCACATGCCCAGTGTATGGAGTACACATCAGATAAATTTATGCTCACTCTTAGTCATATGTGATCACATGGGAAGAGAGAGAGATGGCTAAGATAACAAACCTCTAAATCCTTGACCTAAGAAGCATCTCACCTTAGTGTCAGTCCTTTAGGTGTCCAACTGTAGGTAGAGGAATTCAACCAGGATCATTTAATGATCAAAGCAAGCAGAGAAGAGATGGAAGGTGCAGAGACCTCAAAGCACATGTGCACACTCACCAGGCAGTCTGTTTAAGGAAGAAAGCACAAAAATTTTTAGTATTGTGAAGATGGAAGCAGTGAGTTCCTACCAGTGTCTCATCTTTGCCTGAGTAGTTGAGGTCATTGCCATTTAAGCTGATCATCATAGTGTTACTGCATACTACTTGCTCTCGGGTGTAGGCTAGCACCGGATAGTTGGTGGTCTACAAGTCGTATAAACTGAGAGCCACAAGGAGAGACTCTACACCTATCTAACTGGTAAAAGTTCTGCATATCAAATCTAGGACGCTAGATAGAAAGCTTCCTGAGGGCAAGGCTCTGTCCCCATCTGACCCAGTTCAGCTAGCTCAGTCTCTTGCTCATAGATGACAACAAATGGATTTTTAGAAACTTGAGGATTTTTCAATAGAGCAAATTCATAAGGGAATCACTTTTAAGAAAAATAAATACCTTCCATGTATCTCTGTGACTCTATGTTAACTCCTCCATTTTCTCTGCTTGGTTTTTGAAACCAGAGACCAGTCTGTACTTACACACCCATCACAAGATATAGCACAGTCTCTGCACAGTGTAAGTTCTGGACCCTTGTACATCAACTAAGATGATTAACAGTTGTGATGATTTTGAATGTCCTCTGTCCTACAGCAGGCCTGGCCAGGTGGGGCCCAACAGATCCTGCTTCCCCCAGCCTGGCAGCAGCTGACAGGAGTGGCTACCCACACATCAGTGCAACATGCAACTGTGATTCCTGAGACCATGGCAGGCACTCAGCAATTGGCCGACTGGAGGTAAACAGGAAACTCTTCTGGGACAAGCAGTGTGTCTGGTGTGGGAGTTGTGTCCATTACCGACACAGAAGGTCATGTGGCTATGGCTACAGTGATATGAGAAGTGCTTAAATAATGTACCAAAAAGTCAACTTGGTTAACTTATACTTAGGGTGTCATTTTCTACCCAGAATGCCCATACATTGTTTAATTGCCCATGTAACTCACCTGACCTGACTCTGGATAACCTGGGTTTTTCTCAGAATTAAATTCCTCTCAAAAAATAAGTGTTTGTTACCAATGAAAGAATGCAGAAGAACATCTCAAATCCCTAAGCAATTCTAGAAAATGTCTTAAGTTTGAGACACAGGTTCCTTGAAGTCTGGGCTTCCCAGGGAAGACTTGACAGAACGAGGTGTTTTTGGAAGGGCATGCTCCAGTGTGTCTATTGAGTGTGCCTCTTCACTGAGCAGCTATGTCTCATAGATAAGAGTTCCCCTTCCACAGACTCCAGTGACCTCCAGCTCACCACCTATCAGGACCACGCGCCCCCGTGTCTCTTTCCAGAGCTCTACCCATGCAACTTGCCAGTTTCCTAATGGACATCCTGCTCTGCCATTTTCATGGGCACGTGTCACTTTCCTTTGGCCCTCCTCCCAATACCATCATAATGCCCTCCTTGACCAGTATATAGCCATATGACAGCTATATACTGTCATATTATCCCCAACTCCCTGTGGACCCTTTGGGCTGTTATCCCTTCACCAGAAACAGAGGGCAGATCACCCCCTGCTACCCTCAGATAGTTTCAATACCACCCTGAGTGCCTCCCTGGTACCTTTTCTGAATAACGAGCTCTTGGGTTGAATGTGGTAGTACATTTGTAATCTCAGGACTCTGGAGGCTAAAGCAGAAGGATCACAAGTACGCCAGCCTGAGTTTCATAGTGATACTCTGTGTCAATAATCAGTTCATTAATTAGCTCTCAGGAATAGGTAAACAGGTAGTTAAACATGCCCCTAAATCATGCCTCTTCCGTAGCTTTCTCCATTCTCCACGTAACTTTCTGACCAGTTACAGGAGGAGTTCTCCCAGCCCACTCACTCTCTACTAATTGGAAGTACTTTCAAACCAGGCAAAACTGGCTTTCATTCTGGCTTTGCAAGACCTGGGGCAGGTTACTCAATCTTTATGAGCCTCGGTTTCTTTTTCAGTAAAGTGGGGTAATGATGCTTACCTCATAGGATTGGGGGGTGAGGTATCAATTACAATGGAACACAAAGCGCATATTTACCATGCTCACAGCAGTGCCTGGGCATGACAGGAAATAAATAAGGCTGGTGTCTTCCCTTCACCCACTCACAGCAGCTCACACTCCACAGGATCATCTTTCTTCATCAAGCTCATTAGGAGTAACAACCAAGTGGAAAGCTCTATGACCTACTGTTGGGCTCCCCTTCCTCCTTATCCTCCTGAAAGACCCACACACAGCACACTCTTTTTCCTTTGTCTTCCACCAGATCACTTGATCTCAGCAGTACACCCTTAATTCGTACTTATTTTCTTTCTCTGCCTTCTCTCTTCCATCTCTTCACTAGTAGTCACAGACATCTAAAGTTAACACACCATTCCAGTCTCTCTCCATTTCATCTGTGGGCTAGAGAGCATCCATAATCATGACTAGAAAACAGAGGAGGAATACCAGTGGCTTGTACTTGCTTCAGGGGAATAAGATGCCTGGCATCTGAGGGAAATAAAGAAGCCACCATATCTGTTTCTAAAGGCCGTGTAAATGCCCAAAAGACTATCAAAATGTCCACAAAATTGTATCCATCCTTTTCTCTTATTTATTCTCTCAAGTTGCAAAGATGGAATTTGATAACTTTTAAAAATCCAAATGAATTATCCTATAGCTTTTAATTTTATTATGTGTTTAATGGGCTTTTTTAATGGACAAATTTCTGAATTAATCACCACTTAAAAATTTCTGTTGGGAAATAAAGCATAGAGCCCCATTAAACCTAGAGTGTAAGAACTTTGAAATATAACCCATTTTCAAGATGTGGGCTGCCAGCATTTCTTTCAACATGTGTCTATTATTAATTTGTATTTAATACCAAACTCTATACACGTCAAATCACTCTTCATTAATCTAATTGTTCATTCAGCAAGTGTGCAATTAACTGATCAGCTGCTACATGCCAGAGTATTGTATTAGCTACTAAGGGAATTAAAGAGCATTAGTGGCTCCTAATGCCAGAAACATATGGCTTCCAGTCATCAAAGTTTGTTTTGCATGTTAACTGCAATTTCCTCATTAATAAAATGATATTACTTGCCCATCTCACAGAGTAGAATAAAGAACCTATTGAAGATGCCTTGTAAATCAAACAAAAAGTACATATCATTGTTGAGTATAATCAACTATTCAGGGACTTTAAAGGTTTGAAGGAGCTATTTGTCCACATACTTGGCATTCTCCCCCGCTTGAAAGTCTTGGTTCTTGCTCATCAACCAGATTGATTCCTCCCATTTCCTCAATACAGATCTTCAACTCAGCAAGTCTAGAAAGCCCACTTGGAGAGCTCACCTCAAAAGGCTCATTTCTTCATATTATGAAAAAGCTTAGCTTCTGTAAAACCACTAAGGAGTCTTTTCTTCCCTTTTCCCTTTCAGGAACACGCATGCTCACGGCAGCCATTACAATCCTATCATGCAGCAGCCTGCATTGTTGACTGGTCACGTGACCCTTCCGGCAGCCCAGCCCTTAAATGTGGGTGTAGCCCATGTGATGCGGCAGCAACCAACCAGCACCACCTCCTCCCGGAAGAGCAAACAACACCAGTCATCTGTGAGGTATGTAATGAGAGCCTCTGAGGCCAGGAACCCCAGGAGATAAATGCTAAATAAACATTACTTCAAATCAGGGAGTCAATGTGGTACAGGGAGTAGCTATTCCTGCAGGCATCAGGGATGCATCTTACAACACATGGAATGTTCTAAGGTTTGCTGGAAATATTCTCTCTGGTCTCTGGACAAGTGTAATCCTGCCTCTTGGCTACTTCCATCCCTCTGACACTCTTAAGGATGGGGACCTAGAGTCATAGTGTGCACAGTAAAGAAGATTTTATTTTATTTGTGCCCTCAGGGATGGTTACAAAGATGCTGCAGTAGGGAAGAAAAGGTGGACTCAGCTCTGAACACAGCATGGACAATGGGCACTTACAGCCAGGGAGCAGAGTCTAGGTCATGCAGAGAAAATTACAAACAGGAGACAACCAGGAGCAGAAGATTCTAGCTAAACCATCCTAGCAGAATTCTGACTAAAGGCAGGTTAGGGTAACCAGCCATCATTCTGGGGGGCAGTGAGGATGAGGGGTCTGATGAGATACCAAGGGTAGTCAGATATTGGAGGAGGCAGCAAAAGATGTTCTCTGGCTAAATTGAATTAGCAAGGCCCTTGTCTAAAACTAAACTTTATAAAGAAGTGAGCAGTTGGGCCTCTGAGGAAGTTCAGAACCTGACTAAAGATAACCATACAAAGAAACAGAAACACTAAAAAAATGTACTTGTTTTGAAATTTGAGGTCAGAAATTAAGATGATTAAGATGTTCAGTATGAAATGCACAAAAATTCAATTAAAATAAAAATAAATAAAATATTTTTTTAAATAATAACTCATTAACTCTCTCAAAAAAAATCTGTAGCTAACCAGATTGTCTGGATCATGCAACTACAGAATTGTTCCTGTCAGAACTCATTTGGCTGCTTGCTTAAATGTAACTTTGGTCACTCTGAGACACTTAATAGGGTGCTAATCTTTGCCATTCCCCTGAACTCTTAAGCCATCGAGACTGACAAAGGCTCCTGTGTTCTATGAGCACTTTCATATGTCACTTTGTAAAAGGATCAAGAGCAGCAGCACCAGAGACTGGTATACTAAGAGAGGACTCCTGGGAAGGAGCATAGGAGCTTTGCTGGTGGTAGAAGTGTCTGTTTGTAGGTGGAGCAACCCTATATTAGTTACTTCAGAGGAGAGATTTTTAGTATGCAAAGTGTCAACTGTAATTCAGTAAACGTGACTGTAAAAAAAAATAAAGAGGTTCCCAGGCTACAGTCTCAAAAAAACAAAATTATTCCTAGCCAATTAGATCTAGATCACATAACAGCAAAATTGCTCCCACGCTCCCTGACAACACTAATTTAGATGTATTTAGTTGCTTATTTGGGATAAATTCATCAAGAGGAGCCCAGTAAGTAAATAAAATGTCTAGTGAATCTTATTTGTTCTTCTTCCTCATGTAGCCGGGTGCTAGATACTAGGCCTGCCTTTTCTCATGCTTATTCAGAAATTATTCAAGAACTGACTTCCCTCAGGTTGACATCCTGCTTCAACTCCTTATTAGGGTGTTTCTGACAGCATAAGGAAATTCTGCTCAGGTCAGTGACAGCTACCCATAATGCTTTGGTGTGGTAGCCCTGTGACAACATGTCCCTGTTATTATGAGATTGGGAAGCAGCAGAAGCCACTGCCATGATCTCTGTGCACCGTCAGGCTCAGCCAGGTGTGCAGTTATACAGAATGCTGGTCTGACTTAGACCTAAGCTTGGCATCCTTGTAGCCACCCTAGCTAAATAGGAGTAGTCAGGGCCCTTGACACCACCAGCAGGTCTCTCCCTGTCTTCTTGCCGCCACACTTCTCCTAGCGGGCCTCACACGGACTCATTGCTTATGCAACTCAAGATCAGTAATTGCAGTGCAAGTTGTGTGTTTGCTTCTGCTTAAGATCAGTCTCCAGCAGAACTGTAGGAGGCCACACAGAAGGCTAATGCCACAGCCATGCTTTTCTTTAATAGTGCCAAGTTAACATGCTGTAAGTGCTAGAACAGTAAAAGCATAATCTCAAAGTCACAGCATACCATGACAGAAGGAAACAATGCAACAGTCTTACCAGAAAAAATTACTAGCCCCCCAAATGAATTAGCCAATGAAGCCAGTACTAGCTAGGTATAAAATTAAGTCCACCTTTACTGAATTATTTTCATTTTACTTCCTTCCCTTTGCTAGAATCTCTAAGGACATAACAGAGCCTAAGATTTGTTCTGTGTTGACTTTGGTCTCTTACTGCATAGGTACTACCAGGATCAGCAAGGGTTTGAAGGGAAGAGAAGAAGGTAATTGTTCCCTAAAGTTACCAGAACTTAAAAAAGAACTTCAGGTCAATCAATCCAAATTAAAATGTCCTTGTTTTGTTTGTTTGTTTTTATTTTCTGGGGGAGGCAGGGTGGTTGAGACAGGGTCTCCCTGTAGCCCTGGCTGGCCTGGAACTCTCTATGTAGATCAGGCTGGCCTTAATCTCACAAAGCTCTACTTGCCTCCTGAGTGCTGGGATTAACAATGTGCACCACCACACACAGCTTAAAATACCCTTTTTAAGCATATGTCTTCCTCTTACATTTGTCCCAATTTTTTATCAAGATTCAAATTAATTGATAAGCTTCCCATGAGGCACAAGAATAAAAATCCAGAAGTCTTTTTGTTGTTTTTGTTTTTCTTTTTTTCAATTTTATTTATGTATATGAATGTATTGCTTGTATGTATGTATGTAAGTGCACCCATGTTGTGCAGTACATTTGGAGGTCAGAGGAGAACATCAAATTCCCCTGGAACTGGAGTTACAGATGGTTGTTAGTTGTCCCTGCCTGTTGGCTGCAGGGAATCGAACCTGGATCTTCTGCAAGAGCAGCCAGTGCTCTAAACCGCTGAGCCATCTCCCTAACCCCTTTGTTTTTGTTTTTCATTGTGCATTTACAGATACCAAATGACCGTATCTTTTCCCAGAGGAAGAAGGAGAAAAGACTGAATTTTAAAGCCACTTATGGGCTGGGAAGATAGCTTGGTTGATAAAAAGTACTTGCTGTACAAGCATAAGGACCTAAATTCGATTCCCAGAACACATGTAAAAAGCCAGGCATGGTGGTGCATACTTGTAATCTTAGTTCTAGGAGGGCAGCAGACAGGAAGATCCATAAGGAATACTGGGCAACCAGCCCAGCCGAATCAGAGAGCTCCAGATTCAGTGAGAGACCCTGTCTCAGAAAACAAGGTGGACAGTTCCTAAGGAATAACACCCAGGTTGACCTCTAGCCTACACATACACACCTGCATACACATGTGCACACAAACATGCTTCCAGCACAAACACACATATGAGCACATACACACACACACACACACACACACATACACGGCTCTAAGGTTATGCCCTTAGATCTAGAAACTCAAAAATAAGTGTTTAAGACTAGGAGTATGACTGCATGATAGAGTATCTGTGAGAACCTGGATTCAGTCCCCAGCAGGAGAGAGGGTGGGGGAGGAAGGGAAAGAGAAAGGAATTAAATGAATGGTAAAGGAGACATTAGCAAGGAAACTGAAGCTTTATGTGGCAAATACCAGCTTTTTCATGACCCCTAAATCAAGACACAAGTACTATGGAGAGAGGACTAGATGGAGCCAGGAGGGTGGGGTTTCAGCCTAAAGATTATCTCGTACAACCATGTTGGAACAGGCAACTGAAATCCTGGTCAGGACAACTGCCTCTGGAAGATCAGCCCTCTGGGAGGAGGTTTGTTGACCCAAACCAGAGCCCAGAGAAGGCCCAGCAGAGGTCCTTACCTGTAGTCACTGGCTGAGGCATCACATTCCCGGTCACAGATGGAGTCCAGCTGGCTTGGCCCTTAGACATTTTCTATGGAGATTTAGCAAAGCTAGTGTTTCTAGACAGCTGGGCCCCCTGGGTAGAGTTGCAAGACCTTATCTTCCTCTACAAGTACGTGTGGTTTTGTCATTACAGAAATGTGTCTACCTGTGAGGTGACCTCCTCACAGGCCATCAGCTCCCCTCAGCGATCCAAGCGCGTCAAAGAGAACACGCCCCCACGCTGTGCCATGGTGCATAGCAGCCCGGCCTGCAGCACTTCTGTCACCTGTGGGTGGGGTGATGTGGCCTCCAGCTCCACCAAGGAGCGGCAGCGACAAACGATTGTCATCCCTGACACCCCCAGCCCCACTGTCAGTGTCATCACCATCAGCAGTGACACGGATGAGGAGGAAGAGCAAAAGCACGCCCCCACCAGGTGAGGCTGTGGTTTCTACACTCAGGAAGGAGCTGAGAGCGAGCACTGTGCTATATCCTGCCATTATCCAGGGATCTGGTCCATTTTCCTTCTAACACTGTGATTGTTCCCTGCCTACCCCTAAATTTTCATTTTGCCTTGTTCTTGGATCCTAAATTTATTTCATGAGAATGACAACAGGTTTGCTGTAATTGTTCAAAACCAACATAATTTTGAGTGAATTTGGCCTTAAAAAATAGTTGTAGTCCTTAAACATTTGGGAATGCAAGACCATAAAAATCAGACTCACAATACCAGTTTATTTCAATCCTTATAAGCTTTAAAATCTCAGCCTCGGGCTATTGAATTTATTCCCAGTTGGTTGGGCTATCTCTCTAACATTGCCTTGGCTCACTCAGAATTTGAAGTAATTGTCCAATTAATCAGAAATTTCCCTGTGTCTGATTAACCAAATCCTTCAAACTGCCAGTTGGCTCTTCACCCACAGAGCATTACTGTTTATTCCAAAGTAGTAATAATTCATTTTACTCCATGTATGCTTCCTGGGTAGAGAGAAATATTTATTATATTTGCAAGACTGTTAACCCTGGCACCAGATCCTCTTTTCTGTGCTTTGCAGCTGGACTCCAGCAACATGTGCTTTCTGCTTAAGCTGTCAGCTCAAGTGCCCAGCCTGATGTACCCTGGCCTTCTGCACCCCCAGAGACCTCAGGCCTCACGGTCCTCAAAGTCTCGCAACCCTGCTCTGCTGGTGCCTTTGTGCCAGGGCCTACTGCCCCAGGCCAGAGCCTCTAATATGTCCCACAGCTGACTGCAGAACTCAGCATTCACAGTTAGGCCCCAATTGTTGATTCCTGATTGGACACAATGCTAAATTAGTAATCATAAATGTTTTTGGCTAGATAGTAAATTTTCATGTTTGAAGTCATCACAATATGTTCAGATAAACTGATTTTAGTATTCTCACCATATATGTTCCCTCAGGGCACATCCCTTCCAGTCTTCAGGATGATGTTCAGTGGTCTGGGTTTTTCTTGTGTCCTGTTCATGTCATGTGTCCTCTTTCCTGTTGAATGGCTCAATGTGATTATTAGTGTATATTTTAGATAACATAGTGTTGTGTCTCTCTTCCTGCCATTTGCCAAGTATCAGAAGGGTACACAGAGTTGGAGAGACCAGGCACATGTTCTTGTATACTGGTATTCTGTTTCTCCCCATCTGCTTGTTCAGGACTGGCCTCAGCTTCCTTTGTGATTACACCCTCAAGTTAAGTCAATGTTCCATCCTTCCAAACCTAAGAATCCTAAGGGCTTGGTCTCCCAGAAAAGAGAAGGTTTCTTCCCAGCCTCAGACTGAACACTAGCCTGGGACAGCCAGTGCATGCATTTGAGCCATATGCACTGGCCGTAAGAGAGGCTGAACAGTCTTGAGCACAGCTGGAGAAAGGCAAAAACAATTTTAAAATCGAGCCGTCAACTAGATTGGAATGTCATTTTTTAAGTCTGAGATCTAAATTGACACCAACTCTGGACTTAAGTGCTCAAGAGAGAATTGAATAGAGTGTAGGAAAACAGGGAAGATGGGAGCCATCTCCCCAGCAGCCAGAGAGCTAACAAGGCTGAAAGCAGAAGGTAGGCTGAACACAGCTCTGCTTCTCTGACAGCCCCTAGGCCCCCAGGAGGAAACCACTGAATGTGTGGCAGCTAGTGAGGACTGTGATGAAATTGACTCAGGGAGATTTAAAGGAAAGGAGTCAGCAGCTGATGAGTGGATGACACGGGAAGACCACCACTACCTGCAGCAATGGGCTGCTCAACCCAGTAGCTCCATACATCCAAATGAAGAGACTGCCAGCCTGCCCAGAGAGTAAGAACTTGTTAGAGACGTTCTCCCAAGTGGCAAGTTGCAAGCTGAAGTGACCACAAAGCAATGGTGAAGGGCCCCAGCTACCCACAGTGGTGACAGGGAGCTTGCAGAGAAAGAGGTTATAATAATATTTTCTGTGGAGATAAATGGCTGTTGCCTTGGAAAATGTTTTAGGACCCAAGAAGATAGGAAAGTATTTGAGTCTATGTGGTGTTTGAAAAAAGAAAACAGTGGCAACCAGTAGCTATCTTACTTACAGAGAAACTACTATGTAATTATGATAACATTATTGTGACTACTTTTAGGAATGAGGAAAAGTGAGGGGAAATACAATTATTGTTCTTAGAAATCAGAATTATCATAAAAATCTAACACAGTGAGTATTTACTCGCCCCACCAGTGTGATATTATGCCTGGAACTGAATATGTTATATAAATAAGGGAGACAGTCTGTCCTCTTGAGGCCTTCAAGGTAATGAGCAGGATAAGACACGTACAGATCATTCTAACCAAAGCAGAGCGTCCATTCCAGAGAAACTAGCAAAGTACTCATGGAAGTTGAGAGGAGAATGTGACTTAAGGAAATATGGGAGAGGGGCTTTTTGAGACTGGAAGTCTAAGAACACATCGACAAGCAGTGAAGGAAGAGGGTTACAGATTTAAGCAATGATTGACTGGTCAGAGCCTCAAATGTAGATACACAGGGAACATCACAGAGATGCTTATCCAGGAGAACCAGATCACTGGAGGAAATGAATTTGGAGATGAGAAGGAGTAAGGGCCTTGCCAGAAGATTCTAAAGAGCTCAAGGAAAAGCATCTGTCTGGAGCTAAACAGAAAGCACTTGGCCATGGACTATACAACTGGACAGCATTCCTTGCCTTCCTGGTTCTAGTTTGAGCATTGAAGACCTTCCGTCCCTAAGTCTGGTCATCCTTATCCCCACATTCTCCTGGGAAATGAGTATCTTGACTCTTCCATTTTCCTGACTTAATTCCCTACTTGCTGCTTAGCCCAGTTCTAGCATTTCCAGTTCTCCATGTTGTCCTGAAATGCTGGTCATTGCCTTAGTGTGACTCAGCCTCAGCACAGCAGATGAAGGAAGCTGAAGGATCGAGGACACTAACAGGGATGACAGAGCCACACCACAGAGTGCCTTCTAGCACCCACACAAGGGAAATGATAATCTACTTTTTAGACCTTTTTGCCTGAGTCATTCAATATCCAAGACTAGATGACATTGCCTAAATTAATTTTATTTAATTTTACTTTATACAGATAGAATTTTTTAATTTTTTGAGAATTGCAAACATGGGCATTGCTTTTGCATCATTTCTACCCTGCCAGCCCCACTCCAGCTTCTCCCACACTCCCTACTCCCTCTCAGTTTCCTGTCTTCTTCTTTGACAATGACTGTTCCATATACATACATACATTTATAAATATACATATATATAATGCACTGAGTCCACTTAGTGGTATTCATACATGCCACTGAGATTATGTAACATATCAGGGAGCTAGTCCCTGGAGAAAACTGAATAGAATTTTTAAAAGAATGTTGAGGGAAGATCATCCTGACCCCAAATATAGGTCATAGTTGCCGGAACAAATAGCCAAGCATAACTCCCAACAGCTAGGGGAATGCCACAGCACCTAGGAGGCACAGGGTTATAGCAGACCTTCACATGTGCTCTCACCACAGTGTCTGCTTATTACTTGGGACATGCAAGACCGTAATTCCTATTCCCATTTGATAAATGAGGAAACTGAGGCCCAGGAAAGCTGGTGACTTGGTTAAACTAATAAAGGTTCAAATAGAAGAATTAGATTCAGGAGGTACCATGCCATTGAAGAAATAGATTTAATTATAGGCAAAAGAACCAATTTCTCTTTAGTCACTACTTAAAACTATTAATTTTGTCCTGCCCCCTCCTGTAACCACGTCCATGTTAGCACTCCATGTGTGCAGGAAGAATGCCAAGGCTGTAAGTAGTTCAGACCATTATGCAAAAGCCCCATTAGGGGCCAGGCACTCATGAAAGTGCTGATGCTGTCTCAGGAAATGGGCAGGAGTAAGTGAGTTCTTTTAATTGTCACAGAACTGTGTTGTTTGAGACAGGGATAAGGCATAGTCAGAAACTGATAAACGGTTGCTCAAATGGCTTCTGCCTAAAGAATGAACAACCAGAGGAGGTCAAAGAGTCAACCCAAGTTGGAATTTCTTTCCACTGTCACCCAGAACCATGGTGTAAGTTCTCTACCTGCCTGTACTACTTAAGAAGCCATACAATCAAACTGCACTCCTGGGCCAGTGCAGTTCCAGCAGGAGGGAAGGAACAAAGGAACCAGACATACAGTATCATGTGAGAGGACTTTGCTTCAAGTTTCCTACTGCTGAAAGATGCTTCAGTCACGAAACTCATCTCTAACAACAGAAAGATGTGCACTGTAGCCATCTTCTCTGTATCCTCCTCACAGAACTCTAAAACCTGTGGGTGGGTGGAAGAGAAGGGCTCAGGGATTGTACCTTGAAGATGCAACTCTGCCAACCTGTCTCCCTGCACCTTGTTCTAATGCTTCAGCATACTACAGAGCCACACTCATGTGGCTCATGGTTGACTCACGACCTTTCACACTTAGGACAGGGACACCAGAGAGGGTTGAGTACTGTCCAGCAGGGCAATGTTCAGTGCATGGGCCTAGTGTGATTGGAGAGCCAGGCCAGCTGAGCTGGGCTGGTTTAGGAAGAGAGATGGCTGGACCACAAAAGAAAGTGGAAGGAAAACCAGCACTTCTTCCAAGCCTGTTTCTGATTTCTCTTTACAGTACTCATATAAAGAATGACCTCACTGTTGATGCACCTGTGAATATATGTACACAGATATAAATATGCAGACAATATCATGAGAATGGAATGTATGTACCTTATTAAAATAAAGTTGTGAGAACTGAAGAAAGTGCAGTTGGAAAAATGCTTGCCATACAAGCTTGAGGACCTGAATTTGACTCCCAGAACCCACCTAAAAAAGTCAGGCATGGTGGTACATTTATGTAGTTCCAGCCTGGGGGAGGCTAAGACAGGCAGATCCCTGGGACTCACTGATCAGCCATCCCAGGCTAGCTTAGTTGTCAACGTCTAGGCCAAAGAGAGACCCTGTCTCAAAAAGCAAGATGGGCAGTTCCTGAGGAATTGTGGACACCTGAGGTTGACCTCTAGCTTACACACACACACACACACACACACAAAATAAAAATATCAAATAAATTTGGGGGTTCATTTTTCTCACTAATGACTAAAGTAAGAGCTGTGCAACATCAGAAGGAACATATTGGCCTAGAGAGCCTCCCATCACAAGGGGCAGATTAAAAGTAATCACAATGTGTTTCTGGTTAGGGGACTTAGAGTTAAAGGAGCATGGGAACAGAGCAGTGAGGGGCTGAGCTGGGAAGCTGTCCATACAAACTAAATTGCCCCATGTCCAAGTCCTGGCAAAGCCAGAAAGGAACGTTTGACTCATTTGCCTTCCCAGTGTGTACTAGGAACCTCTCAGGGGAGTCATGGGGCTGGGTAGCATAGTGCTTAAGACTATAGGCTCTGTGGCCTTGGGTAATTGTCTCAGTTCACTTCCTTCAAAAGGAAAATCATCATTCTCTTTACCATGTAGTCTTGTGGGGGGCGGGCACTGAAGGAGATAACACATGGACAGCACTTTGAATAGTAGTTATTATGCATTCAATGTATATCACCTCTATTTGGTCATCAGTGTTGTAATGAAAGAGTAGTATTCTTCACATAGAGCATTTACTCTGAAGTCAGAAGAGTGAAAGGAGTCATGGGGCATTTATTGGAAGAGATGAGTTTTGACCTTGGTCTTGATGGAGGAAACTGACTGAGATTAGCAAATAGAAATCAGAACCACATTCCAGACAGGACTCTGCAGGGACAGGGTCACAGGCTTGCATATGATCCACTGGCTGTATTTTTTCATTTGGGGCTCATCTCTATACTTCTTAACTCCTTATGTCTTTTCATCATTTTAAAATGATGGAAGTAATCTGTTGCCGTGACAACACAATGCAGTCAATAGCTCTTGCTGCTTTGCTCCTTATCAGAAGTGATGTCTGTCAAGGCCATTTGAACAAATATTTCTTATTCTCCTCCTATTGCTGTCTCTCACTTCCATTTAACCAACTCAGAATGGGATTGATAAACTGTCAATAATAATTAGACACAATGGAGGCATGAATCCCAGTAGTTTCGACACATGTGAACCTAAAGAGCCTTCAGTAGCAATCTCAAACGCGTGCTCATTTTTTGAAGTGAGCCATTTAGCACCTTCCCATTCTTCTCTGATCTGGGTAGTATATTTACATAGTGCACAGACATTTCTAACAACAGACAAGCTTAGAAACGGAGCTATCAAATTAAGTCACATTTCCCTAAACCTGTCGTATATAAATCCAAAAAGATAAGCGAGTCAGTATTAAGCTGTGCTGTTCATTTTTGGTTGTTAGTCATGGGGTTTCCCAGCTGCAAACAAAGGGATGGGGTCCACGAAGGATTTGGGGAGGTTTCTTCTTCCCATCTTTTGTTGATACAAGACACTGATATGCACTGCTCCTTGCCTCTGGCTTTCTACTGCAGACTGGGTGACAAGTCCTCACAGGTCATCCAGCCAAACTCCCAGCTCTTATGGGACTCTTGCCAGAAAGCCCTCCTTCAATGGTAGTGTGCTAATCTACAAAGTAACTAGCCTGTTGTGCCTATAGGAAGTTCCAGTGGTTGAAAAAATTTTGTCTGCATTAACCTGATGCATCTCTACAATTTCCAAGTTTGAGTTAGAATTCCAAATGATCACAATTTGAATTGTGTTTGAGGTCTAATTATACTTTGGCCAAAATTACTATTATGTGTATATTGCTTGTTTAGTCTACTTATTTTCATATAACTGAGAACCTAGGGAAGATACATTCAGTAGGAACTGGCCAGGACCAGGCTTATGCTTGAATTCCACTTACAAAAGGGACTTGTTTTCTCTTCACATGAGCAGCAGACCACATTTTATCTTGAATGGCTTCATAATAACTCTCTAAGGAATATTCACAATGGACCCTTTCATGCTGTATAATCTCTCCCACTTCTCTAGTAGATTTCAGCATGGGCAAGAACTGAATGGATGTTATAGGTTACATAGGTCATGACTATCAGGGGTCCCACTAGTAAAGGGACAGTAGAGCCAGAACTAGAACACCATCTCCAGGAATGCACTGATAGCAGCCTCTGTCTTCATGTGGAGTCCTCCACCCCACAGCTTGTGCCCCTGCAACACAACATGTGCGCATTCCAGGAGATGCTAGCGAAGCCACTGTGTGTTCAGCTTACTTAATCAAGTACAAGAGACAGAGTCAGGGCCCCTGAATGAAGAACAGGGCAGTGTGCCTCTGCAGGCCCTTGGGGACCTGCCCTGGGCACTAGAAGCATGTTGTACCTCCTCAGGCAGAAAGGGCCGTCTCCCCCTTAGTAAGCCTGACACAACAAAGACCAGCAGCTTCCCTTGACCCCTCCCACCTCAAAAAAGGTGGCCGGTTCTCCACACTTCTCAGCTTTCCATAGTGGCTCCCTGATCTTCATTGCTTCTTTCTCTCCCCAGACTCAGGACCTTTTCTAAGTCTTAGCCAGATCTTAGTTCCCTGCAGCCCCTGGGAGTCTGTACTGAGCTCTGCTGCTCCAAGAGACTAAGACTGAAGCTTCTGGACTTTTTGTTCTGAATAAGACCATGGGCTTTTTAAAATTAGATACAGTCACCTACTGGGCAATTTACCCATTCACTGGGTACAGTTCACTGGGAGTTGTATATTCTTCTAAAACTATGGCAAACACAAGATTTGCTATTTTAGTCAGTTTAAGTGTACAATCCAGGGACATTACCACTATTATCTATTTCTAAAACTTTTCTGTCATTCCAATCAAAAATTCTATGCCCAGGAACCTTGCATTTCTCCGCCCACCCCCAGCCTCTGGTCCCTGTAATCTGCTGCCTTTTTATATGAGTTTGCCCTATTTGTTTCTGGCTTAATTCATATGATACTTTTAAGGTCCATCCATTTTGTAGCGTGTATCCAAACTTCACCTCACCTTTTGACTGACTAGTATCCCAGAGTGTGGATATGCCAGACTTAACCTATCCATCCACCTGCTGGCAGACACTTAGACCATTATCTGTTGGCTATTGTGAATGACATTGTTATGAACATTGGCATAGTAAGAGCTGTTTGAAGCATTTAAACCAGTACATATGAGAAATGTGGATCTTTATTAATTAAAATGTACCTTTTTTTCTAAGTTAATATAAAGTGCTGTAAATACTTTGCGACTATTTCATTCCTCGCCTTCTTTTGAGTTCTGAACAATTATCATCTGTGTGACTCCTTTGACAGTTAATCACAGAAGACTTGTGACATCCATTATCTCTCTAACTGGTTGGTTTAAACTTTTACTGTTTGACTTGTCATATTGTTATACAGCCTCCTACTGAGGTTTTCATCTGCTCGAGGACAGAGCATGTATTCTGTTCTTGGTGCAGGTATTCCCTGTGGCACCTGTCAGAGATCTCCAAGGCTCCAAACTAATGACTACTCATCTTGTTTACTGTCAGTCTCTGGCTTAGCACAGACTAGAAAAGAAACTTCCAGCAAATCCTTATCTTCATAGAATTCTCTTTGACTGATAGGGTTTTTTGCAATGTTAGGTAAGGTGGTGTATCTGATGAGAGTGTCAGTTGAATATCCCAGATTCAAAAAGCTTGGGACAAGTGCTTCAAATTCCAGATTTTCCCATATACACAGCCCCGAAGGGGGTTTTATATAGTATTTCTTCAGGATGCTTTCATCTTGACCACAATCCGTCCCATCAGGTCAGACATAGAATTTCCCACCTGCTACATCGTATCAGTACTTAGCACTCAAGAAGTTTTAGATTTTGGAGCATTTTGAACTTTTGGATTAGGGATTCCCAGCCTGTGTATTAGAAGTAGCATCTTGCTTTTATGGACCACTACCTAGGTACTGTGCAGTATTCAGAGCTCTCTACTGGTATTTTCCCATCAAGTTCTAAGAACATCCTGTAATATAGGTTCTGTGATTGCCCACATTTTGCTGTAGAGGCCACCAAATCCATGAGAAGTTGAGTAGCTGGCCAAGGCCCTATCACCAGCACATGCCGAAGTTAAATATCTGACTGTAAGCCTATGTTCTCACCCACAGACCCAACTAGAGATTCTGTCCCGAACCAGAAAAGTCAATGTATATGGCCACTGGAGGAATGGTTCAGTCCGGATTTCACTAGTCCTGGGCTTGAGGAACAGGGGCCAGGCCCTCCCAGGACTTTTGCTTTGATGCCCCCCCCCCGCCTCTATAGGTCTGCACATCCCTGCTCTGACTTTTCATCTGCTTTCTGCTTGACTATCCTTTAGTGTGCTTGCTTCTCTGCTATCTCTCAGGTGAGAGAAACTCATCTTGGAAAGAGCCTGACTGGGTCTATAGCATTGAGCAAGACCCCTGGCTGGAGGTATCTTTAGAAGTCCTATCAGATTCTGTAAATACCAGGTTTTTCTCATATCAGATTAGTTGGATACTTGCCAGTCTGCCTAGGCAATTGTTTTTAAAAATGCATGATCAGTATACAAAAATAGTTGAACATCCTTTTTTTTTTTCTTAATCAAGTCAGTTTTGGAAAATATCACCATGAGTAAATTACATTATCTATAGAGAACTCCGGTGAAATAAAAATGGAGAAACATCTTAAAAGTGTTCAACATCGTTAATAATTAGGGAAATGCAAATTAAAACCACTTTAGGATTTCATCTTACCCCAGTCAGACTGACTAAGATCTAGAGAACAAATGATACCAGATGCTGGAGGGAAAGAGAAGCACTCATTCACAGCTGATGGGGTTGTAAACCCGTACAGCCCCTGTGGAAAGCAGCGTGGAGAGCTCTAGAAAACCAAAAATGACTCTGTCATTTGACCCAGTTATACCACTCCTTGGCATATACCCAAAGGATTCATCCTATTGCAGAGATACATGTACATCCATGTTCGTGGCTGCTTTTTCACATGAGCTAAGAAATGGAAGCAACCTAACTGTCCCCCAACTTATGAGTAGATAATGAAAATGTGACACATTTACACATGGAGTTACACTCAGCAGTAAAAAAAGATGAAACCATGACATTTACAGATAAATGGATAGAACAATGGACAGCCATTTTTAAGACCTTGCACAATACTCAACAAGTTCCACATCTGTCATCCCAGCAGCCGATCAGCAAGCCACAGGCAGACAGGTTTGTTTTCCAGAGTAACAACAGGAGCGTAAAGCTCTCTGAGAAGCAGGCCCTGGCCAAAAGCCATCCCAGGCCAGCTCTGCCCTGTCAACAAGTAAAGTTCAGTTAGAAAATAATCAGCACATAGGAGCCTTTCCCTCAGGCCTCTAGGCAGTGTTGTCTCCTGACCTTGGCCCAGAGGATGGGAACCCTGCACAAAAGCCAGGCTGTCCCTAGGAAGAGGGCACCCAAAGGTCCTGGGTGGCCTGAACACGGTCACCTAAATTCAACTCAATCTTCCCTTCTCAGAGTGTCTGATTGGTGTTGGGATTTGTCCTTCATCCCTTCAGCAGTGCCCTGGCTCACTGGACACTCCATCCCTTCCTACAACGTTTAGGCCCAGAGCCCAAACTCATGGCCATTTTCCTTCCAGCCCAGTCCATAGCTTGCCTAGTTTATGCAGACTGTATCTCCTTGCTCAGACAGACTACTTGTTTTAGTGGCCAGAAGTGTTGTCACTCAGCTCTGCTGAGTCTGCCACCTGGGGACAGTGCAGCCCCCTCCACCACCACCACCACCACCACCCCAAGGATTACTTCAGCCTACTTGCCAGAAGCTCCAGGGCAGGCTGTGGCCAGAGGCTGTTCACAGAGCAGTCTCTGAAGGACTCCTGGACTAGCTCACTCACAATTCTGACCTTTCCCTTTGCTTTTACAGCACTGTCTCCAAGCAGAGAAAAAATGTCATTAGCTGTGTCACGGTCCATGACTCCCCCTACTCCGACTCCTCCAGCAACACCAGCCCCTACTCCATGCAGCAGCGCACAGGGCACAATGGCACCAACACCTTCGACACCAAGGGGGGTCTAGAAAATCACTGTGCTGGCAACCCCCGGACTATCATCGTGCCCCCCCTGAAGACCCAGGCCAGTGAAGTGCTGGTGGAATGTGACAGCCTGGGGCCAGGTAACTGAGGATCAGAGCAAACACATGATATGTCTCTACTTTTCTTGTTTTCTGCTATTAGAAATGTTATTAGGAGTAAAACAGAAAGTGCTTAATTGCAGGTCATCCTTACACAGGATTTTTTTGTTCAAGCAGCTGCAGTGGGATTCTGCCCGGCATCATGTTCTATATAGAGCATTTTCCTTTTTTTTTCCTTTTTCTTTCTGAATTCTGCAAGCAATACCTTGCTGCCTTCACAATATCTCTGCTTCGGTTAGAACTGATAAATACAAAATGAAAGGGCCCCAATTCTTGTCAATTCTGGGAGGATACCTGGTTTGGGCATTCCCACATAACATCTAGGATCCTGCTGATAGGTCAGGTGTCACATGGAAGAAGCATCCCCTCTGAGCTTGCCTTGTTGTGTCTGGGGAGGGGGGTCATGGAGATTCATTAGAAGCCCTTATCAGAAATCTCCCTTAGGCACAACGATCAGGGCTGAGCATGTTTGCTTCAGCTTTCTTTAAAGAACTAACATCCCATGAGGCTTGTCCTGGAAGCTGTCTAGGGAGTCTTCCTGGGTAGTCACCCCATTGCCAGGCCTGGAAGGTACAGGCTCTGGGATGCTGCCACCCAAGGTGAGGGTAGGGTTCGGAATGCGATCTCTAGGAATTTTTTCAGCCCCCTGCTGCAGGCCGGCCTGTGGTGCCCTTCCAGTGTTCCCAGAAAGCCTGCAACAAGGCCCTTTCTGCAACTCAGCTTGAAAGGAAGTAGTATAAAAGAGGCTTAGTCTTCTTTCCACCCGAGCTGGGCAGCTAGATAGGGTGTTCTCTCAGGCCTCCCTGTCAGAGCTCCCCCTGTGACTCTGCAGGTACCCCAGCTGCTTTCCTCAGAAGACAGGCTCTTTAAACACATCCATCCTGCACCCTGCCACTACTCTGTTTCACACCCTTGCTGGTCCCCCACAGTATGTAGAGATGATGCCGGTTTCAGAGTTGGTACCCTAGGAGTGAGGAACAGAGTGTAGGGCCCACAGTGCCCTGACTGCGAAATAACATGAGGCTGCTGAGCCACTCCCTAAGGGAGATGTATACACCTCGCAAACCCCACCATCTCTCCAGTACGACTAGTCTTCATGGTAATTCTACATGTAGCTCTGTAATTTCTACAGATATGCACACAAAGAGATGTCAATACACAGAAGTTAGTGGCCTGGCCCCAGAGCCCTGTGGCCATCCCCTCAGGGAATGGCTCTCAAGCTCGCCTGTGCTCTAAACACACTTGCACACAGAGCATAAATGAGTTTTTGTTCCCCATAGCTATAGAACCTGCCTTAGGAAATTGATTGACCCATTGCTATCTCATTCACCTGTGCAGGAAAAATCACTCCCTGAATCTCTTGATCCTTTCAGGACCCTCCAGTATCCAGGGCTCTTTCACCCTGACAGCTTGACTAGCTCCGACTCAGCCCTTATCTCTTGTCCCTACAGTTACAGCAGCAAGTGGAACACCAGACTCTAACATTGTCATTTAGCAGACTCAGAATGTAGAACCCTTGGACTCATTGATTCTTCCTCAAACATGATCCCTACAAAGTGCCCAAGAAGTTAGACTAGAGCAGAGATGATCAGGTTGGGTCCAGCAGTAGCTCTGTTCACACTATCACCAAGCAAGGTAGAGTTCAAGACTAACACACAAGCACATAGCCCTTTGAGGAAGAGAAAGGGAAACTCTGCTGATGGTCAAGACTTGCAGCTTTCTATTTGACTCCATATCCAGTCTACAAAAACTCCTTCTCCCCCAGATTTTGGGGGACATTTGAGACTAACTGGTTTGGCTTGGGCACAGTGTTTGGTCTCAGGGCCTGAGTCCCAGATGAGTGTTTGCACCACTAGGCTGACTCTGGATTCCTGGCAGACCAAACCCCAGGCACCCCCTACCCCCCAAAACTCTGATAAAGTAGGTAGATGAGAGAGCCCTTAGGTGCCAGGGAATGGTCAGATTTGGAGATCTCTTTCTAGAACCTACCATCTCCCTCCTGGCAAGACAGCTCTCTTTACCTGGAGCTCGGGAATCTGTCTTGGAATGTTTCCCTCTGCCTTCTGCATATGCCACAGTCTCCTGTCCCCAAGGTTCCCCTTTGCTCTTCTTCTGGGACTGAGACCTTTGAAGGCACTCTTTTCCCTTTATCAGGAACTCGGCATTGTCTCTTGCCTGGCCCCAGCCTCATATCCTGGAATTTGTCATAGTTTCAGACCATTACCTGGGAGAATTAGTCTCTCCATGCCTGGGGTCGGGAAACCTGCATGTAACGTTATTTTAGCATTTGCTGTTGACCTTGGTTATTTGTTAGTCCCATTGTTGTCATGATCACATCTGATCCTCACAGCCACCCATAAAGGGACCAGGCAGGCATCCTTCCACCCACCTCCCATGTGTCATTATATCACTTCCCCCAGAGGACCAGTGTGAGGCCTTGCTAAGGCTTGTGTCTTTGCCCTAATTGCTTTATTCATCCCCTGCATTTACAGCTCTTAATCCACCCAGAGCTGCTCTCCAGAGCCAAGATGAATGCCTGACCAGGTCTGAGGACTGAGAGTAGTCCATACCTGGTCAGTCTCAGGGATATATCCTTCCTAGAAGGCCATGATTTGATGGAGGGGCAGGGGGGCACATCCTCTGGACAGCCAAGGACCTACCACTGTTCTTCCTCCCCGCCACAGTCAATACCAGTCACCACTCGTCCTCATACAAGTCCAAGTCCTCCAACAATGTGACCTCCACCAGTGGTCACTCTTCAGGGAGCTCATCGGGAGCCATCGCCTACCGGCAGCAGCGGCCAGGCCCCCATTTCCAACAGCAGCAGCCTCTCAATCTCAGCCAGGTAAGCCCCACCAGCCACAGCAGGCAGGGCCCTGAGGGAAGGCCTCAGCGGCCTTTTCTCACCCTAGACCAGCCCTGGGTATAGCTGGTTCACAGAGAGCCAGCCCAAAGCAGATGACTTGTTTGGAGTTACAGAGTGCTTAGCAAAACATGGTGCCAGGGCCAACTTACAGATCAGAGGCCCACTTGAGATAGATAGCACTATCTCAACCCAGCAAAGTGTGGATGTGGTCTTGGCATTGGCCTGGGCCACCAGGTACAGTCCTGCAGTTGCTTCACTGCATACTGGGAGACCTCACAGTGGATTCCCCAGACCCATGAAAAGAGTGTCCTAGGATTTGCACCTGTGTCACAGTAGATTAGTGTCTCTACAGGAGAGAGAGCTGTTGGCTCTCTTGGACTCTGGAAGTTTCCAACTTTAGAAAGCAAGATTTCATAGCACAGGAGAAACCAGTCACTACTCAGAGGGGTGTTCTTCTGACCCTTCAGTAGAGCTTCCCACTGACTGCTCTGACTTTGCTGGGCAACACCCCAGTCTGGTGGCTGGCCAGCCAGTCCACACAAATTTTCACTCTCTCAGCATAGAAAGGGATGCGTCTGGGTCGATCTTGCTTACCCTTCCCCTCTCCCTCTCCCTCTGTTCCTCCTCCCCCTAATTTAGTCCCTCTGCTGCTTTTCCTTCTCAGGCTCAGCAGCACATGGCTGCGGACCGCGCTGGGAGTCACCGTCGACAGCAGGCCTACATCACTCCCACCATGGCCCAGGCTCCTTACACCTTTCCACACAACAGCCCCAGCCATGGCACTGTGCACCCCCACCTGGCCGCCGCTGCCCACCTCCCTACCCAGCCTCACCTCTACACCTACACAGCGCCAGCAGCCCTGGGCTCAACTGGCACCATGGCCCACCTGGTGGCTTCCCAAGGCTCAGCACGCCACACGGTGCAGCACACTGCCTACCCAGCCAGCATCGTCCACCAGGTCCCTGTGAGCATGGGGCCCCGGGTCCTGCCCTCGCCCACCATCCACCCCAGTCAGTATCCAGCCCAGTTTGCCCACCAGACCTACATCAGCGCCTCGCCAGCCTCCACCGTCTACACTGGATACCCACTAAGTCCCGCTAAGGTCAACCAGTACCCTTACATATAAACACTGGAGGGGGCCCGCAGGGAGGGGAAGGGAGGAGCTCCCAGACAGACCCCAGGGAGCTGAGATTTTATACTGCAGGTGCCGCACACAAGCAATGCAAACGGGGCAGGGGAGGGGGGCAGGGGACAAGGGGACGGTTGGGACACAAATGAAACTTGAACTAGGAAGTGGAAGGACTTAGAGCAGAGAAGAAAACATTTGAAAAGGAAGGGATTAAGGAGGGGAAATCTATGCTTTTTATTTTAAAAAAGAAAAAGAAAAAAAAAAGAAAAATGTCACTAACAAAAAAAGGAAAAAAAAAAAAAATACAGCTCACGAACCCATTCTGCACCAAACTGGAAAGAAGAGAGCCACAGGAAGATTCTGGAAGTGAGGGGCCCCAGTTTTTGAAGAACTTTATCTATGAACTTTTTCAAAGGTTATTTTCATATGGCAGCAAGTGATACTGAAGACTTTGCTGTCAGGGACACCTGACATGGGAATCCAGTAGATTTTTAATTAGACATGAAAATTAGGGATTTTTCCAGAACTCAAAAGGGTCTACACCCCTCCCAAATGTCAGGCCATAGCCTGAGGAGGCTCATATTTGGGGGTTGGTCTGGGGTTGGCAAAGTCCAAATCTAGCTCATTTGTCAGGAATAACTGGGCTAGCCAGGCTATTGGAAGAGCCCTGGGAGAGGGGCAGGTTTCCTCTTTCTGAGTACTCTGGATAAATCTCTAAGCAATGTTATTCCTCAGATGTCATTAATAATGTGTGTTGCAGACTATAAGTTTTTTCTTTTCTGATGCGTTTTCTCTTGAATCACCCTCTAGTCATGTAGTGTAGGGCTAGTGGTCGTCACAGACACCCTAGTAGAATGTAGCACTCCGCACACTTGTTTCCTACCTTGTGTTCAACTCCAGTGATACCAATAGACTTATTCCTCAATGTAATTGCACAAAAGAAATGATATGACATAGGCATGGAACCAATGTGGTGGTCCAGATGAGCGAGTGAGTGTGCGTGAGCACGTGTGGGTGTGAGCGGGGCTGCCACCCTCCCCGTGTGTCCCTTGGCACCGCCGTCACAGCCCTCACAGTCTTGATTCTACATCATTCCCTCCTAGTGCCTTACCGACCGACAGACAGACAGACAAATGCGGTGAAGGGTTTCCTTCCACTGGTACTCCAAGAAATGGGCTGGGGCTGCTCAGATACGTTCTCAGCTCTTGTGTTACGCTGTTGTAATCTTTTACTCGGGTCTTTCTTTCTCAATTTTGTTTTTGTTGTTTTAGTTTCATGAGGATTGTCTTTCCTGGGCTGTTTGGAAGCAGAAGGGTGTTGAAGAAACTTGCAGAGCTAACAGAGGGAGGTGGGAGCCAGATGCTGGGCACATTGACGGCAGGGCTGGTTCTTTTGGTGAGTTGTACTTTAAGGACAGATCCAGAACGACTCCCAGCTCTGCTGAGTATGGCACTAGGAGGTCTTAAGAATGTTGGCTTTGCCAGGTAGCTGCCTCGGCCTCCAAGCCCACCACCTCCTTCCTGGAGCCATATGGGGGAGGCAGGAGACCTATTCCTAGTTCTGGCTATGCCCCCCAGACCCTGCCTCCCACCAGAAGCCTGGCATTTTCAGACTCACCCACATCTTTCTACCAGCTCCTGGGGCTGTGTCCGAGCTCCTGATTTTGCCAGCATCCCCTATCTATAGACCCTCACCCACAAACTTGCTGTCAGTTCTTTCCTGCAGTTAACCTAGGTCTAAGACAGTTTAATTTTGGCCTTTGAGAGAAGGTAGGCAGAGAGCTGAAGGGACACTTAGGAGGATGCCCAGCAGTCCTGTGGTGCTCTTGGGAAAACATTCCCATGAACACTTACGCCTTCAAAGAAATCTGCCCTGCACCCTCTGCAGGTGTAATACATTCTGGACATTTTCTCAGGCTCTAAACACTGCATGCAGCAGGATGGGCAGGAGTTCTCTCATCCTAGTGAGCAACTCTGAAGTGCATAGATGCTAGAGACGTGGCCAAGGGTGGGGCTTGAATCCATGGCTCAGATTGTTTGATCATAGAGTGAGTCCTAACTGGCGTTCATCCAAATCCCCAGATGCAGAGAAGGCTTAGGTCAGCAACCCATCTTCTGCCTATCTCCCTGCCTTTCCGTCCTCCCGCCACAGGCCCTGAGCAATCTACTGTGAAAGGCTTTCCCTACCCTCCCTCAATAACAAAGCTGTTACTTAGCTCTTAGCTGTGAAAAGAAAAATACAAAGCAACCCTCTGGAACTCTCCCCACCCCATATTCTCATAAGGAACTAGGTCCCCAAACTGGAAATGTGTTAGTACACACCTTGGGCCAGAATGAAGGGACACCAAGGCCTGAGCAGGGCCTGGCCTGCTTGAGCAGCATTGCCAAGCACCTGCTGGGGGCAGAATGGTAGCAGGGAGATGCAGCCGTCTCGTCCTGGTGAGTGCCCGCTTTAGCAGAAGTGGGGCAACAGGAAAGCAGTCAGTTCAGAGAGGGGAGGGGGCAAAACCTTTGCAGGACCCCTGAGCCAGAGTCCTCCAGAGCCCCTGCCAGCCTGGAAACACATCAGAGACTGTTTGACGGTCAGGCGGCAGCAATATCCCATGGGACCTTCTCATTCTCAGTCACCAGGCAGGCAGCTAGTCTTGGCTGAAAACAGGCCTGGGTTTGCCTTACTGCATGACATCTGGAGTCCCTGGAACTTTCTAGAGCTGATCTTTTAAGGGAAGGAGGATTCACACTGTCCTTCCATCTCTTGTCTGCTTATGTTGAAGCCTCTTACTCTTTTACCTGACGTGTCCTTCCCTTTTCTCCTTGATCAGGAGTGAACGCTCCATGCTGCTCATACAGTTAATATTACTGTACTGAATATTTTTGTTATTGCTATTGTAATTATGATCATTGTCGTCTTGTTGCTATTTTAGTCAGGGTTTGAAGTACACATTTATTCCAAGTATCTTTATGTTTTCTCCTTAATATTTAAACTTATTTTATTATAGCTGTGGGTACATGCGTAGGCTGCAGGGGCTGGCCAGTGTCTGATCTTGTCAAACAAAAAACCAAAAGGAAAGGCCCAGGAATTAGGAAAATTGTTTCTATCTTCTCTCCTCTCCAACGAACCAGCAATCTACTACAAAACACAGACTGAAGAAGCAACGCCTTTTCTCTGCACAGCCCAGCTGGGGTGCCACAGCCACTGTCGAATATTTGTCTGAGCCCCGGTGATCTGAGATTGGCCTGCGGAGGCGGCTGGGCTGTGAGGCTGCTGCACTGAGTTCAGGACCTTAGGCAGCTTCTCTCACATTCTGTGCTCGCCTACACGTCTGAAATCTATCAGCCAGATTTTAGCCTGCCTCATATCTGATATCATAGGAAAAGCCCTCTTCCTGACACAACCTCTTTCCCATCAGCACACCCAGAGTACAGCTTACCTCCCACAGTGGAAACTATTGTCCCCTCCCGGAAGCCATTGGGGTGTAGAGAGTGAGAGGCAGCTGGTCCCTCCTGTGGGACAGTTCGGCTTCCTCCCTCCTGCTGAGCAGCCACTCTTCCCACTTCCCCAGTTTGCCCCTAACCCCAGACATCCTCCAGCACCCAATTCTAGAAAGCCAAAAAGGAAATGAGGCCAGCAGAGAGCCCCCCACAAAGTCCAGCAGCTGCTCAGACACTGCAGCAAACATCCCTTCTGAGTCAGGGACAAGGGAAGGGCGCCATAGCACCTTATAGCCACCTGCCTTCTGGGCCCTGTCTCCTTCGGTGTTCTGCACTGTGGTGAAGGGTTTCTGTACTCAGAAACAACGAGGCCCAAGTGAAGAAAGGATTGAAGCATGACCTTCTCCAAACAGAAGACTGCCGCTCAGCAAACCTTTACCCCACTAGTCCTCCCCTGATCTCTAGTTTCATGCATAGAGCTGGCACATCAGGAGCCCATACAAGATCCCAGTTAGTTAGCAGTAGTCCCCACCAAGTGCTCAGCACTGAATCCCCTTAACAAAGAGGATGGGGGAAAGGCCATGTCTTCAGGACTATACTTTTGAGTGGAGGGAGGCCCACCCCATCCTTATTAAACCATACTTCCCAGCCTGACACATCTTCTGGGCCTTCCTTAATGAAGAAACACTGCAAGTGTGAGGAAGATGAGACGGTCAGTTCGGGGAGAAAGGCCTGTGGTTGCTCCACTTGCTGAGTTCTTACTGACCCGTGTGGTCCTTGGTATTCGTGCACGTCTGTGTGCTGGTGCGTTGGGTAATGGTAACAGGTATTCCTGAGGAAAGCAAGTGAGCAGACCAGTGTGTGGGTGAGCCTGGTGTGGCTGCCAGTTAATCCTGTAAAGTGGAGCCAGTGGTCAGTGTGATTCAGAGGAAAGCGGAGGCAGAAGTGGCCCAAGGTCCCCTGAACTGTACTCGCACTTCTGGTGGCAAAGTTATGAACTGTGAAAGAAGCCAGCGTGGCTTTGTGCTCTGCCCAAGACCACAGTGTGGAAGGCAAGGTCAGTAAGGGAGGATCAGGAGAGCAGACAGGATGGCCCCCCGGATGAGGTCCTGGGAGTTGTGAACACTCGTTTCCGAACAATGGATGGAGGAGGATTGGGTTGGGTGAGCATGAGTGAGAAGAGCTAACGGTCTTAGCAACCAGAGCGAGGTGGTGAGGAGGTTTAAGGAAGTATTTATTACTGGTGGCTCATGGTGGTGAGAACGACTGTGCCCCCTGCCCTCCCCGCCCCCAGGTTTTTATCATCTGGTCGAGGGCAGGGTAGAATGTGGGTGTTGCTCTTGCTGGCCTGCCAAGAAGCTGCTAGGACAGAAAACAGAGAGAATGAAAGAAAATAGCTCAGTGCCCTCAACTAGCAGACAGGATTCCACCCGAAGGAAGGGTTCCTTCCATGGCCCAGCCTGGGGCTGCACAACCCTGGCAAGGACCGTTGCTCCACAGCACGTTCCAGCCCAGGGACTTGCAGGCTTTGCTCCCCGCTTGGGGTTTTTTTTCTTACGTGCTTTACAGATTTTCAGTGAGGAAGCCTCAAAATTAAGCAGGCCAGAGATGTCCTTACGAAATTGGAAAGGAAGGCAAAACTGTCCCTTTCTGTAGCCAAAGAACCTTCTCAAAGACATCTCCAGAGAGGGGCAGATGTCATCCCTTGTTTCTTTCTGGGCAGTAATGATGTCAGTGATGCAGTTCCATTCACCTGTCTCTTTCCTCTCTGTCCTGACTCCTTTGTCCCTTGCATTTATTTCAAAATTGCACTCACCTTCGAAGACGAATGGAGAAGTGGCCTGAAATGCCGCTGCTCCTAGGGAACTGCTCATGCAGGCTTGATTGCTTTCGTGTTACTGTGGGGAGCCAGAGAACAAGCAAGTGGACCTGTGCTGAAGACTCCAACTGCATCCTGGACTTACAACACACAAGACTGACTTGAGATGGCTGTGTCTGCCCACTTGCATGCCTAGTCCCACAGACAGGACTCAGATAAACCTGTCAAGCCACTAGAGAACCGAAGAAAGCAAAATGAGGCTTATTTGATGGCACAAGAAACCTCACAAAGGCTTTGGCTTCGCAGCTCACTGTAGTGACCAACCTAGGAGAAGGTTCCAGAGTCTTTGGGGTAACTGGTGAGAGCTAGCTCTGGGCAGTCTCTTCCCTTCAGAACCACAGTTTCCAGAAAAAACGGATCATGGACACAGAACCATAGCCCTGATGGGCTTCCTGTTCCTCAGCTGGACTCTCCAAAGCCTTTCAGACCCATGCAGGAAGGGATTACACTGATGGTTGGTAACACTTGCAGCATCCCTCAAGTAAGGACTGGCCAACATTGGTTGAATGCTTTCAGTATGCCATTTCCTCTGTGAGTGCCCTCGCGTCCATCTCAACCACCTGCCCCTGGGAAGAAGGAAGCACCTTTCTTTGACAGATGAGAAAGGGGCCTGGAGGAAAGAATAAGATACATTCAGAATCCTCACATTTCTAGTCCTATTTTTTGTTAATCAGACCTTTATTAAAATGCAATTTTCGTTTCCCTTTTCTGCTAACTGCAACGAGCAGCCTCATACTTCTGACAAACACTTTAACCACGCTTCCCTTTCCTGTGTGCCCAGCACTGTGCTAAGAATTGCTGGAACCCTATGAGATCAGCCGTGTCAGTCCCTGTTCGAGTGAGGCTCTTGGTTTGCAGAGCCGGTGACCACAGCTAGTAAGAGGAATTGAGGTTGGCCCCAGCACGGAGCTCACAGATACCAGCCTCAGCTGCTTCCTGTGTGTGCAGCACCAAGCCCTGCCGGGCCTGTGCAGAGAGGAACCCTGAATCAGATGCAGCTGGTAGAGGCAGAGTTTGCCTGACTTTAAAGAAAAATCTCTGGGGAGTTTCTTTTGATTCCTAGAATTCCTTTTCGGTTTCTTTTCAGCGAATCAACTAGCTTTAGTAATGCTGCTACGACTCTCATAAGAGTGAAGGAGGGAAATGTGTTCTTTTCTTTTAAAAAAAAATAATTTTTCTTGCTTATAGTTAATTCTAGAAAGGCAATACTAAAGGTATATTTTTTTCAAAATACTATTTTTTACTGCACTTGATAAATATCGTGACAGCTCTGATCTCTGTGATAGACCCACTCTTCAGCTCTGGACAGAACCAGCAGCAGGGTGCACACCAAATCTGTAAATACCACATGGGTCTGTGTCCAGGAACTTTTTTTTCTTTCTATGGAAAAAAAAAAAACCAAAAAAAGGAGGAGGAGGAGGAGGAGGAGGAAAGAGAAGGGGGAGAAGAAGAAGAAGAAAGGCAAGAAGACCTTTAGGAAGAAGAGCAAAACTAAGTTTTTTTTCAAGAGAGCGACCCCGCTCAAAGAAATGGAAACAAGTGAGTATGGGGAGAATCAGCAGGAAGAGCGCCTCTGGCCAGCAGGAGGCCAATGCCCACAAGACGAGGAGCGCTCTAGGACTGCGCTTAAATTTCCTGCAGAACTAGCATGTACTACAAAATAATCTGCTTCGTTGTTTGTGGGTAGGTTTCTCATTTCTCTTTTCTTTTAAAAATTTCCTTGCTGACTAGCTCCAGGCTTATTTGCCTAAATTTTTAGGTAGTTTACACAAGTTCTAGACTCTTCTGGAACTTTTAACTCCATTGGAAGTAAACCCAACTCATCTGGATTTGAGATCCTGGTTGGTATCAATAGGTATTCTGGGATTCTGACAGAACACCTAAAGATGTTTTTAGAAGGCTTTAGATACACCCTCTTACACAAACTGTGACCTAGCGGTAATAATTACCTCAAATGTGGGCATTCATCCTGGTTTTAGCCTTTTTGAAATCATGTAGCCAGCTTGATCTTGGGATTTAAAAGACTATGAATTCTATATGGGCTGAAAGTAAGGAATAATAAACACTCTGGTCACTTGTTTTTTAAGTGAATTCTGAAACTAGCACATCTTTACAACAGAAATGAAACCAAGGAAGAGATGATTCTTTGTGTGTTGTCAATCTGTGGTGTTCAAATACACATGCGGAGCATATGTTTTAGCTACTGTAAAATGCCCTTTGCTTTCTCCTCTCAAGAGACTCTCCTTTTAAACTAGTAATCTGCATAATTGGCTGTGGATAATTAAGCATATTTCTAGCTACATTTTATAATTAAAGTATTTTAGAGTTTACATTTAAACTGGTACTTTCTAAAGAAAACTTCGGTTTATAACTGACTTCAACCACAGCAACTGATTGACTCTTCCGTTGGAAGCCGTGTCTCCCCAGGGCAAGTGTATTCCCTCATTCGAAGCCCGGTGTGTGCGTGTACCTCCATGTTGGTTTCCAAGTGAACCTGAGAATGTGAAAGGAGGTCCGGATGGAGTGGGAAGGGGTGAGTCCCAGACCTGGGCCAGACATAGCGCCCTGCGCCATGTCAGCACTTGTCAGCAAGGTCTTCTTGACTGTGGAACGGGCATGAACTGATCCCTGCTTCGTCCATTTTTGTCTTGATGTGAATGTTTAATTTACTAACATCACTCAGCAGGCCGTAGAAGATGCTGGATTCGGGTAGCTTGGAAGGTGCAGTTCCTGTTTGAGTCCCTGGGGATACTCTGACCAGTGTTTTGAGAAGGAGAACCACACACCCCTGTGCCCATGTGCGCAGGCTGGTTTCCCACATCTGCTGTCTTTTAGTCATTCTCTCCTTTAAAACAAAACCTGTGTAAAATGGCATATGTACCTTTAACTCACCCATTATCAGGCAAGATGTGAAGCCCAGTTCAGTGGGCAGGCCTTAGATTCTGCTCACAGACCTGGGTGCTTCTGAGCCACAGGAGCTGGGGGTGGCAGCTTAGAGTGGTCCGTGAGACCTGGTCCACATCGAGGGATTTGTAAGGCAGAGACAGGATTTGGAGCTAGTAGCTCAGGCAGGAGCAGATAGGAAACACCAGTTTTCCTGACGGTTGGGTTTGGGTTTTTGCTTTGATTGGGGTCTTGGGGGCGATATTTTGTTGTTTTTGAGACATGGTCTCACTATGTAGCCCTGGTTGGTCTGGAACTCACTATGTAGACCAGGTTTGTTTGGTTTTTCTTTTGTGCCATCATTGAACTGTGGAGGACCCACAGCAACCTATGGTATGATCCATTCCTCTAGTCAACACCTTGCTAACCGGGCACACCCAGAACCAGGGGGCTCTTCACATCATACTTTCACTTTGCATCTGTGACCTGCACCAACAGTGTGCTCTCGTGATCCCTTTGTTAGAATGTTAGAAATGGAATATTTCTCATCTCACCCTTCTCAATCATACTCCCAGGCTCCTGTCTCTGTGTGTGATTTGCTTTGCACTAATTAACCAAATGAATTTTGTCATTGTCTTTGGGGCTTAACCATATTTTTAAAGGCTAGAGATAGAGAAATGGACTCCTCATTATTATTTGAAAAGCAGACTCACTGTGTAAAAACAGGCTCTGCCATTGCTCTCGCGAGTTTTCTTTCAACCAATTTCCAAATGAATCTCTCCCGCCCCTTCCCCCTTTGCCGGCGCCCGCGCGCACTCCTCTGCTCCCCGCACAGGCACGGGCATGGGACTCCCAGGAAGCCTGGAGACTGCGCCGCTGCCTCCCTGCCGGACCTCGGGGCCTTGACTTCACTACTGCTCAGTCAGTACTTTGGCTCAGGATGAGGAAGGACGTGAGAGTGGGAGACTTGACTGTGCCGTCCTCCGTGCCGGAGTGGAGCACACCCACATGCCCTTCAAAGCACGTGTCCTCACTGTGCTGTCTGTAGGTCCCTTGGCTTCGCGTCCTCTCCCATCTCTCACTCTTCTGTTACTGCCCATTTAAAGCTGGCTTTCCTCATAGGTGACCCAGGGCACAATCACGCCCAGCCCCCAAAGCAACCTTCACCCTCTGTGTGTGCATTTTTTTAACCAAATGAAGTTGACAAGAAAGGCATACTTTGGGGCAGCAGGATTCCTAGCTTAGTAGAATCCTTGTATAGATAGAGATGTTGATATATATGTTTGTGTATATATATATCAAGCCAAATTTCTGGTAGGAAGAGTATAGCTTTATGGATGAGAAGAAAGAGAAACCTGTGAGAGGCTGGAGCCAGCTGCGGTGTGTTCACTGAGCAGGACGCGTCCTGCTCCCCACGCACAGCCAAGGCCCCATGCCCAGCCCTTACCGTCACCTCACCTCAGAGAGCTGGGGGCCCTGAGGGTGCTGCTGCTCTGTCTGAGTCCCCAGCCACAGAGGCATAGGAGGATGAGGGGACAACAGATCAGAATGACTGGAATTTTCCATCCTGTTTTGCTCTGACCGCATGTATTGAGCTGCAGCCTGATATTATATCACATTTCCAAAAATGCTATCCATTAGGCTGGCAGGAGGATGGATCTGTAGCAATGTTTACCTTCAACTGCCCATGAGTTCAGGACACTCCCCAGAGTGAGGACAGGGAAGAGGAGACCTGGTGACTCTGAGTGCCCGGTCCAAGGAACGTGGCCCCTCCCCAAAGTCATCTTCCCTAGATCTTTCTCTGCCAGGTCATCTCAGCTCAGTCTCAATAACCCCTTGAAAGCCCTGGTCCATTGTGTTCCTTCACCGTACAGTTTCTGTAATAAAAAGTGTTAATCCATGTTAATCTGTGTGGAAATTATTGCGTGCAACAGTATTTTCTCGTGTACCTCTTTTTCCTCTGTGAATTGCCCCTCTTTTCTTTTTTATTTATAAATGTCTACTTTTTTAAAAAGGACAAACCAATGTGTCGTAGACCTCTCTGTAACCTGTTCCTTAGTCTCATATTATAGGTATGTTATAAGAATGGATATTTTACTTGGCTTTAGAATGTTTTTCAAGAAAACTAATTCTTAACTGATCAAGTTGTTGCTACTAAAATGCTTGTGTTTCATCCTGACGTCGTGTGCTTCTAAATTAATAATCATTTTCGTTGTAGAAAAATGGAGTGAATTTATATTAGTCTTGGAAACTAATAATAGCATTGTAAATTTATGAGATGATTTTAACAGAAAAAATTATAGAAGAATATAGTTATTTTAATTGTAATATTACTAACTGTAGGGTGAGGAAGGGGTCCTGTTGTGGTGAACTCTGTTATAGCTTGTTACTCACAGTTTCTTTTGATCATTTTTTCGGTCTCTGAGGTGAAACGAGTTATTAATTAAAATGTGTAAACTCACATATGCATATTGTATATGTGTAGAAATGTAATCACACTTTGTCTTGGAATTACATTAAACTGTTTGGAATCACCGTACACTCTGCCCTGCATGCTTCTTTATCCCAGCACCACAACAGAAGTCACTGTGGCCGGTAACGTCTGCTGGAAACTGTTTAGCCTTCTGGAAACTACTGGGTATCTCTGGACGTGTTCACAGCCCACTGTCGCGTTGAAAACTGGCTGAGATTTCTGTGTGACTGGGGAGAGGTGAGCCTTGAGGTCATTTCACCACCAGTTCCTGTGTGACTGAGTCTAAGTTCCCATTGCCTCTTCTAAGCCACCTGATTCCATCTGTGCCCACGTTCCATCCTGAGACCCAGGTATGGCCATCACCTGCTGTCCCATGAGCATGTCAATACGCCTCCCAGATCTACATTATGCTTCCTTGCCCTGAGCGCCAAAGACACCTTCGGTGGACTGCAGCCCCATCATCTGGGCTGTGTTGTCCCCACCAGAGCCCACTGTCCCACAGTCCCAGCCAGGCCTGCCCCCCTGGTAGCTCCACCTGAGGGAACCTAAGATGCACAACCTCCTCTGGCCACACCTCCTGACTTCAGTGATTTTTTTTTTAACCATGACCAAATATACATAGAACTGAGTTTTAGCCATTTCTAATTGCACAGCTAATGGAATTATTACATTCCCAATGTTGTATAACCACCACCACTATCAATTTCCAAAACCTTTTCATCATCCCAAACTAAAGCTCTGGAGCCATTAAACAATAACCCATTCCTTTCTTCCCCAGTCCCTGTCAAACATCATGGTGCTTTGTGTTTATAATTTCCCCATTCCACATATTTTGTGTAAGTGCTCTCCTACAACATTTGTTTTACTTAGAATAATGGACTAGTGTTTTTTAGGTTCATTCATGTTACCGCATGGATCAGACTTGCCTTTTGCAGGCCAAATAATATTCCATTGTTTGGATATACCACATTTTGCCTGTCCTTTCGTCTATTGATGAATGCCTGAGGTGCTCCCCTTGTGGCTGTTGAACACCATTGTGAACCTAGGTGGACAAAATATCTCTTCAAATCCCTGCCTTGAAGTGGATTTACTAAACCGTGTACCAATTCCCTGTTAACTTTCTGAGGACCATCATCCTGTTTCTACTTTGCATTGCCACCCTCCGTGTCAGAGTTCCACGCACCCCAGAAGTACTTTTCTCCTGGCTTCTGCTTTCACTAGTCTCAGCCTTGAGACCTCTAGTTCTTCTGCCTCCATATCTTACACCCCACTCACCTTAACACATGCATAGACCCATGAATACACATAATTAAAAATAAATCATTTTTAAATTAGAAGTGCACACTTAGGGGCCAGGTGGGATGGCAGACCCGTGATCCTGTAGACTTCCTGACTTTACAGGACCCTGACCTCGAAGACCCCCTGCCCCAACAGAGCCTCTGACCCTGTAGGCTCCCCGACCCAGCAGACCTTCACACTCCCTAAAGACCCCAACATCTCCAGTCCTGCAGAGGAGAGTGTGTCCGAGGAAGCTGTGTCACTGCTGAGCAGCTCTCCACCAGTGTCCCGGGGAAGTTATTTCTATCTGAAGTGAAAACTTCTTAATGTCAGCTTCCCTGGAGCATGCACAGTGCTAGAGGAATGGAAATAGGACGGCTGCCCCCTTGAACAGGAGCAGGACACAGAACTCAACACAACAAGCACCATTGCCCAGTTGAGACATGCGGTCCAGAGAGCCCAGAACTGCTGACAACACAGCGCTCTTACTTAGCGGCCAGCCTATCCTGATCCTGGTGGAGATATTGGCATCAAAGGGAGACACTCCTCCGTGGTCACAAAGTCCCCTTGCTTTGAGGGCAGGTTGCTGGGTGGCTGAATCACGCCCTGGTCTATTCCAAACAGCCCAGCAGTGAGGTTTTTATGAGAATTGGACATTCATGTGTTTTACCAGTTACCAGAATGGCTGAGCTTTAGCAGATATCCAGTAAGCAGAGTAAAGTCGATGCAGGCCAGATGCAAGTGTAAATGTACCACGAAGGCCTGGAGATGGGGCGATGACCTGAGCATCTCAACTTCAGTTTCCAGTCCCTCTTGCAAGTCATCAAGGAAGGAACCACAGACCTTTCCTTCAATAGCCTCGAGGGGTCACTTAAGCCTTCCCGTCCTAGAACTTTGGGGCTCCATGGTGTCCCATCTTCTGTCCAACACACCTGAAGATGCAGCAGCTCTGCCACCCAGCCACAGCCCAATCTCCATCCTGTGGAAGCAGAGACCGCTGGAGCTGGAGCTTCCTCCAGTAACCTTTGTCTGTCTCTCTATCAGTACTCAGGTTTGAACACAGGGCCTCAAAGCCTGCTGAACAAGCACACTATCATTGGCTATATCTCCAACCTTTTAAAAAAGTATTTCTTATTTTATGTATATGAGTGTTTTGCCTGCATGTATGTTCATGCAGCACATGTGTGCAAAGTCTGTGGCAACCAGAAGAGGGCATTAGGTTCCCTAGGACCAGAGGCTACAGATGGTGGTTAGCCGCCATGTGGGTGCTGGGAACCAAAGCCAGGTCCTCTGCAAGAGGGACCAGTGCTCTTAATCACTGAGCCGTCTCCTCTGCCCCACTTTTTAAAATTTTGAGGCAGGGTCTTGCTAACTTGCCCAAGCAGGTCTCAAACTTGTGATGCTCCTCCCTTGGCCTGTCAAGCAGCTGGAATGACAGGTCTGAGTCACTAAGCCATGCTTGCCAGGTCTTAAATATGTGTCCCACTTGAGCTCATACATAGATATTGTATAGTCCCTTCTCTGGGGACACTTCCTCTGTCACCACTTCTAAAGCCACACCAGACTCTAGGTCCCCTTGGAATGAAACACTTGACATATTTTATGTTCTAGTTCAACGTCATCTTGGGTCACAAGGCAGTGACTCTCTCAAAATCTTCATCCATAAAACAGGGACGCAGAGAGAAGTGGGTAAGCCCTGACAGACTGGAAGAGAAAGGCTGGTGCTCAGATGCAGCCCTCCTGAGTGAGGAAAGACCCATACAGGTTTTAAGCCCTCACCGCCACTGAGGCCTGAGAAACAGACCACACAATCAGTGAGGTTCAGGTTCAACTCCAGACTCTGCTGTTTCTCACTGGGAAGACTGAGATATCCATAAACCTTTGGGGCCTCACTATGTTATCTGTGAATTGGGAATAAAGTTCTGTGTGCAGTGCTGGGCAGTCCCAGGTCCACCCAACCTTTTCTTCCGGAGCACACGGCTCCATCTTATCACCTAAAAAATCCACAGGATGCTCTCACACTCTCCCATCTCAGCTTCCAGGTAGATATGGAAGATGACCCAAGGAAGCCCCTCCCCCAAATGTGGCACCACAGGATGGAAGCAGCCCGGGTGCCCACATGAAGCCATGCCTCCAAAAAAGCAAGACAGACCTTCCAGCTATATTCAAGCTTTTGGAGGTCTCGGTTTGTTTATTACAGTAATTAGCCTACTCCAATGCTGAAATTAGGTCCTCAATTAGATCTGTAACAAAAAGAGCTGCTGAGATGACCCAGTGGATAAAAGGTGTCTGCTCCCAAGCCTGATGACTTGAGTTTGATCCTAGGACGCATACAGTGGAAGGCAAGAACTGACTCCTGCAAGTTCTCTGATCTCCACAAGCTAACTGTAGCATGTATGTGCCCAACACACACACACACACACTAAACGTTATTAAAATATATGGCATTGGACTAATGAATGAACAGGAAAATAAATCGATTTCAGGGGCCGGAAAGTGTGAGGCTTGGGTGAAACCTGGGCTAAGCTTGCAACATTGCAGCTTAGGACTCGGCAGCTCCAAGACGTGACAGGAAGGTTAGAATTTAGGGTGTTAGCTAAATTCTAACACTGTTCCATTCAGCAAGATTTTTATAAGATGTCAAATTAAGAAAGAAGAAACCTAACTAGGCATGATGGCCTACTCCTGTGATCCCAGGGCTGGAAGGCAGGGAAAGCTTGAGTTCTAGGTCAGCCTCTCAAAACATCAAAACAAAGTAATACCAAAAACAGAAAGAGGAGATCTAGTCTGTTTACAAACAGAAGCCAAAGAGAAAGGGAGAATGGTGTTCAAAATGTGAAAGGCTAAGGAAGTAAAGAACAAAAAAATTAAGGAAAAAAATCAACAAGGGAAAGAAGCCAGGGCATAGTGACTCACATCTACAATCCCAGCACAGGGAGCTGAAGCAGGAAGATTGCCATGAGTTCAAGGGTATTGTAGCCTACATAAGAAAGACCCTGAAAAGAGAGGAAGGGGGGCGGGGGAGAAGAGGGGGGAGAGCGGGGAGAATGGTTTCAGCAGCAAAACTCAAATGAACTGCACCTCCAGCAGAGTCAAGATGGGGTGTGGTTGTCCGTGCCCGTCACCCTATTCCTTGAAGCAGCACGTTAGCTTGACAGAAAAACATAAACAGAGCCCATGGAAAGGAAGGAGAAAAGGAGGAAGGAGGGAGGTGAGCGTGTGTAAGGGGCATCTCTGACGGGCTGCAACTAGACCCAGCTGTATCACGCCTTTGCAGAAGGGCCACTGCCACAGAAACCTCAAACCAGCTCTACACCTTAGGAAACGCTTCCTCCGTTCCAGCTCCTCAAACAGGCTGATAACAGAGCTAGAGCTGTGCAGCCCACAAAGCCACTGCTTCAAAGGTGTTCAAGGACTACAACAGAACCTCTGGGAGGGTGGGGGGCCACAGCACAATGCGCTGAGGAGCAAAGGAAACCCTCCCCACCTGAGGGAGGAGAATCTGAGTCCACTAAGGAAATCCCTTGCCAGAATTCACACCACCGCGGAGATGGAGCTGAGAATTCTGTAAGCCAGTGGATTCTCAACGGGAGTCCAGTCTTGCAATAATCCTGTCCCTGACACGTTACATGCTAGAGATGGGGTGGGCAGACAGTTCAAAAGAGAGTTTAGAAGGTTTCCACTGCAGTGTGGTTATAGAAAGTGGTTTTGTTTCTGCTATCACAGCAGGGTAACAAAAAAGTTGGACTGATAAAAATCTACCCAAGAAAGAAGCCCTTCTGGGCAAGAAGACATCAGTAGCATTTGTCTCTGGGGGAATGACACGTGGGAAAGACAGCCCTACTTTTGCTAGCCAGACAAACAAGCTACCAAATGATAATGGCCCCTTAGTTCAACGCAATGAATTTAGAAGAATCTCGGGAAACATAAATTTTCTTCCACAGGATTTTCACAGAGTTCAGTGGCTTACGAAAGTCTACAGGAAAGTTGTCTCAGTCTGTTTTCTGTTGCTATAATGGTACACTTGAGGTTAGGTACTTTAAAGTAAAGAGATTTATTTAACACTTAGGCGCATGCTGTCTGTCTACTAGACTCTGGTTAAGACCTCACAGTGCATAGCCTCAAGAAGATGCTAGGGGCACTATAGCCATTTATGACAACTTCTGAGCGTCTGCTCTGTGTAAACAGACACTGACAACACACAGTCTCTATTGTCTTGGAACTTATGATCAGATGGGCCAGGCCTCATAAAGAGAAGCTTGGGTGTGGGGGAAGCGAGTAGTCCCTGGGTCACTAAGAGAAGGTGTCTCCAGGAGACCAGAGCTCTTTAAAGAGAAGAGGTATCATAATTCACATGACTCATTTTCTATATACTTCTTAGCAAAGTCACATGTGAGCTCACAGAGGTCTTTTTCCAAAGTGGACCTTCCTCACATGCAGACCACCTCCCTCCCCAAAGTGTCCCTTCCCCAACTGGGCCAGGGGACACTCAACCACACAGTTTCTCAAGGGCCCTGCTGGAGAAGGTCTGGGTTCAAATCCTCGACCCCAGCCGAGTCCCTCACTCTTCTGTTGATGGGCCTGACAGCTGCCTTGCTGGGTGTGAGAAAGATTAAGAAAACAACCGTCAAGTGGTTAATACAGAGCCCAACTGCCCCTGCGGGTCCTCCTAGTCTTCTGTCAGCATCTTCCATCACTCCAAAACCCGCATGGGGTCAGCCTATCCCTTAGTTTCCACCTGCAGAGGCCTGCCTGCTCCAGTGATAATACTGAGGCCCAGGCCAGGATTTGAGTTAAAACCTGCCCAGGGAGTCTGGGCTCCAGTTTTTGGTGCACTCTTAACTCTAAGGGTGTTGCTTCTGAACGCACAGAGGATGAGAAGTAGGGCTGGGGACGCGGCAGCCACGAGCCCTCCCTGTGGAGACGCCACGCGGCTTGGGGGAGAGCGATGTCAGGAGAGAGCACAGCACCCCATGAGCCAGCCTGGGCTGGGTGCCGATGGGCAATGGCCAGACCTGTACAACCTGTGAAGGAGAGCCCCCTGGACTCGCCCACCAGGAGATAGGTCGTAGGTTTTTTTCTGTTTGGCTCATTTGGGGGTTTTTTGTTGTTGTTTTGGTTTAGTTTTAGGTTTTTGTAGGGTCTGGCCCCCTCAGCCCTTTTCTCTTAGTGCTAGGCTCTCGGCCAAGAGCCAGCAGGATCTTGTCAGTTGCAGTTCCGAAGTAAACAACTTGACCTTTACAGACTTCCTCAGTTTACATCAGGTGTGTGTCATGTGGCTGGATGTCTCCTGAGAACCTGAACTTTTAACCTCCTGTAAAGCCCCGCCCTCAGGGTATATAAGGCTTGCTGCCTCCCAATAAAGTCAGTCATTCTCCTTTCCTCCTACCTAGTGTGTGTCTCTCTCTCTGTCTTATATGTGCGTCATTCAATCCGAGGTTTCCACCGAGATCGGAAGAGAGGACTTGCTGACGGATCGCCCAGGAAGGCCAGCTGGCAAATGTAAGTGGTTTTGGGCGTATTGGACAAATGGGTGCTTCAGGCTCTCATGATCTTTTACAGATTGATTGGCAACTGTATTTAAGAGATAGGCTAGCTAGAGATTTCAGTCAGTGTTTAATCATTTATGTGTGCTTTTTCTGATTTTTTACTTCTTTTAAAGTGTCCCAGAAGTTTTGTTGTGCTGTCTAGAAAACTTTCTTTCTTAATCTTTCCTTTGACTGGTTAATCATTCAAAAATGTGTTGTTTGGTCTCCCTGAGTTCGTGTAATTAATAAGGTTTCTTTCAGTGTTGATTTTAAGTTTTATTGCATTTAGGTCTGAGAGAATTTCATATTTTTGTATCTGATGAGGTTTATTTTGTGCCCCAGTATATGGTCAGTTATGAAGAAAGTTTCAACAGTGCTGACTCTTTGGTATTTAGATAAAATATTCAGTAAATGTCTGTTAGGTTCATACAATATATGGTATTCTTTAATTAAGGTGTCTCTCTGTTTATTCTTTTTCCTGTTGAACTGTCTAATGGAGTTTGAATGTCTGATAGAATTTTTCTGTGAATTTATTTGGGTCTCAGCTTTTATCATTCCAGAGGTTTTTGTATTATTGTTTCAATTTCTTTATGTGTTATGGGTGGTCAGGAGCCATTTTTTTTGTTTATGTTCTGAGGTGAAACATTCCCACTGCAGGGGAGCTCCTTAAGCTCAGGAAGTAAACAAGTCAAGAGCTTCAGGAAGTCCCTGAAATTGACAAGGTTCACTAATTTGACTTCCTGCCTAAATTCCTGTGCTCTGGTTAGAGGTAAAAATAGGTTGAGCAAAACAAAGTTGTGGCCTCAGTATTTAAGAGTCTGTTCAGGTAGAAAAGGTTCAAAAAAAAAAAAGGGCAAATGCAAATGGATCTGGGATGGAACCTAAAGTGGAGGAGGAAAGTAAAGCTAAGCCTTCCGCTCCACTGGAGGAGCCCCCTAAAATCAAGTAGTTATTGAGAGTCTTTAAGTCCCAAAGAAAAATAGGAGAGAGAGGAGGAAGCTGTTAGGTATCTGAGAGAGGAGGATTTTCCACCATTTATTGCCTGGCAAAGTCCGAGGCTGAGCTGAAGGAGAATATTTAGAAGAAATGTGGCCTTTACAGGGTCTGGTTGAATCTCTGTATATGTTATGGTATATAAAAAGAAAACTATATGTAGTCAAGGTTTATTCAGGAATGTTCGGTCTTTGCCCAAGTTTTAGCTGCATAAGATACAGTAATTAAAAGTACCAGATTGATGGAAGTTCGTGCAGTAACTACTGTGTCTCAAATTATCATTGCTTATCCCTTTAAAACCTGTCATAGAAAAGTCAGAAAAATGGAGGTTATAAGATCTTAGAAAGGTTAATAAAACAATACAAAAAATAATAGCCCAAACCCAGTATTAATGTGGGGAAGAGGGCATGTTTGTGTTTTTCCACAGGACACTGAGAATGCCAGGTGGCTGCCAGAAAGGCTGGTCCGGTTGGCAGGGATTGAACAAGGAAAAGTGACGTTGCTGTTGCTGTGGAATCAGTTCCTGATGACACACAGAGAGCTGTATTGGACTTACATAAACTCAACTATGCTACATCTAACCACGTAGGAAGAAAAGGAGATTACGGTGATGGTGAATGATACTCAACTGACGGGACATCATTAACAGTAAATCAGGATTCTACTGCAGGAAATGCTGACAATTGGGAAAAAGGACTAAGTGCAGAACTTTGGTGAGCAGATGACAGTTTCCCACAGACTTATATAGGGAAATGGACAGCAGCCATGGACAAAGTCAAGGACAAGTGATAGATTGCATAAGTCAACACTACGTTTGGACAGTTAAATATCGCTCATAATGGTACCAGGTTTGATGTTTCCTTTGTTCAATGTATTTCTTGTGTTCCAATGTAACTTGTTAATTGCATTTCAATCATTCCTGTGAGAATGAAAGTTACGGTATTTTAGATTATGATTTCTGTAAATGTTATGAAACCTTAGTATGTAGATTGAGGATATAAGAGTAAGCCTTTGTTATGTTACTGGAGTAGTTACCGTGATGCCTGATTCTAAGGATGCTAGGTTGTGACTCACTAGCCTCTAGTTAATTTGTGTGGTCTCCAGAATTTCCTGACTTTCATAAATGAGTAGCCAGAGACAGGTAAGTCCAAGGGGGTGTCTGTCAACTTAAGACAGGAAATCAGCTTCTATGGCCAGAGATTGTGGCTGGTTTGCCAATGACGGGTAAGACAAAAGACAGGCACTGACGTCCTTGGCAACCTAAGACAGACGCTCATTTATGTAAGAGAAAAGGGGGAAATGTAGGGTCTGGCCCCCCTGCAGCCCTTCTCTCTTAGTGCTAGGCTCTGGGCCAAGAGCCAGCAGGATCTTGTCAGTTACAGTTCTGAAGTAAACAACTTGACCTTTACAGACTTCCTCAGTTTACATCAGGTGTGTGTCATGTGGCTAGATGTCTCCTGAGAACCTGAACTTTTAACCTCCTGTAAAGCCCCGCCCTCAGAGTATATAAGGCTTGCTGCCTCCCAATAAAGTCAGTCATTCTCCTTTCCTCCTACCTAGTGTGTGTGTGTGTCTCTCTCTCTCTGTCTTATATGTGCGTCATTCAATCCGCAGCCCTCCGCCGATCCGGACTCGGACAAGGAACATAGACCAGGACTCTACAGGTTTTATTTCTTTGTTTTTTAACCTTGTGTTTTTCATCATCTGTAGGAGCAGACAGGGAAAAAAAAAAACTTAAAATATTGGTGACCCATGGTCACCAGTTTGTTTTACCAAACTGACTTAGAATGGGTCCTGTGGTCTCAAGATCAGCCGCAAGATTAGGAACAAGCTTTTTTTTTTGCTAGATGGCCTTAAAGCCTCAGGCCACAGGCTTCAAATGCTTAATAAGAATGACTCTCTGGAGAGGCGGCTCAGCAGTTAAGAGCATTGACTGCTCTTGCAGAGGATCCAGGTTCAGTTCCCAGCACCCACATGGCAACTAACAACCATCTGTAACTCCAGTTCCAAGGGATCTGAAGTCCTCCACAAGCATTGCACGTTTTGTCTGAAAACTACACTCAAAAGGACAGAACTGAACCCTGTGGGACTTGGTTTCCCTCTGAGGTATTTTCTGAAAAATGGGCCAGGACCTAAATTGAAAGACCTGGCTCCCGGGCAGGCATGTGCGTCTCGCTTGGTTGAAGCATTGGAAGGAAGTCGCAGGCTCCGTGGCAGGTTTCATGGGCACCTCAGATGTGCTGGGGACTGACGCTCCCCACAGCTCTGTAGTCCCTGCTTCCTTCCCAGGCAAACCAAGAAGGCTACGAAGAGGTCAGAAGACCCTCAAACACTCTCACCCAGCCCGATACGAACATCGCCAAACGTTCCCACTCACATCACCCTATCCTCCCCAAAGCAGAATAAACCATTCCTCTAGAACAGGCTAGTGCTTTCTGCTTCCTTTCCTCCCAGTAGGATAAGGCCACAGATCCCTCATGCCTGGCACGGTGTCTGCCACATGGTATGTGTGAATAAACATTTGTCAGATGGAGCTGAATAGTAATGAAGACACCAGAGAGGAGCCCACCCGCCACACACAGCCAAGAGTAGCATTAAATGAGGCCCAGGGCTAGAAAACACGCTCCTTTTGTTGCTCAGTTCTTCATCCACAGTCACACTGGGACAGGTGCAGCTTTATGGTGGCCACACACAGACTGTGCCCCTCTGCTCCGCCCTAAGCTGTGACCATGGAACAAATGACAGCAGGCTGTGGGTGCAGTCAGTCATGTCTTTATTTAATTAGTGACCAATACAACAGCACCACAGCACAGCAGGGGCCCTGCCTGAGGACCCTGGGAAGGCAGGGAGGAAGGACACAGGGACCTCTGACCCTGGGCTGTTCTCTAGAAGGTGAGGGGCAAGCTGTGGCTGCCTTCCTCCCCCAGCAACCTGAAAGAGGCCACTGGGGAGGGTGGGCTACTGGGCCAAAGTCATCCAACCTGTGTGAGCCCCCCACCTGCCCAGAAGCCCCAGGGCTACAGTGGGGAAGGAAGGTTCCAGCAGGGACAGGGAGGGTGAACTGTGAAGAAGAGCCTTCATGTGGGGTATGTGTGTGTGTCTGTGTGTGTGTGTACATGTGCGTGTATATGTGTATGACATGTGTATGGGGAAAAGATGTCTACGCTACTTCGCATATGAGATTTAACTGCTGAGCCACAGGACCTGCCTGGGGACAAAAGAAACCAGGAACCAGGGCCTCAAAGCTCTGGAACCTGAGAGGGGACAGAGATAAAGGTCACCCTTCCCACCACTTCCGCTTGGAGAGGGGAGCGGCTCCTGTTGGAAGCAGGCTGTGGAACGGACACTGCCCTTGGGACTGGGCAGAGGGGCCACCTTGGGCCTGGTCCACCTCACGTGTAGGCCATCTTGCTGCATACCCAGGGTCGAGTCATGAGACACTCTGTAGACACCAGCCTGGTGGGCTCCACAAAGACGCACTCCCCCAGGCCTGAGATGGTGAATCTGTGACATGAGAAAAGAGACCAACTGCTCGTAACTGGCACATACAGCCCATCACAGGTGGCCCTGAAGGGCCTCTAGCCTGTTCCTCCTGCTAGTCATCACTGGAGTGCCTTCCAAGACAGCCACCCGGCACACCTTTCTAGCTTTGCCTCCCACCGCCTCCAGCCACCTACCCTCCTGGATGTCCTCTCCCCTCCCGACTCAGTCTCCACCTCCTTCCAGGGTCAGCTCTGAAGTGCCCAGTTCAAAGCCACCCTCTGCCCTCCCTACCTCCCACCATGTGCACTGTGGGGCACCGCTCATCACAGTTGGGAGGGTTATATCTGTTCATCACCATCAGTCCCCATGCAGTGGACAGTGCCCTGTGCCCTGTTCTATTGGCTCCCTGACAGCAGTCTAGCACCTAGTAAGAACTCAGGAAAGGCAGGCTGAAAACCATCCTCTCAGGACTAACAGGAACAGCCTTAATCATATACTAGCATTGGTTGAATGGGGCCGTGTGGCTCTGAAATTCACTGACACTACAAATAGCCCTGGATGTATTATAAAGAACAGAGCCTTGGGGCTGGAGAAACAGTTCAGGGGTTAAAATAACTGGCTGCTTTTGCAAAGGATTCAGGTTCTGTTCCCAGCACCCACATGGCAGCTATTAACCGTTTGTAACTCTAGTTCCAGGGATCCAATGTCCCCTCTCGTGTCCACCAGCATTGCTCCTGGTAGCTAAGAGGGTGTTGACCAAGAGCAAGGTCTTTGTCCAGGATCAGCCCTTGAGGAACTCTAACCTCCAGAACTCTCTAGGGTTCTAACAGTAGAAGTTCCAGAAAGGAGAAGAAAGGTTCTCCCATAGTCTCGGCTTGGAGAAGGGAGGGAGGGAGGGAGGGACAGAGGGAGGGAGAAAATGGCACTGCAAGCCAGAAGGTGGTAAAACCGTAGAGCACTGGAGTGCTGGAAGAAGAGTCCAGAAGAGCTGGAAGCATGAACCAGACCTAGACGGACACACTCATCACTCACTGCGCTACTGGAAGCCCTTCCTCTTCAGCTCCTGCCTTGGGGCTCATTCCTGCCATCACCATCAGGTTGGCACCCCAGGACCCACTGTTCCAGTGGTAGAGGCTGCACTGGGAACTGAAGTTCCTGTGTCCCCACAGGTGACCTATCCCTAAGCCTATCCTGCCTCCCTCCGGTACTCACGCTGTCACCGCCCCCACTGCCACGACCACCCTGCCTCCCTCCCACTGCCCAAGACCATTGCCACCATCATCCCCACACCACACACCATGCCTGGAACCACACACTCAGGCCCACATCACACAAACACAACACCGTAGGCATCCCAGTGTCTCCTGCAGGGACCTGGCACAGAAGGTGCTGGCCCAGGAAAAGCGACAACAGGGCCAGTGGACAACGGTGTTCCGGGCCCCCTCCTTCACAGCCACAATGCATACATGGCCCCTGCCACCCGCAGAAGCCACACCTCCTACCCTCCCGTGTAGCCAGCCAATAGGAGAAGCAGGGATGGAGTGGGTGCAGATAGAGGGTGCCGCATCTGACGTCATAAAGCTCTCTGTAGTGCAGGACTACCACGACAGGCCTGGACCATTTTCATAAAGTGCCACTGCCCCCTCCCACACAGCCCAAGAGATAACCATCTATCCAGCACAAAGCCTTGTCTCCAAGTGCTGCCTCTGGGGCTGACACCTTCCCCATCTAAGGACAGTGGCCTTCTAGAAAATGAAGCCTTGGCTCACGTGTCTGGATCAAATGGATCCCCATTGACCCAGTGGAACTCATCCCCTACTCTACGCAGGCCGATCCAGGGCTCCCTCCGTGTGAACTTGAACATAAATTCCTGCAAAAGAAAGAGGGAGAATTCAGCATCAGGGTGGTCTCCCCGCTACCAAGCCTTGGCTTGGAAGATACGAACTCTGGGAGCTAGGGAAGACACCGGGAAGAGGATCAGAAATGAGGCCTCAGACTGTGGTACTGCAGGGAGGGGAGTGGCTCCCCAGCTTGCAGCAGCTGTCCCCATCCACCTGCAAAGAGCCTACTCTCCCACCTTGCTGCTGCTGAGTGACCAGGAGCTTGGGGACAGCCCACTGGACATATTAGAAGCCTGGTCAAATCTGGACACTCCAGCTACCTGCATACTTCTGGAACTTTCTGGAAGGGACACAGGCATATTGTGCAGTGCAGACAAGCAGAAATTGTTTTTTGAGACTCACTACTGTGCTAGAAAGGCACCCCACAGTGACCCCTAACCCAAAATGATTGAGAGATTCAGGAATTGTTTCTTTTGGGGGGCTTTCTGAGATAGGGTCTTCCTGTAGCCCCAGCTGGCCTTGAACTCGCTATGTAGACTAGGCTGGCCTTGAACTCATTGAAATCCACCTGCCTCTGCTTCCCAAGTGCTGGGATCAAAGGCATGCGCCACTGTGCCCAAAGACATGAACTGTTTCTTGAACCTTTCTATAGGCAAAGGTGTATGAACCAAGACACAGTCTGCATGTACATGGTAGGAGATAAGAATGCTTTTGCCAGAACATTGTGGTACATGCCTTTCGTCCCAGCACTCAGGAGGCAGAAGTAGGCAGATCTCTGAGATGTAAGCCATCCTGGTCTACAAAGTGAGTCCCATGCCAGCCAGGGCTACAGGGAGATCCTGTTTCAAAAAGACAAAAACAAAAAAACATAAGAGAGAGAATGCTTTTACACTGCACAAGTGTGTTCACGGCTTATCATTCTTCCTTTTTCAATACTGTTCAGTCAACCAGCCTTGGTTGGAAGTACGGCTGCGAGAATGGAGGTGCGCATGCTCAGACACCAGGGAGTTCGACTGCACACCTAAGGCGTGCTGTGCCTGAGTGCCTGGAGATAGGCCCGGAGCGGGGAGGGGCACACACTACACTCTGCTGGAGTGTGTGACTCTTAGGGTCAAGGGCGGGCTCTGGCGGTCTGGCCTCTGACCCACACACTCACCAGTTCCTTCTGGCTCTGGATCACCGCCAGCGCAGCCTCGTGGGTGTGGCAGTACTGCCTGCCGGTGTTCCAGTCTCTAGGCTCCTCCGAGAAAAAGTAGCATTTCCTTCCGTAGAGCAGCCAGTCCTCGGGGCAGGGCGCCTCGCACTTGATGCAGCCCTTGGAAGCTGCCGGGAGAGGAAGGGGCTCGGGGTCTGCCACGTGCCGGGCCACCATCCTGTTGCTGAATCCACTTCCCACAGTGCCCTCTCCCTGCCTGGACTAAAGTGCTCTTTGGATACACCACTGAAGCCACTGTGCCTCGTGGAAGAGTTCCAGAGACTGGGGAGGGGGGCGCTGGCTGTTGTGTGGCCATGAGGGAAGGGGGCAGCAGGCTAGCCCGAGTTAGGCTGTCCTCTCTCCCAACTTCTCATGGCCGGTACCCCAGGAATTCAGCCTGGGAAGGGATCGACAGCCACATCTCTGCAGCCAGGGTGGAACCCTGACTCGGCCTCATTAGCCGGCTCCACAATCCTATTCACCATCAAACGGCTAGAAAGCTCCTTTAAAATTTTTAGTCCTAGGTGGGATTCGGTGAATCCAAGCCTAATGACCTATATTCGATCCCTGGAACCCACATGGTAGAAGAGAACCAATTCTTGTAAGTTGTCCTCTGACCTCCACGTACAAGCTGTGACGCCCATGTCCTCACCACTAAATAACTAAATGTAAAAATTGTATTAAAAGAAAACGGGGAGCGGGGCATAGTGGCTCATGCCTTTAATTCCAGAACTAGAGAGGCAGAGGCAGACAGATCTCTGTGAGACTGAGGCCAGCCTGGTCTACATAGTGAGTTCCAGGCCAGCTGGTGCTGCAGGGAGACCCTGTCTCAAAAAAAGAAAAAGAAGGAAAGGAGGAGAGAGGGAGGAAGGGAGGGAGGGAAAGAGAAACTGAAGGGCATCCTCAGCTACATAGGGAGTTTGAGGCCCACCCAGGCTACATGACACCCTGACTCAAAAAAAAAAAACTGGCCTGCTCTCCCATGACCTAGACCCATCTACTGGTCTAGATTCCGCCCTCTAGGGTGACCCAGAACAGACCCATCATCTTCTGCTTACTACTGAAAAGAGGACACCTGCCTTCCTCTTATTTCTTCTGTGTCTCCTGCAAGGCTGCTCCTCTTTCTGCCTGCTTCCTACACAGTGCACACTTCACCACTGAGACAGAGCCACCAGGTAGGCGAGGCCACCTCCCACAGGGCAGGGATGGTCCAGACTTCAGGTGTCCTGGCTCTCGGATCTGCCAGCTACTGTAGTGAGCAGGCCCTGCATCCGTTCACGTGCACACTTTCCTGGGAAAGCAGCTTGGAGCTTCCATCAACCCTCATAGGCATCCTTGCCACATGCTTAGAATGTTCTCTGCAACCTGTTCCCAAGCCAGGCCCCCCAGAGCCCAGAGCTTGTGTGAATCTGAATGTAGAAGCTTCTGTGCTTTCCTCCTCGTGCATTTCATTCCTTTGGGCTCATTTGCAGGTCTGTTTGTTTGATTCAGACTTTTTAGAATATGTGTGTGAGTGTGTGTGAGTCTATGTATACATGTGAGAGCAGGTGCCTTCAGAGGTCAGCAGTCATGGATCTCCTGAAGCTGGAGTTATAGGTGGTTGTGTTCTGCCTGACATGGGTGCTGGGAACTGAATTTGGATCCTCTGTAAGAACAGGACATGCTCTTAATCACTGAGCCATCTCTCTAGCCCATTATTTGAGACTTACTTTTTTATTTTAAAAGATAGTTGCACTTGTACTTTATTTGTCAGGGTATGTTTCCTGCTGTCTGTAACTACACCAATCATATTCAGTGCCTGCAAAGGCCAGAAGAGTGAGTCAGACCCCAGGAATTAGAGTTATAGACAGTTGTTAGCTACCATGTGGGTACTAGGAACTGAACCTGGATCTTCCAGAAGAGCAGGAAATACTTTTAGGCAGTTCTAAGCCACTGAGCCATTTATTTCTCCAGCTCTATCCTTTGAGGTTTTAAAGGTACATTTTGGTTTTGGTTTTCTAGAGAGTTTCATGTAGCTAAGGTTGATCTTGAACTCCTGCTTCCACCACCCAAGTGCTGGAATAGCAGAGAGACACCACCACAACCAGCTTAAAGGTAAATTTTAATCTTGATTGTTTTCTCCATCGATCTTATGCGATTGTGTTTAACTTTGTCAACTGAAAACTCCATGGGCATGCACTTTCTTCTTCATACAAATGATTGGTTAAAGTGGAGAGTGAGAACTGATCCAGGTTCGCTTCCCAGAACTTACATGGCACCTCACAACCATTAAGAACTCCAGTTCCAGGGACCTACTGCCCTCTCCTGGTCTCCTTAGGCAACACACACACACACACACACACACACACACACACACAGAGCATATACACACCTACAAGCAAAACACTCATACATGCAAAATAAAAATAAATTTTCTTTTTAAAGGTAGAGCAAGATAGAGTCAAAAACATACCATGGGAGCTGGGCATGGTGGCACATGTCTTTAATCCCAGCACTCAGGAGGCAGAGGCAGGTGAATCTCTGTGAGATCGAGGCCAACGTGGTCTAAATAGCAAGTTCCAGCCAACTGGGGCTTCAGGGAGACCCTGCTTCAAACAAACAAAAGAGCACTGCATGGCACTCAAGGATCTAGACTATCCTTCTTGGGGACCTGCCATTATGTGGATACTCTAAGCACATCTATTCACTGAGACCCAAGTCCACTAGGGAGTACTGACCAGGTATGGCTACAGTTTACCTGCCTCTTCATGGGATCTTCTGAGAGACTCTGGAACCACAATATGCTGTGTTTACACATTGCCTGACCTCCCAACCCAGGAGCAGGATAAAAAGGAAGGCGATTTAATCAGCAGTTCTTATTCTAGTAAAGCCAAGTTGGCCCCAGGGGTCACTCTATTCATGTCCAGACATTTGGTCCCCTTGCTTACGAGGTGAGGCCTTTCTGGGGGTCATTTCAATGAGGTTGCCTGTTCCTGCTCTTACTATGCTCTTTAAAGACTGAAAAGGGGCTGGGAATGTAGCTCGACTGTAAGTGCTTACCTAGTGTGCATGAGGCCTTGGGTTTGATCCCCAGCACCACATAAATCGGGCATGGTAGCACACACCAGTCAGACCAGGTGTCATAACACATACGTTTAATCCCAGCACTGGGAGGTAAAAGCAGTAGGAACAGAAGTTCAAAGCCAGTCTCATCAACGAAGGGAATTCAAGACCAGCCAAGAGAAGTGCAATCACTTCCACAAACCCTGCAGAAGTGATGTGCTTTGCCAGAAGTCTCCCGGATCGGCCTGATGCCCTGTTCACCGAGCCCCGCCGCTTTAGCGCATTCAGTTCCACATAGCACATCATGTTTACAGGCCTCTCCGCTTAGGGTGTTCTGTTTTCTTGGTGGCATCTAGAATCTACCATTCCAAAACATGACCTTTGGGGACTAGAGAGATGGCTCAGTGGTTAACAGCACTGGCTGTCCTTGCAGAGGACTCAGGTTTGGGTTCAAATCCCAGTACCCACTTGGCGGCTATCAACTGTCTGTAACTCCAGTTCCAGAGGATCTAACACTCTCTTCTGACCTCCACCAGCATTGCGTGACACAGATGCACTTACATACACATAGGCAGTACTCTCATACACATAAAATAAAAATAATTTTTAAAATGACTCTTTGGCATAAGGATGATTTTGAACTAAATATAACAGAAAATCAAAAGATGCAGCAAAAGTTTCTGTCCTCCTTTGTCTACCTAAAAGCAGGACAAAATTTTCTCTTTGTGTTTTCTCTCTCTTTTCTCTCTCTCTCTCAGTTTTTTTTATCTATTTGTTTGTTTTTTGACACAGGGTCTTCTTGTAGCCCCAGCTGGCCTGGAACTCACTATGTAAACCAGTCTGACCTTGAACTCACAGAGATCCTCTACTCTACCTCTCAAGAGCTGAAATTAAAGGCGTGAGCCACAACTTCTGGCCACACCCCTCTGTCTTAATTGCCAACGCTTAGTTTAGGGTCTTACATGTATTGAGGTTCAACAAATATTTGCTGAATGAATATTGAAAGTCCCATTCTCTGAATTATCATCTCCAGGAAGATTGCCTGCCTAGGCTGGCCAAGTCTGTTCCGAATCCCCACAGCATTTATGAACTAATACCAGGTACTATCTCTACCTGACCTGCATGGCCATGAAGGGCCATGCCCAACCCACGTGGGAATATATTATTTTAGGTTAGGCTAAGATGCCAATGACAACCTAACACTCTATTTCCAATTCACTCTGTCCCCTCCCCCACTGAATTCCTGCATGTGGAGAACCTTTCCCTAGCACATAGCTAGCCATGCATGGGACCAGGCTATGGAAAGTACATTGCTGAAAACTACATGTGCCAATATGCACACTCACCCAGGATGCTCATCACCACCAAGATGGCAAACAGAAGGACTGCGATGGCTCCCAGCAGCAGCCTCGTGGTAGTGTCTGAGGAGACACCCAAGACAAACGGGTCAGTATCAGCTGGCACCCTTAGCCAACCCCCAACACCAACTCAAGTCCTAACAAGAACCTTATGAGGTGGAAGCCGCCCTCAGGCTGACTGTGATGTCTGCTGCCTGACTGTTCCAGACTCTGGCTCTGATCCTGCTGCCCACGTTGCCCACAAACTCCTGTGTACTGGTTAGGTTTTGACAACTTTACACAGGCTAGAGTCACCTGGGAAGAAGGAACCTCAACTAAAGAGTTTCTCCGATCAGACTGGCCTGTAGCCAAACACCCACACAAAGACACACATACATACCCAGAATTATAAATAAAATAAATATTTTAAAAAGGGAAAGGTATAATGGGACCACATTCTAAGAACCAGAACTTACTAAATTCCATAGTAAAGGTACCCTTGGAGTTGCGAACTCAAAGCATTATGGCTTGGAAATAATTCTTCAGAATTTTGAAGCTCCAGTGTGGCTTTTGAAATGTCTAGACCTCTGTTCTCACCCATGAGCCATTTCTACCCAAGGACTCTAAGGATCCTTTCTTTATCTTATAGCTCTAAAATTCTACCTTGCATGTCACACCTTGGTTTTGACTTATTTCTAGCTACCGTGGAAGGAAGCGATGGGCGCCTTCAGTCTGGAGGTCCATGTCCTTCAGTCAGTTCCAGACATTTTTCTTTACTTATACCATTGGTCTCCTCTCTCCTGTCTTTTGTCCTCTGATTTCTTTCTGAAGGTCAGATTCTTCAAGTGTTGGGTCTTTTGGATTGATCTCCCAAGTTTTTTCTCTTTCGTTCTTCCTCTTCCCCTTCCTCCTCCTCCTCCTCTCCTTCCTCCTCCTCTTCCTCCTCCTCCTCCTCTTCTTTTTCTTCTTCTTCTAATTCTTCTTCATATCTCTTTACCTTTTTGGTAAAGGTAAAGGAAGATTTCTTCAATTTCATCCTTCTACCCCTCTACCAAGTTTTTCTTTCTCTAATTATAATTTTAACCCCCAGAGTATTTGGAGTTTGTTACAAAACAGTTCTATGACTGTCCCCTCTTAAAGCAGTCTCTTCTTATTTTTGTGGTGTAATAATTTCTCTTCCTCTTCTTTCTGAAGAAAGGACCTGGAGGATTGTCCGGGCATAAGGAAGGTGGGAAGAACACTCTCTCCTCCCAGTGGAGTCTCTGCTTCTTTCAGAATGCTTATTCCAGTTCCTGGAGATGCTTGGTTGTTGTTTGTGACTAAGGCAGGAGGACTGGAGAGTTCAGTGGAGCCTCTGAGTCCATTATTAATTGTGGGAGGCCAGTAGGGGGATCTGGCTGGCTTGATCCTATTGTCCTTAACTTTTTCCTCTGGAGCCCCTGGAGGGTAGACTGGAGCCCCTGGAGGAGGCTTTCCTGTTGTCTCCTTGGGGGAAGGGAGAAATAGACTTGGCTCCCAAGAAGATGAGAAGACCATCCTCCACACTCAGTTTAAAAAGGTGGGCTCCATGGCTTGCTCCTAATCTAATAGTGTACAGTGAGAGATTTTTACCTCGAGTTCCTATCAGAGATGGGAACAGCCTATTTAGAACAGGTGGGCTGAAGTTAGTTACCACCCATCCACTGTGTCACCAGTTCTTATCTCCAGTTCTTATTGCAATCGGCATTTAAAATGTCTCTTTACGACTTACAAATGAGCTTCTAAAAGAAAACAGAATGAAAGCATGCCTTCAGTCAGCAGGCTTGACCTGTAAGGCCAACAAACATTTTGGAATCATTCCTCTGAACAAGGTCTATGCCAGACTCCACCAGAGTCCTCAGGGACTCGTCGGGGATCTTTGCTGGGCTCCTGAAAGTGTCTACACTATCCTCTACCAGGATCTACTCTGGGCTCCTTTGGGGACTAAGCTGGGTTCCTCAGGAGGTTTATACTGAGCTCCAATGGAGTCTATGCTGAGTTTTTCCAGGATTCTACACTAGTGGCCTAAAGTGGGTTCCTCCTGGGGTCTATGCTGTTGTCCTCCTGTTGTGTACACTGAACTCCTCCAGGAGTCTGCACTGGAGTCTTCCAAGAGTCTATGATGGGATCCTCCAGGAGTCTGCTGTGGGGCCCTCCAAGTATCTGTACTGCATTCCTCCAGGAGTCTATACTGGGGTCTTCCAGAAGTCTACACTGGGTTCCTTAGAAAGTCTATGCTGGGTTTTCTCAGGGATCTACCGTGAGCTGCACCCACAATCTACTCTTAACTCCATCACAAGTCTAGGTGGGTGGCTTCCGGAAGTGTGAGAGACGGTCAAGACTGCCCTGGAGGACGGGTCTTTCTCTCTGCCTTGCTGTCCTCGGTAGAAGATTCAGTATAGTCTGTGTCTCCTGGAGCTGCACAGTGTGACAGTGGTGAGCACACTGCTGAGCACCCTTCCTCTTTCTTCCTTACACACCTGCCTCATCATCCTTTTCTCAAACATGCGTACTAGAACTCTTTTCATACTGAGGATGAGAACACATATCTGAAACCACCTCACCCAGGTTCATATCCGTGCCCTTTCTGGATGTGGACACTTGACAGTCACTGAGCCTCTGTTCTGCTCTGAGACTGTGTTCATGTCCGTATGTGCCCTCAGGTTTACGGGATGTCAGTGTACAATGTCTGTATGTGCCTCAGGTTTACGGATGTCAGTGTTCAATGTCTGTATGTGCCTCAGGTTTACCGGATGTCAGCGCACAATGTCTGTATGTGCCTCAGGTTTACGGATGTCAGTGTTCAATGTCTGTATGTGCCTCAGGTTTACGGGATGTCAGCGCACAATGTCTGTATGTGCCTCAGGTTTACCGGATGTCAGCGCACAATGTCTGTATGTGCCCTCAGGTTTATGGGATGTCAGTGTACACACAGCTCTCCGTATCTTCAGGTTCCATATCTGCACACTCAACCAACGCCAGGTTGAAACAGGAAAAGAAAATCACATCTGTACTGAACACATACAGGCTTTTATTTCATTTTTTCTTAAACAGTACAGTATAAAAACTATGTACATAACCTTTACATTATATTTAGTAGGATAGGGAATTTAGAGAAGTGTAAAACATACAAGAAGATGTGAGCAGGCTCTATGCAAATATGCCATTTTATCTCAGGGATCTGAGAATCCTTGGATCCTGGTGTCTAATGGAGGATTCTGGTGCCAATGCCCTGCAGATGCTGAGAGAGGTAATATAGTGCTTAGAACTGTGCCCAATGTGGTACCATATCTATGACGACCAGCCCTAGGCTCCTTTGGATTAAGAATTGTGCTGAATTCATTCAGATTCCATAAAATAAAATTGGGCTATTGCCTTTACAGTGCAGATTAGGACTCAAAACATACAGCGGGAATTCAGCTACACCAAGTGACACCCTTGGTCACCTTACATTCAAGTGTAGAAATTAGTGGGAGGGGGGTGTGCATACACATCCCCAACATCACCAGGACTGAAGGGCCTCTTCATTCCCTCACAGGGATGATCCCTCCAGACCATTCACTGTGGACAAAGGAAGGACACCCTATGAATCCCAATGCACTGTTCTGTGTCTGCCCTCCCAGAGGCCTGGGGCTAGACAATCCAAGTCAACATGACATTGGTTTCTTAGCACTGCATCACCAAGTGCCACCACCTGGGTGGTTCAACAATAATGTATATTTTACTTCTGAAGACCGGAAGTCTAAACTCGAGGTGTTGGCAGGGCCATGCTTCCTCAGGGAAGCCTTGCTTGGCTCATCCTAGCTCCTGGTGCTTTGATGAGAACCCTTGGCATTCAGCGGCTCATGGTTGTATCGCTCAAGCCTCAGTCTTTGTTAGGACACGGTCTTACAGGTACTGTGTGCATCTAAGGCCACGAGTTCACTCTAGATTACAGCCCACTGACTCCAGTCTGGTCTCCTATCTAATTACACCTGCCAGGACTACATTTCCATCCAAGGTCACAGTGTAATGTTCTAGAAGTTAGGATGCACCATGGCTCCTTTGATGTGAACACAGTCCTACTTCTAATGAGCATCTAACTTGATAATCATTCCACTATGTGATGGCCCGCATTAGCCAGCGTTTACAGGTGCAGGTTATTTGGGCTTCTAAATGTGTGTGGCTTAGCCTAATATTAGAAGGAACAACTGGAAATATCTGGCTCTTTAGGCCTGACAAATCTCCCATCGTCCTCACACCCACATCCCAAAAAAGGTCCATGGCTGACGTCTAAATCGTCTACAGCACAGCCTGTGCAACATAATCCTGACTATTAAAAACACTCAAATATGGAGTCTGGTAATTTTTAAATTTTTAGGTAGCCTCTGCCAAATGCATGTGTGTGGTTTTTTTGACCAGGAAGCTGTGGGCTTGTGCCTAATCAAAAAACTTCCAACATTAAAAATTCAGAATTGGTGACCACTGAGAAATCTATAGCCTGAGATACACAGAGTCACTCGGTCCCCTCTCCCTTACCCCAGAACACTTTGCCCCTCTCCCAGCTCCAAGACCAGAAATAGCCACAACTTGAATCACCCTCAGAGTTTCCAGACCCTGGCGGAGCGCTCTGGGTCACCTTTACCAGCCCTTCACCTGAGCCTCGGATGGAAGGATAGACTCACCCCACAGAACGAGGAGCGTTCATCAGCTCAACCCCAGTCTGGCCTCTGTTTATAAAGCTAACTAACTGTTCATCTGAGGACAGTCTTCCAGACCTGGGCTCCGACCTCAGTTTTCTGTCTGAAGCTCTCCAATTCCCTCAACCTGTGAGGAAGGAATTGCTGGGGGCAGCAGGCTCCTCTGAGGAGTCAGAGGAAGAGAGCTGTGTGCTCAGGAAGGACAAATGAATTATCTCCAGTTAGCCTATCTGAGCCCAATGTCCTTGATCACACAGAAAGGAAGAGCTTTTCACGTCAGAGGGCCCTGAGGTGAATGTCACAGGGGTTTCACGTGTTAGCGGCCACAGTCTCCAAGTCCTCCCCTATCCTGACCCACACCACCAAGGTGAGAGTTAAGTGAATACTAAGGTGCACACTCAGTCCTGTGGGTGCCCAACAGCTGCCTGGGGTGAAGTAAGGGCTGGGCACGGGCACCTCAGGGGCAGCTTGGTCAGCTGAGGCCCAGCTTGGTCAGCTGAGGAAGCCTCTCCCTTGCTCTCAAGACAGAAGCTGGACTAAAGAAGAAGCTGCAGGCCCACTGGGCCCCAGGACTAGTAAGCCCCTCACCACATTCTGGGTGTCATATGTGAACTGAATTATGAGCAAGGAACAGCCTCAGGGACAGCAGAGAAGGGTCAAAGGTCTCCAACTGAGTAGCTGGTCACTCTTGTTCCTCGGACTCCTCAGCCAGGCTTCAGGGTGCTGTGTCCAGAAAGCTGGGGAAAGAAGCCACAGCAGAACCTACATTCCAGACCTTGGTCTGATTAGTTCTGTGAAGTAGAAATCGTGACGAGTAGATGAGAAAACTGAAGCTTAAATGAGTGAAGCCTGTCAGCTCATGGTGGTGGAGGCTCAACTTTACCAGACCCAGTTCTTTGTACCTCATCAGGCTGACTCAGGCTCTGTTCTAGGATCTATACGAGGGCTGGATAAGCCCAGGGTCTAGGATGGTGTCTTGACACTGTGGAAAGAATGAATCAATACAGAAACCAACAAAAAGTTCCCACACAACAGCAACTAATGAGACCCAATCCCAGCCTATGAGTTCTCCATTCAGGACAGAAGATGGGGGCGGGCACACAGGGCTACCCAGGAGACCCTTAGAGAACCAACAAAACTAAAAATCCCATGGAAAAACTGGCAGGCCAAGTGCTGAGCCCTCAAGAACCCCTGGGGGGAGGGGTATTGCTCTTATGTGCACCAGAGGACAGAAGAGGAGAGAAAGTTCACCAAGACAAGGTGGGACTGCAGGAAAACACCAGTCACAAGGGTGGACTGAACCCAGCACCCAGGAGAGCTTCTGATCACTTTCCTCCTGCCCACTGCGTGGTTTCTTCTTCAGCTGGTGGGCAGGGTCAGCCAGCCACATAGGCAGGAGAAAGGACAAGATCCCAATGTGTTCAGGGCTAGAGATGGAACTGGAGCCAGCCAGCCACGCTGCATTGAAATAGTCCCACCCAATGACTGACTGAAGGTTAGGAAGGGCAGACCCTTCTGAATGCTCACAAAAGAAGGAAGAAATGCAGCTTACAGATGGGAGTAAGAGCAAGTGGTATCTTGAGTATGGGGCAAGTTGAAGTCAGAGGGAAAGCCCAACCCCATCAGAAGCATCCTTTCAAGAGAGGTTGGTTGGCCTTTTCTCCACCCAAGCTTGGGGCTAGTGCTCTTCCATAACACCCAGGCGCACTTCGGGAAGCCATGTGTTGCCTCCATGGTTCCTAATCACCATGGGCTTCCCCAGAGTCTTCACACCCCACTACTGTCAGTGCCCTGCCCCACAACCTTCATGTTCTGCAGCCCCATGACCTACCTGGGCACAGGTGCTGGCTATGACCCTTCCAGATCACTACTCCACCTCTCTCAGTAACAGGTCTTCCATCACATACCTTCCTCATGCAGACCCTCTGTCTTAATCCCTCAACGTCTCTTTCAAAGCAAAGTCCAGTCTCCTGGGTGGTCCTTCGACTGTGGCCCCTTCAGATTCACATACCACCCCCCATGTGCACATCAGCATCCTAGGGTCCAGCTATCCACAAGGGACTGGCTAGCTCCAGGCACCTGCAGTCCTTCCTTGAACTGGTGCACCTTTCCCTGTCCCAGGCTATTCCAAGACGCCCCCCTTTCTGACTCTCCTCCCTGGTTAGTGCTGCCCAGCTCCTGCTTGACTACAGTGCCAGGAGTCTTGGAAGAATCTACCCCTCTCCCTGGCTGACTCCAGCGTCTTCTTCACAGCACACCACTCACAGCAGCCAACACAAGTTTCCCACCAGAACTTGTGAACTTGAAATACCATCTCCCCACTTTGGCTACTGCCTCCTGGAAAGCCAGTGGTCACTCCCTGAGCCAGTCTGACTGGGAAGGGTGGGTGGGATCCCCTACCTTGCTAAGAAGAGCCTCTGGGGGATTCCTGACACCTGAACTCAACATCACCACTGTATCCCTCCCACCCACACAGGGTGCAGGTACCACCTCTGGGCACCACACTTTGTTACCCGGCCCGAAGCATTTTCACCGTACGGGTTCAGGTGCAGGGCAGGTACGTGCGAGACTGTAACCGAGTCCCTCACACTAGAGCCAGCTGAGGCTCAGAGCATAAAGCTTGTCCCAAGGTCAAACAGGGAGTTAACAGCAAAGGTAGGGTCAAGGCTGTAACTAGGGATGGTCCCGGGTGATCTCCCTCGCCTTCCGCGTAGTGACCTCTGCCTATCCGGAAATGAATGAACCCGGGTCCCAGGTAGCGCCCCCTGCCCTCTCCGGGAAAGCGCTCAAGGTGACTCCTGGGACAACTCCTGCGTCCAGGTCGCGGGTGCTGAGGATGAGGGCTGGGCGCTTACCCTCCAAGGCCGCCTTCCAGCTGGTGCTGCCCTCGTAGCCCGACCCAGATCGCCGCAGCAGCCCCTCGGGAGCGCGGGCCTCCGCCTCGCCGGGAGAACGCGGCCTGGGTGCCGCGGGTGCGGGGCGCGCTGCGGGGGGCGGCGGCCGGGTCCGCGCGGGGGGCTCCCGGGCCGGCTCCATGCCGCGTCGCGCCCGCGCTCCTGCTCCCGGGTGCGGGGCCCGGCCCCACGCGCACTCGGCGCCGTGCGCTCCCCCCGGGCCCCCCAGGCCGGCTCGGTGCTCGGGGCCGCGGCGTCTGCAGGCCGGCCGAGCCCGGCTCCCCGCGCCCGAGCCGCTGCGCCCGGTCACCGCCGGCGTGCGCGCCGCCCGCCCCGGCCAGCCGCAGCCTACGCGCGGAGGCCGGTGCGGGGAGGAGCCCAGGCTGCGCGGGAGCCGCGACCGCGGGCGGGCGGGGGCGCGGCGAGGGAGGAGGCGCTGCGCGCGAGGTCACCTGGGTGCCGCCCCGCCACCAGCTCGGTCTGCGGGAGGCGGGGTGCCGCAGAGCCCGCAGACCGGGAGGTGGCTCGGCCTGTGAAGTCGCCCTTCCTCCCCACAGCCCTGGGGTGCGGGGGCGCATCTTTTAAAGCTTGGAAAAGTTTACCTGGACAAGGCCTTGTTTGGGCTTCTCCGGGGCTGTCCGGCAGGCAGATCAAAGATGTGGGAACCTGGGACCTTTTTCGCCCCCAGGTTCTAAAAAACTTAGAGAAACATCCCACGTGTGAGCACTTCGGAGCCAAGGTCCAGTCCGGCAAGACTGCAGTCAGAACACTATCGAGAGCTTTCCTTACTATTCAGTGACTTTTTCTTTCTTTTCTTTCGGTTTATTAGTGTGTGTTCGTGTTTGCACACGTTCGTGTGGAAGCCAGAGGTCAATGTTGGGTACCTTCTATCACTCTCCACCTATTTGTGGAGACAGGGCCTTTCACTGAGCCTGGGGCTCACTGACTGAGCTGACCAACTCCATGGATAGGTGTGTCTCTGTCCCTCAGTGCTGGGTTACAGGTGCTCGCAGCCAAAGCACCTTTTTCCCAGCGCATGGGGATCCATCAACCCTCATGTTTGTGTTCAATTTTACCCACTGAGTCATCTGCCCGGCCTCTCTTCGGGGTTTTTTTTTTGGAACTAGGTCTCACTATGTAGTCCTGGATGGCCTGGAACTCACTATGCAGATCAGGCTGGCCTCCAGCTTGCAACTATCCACCTGCCTCTTCCTCTCAAATTCTGGGATTACAAGTATGCACCACTCCAACTTAGCTAAACTGCAAGGGCTTTATCACACAATAGCTGAAAGAGTGTCTCCAGTGGATTAAGAATTGAATTAAGGAAGCCCAGGACACAGGCAGGCAAGGTGACACAGCCCTAACAGCCCCAGACCTGGGAGACAGAGAGGCAGGAGAATCAAGAGCTGAAGGCAGGCTGCATAGTTTGAGGCCAGTTTGGGCTGTATAGTAAGACCTTGTCTTAAGAAATAACCAAAAGAGCCATGAGAGTTGCTACAGCAGCCTAGGTAAGTGTGTGGGCAGCTTGGGGCATCTCCTTGGCCAGGCTGCCCTTCATGAGCTTCACTGACCTCTACTCTGGCCTCAGTAGACCTTACCACGGCCTCAGCTTCCGCCTCTCCTTGTGTCCCACCCCATCGACCTCTGACTCTGATCTGCCACTTTCTCCCATGTCTAATCTTCAGCAGTGTTTGATCTCCGCTCTCCATTTCTCCCATCACTGCCTAAGACAAGGCCAATGTCACCCTGCAACAAAGCCAATGTGGCCCTGCCCTGGTAGCCTCCTCCTGCTTGTCTCCCAAACTCTACTCTTCCTTCCCACAGCCAGTTCCCTTCCTCCCAGCACCAGGGGTATCCCCCCCAATGTCACATGGGGCTCCCTCGCCTCTGAGTCACACCCACCCTTTCACCTGGTACCAGTGTCTTTAGGGCCCATGCCCTGCCCCTGTCATAGGTTCATCACCTACCTTGTCCCTGCTGGCCCCAGAAACACAAAACTATGTCATCTTTCTCCTGCGGGTCCTTGAACACTCCCCTCTTCCCAGTACATCTTTCTTTCTTGGTCCTCTAACCTCCCGGTGGCCCCTCATAGCCCATCTGCCTGTCTGATTACTGTGAGTGCCTCAGACTATACTATCTAAGATGCTGCACCTATTCAGAATCTGCAGACTGTAACAGAAAGCCCCAACAATTGACTAAACTGAAAAGATGCTTACTTTATTTGACATAAAAGAGAGAGGGTCAGGCCAAGTTCCAAGGTATTCAGAGACCCAGGCTCCTTCTACACATTACCATTATTTGTAATCCTCAATGGCCTCATATTCACAGTATGGTCACTGTAATTCCAACCATTGCACCCATGTATCAGATTGCAAGAAGTAGGCACGTGTCTTATTGAATCAAACTCCCTTAAAGAGCTTTTCTGAAAACCCCAGTGACTTCCATTTACTTCCTGGTGGCCACATCTATCTGCAAAGGAGTCTGAAAGAATGGTGTTATGTAGCTCCAGCCATCAACACTCACAATAATGCGGGAGTTGGGAGCTCAGGATGTAGTTCAGTTGGCACAGTGCCGGGACGTGAGAGGCTAAGGCTACACTACCTGCTTCCGCAGGAGCCAGCAGGTGTGCGAATGGCTTACTGGCAGGGCCTGGGCTTTCTCCTCCAGAGGCATAGTGAGTTCTGAGCCTCTGCTGGCAAGTGCCTCAGAGGAAGAGACTCCTGTACCAGACAGCTAGATTCCCCAGGGGCCCTACATCTGGGTCGGGGACTGTCAAGCATGCTTGATCAGGAGTGAGGTGAGCAGAGATCTAGGAATATTTCACACCCACAGGGACCAACCACACTCCTCATCTTCCCCCAGGACAGTCTCATTCTTGTCTAGCCGGTGGCATGTTCCTATGTCTAGAAGACTCTGCATAGATGTCCCTGTGTTCCTTCCCGTGTCTCAGGATTCTGATTCTGTCTCCACACATGAATCCTGGCCCACAAACCCAGAGTCGTGGGTGAGACTGAATTGTAATTTATTGTCCCCATCCCACTGGGGTGATAGGAAATTCTACTTCAGCTTTAAAAAAATAACTTTTTCATTGAGATCAACTTACAGAATACGTTATTAATCTTTTCTGAGCAGGGCATGATAGTAAATGCCAGTAATCCCAGCACCTCAAAGGCGGAGGCAGGAGGAGTTCAAGGTCATCCTGGGTTACATAGTAAATTCAAGGCTAGCCTGGGCTACATGGAACCCTGTTTCCAAAGAAAAAATTATACATACTATTTTCAAGTCTCCATCCAGCATCCTTTAATACAGTCACAAGCTTGTTCAGCCATCACGACTGTCTAGTCCAGAAGGTTCTCATAGCCAAAATAGGAAACCCCCATCCCCATTAAGCACACCTGCCCTTGCCCCAGCCCTTGTCAGCCACCAATGTCCTCTCCATCTCTGTGGGCTTCACATGAATGGAATCGTACACCATGTGGGCTCTCAGGACTGGCTTCTTACTGGTCACATAATGTTTTTATGGGGTGTCCAGCTGAAGTATGTGCCCATTCTCCATTTATTTCTTTCTCAACCTGTTCTGAGGACCCTCACCCATCCAGGCGGCCTCAGGATCCACAGGGTTTATAAGGACACTCAACTACCATCCTGGATGACATTTCTCCCTAAGTCAGCTTGTTCCCTGAAGCCTGTTGACTGTGTTTCTGCGGCTCTGCTGGGACACAGCCTCTTCTAGCTGCCCTGCCCCATGGCCACTTTCAGGAGTGTGTCACTGAGTGGTGGTGGCCCTTTGGTCCTAAGAAGCCCCAGACCTCTCTGCCCCAGGTTGAATGAGCCCTCCTCACCTCTCTAGAGTCCTCCAAAACCTTCTCCTCCCTGAGCCCCCAAACACCCCTGAAATCCCTTCATCCCTTTCGTTGCCAGCACAGGTCAGTCTCATTCCCAGGCTGTTTTGCTCTCTATCCCACCAAAATCTTGTAGGCGGAAGGTGCAAAGCCTGTTGAAAGAATTGCCTACATGTGCCAGGGAAACGAACAGTGTTTATTTCAAGTGACTATTCTACCACCTGCCTGTCCGTCTTTTGCCAATGTATCGCGCACACTTCTAAAGTGCCACTGTCCACTAGACCATGGAGACCACAGATCTGCAAAATCCAAATCCCAGGGACAGACAGGGAGCAGGTAGGAGTATGGAGCCCGTAAAGGAGGTCAGAGGGTCCTTACTGAGTGGTGACCCTGTTGCCAGTGCTCCGCGGCCTTCCAGAGGAGCTGAGAACCTGAAGCAAGATGAGAAACGACTCCATTTCTGATGCTAGTGAATAATTCTTTTTTTTTTTTTTAATTTTTTTGAGACCAGGACTCCTAGTGCCCCAGCTAACCTGGGACTCACTGTGTAGGCCAGGCTGGCCTCAATCTTACAGAGATCCACCTTCCTCTACCTCCCAAGTGCTGAGATTAAAGGTATAATTAATACTTTAATACGCAATACCGTATGAAGAAAAAACATGCACAGATCAAGGCGGGCCCCGAGCAGCCAGGTCAGACTTTCTCTTTCTCTCTTTCTTTCTTCCTTCCTTTTTCTTTCTTTCCTTCTTTCCTTTTTCTTTCTTTCTTACCTTCTTTTTTTTTAAAGGTTTATTTTTGTTTTATGAGTGTGAGTGCTTATTTCTGTGTATTAGTTTGCTTTTCTGTTGCTGTGATAAAAACACTGACCAAAGGAACTTAAAAAAGGAAGGATTTATTTAGCTTACTCTTCCAAAGGGGCAAGAGCCTATCATGGTGGGAAGGCGTGGCAGCAGGAGGTACTGGAGCAGGAGCAGAAAGCAAAGGTTCATATCTTCAAGCAGGCACAGGAAACAGAGCGGGACTAGAGATCTAGCAAGGTGTAAGAATTCTCTAAGCCGCCCCCAGTGACGCGCTTCCTCCAGCACGGCCACACCTTCTAAGACCTCCCAACACAGCGCCACCAACTGGGGACAAATGTCCAAATAGTTAGAGCATTCTCATTCAAACTACCACACTTTGTGAGTGCACTGCATATGTACCTGGTGCCCAGGAAGACCAGAAGAGGGCATCAGAGCTTGTGGAACCGAAGTAATAGATGGTTGTTAGCTGCCATGGCAGAGCTGGGACCTAAACCCAGGTCCTTTGCAAGAACAGTAAATGCTCTTAACCACTGAGCCATCTCTCCAGCCCAGGTAACAGTTTCTTACCAAAGCATCACATTCAATGCCAGATAGTCAAAAACCTCCATATAGTACAAGATGTCACATGCCTTCATGAAAAGCAGTCACTGGAGGGGCAAGAAATATTAGCCACATCAGTGAGCTCTGGGATTGACTGAGAGAACCTGCATCATTGACTAAGCTGGAAGAGTGATCAAGAATGATTTCTGCCATCAATCCTAGGCCACATATACTTGCACACACACAGACATGCACACAGTGTGCCCACGCATATGCACACATGCACACCGAAGAGAGAGACACACACACATACACAAGAATGGGAGAAAAACTGCTAAGAGAAGAGGCTGGGGAGATAGCCCACTCAATGAAGTGCTACCTTGCAAAGCATCTGAATCCATGTTTTTAAAAAACAGCTGGATGTGATGGTGAACACTTGAAATCCCAGAGCTGGGAGGAGACAGGTGGGTCCCTGTTAGTTCCAGGCCAAAGAGGGACCTTGTCTCAAAAAACAAGGTGGATAGCTACACACACACACACACACACAAAAAGAGAATAAATGTCAAATGTTCTCGCCATAAGAAATAAGTAACTGAGAGAATGGATATGTTAATTAGTTTGATTAAACATTCCAAATTGTATACATCTGTATAAATCATAACATTATTTTGTACCACATAAACATATGCAGTTATACTTTGTCTACAATAATTTATTTATATAATTAAATTCTCATTGCCAAGTCCATGTGAGCATCATCAAATGACTTATGACTTTGCTTGGAGCCATGGGGTCTTTAAGTCCCTCCTTTTCTGGAAAGGCACTGAAACAGGAAGTGCCTCTTTCTGTTGTGGAAATGCCTCTCCAGCCAGTCAAGACAATAGCTTGTCTGTTTCTCTCTGGACTATAGCTCATCTTGCTGAGACAAGTCTCCCTAGCAGGACAGGACCACACCTCCATCCTGCTCTTCTGGGCCACAGATTCCCTGAGATTCAATTCTTCTTCCAGTCACTGCTACTACGTTCCCCCCAGGCCAGGCAGTGACTCAACATTTCCTTTGTGCTCAGCCTGTCCTTGACACACAGCCTCTTTGTTCAACACAGAGGTCCACACAGAGGGATCGACCACGCAGCAAGGACAGGAGAGTCAGAAGATGAGGCCACGGTATTTTCTAGCCTCGAAGCCATCTGTGCTTGTGACCAGAGATGTTCTGGCCCATGACATGAGCCTGTGCTTGCTGAGCTGCTAGGTGAGTGTTTGTCAAGATGATGGGAAGAAGCATGTAGCATTGAAAGGCCAAAGATTTCCTTCCATGCACCAAAAGACTGTTCTCCCAAAGGAAAAGGGTCCGTGGGGGTTAGAGTGCGGGGGTGAGGAAAAGACACTCGGGATGAACAAGGCAGTCGAGCTCTCCAGACACAGCCTTGCTCCTGGTTGGTGAAAAAAGACCTGCAGATCACCCAGCGGGTCAGCAAACCACAGCCTTTGAGCCAGAGGCAATGCTTCTACAGACCCTTCCCCTTAGGATTTCAGGAGCTTCTGTCAATGCTGTGGGGGAAGCAAACCCAGAGATGTTGGCAAAAGACAGTCTTCCATGCTAAGTTCTGTCCTGGAATTTCCATCTCTTAGAACAGGACTCTGTGCTCTGACCAACAGCCTCCATTATGTTCTCTACCGTAGGATGATAAGCTCTGAAGAAGTGCTTAGAGAAACAGAACAGAAGCAGGAGATGTAGCAGACGTCAGCTAGAATAAAATGGAATCAGTTTTGCCATTTCAGGGCCCAGGGATGGAACAGTTGGTAGAGCACTTGCCTAGCATGTATGAAGCCCTGGGTTCAATTCCCATAAACTGGGTGTAGAGACATTATACCTACAATCCTATCACTCAGAAGGTAGAGGCAGAAGGATCAGAAAGTCAAGGTCATTCTCAAATATACAACAGGTTTCTGGCAGGCCTGAGCTACACAGGACTGGTAGGGGGAGGGGAGACTCACCTGCTAAAGCCTATGTCCTCTTACAGACGTTAGAAACAGGTCAAATGGTTGCCGGGTCACGGTGCTGGCCCTGGCCCTTGTTTCATTGGTATGTTCCTTACGTTTCTCATCACTCTAACCAAACATCTGACAAGGAACAACTTGAGGGAAGGATGACTTGAGTTTGCCATGTCATGACTGCGGAATTGGCTCAGGGATGTGGTGCAGGAGCAGAAGCAGCTTGATAACACCTTGGTAGACCAGTAAGCAGAAACATCAAGCTAGAAGCAGAGCTGAACTATAACCCCTAAAACCCATAAGCCAGTTTGGTACCTGCAGCTAGCTTCCACCTCCAGAAGGTTCCACAGCCTCCTAAAACTGCCCTGCCCTGGAGAGCAAGTGTTCAAACACATGACCCTATGGGTGGCAATTCACACTCAAACCACAACTGGGTTCATCTGTTTAGCTTCCTCACCTGTAAGGGGCTGGGGAGATAGCTGTCAGTGAAGTGATAAAGTGCTTACTTTGAAAGCATGAGAATCTTCGTGTGATCCTCAGAACCCATGTTTGAAAAAATAAAAGCCTGGCTGCTTGGGTGTGCTGATGCATGTCTTTAATACCAGCGCTCAGGAGGCAGAGGCTGGTGCAGCTCTGTAAGATCAAACCCAGCCTGTTCTACATAGTGAGTTCCTGGTCACCAGCTGGGGATACAGGGAGACCCTGCCAAAAAATAAGAAGATCCCTAGGGCTCACTGGTCAGTTTGCCTAGCCAAATTGGCAAGCCCTAGGCCAGTGAAAGACCCTCTCAGAAATTTTAAAAAGTGGAGCTGGTAAAATGGTAAAGGTGTCTGTTGCCAAATCTGACGACCTAAGTTCCATCCCTGGGCCCTGATGGCAAACTGACTCCATTTTATTCTAGCTGACTTTGGCTCACCCCATGATTCTGGTCCCTGCTCTGATTGCAGTCAGGCAGAACACCCATGAAGGCTGCGGCTACAGTTTCAGGAAGTACATTGTTGCTACAAATACTGGGAACCTTACAAGTAGCCAGGCAGAAAGCCCTCTCATCCAGCTATACCTGTATCTCTATGGAGTCCATTCTCCTGAAAAATTTGTTTTTCCTAACCAAAACTAGAAACCTTTTGTTAACTGATAACCTCTTTGTTAACTGACCTGCCCCTGATGTGGGGTAACCATGGTAATATATGCAACTATGGTTACTGGCTTTGCCCTGGCATGATATAGTTGTGACTTTAAGCTTTATAAACCCTGTTCTGCCTCTCCTCAGAACTTAGAGTGCTTCCTGGCAACAGCCCCTCTTGACTACAGGACTCTTAATTCCTCCATCACTGTGTGGTATTCTTCTGTGCCATGTGCTCAGTATCACAGGCCCCACATTGTGGGAGGGGAAAACCAACCTCACAAGTTGTTCTCTGATTTTCATACTCATTCCCTGGTGTGTGAATCACACACACACACACACACACACACACACACACACACACACACTTATTTAGTTTAATTTAAAAATTAAAACTTTCACTTTAAAAAGTTCACTTTAAAAAATGGATGGTTCCTGAAGAATAGCTCCCAGAGTTGCCCTGTGGTCTCCACATGCATCTATACACATGTACACACACACACACACACACACACACACACACACACACACACACACATACACCACACACACAAATACCTTCTCCATTGTGTTATTCTACACAGTGAAAGTTCAGGACTCCGGGCTTGTGTTTTGCAATAGGCAGTCGGCAGACAAAGATAACAAGGTTGAGATGACAACCTGGCCCCACCCCCAGCATTGTACACCATAGACCTCCTCTCCTGAGTCAATGGCCCAGGTAAGGTCTAGATCACACATACAACCCTGAAGTTGGGGTCAGGGTCATTCTCTCCCAGATCATGGAACCAGAAGTGGGGAGAGACTGTCCTCAAAGAAAATGTAGGCACTAGGTACAGTTCAGTGGTAAAGAACTTGCCTGGTGTGCGTGAGGCCTCTAATTCAACTCACAGCCCTGCAGAAGAAGAGAGAGAGAGAGAGAGAGAAAGAGAGAGCGCAGGGGAGGGGAGGGGAGGGGAGTGGAATCTGGTTACCATTTCTTAGTCTGCATGTATATAGGTGTACCATGTTTATGCAGTGCCCACAGAGGCCAGAACAGGGCATCAGATCCCCCGGAACTGGAGTTACTGATGACTGCTAGCCACCACGTGAGTGCTGGGGACCGAACCCAGGTCCTTGGCAAGAACAGCCAGTCCCACTCAGCCATCTCTCCATCCCCAGGTGACTTTTATAAGGAAGGGAAAGACTGCTGTCAAGAAAAACAACTGTTATCACACACAGATGATCCTTAACAGGATAGGTTTATCAGGACATTATTCCACTGTAAATGGAAAATAATAACAATTTGAAACGCTTTTTTTAATGTACTTATTATTCTTATTTTATGTGTATGAATGTATTGCCTGCATGTATGTAAGTGCATTCATGTCGCGCAATGCTTGCAGAGTCAGAAGAGGGTGCCCAGATCCCCTGAAACTGGTCTTAGGACAGTTGTTAGTCACCATGTGGGTGCTGGGAACCAAACCTAGGTCTTCTGCAAAAGCACCCAGTGCTTTCTCTCTCTCTCTCTCTCTCTCTCTCTCTCTCTCTCTCTCTCTCTCTCTCTCTCTCTCTGAGACAGGGGCTCCCTGTAACCCTGATTGACCTGGAACTCACTTTGTAGATAAGGTTGGCCTTGAATTCACAGAGATCTGCCTGCCTCCACCTCCTGCATGTTGGGATTAAAGGCACCAGGTGCAACCTGTCCTCTTAACCACTGAGCCATCTGAGCCATCTCTGAGTGCCAAAATACTTTCAATATATCTAACCTACTAAACATCACAGCATAGCCTAGACATCTGTATGATACTCAGAACACTTTGTCTACAACTGGGAAAAATCATACAGTGCAAAGCCTATGGTACACTCAAGTGTTGAGCATCTCATGCAACTTACTGAATACTGCACCAAAAATGAAAAACGGGATGCTCCTGGGGACACCATTATGAATTTGAAGAATCTTAAGTTGAACTTTTTTTAAGTGGGAGACTGTGTGCACACAGTGGAATAGTATGAAACTGTTTAAAGAGAATGGAGTGGGGAGACGAGATGGCTCAGCAGTTGCTGCACAAGCCTGATAATCTAAGGTCAATGCCTGCAACCCATGGTAGAAGGAGAGAATGGATTCCTGAAAGTTGTCCACTGACCTCCACACAGCTGCCATGGCATGCAGGTGCCCAAGTACATAATAATAATAATAATAATAATAATAATAATAGCAAATAAAATAATTTTTAAGAGACATATGTACTGATTTGGAGCAATTTCCAAGATAAATTAAACTAGAAGAAAACAGAAGAATACATATATTATATGTCAAATTTGTGTTCACTGAGATGTGTATGTATGTGACTATAAGCCCATGTAAGCATGGGGTTTGGGGAAGGACACACAAGAAACAGTATGATGCTTCTCTATGTAGAGTGGAACGGAGGGGCAGGATGCGGTGGGATAAAGGCTCATTACTTTTGTTTTCTGTCCTCTGAATTTTCAGTGTGAATGTTCAAGAAACTTCAGATCACCTAGCCCCACTTTTAAGTCCCACTCAGCACATCTATGTTTCTCTTACAACCACTGAGTGTGTGGCATCTGTGAACTGGAGATTATTTTGACTGAGGGGCAACTGGCCTATGTGGCAGGCCCAGGGGCACAGAGTGGGTACTGGGGCATGGCAGAGCCACCTGTCATGATTGCATGGCCAAAGGCAGAGGCTTCAGGGACCTCAAGAGGAGCAGGAAACTTGGAACTCAGTTGGGAGAGCTCAAGGCTAGGAACTCCCCTCCTTTTCCATAAACACGGAGAGAGCTAGCCTTTGGGTGGGATGGATTTGGGGTCTAGAGGGCCTGGGAGGATCTCAGAGGAGCTGCAAGCCTCTCTGGGTACCTGGCCCCAAAGCTGCAGAAGTGCTTGTTTGACATTGCTCTGGCCATCAATACACTTACTATCCATTCTGTACACGAGCTGAGCAACGCTCATGCCTCTGTAGTGTATGGCAGACACCTTCCACATGTTCATGACACAGATCAGAGCAGTTGTTTGGTGCTGTGTCAGTCTAGGGATGGCCTCTTCTATGGGTTGAGATGTGCTTGGGTGCTTCTTTGGGTGACAAGGTATCTGCCCACAACTCTGTAGACCTAAGGGCCCAGGAGAAAAGGCTAGACTCTTCAGCCAAGGACAGTGGCCACTTCATAGTTACTCTACTTTCCCAAGACTGGGGAAAAGCATCAAATCATCCTTTGTCAAATTTGTTCAACAAGGATCGGGCATTAACTCTTCCCAGGGTTCAGCATCAGGGACACAGAGGTAAATGAGCAGCCATTGTACCTGTGACCAGGTCTCCTGGTGGCCTCTCCTTCAATTTTGTTTTGTGACAGAGTCTTGCTATGTAGCCCTAGCTCACCTGGAATTCATTATGTAGCCTAGGACTGGATCTCATGACAGTTTTCCTGCCTCAGTCCCTGAGTGCTGTGATTATAGGCATGTTCTCTCCTCTTCAGGAACTCTTGAGTGTGAGGTCATCAGACCCCCTTACCTCAAGGGTGGCTGCCCTGGGAAGCCAGTCTGCAGTGGAACTATGTTTAGCATTTCCAGAGAGAACCAACCAAAATCTGAAATCCAGAATAGCTGGTATTGCTGAGAGATTGTCTTCTGAACAAGAATGATGCCCTCAGTAACAATCCTGCCAAAAACCGCTGCCTTATGCATTAGCTTCTCCCAGAGGGTAACAGGAACCCTCGAGTGACAGGAAGCTCAACTCACACCAGCTGAGGAAAAAACCCGAATTTGATATGGGAAGTATTTTTAACAACAGAAATAAATACAGATTTCTTATTAGAAAACTGATACGTAGATAGGCTGTTTTCAGTAAGCACAATGTATTTTTCAAGTAAGTTTTCTTTAGAATTTAGTACACTATGTAAGTGCTTCTAAACACTTTAATTAGGTAAAATAAATGGTTAGGCTGGGGATGTAGTCTGTTGGTAGATTGGTGGCCTAGCTTACATGAAGCCTTAGGTTTGACTCCCAATACTGCACAAACTGGGCATCATGGGGCATACTTGTCATCCCAGTCCTCGAGAGGTTGAGGCAGGAGGATCTTTGAAGTTGTCAGGTATCTTACATAAAAGCACACGGGCCAAGATCAGACTTCTGCTGTTCTATCCCTATTTTCCAACTACATCCAGACATGTTAGAAGTGAAAAAGTAGCTTAGATCCTCCCCATGTCCTACAATTAGATTAAATAGAATCCAAAGTTGTAAGAATAAGCAGTTTCCTTGACGACTAAAGCTTCATTTTGAATAGGGCACAAATGCAACCTTTAAGCCTTTATTTTCCCTGGTTTGACTTTGGAAGCAACAGGTCAAGCCCTTCTCAAGTCCAAACCCGCCTTTCCTTCTTCCACTGTATATTAGCTAGTTTTTTTTTATTGCTGTGACAGAATACATCACAAGAGAAACTTAAGGAAGAAAGGGCTTAATGGGCTCGCATTTTGAGGGTGCAGTTCATCGTGGGGAAGTCACAGCAAAGAAGTAGTTGGCAACTGGTCACGTGAACCTGCCATCGGGAGGCAGAGGAAGATGGATACTGCCCTCAACTGGCTTCTTTCTTTTATCCCTTTTTATTCAGTACGATACCCCAAGCCTATGGAATGGAGCCAAGCATACTCAGTTAAACCTCTCTGGAAACACCCTCACAAACACACCCAGGGTGTGTCTCCTGGACGAGTCTAAATTCACTCAAGTTGCCAAGGAAAACGAACCATCACACCCTGTTTATTAATCCACAGCTGGCATTGATGGCCACAGGAGTCCTAACCCTGGGTCTTGGGCAGATGCTAAGGATCTTATGCCCGATAGTCTCAGAACAGGTGAATTTACACCAAGTTTCCAAACACACGCAGAGTTATTATCATTATCATTAGTACTTTTACTGGGGCTATTATTACTATGGCTACTGTTGTCTAATTTTAATTACTATTTAATTATGCAAGCGCAGTCCCTGGGTTTTTGAGGAAACTGTTCTGCCCACAGACGGTGGCGCTTGAGCTGATGCCCTGCGTCCTATGTCAACTTAATGGTGGTCTTGAGTTCCTCGTAGAGGTTGGTGGCCCCGCTGCCCCGCACCTGTCCGCTCCTCCCTCTCTCAGGGCTCACACCCTTGTGAGATAACTTCATTCAAAGTCAGTGTTTAGGGGCAAAATAGGCATCACTGCCTTAAAATGCTACAGGCTCAGTGAGTCCAGGGGCCTAGGGTGGACCTCCGGGGTACCCTGCAAGAGTGTTCATGAAGGCTCTGGGGGTGCGGGGACAATGCCTTCCGGAGCATGCCCCAAACTCCGAGGCGGGAGAACCTGCAGCAAGCCCTGCTTGCTATGACATGGCATTGCCTTGGCGCCCTCGGGGACCCGCCTTGGGAAGCCCAGGCGCTGTGCGGGCATCGGCGCTCTGCTTTCTCTTTGCACACGGCCGCCCTCTAGTGACAACAAGGGCGCAGAGCTGGGTTCTGACAGCAAGACTTGCTCCTAGGTTTTGGAACCTTCTTCTGCCTGCTGGTTTTCATTAAAAGCTTTACGGAGGAGAGTGCTCTTGCTTGCAGACCCTGATAGGACGTCTGGTCAGCGACCCTGCCCTCCTTCACCACTCGAAGCCTGAAAATATTGTTGTGAAACCTCTTGGTGACTTTGCCCTACATGACTGCCAGAGGGCCCACGGTCCACAGAGCACCTGTCTGGATCCCAGTTCCTGCTGGGGGATGCTGGTGACAGAGGGCGCCTGGACTCATGGATGAAAGACCCCACACCGGGACCAGAACCAGACTCCAGGCTCCTAGAACATCGACCCCAATCTTTAATCAGGTTCCCATGCAGCCATGTTCTTGGGCAATAGCACCCACCTCCCACCCACATGGGTAGGCGCATCAACAGAAGCAGGTGCAGGTGCAAGCTGAGAACAGGCTGCAATCAGAGCTGCTTCATGTGTCTGTGGAAGTTGCTCACTCGACAGGGCACCTGGCCTAAGGACCACTGGGATGAGGGATTTAGTCCTGTCCTGATCATGAAGCTGGTCCTGCTGGCCAGGGCCTGACTGCTGGGAGGAAGGGGTGTGGCTTTCAAATGTACCTACTGTCCATAAACAGAACCGTGAGCCCACAGGGGCTCTTTTCTCGATTTTCACAAAGGCACAGACACCGAGTGCTGCGGATTGAATGTGAAAGGTCCCCCAGAGGCTCAGAGTCTGAGTGCCCGGGTAGCAGTAATGCTGTGGGAGGAGGCCGTGAGAGAGAGTGTCCGTGGCCACTCCTGGCGCCTTTGAAGGTTGTATTAAAACCTGCTTCCGGTTCCCTCCCAGCTCTCTGCTTCCTAACTCCCTGAGAGGTCCACCACCATGAAGGCCACCATTCCTTCCTCACTGTGACTACTGTGATCTGAAACTGAGCCCAAAATAAGCCTCTCCATTTTTAAGCTGTTTCTGTCAGTTAGTTGGGCACAGTGATGAGATGCCATCTGCAGCTCTTAGGAACTGAAAGACCCTCCCTGGGATAAGGGAAAATTTCACCCCAGGCTCCTCAGCCTCTGTGGACCCCTTGCCTCTGTCCTCCCACATGTAGAAGTTTCAATGTGCCCAAGGCACTAGGCTGACAGCACTAGCCTGAGAGGCTAACTTTGCCCAGGGTCTGTGTTGTCCACCAGGGAGAGTGCTGGGGACTGATGTCAGCTCTCTTCAGAAGCCTAGTGTTGACTGTATTTGTCACCCTCTGTGCCTCTGGCTTCATTTCTCAAGCCTACCTCCACCGGCCAAGTTCATGTCTCTTGTTCCCAGCAAATGCTCTATAATCCTGCCTCCAGACTGAAAGTCATTCCAGCAGCCACATTCTAGTGCTATTGCTGTGGTGTTCCTGGGAACTCACAATGACCATGTAAGACCTTCCTATATGTCCCTTGAATATTTAGGGCCCATCTCAGGAAGCACATACACCTGCCCTGGGGTGGCAACAGAGGCTGAGAACAAGAGGAACAGACTGTCACAGGATTGAGATAGGACAAGGACTAGGCATGTAGGGACCTCATGCCTAGGACAGGAAAGGACAATCAGGTTAGTTCAGCCTGAGAGAGCCAAGTCCAAGACCAGAGATAGTCACAAAGATAGAACCTCCAGGCAGCTATGGGGCTGCTGAGGCCTCTAGAATAGCCTTTTATTATAAACAGCTTAGGGCTACACACCACCTCCAGCTATCCAGCTTCATGTCCAGTCTTCCTAGAGTAGCCACCTTCCAAGTGCACCAACCTCTCAGAGCCAAGTGGAATCAGAATCTATAATGAACTTGGTCTTTTTGTTCCCATTAAGCTCTGCACACTGGCGTCTAGAACAGGGATCCGTATTACAAGGAGGCCTCAGTCTTCCTCTGTAAACTAGTCACTCGGGCTCAGTTCCAGGTTCTAGAAGAGGGGCCCTAAGCATCTGCAAACTACTGGACCCCTAAGAATGTATGCACCCAGTTTTCTGTGAATGACACCTGAGAACAGAGCAGCTGTCACCTGCTCCTGGCAGCATGAAGGAACACCTAGTGGTGGCCAGAAACAGTAGGTTTAAGAAGAACCATCTGACTTCCTATGGGTGCATTAGCCAAAGAGAGAGAGAAAGATTTTCTGTTTCTTCCTCTTAAAAGCACTTTTTCTCCTGAAGATGGAAGTGTGCCTAGCCCCAGAGGCAAGCTGAAAGTTTGTTTTTAAAAGCTTAGGCTCATGAAATAATAATTCAGGAGATTCTGGATAGAGGAAAGATCTGTGGCCTAAGCCCACAGAATAGCGCAGGTGTAGAGGAAGCTCAGGGGTGTGTCGGGTTTTCCTAGAGGGTCAGGGGAAGTGTCAGGCCCCAGACTGGGGAGACCATGAATGGATTTGAGGGACATCTGAGGGAATGACTCTGAAAGGGCAGGCGGATTAGGGAAAGGGCTCTCAGTACCCACACATGAGCCCTAAAGAGTTCAAGGTCTGTACCTGGAGGCTGTTACCTGCACTGGTTGCAAGAAACAAAATGGTGGCCTATGACCCTCTGACAAGGATGAGTGGCCTCTTTTAGCAGATAGGCCCTGGGGTCCTTGTGTAATCCCCTGGACAGACAGAGGCAGTTCTGAAAACAGATTCATAGTGAAGTTATTATACCCTTTCACGAAAAAGGAACAAACATGACTTGGGGAAATGTAAGCAGCCTTTCTTATGCCTGAGTGTCTAAAAGCACATTGCTGCCTGGTAAAGACCTTTGGGGCCCCTGTGCATCTAGGAGACAGCCACCATGCCAAAATAAGAAAGGAAGCTGATATAATTCAACTAACAAACAGCTGACCTCCAAAGCTACTCCCCACAGAGAGGGGTTGAATTTTTTGTTTGTTGGTTTTTTGGTTTTTTAAAGACAGGCTCTTACTATGCAGCCTTGGCTGACCTGGAACTTGCTATGTAGACCAGGCCGGCCTCAAGCTCAGAGATCCAGGTCTGTCCCTTCCTCCTGAGTGCTGGGATTAAAGGCATGCACCACCATGCCTAGCTAGGGGTTGAATTCTAAAGAAAGTAAGCGAGATAACAACAGAAGGGCACTCCCAGACACAGTGCTGAGCCAGGTGAGACCTCCCCCCGCTCTTACCCGAAAGCGCAGGCAGATGGCCACCGGTTCACCCATGTCCCATACTAAGGACTGTTCATACCAGTGGGAGGAGCTCAACATGACCTCTCTTCTCTATTCAGAAAGCTTCCTGATGGGAAGGAGGAACCAAGATGAGACTGAGAAGGAACATGAGAAACCCAGACAGATCAATCAGCAAGTCTGCTCACTGAGGAGAGCACGGGAAAATAGAAAGCAGTAGCACTCAGGCAGGAGCCAGTCTAAGGGGCCAGCATGGGATACATAACTTTCAGTGACAGCTTTTACCAAAGACTAAACGATTCAGATACTCAAGTGGGACAAGGGAGGGCTGGCCAGGAGCCCTTGGGGGAAGAGAACTGGGCCAGTTTTCAGAGTGAGGCTGAGAATCTCAGAAGGGCCTAGGTGGGAAGCGGGGCATAGGAACTGGGCAGCAGCCAGGGAAGCCATAGTGGCCTAGGTGAAGAAGCAACAACTTGCACATCCATGCTGAAGGGCCCCAGGGAATCCCAGGCCTGTTCCTGCCAACACTGCCTTAGGGTGTTGGTAGCAGGTGACCTAAGGAACACAAGGGTCCCTTATCCTAGGGAACTAGAATATCTGTTGTGTCTCCATCTTGGCCAGTGCTTGAAAAGCATGCCAGATTCTCATACTTTCAAGACCATGTCACATCACACTCTTCCCTCTACTACTGTCACCATTCCTGTTCCCTGAAATGACTGCTTCCTGATGTTCTTCCTGAGTCTATAATTACCGCCTTTGCCTTGGAACACGCTTGTCTCACTGTCAATATATTTGATTAAACTATAGTTTTCTATCTTTTGTCATGACTTCCTGGTGATATGCTCTAGGCCCTCCCATTAGGCCTTTGCAAGGTGATTTGAGGTTGGAGAGTCCCTCTACCTAAAGACTTCTGGGCTAGGAGGGCTTACCTCAAATGGCCAGTTCAGTGAAATGAGAGGCTAAGATCTATGTCCCCATATTTGGGGCCCCTGAGCAGTGTGCTCCCAGAACTTGTATTTCCTCCTTCAGACTCTGGTACTAGGTACTGGGCCCATCTGTTAGGAAAAGTCTTACATAACCCATGATGTGAGGAGGGGGTTGTCTCTCGTCTCATGTCCTGCTAGTCCAGCTGTGCTCCATCACACCTCGCAGTGTCTCTCAGACCTTCCGCTTTGCCCATCTAGATCTTCCTAAGCATTGTCCCTGAGACCCAGAAAGATCAGCATGGAGAAGTCTGCCACAAATATTGGGTAGTCAGGGCTGTCTATTCACACTTATCAGTTATGATCCCCCAAGAGAAAAGATTCCCACAGGAATTGTCAAAGATTTGGGGGGTTGTATTAGCCTTAGGGCACCACAAGAAATTATCTGAGGAAAAAAAAACTTAAAGGTATTAGAGTTAAAATGGCAAGATGGGGAATAACAGAGAAGATAGATAAGAAGCCTTCCAGGAACATGAGATAATTAAGCTGACCAAGTTGAAAAGAAGGAGAGGACTCTGGGGATAAAAACAAAAACAAAGCCAGTCCTGGCAGGCTCTGGTGAGCTCCCACAAAGCCCCTTCATAATAAACTTCTCTATTTTATATAGTTACACCTTTACACATCTTCCTGCATTTAATGTGCCTAATTGTAACAGACTGAATCATCAGTAGATCAGCTTCTAAGAAAGCCTCCACCTTTCCAGGAAAGGGACCGCCTAAGAGACCGAAGGAGAGCAGCAAGCGTTGTAAGCCAAAGAGCTGGAGATACGTCTCCGCCCGTAAGAGCACGGGCTGCTTTTCCAGAGGACTGAAGTTCAGTTCCCAGGACCCACATTGGGCAGCTCACAACTGTAACTCCAGTTCTAGGGGATCTGACACCCACTTCTGGCCTTTGTGGACACCAGACATGCATGTGGTATATACAGGTATATATACAGTTATGTACAGACAGGCAAACACACATACACATACACATACACATTAAAAAAAAAAAAGTGTAGGAGCTACAGAAATGGCTCATCAATTAAGAACGCTGACTGCTCCTGCAGGGGACCTGGGTTCGATTCCAGCACCCGCAAAGCAGCTAACAATCATCCATAACTCCAGTCCCAGAGGATCAGATGCCCTCTTCTGGCTTCTTCAGGCTTTGCACTACATGAGTGCACTTACATACATGCTGGCAATACACTCATACATGTAAAAATGAATTTAAAAAAGAAAGCAAGTGTAAGCCGAACCACTAAAGAGAGGGCACTCAATTCACTCTGGGAAGTGTGCTTTTTGCTTTTCCTTCTCCCCTGCTAAAAATAAACCCCAACTACTGATTTGCTCTAGAAGTACTGTGCTGTTAGTGTAAATTCTTCTCCCTTTGGAGCATAAGAGCTGAGCTTGCTCCAGCGACCGGAATCAGAGGGAATTTGGATGGAGCCAACTCCCTATCCACAACAGAGGAAAGAGCTATGGTTTCTAATCCAAGGTTGGCCAGGTCCCTGGCTTTACACACAAGACAGGGCAGAGTTCGTGGTGGCAGAAGAGTGTGGCTGAGGAGGCTGTTCACCTCTTGACAGCTGAGAAGGAGATGGATGATAGAGACAAGAGATCAACTTCGAAGGCCCATCCCCAGCAGCCTACTTCCTCCAGCCAGGCCCACCTTCAAATAACCCATTCAGCTGTGAGCTATGAGCTCATCAGTGGACTAACCCATTGATAAACTTAGCACCCTCAGGAGCCAGTATCTCTGGAGAGTCAAGCCTTTACCTTGTAAGCCTTCTTCAGGGACATTTCATATCCCAATCATAACACAGGTGAGGCTTCTGAGAAGGGCAGGTGCATGTTTCCACATGCAGATGACTCAGGGAGGCGTTTTTACTGCTGTGTGTGGCTCTTCTCCAGGTCTGCAGTGAGCTTCTGCACATCTAACAGGGATGTTTTCTCAAGCCCGTAGCCACCTCACCTGTGCACCTGATGGAATGCCACCTTTTAGGCCTCCACTGGGACCACATTTGTCTCCACTTGGCCCAGCCTACTTGCATGGGGAGCCTCTACTAAATGGGGATTACTCTGTTATTCCCAAATGAGAACGAACAGCCCTGACAGTTGCAAGAGATAAACTTGTGGCACAGGGGTTTGTACCTGAAGAAACTGGAAAGTGAGACCTAAGTGGTGTAATGACTCCCCAGCCCAGACCTGCAGAAACCAGATCAGCCAGCATAGGAATGACATGCTTGGGAACCAAGAGGACCAGACATAAAGCAGACAAAAGGGAGAAAAGGTATATTCGGGAGCCAGATGTCTGGTGGCCTGTTAGCTTTCCCCTTTGGGACTGGTGGAATCCTGAACATGTTCCTTAACCTCTGAATCTGTGTCCCCACCTGTAAATGGAAGGGGTTAGGGGGCTGTCTTCATTTTCTGTTGCTGTAACAAAAACCCTGAGACCAGAAATTGCAGAGGAGTTTGTTTGGCTCAGAGTTCTGTAGGAGGGGAAGTCTTCAGCATGTTGCTGGCCTCTGCTGGGCATCTAGTAAGAGCCTTTTGCTGTGCCATAATATGAGGGAGGGCATCACAAGGCAAACAAAGGAAAGCCTGCCAGAGAGAACTGGATGTTATAACACAGTCATTCCCAGGCTAAGCCATTAATCCATGAATAGGTTCAGTCGTTGTGAGGGTTCCTGGCCCAAGGGTCCCTCCTCCAGGACCATGAACATGGAACTTGGGGGTTCTGTTTCCCTCCATGAATTTGGAAGACACATTCAAACCATCACAAGGGCTTTCCAGAGTTATTATAAAGAGTACATAGGATGATAGGGGAAAAACTGGAGGGGAAGGAAGTGAGGGGGTGGATTTGAGCAAAACACAGTCTCAAATAATAATAAAAAAGTAAATGGACTCAATCGCTAGGTGGACTATGTTGCCCTTGAAGGGAGCCCGGTTTGAAAATCACTGGAGCAATTGAAATGTGGTCTCTAGACTGTTATCCAGTGTGGTGATATTGTTTGCTCTCTTAATGGAGAATGGTATTGTAACTATACAGAGTGTGTGCTGATGCACTGAAGGAGGAAGCTTTGTGAGGTCTGCTCTCTCATGATCAAAGGGCTCAACAACAGAAAGGCGGTTTGCATGGAAATAGAAACAAAGCGAATAATGTGAAATGCTAGCTGCAGGAGGAAGGCGGGAAGTGTTTGCTCTGTGTGTTGGTTACTTTTCTTGTTGCTGTGACAAAATACCTGACAAAAGCAGCTTGAGGAAAGAAAAGTTTATCTTGGCTCATAGTTTAAGTTCCGGCCATCACAGAGAATGAATGGCAGCTGATACTCAGCTTCTTAGTTCTCATTTTATTCTGTCTCATTTTATTCCGTCCACCCTAGCCCATGGAATAGTGCCCACCCACCTCCAGGATGGATCCGCCCTGCTCAGTTAAACCCCTCTGGAAACACCCTCATAGACACTCTTAGAGGTGTGTTTCCATGCTGATTCTAAATCTAGTTAAATTGACAATAGTGATTAACATCCTGTGTTCTCTCTCCTTAATGTTTAGAATTTGTCAAATAAAAACTTGGAAAGTAAATGAGACTCAGTATGTGAACTCTCTGCCCATTGTCTTATTTGGCATTATCTACTTAGCAACTATTCACTAAGCCACTGAGGGTGACATCATCCCAGAACCAGGATGGGCATGTTAGACATTGATCTGAGGACACAGCAAGGATTTCTAGAGAGCCAGAGACAAGCATTGGATGACACACACATGAACACACTGGCCACTCATAGTGCTCAGTGTTGTGAAGAGAGTCCACAATGAGAGACCAAGGACTCCGGATGGTGGTGAGAGTGTCACACTGACAAAGGTGCCCAAACCTCTGAGAAGGTGGAATGGAAGCTGAGGAGGGGCTGTGTCAGGGAGCCAGCTAAGGGGGACCCTCCACCTTTTCTGGTGTGTGTGCCCAGCGGCCCTAGAAGGGCCTAGGATGCCCCAGAGGGTAACATAAACTGTAAGTTAATGTTAAAGTGGGCATGTTTACTCCTCTCTGGGGAATCAAGTTGTGATAAACTTTTTAAATACATATATATTTTATTCTTTAATCCCAGCAGTCAGGGGGTGGAGGCAGGCAAATCTCTGTGAGTTCAAGGCCAGCCTGGTTTACATTGCAAGTTCCAGGCCATCTGGGTCTTCAGGGAGACCCTGTCTCAAAAAAGACCAAAAATATTTTTATTATTTTTATTTTATTTGTTTGAGTGTATTGCCTGCATGTATGTAAGTGCACTTGCATCATGCAATGCCTGAGGAGGTCAGAAGAGGGTACCAGATTCCCCTGGAACTGGAGTTACAGATGGTTGCTAGTTGCCATTGTAGATGCTGGAAATTGAACACAGGTCCTATACAAGAGCAGTCAGTGTTCTTAGTCACTGAGCCATCTCTCTAGCCCCAAGTTGTGTTAAACTTCTGTTCTTAAGCTCTTCCTTCTGATCAGACAGTCCAGATGCTATCAGTTTCTCTTGACCAGTGAACTCCATGGTGGGGGCACCAGGGTTCCTGCTGAGCCACTTCCTGGAACCAGCCAGTGATCTAAAACTGGGCATTAGGGAATCTCAGTGGCCCTTTAGTCGGGCCATGAGGCTGGCCAACACACTTCTCAGGAATAGCATTAACAAATGAAAAGACATTCAACCTCACACTCATGCATAATTAAAGAAATGCACATTGAAATTTAATATTTTCATCCACCCACTAGGTAAAAGCTAAGATTAATAACAGAGTGCTGGTGAAGCTGATCAGAACAGGCCTCACACACTGCCCAGCCTCTGGAGGGTCATTTGGTTCTGCCCATCAAATTTGAAATTGTGACCACCCTTCAGCTCAGCAGTTTCACATTAATGAATCTATTCAGAAATATCATCAGATATATGCTCTTAAAAACTAGGTAGAAGGGAAGATGGCTCAGTGGTTAAGAGTGCTTCCTTGCTGGGAGTGAGAGCATATGCCTTTAATCCCAGCACCTGGGAGGCAGAGAGCCATGTGAGATTGAGGCCAGCCTGGTCTACATAGTGAGTTCCAGGCCAGCTGGAGCTACAGAGAGACCTTGTCTCAAGAAAACAAAAACAAGAAAAAATTCTTCCTGCTCTTATAGAAGACCCGAGCTTGGTTCCCAGCACACATCAAGTGATTCACAGATACTTGTAACTCCATCTCCAGGGGATCTGATACCCTCTTCTGGCCTCCATGGTACCTGCATTCATATGTGCATATCCCCCACATACACATATATACATAAATAAAATAAAATCCTTACAGAAACCCCAAGGTACAAGGATGATTCTTAAGATACCATGTGTAAGGCTGTAGTTATTACCTACATGGTAACAGCTCAAATGCTTGACAACAAGGACAGAGCACTGGAAATACAGGGATGGGGGCTGGAGAGACGGCTCAGTCTCTTGCAGAGGACCTGGGTTCGACTCTCAGTTCCCACATGGTGGCTAACAACCAACCACCCGTAACTTCAGTTACAGGAGATCCAAAGTCCTCTTCTGACCTCTGTGGGCATTGCATGACAGGGGTTCACTTACATACATGCAAGTAATATACTCATACAAATAAAATAAAAATAATAAAGTATTTTTAAAAGAAAATACAGGTATGTGTGGATATGATAGCAGTATAGGTTAGTGTAAGCAGTTCAAAACAACTGGGAGACTACAATGTCAAAATATTAGTAATAATGAGAAGAGGAGAGAGTTAGAGACAGGCAGCTTGGGGCAGGGACTCTGAAAGTAGCAGGTTCAAGAATGTCTTTGGTTCTCTGGCTAGGAATGGCAGAAGGGGGCTCTGTTTTCTTATCTCCTCCTAAATGAGCATCTGTACCTGGAGGCTGTACTTGAGGGGTGACTAAGACTCCAGACCAGACACTAAGCCCTTCTGGTGTCCAATTTTGGAACTCTGGATTTTCATGGTAGAAACAGGTTATATCTAGTCTTCCTGTAGCTGTCAGAGCTAAGCCCAGGAGAAAGTTCTGGGCTTGAGAGTCTGACAAATGGGAAGTGAGAAGTCTCAGAGGGCAGGCTTAAGAAGGGCAGAGCCAGAGAGGGAGAAGACAACCAGAGGGGTTTGGTGTTAGGAGAGGTGTAGGTGAGAAGGTTTTGAAGACAGGAACATAGATGTGATGATGCATGCCTGTAATCCTGGCATTGGGAGGGAGAGACAGGAGGATTGGGAATTCATTTGTACAATGAATTCTAGGTGAACCTGGGCCACAGGAAATCTTGTCTAAAAAACAAAAGACATGAAAAACCAAAACAGAACAGAAGAAGAAGAGGAGATGTAGACGGGAGGAGAGTGTCAAACTATTAAAACGTCTAAGAGACACAAAAGTACTGAAGAGTACCTGCCAGATTTGGTGGCAAAGAGGGGTTTGGAGAGATAGAAAGAATTAAAAAGACCACAGTGGTTTAAGATGAACTTGGGACGTGAAACAGAGACAACAGGTGGAGACAATTCTCCTGTCAAAGAAGGCTAACTGTGATAAGGGGTGTTAGGGATCAAACCCAGACCCACACTTATGCCAGGCATGAGCTCTACCACTAAACTACACTCCCACTGGTTTGTTTGTAGGTTGTTTTGTTTTGTTGTTTTGAGACATGTAGCTCAGGTTGGCCTGAGACTCACCGTGTAGCCAAGGATGACCTTGAGCTTCTGATCCTCTTGCCTCTACCTCTCAAGTGCTGGGGATTACAGGCATTCACCATCACAGTTCTACTTTTTGTTTATTTATTTATTTATTTATTTATTTTTGAGTCTCACTATATAGCTGGCCTACACTTGACCTATAGACCAGGTTGGCCTCAAAGTCAGAGATATGCCTATTCCAAGTTCTAGTGCTGGGACTAAAGCATGAACTACCATACCCATTAGTTCTGATTTTTTTTTTAAAGATTTGTTTTATTTTATGTGTGTGGATGTTTTGCTTGCATATATTCATGTACACCACCATGTGCATGCCTGAGCCCTTGAGAGTCCAGAAGAAGATGTTGGATCCCCTGGAGCTGGAGTTACAGACTGTTGTTATCTGCCATGTGGGTGCTAGAAACTGAACTCCGGCCCTCTGTAAGAGCAGCCAGTGCTTTTAACTGCTGAGTCATTTCTCCTGCCCCAGTTACACAATTTTTCTTTGGTTTTTGTTTCTTGTTGAGACAGGGTCTCCCTGTAGCCCCAACTGGCCTAGACTTCATACTATGGAGACAAGGCTAGCCTTTTGATCTCACAGAAATCCACCTGCCTGTGCCTCCTATAACCATGGCATGCACGCAACACAGTTTTTCAGGGTTGGAGAAGTGGCTCAATGGTTAAGAGCACTGGCTGCTCTTACAGAGGACCTGGGTTTGGTTCCCAGCACCCACATGGTGGCTAACAACTGTCCATAACTCCAGTTCCAGGTGATCCGATGCCCTCTTCTGACCTCTATAGGCATTGCATGACACAGGTGCACTTATATACATGTAGGCGGCATACTCATACACATAAAATAAAAATAATAAATAGAATATTTAAAAAATAAAATGCATTTTCATGGCACTGGGAAGGGGAAATAGTTCAGTTGGTAAAGTGCTTGCCATGCAAACATGAGGACCTGAGTTCGATATTCAGAACCCATGTAAATATGCCAGGCGCAGTGGTATGGGCTTGTAATCACAGCACTGGAGAGGCAGAGAAAGATGGATCCCTGAGGCTTGCTGACCAGCCAGCCTAGACTCGTCAGGGGAGCCCGAGGCCAGTGAGAGATGACGTCTCAAACAAGGTGGGGCCAACAAGATGACTCAGTGAGTAAATGTGTTTGCTGTGTAAGCCTGGAGAAATGTTTTATGTATGCACATGACACAAGGTGGATAGCTTCTGAGGAAGAACCTGTGGACACCTGAGGTCCTCTGGCCTCTGTAAGTACCCACTCAAACATGCACAAACACATACAATGCATTTTCATGCATGTAGATACATGTCCCCATGTTCAATACATAGCCTGGAAGTTTGGAGAGATTAGCACAATGTTTTCATATAGTGCCCTTTGCTGGAATCTGATTTGCTTTCCTTTCCAGTAGTTTAACCCTTCCTTAAGTCCTTCTTTCCTTCATAGGAACAAGTTTGTGATCTTTCCAAATTCTCCTGTCAAGACCACTTCATCAGAAGTATGTCTTCAACACTTGACACTCACCTATCCCTCCAAATACACACACCCACCCTACACACACACATCTCTTGCTTATCTGAAATTTAAATGTATTTATTTATTTATTTTTATTTTTTAGATCTTTGAAATACAACTTTATTCTGATTCTAAACAAACGGAATAGGAATGACCACAACAAACAAGATTTCACCACCGAACATTGTGGTGTGACTGTAGCAGTCTTAACTTTGAAATTCAGGAAGGAAGCAAATGTGTTCCAAACAGCTAAGTATTCAAGCTAAGTCCCCAAAAATGAAGGTAGGTTTTGGACGGCCCCAGTCACTCCAAAGCCCATTCATCTCCTTCAATATCCCAAAGATGAAGCACAGTTCTGCTTAGCTAGGCAAGGAACACACACACTGCACCCGCTGACAACGCAGGACGGTTGCCGGTAAAACTCGACTGACGCAGGGCTCCAGCTTCACTTTCTCACATCCGGGAGGGCAGTTGTCTGAGCAACTTCTAAACCACACTTGTACTGTGCTGCCAAAGCTGAGTCCATGACCACCTCTGGTGGAACTAGGGTCAGCATGGCAACAAACTCCAGGTTAGGGTCTCCCATGAACTTTCTGGCAAGTTTTCAAAGTTGTACTTTTGGCAGAAATGTCATAGTACTGAAGATTCCTTCCGTGGAAGACAATAGATTGTGCCTTCATTTTCCTGTCCTTAATATCCACTTTGTTGCCACACAACACAATGGGGATGTTTTCACACACACACGTACCAGATCTCTCTGCCAGCTAGGCACATTCTTGTAAGTAACTCTTGATGTTACATCAAACATTATAATGGCACACTGGACTTGAATGTAGTAGCCATTGCGCAAGTCCCCGAACTTCTGGCCCACGGTGGAACTTGATCGGCCCCTGGTTGGTATGGAAAACGAGTGGGCGCACCTTGAACCCAGGGTGACTACATACTTCTCGAACTTCCTCCCCTCAAGTGGTGAGCCACGAACGTTGTCTTTCTGGTGCTGCCATCGCCCACCAGGACAACTTGAATTGGACCTGCGGCTCTCTGCACCGCCAGAGATCCTTCCAGAAGCATCCAACTAAGGCTAGAAAGTTGGCGGAAGCGCGATTCAAAAAAATGAGTGTATTGCCTGCCTTTATGTAAGTGCACCTCTGTCGCGTGATGCACACGGAGGTCAGAAGAGGAGATCAGGTCCCCTGGAATTGGAGTTATGGAAGATTGTTAGCCCGCCATGTGGGTACTGAGAACTGAACCTAGGTCCTCTGCAAGAACAGCACTGAGCCGTCTCCAGTCTCTTATCTGAAATTCAGATTTGACCGAATGACCTCTTTTATCTGCTAACTCTACCCTGGATCATTTCTTAAAACTAATGACCTCATCCCCTTGGGGGATGGGGCCAGGAAGCAGCCCAGGCAAGGAATTTGTATTTTTAAATTGGTATTCTTCAAAGTCAGACGTGGTGGCGCAAACCTTCAATTCCAGCACTTGGAAGCCAGAGGCAGGCAGATCTCTCTGAGTTTGTAGATTAGTCTGGTCTATACAGCAAGTTTCTGGCCAGCCAGGACTACATAATGAGACCCCGTCTCAACAACAAACAAACAAAAATCCAGTAAAACCTACGATATTCAGAAAATGTGGGTGTTCGTTCCTACTCGTTCTTTACTCTTTAAATGAGTCAGGCTAGAGCTGCTGGAACCGGGACTTCAGCGGTGGGGCGTCCTCCCAAGAACGAAATCCCCTGTTCCTAAACTGTCCAGACAACCAGTGACCACTTTCCCTCAGAGCACCCCTCTTTCCCTAGCTCTCACTGATTTTTCTAAGGTCTCCGGACCTTCCGGTAACTGAACCCACACGGCGGAAGAAGGCCTGAGGGTGGGGTGGGGGTAGGGACAAAGGAAACGGAGGAATCAGCCAGACCCGGGTTCCCGGTTCGGTTTTTCAGTATAGAACCGCCATCCACCCTGTGACCAACGCTACTCGCCCTGCCGCCCCTCCCAGAACCCAGTGCCAGGGGAAGGCGGGACCGGCGTCCTGAGAAGCGTGGCCAACCGAACCCGGGTCACAGCCAATCACAGAGGGGTCCTCTATAGAGGGGCGTGGCTTGACAACTTCAACTCCGGGGCAGCACCGACCTCTACTGGGGAGGCCGAAGCTGCTCAGAATCTGGGCTCGGGTGCGCTCGACGCCGCAGCTCTCGCAGGCTGGTGCGCGGGATGGAGTGCACCCCGGAGGCCCCGGAAGGAGGCCAAGCTGAGGCCGGATCCCCAGAGGAGCCCTTGGGAAATCCGAGGGCGGAACAGCCGCAGCCCGCGAGTCCCGAAGACGGCCCCAAGCCGGAGACGGCCGGGGCGGAGGCGGAGGGCGCGGACCGCGAGAAGCAGCCGCCTCCCGGCCGCCGCCCGCTCAGTCTGGGCTACGGCGCCTTTCGCCGCCTGGGCTCGAGCAGCCGCGAGCCGCCGTCGCCCGGCCCCGCGCCCGCCGAGCAGCCCCGGGACGGCGAGGCCGAGCTGCAGCCCTGGGCTGCGCCTGGAGAGCCGGGGCCCAGCCCCTGGGCGCCCGTGGAGCTGCAGGTGGACGTGCGCGTGAAGCCCGTGGGCGCGGCGGGCGGCAGCCGCGCACCCTCGCCCGCGCCGTCCACGCGCTTCCTCACCCTGCCGGTGCCCGAGTCTCCCGGCTTCTCCCGCCGCGCGCCGCCCGCGCTCCCGCCGCTGCAGCGCGCCCCGTCTCCCGGCGCCACGTGGGGCCGCGGCTCTCCGCTCGCTGCGGCCCTGACCGAGAGGGCCGACCCGGCCGAGGGCCGCGTGGGCTCCCCGGGCTCGCCCGCCTGCCGCTGCCGCTGCCACTGCCAGGAACCCGGGCTGACCAAGGAGGACGCCGTGCTGCTGCAGCGCGCGGGGATGGACGGCAGGAAGCTGCCGCGGGCCGTCACGCTCATGGGTGAGTGCCCACGGTGCCCGGAGGCCGCGTCCCCTTCCCAGCACGGGACAGCCCTGTGTCATCCGAGAGCCCATCCCGACGACCCAAGCCCCCCGGTCCCCTCTGTCTTAGAATTGCTGCGAACCGAACCACGATCCTGCCCCTCCCCCTGGGAACTTGCGCATTCCTGTGCAGTGTGCATAGCATCTTGAAGAAGGAGAGGTGGAAGGAACTCAGGGTGAAGGGAAATGATTCAGGATCACGTGGCAGTGGTGGCCGGAGCGCCTGACCTGGGTACACCTCCAAAGCCCAAAGCTCCTTTCTCTCCTCTACTGACAAGGGTTAGCCATCAGCACACACTGAGCTGGCCTGGGGCCAGGCTGTTGGGGTACGCCAGTGTTTTTGGCTCCACCTGGCAGTGAAGAAAGAGCCCCTGCAGCGATTATAAATAGTCCTGGGTAAGGAATCCTGCGGAAGTGGTGGGTGAACTTGGCCATCGTGGGTTGGGGGTGATAGAAATTCATTAAAGACTGACAGGAACAGAGGCCAGAATGGCCTAGAGCCTTGGCCAACAGGCAAACTGCCAAATCCCAGGCAACTGAGGGGCAGGACAAGAGCCCCTACCTAGGGATCCTCAGATATGGGGACAGCTGACAGACTTAACCCAAAAACTCTTGACAGTTTCACGTGAGTGCATTTTCTGCATGGTGAAATATTAGTTTGCAATTGCTTTTGTAACAACTTTCCACACATGTAGTGGGTTTAGATGTCACAAGTTTATAATCTTGCAGTTGTGTCCACCAGAGGTCTGACACCAGCTCACCAGTTTACAGTGGAGGTGCCAGGAGGCTGTGCTCCTGTCTGGGGCTCTAGGGGAGAGTTCCTTTCTTTCCTTGGCACTTTTCTGTCTCTGTTTTCAAAACCCAGCCAACGTTAGACTACATCCTGCTGCCATTTTCTCTGGCTCTGGTGTGTTTGTCTCCCTTGTCCATAAATAAGGACCCTCATGATTACACTGACCCCATTGAGAGAGTCCCCTCACCCCCAGTCTTTCCTCGGCATCTGCTTGGCAGATCAGCAACCTCACCTCCATCTGAACCATAATTTCACCTTGCTATGTGGCCTAGCGTCTTCATCAGTTCCAGGGATTAGTATGTGGACACCTTTTGGAGAGCTGTTATTCTACCAGCCTTCAGGGTTTTTTGTTTGTTTTTTTTGTTTTTTTTTTTTACCAGATTCTTAAAAGAAGCTGTGACTAAAAAGGAGGGACTGATAAGGAATCAGCACAGAAGTGACGTTGCTGGATTTGTTCTAGAAAGTAGACTCTGACAGCCTGGAGAGGAAGACTGGGGGAGGACAGATGAGTAATGACAGGAGGGGCTCCAGAGGCAGAGTTAATGACAGAGAGGGAGTGTCTCTGTTTCTGACAGGTAACTGAATGATGAGTTGTGTGCCCTTCCACAAAAGAGAATATGGGACGATATAGTGGAGAGGTGCCTTTGGAGCCCCAGGCAGAGATGTCATTTTGAAGGAAGAGGAACAGCCATAGAGTTGAGGAAAGGAATGTTTCGCTAGTGGAAAATCTGGAACAGAACAGAAAAAGGGTTTCCAGAGGAGAGTGGCCAGAAGTGTCAAGTGTGTGCATTGAGGTTTCAGGGAAGAGGCAGATCCTGAGACTGGATATATTGAGTGAAAGTGAGGTGATGAGCCAAGTACCAGAAGGGTGTGATATTTACTACACAATGCCACATTAGGGTAATGTGTAAATAAAAACAACCTATTAGCATCCAGTTATACCAAGCACAGACCCAAACTGTTGAGAACCTGTTTCTTAAGATAGCCCAGTGGTTAAGAGCACTGGGTGCTCTTGCAGAGGACCCAGGTTTGATTCCCAGCACCTACATGGCAGCTAACAACTGTCTATAACTCCAGTTCCAAGGGAATCCAACACAGTCTTCTGACCTCCTTGGGCATTGCATGACACAGGTGCACTTACATACATGCAGGCAATACACTCATACACATAAAATAAAAATAATAAATCTTTTTTTAAAAGAATTCTCTTGGAACTGTGCCATCAAACAAACAGCCGCAGCTCTTGGTCTGTAGCATCCTGCTTGGATGAGGAGCTCTGCTGAGTAGAGATCAAGCAGGTTATCTCAACAAGACTGGCAGTGTAAGAAAGTCTCTGCAACTTGTCTGGACCCAGGAGGTAATGTCACAAGCCAACTGCTTCCCAGTCCCATGTGAAACTTGGAAGGAACAAGGCACTGTGGAAAGCATTGGGAATGTTACTGCTTCATCTCTTTTCTCACTTCTTTGGACAAGTATCTTAAAGGAGCTGTCCAGTTACAAGTAAGGGGACCGAAGACTGGGACAGTATCCTCAAATGGTTTTGTTTAATTTTGTTTTTGAGACCCATGACAAGGTCTCATGTATCCCATGTGACCTCACACTCACTAGACAGCTGAGAATGACCTTGAACTTCTGCTTATCCTAGCTCTACCTCTCAAGTGCTGAGGTTACAGGTTTATGTGGTGCTGGGATTCAAACCCAGGGCTTCAGGCATATTAGCAGAGCACTTCAACTGTTCAGGCCGCTACCTGGAGGGAGGTGATTCTGTAAAGCTGAGAAAGGGGAAGAGCTGAATCCTCACATGGTTAATGCTTCCCCCGCAGATCTTGGCTTGTAGTTACCTTCTCTGATCCCAAGTCCAATATAAGGCTCTCTATCTCATATTGTCTGTCATCTGGATTGTGTTAGTTACCCCAGCATTCTCCACACAGGTTATACTTACCTCCTTCTAAGTATCCCCTCAGGGCCATGGAAGGTGGAGGCACAGACTTGCCCATATCTCCAATACCTGGCACATCAGTAGCTTCTCAGACAGTCTGTCTGTTTACACAAGTCAGGACTTATTCCTCAGTACCTCTGGGAAGAAGAGAGGGTGTTTGATCTCAGTGACTGGCCTGCAATTAGCACACTTGTATGGAAGAGGATGTGAAGAAATGCTCCCACCTGGCCCCTAGACTCCAGGTGGAGGCCTGTCATGTTGTCCAGGCAGAGGAGACATTCACAGAGCAAAAGCACAAGTCAATGTACGTGTAGAGAGGGGCAGGGACACAGGCATGGTGGCTGTTGGAATTGAGCCTAGGAGGACGAAAGTGAGACAGAATTAGAGCTCCTGGTCTGGTTTTGATGGGGATTTGGGGGCAGTTAGAATTTTGAAGGAGAAAAAGAATGATGGAGAGGAGCAGAGGCCTTGGATAGAAGAGGAATACCTGCCCCGCACTGACATCAACCTCTTACGCTCTTCAGTGGAGTGGAGTGGGGAGGCATTATCCTTTAGCAGTCCCTGCAGAATTAGATTTAAAGATGGGAAGGTTTGGGGGAAGAAGAAGACAAGTTAAAGGGGACTTAGCTTTGCTATTGGTCTATTGTTTTTACAAGCTGAATGTGTGTAGAATGTACTTGTGTTATTTGTATAATTAAGAATCACATTGTAAACCCGGCATGGTGACTCACACCTGTAATCCCAGTGCACAGAAAGATGATGCAGGAGGACTGAGAGTTCTAGGCCAGCCTGGGCTATATGTTGAGGTCCTGTCTTTAAAAATAATAAAAGTGCCAGGTGTGGTAGATGCTATAATCCCAGCATGTCAGCAGTTGCACTGGAAAATTGCTGCAAGTTTGAAGTCAGCCTGGTTCAGAGAGCTCCAGGCCAGCCAGGCAATAGAGACCGCCTCCAAAAACAAAACAAAAGAAAATGGTGGGTGGAGACTTCTTCTTGGCTTTGCAGGCGCCTTGTCAAGCCAGGCAGCTTGAAACTAGGTGAGTCCCTGAACCCCTGTGAGAGAAATGTCTCACCTACTGGGTTTCTTTACTGCTTTGTTCTCTGAAGGTCAGAACTAAATTCAGGGTTCAGCCCTACAAATTACAGTTACTAAGGTAACTGGTTGGCTTATTTTCCTAGTCTTCAAGCTTTCCAGTTCTTTTATTATTTAAAAGCTCAGTTTAGGGGCTGGGACATAGCTCAGTGCTTAGCATGAACAAGATCCTAGGTTCAATGCCTTGTCCCATAAAAATAACACCTCTTCTTTATTTTGCATTGTTTTTTCATTTTCTTTTTTTGTTGTTTTGTTTTTAAGATAGGGTCTTGCTGTGTACATCTGGCTGACTGGGAGCTTTCTATGTGTGTAATACCAAGCAGGATGCACAGAGGAACACCACATAGTGATGGTCAAATTAGGGGTCCTTTATTAATAGCCAGTGGGCAGAGAGGGGGCTAGCACCCAAAAGAACTCTTGACCCCAAGAATCAGGGCAGGGTTTATAAAGCTTAAAATCACATTAACATCATGCTAGTGGTAAAGCCGGAAACCATAACTATCCAGATCACCATAGTTACAACACACTGGGTCAGTTAGCAAAGAGGTTTTCAACTAACAGAAAGTTTCAATTAAGCAAAAGCAAGTTTCTCAGGATTGTAGAAATAACGGACTCCATGGAGATGCAGGTGTAGCTGGGAGAAGGGAGGACATGCTCTCTGATACTTGTGTGCTTCCCCGTATTATAGAAACAATGTATTCCCTGAAACTACCTGCATGAGACATTCTACCTGGCTGGCTGGCTACAGTGGGCACGACTGGGCCAAAACAATTGGTAAAGCAAAAGTCAGAGCAAAATGGAATTAGTTTTGTTATTTTGTTCCTTCCTGGTCTTAGGGCACAGTCAAAGCCTTGACTCGGTATCATCAAGTGACGGGGGTTGTACAGGGCTCTCATGTCCATTAATTTGACCAAGGCTATCTATTGTTTGATAACGTATAACAACCAGCTAATTAGATAAGGCCCAATCACTGGACCCAGGATGAGAAGGACAAGAGGTCTTGTTAGGCCTGGAAACAAGGTAGCTAGTCATGGATTCCAGTCAAGTCAGCAGTGGAACCAGGAGTAGGTGGCAGGGTGTAGAGGAGGAACTGGGAAGATGTTTCAAACCCTAGAATGAACTGTAGCCTGGGCCTGTTGGAGAGGCTGGAGACACTCTAAGAAAGACTGATCAGAATAGGGTCCCTCAGTCAAGGCAGTAGGGGATGGGGGAGGCAGCTTCTGAACATCATCTTAACGGGTGAAACCCATCTTCTCGGGACTGCATCTAAACCAGATGAGGACCAGGGGCAGGAGGCTGGGCCAGTTTTCACTGGTCTCTAAGATTCACTTAGCATTATCTGAGCCAACTGACAGAGGCAGCCCAAACCTAGGAATTATCTTATATAAGAGACAGGGGATCTGAAGGATGTCTTCCTTCTGGGCTGCAGAAAGGGGCCTCTTACCTCGAGAGAGTTTGTACCCTAGCAGAAGGTACCTCCATCTGGCAAAGCTGAGCTTTCTTCATGGAAACAGTGTACCCCAGGGCCTGGAGCAGCTGGAACAGGTCTCAGGTGTCTCGAAGGCAGGTGGCTGGGTCAGCAACAGCTAACAGGAGCTCGTTCACACACTGGAGCAGTGTTGAGTCAGGATAAGAGTCTCAGGTGCTTGTCAAGTCCTTTTGGAGGGCTTCCCCAAACAGAGTAGGGGAATTTTGAGCAAAAGCCAAATTTAGAGCTCAGGTATTCTCTGGGGCCAGAGGACCAAGGTTCTTCTCTAAGAACCTTGATGGTTTTGGATGGGCTTTGGGCTTACCCCTGATTCCTGCAAAAGTGGAGAAAATGTCCAATGCTTGGGAGCAGTCAGGACCTGAGGCTTTTCAGAAAACAGGGAAGTGACCAGATGCAGGGCTTCCATGGCCCTGTATTTGTCCTGAGGTCCAACCTACGACCCTGGATCACAGGCCCTGAATCCCCTGGTCATTGACTTCAGCCAGAGACAGTAGGGGCAGACAGGCATGGGGGTGGAAGATGCATGGGGGTGGAAGATGGACAGTGGGACCTTATTCCAAGGAAAGGTGTGTGGTGGGCATCTTTTCAAGGTACCTAGAGGCAGCATGACCATTCCAGCCACAGGTCCTGCATGTGCCCCTTGGGGGCTCTAACAAGACTGAGGCTCAGGGCAGAAGGCAGACGGGGAGGAGGGCTGGAGTTGGGCAAGTATACCTGTACACATTCATAGCTTCTTGGGTAAGTAGCTGGCACTGAGGGAGACACCCCTGACCTTCTCACAGTACAAACGGGAATGTTGGGGTACCAATCTGCCTGCTGGAGACAAGGGTAGCAGGAAACCTGACCACACGGAGAAAGGTTATGGGCAGGTGTCTTGGAGTTCAGGGTGCTGCCAGTACACACAAGAGCCCATACAACAGTCGTAACTTCACAGTAACTTTAAATCAGGACCTCAGAGTCAAGTGCCCTAGTAGTCAGAGGTACAGTAACAGCAGCTTTTGAACAACCACACAATAAAGGAGGAAGGAACCTGAAGATCACTGTATCACCTCAGTAATTACTTGGGCTTTTAAAATAACTATTCTTTTAACACCCCCCAGATCCATTTATGGGTCAGCAAGGGTGGTCTGAGGTCTGCCGATCATTCCATTTCGTGCCTTTTCATTTGTCCACCTAGTCGGTCCTGATCAGGACTAATAGGTGAGAAAGTCTCTGACAAAGACCAGATGGAAGATCAGAAGATGAGGGAGGTTCAGGAGGCAGGAGCAGCACTGTCTCATGCCTCACCTAGTAAGGAGGTTTATTTGCAGCCTTTTATAATTATTATTTTCACTGGCATTGACTTGAATTAGTAACTGTTATAATCCTGGGACAACCCAGGGCATTAGTCATTAGTTCCCTCTACTATAAAGATATAATCCCATTTTAAATAGAAACATTTTGTAGTAAAGAATCATCATCCATTTTTTCCCTTGTGAAGAAATCCAAAATTAATTTAATCCAAAATTAAACCAAAGCAAATAAAGTTTATATTTTTCCAGTTTTATAAAAAAATATAACATTATATATCCTTGAAATGGACTTTTCCTGTCTCCTTTTATGTACGGATGCAGTCAGGCATTTTAATTTTAGATAAAACTATTTTTTTCCTTTTTAGATGATATTAAAACTTTAAAAATTGAGGCCTTTCCCTTATCATATTCCATCCCTCTATATGTGGGTCCCAAATACACCAGTGAGTGAGCTCCTTTTTTTCTTTTTAGTAATAAGACAGAGTAGAACAGCATTTCCTTAGGAACAGTCACCTAGTCATCACCCATACCCTCAGAAGAGTGGAGATAGAATACAAGGAAGCAGGTCACAGAGCATCCATTGCCTGTGCTGACATCCAGGAACACTACTTTCAGAGAGAAGAGAAGTGAGTCCCAGACTCTGGCAGTCCAGCCTGACTGAAATCTGCTGACCCTTTTTTCTTCAGCTCACCAGCACAGAAGGGGCAGGTAACAGGCTTCAGTGGGCAGCAGCATCCTGGCTGTGAGTCCTGACTACAATCCATTCCCTCATCCTTTTCCTGTAGTCAAGGGTCTGGGGAGACAGGGAAGGAACTCAGAAGCAACTACAGGCTTTTGGAATGGGCAGCTGCAACTGGAGACAGAGAAGAGATCTGTGGATCTTGCAGAGTAGAGAAAAGTGCTGGGAGTGGAGAGGGGACAGGCTGCTGGAACAGGCCTGAGTGAAGGGGGGCACTTGCCCCGGGCGCGGGGGAGGACTGGGTGGGGGGGGGCTACTCAGTCGGATAGAGAGAGCAGAAAGCTGCAAAGCTGCCACAAGCCTGTCAGAACAGAGTTGTAAAGCAGTAGCTGGAGGTAGAGACACAGAGTTTACCAGACCTGCTAATCTTGGAGGGAAGGCTGGCTCCCCAGTCCTCAGTGAGAATCAGGGAGGAAGGGAAAGGGGACAGGAACAGCAGTTGAATCAAACAAGGACATGCTCTCATTCCATGATAGACAAGACAAAGATGGGACCCTCTGGACAGGTGCTGTCTAGAGCAGAACTCACTTCATCCGACTGCCCAATCACTCATTCGGTCATACAATTATTCATACATAGAAAACAGACGTGAACAGAGACCAGAGTAACCAGTATCACATTCCCATTGTTAAATACCAGATGAGACCTGAATGGAGTTAGAAACCGGAGATAACAGAACTTACCTCCTAGGAGGACCAAAAGGACTCAATCAATTTTGATTTCAGAGTCATGCAGCAGGCATCTCGGGGCTCTCCGGCTCTGATGAGAGAGTCACAGGATCCTGGAATATTTCAGGGGGTGCCCCCTCTGTAACATTTCATCAAGGCAGGGAGATCCAGAGCGAGGCTGAGCCCCTAAGTAGTAATCTCTCAGGGACCTCCAAATGTATTACTGAGCAAGATGCAGAGAGGAACGCCACATAGTGATGGTTGAATTCGGAGTTCTTTACTAAGAGCCAGCAGTCAGAGAGAGGGCTAAAGCCCAAAACACTCCTGACCCCAAGGAGAAGCAGGGAAGGGTTTATGAAGCTTAAAAAGGGGCAAAGCCAGTAACTGTTACACCAGACCAGGGGCAGGAGAGCTGACAAAGAGATTTTCAGCTAGTCAGAAGTTTTGATTAGGAAGATAAACAAGCTTCTAAGACTTGTAGAAATAGTGGGCTCCACGGAGATGCAGGTGTAGCTGGGAGAGGGGACTTGTCTGGACCTGCTGCCTGGCTACTTGGAAGTTTCCCCATATTGTAGAAATAATGTCCTCCCTGAAACTGCCTGTGTGAGACGTTCTGCCTGGCTGGCTGCAGTGGGAATGGCTGGGCAAAAACAGGGGAAAGCCATTGTCCGCTAGAGCAGAATGGAGTTAGTGTTGGCATTTCATGTAGGCCAAGCATTTTCGAGTTCTCCTTTTTTGGGTAACAACTTTATTACTGTCATTATTATTGTTATTATTATTATTGGGTTTTTGAGATAGGATCTTTTCATGTAGCCCTGGCTAGGTTGGAACTCGCTATGTAGATAAGGCTGGCCTCAAATTCACAGAGATCTGCCTGCCTCTGCCTTCTGAGTGCTGGAATTAGCCTTGTGCCACCATGCCCAGCTCAACCTCAAATTCCTGCTCTCCTTATTTCAGCTTCCTGAGTGCTGCCACTACAGATGTGTGCCACGCAGCTATCTAAACTTGTTTCTTTTATGTGTGTTTTGCCTGCAAATATGTAAGTGTATTGTATGTGTCAGTGCTCCATGTATGTGTGGTACCTGAGGAGGCCAGAAGAGGCTGTCAGATCCCCTCGAACTTGCATTTTAGGCAATTGTGAGCTGTCATGTGGGTGCTGGGAATCGAACCCAGGTCCTCTGTAAGGGCAACTGGTGCTCTTAGCCACTGAACCATCTCTCCAGCCCCTGTCTGACATCTTTTGTTTAACATGTTTTCAAGGTTTGTGCAAGTTGTAGCAAATATTAGTATTTCATCCATTTTTATTGCTGAATATTCCATGGTATGGACACATGATATTTTGTTTATCCTTTCATCAGTTAGTAGAAATTTGGGCAAATCTCTTTAAATATTTTCTTTATTTTATCTATATTACATGCATGTATGTAAGTGCAACCATGTCATGCAATACCCATGGAGGTCAGAAGAAGGCATCAGATCCCTTTGAACTGGAGTTATAGACAGTTTTAGCCATTATGTGGGTGCTGGGAACCAAACCCGTGTCTTCTGCAAGAGTAACTAGTGCTCTTAATTGCTGAGCTGTCTCTCCAACCCTGGAAAATCTCTTTAAGAAACAAATTGTGTATTAAGAAAATTCCATTAGGTCTGGATAGATGGCTCAGCTGTTAAGAGGACCTGAGTTTGGCTCCCAGCACCCACATTGGACACCACACAGCTGCCTGTAACTCCAGCTCCAGGGAATCCGATGCCCTCTTCTGGCCTCTGTGGGCACCTGTGCACATGGCACACACATATAAATTTTAAAAAAGAAATTCCAGGGCTGGAGGTTTAACTTAGTGGTATAACACTTGCTTTAGCATGCTTGAGACTCTGAGTTAGTTCCCTGGCACAAAATAAAAGGTTACAAATGGATGCCAGGGTTTCATGTTAGTCTAATGTGGTCTTTTTGAGACAGGGTCTCCCTGTAGTCCTAGCTGGCCTGGAACTCGCTATGTAGACCAGGCTGGGCTTGAACTCACAGAGATCCGCCTACCTCTGCCTTCCCAGTTCTGGAATTAAAGGAGTGTGTCACGACCCCGAGCTCACACTGCTGATCTTTGAAGCAGTGTGTGAGATCAGCTTCTCCAGAGGCTGAGGTGGTGGAATCACATGTTGAGGCCAGCTTGGGAAACAGTACTACCCTGCCTCAAAACCCAGGCTATGATGAGATGGGACAGAGGAAGAGGACAGTGAAATGTACACATAAAGGCATGTTCTGTCTCCTAGCTCATATTTATTGCCTACCTACAGCCTCCTTCCAGCTGTCTGGTACCCTTGGCCCTTGAACTGCTCACTGCCGCTGACCACTCTCGCTGTAGAGAGCTCTGAGTCTGCACAGGGCTTCTCTCATACCCTGTTGAGACCTGGAGAGCCTGAAGAGGCAGCCCCCAGGTTGTAGGCACCTTGCCCATCACTGTGACACCTGCACCTCTGTGCAGTACACAGGTCCACCACACGTGATGGGTGGTGCATCATTGGCTCTCCTTTGTGCAACCTTCATCTTCTAGCCATTTGAGAAGTAGAAATTTAGCATGTCTCTCCCAAATACGAATTTCTGATCTAACCTGGGTGCTTTGCCCAGGCGTCTTGAGTGGAGGGAACCAGATCAATGTGGTTCTGGCTTGGTTGTGGTTGGGGTGGTCTCCTCTAACCTGTCTTTCTGCTCCCTATCCAGGGCTGCCCATGTACATGAAATCCCTGCGCTGGGCCCTGGTGGTCATGGCTGTGTTCCTGGCAGTGTGCACTGTTGCCATTGTGGCCCTGGCTTCTACAACAGGTATAGTATCCCCGTTCCCACCCTGTGCACTTAACTGTACCTTTGAGGTCAGGGGAAGATAGAGCATGAAGACACAGGCTTGTTGAGCAAAGAGAAGAAAACTTGACCCCAGACTCCCATTGGTCACAGCTTGTGACCAGACTGGTAATGGGACCACCAGTCTCCACCCAGATAAACGGCACAGTATGTAGGCTGTGCCTTCCTAGGACTCTGCTTACCCTGCATCCCACCCAAGGCTTGCCAGCTCCCCGCCTCTAGATTCACCTCAGCTGAGGTCATGGCCAGGCTTTGATCTTCATTGTGCACATGCAGAGCTCTTTAGATCTTCCCTGTGACTCAGAGGATCTCTGTGTTTGCAGGAGCCAGGTGCCGGCCGTGCCCTCAAGGCTAGATGTGGTCTGAGGAACACTGAAGACACCCAAGACGGGGAGGGCAGCTGGACCTTCTGCTGCGTCTGCTGTGCCGCACTGCCCCTGCTGAGCCATACCCAGGTGACATGGGCTCTGGAAGGAACCTCTAAGATCTCGCCCTTCACACTGACAATCGTCAGGGCCCAAAAGGAATAAAGTGACATGCATGAGGGCCAGATATCAGGTCCCTCCGGATTTCATCCCAAGAGGAAGGCAAAGCTGGGATGCTCCCATCCAGGCCTGCTGGGTGAGACCCATGAATCCTCCTGAGAGTTCATGTAGAAAATATAGCATGTTTAGCATCGTGCAAGTCAGGTATTGTTGTAAATGCTAGGTAACAAAACATCTCAAAATTCCCCAGTGCCTTGTGACCACAAGCATTTATTTCTTGGTGGTCTTGGCTGAACTGGCTACATAGCAGCTCAGCTTCAAGATGCAGATTGTGGGGCTGGACAGATGGCTCAGCAGTTAAGAGCGCTGACTGTTCTTAGGGAAGACCTGAGTTTGGTTCCCAGCACCCATATGGCTGCTGACAGCTGTCCCTGACTCCAGGTCCGGAGCCCTCTTCTGACCGCTGGGGACACTGCACAGCATGGTACACTTAGACACATACAAGCACTACACTCATACACATACAATACAAATAACAAACTACTTAAATATTTTTTTAAAGATGCAGATTGACAGGTGAGGCTGCAAGGTGGGTTTCACTGAGCCCTGCAAGTCTCGTTCTTTCCTGAGAGAAGCTCTACATAAGAAAAATGACAGAGGGGCAAGAAGGAAGCCTGACTACGTGCACCACTTAAGGGCACAGTTCCTTTCATCTGCCTTGGCAGTAACAAGGCCAAGACCAAGGCGTGTGTAATCAGGAGGAGCTAATATTGCTGAATAATAGCCAATTGGGGGGTTTGAGAGTGGCAAAAAACCAGAAACAACCAGTCAATAAAGTGAATCCAGATGAATAACCTGGTGTAGTTTTTTTTCCCTAATTAAAGAAAAAAATCTGTATTAAAGTACATATAAAATTTACCACCAGAGCTGCTTTAACCATACAGTTCAGTGTTATCAAATACATTCACAGTGTTGTGCATCCTTGGCCAGCATTCACCACCCGTCTACTGGTCCCTGGTAACCCATGGTAACCATCGTAATGTCTTCTGTCTGAATTTGATGACTCCAAGTGCCTCGTGTGCATGGAATCATACAAGATTTGTCTTTATGTGACTGTTAGTTTTCTTTTAATTGACGATAAATATCCTCAAGTTCAGCTCTATCATAGATTTCAGCATATTCTCTCTCTCTCTCTCTCTCTCTCTCTCTCTCTCTCTCTCTCTGGCTGGGTATTAAACCTCAGGCCTTGCTCATGTCAGGAATATCCCATTGTCAATATAGAATGTGTTTTGCTTAATACACGCAGATTACATCCCCGTCTGGGTCCTTGTGAACAATACACTTTTTGAATGTTTCCAAAGTAGCTGAATCCTTCACTGCATAAACCCAGTGTGGTGGCACATTCCTGGACTTCCAGCACTAGGGAGATGGAGGCTGGAGTAGATTAGAAGTTCAAGTTGAGGCTGATAACTTTTTTGTGTGAGATGTGTGTGTGTTCATGTGTGTGCAGGCACATATATTGATGTACATCCACATATGTGCTATGTGTGGAGGCCAGAAGTCAACCTGCAATTGTTCCTCAGGAGCTGTCCACCCTGTTTTCTGAGACAGAATTTACCCTTAGGACCTTTTAGCTGGAAAGCAAGCCCCAGACACCCACCTGTCTCTGCCTTCCCAGCTCTTGAGATTACAGGCACATGCGTGCAAGCCCAGCCCCTGGCTGCTCAAGTTCTCATGTTTGCACAGCAAGCACTTTACCTCCTGAGCAAGCGCCCCAGCCACACAACTAACTTAATAAAGAGAAAATGATCGCTTAGCATCAGCTCGGCTCTGGTAAGGGCAGCAGATGGTGGCACACCCCGGCAGGGACTTCTGTAGCAGGGAGGGATGACATCATGACCGGAACAGAGACATGAAAAGGGAGACCAAAGTCACACTCCCAGGGACCTGAGGATCTTCTACACAGCCCTACCCTGAAGGTCCTGGAGACCAAGGCCTTTACATGTGGGCCTATGGGTACACTCACTGACCTGTCCCACTGCTCGTGGGGGTCTTCCACCTTCAGATATGTGAGGTTGCTCACTCCTCCACACTTGTGCTCCTGGAGAGTCCATCTTTCAGCTTTGTTTTGTTTGTAATTTTTCTTTAAATATTTGTCACTTTTTGATAAGTAAGACTCAGATTCCGTTTCTTTTGTTTATAAATAAGGCTGAATGTTTCTCCTTTTTTGCAGTGCTGGGGGTTGAACTCAGGACCTTACACATGCTAGGCAAGTGCTTTACCACTGAACTATATGTCTGCTGCTTCTCATTCCTTTTTGGATATGTTCTTGGAGTTGCTCATTCAGGCCCCATCTACCTTCTTCCTAGGGTATTATGTGGGGACCATGCTTATGTCCTTAGGCATAGCTGTATGGAATTCCCACTGGGTACCCTGCGTGCCCTAAGCCTTGTCCTAGGGACCCGTTGGAGCAGAAGGTGGGGCAAGATCAGAGCTTATGGCTCCTAGGGGGCCTTCGCTCTCCTGCTCCAGTGACCTGTCAGTTCTGGAAGCTGGACTTGAAGACCTGCATGTCAGGAGGTTTGGTTTCTCTGAGGCTTCTCTCCTTGGTCCACAGATGACTTACTGTGTCCTCATTTGATATTCCTCTGTGATCCCAAAGCCCCAGGGTCTGCATGTGTCTACATTTCCTCCTCTTACAAGACACTAGTCGGACTAGATGGGAGCCACCTCAACAGCCTCATTCTAATTTATCACTTCTCTCAGAGCAAGACTCCATGCACAATGTCACTGCTAGGCCTGAGGGCTCCAGGCTCCAGCACATAAACTGTAGAGGGCACAGTTCATCCAGTAGCACATGGAATCTGTATGCCATAGACTGATATACATAGTATTCCATTCATCTCATCGTTTAATAAATTCAAAAGAACATGGAAGGTCCAGACATCCCAACAACTGATTCTTTTCTCTGCTTCATGAATGAGAAATTTTGTTTTGTTTTGTTGTTTTCTGAGAGGTCTAGCTATATAGCTCAGGTTGGCCTGGAACTAGTGATCATCCTGCCTCAGCCTCCTGATTGCTAAGATTATAGGTCTGTGCCAGAACACCCAGCTTCAGCGAAGAATCTTGAAGCAGAGAAAAGTCGAGAAACCTTCCCAAATTATAGAAAATAATGCCGGAGAGTTTGCCTGCTCCAGGCGGCCTGGCACAGACACCACCCCCACCCCCGTCTTCAACCAGCATTGATCTGGCCCATGCCAGACTCAGAAAAGGCTGGCTTGTGTTTCCTCATTGAGTTCAGGTAAGAACTAGCTAGTGGCAAGGTTTTACAGTCACCATGGGTTATTCCGTAATCAAGAGTGATATTTATTTTTAAAAATAAAGGAGATTGCCGGCTGTGGTGGCGCATGCTTTTAATACCACCCCTGGGAGGCAGAGGCAGGAGGGTCTCTGTGAGATCCAGTTCAACCTGGTCTGCAAAGTGAGTTCCAGGCCAGCCTGGGACACTGGGAGACATGTAGCCAAAAACAAATGAAAAAGGAAGAAAAAGAGACGCTGACAACTGAAAACTATCAAACTTGTGGTTTTGTTTTTAAAGAGGGAGTTTGGGCAAGAAAGGAAAGGGAGGGAGGGAGACTCCCAGGAGCGGGAAAGGGAGCGAGGAGCGGAGACCACCGGCTGAGCACTTTTTTCTTTTTTTCTGTAGGATGTGTGTTCACATCTGTCTGGGGGCAGTTTATGAGGTGGCCTGAGGTTGACACTGGGCGTCTTCCTAGGTTGCATTCCATCTCATACACTGAGGCAAGGTCTCTGTCTGAACCTAGAGCTCTCTTCTGGCTCTGCTTCTTGTGTGCTGAAATTACAGACAGTCACCTGGCCTTTAAGTGGGTTCTAGGCATTGGAACTCTGGTCCAGTCCTCATGCTTGCAGAGCAAGCGCTTTACCAGTTGAACCATCTCTCTGGTCCCTCAAACTTAAGGATCTTAATTGTGCAAATACATGTGCATAGAAAAAAATAACAGGAAGTATACTAGTATTTGGTAGTGGTGGTCACTGGCTGACAAGACTGTGAGTGGTTTTTCATCTCAAAGTTTTTATTTGCAGAAGATGCTAAAGGAATGATAACAGAAGAAGGCAAGGGGAGGGGCCAGGGGCTGCGGCCCAGTGGTGCAGCACATGTTTAGCATGTATGGAGGCCCTGCGTCAGTTCCGAGCACTGCACTTATAAAAAGTTAGAACTTGAGTGGTAATACTCTAGACAGAAATGACCCATCCAGCCTGGTTGCATTGCAGAATGAAGGACAACTGGGACATGGCAGGCCAAGGTGGATCCTGAGAGTGTCAAGAGCCAGTGAGGATTTGCCAGTTTAGCATTATTCTTTTGTCTCCTGAGACAAAGCCATTGAGTGTTACAACTGCCACCAGAAAGCTCGCCCCTGGCCCTCCAGCCACCCAGTACCCACGGTCAACCCACAGTAACCTTGAACCTTGGCAGAACAACTCCTCTCTGTTTCAAGGGGGAGAGGAATTTAACTATCCACTTCAGAAACAGCTTGAGATGAAGAGTTTATAAAAGCTAACTCATGTAAACATGTAGCAAACACTTTACCCAGTCAGAAACTCCCTCTGTGCAGAAAGACAGGACCAAGGTTCAGAATCCAGGCCCTTACATCGGGAACCTTCCTGGGTTCTGGACAAGGCTGCAGAAAGTTCAGGAGGTGTGGCATAGTGAGAGAGGGGAGAATACACAAGTGGGAAACACAAACCTCAGGGACACCCGGGTGTCAGGGTTCCCACAGCTGTGGTATCAACACTGGTCATCTTGCCCAAGAACCCACTCATGGCCTAGAGGCAGGGAGGATACTGCACACCTCTAATCACAGCACTCAGGAAAGCTGAGACAAGAGGATTGCCATGAGTTGTAAGCCAGCCTGGGCTACAGAGTGAAACCCAACCTGTATACCCTCCTGGGCTTCATACCCACTGAAGCCCAGTGGTTCACCTGTTTGAACATAAAGGATGCCTTTTTCTGTATCCATGTGGCACCTGCAGCCAGCCAACACTTCACCTTTGAATGGGAGAACCCCACCACCAACTGGAAAGAACAACTAACAAGGATCAGTAATTCCCTCACGATATGTGAGGAAGCCCCAACAGATGACACTACCCATTTCTGAGGTGCAGAACTAGGAAGGCACACCACTGGAGCGTGTGGATGACTCCTGAAAGTATAACCCTGGAAGATGGTCAGCAGGGAGCAGAGGCCCCACTGAACCTGCTCTGCGGGCTGGCCCTGCAACTTCCCTCAAAAAGGCTCAGAAGAAAGCCAGGCATGGTGTCGCATGCCTCTAGTCCCAGTACTCCGGAGGCAGAGGCAGATGGAGTACTGTGTGATTGAGGCCAGTCTGGTCTCTATAGGGAGTTCCAGGCCACCTGCAGCTACAGGAAGACCACGCCTCAAAACAAACAAATAAAAAAATCAGGTTCAGATCTGCCAAAAGAAAGTCAACTATCTAGGATTCTAGATCTCAAAAAGGCATCGGGCCTTGGAACTTGAACAGAAAAAGACAACCAGAGCTCTCCACTCCCAAAGACAAACTGAAGAATTCCTCCAGGCAGCCAGCTTCCGTCACAGCTGGATTCCTAACTACTTGCTGATAGTCAAAACTCTTCTATGAAGCCGCAAAAGAGGGGAAAGGAACCCTTCCGCTGGGAACCACAGCAGTGGCCTTTTTAACTCTCAGAAAGGTCTTGCTGGAAGCACCAGCTTTGGGACTGCCCCATGTAACCTCAGAGTTTACTTCGTCCATGAAAAGAAGGTAATGGCCCTGTGAGTTCTAACCCAGAACATAAGGCCCTAGCAGCGACCTGTGGCCCACCTGTCTAAACAACTAGACCTGGTGGCAACATGATGGCCACACTGCCTACAAGCTCTAGAGGCCGTAGCTCCCCTGACTGAAGAAGCTGGCAATCGGACTCTGGGACAATCTTTAAATTGCAAGGTCCCACATGCCGTCACTGCCTTGAAGAGCCATAGAGGGCACTATTTGCTCACCAACCCAGCTATGAGCCAGTACCAGAGTCTCCTTTGTGAGAACCCTCGAATTATCTTGGAGACTATCAGAACCCTGAACCCAGCCATTTACCTGCCTGCTGAACAGGGACTCCCAGCCCACAATTGCATGGAGGCCACAGATGAAATATGTTCAAACTGCCCCAACCTCGCTGACCAGCCCATATCCTCCCCTACTATCGTAGCAGATTTCTACTAGATGGAAAGTATTTAGCAGGCTGTGTGGTGGTGACAGACTGAAACAGTAGAGGCAGGGGCCCTTCTGTTGGGATGGTCAGCTCAATGAGCAGAACTATTGGCCCTAATCAGGACCTTGGAATTGAGCAAGGGACAGAGAATAAATGTCTAAACAAGACTCACTTAGTCTAAAAGACGTTGAAACAAATAATGCCCCTTGGATGAATTCAAAGGTCATCAAAAGGGAATAGTATGGGAAAATCCAACAACGACAAATCCCACTTTAAAAGGAGAAATTATTCTAAGAAACAGCTGCCTCAGCACTGTAGTCCTAGCCTGAGGCGGATGAATGCTTCTCCTCTGATTAAACAGCTGATGTTTCCTGTTTCTGCTTCTGTGAGATATGCTTATCATTAAGGAACTTCACCCATGCAGTCCCCAGTCACGTAGACCTGGAACACCCCCTACCCCCTCTTACCCTCACCCACAGCCTTTCCCTCTGTGCCTGGTTCTCTGGTCTGCAGTGATATAGGCTAAAAAAATTTTATACCAATAGGTATAAAAGCTGAAGCTGAGCGTGGGGCTCAGGTTTTTCAAGGGTCTACTGGCATAAAAAATGTTTCCCAATTCCTCCATGTGAATTCTCATGGGTGCCTTCTCTGTGCATGACAAATGACATGCCTCAGTTTCCCCTAACACTAGGACAAAAGGACAGGGTCCTCCAGGGGTGACTGTTAGCATCAAATGAGGTCACCACTTGGAGGTGAGGACAAAGCTTTGTCCACCCCACCACCAGGATAGGAGGTTCATGAACTACAAGGATATTTAATGAGCACTTGCTACATGTTGGTGGCTCCATGTATACTCTTCTGCATAACAAACATCGTCCCCTATACAGATGACCATGCCGCAACTCTGAAAGGCTGGGTGACCTGGCTAAGGTCACATGGCATACAAATCCTGGGTCTACAGTTTGAACATGGGCATCCTGATCCCAAAGCTCTCATGTACACAGCAGTGGCCCCTGCCTGAGCCCTGGGAGAGGGATCTGGTCCTGGTGTGCCATCCCTAGCAGGCCCTGCTGCTCCTAGCAGGATGGGGCTAGGCAGAAGAGACCAGCGGATCTGCTGCAGCCACAGCAGTGAGAAGCTCTGGGGCTCTTCAGCTCTGTCTTCCATTGCAGTGCAGCCAAGGAAATCCTTTCTGTTCTCTGGGATCCCTCCTGATCTTCCTCCCAAGCCATAGCCTATGGAGTCTAGTGAAAAGGAAATGGCCAAAGAAGGATATAGCATGCCTCTTCTGTTCTGACCACCTCTACTCTCCAGCATCACATGCAGCCTGGTCTCAGGTTGAAGGGGAAGGTTAATACCTTTCAACCTGGATGAGACTTTGGCTCCTCTCTCAACTGTTGGTAGATTGCACTGGGGCATACGGTGCCTGATGTCTTGCGTGACCTGTGGCCCCTGCTGATGATGACAGTGAGCACAGGGATTGCTGGGCCTGTCTACTGTTCGCTGGGTCGCATGGCACAATGGCAAGGTCAGTCCTCTCCAAGTTCACTGGTTAATTCAGGAAACTGATGAGGAAGTCATTCAAAGGATAGCGCTCTCTATAGTGTGAAGGTGCTGGGGAGCCAAGCGCCTCATTCGCTATGAAGGGGGATGAGCGTGGATGTGGCCTCTCTCTGTGGCCTGAAGGGTGGATGAGGCAGTACCAAGGCTGGCACGGCCCGCTTTTTTACTGTTGGTTTTGTTTGCTTTTAAAAACTGTATTTAATATTTGTCTTATTTAAAGAGTTTCATACATGTAAACAATGTATTTGAGTAAATCTATCCCCTGGGCCCCTCCCCCAACTCCCTCTGAATTCCTCCCCAGTCACATCCCCATCCCACCTGACTCTGCTGGGATTAAAGGGTGCATCTCTACACTGGCTTTTTTTTTTTAAATCATTCACTGAGGGGCTAGAGAGATGGCTCAGCAGTGAAAAGTACTGGTTGCTCTAGCAAAGGACCTGGGTTCAATTCCCAGCACTCACATGGTAGCTAACAACCACCTGTAACTCCTCTTCTAGGGGATCTGATACCTTCTGACCTCTGCAGGCATTGCATGACATGGGTGCACTTAACACTCATACACATAAAATTAAAATAATAAATAACATATTTTAAAACATAACCCACTGAGTTCAACTAGTGCTGTCAGGATTTACATGGCTGTCGGGCCGAGCAGTGGGCTACAGAAAACCTACCAGTGCTCTCCCACACCCTCACAATGACTCTCCCTTCCCCTGCTGCCAATAGTTCTTCAACTAAGAGTGACCTCAGTAGCCCCTCCCCGCATCCCTGCTGAAATTTTGACGGACACGTCCTTGTGCAGGTAACCACAGTGCTGTGAATTCTTAAGTACAACAACCATGCCGCGTCCAGTTCGCAGTGCTCCTCTCTGAGTTACTTTGGTATTCACTGTAAAGACTCCCTTTTCATCTCTAATTTTATTAATTTGGGTCTTCTGTCTCTTTCTGTTGGTTAGTTTGACTAAGGGTTTATCTATAGAGTTTATCTTTTCAAAGAACTTTGTTCTTTGTTTCATTGATTCTTTTGTTTTAATTTCCATTTCATTAATTTCAGCCCTGATCTTAGTGATGTCTTCTGTCTACCGATTTGGGGGTTGGCTTCTTATTCTTTTATTACTTTTATTCTGTGTGCATCTGTGTGGCATGCCACAGTATCCACCACTGTTACTGTTCTTTTTTTTTTTTTTTTAATGTGTTTGAGTGTTTTGCTTGCATGTATGTAAGTGGAACTTGTGTATGTTATGCCTGTGGAGGGCAGAAGAGGGTGTTGGATCGCCTGGAACTAGAGTTACAGATGGTTGTTAGCTACCATGTGGTGCTGGGAACTAAACCTAGGTCCTCTGCAAGAGCAGCCAGTGCTCTTAACTGCTGAGCCATCTCTTCAGACCCTGGCTCGATCTTGTTTTTGAACACACACACGTGCAAAAAAAACCCCCTTAAGTGTGTGTGTGTGTGTGTGTATGTATTATTTATTTTTCTTTTTTTGAGGCAGCCTCCTTGTACCCACAGCTGGCCTGGAACTATGTAGACCAGGTTAGCTTCAATCTTACGGAGAGCTGCCTGTCTCTACCTCCCAAGTGTTTGGATTAAAGGCACATGCCATCATTAAAGATTAAAGGCATCTACCTTAGGGGTTTTTTTCCCCAAAGATTTGTCTTTATTTTATGTGTATGTTTGTGTGCTTGAGTGTATATATGTATGGCACATGCATGCAGTGCCCACAAAGGCCAGAGGAGGTCATTGGATTCCTTGGAACCAGAATAACAGGTGATTGTAAGCCACCAGATGTGGGCAGGAACTGAGCCCAGGTCCCTGCAAGAATGGCACGTGCTCTTAACTGCTAAGCCATCTATCCAACTCATAAGAGTATTTTTAAAAAGCCAGTCAGCCTTTTTTTAAAATTATTATTGAAAAATAATATGAAGATAGATGCAATAGCACGCTCCTGTAGTCCCAGAACTCCGAAGGTGGAGACAGGTAATTCAAGACCATCCTGAGCTGTGTGAGACTCCATGTCAAATGATAAGAAGAATAAGGAGAATCAAGGACAAGTGTTCAGAACACAGATAAGTCTTCGATAGCTGTAACATAATTCCTTTTGGTGTTTGTCATTCCTTATATGTCTAAATTCATGCACACATGGTTTTTCATTTCTAAGGTCATGCCACGATCTTGATTCTGCTTTTCTACTTCATGGACCCCCATGCCTTTCCCATGTGGCTCCATGATCTTTATACTCTTCTTTAAAAAATTTTTACTACATTTTATTATTGGCAGGAGGGGTGGGCGGGGCAGAGAAGTGCACACCACTCTATGCATGTGGGGTCAGAAGAGAACTGTAAGGAGTTGACTCATCTCCTTCCACCGCATGGATCCCAGAGGTCTCGAGCTCAGGTTTGCAGGCTTGAAGGCAAGCACCTCTACCCGCTGAGCCATCTCACTGGCACCATGGTCACCTTTCTAATGGCTTTTAACACTTGCATTGATAATTGTGCTTCTGCAGGCAAGTGCACGGCTAATTTGCCCCAGACCTCCCCTGCACCTTAATCAATCCCCAGCCTCCATGCACCAGCCTCTTCTGGCAATTGGCTGCCACCTGGACATGCTTTGGAGCCTCCCTACTTGACCCTGGCTTCTTCCTCTTCTCTCTCTGCTGTTTTACTCTCTGTCCTGTCAAATACTCACTGTGTGTGGCTTAGTGGCGATTGTTGCTCACATGGGATCACCCTCATTTCTGGTCCCCAGTCCAGAGCACACAGTGCCCGGTGGCCAGCAGACATCCAGGTCAATTTTCCTACGAATAGGTGTTTTGCAAGATCCTTGAGGTGTCTTCTGGACAGGTGGTGCATGGGGATCTGGCAGAAGTTTCAGGAGAAATGGACGCCCCAGCAAACCTGGTGTGCAAAGAGTAACTGCCTGCTTTCTTCCCTTGGGACTTCCTCAGCAGATACCCAGTCACCAAGGGCTTCTAAGTAGGGGCCCAGCAAGGCCCTGAAGGCTGGTGCTGGATCTCCAGAGTCCCCTTGCCATCCCAGGTGTAACTGTGGGTATGCTGTATCCTCCTTATCCGGCCCAGCCTGACGTACCAATTGGGAACCCATTCCACACCCATACCCAAGGGCCTAGTACTGGTTTATCCCTTTCAGCCTTCCCCTGAGTGAGTCCCCAGAACATTCCCCCAGGCAGGACCGTCTACCCATTTGCAGCTACAAAGTCAGCAGCTCAGAGATTCAGTGGTTCTGCCATATAGCAGAGCAGTGGGGATATCCCCTGCCTGCCTGCAGTGACTGGCATATATTGGGCCAACACAGAGAACAGGCACCCCCAGGCTGGCTGGGCCTGTACAAGAGTGGGGACCCAGGATCATGAGTGTCTGCTCTCTTTCCTCACCCCACTGCAGGTTCCCAGAGGACAGTGAGGAGCACTCAAGACTCAGCTGCAGGAGTCTGGAAGGAGGAGGGCTCATGGCTCTGGACTGTAGTTCTCCCAGACCCTGAGTCAGACTCAGAGACTGAGTAAGACCTGTTGGGAGTTGTATTCACTGCTTGTGCTTTGTTATGACCAAAATACCTGACAGGAACAACTTCAGGAGGAAAGTGTCAACAGGCCCGTGGTCTCAAGGCCTGCACTCCACTGCAGTGGAGAAGGGCATGGTGGAGCTGCTCCATCTTTGGCAGCAGGCACATGTGGCAGCAGGGTCACATTGCAGCTGACCGGATTAGAGTACAAGAACCGGAGGGTGGGGTGTAAGCCCCGAAGGCTTGTCACTATTGATTTGCCTGCACTAGCCAGGCCCGCCCCTAAAGGGTGCGCATTCCCCAGACAGCGCTATCAGCTAGAGAACGAGCACTCTGAACAGGAGCCCATGGGACACATTTCAGATTCAAGTCGTAACATTCCTGTAACAAGGTCTTCCAGGGCTCATGACAATCCTGGCTTGTTTTTGGTTTTTTTTTTCAAAGACAGGCACTCACCATGTAGAACTTACATGTCCTAGAACTTACTGTGTAGTCCAGGCCTCAAGCTCCTGGGCGGCCCTGCAGAGTACTGGAATTACAGCTGTGCACCACGCCCAGCCTATCACCAACTCATAGTGCAAAATGCGTTCAGTCCAATTTCAAGAGTCTGCATAGTCTTTAACAGTTCCGACATTGTTTTTTAAAAAAATCCAAAGTCTCTTGTAAGACCCCTAACCAAACTTTTAGCTGTGAACCCCTATAAAATCAAACACCAGTGAAATACTTCCAATAGGCAGTGGCACAGAGTAAAAGTCTTCCTAAAAGGGAGGGACAGGAGATTCGCTAGGAAAGATTGGGCCAAAGCAAGATTGAAATCCAGCAGAGCAAACCTTAAATTCTGTGGTTCTATGTGCGGCATCCAAGGCACACAGTGGCATCATGTGGCTCCAACTGGCTTGGGCAGTCCCATTGCTGTGGCCCTGCTACCTGCAATGTACGCGGTTTCTCTCTGGGGTCTACTCCACAAGGTTCCTATAGCTTCCCTCGGTAGATGACCAAATTCACGGCACCTCCAACATGCCAGAGTCTCCAGTGCAACTTGGGCTTCACTTTCGTGACATCAAATGTTGGCCTCTTTGGGGCTCCATGCAGGCAGTCTATCTCTGCTACATTGTTTGGCCTCAGAGGCTTGTCTTTAAAATCTTGGTGCAGGGCCAGGGAGATGGCTCAGCAGGTCAAAGTGCTAGGCATGCAAGCATGATAAACCCGAGATGGATACCCAGAACTCATAAAAATCTGGATGGAGTAAGGCAGGACTAACCCCCACAGCAGCAGAAATAAAAGAGATCCTGCCTCAACAAGGTGGAAGGTAAGAACCAGCTCCTGAAAATTATCCTCTGACTGCCGCACATGCCTGCACTCACACACATGCACACAAACACAAGACTAACTAACCAACTAATTAAAAAAAAATCTTGGCACAAGTCTCCATAGCCCTGTGACTCTTGCATTCTGCATGGGTGCAAAACCAGCACCATAATGTGTAATAGGTCGCCGCACTGATGGAAAGGCAAGGTGCAAAGTTTACTTCACGGACGGGCTCCCTCTGGGTTTGGTACCCAGAGAGAAGTAACAGGCTCAGTTCAGTAAGGTTTTATAGCACTCTGGAGGGAGTTTCCGGTGACTTTTAAATGAACCAATCAGGGATCAACACAACTGCATACGCAAGCAGGTAAAAAGGACAGAAACAAGACTTGGCAGTTAGCTATAGCAGGCCAGTCATTATAAAACAACTGTAGCACATTCTATGGGTTTTGTGGTCAGCTAGTTCCTGGGGGGCCTGCTGAGAGCAGGTGCTAGGGAACAAGTGAAAGTTCATACAGTGGTCAGCAAAATGGGTGCAAATCTAACCATGGTAATCAGGTGCATGCTGACCAGGTGGGTTCCTTTAATAATTCACATTGTACAAGAGTTAGCCAAGCAGAAAGCCCTGAAGCACATCTGGCAGTCAGTAGGTACAGGTGTTCTCAGAGCTTTATATTCTTTTCAAAATTGTGTGTGATAAGTTTAGGTTTCAGTTTCCCAGGATGTGAACTTTGCTTGGGTCAACTTTGAATCGTCATGGAGTTTTGTCTGGCATTCTGGTCAATAGTAATTTTGCAGCATTTAACATAATGGACAGTGTCAAGTTCTGCTACCAGCTTGAAAAGTATCTGGGCTCCCACAGCTGCTAGGTGCCCAGATGGCTGAACCTCAGACACTTCCCTAAGTATCTGTGGTCAAAAACAGCACCTTGGGGCTGGAGAGATGGCTCTGTGGTTAAGAACACTGACTTCTCCAGAGGAGCTGGGTTCAATTCCCAGCATCCACATGGCAGCTAACAACTGACTGTAATTCCAATTCCAATGGCATCCAGTGCCCTCTTCTGACCTCCATAGGCATTGCATTGGATCTATGCGATGCATTTACATATATGCAGGCAAAACACACATACCACTCAGGAGGAAGAAGCAGGTGGATCTCTGAGAGCCGAGTCAGTCTGGTCTACACAGCAAGTTCGAGGCCAGCTGGGATTACAGGGAGACCCTGTCTCAAAAAGTGGGTGGGGGCAGGGAATAGAAATTTCCTGATTTTCTAGAAATTCCCCTCACTGGAAAGTGGGAAGTTTCAGGTTTCAAGTACAATCCAGTTCTATCTGACTCTAAAGGCCACACCTGGACACCCCAATACACTACAAAGGAAACCAGAAGGCGGCCACAGAGGGGAAGCCACCATGGGAAATTAACAGAAAAGTGGAAGCGTGTTCCTTCACATTCCTGTCACTTGCTGCTTTGGACATCTATTGGTCTGCGATAAAATGCCCCAAACCGAGCAAGTACATGTCCCAGACAACTGTTTCTCACAATCCCATCTGTTGATCCAGAAGTTCTTTCCCTCTGGTACCGGCTGCAAACCCAGGATGGCCCAAAGGTCCAAAGTGGCCTCACTCAACTGGCCATTTGGTGCTGACTCTTGCTGGAGGTCTTGTATTCTCATGCATGTGCTTCTCCAAGTTGTTGTTTGGGCTTCCTCAAACATGGCAGCTCCAGGGAGTATTCCCGAAGGAGAGAACCTGAGCTAGATCTCTCAGAGGTTCCCCAGTGTCCCATACTGCATTGACCTTAGCATGTCATAGGGTTTGGGAGAAGCTCCCAGTGGAAGAACAGACTCTGTCTCTTTAAGAACTTTTGAGTCTATCCACCATCCATTGTTTTAAAATTGCTTTTATGTTTGCTTGTTTTTGTCTGGGGATGGAGTTGGAACCCAGGGCTTCATAATTCTAGGCAACTGACTTTCTTTATACCAGAAAGATATTTCCTCACCCCAGGTACGTAGAATTTTCTGGGTCCCAGCCTGTTACTGTGCTGTCTAACTTATCTTTCTCTAGATGCTTGCCAGCACTGATTGAAGGTGAATATTTACTGAGTTAAAAACAATATGAAACACACTTGTCAGTTTTTTTAATTGATTATATTTTATAATAAAACTTTTTTTGTGGGACTTCTGAATCCAGCAAAATAAATATTATTGAATAGCTTTGCTCACAAGAAAGAGAAATCTCTAAACTATAACCTGTGTACTTTACTAGAAAACAGAATGTCTTCATTAGTCAGGGAAGTAAACACATGATTCTGGGCCTGTTGAGATGGCTTGCTGTACATGCATGAAGACATGAATTTGGATCCCCAGCACCCACACAAAAAGCCAGGCATGTCTTCAAACAGCTATTGCCCTAGTCCTGGAGGGCAGTGACAGGAGGATCTCTAGGGCTCTAGCTAGCCAGCCGAGCCAGAAACCAGCAAACTCCAGGTTCAGTGAGAGACCTTATCTAAGGTAGTAAGGTGATAGAGAATGCCATGTGCACATGCATACATAAACCACACACACACACACACACATAAACACACACACGCACGCACACATGCACACACACAGACACACAGCTACTGATTATGGAGATGATGATTCATTACCATCTGAAGGATAAAAGCTAATAGGAAGTACAGAGAACTTTAGTAACATCTGGAAATCAAGAGGTAAAGTTCCCTTCTTTCTAGAGAATGATGATCTATAAAATTCATGACGGTCAGTAAATGAGTGCAAGCAGTAAGTCAGGGATCTGGGTCCTACACTGCTGACCAGAAATCGTGCTGCTTCGCCCAGCATGCCGCACAGCAGCTTCTTGAATGGGTATTGTGCATGAATGTTGCATGAATTGGGACAAAGAAAATCAGCTTTCCGGGTAGGAGCAGGTTGGTAACTGGCTCTGGAACCCACATGGTGGAAGGGACTGACTCCTCCAGTTGTCCTCTGACCTCTATTTGTGCATCATGGCATGCACACAAATGCACACAAAAATTAACAAACAAATAAATATGGCTTCACTACACGGCCAAAAGGGACCATAGACCCAAATACTTAAGAACTTTTGATCTATATTTGTTCCCTTGCAATTTGTATTGTCCTACAGAAACTGAGACTGGAGTCACCTCAAAACGATGGCAGGAGAGCTCCCAAGGGGGGGGTACCAAACCTACCTCAAGATGGGCTGGCTGGGATTCCAGGTAAGGGGGTGCTGGACTGCAGGGCAATGAGTCAAAGTGACTGCGGCAAAAGAAAGGGACACTGCCTAGTGATGTCCCCAGGTGGGAAGTGAGATTTCTGTGAGGGCTTAAGGAATCAGGCTGAGGACTGGGCCCAGTTCTCTTGGTAGTTTGTTAATTAATTAATTAATTTTTAATTATTTTTATTTTATGTGTATGAGCGTATTGCCTGCATGTATGTAAGTGCACATGTAAGTTGTGTAATGCCTGTGGAGGTTGGAAGAGAGTGTCAGATTCCCCTGGAATTGGAGTTATGTATGGTTGTTAGCTGCCATGTGGGTGGGTGCTGGGATCTGAACCTGGGTCCTCTGCAAGAGCAACCAGTGCTCTTAACCACTGAGCCATCTCTCCAGCCCTTTATTTATATTTTATGTTTTCAAGTGTTTTATCTGCATGTATGTAAGTGCACTCATGTCATATAATGCCCACAGAGGCCAGAAGAAGATGTTGGATCTTCTGGAATAGTTACTGACAGTTGTTAGCCACCATGTGGGGTGCTGGGAACAGAACCTGGGTCCTCTGCAAGAGCAGCCATCTCTCCAGCTCCCCTCTTGGTGTTTTGGGAAACAACCTAAACACTCCTATCCGTGACTGGGAATTCTCAAGGTACTTGCTTGGGTTCAAAGCTGCAGGAGAAATGTGACCCCCTCGTCTCTCTGAGTTTTTTTTTTTTGGGGGGGGGTCAGAGTCAAGACCCAGAAAATGGGGGAACTAGAAGACCTGAGAAGTCCACTCCTGTGACTAGCTTTTATAAACTCACAGGCTTACCTCTTCTGTGATGTACTCCAGACACACCAAGAATGGTGAACTTTCCTGCAAAGCTTTGTGCCCAAATGTGTGTGCCCATTATAAAATCTAAAACTGATGGTTTAGGCATGGCTTCATGATAGCATATAGCAAATACCAGCCTGGCTTCACCCCAGCAACCAAAACAAAAAAAAAAGACACAAAATAAAATCAGTTTATGGAAGGTCTAATGGTGGAACTATCTATTAAGGATCCCACCTCCCAACCATAATTCCATTTTAGACCAGAAGAACTGGTCAGTAAGCTACTTTTGCAAAAGCAGGTGGGGTAACTGCAGGATCTGTCTGGGATATATACTCAACATGAGGTTTGTAAAAGGGTCCAGGTATTCACTTCCCTATCTGCCAATAGGTTCCGGCCCTTGGGTTCTGTGGACCTACTGTCCTCATGGTGTTGTGTCAGTATTAGAATCCTACAGACTTTGCTCCATGCTGGTCAAAGCTGAAGAGACAAACTTTGACAGGCTTCCACCTTCTGAGTGACATTAAGAACCTGCTGGAGGCGCTGGAGAGATAGCTCAGCAGTTAACAGTACACACTGCTCTTTGTAGTGGACCTGTGTGGTTCCTAGCACCCACACTGGGCAGCCCACAACCACATGTAACTCCAGAGAATCTGATGCCCTCTTCTGGTCTTCATGAACACTGCACCCATGTGTGTACACCTACACACAGCTATACACAAGGACATCTACTCAGACAGGGACCAAGGAATCCTAGACACCTGGTGCTGTATGCCTACATCTTTTAGAACATATGTTGTTTTGAGCATCTCTATAGCCCTGCAGAGCATCCTGCTACAGGGTGAGCCACACAAAACCACCTCCTTTGCCAGTGTGAGCATCCAATCCCATTGCCTGGGTGTGCTATTCTGTAGCGCAGGTCTAGCTTTGATGATTGACACCATCCCCCATGGCATACTTGGGGAAAATCTGACATCATGTCCAGGGTTGCTCAGAGTGCAGTCACTCAGGTTAGATACACAGGTATCTAAGGCACCCACTACCAAGTGTTGCTCAGTTATCCAAGTTTACACAGGATCCAGCAGTCACCCTCCTTGGCTACTCAAGGGCATGGCTACTCACTCAGCAGCTGGATGGACCAGCATTCAGGCTGTGTGCTGGATCAGGGCCAGGAAGACACTGTAGATATCCAGGCACTTAACAGCTCAGAAGGAACTCAAGCAAATGGGGGAAAGACAGAAATTCATTAGGAACGCACAGGAGGCCTCCCATCTAGCAGCCCTCTGACATCAGTCTCCACCACATACACCTGCAAGAATCTCGGTGGTCTCAGGAATCTTCTAGAATTGGGGGATTGTAGGTTCCACCCTGAGGCACTGCCTGCCCACTGTCTCTGCAGTTTCCCAGGACCTTGATCTAAAGGAGAGTGGAGTCAGATCCAGGGAACGGGTGGCCTCCTGCTTCATGGGAAGGATACTCATCTAGACCAGAATTTTTTACCAAGTCCCTGCTTCTGGGTTTCCTGGTCAGGGGTCGTGGAACAAAGGGAGCCGAGTACCAAGATCCAGGCAGCATTTGGTATCTTCCGTCTTCACATCACTTTGCCTGACTTTGTGACTAGATGCTGGCTTACCTATAATGGTTGCATTCAAGGCACATAAAGCTTCTATTAAAACACAGACCAGCTAGCTGTGGCAATGCATGCCTTTGGGAGGCAGAAGCAGGTGGATCTGGCAGCCTGGTCTACATGACAAGTTCTGGTCAGCTGGGGCAGGGAGACCCTGTTTCAAAGAACAAAACAGAAGTAAACAACAGCCTGGGAATGCTGGAAGTGAAACTCAGCGGAAGAGAGCTTACCTAATACGATGGAGGCCCCCCTGTTGGTGGGGAATGAATCTACCTAGGGTCCTTCCAGATTAACTTCAAATTCTTCCTGTTTGTTTTTGAATGCTATTTTTATCAAGACAAGGAATCATATAGCCCAGGCTGGCCACAAACCATGCCCACTTAGGTTTGTAATTTGGGTGTGGGCTGTGAATCCCAGATGAGGTGTGTGCATGTGTGTGTGTGTGTGATGCATCTGTGTGTGGTACACTAGCATGTATGCGCATGTGCAGAGAACAGAGCTTGACTTTGGGTATCTTATCTTTGGGTATCAATCTCCACCTTTTAAAACCATGTTTATTCATTCTTTCACAATTTTTTTTTTTTGTCTTTTTGAGACAGGATCTCTCTGTAGCCACAGTTGGCCTGGAATACTCTATGTAGACCAGGCTAACCTCGATGTCACAGAGATCCTCCTGCCTCTCTCTCCTGAGCACTGAGATTAAAGGTGTGCGCCATCATGCCTAGCTTTCTTTCACAATTTTGTACACATAATATGCTTTGGTCATTATCTTCTCTTATTCCCTCCCCCTACCAAACCCCTTCTCCTCAACAAGCCCTGCCTACTTTCATAACATGTGCACATGCATGCACATGTGGTGTGTGTGTGTGTGTGTGCACCCATGACATTTGATTAGGATGGCTTGCATGAGCATAGATGGGGGGTTTATTTGCCCAAGCAAGGGCAACTTTACCAGTGGCTGCACCACTGAGGAGTAGGACTCCCGGCCTCCCAGCAACCATTAACTGCCTATAGCTCCTCGGGGAGTGCTGGATATTATGAGCTCCTCCTCAAGCCCTGATGGACTGTTGAAGGCCTGGTCTTGTGCACATTACTCACACCTGCTGTGAATTCACTGGCATATCAGTCATGTGATACCCAGAAAGTTCTTACATTCTTTCCTCCCTCTCTTCTATTCTTCCCGAGCATTGGATGGGGTGATGTCCCATTTAGAGCCAAGCATTCAATAGTTACTTATTCTTAACACTTTGACTACTTAGGGATTTCTTCATTAACCACAGCTCAGTGCAAACAGAAGCTTCTCAAAAGCTGAGAACAGTACCATTCTATTATAAACGTGAATATTTAGAAAGCAGATTGACACCATGTGCATTTAGCAGATCAACAGTAGTAGGCTGCCCTAAAAGGCCCATGACCTCCCCAGCCATGGACTTTTGGCAAGGTTTACAGTGCCAGCCATAAATTCCCTTCTGTGGCTCTGGTCTCAAATCCACAAAGTGTTGGTTACCGCCATAAGGCATGCCACTATTGCACCAGTAGGCACATCTCACCTCATAGGTCAGGATTGTAGCACGCAGGGCCCAATTCTGGCATTATGAAAGCTAGCCTGAAGAGAGGAAGCTTCTCATTTAGTTCTAGACTAATTTCTGTATGTCCTGTAACAAAAGTGTGTGGGTCCTTTTTGGTCGGTTGGTTTCTTGAGACAGGGTCTCCCAGTAGTCCCAGTTACCTTGGAACTCACCATGTAGACCAGGCTAGCCTCACACTCACAAGGATCCACCTGCGTCTGCCTCCCCAGTGCGGGGAGTAAAGGTGTACAGCACTATACTCAGCCTGTAATAGGGTCTTCTCTAATTCTGTCCACCTTACTTTCTGAGGCAGGATCTCTCATTGAATCTGGAACATGTGTCAGCTAGACAGCAAACCTCAGGGATCCTCCTGCCTCTGCAAACCCCAGTAATGCGGTGGGGGTTACAGACATGCACCAACATGGGGGCTGGAGGTTGGAACTCAGGTCTTGATGCTTGTGCAGTGAGCACTTTACCCATAAAGCCATCTCCCCAGCCCTATACTCAGGAACTTTATAGTGCCCCTGGTCCCTGGACATCCTGTGACGTGACACCATCCTTTGGATTACAGATATACTGGGTAGCCTTGTAACAAACACACAAATCTAAGTTAGCAAACCACCATCTGCATAATGTTCCCAGAAAGTGTGGCTGTATCACCCAGGATGGTCAACTTCCTGGTCACCAAACCATGGCAAACAATGGGACTACACAGTTGTTCCTAGGGAGTGTTGTAGGGGTCTACAGGTGGTTTTCTCAGGAGAAGGCAAGCACATTCTGGGTCTCCAGGTCTAAGGTACGCCAAGAGTTTAAGTCCTCGACAGTATGCCATGTACTTAAATGTACATCTAACAGCTGAAAGAGCAGGCCATCCTCCTGTTCAGGGTCTGGTAACCCGACTATCATCCTCCAGGTGCTGTCAGGCTTGACATCGGCCATCCTGGGCTCTTCATGGGATGACAGTCCCTGTCCTATCCAGGTTCTACATGGTAGATGTCCTTTCTGTGCCCTCCTGGGACATGATACTTTTTGGCACACAGAGGGTCCTGGTCAAGGTAAAACACTGGAGCTTATGGAGTTCAGCCTATACCATATTCTCCTGGGCAGAAAATTCACCCACTTACTGTTGTTTCAGGGTAGTATCCCCTACATTTTCTCTGAAATTGAAGGGGATGGAGACTCACTGTAGTGTATGGAGCATGTACAACTGGCAAGACAAGATAGTTGCCTGATCTGACAAGGATGGCTTCACCTCTGAATGGTCTACATGAGGGCTCAGAGCACGTGTGAGGATTCTGTGCATCAGTGCATTCAGCCCCTGTGCCTATCAGACTTTGTTTCAAGAGGACCAATATGTCCTTACTTCTACCTGGGCTGCTGGTTCCCTGGAAGAGCCCTACCAAGGCTTCACTATTACGTGGGGGTGCATTGTTTGCCACTTCTCCTCCTGGGACATCCTTCCGGGGGCAGTGTGGTGGATCAGCATGGATCTTCATGCTGTGGGGTTGCTCCAGGGCTTTCCAAGCCCGAGGAGACCTGTGACAGCTTATTATTTTCTCTCTCAATCAGGTCCTGCCTTCAGAAGGTCTTGCCACATTTGGCTCCTCGAAACCACTCTGCTCTCTCTCCATGTTCCTTCCCATGGCTACTGCACTCCTCACTTTATCTGCATGGCTGTTTCAGTGATGATCAGGCCAGAGTCATGCTAGGGTCCCAACCAGGGAAGCTAAGATGGAAGCAATGTTCCCTTCAAGCCAGGTGAGAGGCCTCTGGGAGCTCAGTGTGTGTGCGAGGAGTCCCTGGAAAAGAACGCAGATGGCCAGCAACAAAGCCTGTGCCTTCTACCCTCAAGGCACAAGATCCAGAGGTATATTACGCTCAGATAGGGGGATGGTTGGGTCTACCAGAGAACAATTCCCAGAATAGCATGGGAGCTGGTTGGGTGTTATCTGACGGAGGAGCCCACTGTGACACTCCTTATCTTTCTGTCTCACCTCCATGAAGAAGGAGCCATCAGCATCATTCCTCCATGACCTCAGCCAAGCAGCTAAGCACACCTTAGGGTTCTGCAAAAGCCACATCAGTGACCCTACAGAAGAGTGGCAAGTGGCAGGGGCCTTCAGCCCTGCCTGGGAAGTTAATTTGCATGAATGGCTGGGCCTTAGTCCCCTCTTCTACTTGGAACCAGACTTCTACCCAGTCATCAAGGCATTCTTTCTTCTAGTGGCCAAACGGGAACGGGGCAGTGCCATCAGCATGGGCCTGAGGTATTCTCTTTTGCTAAGTACAATATAGTGCACACTGCCCCGCCCCTGCTCATTAGCTCAAGTTTTTCTTTTCTTTTCTTTTCTTTTCTGTTTTTAACTTCTGCCACATGGTACCCAAAGCTGGCTGGAAGCATGAACCACCTCCTAACTAGATCCTGAATTTCTGCACCTGGCTTCAGGTGGGCTACCGATCACAGGCCAACCCATCCCATAAGCCCCAGTCACTGGCAGGTTACAATTCCTAGCCTCTCTGCCAACCAGCTATGGAGTTTTTGGAGTATTCCAGTTCTCTAGGGCAGCCTGCAAACATCACACAGGCAGGAAGTAATACACCACTTAGACCACTTAGTCAGGTGGTGATGGTTATTACTGATCATCCACAGGGCCCAATCTAGAATCACCTAAGAGACAAACCTCAGGGCTGGAAAGATGGCTCATTAGTTAGGAGAAATGGCTGCCCTTCCTGAGGACTGGAGTTCAGCCCCTGGCATCCACATCAGGCAGTTCACAACTGCCTGTAACTCCAGCTCCTGGGGATTCAATGCCCTCCTCTGCACTCATCTGTACACACACACACACACTAGAATTTTTTAAAGAAGAGACAAAAACCTCTGAGCAAGTCTGTGAGGAAGTTTCTAGATTGAGTTGAGATGGACAGACCCACCTTAAATGTGAGTGGCACCACTCCAGGAACAGGGGTCCTGAGCCGAATAAAAAGGAGAAATGAACCAAGCATCTCTTTCTCTCTGCTTCCTGGGTTGAGATGCAATGTGAGCAGTGGCCAGGCTTCGCCATGATGAACTGCACCCTTGAATTCTGAGCCAGCCACTACACATTCAAGTTGCCGTTGTCAGGTATTCATTGCAGCAGAGAAAAGCAGCTAACAATGAGCATCAGCACATGTTGAGGGAGCCCCCCCGCAGGCATCCCGTCATGTCTCCTTCCCTGTAAGGTGCTCACTCTGAGGACCTGTGCTCTACCACCATGCCGAGGTCTGTGGTCCCCTTCCCACCTGTTTAATGATCCTGTCAGTGAGTGCCCTCCCTTGTGCCTCTGGGGTTAAGAGTTGGGGTACATTCTGATTCGTTCTTGCTGAGCTTGACGTTCTGCTTCCTCTTCTGGCTACTTGTGTGTGAACTTGGAAAGGAGAAGCAGGACCTGAGGATCACTGAACCGTGCTCGGTCCAAGTCACACTGCAATCAAAGTGGAAACTTCCACGCCGCTGAAATGGAGCTACAAAGCGGGGAGAAGGGAGTTCCCTCAGCGGGACAGTAGGTACAGGGTTTGACGGGCAGTAGGAGTCTTCCAGGCTTGTATTACTACTCTCTTCCACAGCTGAGACTCAAAGAGGACATAGGATTTGCAGGGCAACTGAGTGGAGTTTAAGAATGCAGGCCCTGACCTGGAGAGATGCTCTTCTAGAGGACCTGGTTCGATTCTCAGCACCCATACGGTGGCTAACAACCATCTATAACTCCAGTTCCAGGGTCTCTGGTGCCCTCTTCTGACCTCTGAGGACACTGCACAACACAGGGGCACTTACAGACATGCAGGCAATACACTCATACACATAAAATAAAAATAAATTTATCTTTAAAAAAGAATGCGGATCCTTGAGACATGAATTAATACTTCAGTGAACATATACAAAAAGCAAACATGAGCCAGGTGTGTTGGCACATGCCTTTAGTCCCAGTAATCAAAAGGCAGAGGCAGGTGGATCTCTGAGTTCAAGGCCAGTCTGGTCTACATAGCAATTTCCAGGTTGGCCATGGCTACATAATGAGACCCTGTCTAAAATAAATATACATAAATAAATAAATAAATGCATGTAAAATAGCAAAGAACATTTTATAGTCAGAAATAAAACTAGCTTTTTTCATCTGTATGATATGTACGTGCACACATATTGCTGTGTGTGTTTTTGAGTGTAGTGCAGGTGTGCCATGTGTGGAGTTAAGAGGGCAACCTCAGGTGTCAGCTGTTACCTTCCCCTTGTTTGAGTCAGAGTCTCTTGTTTATTGTTGTACATGCCAAGCTAGCTGGCCCACAAACTTTCAAGGTCTCTCCTGTCTCTACCTTCCATCTCACCATAGGAGCTACTGTGCCCTGCTTTGTGAGTTCTGGGGACTTGAACTCAGTGAGCCCTCTTCTTAGTCCATAAATAACCACACACACACACACACACACACACACACACACACACACACACACACACACACACACACACAGATGGATTTCAGGGAAGGCAGGCAAGTTTGGAAGTGCCTACTGATAATTCCACTTAATGCGCTATTTAAAAGAAGACAGAACTATACTTCGAGAAAGTTCATTTTGCCAGAGGAAAACGCAGAACTTTCAAATGGGATAGATTATCAAATACACTGAGTATCACTGGATACAAACTCCATCTCAATAGTTTTTGTTGAACCGGTAGCCATTATGACTTCCAGGCATTTCTACATAGAATTTGCCTCAGAATCAACAAGAAAAAAATGGACTTGTAGCCCTATAGTCTGAGCTGAATTTAAATCTCTGTCCAATCAAGATTCCCTGAGCAGCTTCTTTAAACCTCCACAAGTTACCTTAGGAAATAAATGCAACCTGGCCTGCTCGCAGGTGGGTTGATGGGTAGAGGGGCCATGGACAGTTCCTTAGCACTGGGCTGCTTAGTCTGGCTTTGGTAATTATTATGACTGTCTATGGTATGCAGCTAGCAACTGGCAGAAATGGAGTTTCACTGAGTATTAGCTCTCATGCTCCCCAATATGCTTCTGATGGTGCTTTGTGGCTTCTCTTGTACAACAGAACATGCTCACTAGTGAGAAAGCATGTCCCATATCTTTTGTACTAGAAGAAAATTGATATTCTGCTTTAATAAATTAAGAACAAAATCAGAAGTAGGATGCTATGGAATCAGGACACTGCAAGTCTGTTTTGATAGGCAAGACACGGGTAGTTAGGTGAAGGGTTCAGAAGCTTTCAAGGAGTTCGGATTTGTGCTTATCTGCCCAGCCAAGGACAGGCAGAGCCTTGTTACAGTCAGGACTTCAGTGTCACTATTTTGGGGTGAAGAGATACAGGACCCATGAAATTGGTTCTGTATCAGAGCAGGCGAAGGGTGAGGGAACTGTGGCCACATCCAATTTCTGATGAATACAAAGCTGGAACCCTGGACATTAGACACTGAGTCCGAAAATCACATCACAAGCGGTGAGCATCTTGGAAACACCTTGGAGTTTCTCATGGCTTTCTTTTTCCTACTAAAAATTAACCAGGAGTTTACAGCCATGATGGATTTTGCTCACTTCTAAGCTATTTCTGCAAATATCCGGAGTGCCTTGCTTCCAGGCATCGTTCTTGTTGTCTTCAAAGTATGTAGCTGGGGATGAAGTTGACTTTCTGATCCTCCTGCCTCAACCTCCAAGTGCTCTACCATGTCCAGTTCTTCTCAGCTTCTCCTAATTTCAAGGCCAAGTACCACCAGCCTGGAACTCTTCCTTGAGCACCCCTTGGAATCTCATTTGGGAGTTAACACAGGTGTCTGGAGAATATTCAAAGGAGAGAGGTGACAAGTGATGGATGTGGCAAGGGCTGGAAAAGGAATGTTTTAGCCTTCTTTGGGGAGGAGGGTGAGATGACACGGGAGCTTCTGGCCCATTATTCAGAACAGCTACTTCTGTCCAAAGCTGACAGACCAAGGAACAGCAGCATGAACATCATTTAGGACACGAAGTCCTAGAAAGGACAGCTGAAAGAGGCTGAAGTGGTTGCCTTTACACTAAACAGAAATCAGAATAGCTATCTTAAGGAGGAGGGGGGTATTTACCAGGGAGTGACCCTAGGCAACACTCTAGGTTGCTGGAAATGGTCCCTGTCCTGACTGGAGTTGAGTGTCGAGTACATACATGTGTGAAGCCCATTGAGTTAAATCAACACTACTTGACTGCACACAAGGCAGTGTCAAAAATGTAAGCTGCTGCCTGTGAGAGGCAGTAACATGGCTACAGAGAACAGGTCTTTTAAAGAAATGTTTTACTACTTATCACTGGAGGGCTGTGTGTGTGCTGCGGCACACCCGAGGTCAGAGGACAGCTTTCAAGTGTCGGCTCTCTCCTTCCACTGTGGGCTGTGGGGGTTGAACTCAGGGTGTTGTGTAGTCACAGCAAGTGCTTTTACCTGCTAAGGCTTCTTGCCAGCATCTTAAAAAAAAAAAAAAAGTTCTAATATTCACATTTTCTAGGTCTCCCTACTTGTGGACTACTTTCATAAAAACAGAAACTAGGTTTTACAAAAATGGCTGACAAGATTCTAAATTCAGAAATGATTCCTCTGGTGCCTTTAAGAAACCTGTAACCATTTTTTAAAAGATAAATTCTCCTAAGTTTTGGCCTCTCCTCTAGAACTTCTTTCACATCACGGAAGACGGGGCGAAAAACAGCACAGTACAATTCCCCTAATGTCTCCAGGCTCTTCCCATTAGGCCCCGTTGGCTGCTAACTTTGAAGTCTACGGACCCTGGTGGACTCCAGAGCTGTGGAAGCTAGCCTTTGACCCAAGCCAACATGGCAGCTCCTGACAAGTCACAGGGCACCAGTTCTGAGCAACCAGCTTGCCTGTCATAATGTTAAGCAATGCGACTCCTTTTCCCCTGATTCCTGGAGTCTGACTCGGTAGGTTAGGGGTAGACAGGGACTCCCACACTGGCCCCTCTCCTGGTGATTCTGATGCCAGCTGGTCCAGACCTTTCACCCTCCATGTAGATTTGTAATTGAAATTTTGTGGATTTCAAACATTTTAATTGTATTTAGACCTCCTGTATCTGTACCCTCCATAACCAGCCCATAGGATTTCACACGTGTTGTATGTTAAAGCCTATCAAGTTGTCTACCCAGCTGTCTCTGGGTGTGAATCCATCCACCGGAGCCTGGCCAGCAGTCCAGAGACATTCCCTTGAAGATCAGCTCTCCCTCACCCAGCAGTGATCTGCTGCAAATAGTTCCTTGACTGAAGTTGGGATCTCCTGCCCACTTCCACACTTCTATGCTGGTTTTTTGTTTGTATGGGCCTTGTGCATGATGTCACTATTGCTGTAGGTTCATATGAACAAGTTCCTATGGTCATGTGCCATCCCTGGCTCTTACAAGCTTTCTTCCCTTCAACAGTCCCCAATCCCTGGATGGGTACGGTTTAATATAGACCTATCCAGGGATACTCTTTGTAGTCTCTTATTCTCTACAATTTGGCCAGCTGTGGCCTTCTGTTCATTGCCCTCCATTGCATGAGAAAGCTTCACTGATGAGAACTGAATCATTAGTATTCCCTCTATCCACTGTTCCAATGTTTCATGAACGTTAGGTGTTGAGGTTCTATTACTGATGTGTCACTGGGCATCTCACAGACACTTATGTGACCAGTTGAGGAACTTGGTACTAGACTCCAACTGTTGCAAAAGAAGCTTCTTTGATGAGTGGTGACTGGCATACTTTGTAAATATAAGGACCCATATTTGGCATATAGTAAGAAATTATGTTTGTCTATGAATGTTATGCCTGAGTGTAAGTGTACCCATGTCCTGCAGTGCTTTGGAGGTCAGAAGAGGGTGTTGGGTCCCCTAGAACTGGAATTTTGGATGGCTGTTAGTCACCATGTGGGTGCTGGGAATCAAACCCAGGTCTTCTACAAGAACAGTCAGTGTTCTTAACTCCTGAGTCATCTCTCCAGCTCCCAGATCATTTTCTTGTTCATTTTGGTGGTGCTGAGGATGCAACCCAACGATTCCTTCATGCTAGGCAAGTGGACTACCACTGGGCCACACTTCAGGTCCTAGAAACCAATTTTACTCTAAGATAGAGACCACACTTTCACTCTAAAAGAGACCACACTGCTAGTAAGTTCTAAAAAGCCTGTGTGGGGCTAGCAAGACAGCTGTGGGTAAAGGCACTCGCCACCAACTTGTAAGACCTTTGATTCCTAGGATTCACATAGTAGCAGAGAACCAACTCCTCCCTCAAACTGTCCTCTTGACATTCACACATTCCCTGTGATACACATGCACCCACCCACTGCCACAATAAATAGAATAGTATTTTAAATCAACCATGAGTTATGACTTGCACAAAAGGGCATTATTTCACAAGCCCTTTTTGACAAGATTTCATTATGTAGCCCAGTCTGGCCTTGAACCTGCAATCCTGCTTTAGCCTAAGTGCTGGGATTATAGCTGTGTCCTGTCACATCCAACAAATTTGTGAGTACCATCTCACAAATGTAGGTCTACATAAATACTTCCAATTAAGGCATGGATGATTTCTGACACCCTAAAAAGTTCAAGATTTCTGTAGCGGTTTGAATGAGAAAGTACCCCATAGACTCTAAGTATTTGGACATTTTTTCCTCAGTTGGTGTCACTGTTTTGGGTGGAGGTCTTAGAGGATGTGGCCATATTGGAAGAAGCACATCATTGGGGGCAGGCTTAGAGTTAAGGTTTGCCGGATCGCCAGTCCCTCTCTGCTTTCTGTGCCTGTTTAGCTTCTGCATTTACTCCAGCCACCTCTGCCACCATGCCAACCTGCCGTGATGAACTCTTGCCCCTTTGGAACTGTAATTAAATAAACTCTTCCTTTTGTAAGTTCCCTTGGTCAGTGTTTCTATCACAGTGCACACCGGAAGGATATGCTGCGGAAGCAGAGGCAGGAGGATCTGGAGTTTGAGGCCAGCCTGAACTACACATTTTGGGAGTGGAATGTGGTGATTTGAATGAGACTGTCTCCCACAGGCTCTAAGTACTGGGACATCTTTTTCCCCAGTTGGTGGCGTTTCGGAAGGACTTAGAAGGTGTGGCCATGCTGAAGGAAGCACGTCAGTGGAGATGGGCTTAAAATTAAGTCTTGCCTGTTTCTCCAGTCACACTCTGCTTCCTGTGCCTGCTTAAAGATGTGATGCATGTAGCTATTCTACTCTGCCACCACGCCTCCCTGTGTGATGGACTCTTGCCCCTTTGGAACTGTAAAGTAAATAAACTCTTCCTTTGGTAAGTTCCCTTGGTCAGTGTTTCTATCACAGAAGCACATAAGTAACCAGGACAGTAATCTTAGCAGTCAACCCTGAACCATAGCCTATAGGTTTGTTCTGCCTGCTCTAGGATTTCCTATGAACTGTACAAAGTGTACAGTTTTCTTTGGGGTCTGGCTCCTTCAGCTGGGCACACTTCAGAGCCATTCACATTCTTCTATATATTTGCAATTCTTCCCATGGTATGGAGATATCCCCATCTGGTTCCTCTCTGATTATTTTAAGTATTTGTAGTTTGGAGGTACTGTGAGCGCACCTGCTACTAGCATTCAACTGTAAACCCTTCATGGACCAAAATGTGTGTGCCCCTTCCATATTCTTTTGCTGAACTGTAGAGTAAGGATGTGCTTAATTTACAAGAAACTGCTGAATAGTCTTTGCTAAAGTAGTTGTACCACTTTCAGTCCCATCAGCAAGAGTTCTAGTCACTCCACGTCTTCCTCAGCACTTGGTGATGCTGTCTTTTCATTGTGTGCCATGCTAGTAGACGCGTAGTTGTGGCTCACTGAAGTTCTAATTTACATTTTCATGATCATGACACTGAGCACTTTTTCCTGTGTTAACTGGCAATTTGCATTATTTCTTTTGTGTCATTCTGTTAGATTGTTCAGAGACCGTATCTTGAGAAATTTTGCTTACAACACCCGTATGTAGCTTTGTCTGGCCAGACAACTTTAGTCTAAGTGTTTATGTGTGTGTAGGTGCATATGTGTGGGTGGAGGCCAGGTCAACCTCAGGTGTTGTTCTTCAAGTGCCAACCCACTTTATTTTTGTGACAGCTCCTCCTCTTGGCCTGAGACTCACCAGTTGGGCCCCAGTAATCCACTTGCTGTGACTATAAGCACATACCTCCATGCCCTGTGTGTGTGTGAGGGTCTTCCCTGTAACACTGGCTGGCCCAGAACTTGCTAAGTAGATAAGGCTGGCCTCAATCTCACAGAGATCTGCCAATCTGCCTCCCTCTACTGCTGGGATTAAATGCATGGGCTACTAGGCCCAAACGATGTAAAGTGTTTTAAGGGATCCAACTCCAGTCCTTAGGACTACAATGAAAGCACTATTTACTGAATTATTTCTCCAACCCAGGCCAGAACATTTTAAATTTAATTGAAAATTCTAAACGTTCTTCCTAACTTTGCAAAAACTTTCAAAAGTGACAATGAATGATCTTAACATGTTTAACTACATTTGCTCTTTTAAATTTATTTTATCAGTGTAAGTATTGTCTTCATAACATGTTATGCAGTACCCATGAAGGAAAGAAAAGAGTGTCAGATCCCCTAGAACTGGAGTTACAGATGGTCGTTAGCTGCCATGAGGGTACTGGGAACCAAACCTGGGTCTTCTGCAAGAGCAACCAGTGCTCTTAACTGTTGAGCTATCTTTCCAGCCCCAACACTTGCTATTTCTATGTATACATAAAACTGAGTCATTTGAAAATAAGTTCCAGACATCAAGTCACATATAAGTACTCACAATATTTCTCTATATAACTGTAAATCTACAGTTACACAAATTAGTTTGTATTTAGTCCATAACCCAGTTTCCCAGGTTTTCTATCCTTTCTCTCTTACTTTTGTAGCCCAGATTGGCCTCAACACCATGGCAATCCTCCTGTCTGTTTCCCAAATGCCTGGATCACGGACAGAGTCCACCATTCCCAGTTAGTTAACAGCCTCTTAAGATGCAATTAAGAGTACAAGTACTGTTACTATCACTGTTACTATTTCTTTAGTCTCCTTTAACCTAAAACTTTGACTTCCTGAAGAAAACTAAGCCAACTGTCCTGTGAAATGACACACATTCTGAATTCACCTCATTTTCTATGAATTAGAATTTAGGTTTAGATTGAATCAGGTATTTATTTAATGTGTTTAATTTTTGAGACAGGGCCCTTCATGTGATTTTGATATAGACCATTCAGAGACTATTCTGGCAAACCTTGCTTAAGGTCCAAAAGTTGCCCAGATTGGTCTTGAACTTGAAATCCTCCTGCCTCAGCCTCCCAGCTAGTTGGAATTACAAACATGGGGCCACTCACCATGCCTGGCTCAGCTGACCCTTTTGACGTGAATACTCTGAGATACGGGGCAGTTTATATTTCAGAGCCTCAGAATTCACTGATCTCCTGTAATTGTTTTTGCAGTGTTGGAGACTGAAGCTGGAGCATCACATAAATGAGGTAAGTGCTTTGTCTATGGTTGCTGAGTACCAGCTTATTTCTCCTATACTTCCAAACACACAGTCACTGCACAGCTCAGAAACCTCTCTGGCTGGCCCAAGTACCCAGGACTTTCTCACCTGTTTTCACTGTTAACTCCCTGCTCTACCAAGAAAATGCTGTTCTCTCCTGGCTCTCCACCCTTTAGTAATTTCCAAGGGAGAAATATTTATTTCAAATAAGAACAGGCAATTAACAAATACTGAAAAAAGACAACTTCATATTGTCTTACTGGAAACCCTAAGAAATTTTAGTTATCACCAATACTGAAAGTTATCAGTGTATTTAAAACAGACCTAAAGACATTACATGGGGGCAAAACCAAGAAACAAAATTTTGGACTATTAGGAAACACAAATGGCTAAAAGAATAAGTTTTAAAAGTGGTAGCTTTCTGTCTTAGCTTCTGCTAGCACTCAACAGCTCAGCAAATGAGCTCTAGAGAATGCTGGGTGACAGCAAAAAGAAGGCTTTACTGAAGGTAAAAATACTGTTTCTACCCGAGAGGCGCAAATGAGTTCAACCAAAACCTGATCATTCTTTTTACTGCAGTCACCTGTTATCAGCAAGTTGATGTATGCACTGGCTATCAATAGGAGCCCCATGACAACTACAGCACCTGCTGGCAATAAAACACAGGTTAACTTTTACAAGGATACTGTTCCAAACATATCTTAAATCTCTTAAATTCAAGTGTGGTGGTGCATACCAGTAATCCTAGTATTCTGGAGGCAGAGGCAGAAGGACTGCTTCAAGTTTGAGGCCAGTCTGGTCTATGTAGTTTGTTCAGGGTCAGCCAGTGCTACAAGAACCTGCCTCAAAATAACAAAAAAATGTCGGAGTTAACACTCTAACTCAATGCTATCATGAACCACATTGGGCAAGTTCCCAAATGTCCCTTCTTCTACCCACTGGCAAAGCCATGCACGCCACTACAGGTACTAACCTAAAATGCTTGCAGAGATTTACAAAAACAGTGCTAGACCACTGGGATACACAGCATTCTCAACAACCACAAAAAAACCAAACCACTGTTGTAAAAAGGTCTCTGGTTAAACTGTGTATTAATGTGTGGAAGCAAATCTAACAGCAAACCTTTAGTTAAAAAGTCTACTCAATACACTGGAAACATTGAGTATCCCCTGCCCATTCTGTTATGTAACCATCTAGTCTGGCCTCAAACTTCTCAGCCTCCCAACTACTTGAGTGTTAGGATATAAGGGATTGCCCACCAAGCCTGGTTTTGAACATCCCCTTATAACACTTAAGCCAGGTGTAGTGGCTCATGCCTACAATCCCAGCACTCATGGAATGAGACAGGAAATTTATAATTCAAGGCTAGATACACAGAAGACCTTGTCTTGAAAATCCAATCTCATAAAATGAGAACAGTGTTAATTTTCTGTTCTTCCACATTCAAGAAAGGCCATGTTATCAAATTCATCAAATTTGGGGGACCAAAGAAAAGCAGGTCTTGAAAGGGATCCTAGCTGGGCAAGTATATTTACAAAGGGGCCACAAATTCAAAGTCATCCTTAGCCACACTGAGCTACATGAGACTGTATCTCCACTACCACCTCCCAAAAAGAAAAAAAAAAGATTTTAATATATACTAATTTTACCAGTTAATGCATTTTTGTTCCTTAGAATTACAGGTGATATTTGTTAACTACTGTGTAAGTCATTAGTAATTAGTTCTTTAATGTAGAAAATGTTGGTTTCAACATATTGGTTACATATTGTTTTTATTCAGGCTTGTCAATTAAGAAATACAAACAAGAAACTCTCAGTTGCTTCTATGGAGCCAATCCTTTCCTACAGAAACTGTTAAAGGACAGCTTTGAAGTAGAGGAGTATAGTCAGCAAGGGACCCAGGTGGAACAGTCTGTCCAAAATCTAAAAGTATCTACTTATTTCCTTTGGTGCCTTGTATAGTAAGGCACTGTTACCGATGTTACAGAAGAGAGGAAAATACCCACGGCAAATAGTTCTAGTGACAATTTACTAGAGAAGTTACAGTTGAAAGATAGTGGTGGTGATTGTTTCTTTCATTTTATTTTTACAATAAGGGTGTAGCCTTTATACTACACACACACACACACACACACACACACACACACACACACACACACACACACACACACACACAAAATAAAACAAGTGCTTATTATGAAACAGTCCCTGCCCCCATCCTCTCAGAATATCCTGAACATAGTAATTTAACAGAACAGAAAAATCAAGACATCTGATTTCAAAATTTCAATAAAAAAGCAAAAGTATGTAATGCAACAGCTGTTCAATTTCCAAGTCTAAATAGGGACCAAACAAACAAAACAGTCCTATATTTTAAGTTTCTCCAGCACACATTCCAGTATAAATGCTCTGAACTGTAATCATTTAGTAATGAATGGGAATAAAACCTTAGAACAAAAGTCGTATTGCTCCCTGTCACTTTTTCTTTTATAGTTGGAGTCATAGGTATTAGAGCATAGGAAGAATTAAAGAGAAAAAACTGCCAAAGCTGCTGCTGTTTGGAATAGGAAGAAGACAGCATTTTACAAATGTTCAAAAATTTCAAGGCATTAACATCTCATTTGCTATCACTCCTACTTTAAGGGATAGAGACCAGTGTCTTATATAAAACTGTATGTTCAGAACTGTATCACAGGCTCGCCAGAAACTATGGATGTAGTTTTAGGCTTTATCAAGGAGAACAGGTTCAGTTCAGGTCATTAGATACTACACAGCTAGCCTGACTGGATCCATGTCTGGAACTGTTCACTGTCACCCTGAACAGCTGTAAACTAACAATAGCATGTAACTCTATAGGAAGTGTAAGGATGGAAGATACAGACACACTAATTAGATCTCCCCTGCTTCACGCTCTTCAGAGCTCCTCCTGTCTTCTGATCTGCCATTAGCACTCTCATAGGACCGCTTCTTAGCTTTTCGATCTCGGTCACGAGGTGATCTGTCTCTTGAACTCCTGTCTCTGTCACGTGATGCTAAGTCTTGGTCTCTGAATCTTTCTTTTGAGGATCTGAAAAATATTAATTTGAGGAGCAAAATATGTTGGGACACCCAAATCCAATGAAATAGGATTACTATAAGTTTTTGATAGTTGAAGATCAGAATCTTAAAGTTAAGTAAGCTTTCCAAGAGAAGGGAGCACTGCTGCAGCTGCAGGCATGGAGGACTGCATGCATCTGGCAGCAAAGGCTCAAAAGGGAAATTAAAATAATGAATTACTTTTGGGTTTTTGGTCTCTAGAGACAGGGCCTTCCCATAGTGCCAGCTGTCTCAGAACTCACCATGTAGACCAGGTTGAGCTTGAACTCACAGTGATCCGTCTGCCTCTATCTCCCCAGTGCTGGGATTAAAGGTGTACACCACTACGCCCATCTTAAAATAATGGCTTCTTAGATAATCTTAGTATCCCAAAGACAACCAAGAAGCTTCTCCAATTAGTATATTTTAAAAGTATTTGAGAAAAATGATAATAGCTTTTAAAAATGAAAAGTATCATCAGATTTCAAATTAGATGGAAATCAATGAATTAGAAAATCTTTTTTTGTGCTAAATGGCCAGACAGTAAGTATGTGAAATGTTGCAAATCAAACACAATCTAAGGGTAGTGGAATCCTTCCTTTTCTTTCTCTCGACCTTTAGAATATAAAACCATCCATAGCTTGCTGGTTGTAGAAGAACAGGATACAGGCACATTTGTTCTATAGGCAGCATCTTGCCAACCTACATAAGAGAACTATTTGGCAATACGGCTTTAAATAACCATATGTTAAAAATCTGCTTTACTCCTCCTTAGTTAACCCATTAAAACCAAATGAAGACAGAAAAGATGATCATACTATAATAACATCTTAGAAATTATAACTGTTTCTTAATACTGCCACCTATCCATTCCCATATCCATCTTCAGTAAGAAAGACACATAAACAAAAACACATCAGAGATTCTACTAGATTCTAGTAGATAGATTCTACTATCTAAAAGCCTAAATGACAATACAGGATTAGTATAGACTAACTACATCATTACAGAACATTTACTAAAATGAATCAGCAACAAATGTTACATTTACTTAGTGCTTTATACGTAATATCAAATGTTTCATAATCTCATCCCAGGTCTGAGGCACTACCAACATCTGAATAATACTTTCTTAAGTGCTGGCATATTTAAGTGCTAGCATATCTAGGGCTTCAAATATTCTAATGTATGCTATTGCTGAAATTCACCCCTAGGCCTGAAAAAGCAATCCTTTCAGAACAACATAAAGCAGAATAAATTCTATAATAACCAGTTTTAGAAATATCATTATAAGAAAGCATTATTGTTTACAGATATAAAGAAGCCCAAAGGGCTCATGTGCTGTTGAAGCCTTGGAACTAGTGATACTACTGAAAGGTGACTAGATCATGAAGAATCAATGAACCGCTACCAATCAATGAATTAATCCACTGATCAATTCATAGCTAACCTGCTATTAGGAAGTGGATTCTGGCCAGTAGAAATAGGTTAATAGGGGTATATCTTTTAAGTGTCTATCTTAGGCCTGGTCCTTTCCTGTTCTGTTTCCTCTGCGTTGGGTGAGCCACTTTACTGCATCATATGCTACCTGCCATGATGCTGTCTCACCATGCTCAAGCCCAGAAGCAATATAACCAAGTGGCCATGAACAGAAATCTCTGAAACTAAAAAGCTAAAAAGCCGTCTTAAAAATTGTTTCCAAGTACTCTGTCATAGGATGAAAATAAGACAATAGGAGCAACAAGAAAAGCTTAAAAAATTAATACCCATTTTGAGCATTCTGCTTGTTTTAATAAAGCTGCTTTTCTTTCATCTGTTTTTTGGGACAAGTTCTCACTCTGTAAAACAGGCTGGCCCGATTTGAGACAATCCTCCTGCCTCTGCCTCAGCTTCTTGAGTGTTGCCATTACAGGGATTCCTGACTTAATAAGCAATTTTAAAATGATGTGCCTAAAAAGCAAAAAGCAAAAAAAAAAAATCACCGTCCAAATCTACACTAGCCTTCTCTGAAGCCTCTGCAGGAATAGAGTATGAAGATGAAAGCTATGATTACAAAGAATAAAGACATTAGATGCTGGCAAGTCCCTGAGGTAAACAAGTGATAATAACTGAATAGAGACAAGCACTACTATTTGTAAAAGATTACACATACCTCGCATGTACGGAGTTTCCTGTTCTAGTCACACTACTGAATGTCCAGTACCTAACTATTCCTACTATCTTGACTTAAGAAGATGTGAAAAACAAATAGGACATGATTAAATTACTTTGCCAAGGACTCTGGACTTAAGTAGTCTGATTTGTACAGAACAAGAAGCAGAAAGCTGCTAAAGGTCACAATGCCCCATGGGGAAAGTTTCTACTGACAATCTACTTGTATCAGAAACCAGTACTTCGCAGCAAAGGGAAGAGAACAATAACTCATCAAAGACTTTTAATGACATCTTTTACTGTCAAAAATTAAATCCACATTATGTATGTATAATTTGATGCTCTATATATAAAATAACAAGTTTAGTATCAATTATCTGCTAATTTTTGATCAAAAAACAATATTTTAAAAGTAATTTGAATTCAAAGATATGAAATGCTTATGAGAAAAGCAAATTTTAATAGTTTTACAAAAATAACCCTTTTCGAACATGCTGAGAATGTCAGGTGTGATGCAGCTGGTGGGAAAGTGCCTGTGTAAATGAAACACCGCAAGTGAGGGAAGCATTGGGATGCTGGCACAATCTCAGGACAAGATCCCACACCCTCCTCCCATCTCCACACCTATAAAGACATGAAGGAATTCATAAATACCAGAAAAATAACAACTGAGCAGGTCAACACAAGTATCAACTAGGTCTTTTACCACCCAGCTGCATGATTCTCAAAATTTAGTGTACAGACTGACTCATGAAGAACTTTAAGATAAATGGCTTGTTTCTGACGACTGTACCAAGGACAGCCTCCAAAATCCACTTTCAAAATGTGAGGCACATGGCCCACAAGCACTTTCTTTCTGTTTAAATTAGAAGCATTTATTCAAGCCTGATTCATTACATGAAGCCATTTTTTAAAAAACTCTGTTATTTTCCTCTAAATTTATATCATTTACCCTGTGATATTCAGGCTCAGTACTTTATAATTGATAGTCAATTAAGTTTTACCTGCATAGCAAACTTCTCAGAGCAACTTGACTATGACTGCTTATAACGCTGCATTTTAAAAAATGTGTATGAGTACTATGCTTGCATATGTATGTAAGTGGACCCATGTCATGCAGTACCCACAGAGAAGAGAAGAGGATGGAGAATTCCTCTGGAACTGGAGTTAAAGATGGCTGTTGGCTGTTACCCGCTATGTGGGTGCTGGGATTAGAACCTGGATCCTCTTCAAGAGCAACCAGTGCTATTAATTGATGAGCCAACTCTCCAGCCCCTTTGTTATTTTCTAACTAAGCCTAGTGCAGTGGAAAGTAACTAATTATTAAAGCCAAGCAGGATGTCATATGGCTATAATCCTAGCATTTAGGAGGAAGCTGAGGCCAAAGGATTGTGAGTTTGAGGCCAGTCTAGGCTATATGATGAGATAGTCTTTTAAAAAAACAGGCTGGGTGTGGTGGTTGATCCCAGTGCTCAGGAGGCAGAGGCTGGCAGATGGATCTCTGAGCTCAAGACCAGCCTGGTTTACCTAGTGAGTTCCAGGCCAGTCAAGAATACACAGTGAGATCTTGTCTCAAAACAAACAAACAAACAAAAAACCAAAACCTGAAAGTATACTGGCTTAAATCACTTTAAAAGCTACTTAGAAAAAGGAGAGAAATAGATGAAATAAGATACTGTAAAATACTGACTGAGAGCCTATCAAGTAACTGAGTTTGTGATTTCAGGGAAATGGTTGAGTCTAAAATAAGGAAAAACTTCTAGCAGCTTTTATGGATTCTATTATGAGCTTTACGTGGAGTAAGCAATGCAAAGTGCAAGACTAGTGATCACGAGGCACTCAAAGGTTCACCCAGTATTTACTTAAGAGCAGTTGTCAAGAAAAGAAAAGGCAATTTTAAGTATAATTTGGGTTCCACAATAATTACTTTTTTTAAGGGCTACCATGTGACCTGAGTTTTGGGAGCTTAACAATTGCACCATATTCTAATCCTTTTGTCTGCTATTAGGTCCAGTGTCTGCCTTCACTGCACCTTTTGAGGTTTCTGACTATGAAGTGTCATACATTCCCCATAAAACTCAGAATCTTCCCATCATACTAAAGATGTCAGGATAATATATGACTTATACTGCAGTTTAAACAAGATCATAGTAGCATGTATCAGATCTTTAAAAGGTACCAGCTCAAATAAGTTTGGAGAGTCAAACAAAGCTAAATGAAACTTTTAATGGAAGGACTTCTCAGAGCCCCTAATTTGTTAATACATTGGGGGGGAAAAAAAAAAACACCCTCTACAGTATTAGTACCTAAAATTATTTACCTGTAAAATAGTATTCCCCCCCCCCCCGCAAGACATTCCAAGTAGAGAAAAACAATAACCTCTGCATATACTGGTTCCAATTTCTTACTCTGCCTCACACATGAATCTGTATGAACTACCCATACAATCAGAAAAAAATGTATACACATCACCAGGTGCAAGTTTCAAACCAATAATCTAAACATAAGTAACTTCGTAAACAAAAGGCAAAACATAAAGGTAGCTCCATATCCTCTGATCGGCACTTCAGTACCTCCTCTTGGATCGTTCTCTGCTCCTATCTCTAGAACTGTGCCGACTTCTCTGATGGCTACGACTTCGGCTACGGCTGCTTGAACGGGACCTGTGGCGATGGCGTTTCTCCCGAGACTTGGACCGGGTCCTTCTCTTGCGTTCTCGTGACATGGAGCGAGAACGGTGTCTTCGATGCTCTCTGGATCTAGATCTACAAGAAAATAATTTATTTCACTGTTCACTTTGTTAGTGCTACAGTTCTCATTCACTATTTTCTTTAAGAAGGTATTCATTTTATTTTTAACGTGTGTGTGTGAATCTCAGGGCTGAACTCACATCAGGCTTGGAGGCAGGTGCCTTTAACCAATGAACAATCTTGCCAGCCCTGAGAAGCAATTCAGTAGTCACACTCAATGTCAATTCTTTATCAACTGTTATGTGTACTCAAATAGCTAGTATGTTAGTGAGCATATACTAAGGTTTCAAAATAAACATTAGAACACTAATTCTCAGAAGTCAACCAATATTGTATAAATTTACATCAGTGGACTTGGGGCTATAGTTTAGTGGTCCAACACTTGGCTTGAATGCAAAGGCTAATAGGAAACACCCCAACAGTGAGGGGTAAAAGAGGGCTAGACAAATGAGTAGGTAGCTAAAAGTGCTTGCTGCACGAGCATGGATACCAACACACATCACCAGCAGAGAGAGGCAGAGAACAGAAATGCTGCAGCTTTTGACTTCTAGATTAGCTGAGGAAACAAACTATGGGGTCAGATGAACACCCCACCTCAAAGGAAAAGGTTGAAAGTGATAGAGTACCATACCAATGCCCTCTTCTGACTTCCACCTCACACAAATCTTTTAAAAAGTTGTACCAGAAATTTAAAAGACAATGAAGGCAATAATCTGCATTACCACTTCATGCTAGTAATCTTATCAACCAAATTTTAGATTTTCTATTGTTTTTAGCAAACTTTAGAAATTAAGGGGGCTGAAAAGATTGCTGGGCAAGTTAAGAGTGATTGTTTCACTTCCAGAAGACATGAGTTCAGTTCCCACACCCAGGTTATGCAGCTTACAATTATCTGCAACTCCAGTTTCAGGGAACTAGATGCCCTCTTCTGGCCTTCAGCAGCACCCCCAAGCCCCATGGCATACATCCACATAAAATCAAATGAAACAATAATAGTGTATCAGGTAGAAATAAGCAAAGGCATCCGGCATGGGGCACACACCTTTAAACCAGCACTTGGGAGGCAGAGGCAAGCAGACTTCTGTGAGTTCAAGGCCAGCCAGGGCTACAGGGAGAACCTGTCTCAAAAAGACACAATCAAGAGTATATTTAGGGTAAACTAGTCTCTGAATTAAAGAAACACTTTGATGACTGAATTAAGTTTTGAATGCCCACAGTAAATCAAATTACAGTGTAACCAAACAAGTATGCAAAATCAATTAATAGCACTGGTTACTCTTGCAGAGGATTCAGGTTCTAATCTCAGCAAAATCAACTGGGCACTTTACTAAAACTGGGGGGCACAGAAGTTGTTGCTAGAAAGTACACAGTAGTAAAGAAGGGTAAATATTTCTGTAGCCTCAAAGACGGCACAGACAACTAGTGAAGTAGGGGCAGAGATGGCATACAAAGGGCAGAAATATGTGAGGGCAAACAAGAAGAAAGGTATATAGTGGGTCAGGAGTCATTAAGAACACTGGTTACTCTTGCAGAGAACCTGGATTCAGTTCTCAGGACCCACATGGCAGCCAACAACTGTCTGTAACTCTAGTTCCAGGGGAGTCTGACGCCCTCTTCTGACCTCCACAGGCACTGCACAACACAGATACACCTACCGAGCAATACACTCATATACATTAAAAATAATAAAATTTTAAAAGCATTCACTTTAAGAGTGACAGAAGTGGGGGCTGGAGAGATGGCTCAGTGGTTAAGAGCAATGATTGCTCTAGCAAAGGACTGGGTTTCAGTTCCCAGCACCCACATGGCAGTTAACAATCACCTGAAACTCCAGTTCCAGAGGAACCGACACCCTCCATTGGCAATGCATGACATGTAATACACTCATACACATTAAAAATAATAAAATATTTTGAAAACAGTGACAAGTGATACTGTGGGTGGTACAGTCTATAATCCCAGCATTTGGGAAGCTGAAGCAGGAAGACACTAAGTTCAAGGCCAGCTTGGGCTACTACAGCCCTACCAGAACTTGTCTCAAAAGAAAAAACAAAAAAAACAAACCAGCAATGTAAGAATTAAGCTGGACTGTGAGCTGATTGTTGCAAGATTTTACTGATAGTTCCTTACACGCTTAACATGGATAAATTTTGTGGTATATAAATCACACTTCAATAATATGGTTAAAACTCTGCCAGTCACCACAAAAAAAGTGAGATTTTCTCATAATATAACTTCAAAAGCACATAAACTGCCATAGTTTATTTTCAAATGAATATTTTGCTATAAATGAATCTTTTGTGTCTTGGGTGTCTCTTTTGAGAAAGGGTCTTCCTATAGCTCTAGTTGGCTTGGAATTCACTATGTAGACCAGGCTGGCCTTGATTTCGGAGCTCACTCAGAGCTCCTGAGTGCTGGGATCACATCCGGCTTGTTATAAATGATTCTTAAAGATATTTGCTTATACCAGCATTACAGTGAAAGGCACATGTTGCGGACCTAGTTTCTTGCCATTATCAAATAGACTATTTTTACAACCAAACAATATAATCTCATGTATCCACAAGTGGCCTCAAATCTACTGTGTGGTTGTAGATGGCCTTGAGCTCCTGATCCTCCTGCATCCTCTGTCATATTAGAATTACAGGCAAATACTGGGATTATAGGACTGTGCCACCACACTTGGCTCTGCAAAGAGTATTTCTAGAAAGAGACAGAGGAAAAAATATACGTATAGCTGGTGTGATGGCCAGCACTCAGGAAGCAGAGGCAGATGGATCTATGAGTCTGAGGACAACCTGGGCTCCTAGTGGATTCTAGACCAGCCAGGAATACATACTGAGAACCTGTCTCAAAACAAAACAAACAGTTTAAAAATACATAATATATATTTCACTCAAAACAAGCTTTTCATCAAATGGTGTTTAGCCATCTATTTTGACCTAATTATGAATCTATTTCTTCTACTATATCATTTTATTAAATGCTTCATGAATTCTAGATAATTCCTCATGAAAAATAAGTGTACTGGGCACCTACTGCCTATTCCATAGCTACAAAGCATACTGAACAGCAAAATAATACCAAGTCCCAGCACTGTTGGAGCTAATACTCTAGAACTCAAGAGTCTCCGAGCTCTATGCCTAGTGAAGAAATAAGTATAGAGAAATGGGTGGCAATATTTTACACAGAACAGACAGAAGAGGCTTTTCTGATAGTATGGCACTGAAAAAAGATTCAAAGAAAGTAAGAATATGCATCATCACAGAGATGAGCAGCACAGAGGTACAAAGTCCTGGGTTGAGAGAAGGGCCAACATAGTGAAGACACAGCAGAGACCTGTTTGGCTAGAATGAAGGGAACACACAGGAGCAACATCAGGGTTGAAAAAGCATGATGATCAAGTATTTTGTCATTCAAATCAGGAGGCCCTGAATGCTGAATTAGATAAAGTGAAAAGGGAGGCATGATAGTCCGAGACAACAAACATAAACCACAATAATCCATGGTACTGGACTACATGATCATGATACTTAAAGGCTACAGTGCCAGCTGTGATGCGAAACACCCAGAATTCCAGCATTCAGGAAGGCAAAGGCAAGAGGATAATCAATTCAAGAAAAACCTGTCCGGAAAAACTATTAACCTGGAGTGGTGGCACACACCTATAATCCAAACATTCCAGAGGACAGAGGCAAGAGTTCCAAGAGACAAATAGGAGATCATCAAGCCTACACAGTCTAAAGAAAAGCCCAAGCAATTACAACAACAAAAAGTTCAATTAGCTGGCTAATTTATTTGTATTTCCAACAGATACAATTCTCAGATTGCTGTTTCTTAAATGGATCACTGAAATTGACTTTTAAATTTCAAACTAACTAACTTAAAAAAGATCTAGTTACATATTTACTGAGGTCCTGAAAGTATTTTAAAGAAATCGTTTGTGCTTCCTCCTATAAGTTCAAAACAGGATATAATTCTACTTTGATAAAACACAGTTGTAGTTCTGAGTATGTTCGGTGTTCGGAACAGTTTCTCTTCAAATGCAATGCTCAAACCTGAACTACCAAAGAAACAGTAATAATTTATTAATTCTCACTGAAGTTCAAAAAATATTTAATCTAAAAAAATATACCTCTGAAAAACACAGCTTCATTAATTTACCCTTCTATAATACCTACCTTTTGGGATTCTTGCTATGTGATCGTGACCTAAGAAAAGAATATCTACTTTTAGAAAAGTGACTATAAATTTAAACAAACAAAAAATGGTACAATATGCTGTAAAATTACATTGTTACTGAGTTCTAATTTTTATATTAATTCTATAAAAACAAGGCATATTCTGATGCATTCAAGTTTCCCCTACCAACTCTACAGAATCCTGTACTTTGTCATATAAGCTCCTAACTAGATACCTAGCTGTTTAAAAGAATATGTTTCTGAAAGTCTAAAATAAAAAAAATAAATTAAAAAAAAGGCGCTTGTAGTTCGGCTATAGTCCTGGAACAACAAATTCAATCTTCTAGTACTATTCACATTTCCCAGTTCACTGCTAGTTTTCAATAAACAGTGTCAGGGTTAGCACAACACTGTAGGGTTGGGGTAGGTTTGGGTGTGAGCGTAACAGAAAGCAAGGTTCAAAGTATGCTTTTGCATGTTAACTATGGTTCTATGACTTACCGTGGAACCCAGGTAAAGTCTCCCCAGCACATGCTAATCTTTTAAAGAGGCAATCAAAATTCAAATTTTCCATGTCCAGAACAAAATTAACAGCATCTAGAAAGAACATTTCCTTTAAGAACTGGAGAGACTTCATTCCTAACACTGGGACTCCCTGACTCCCGTACCTCCTCAGCTTCTCCCGCTCTTCTCTCTCCCTTTCTTCTCTTCGTTTCAGACGCTCCTGGTTTCTCTTCTCCTGCTTCTCAGCTACAACTCTCTTCAAAATGAAAACAAGAAGTCAGATTCATATTGACTGGGCAAATTCTTATTTATCTTTTCCTTAAACATTATCATATGTGGTTGCCAATACAGTATATTCAACATACAAAATCTACAGAGTAACAGTTCAATTAGAAGTTTTGATACACAGAATTATTAGACTTCTAGTCTGCTTTTGACAATTGTGGAAAAACCGAACATGGGGCTGCTATCTTTAATCCCAGCACTCGAGAAGTAAAGGCAGGTGGATCTCTGTGAAACAGAAGCCAGCCTGGTCTAAGTAGTGTGTGGCCAGCTGAAGCTACAGGGAGACCCTGTCCCCAAAACAAAACAAAAGAAACCCCCCAAAAACCAGAACTATAGAAAACATGTAAAATCTCTCATGTTCCATCATGATTTCTCTTTTCGTGCATGTAAGGAAGGTGCCCTACACTGAACAACAGTCTCATCCCTCATTCATGATTTTTTAAAGACATTCTAAAATTCACTTATATCAGATCTTTCCTCCTGGTTTCTCAACATTAGAACACATATTTTCAAAAATATTAACAACTGTAAACCATAAAGTTTCTGAGTCTTGTAATTTTGGATCTGAAAATGTCTCTTCCAATCACCGTATCAATGCTAAACAGTTACTTTGCTAAGTCTGTATCATTTTTTGAGTTTGACTGAGAGCTCAATAACCACATTTGATCCTGACAATTTTAACTACTCAAAAAATTTAGGGTAGTTAAATTATTAGATGAAAATATGGAGATACTCCTAAGTGTTCTGGAGCTTTAAAATACTTTATATATTTATCATTCTGGGTCGGGGGGGGGCTGTTATGAGACAAGGTTTTACTCTATCTATAGTCTAGGCTGGCCTGAGATTCACAATCCTGCCTCACTAGTGCTGGGATTATAGGTATGCTGCATCTCACCAAGCTGATTTGTTATTATCGAAAATGACAGGCTAAAGATCTTTGGTTAATTCTAAGACAAAACCAAACTGAAATTAATTACCCAGTTTTGCCAATCTCGAGCCAGACCTGAATTCATGAGAAAATGCTGCAACATCAAAATTATTAAAAGCCAAGCACGTTAGACTGTTGGAAGATAAACTGCTGATATCTACTGACTCTGACCACTACCACTTCAATCACTCCACACTTTTTACAGCTGGCCTAAAACTCCCTATGTAGATCATACTGGTTTTAATCTCACAGAGACCTACCTGCCTCTGCCTCCTGAGTGCTGAGATTAAAAACATGTGCCACGATGCCCAGCCACCCCAAACTCTTTGGTGTGCTTGCTTATTCTATCAACAGAACAAAGCAATGAGTAAGAACTCTGATGCCGCTAAAAAAAAAAAAAAAAAAAAAAAAAATTAAAAACAACTTATTTTTATTTTATGTATATGAGTGTTTCACCTACATGGATGTGAATGTATCATGTGTGTGCAATACCCAAGGAAGCTAGAAGAGGGCAAGGAAACCCCTAGAACTGTAGTTACAGAAGGTTGTTAGTTACAATAGGGGTACTGGGAACCAAACCTGGGTCCCTCTGCAAGAGCAACCAGTGCACTTAACCACTGAGCCATTTCTCCAGTCTCTTCGTTGCTCTTTTAAATAGAAATTGTCACTGTTCCTGAAGTTTCACCCTAAATCCTTTTTCAGACATCATTCACTAAACCAGAAATCCTGTATTATTGAGCATGAACTGTTAATAGATACACAATACAACTGAATCAGTATCAGTAACACTATTAAAAAAGTACCAATGTACCTTTAATTCTTCAAGCTTCTCTCTTATTTCAATAAATCCCAGATGAAGTTTACCGCCAAAATGATCAGCAAGTCGTCTGTCATTATCATGGAGTCCTAAATATGCAGAGCAGACTTCACAGACTCGAAGTTTCTGCTGCTGGAAACTGGAAGCTGGCATAGAATTCCGATAAACTTCCTAAACAAAAATAAGAAAAACAATGATCACATGAATCTCATATTAAATGTTCTGTAAGAAAATATACTATGCTTCACAAATTGTTTTCTAAAAAGTAAAAGAAAGCATGGTTATTTTGTTGGGAAATTACAGTTCCCTTTTATAAACTTCACATCTGATAGAGACTGCTCTGGTAGAGGTCAAAGGTCACAGTCTCACTATCTTTCACCAAAAAAAAACTACTGTAACAGTCTACTATGGTACAGTGTATTTAACTGTCTAAAAAGGTGTCTTCAATGTTCTTTTCTATAGTTTTTGCTAAAAGTTGGATGCAGCAGCCACCATGCTGTGTATCAATAAAGGATTATGAAAGCTAAAGCTGCCCATGTCTTCTAGTCACAGCTCCCTTCCACTGTCCCCATTCCCAAAGATCCTCAGAAACAAAGATGGGTCATACGAGTCCCCCCAGCAGAAAAAAGGGACTCATCTTATAAGGCAAGAGATGAAAGATATCTTTACTGCGAATCATGTCTTACATTTATAAGGAATTCAATAATAAATACATATTGGCAAATTTGCCTATCCATGGCAAATTTTTTTCTTACTAACAAAATTGTTTTTTCTTTGATGTAGCATCATACTCAGTAAAAATAGTTATTTTCCAAGCTTCTGAGGAACTTTGGCTAAAATAATGTTGATGGAATTAGATGGATAGAATCTATTAAAAAGTTCCTTAAAATAAAATGAAGACATTGGGGCTGGGGAATCCAACTGATAAAATACTTGTCTTGCAAGCATGGGGATCTAAATTTGATTCCTACATTAAAAAAAAAAAGGAGCTAGGCAAGGCTAGTAAGACAAGACCTAAGACCTAAATTTGATCCCCAGAACCCACATGGTGGAAAGAAAGAACCAATCCATACAAGTTGTCCCCTGACCACAACATGGGGCGGGTCTGTGTACTCCCCTCCATAAATGTAATTTTAAAAGTAACAAAACAAAAGCTGGGCACGATGGTACATGCTTATAATCCCAGCAATGAGGAAACAGAAACAGGTGAATAGATCCCTGGGCTCACTGGCTATCCAGTCTATCCTACTTGGCAAGTTTCAGGCCACTGAGAGACCCTGTCAAGACTAACCTGATCACCGTGATCTACCTGGTGAGTTCAAGGGCCACCTAAGGTTACAGGGTAAGACTCTGTCTCAAACAAGAACCACAAATCTAACCATGAAGGGTTAGAGGTGTACCTCATCGGTACAATACTTGCTTACCACTTCCAGTCCACCGTTTGAAAAATATTATAGGAAATATTAGATAAACTCAAATTGAATATAATTTTACAAAATAACTGGTCAATGATGCCCATGGTACTTTTCCAAGTGCTGTATTTCTAGCACTTAGAAAGCAAAGCAAGGAGGATCACAAGTTTGAAGTAAGCATGGGCTATATCTTTCATAAAGATCTTAATAAATGAAACATTTGACTAATAAAAGGAAAGGGATATACCTCAGCAGTAGAGAGTTTGCCTTATACATGAGGATCTGAATTCAATCCCAAGGAAGAAAGGGAGGAAAGTAGCTAGTCCTGTGAAAAAAAATCTAACATGGTTTAAGCCCTTTTCTTCCTCCAGACAATACTTTCTTGATGTCTTAGGATCATAATTATGATATGGCTATTATATTGGTATTGTAAGGAACAATGATCAATTTTATCTTTGATCCTACTTTCCCTTAGTTTTTGCCTTCTTCCTATACTGAATTTCAACATTAAGGCATATATATGCTGAAGAAGGTACTAAAATGGCTTCCTTCTACTCTGCTTTTCCTAGTGTGGTAGTACTAGAACATAAAAGAAGGGGAAGAAAAACATGTGGCTGGAGAGGTGGCTCAGTAGTTAAGAGCACTGGCTGCTCTTGCAGAGAATCTGCATTTAGTTCCCAGCACCCATAGCTGGAAACCATCTCTAACTCCAGTTCCAGGGGATACGATGTCCTTTTCTAAACATTACATGCTTGTGGTATACTTACATACATGGAGGCAAAACATTCATATATATAAAATAAAAATTAAATTTAAAAGAAAAAAAGATGTTTTTAAGAGAAAACAGCAAGTACCACCAGTGGTTTGAATGACTGCTTTTCCCTGTGTTTGGTCTTGCACTCTTCTTAAAGACAGTCTCAATAGGTAGCCCAGGTTGGTCACAAACGTGTGATTTTGCCTTGCTTTCCAAGTGCTGGGAGGTGTGGCCACCTCACTCACAACTCTGCACTCTTACCAAGCAAAATATATTACAAGAGAACTTTAAAAAGAAAAAAAGGGGGTACTGCTAAGGATCATGAAGCAGTCTAAAAGAGATGAAGACTAAGACTATGGCCAAAAACAAAAGCACAATCTCCACCAAATATACTTGAATTTTTAAAAAGTATAAAGGGGGGAGGTAGACCAATCGAAATATAACTTGTCTATAGGATATTAGATTTTGACCTGTGCCATAAAAGAATGAGATAAAGCTCACGGTGTTAAGACTGTACTGATGTGTAAAGCAGAACCAATTGGGAAAGGGTAGTACAGAGAGGCATGCATTTTTCTTGTATATCTGTAAATGGCTTAATTACATTTACCAGTTATAAATGTCAATGTATCAATGACTCCAAATTTCAAAAAAACACTAACTGAACAGAGCCCAACAATATAATAGTGATCATTTAAACATTTCTTAATTGCTGTGAATTCCACTGAATAAACTTTCAATAATTTCCAGTTCTACAGAAAGTATACATACCAATACTTTACCACTATTAAGAACTGACCTCTTTCCAGATGGATGGCATAGGAAGACAACTTGTCTCAAAAACACCCCAAAACAACAAAAGGAATTTACCTCTGCTTCTCTTTTCTTTGCCCGTGCTTTCTCTACTTCATCCATAACTTTCTGAGATTCCTCCACATTCCCTTCAGCTCCTAGTTGTTCCACTTTGGCCAACAATTTACCAATTTCTTCATTTAACTCATGAACACGTTCTGCCTAGAAAAAGAGAAAAAAAAGATCATGATTAAGAAACAGAATGAATATTAAATCTCAAAGTATTTAGAAATGCTCATAAAAGATTTAAGGGCTGAGCACAGTGGTGCACACTTGTAATCTCAGCACTGGGGAGACAGAGGCAGGTGGTACTCCCAGATTTCGAGGCCAGTCCTGTCTACATAGCAAGTTCCAAGCCAGCCAGGGTTGCATGGTAAGACCCTATCTCAAAAAACAACAAAACAAAGCAAAGCACTGTTTGAGACAGAGACTTACTACACAGTCCAGGCTGGACTCCATTCTCCATCCTCCTGCCTCCCAAGTAGAGCTATGTATCAGCACAACCAACAATCAAAGATTTAATTTGATATGAACATTGAGTCTCAAAGTAGGGTGCCAATAATCTTTACTTCTTGAAGTACCTTTAATCCAAACCATTCTTATCCTTAGAAATAATCAACACTTTTATCACTATTCTCCCTTTTACCAAAGACTCCACCCCTCAACATTTGGAGTTATAAGCATGCATAGCCATGCTAGCTAGCCCTTCAAGTAGGTGCTAAAGATTCAACCTCAGGTCTTCCTGGTTGTATAGCAAGTTCTCTAACCCTCTGGAACCATCTCCAGCCCACCATCAATGTTTGAAGTGATATTACAGTTGTTTTACAGGCAAAATGATGTACTTTAGAATTTGTTTTTGAAAGTAAATAAAGCAACAAAAGGATAATAGAAAACTGATGGCTCCAAGACAGGTGATAAATCCATTACTGTGCCTTTTCTCTGTGTGTATTAAGTGCACAAAACATTTTTTTTTTTAAGTTATGAGTTAAGTAAAACATTGAGCATACAAAATTCAACATTTAAAAAACTAGCAATTTTTTAAGCAGGATAACATTAAAAATCAGTCATCCCAGCATTCAGGAGGCTGAAGCCTGGTCAGAGTTCCAGGTCAACCTGGGCTATGCAATGAAAATGCATCAAAAAGAAGGCAAGGAAAACCCAAGTGAGGCAGCATTTGCTTGTAAATGAAAATTCGAGACATCTGAGGCAAGACTGCTCTGAGTTTAAGAATACTTATGAGATCTTAGTCCCCTCAAAAAATGACAAGGGGCTGGGCAGGGCGGCACATGCCTTTAATCCCAGCACTCAGGAGGAATAGGCAGACAGATCTCTTGAAATTGAGGTCAACCTAGTAGTAAGTTCCAGGGCTGGAGCTACAGCAACACCCTGTCTCAAAAACATGAAACAAAACAAAACAAAACCAAAAACCAACAATATGGAAAAATGACTCCCATCCAAGAAATCCAAAAGGAAAATGGACAGATACCAGACGGTTCACAAAGGAGAACAGAGAAATGTAAGCACACATGTGGAAAAATTAAACGTCATTAGTCATTAGGGAAATGCAAACTAAAACCACAGTAAGATACCACTACACGAACATCAAAATAGATAATATATAAACATGATGAAAGATGTGGAGAAAATGGATTATGCACACATTCCTGGTAGGAATATTATACACAGTCACTCTAGCAAAGACTGGCAGATACTTTCAAAATGAAAAAGGGATTTATATTATGATTCAGCAACTGCACCCTTGAGCATTTACTTAGAGAAATGAAAACACATGGGACTAGGAAGATGGCTAGTGGGCAAAGTGCTTGCTTTGCAAGAGTAAAGACTGGGAGTCCAGAAACCCAGAACCCATGTGAAACAAAGGGGAAGGAGGAATTGAATAGGGGGACTGCAGCATGCCTGTAATCCCAACACACAGCAGATGAAGACCAATCCCCAGAATAAGGGACTAGGTAATCCAGGCAAAATGGTCAGCACAGCTCTTGGTTCAGCAAGATGCTGCCTCATTTATGAGGTGGAGAACAATCAAGGAAGGCACCCAACATCAACCTTGGGCCCACTCTGGCACATATACATCAGTAAAAATGAAAATACATGCTCATATACAAAAATATATACACAAATCATTACTGTAGTTCTGTTGATATTAAACATTAAGTATAAACCTAAGTGTCCTTTAATGTGTGAACAATGGAATATTTATACTGCATAATACTATTCAGAAATATAAAGGAAAAAATTACTGATTTAAGAAAAGAATCTCAAGGAAGCTGTGGTTAGTGACAAAAGTGATCTTAGATAAACAAATAGCTGTGGTTAGGGGGGAAGAACGGGATGATGACATTTCAAATACACTTTTAAAAGAGATAATCTAAAAAAAGGCAATCTTAAAAGGACACAAATTATACAACTGTAATATTCATGAAATAATTAGAATGAAGAATATATTTCAGGTTGCTGTGGACTTAGGTATGGATGCTGCTATAAAAATGGGTTGTTAACACCAAACAGTCTTTAATGATGTTATAATTAAGTACTTTAAACTGGTGGTCAGACACAAGTTTATGTGTGTTGAAAATATAAGAACTATACAGATACATACATGAATTCATGTGTAACTGATGAATTCTGAATAAAACATACTGTCTGCTGTTCCTCTGATATATTTACGTAAGGTACTAACATTTAGTTAGCAAAACAACTATACAGCATCCTTGCTTGTCTTCAATCTAATTACTGAACAATAAAAAGTTGAAATGAGCTGAGTGTGGTCCCGAAGCAGAGGCAGGCAGATCTCTGTTGAGTTCAAGGTCAGACTGGTCTACATATTGAGTTCCAGGCCAGCTGGGACTACAGGGGAGACCCTGTCTCAAAAAGACCCCATCCCACCAAAGCTGAAATGAATAAAATGGTTACAACTATACTTTGAACTAATGGAATGATTGAGAGTCTTACCTTTGCTGCTACTTCAGCACTAATCTCTTCTTGGGTCTCTGCTAATCTTTTTTTAGACACTTCTGTTCTTCTATCACAATCTGCAATGAATGACTGCAGGTGATCCATGGCCTACAAAATTTAATGAAAAAAATTATTGCAAAAAACTTAATTGTATTCAGAAATATCATTACTAAAACCTGTACTTTAGGTAGAGAATGAAGCCCTACGTAGCAGAATGCTTTCCAAGTTATAATGTGTGAACCCTGGGTTCAATCTCTAATACCTTCTTTCCCTACAAAACAAAACAAAACCAAGACTAAGGACATGGGTTAGTGATAAGAGTGTTTGCTTAGCATTTGTGAATCCCTGAATTCATTTCTCAACAATGCCTGAAAATAAATATCCCAGAGGAAAAAATTCAAAGCTTTAAACAAATAACAAAAATCATTCCATTTTGAAAAATACTGCTCCTGAAACAAAGTGTTAAGAGTACAGTGGCACACACCTGTAATCTCAGGGGAGACCAGCAAGCTGAAGGCCAGCAACTGATGGAGCATGTTTCAGGTCAACGTAAGCTATTTAGCAAAATGTTGTGTCAAAAATGCAAACATGCAACTAAAAAGAAAAGGTTTCAGGTTGGCAAGGTGGTTCAGAAAGGATCTGATGCACTCTTTTGGCCTTCATGAGCACTGCATGCACATGATGAGCTTACATGTAGGCAAAACACTCATAAAATAAAAAATTTAAAACAACAAAAATAACCTTTGGTAAAAAATGTTCAACTAGGGGGTTGGTAAGACGTCTCACTGGTTAAGAGCACTGGCTGATCTTCCAGAGAACCCAGGTTTGGTTTCCCACATGGTAGCTGTTCCAGTTCTAGGGAATCTAGTGCCCTCTTCTGGTCTCTGCATGCATTATATACACGTGTGCACTTACATCAGGGAGGCAAAACACTCATACTCACAGAAATAAAACATTAAAAAAATGGCCAACTTGGGGCCAGAGAGATGGTTCAGCCATTAAGAGTGCTGGCTGCTCCTGCGAGGACCTTAGTTCAAATCCCAGGACCTACATGGCAGCTAACAGCTGTCTATAACTTAAGTTTCAGGGGATTCAGTGCCCTCTTTTGGCCTCCATGGGCACTGCAGGACATGAATGCAATTACAAGCAGGCAAACATTCATATATATAAACTAAACTTTAAAAAAAAATAAAGAAGCTAGAGAGATGGCTCAGTGGTTAAGAGCTCTGTAACTCCAGTTCTAGGGGAATCCAACACCCTCTTCTCATCTACATGGGCATTGCAATGACATGGGTGCACCTACTAACATGCAGGCAATACACTCATACATATAAAATAAAAATAAATATGAAAGGATTGGAAATAATTTAAACATTCAACAACAATATTCAATTGATGGTTTCTTTTGTAATTTATGCCCAGAGTGTGTTAGATCTATTCATATAGCTGATTTTTATTTCCATTAGAAAAAGTTCTTGAATGTTCAGAAGACATGGGGCCTATCTACTTCATTAGCTATTGAAACAAGTAAAAACAGTATCTCACTGATAAAAAGCACCATAAGATTTTTGCTCATCATTTATGCAATATGTGTGTTTTATGAAAATACGAAGAAATTAACAAGTTGTTAGGTCTCTTTTAAGTATCTTGTCTAATTTAGTTTCTACCTTGTATAAAAGTAACAACATAAAGTCACATTTGGAATCCTTTCTGATACTTAAAGGTATCTTCTATTTCTAGTAGCTTCAAATAAAAAACACAGTTCTCAGGCTGAGGATGTAGTTTAGTAGTAGAGTGTTTACCAAGTATGTACAAGGTCCTGAATTCCACCCCCAAAACTGGGGTAAGAGAGTATATGAATATATATGTGATGCAAAAGTACATATAATGTAAAAATTCAGGTTACTTTAAAACACAAAAAACCTTAAATTAGAAAAAAAAAAAAAAAAAGGGAATGACTTATTTTTACCGAAACTGCTATTTCCTTAATAATTTTTACTTTTCTGGAGAAAAGGTGAATTTTTCAAAAGGATGCATCTTTTACAAAATTTCATAAAATATCCAGTATCATCTTAAATACTGAAAAATGTCTGGGAGACTAGGGCTAGGTCAGTGATAATGTGTCTACCATGTACAAGGGTTTGGGCTTGATTCTCAACACTATATATTAAAAAAAGTGTTATCAGAAAAAGCATATTATCTTTCTTATAACCACAAAGATACTTTGCTAAGCTTTTCATATTATGAGATAATAATTTATGTTCAAAACATTTTACTATAAAAAGCAATATAACCCATGAAAGCAAAATTACATACATCAAGTTCAAAGAAAAAGTCCTGTTCTTTGGATGCAATTTCATAATCTGCTCTTAAAGCCAGGTCATGGACTTTCAGACATTCTCCAAGATCCATTCTCTAAGAAAGAAAATAGAGACATAACATTAACGCACATATTGAAAAACTTCACCAGTATCAATGCTTTTCAAAATATATTGTCATATAGTATTTATTTAATGGACCTTTAAACTACAAATTTCATGGACATGAGGGGCTTCAGAACTAGCTCCATTGGTAAAGTGCTAACCCAGCATGAACAAAGCCCTAGGTTCAATCCCCAGCACTCCATAAACTAAAGATAGTGGGATACACCTGTAATGTCAGCACTCTAGCGGTAGAGGCAGGAGGACCAGAGGTTCAAGGCCAGCCTAGGTTACACGAGCCTACGGGAACAAAACAAAACACATGTCTATGAAATGATTATGAGTCTTAATAAATAGCAGTATTAGCCATCAGTATAGGAGGTTTCTAGGGATGGGGTGGTCAGAAAAGATTTTTTCACTTTTATATTATGTCAAAAAAAAATTATTTTGTGTGCATGCATGTGTGCTTGCCATGATGTGCACCTGGAGGCCAGAGGACAAATTATAAAAGTAGGTTCTCTCATTCCACCATGAAGGTCCTGGGGACTGAACTTAAGTCATCAAGTTTGGAGGCAAGAGTCTTTCTTTACCTGCTGAACCATCTTGCCAGTCCAGAAAAGATGTTTCTAAAGAGGATGCATTTAAAACTGGATCTAAAGCTGGATCTAAAGAGTGGAAGCAACACCGGGTGTGGTAGCAAATATCTATGATTCCAGTGTCTCTGGCTGGAGGACATCAAGTTTGAGACCAGGATAGACCAACAGAGTAAGAGCCTGTCTCAAGTAATAAACAAGAAAGGAAGGAAAAAATAGGGCTGATATGAGGAGAGGAATGTGATGTGACAGAAGGACAGAGAAAGAGGTAGGGGAGGAGGGAAACATAAGTGTATGGCATTAAAACTGCATGTTTTGGAGCAGTGTTCCTATAGTCATATATTGCAAGGGTAAAGTCAAATGGGACACACAGTTGACACCGTTTTCAAAAACCAAAGAAAAAAGAATGTGCTGCTTCTTTTTTTCTTTGCCAACTTGACCCAAACTTAAAATAACTAGGTATGTGCAGAGAATTAGATACCTTGTAAAACTTAACTAGTCAAAAGTAAGACTTATATAGAGCATGCTTGCAATCCTAGCACTTGAGAGGCTGAAGCAGGATGATCTCAGGCAGCCTGTTCTACATACAAAGATAATGCCTCAAAAAATAGTAATAAATAAAAGGGCTAGAGAGATGGCTCAGTAGTTAAAGAGTATTTGCTCCTCTTCTAGAGAAACCTAGTTCAGTTCTCAGCACCCACATCCAGCAGCTCACAATGCCTGTAACTCCAGCTCCAGTGAAATCCAACATCTGGTGTCCACGGGCACACCAACCCATGTTGCATCCACACACACATATAGTAAGATGGTTCAGTGGGTAAAAGCCACTTGCCACGAAAATCTGGTCACATGGTTTCAATCTTTGGCCCTCACGTACAGGTGGAAGGAGAGAACTGACTCCACAAGATTGTCCTTTGACCTCCACAGGCATGTTGTGACATGCATAGTCACACAATGATGAATTTTTAGAATTTTAAAGCAAACCTTAATCTCTAAAAAGTAAAACATGTATATAGCACACTTAAAATGGGGGGGGGGGGAGCATGTGCATGAGTGTTTTGCCTGCATGTATGTAAGGGCATATGTGTTGCCTAGGGAGGCCAGAAGAAGGTGTTGGATCTCCTGGAACTAGAGTTATAGATGGTTGTTAGCCACCATGAGTGCTGGGAACCAAACCTGGGTCCTCTCCAAGAGCAGCCAGTGATCTTAACAACTATCTCTCCATCTACCTCTAGCACATTTAAAAAACATATGAACAGCTGAAACAATGTATCTCAAAACTAAAACATGCAGAAAGTCAGATAAAAGAGGTAATCAGAAAAAAGAAAAATCAAGGTATGAATTATCAATCAAATTAAGAACTTCTTATTAGGACTGAAGAGATGGCTCAGGAGTTAAGAGTACTAGCTCTTCTTGCAGAGGATCCAGGTTCAATTCCCAGCACCTACACAGCAGCTAAAAACCATCTGTAATTCCAGTTCTAGAGGATCTGATGCCCTCTTCTTGCACATTTAAAAGAAAAAAAGAAATAAAATTTCTTGTAAATAAGACTCCAGCAGGGTGTGGTGACACATGCCTTTAATCCCACCACTCGGGAGACAGATGCAAGTAGATCTCTGTGAGTTCAAGGTCAATCTGGTCTACATACCGAGTTCAAGGCCAGCTGGGACTACAGGGAGACCCTGTCTCAAAGACCAAAAAAAGACCAAAAAAGACCAAAAGACTCCAGACAGTCGAGCTTTAACTCAATCAATATGAACAAAAACCCTCCAGGGAGTTTTCAAAATATGGAACAAGCCTTTTCTGAATGAGTTTCTAGACAAATGAGACGTTTAAATAGTTCTGACAGCCACTTATTTGGAATACTAAAGAAAATTATTACATAAGGTGACTTTTACTCTTCCAAGTTTGAGATTTGTGTGTGTGTGTGTATATATATATATGTGGGGGGGGGGCAAGTGTATGTGTGGAGACCAACAGTCATTGATGGGTGTCTTCTTCTGTAAACTATCTTATTTTTTGAGACAGAATCTCTCACTGAACCCAGAGCTCATTACCTGGATAGACGGGGAAAAAGAAGAACTACTGGGATGTCTTCACTCCTGAGTTATAAATAACCATCTCCACACCTGGGTTTTACACAGGTGCTGGGGAACCAAACTCAGGTCTTCATGTTTATAAGGCAAGCATTTTACCAACTAAGCTATCTCCCAAATGTGAGATTTTGTAATTTTTGAAAAAGCAGTATTTCTGCTAGGTGGTACACAACTGTAATCCCAAGGCTTGAAGGTGGAGGCAAGGACTCTGAAGTTCAAGACCAGCCTCAGCTATACAATGAATCAGGAGCCAACCAGGGCTACATGACCAATATCTCAAAAAGGGAAGGGAGTATTTCCTCTATAAACTATACTACATAAAGGAACAAACAACAAAGTATAAACACAGTCTCCCAATTTTTCCTGTAAATAAAAAGACTTGAGAGATTGGAGATGTTACTCAACAGTTCTCGCTTAGCAGATACAAACCTTAAGTTCCATGCCCAGTTCTTTAGTATTTTATGTTAAGTGGCTGTCAAAACTATTTAACCTCTCATTTATCTAGAAACTCACTCAGAAAAGGTTTGTTCCATATTTTGAAAGCTCTGAAGGGTTTTTGTTCGTATTGATTGAGTTAAAACTCGACTCTCTGGAGTCTTTTTTTTTTTGGTCTTTTTGAGACAGGGTCTGTAGCCCCAGGTGGCCTAGAACTCGATGTATAGATCAGGCCAACCTTGAACTCACAGAAATCTGCTTGCGTCTGCCTCCCCAGGGCTGGGATTAAAGGCATGTGTCACTACACCCTGTTGGAGTCTTAAAACAAATTGTTTCTTTTTAATGAGGTTGTTTCTTTTTTTTTAATGTGTAAGAAGAGGGCATCAGATCCTCTAGAACTGTTATTACAGATAGTTTTTAGCTGCTGTGTAGATGCTGGGAATTGAACTTGGGTCCTCCGCAAGTGGGTTTGGTGGGAAATGCCTGTAATCTCAGCACTCAGGAGGTGAAGACAAGAGTATCAGTAAGTTCAAGACCATTTTCAGCTAAACAGAGAGTTTGATGACAGCCTGGGATACATGAGACCTTGTCAAAATATAAAAACAGTGCCCAGGGTGGTAAAACTGGAATGTCAACAGTTCAAAGCCAGCCTGAGTTCTAGCAAGCCTGGCTATAGAGTTAGTGGTTTTCTTTAAAAAAATTAAAAAATAAAATAAAATCAAGATAATGAGAACCAGGTGTGGTGATACATGCTCATAATCCTAGTACTCAGGAAATGGAGGAAGGATGATTATGAGTTTCAGGCTAGTATGAGATATATAGTGAATTTAAGGCCAGCTTAGACTACCACAGCTAAATCCTACTTTAAAAACCAAAGACAGGGAGGGAAGTAGGACAGGCCTTGGAGAATCGCTCTGTGGTTAAGAGCGCTGGCTGCTCCTGCAGAGATCCCAGGCTGGTTTCCTGCACCCACGTGGCAGCTAATAACCATTGTGACTCTAGTTCGAGGAGACTGGATGCCCTCTTCTGACTTTAGAGGATACCGCACATGTGGGGGACACCTTCTTCTGATGTTCATGACCATATGTACACTTATATACATGTAAGCAAAACACTCATTCACATAAAATAAAAACAAGTGAAAAAAAAAAATTAAAGGAAAAAAATCCCAAGTTGAACAAAAAGGATACAATTATGCCATGCCACAGTGGGTTGAACTTTATAGTAAAATCAGGGCTGGAGGGGAAGGACTGACTTGAGGAAAAAACAGAGAATTCTAGTTTGTTTCAGCCACTATATACCTACACCTGATATAGAACCTGTTAATAAAGGCTCTGTTAAACCTTTGTGTGTTTCATTGTTTCCTTTCTCAGAACTTGGACAACAAGAGTACAAAACTGTGTAGGGAGAGAAAGTAGTAATAGAATATTTCTTAGGAAGCTTAGAGTCCACTTAGAGAGAGCAGTAACTTTCAGAAATTAAAAAATAAATAAATAAAAGCAAAGAATTAACTTTTATTTCTTTTTATGTGTATGAGTATTATGCCTGCATGTGGCACGTCGTGCACTGCCCTTGGAGGACAGATCAGAGTGTCAGATTCCGTGGAACTGGAGTTATGGACAGTTGTTAGCAACCATGTGTGTGCTGGGTCTCAAACCTAGGTCTGTAAGAAGAGCCAGTGCCCTTAAATGCTGAGCCATCTTTCCAGCCCCCAAAATTAAGTTTGTTAAACAGAAAAACTATAGAATACCGTGGAGTTTTAAGAGAGTCATCAGGATCAGAGATATTTGGACAAGACTTTATTAGAGAAATTGATTTGAAATGGAGAAGACAAAATGCAGAACTGAATTTTTTTCTGTTAACCTGAGAATGTCTCTAATTAAAATGCTTGTGATAACCTTGTGGAAAATTTACAATATGAGGCAAACTATTTGTTAATTATTTTAATTAAAAAAGATTTTGTTGAGAGTCTCATTTTGTAGCTCTGGCTGGTCTGGAACCTGCTAGTAGACCAGGAATGGTTTATACATTTGAGCATACTGCTCAGTGTCAATTAACAGTGGTAATGTTAACGAAAATACATACTACTGATACAACTAGGTACAGTAACAGCTCTGATTATAAACACTACTGTATTAATACATCTGCTCAGTTATATGAGCTAGATCTTGAATGAAATTACAAACAGTATTAAAAATGATTATCTTATCAAAGAATTTATATTCTCAATGAAAAAGAGATACTAAATCAATAACTATAGATGTACACAAAGACGGATATAAAGATTTTACTGACATACTTATATATCAAAAAATATTATAAAGGATTTTTCAAACTTAAGTCAAATATATGAAAACCTTTCCACAATATGTCAAAAAAGATTTAACCAATAAAATGCTGACTGCTAAAACAAACACTTGTAAATGAAAAGAATTCATGAAGTTTATTTTATAGTAAGATTTACTGGGCATTGAATCAAATCAGAAGACCTCTAATCAACCATATGATCCTGGAAATTTAATTTAATCTATCAGAACTTCTTTCCTTAAGTACTTTCACTACTGTACCGATCAACTAAGATTTTTTTTTTCTTGGCTCATAACTCTATACATTTCTAGTGCTTCCATTTTCAAAGTAATTTGCTTAAAAAAGGTTAATTTTATTAAGAATTGGTATGTAAGGGGCCTGGAGAGATGGCTCAGGAGTTAAGAACACTGGCTGCTTTGCCGAGGACCTGGGTTTGGTTCTCAGCACCCACATAACAGCTAGGAACTGTCCGTATCTCTAGTTTTAGGGTATCTTCTTGCCTCCATGGGCACTACATGTAGGTGTTATATAAGTGACACTTATATGCAGGCAAAACAATCACATACATAAAATAATAAATAAATTTTGTTAAAAAATTTAGTATGTAATGAAGGAGGTTTTCAGGAAAAGTAAAGATGATTTACACAGGCATAAAAGAATAGCAGAAAATAGTCTGAGCAAACTGTCAACAGGAAAATAAATTATTTCTATTTGGAAGACAAAAAAAGCAACATAACTAAAACCAGATGATTCACAGAAGAGGACTGGAGAAAATGCTGAATTTGTTTGTTATCTTGTACTACTTTGTCAAAGATTCTGCAAGTTAGTAAAATGCAAAATTTACTCTGTAGACAAAGAATACATGACTATTTAGAAATATGGTGATAAAAACCAATGTTTTAGAAGCATTAACACAACAGGATGAAAAGAAAAAGAAACTATGGGCAGGAGAGGATACAAGGAACTACAATTCAAAATTTTAAAAATTACTGTCAAATAATAAGAGGAAAGAGAATGGAAGCACCAATGGTGCTAAAGAGTAAAAGAACCAGGCAGGATGGCGTGCACTGTAATGCCAGCACCTAGAGGGAAGGTTGAGGCAGGAAGATGACCAACGGAGGCCAACCTAAGTACACAAGATTCAAAAAGGAAGAACTTTAAAAATGTGCTACCTTCCCAAAAATGAGAGTCAAGACAGAGAAGTCAAATGATTTGCTCAAGACCATAATCTAGTGACAGCAGAGGACAAATAAGAGTTTTTAGACTATCAATTTAAGTCAAAATGAAATGAAAAGTCAGTCATCTTTTAGACCTCAACTACCTCAAACATGAGAACAAAGATGCCAGCAAGAGAACTATGTAAACTGAAGAAATCATTTGTGAAGGAATGTGTCTTGCTTAGACATGTTCAACCTGAGTTGACAGCAGGAAAGCTAAGAAACTATGATACACTACAGATATGTCTACATTCCCTACAGGCTTTCATTACCGAAGGTTTCCAAGTCTCTACTTCTAAACAGAAAGTTGTACTTCTCTTTGTGGAGTTACAGCTCAAACACGTCTCTAGAAATTACATTAGGATATGTGCCTGCTTTCCCTAGGTCAACTTGTTAACAATTTATGAACGGGGACACTGAGAAGAATTTCTAAGGTACAGTGTTCCCTACCAGATAATAGCAAACTATAAAGGGAAGATTTGTATTTTAGAAAATAGCACTGATAGCCGGGCATGGTGCACATCTTTAGTCCCAGAACTCAGGAACAGGGGAAGGCAGATCTCTATTGAGATGGAGATCAGCCTGGTCTACATAAAAGAGTTGCAGGTCTACTGGGGCTACAGGAAGACACTCTCTGCAAAAAAAAAATAGAAAATAAAAATAGTACTGTAAAAGTACAACTTGCACTTTCAATACAGCTTCTTTCACAGGATTTGTAAAATCTGTTATTCAAATTCAATTCTTACTTCAAAACTCAGCTTAAAAACAAGAGAAAGCCTAATATGGGAAAAGCCTTGAAATAACAGGGCTTGGGTAAGATTTTCAATTACCACGCTACTGTTTAACAATCTTTGGATACTAAAGAGAAAGCCCAGTGGTTAGGAGCACTGGTTGCTCTGCAGAGGACCTAGGCTCAGTTCCCATACTAACAACCATCCAAAACTCTAGTTCTAGGTGATCTGTTACCCTCTTCTGGCCTCCATATGTTGCACTTACATACATGCAGGCAAAACACACGCATAAAGTAAAAAATATAAGCCAGGTGTAGTAGTGCACATCTCTAATCCCAACACTTGGGAGGTAGAAGCAGGAGGATCTCTGTGATTTTGAAGCCAGCCAGGTCTACGTAGTGAGTTCTAGACCAGCTAGGGCTACGGAAGACCATATCTCAAAAAATAAAAATAAAAATAAATTTAAAAAATGATAAAGTAAGGATCTTTGGAACCTGGAGAGATGGATCAGCAGTTAAAGAGCATCACCTGCTCTTCAGAAGACTAGAGTTCAGTTCTCAGCACCCACATGAGACAGCTCACAAGTGAGTATAACACCAGCTTCAAGGGATCTACCACTCTCTTGTGGCATTCACACACATCTGAGTGTATATACATACAAACACACACATACACACAAATAAATCTTTAAAAAAATAAAAAATTTTTTCTTAATTCCAATTATAACACTCAAAATTACCTATTTTCTCCCTTTCTTTAGGAGTATTTGACAATTCCATATATGCACACAATGTATATCATACCCAACCCAAATCTTCCCTTTTACTCCCAATGCTTCCTCCTCCCACCTTTGGAACCCTTTCTTTTAAAACTCACGGATTCTAGTTAGTGCTGCCTACATGCATATGTGCCATCCACCAGAGCAAGGACAACCTATTCACAAAGATGAAAATAATAAATGAGTCTGGGGTTGGAGAGATGGCTCAGTGGTTAAGAGCACTGGCAGCTCTTGTAGAAGACCCTGGTTTGATTTCCAGCACCTACATGGAAGCTTAACAACCATCCTAACTCCAGTTCCAGAGGATGTGACACTCTCTTCTGACCTCTGTAGCATTGCACAACAAAGGTGCACTTAGACACATGCATACACTCATATACATAAATAATAAAAAATGAATTAAAAAAATACAAATGAATCAACAAAATGACACCCCCCACCGTGTGTGTGTGTGTGTGTGTGTGTGTCTGTTACAAGGATTGAACCTAGCATTTCATGGGTGATAGGCAAAACATTTTGCCGTTGATCCATATCCCCAGCCACAAAAATCACTTCTTGAATTAACTTTTACATTAAAAAAAAAGGGGGGGTGGGGGTTGAAACATGGTCTCACTATGTAAGCCCTGGCCAGTCTGGAACTTTCTATGTAACCCAGGTTGGTCTAGAACTCACAGAGATCAGCCTACTTCTGGCTCTTGCATGGTGGGATTAAAGGCATCTGGCACCATGCCCGGGCTCAAAACACTAAACTAAACTCTTAAGTTACAATAGTTGGGTATAGTGGGGCAGACCCGCTATCAGAGATGGTTGAGGCAGAAGGATCACAAGGCTTGTCTGGGCTAGAGTACTGGAAAGATGGCTCAGCGGTTAAGCGTACTGGCTACTCTTGCAGAGGACCCAGGTCTGATTCCCAGCATCCACATGGTGGCTAACAACTATCCGTAACTCCCGTTCCAGGAGATCCAATACCCTTGTCTAACCTCCACAGGCATTGCAGGATACAGGTGCACTTGCATACAATACATTTATAAACATAAAAAATAAAATAAACACAACTATTTCAAGTTTTAATTAGCACATGTGTTTGTTCTGCTCTACATTCAAAATCTACATTGTTCAAATGGAGCCATTTGTACCTCTTTCCTCCTCCTTGTCAATGAATAGCCTCAAAGACACACTAGTTTTTTCAGACTTGTAAAAGTGCAATTTATAAAACTGGACCAATCTCTTTAAAACGATCTACAAGGTTCAGGGGAGGGTAAGTATTATTTAGTACTTAGGTACCAAGTATTTTTTGATAAGCATGGAAGTTTTAACTTGCTTCTTTCCATCCTGGCCCAGTTCATCCCTTCCTCAAACCTGGAAATTTGGAACCTCAAATTGGTATGCTATTCCCAATCCCACAAACTTACTATACTGATGCTAAATTGAATAGTTAGAAAGTACATGCTTATCTGCTTTCAAAGTTCCTAACTTGAGATTGAGTTTTAAAAGTGTAATAGTGAAGTTTGAATTATCCACTGGGAAGCTTTTAATGTGCCTTCAATTTCCTAGATTCCAAATGAATTTTTTGTTTTAATTTACTCATTTTGAGACAGGATCTCCCTGTAGCCCTAGTTGGCCTATGACTCCCTATGTAGACCAGGCTGGCCTTGATCTCACAGAGATCTGTCTTCCTCTGCTCCCTGAGTGCTGGGATTAAAAGCATGCGCTGCCACGCACAACACCAAATGAGTATTTTGTTCAGGTACTATTAAACAATGGGTATTTGGGAGCTAGAAAAAGGTTCAGTGGTTAAGAGAGCACACTGCTCTTGTAGAGGACCCTATTCAGTTCATAGCACCCAAGTCAGGTAGCTCACAATGGTCAACTTCAGCTCCAGGGGATCTGATGCTCTCTTCTGGAGTCTATGAGTACCTTCACTCATGTGCAGATATGTGCCCCCCCCCAGTTAAAAATAATTAAAAAAAAATAGGTATCTAGGGACTCAGCAAAATGGCTATGGCAGGTAAAGACACCTGTGGCTAAGCCTAACAACCTGAGTTGGATCTCCAGAACCCACATGGTAGAAAAGAGAAAGAACTTTGACCTCCACACATGTGCTATATCACACATCACACACACACACAAAATGTTAAAAAAAAAATAAGAAAATAATCCATAAATAAGTTTTTCATATTTGCAGATAAACTGTTATTATACTCATGTTTTGAATAGGGTATTCTTCAACTTGTCTGTTGAAAGGTATAATACTTTGGCCTATAATAAGTGATGTTTTATTTTCATGGGTTTTTGTCATTTTGTTTCTATAATCATTTTTAGAATACCCTGGGATTTTCAGTGTTTAATGTTGTATAGAATTATACAAAGTCTTTTACTTTTAAATTTTAATTATCATATGCATGCGTCTGCATGCACATGTGGGAGGCAAAAGACAACATTGGGTGCTTTGTTGAAAAATGTCATGAGAAATGTTTTTTTAAGCTGATTTTTAAAGGAGAGTTAAATATTTATTTTTGTGCTGACAATCCTTCACTAAATACAATGAAGGTGATCATGTTCTAAGTGTTGGAGATACAGCTCTGAACAAAACAATGTCTGCCCTTAAACTTATTTTGGAGCTGAAGAGATGGCTCAGTGGTTAAGAGCATGTATTGCTCTGCCAGGTGGCCCAAATTCAAGTCTGAGCACTCCTGTCAAAACAGTTCACAGCTGCCTGAATAACTCTAGCCAGCTCCTGGAGGATTTGACATCTCTGGCCTCTGTGGGCACCTTCCTACTGGTGCACTTTCTTTCCCTCCCCTTCCTTCTCCCCATCTCTGTCTGTGGGGTTTGAATGAGAATATCAAAGTATTTGGACATTGTGTCCCCAGCTGGTGGCACTGTTTTGGGAGGTTTTGGGAGGTGTGCCCTTGCTGGAGGAAGTGCATCACTGGGGGTTAACTTTCAGAGTTCCCGAGCCTTGCCAGACTTCCAGTCACTCTCTACCTCTCCACTTCCTGTGCAGGCCTGACGATATGAGTCTCCGCTTTCTGCTCCTGCCCTGACCACCTCCTGGCACCACGCCTCCTCACCACCATGGACTCTAATTCCGAAAGCTCAAATCAACTCTTCCGTCTAAAAATTCCCCTGGTCAGAGTGTTTTATCACAGTAACAGAAGTCTCTCTCTTTATCTCTCTCTGTTTTTCTCTCCCTCTCTCTCTCACACACACACACACACACAATTTAAACTAAAAATGAATTTCAAAATTTTGATCCCCAGAAATTAAACTGTGGAAAGAGAAGACTCCATCTAATTGTCCTCTGACTTCTACACAAGGAATGCTGTGGTACCCCACCCCCAACACAATGTACACATACACAATAAAAAATGATAAAGTTTTTTAAAAAGAATAATACAATTCTAAGTCAAAGTCTTGCTTGGGTTAGAATACTTTTAAAAGGCTGGAGAGAGATGACTTAGTGGTTAAGAGCACTGACTGCTCTTACAGAGGACACAGGCTTGATACTCAGCACCTGCATGGCGGCTAACCATCCATAAATCCAGTTCCAGGGGACCCTACGCCTCCCTCTGACCTCTGAAGGCATTGTACAACACAGGTGCACTTACCCACATGCAGGCAATACATTCATATACATAAAAAATAAAAATAAATATTTTTAAAAAAATTTTTAAAGGAAGCCAGGTGCAGTAGTACGCACTGTAATCCCAACACTTGTGGTGAGAGCAGGAGGATCAGAAGTTCATGATCATCCTTGGCTATCAAGTTCAAAGACAGGCAATGCTATATGAGATCCTGCCTCAAAAAAACTAATAAATAAGTCAGGCAGCCCTTTAATCCCAGCATTAGGGAGGTAGAGGCAGGTGGATCTCTGTGAGTTCAATGCCAGCCTGGTCTACATAGTAAGTTCCAGGTTAGCTTGGGGCTACAGAGAGATCCTGTCTCAAAAAGAGTAAAAAAGAAAAAAAAAAAAAAAAAAAGAAAAAGAGAGAGAAAAAATTCTTCCTTTTTGTTACTCTTATTTTCTAAATTTATCTAAAGTAAAATTTTGTCATTAAATAAAATAATTTTGGTGACTAGGAGAACACAGAGCATGGTGAAAAAGAATAATCCCTAGTATCCATGTAAAAAGCCAGACACATGGCATGTGCTTGATCCCTGTGGTGGGAAGGTGAAAAAAATTAGGATTCCTGGGGTTCACTGGTCAGTCAATTGAATCTAACCAGCAAGCTGAAGTAGATGGTATTTCTCAATAAGACACCCAATGTTGTCTTCTGCTTCCACATATGGGTACACATATGCACAAATAAAATTAAATTCTAAAAATAAAATCATTTACTGTCTAATTCCATGCAAAATTAAATATGGAAAACTCCAGGGTATTCTATAGATAATTGTAGATTATAGATTGCAAATGCCTTAGTAGAAAATACCTTACATTCATGCACTGTGACACATGCCTATAATCACTACAATCAGGATTATAAACAGATAAAATTTTAAAAAGAAAATATTTACAGAAACTCTAAAAACAATTAAATTTATTACCTGTTAATACTTGTCAGGAGACCTAATCAGTGCTGAACTTCTCAGAAAGTAGATTTGTTACTTTGTTGTATTATACTTTAAATTTTTTTCACGTTCTTTTATATGAGACAAGGTATCAATATAGCTTAATTTGGCCTCAACTCTGCATCTTCTAGCTTCAGCCTCCCAAGTCTGGGATTACACATGCAGACCATCATACCAAGCTTAGGTGATTTTAATTTCAACTGTTCCCTACTAGAAAATGACAAAGATGTTTCCTATTGCATGTGTCTTGATACTTTTATGTTGGATTATGTCCTTATTTTAACTAAAAGGGGAAAAAAAAAACCACTCATTTAGACATCTTCATCTTGGCCCCTAATAGCTCCCCCTTCAATAAGTGTATCTGTATGGGAATATATTCACTATAATTTCAACCAAATCCAAACGTTAAAAGATCAAATCCTCTGTGCCATTTGAAAATAAGGGGAAAGAAGTGGAGACGAGGGAGTGGCAAAAAGAAAACAGGCTCTGAGCTCAGCTTTGTGTTGTGCATCAATGACTCCAGCACAGGGGAGATGGGAGGACAGAAGGATCTGACTTTAAGGCCACTAGTTTGATTTATCAGCTTGACACTTGTTTGAAACCAACAAACCATACCACCACCACCACCACTACCACCACTAATAGTAGTAGTAGCAGTAGTAGTAGTACAGGGCGTGGGCTGTACCTCTATTAATGGTTAAGTATTTGATTAGCATGTTCAAGGCCTTGTGTTCAATTTCTATCACCAAAAGAAAACAAACCAATCAACAAACAAAAACAAAAACCTAACCTACTCTGAAGAATGGAAAAAATTAAGAAAACAAAGCAACCACTTCTGCAAGGGAACCCATTATTATATACTTAAATCATCAATCAGAATAACCAACAATAGAAGGGATGCAAATCTTTTCTAACAGTGTTAAAGAGAACCACTGTCTAACAATGACAAACAAATATTTAAACTTTCCCAACAACTTCATTTTTGTAACACACTAGCAATCAAATAATAAATTGAATAATCACGTACAGTTCCAGAAAGGACATCGTGGGGGCAACAGTTGAGAAGATGACTCTTGCATACTCTGTCATCACTGAATTTGATTCGCTGACGAGTAGTGTCTCCTGTAATATAAAAAAGTTAATAATACTCAAGGTTAGACAACTAGAAAGTGTTTATTTTTTGAAAGCCCTAGTTATCACTAGCTTTTTATGTGTGGCTATATAGAAACACACACACTTATAAATCAGCTCAAGAGAGATTAGTTTTTTATAACATCCTATAGAAAAAAAACTATTTTAGACAACATGCAGATGCAGTCTGTGTACTGCAAATGTAATTCAAATGGTCAAAGTGGGAAAGCAATGCATTCTGTTAAGTAAAAGTGCTTCAGAAAAGCATAGGATTTTAGAGCAGGAATGGACCTTACAGATTATCAAGTCCAACTCCTTCATATTGCAGATGAGAAAACTGAGGCCCCAAGAGGTTAAGCGACTTGCAACAGACCCACCAAGAGTTTCTACTGGTATACAGGTTCCTTTTTTACAATAAGCACTGATTTATTTTGTAATTGACATTAATTGAAAACATAAAAAGTAATCTTGCAAACATTGCATACACACTGCGAATCCCCACTGAACCCCAGACGCCATTTCTTCCACTATTTTGTTCCAGCTGAAGTGTCTCCCTTTTGCTGCTGGGAGGAGTTAGAGGGTAGAATAACGCGTTTAAGAGCGTACAAACCTGGAAGAAGGACTTACACACCAGTCAAACAAAGCAACCACTTCTGCACATCCCCTAAATGAAATGCTAACTTTAAATGCCTCCAAAGGTTCCATACCTCCAAGTTTCAGGTGGTCTGTGCTATACTGCCAAACCAGGTACATTAAAATTCATTCCGTGCTTATATAAAATAACACACCTCCTAAGCAAGAAGCATCCAACCTGCTCACCAAATATGGCTACTTACTCAAAAGGATCTAAGGAAAGGAAAGGTAACTAGTCAGAGTAACAAAATACAGATGTTAGTTACAATTTTTTTGTTTGGAATCTCTTTGATGAAAGAAATGAAAGAAAAAACTCATATGGATGTTTCCTCTACAAAGAATGAGACCTAAAAAATGTGTTTTAGCCTTAAATTGCTATCATTGATAAATGAAAACCTACTGGTGAATTACTGAAGCAAAAACTGTTGAAGCACACCAAAAGAGATTATAAATACCTCTGTAGTTCACATGATGCCTAGAACAATCTAAAAAGTTTCAACTAGGGAATAATTCTTAAATCAATTTCTATATCTTCACATGTGAATAACGAGAAAAGGTTAAATTTTACCCCCTTTTAAGTGGTCTCATACTGAAAAACTTAAATACTGTGGGGTAAGATTTTGTTCAAATTGTTTTAACTTGATTAGGAAGATTTAAAGAAAACTGTGATTTGTAACCAGGGTACATACATTTTTAAGAACAGTAACATAGCTAAAACCATAGCTTCAGAGTAGTTCAACAATAGGTTTCCTGAGGCTAGTCTCTAATAGGTTATTTTTGACACAATTTGGAATAATTCATTTACTGTTCAAGCCTGCTACTATAATAGAGGTTACTTTGATGGTCCTTTTTTCCTTTTAAACACAACTGCTTCTGTTCCACATTCATTAACACATCTGAAAAGTTAGTGATAACTCACGGCTCGGCGAATGCGGGGCCTTTCTGAAACTCCCTTGCAGATTGAAGTAGGCAGGCATAGATACATTGAACCTTTACAAATAAAACAAGGGGCCAGATTGTTCAGTTTGTATAGAATAGACTCTGCCAGCAATTTCAATACAGCACCTAGAAGTACATGTTGACTGTAAAGATTCTTGTATATGAAAACAAAAGTGAACAAAATCAGAGTGTTTTTGTTGTTGTTTTAACAATACTGACTTAACAACTATAACCCCAGAGAAGAATATGACTGAAGGTAACTAAAGTCCAAGAGGAGTTCTACAAGTAGCTCTTGGGCCAAGTGGGAATTTTTTAAAAAAAACAAATGTTTCCTTAGAAAGTATGTTTCAATTAAAGCTGGTGAGAGCCTCAAGCTCACTTAAGAAAATACTGTAAGCATACACTAGACATTAAAGCTGCAGTAGAGACTTTTCAAATCTTCAAAAATAAAATTTTGTTTTAAAACTGTTAAGAACTTTAAAAGTGATCGATTTGTTTCATGAGTGGAGGCTTACAAATCTAGTAATCACCCTGCAACAGCTATCTAGCTCTGTGGTAACAAACAGCAGAGTCAGTGCAGTCCATTGCAAAACTTATGGCTCACAGGTATGAGCCAGGCCTTAGAATAAAAAACTTATGGAAACTTTATTCAACATTTCATCCTAACAGAGTACCATTTTTGCCTAAACCATAGTATATGCAATAGCAAGGTATGTGTGCCCTGAAGGCACTATCAGTTTAAATATGAACAATTACAAATAGGAATATAGTAACAACAGCTCTCATTGAACTTAAAAAAAAAAAAAAAAAAAAAAAAGGAAAATAAGGAACCAATTTCTATAAATGTCCAAAAAAAAAAAAAAAAAGCCTCACTGCAAATATTTGAAAACTAGTCAAAAAAAATTCATGGTTATCAAATATTAGCCATTACACAAATCTTTAAAACAATAAAATAATAAAACTTATAATTCAAGATAAAAACACTCAAAGGGACTTGCAAGTGAGGATCTGTTTATTGATATTTTGAAAGTTCTATTAAGGGGACTTTTTATGGTTAACATATGAAAACAATTTTGCTATATAATTATGCAGCATTTGAATAAATCTGGGCTTATGCCATGTAAGTATAATTTGACAATTTTAAAACAAAAATGCCAGTAATTTTGGTTTCTGTCACAATATCTGGCCCAAACCATGTTTTTCAAAATAAACTACATAAAGCAGCACCCATTTAAGAAAAAGAAAAAGAGACTACAAATAAAGAATAAGAACAAAATCTGCTTATAATACAAGATTTTATCAATTCAATGACCTTATCTTTGAATTTTCTGGTCACTGAACCATTCAAAAACAAAACAAAAAAAAAAAAAACAAATTTTGAGTAAATTAATAAATTTCTTCATTAAAAAAAAACAATAAATTATGGAGGGAACTGTACTACCACACTGATACAAGATACTAATCATAGAATTAAACCTATTCGTGATTCTATCCTGTGATAGACAACAGAGCTACAGAAAGCTTGACAGAGTGCTCTGCTCCCAAGGAGCTCACAAGCTTGCTAGAGAAAACAGGACATGTAAATGACAATAACACAGGACAGTGTGATCCAAGTGCCAGAGGGATGTTCTCAACAGACTAGCACAACCACCAAAGGGCAGTAGATGGAAAAGCTTCCTGCAGTTAACTAGAAGCCAAACCTGGAACTACAGACAGGACTTCTAGAAAGGAAAGAAGAAAGAGCAATCCACACTGGAGTAGTATCTTTAACAAGGTTACAAAAGCATGAAAGGTTGGTAACAGTTAAGAAAACCATATTCAGCTTTGGTAAATGGCTACATATATACAGGACTATCAAAACTGAGGTCAGGGTACAATTTTTCAGGTATATTTTTGTCTTAAATTCTTTTTCAATCCAGATTTCTAGTGTATAAACAAACTTGTAAGAAATCTTTTAAATAATGAGGCAGAGATTAGACCAAGTTGAGTCAATAACAAAAACAAATTGTTTAACCTATAAAAACATAAGAGATCTCTCTACCCAATAACCTCCACACTAAGTTTCATATATAACCAAATGCCAAGCAAGATTTTAGAACAAGGCATTAGAACATTTTTATTTCTAAGGCAGGATCTCATGTTGATCAAGTTTTCCTCTAACTCACTACAAAAATGAAGATGACCATAATTCTGATGGTCTTGCCTCCATCTCCCAAGTGTTGAGACTATAGGCCCCCACTACCAGGTCCAGTGAAGAATTTTAGACCTTTGGCAGGCAAAGGATTTTTCATTTGAATAAAAGCGCAAAAGTTTGCTTAATACTGTCCACCAAGCAGTTACAATCTTTCCAGGGTGTCATAAACTGTAACATTTATTTGAGAACACGTAGGTCATGGGTATATAATAAAAATGGAATGCATAACGGTCCTCTCCAGTAATTAAACCTGAGGTGGCACTACGGCATCAGTTTCACCCAGAAATATAGACAGGTCTACTCCAAAAGCAGGGTTCCTATTCAAAATGTACTCAATACTGTTATTCTCAAAACTACCTTCAATTTGTTGGGAGGAAAAATGAACCCCATAATTTCCAACATGAAATTATGGTCCTACTAGCTTTTCTGAAACTGACATACTTAAGTTTTAGTAGTAACACATAATACCATAGTATACTGGTATCTGACATTGTACATAGTGCATGCTATTTTCCCAATACCCACCCCCACCCCCTCAGTTCATCCCACCCTCTCCCTCCCATACAAACAATAAACCAAATCAACTTTCATAGATTTAGGTGCTATTTTAAAAACATCAAAATTTTACTTTACCCATTCTCTCCGATGCTCCCTGTATTTTTTTAAGCTGTGAGTGGATGACCATGCTATGTGATCAACAACTGTGAAGTTAGCAAAAGTGAACTGAGTTTAGTATTGTAATTTCAAAAGAACCTTAAAAGTTTGTAATATTTGACATATTTAATGGTATGCAGAATCCTATCTTACTGTATATTATCAGGCATTAATGGCAAGCAATTTGTAAGCAGTCATTATTTCGTTGTAATTTAGCTCAAGACTCAGCTTAGAGATAACAAAGAAGGAAGAGGAAATGCAACAGCACACAAAGCAATGGAAGCATCCTTGTGTCTATAAAATAGATGTAGGGGGAGGGAAGCCCTCTCACACATTTTCTAGCACAACCACCAACCCCACAGGCAGACTTGTCTGGGACCTTAGATCAGACAGATGGCTTGGGACACAGCAGGCCCCTTCCCTCTGAAGTAAGATCCACAACCCCATCCACAGGAAAGCTGGAGCCAGAAAGAAAAGCACAGAACTGAAAACTTGTTTGTAACTTCTTGTTTGTCTGCCCCTTGAATCCCTAAATGCAGATAAGCTCGTCTCTTAACTATCATTTCTTCCGAGAGATGCTGCATGCCCACAGGGTCTCATTTTGTAGCCCAGGCTAGCTTTGAACCTGCTATGTATCTCAAATTGGAACTCAAAATCCTGCTGCTACAGTCTAAGTACTGTAATTACAGGAATGTACCAATATATACAGCTTATAACTGCCTTTTTTTTTTGTAGCTCAGGTTGGCCCGGAACTCATTGTATGTTGAGGATAATCTTCAACTTCTGATCCTCTTGCCTCTACTTCCTAAGCATTCAGATTACAGATGTGCACCACCATGCCCAAGTTTATCGTTACATTTTAAATACTTCTTACTCCCTTACTCCATGCTGCCTTAATAAATGTACTCAGTTTGACCTACTATATATTTAAGCAGATCAAGTGTATAGTGCTCATTTTATTAAATTACTCAAAACCATGTCTTAATATAAGCAAAGATGCTTTGAAAATATTTAATATGGCTCAATATATGTTGCACTTTTCAAGCATTCATTTTTAAACTTAAGAAAGTTGTGAAATCTCCCAATGGTAATGTCAAGGCACTTCTTTCTGAATGTGTAAAGTCATACTGAATCGTAGTAGCAGCTTTTTTTTTTCTTTCAGAAAGTGGAAATATAAGAGCACTACTATGCATACAGTTCAGAAAGGCCATTCTTCACGATCCTTTGGTTAATACGATCCTATTCTTCAATAATTACTAATGAATACCACTATTACTCCAACCATAATCTCATGACAAGCTTAAATTTTTTTTCAAATACAATGCTTATCATGGAGAAAAATTTTTCCGCTGGTCAGAAAGCACTTAGGAGGCAGAGGCAGGTGCACCTCAGTGACTTCAAGGCCAGCTTGCTCTGCATAGTGAGTTTCAGGTCTCACTATGGACTACAGGGAAACCCTGTCTCAAAAAGACAAAACGAAAACAAAAAACTTACAAAAGAAATTGTTGTTTTTTGGGGGAGTTGGGGGGTGTCTCACTATGTGGCCCAAGCTGATCTTAAACTCACAATCCTTCTGTCTGTTCTCCAAGTGCTGGAATTACAGGCATCCACCAGCACATACAGTTAGTAAGAGTTCATTGTTGTGGGATATGGTAAAAATATTAATGCTTTAAAAACTTTTTAAATCTAAATCCATTGTGTATGAAAATCCATGTAGCAAAATTGTAAAAGAAAGTGAGAAATCACCTTGGTAGTAGGAGAAAAGGCACCTTTAAGAAGATAAAAGGATTGTAACAATGGAAACAGAAGAACAGAAATACTAAAGTAGCTCTATTCCAAGGCTCTACACCCACTGCCCCAATACTGTCCTCTTAATATACAAAGTAAAAGTCTTGGCAAATGGGATTATAATCTTGTGGAAATCTGCTTTAGGAACTATCAGCATACTTCTCTTCTTAGATTTGAAAGACATTACAAAAGCTTCAATTGTTACTTAAGAATTGAGTGACGGGCTAGAGAGATGGCTCAGCAGTTAAGCTGCTCTTGCAAAGGACCCAGGTTGTATTGCCAGCACCCACATGGCAGCTGACAACCATCCATAACTCCAGTTGCAGGGGAATCCAATGTTTTCGTCTGACTCCGAGGATACTGCATGACATAGGTGCACTTAATACAGATGCAGGCAACATACTCATAAACATAAAATTAAAGTATTTTTAAAAACTGAGTGACAGAAGTAGTATATTACAAGCCAAGTGTAGTGGCTCATACCCATAACCCAAGAATTTGGGAGGCTGAGGTGGTAGGGCTATTGTAAGGCCAGCCACACCATATGGTAAGTTTCAAGCTACTGAACTACAGAGTGAGATCTGGTCTCCAAACATTTTTTCATTAGTTTACATAGAATATAACAAGAGCTGCAATTCAATGATGATCCAGTAACACGTACATCATCCAGAATTTTCTACACACAAAATTAAAAGCAATGAAAGCTATCTTATTTTTTCCTTTTCTTTCTTCTTCTTGTTTTTTATTTGCTTTTGAGTCAGGTTCTCTTGCTATGTAGTTCAAGCTGGGCTACAACTTAATATTCTCCTGCCTCAGCTTCCCAACTGATGGAATTACAGATGCATACCACCATACCCAGATTAAAAACTACCTCTGACTGAAGACGAAATAGCTAGAAAGAACCAAAATTAAAGTGATTGACTGATTTATAAATGCCAAGCAAAGAATCCCCAAGCCAAAAACCAAAAGAAGTAGAAATGAGACCATCAAGAGACACAGATGACAATCTAATGATAAAAGCTAAAATGAAAAACAGCACCAAGAAGGAGATAATGAGCCTTGAAACTATTAAAGACAGCAGAAATACCGTGTTACAGTGAACACAAACTTCCCTCTTGAGGAAGGACCAACAACACATCAAGAAATATACAATGTACCCCTTGTTTGTTCATATAGGTATTTGGACTTTGTACTTTCAAAAGCCAGGCAGCTCACGCCTTTAATCCCAGCACTTGGGAGGCAGAAGCAGGAAGATCTCTGGGAGCTCCAGGCAGGCTGGGGCTACAGGGAGAGCTTGTCTCAAAAAAAAAAGGGGGGGGGGCAGCAAATACACCTCTTATTTCTGAAACAAAGAATGACTAAAGCAACTCAGCAACTAGGGAATACTACAGACAATAGTAATATTCTACAGCTATCAGTTATTACAGCCTAAAGCCTGTCAATCAGCAGTCAATTAGAAAACCATCCTAGGAAGTGTTCCCTCTACCACTATGAGGCTAATTAAACTATAACATGAATTCCTCATAATCCTATTACAGTTTCTAGATTCTGAGATAAATCAATGCCTTCCTAGTTACTATCCCCTGCTCTGTTCCCATCCATAATACGGAATCAAATACTCCTATTTGTGGGTTCTCTTTCACATTCCCATTATCAAGCTGGGTGGTAAAGTTTTGCAGATCTGATGACTCTCAAGAACCAGAACACTAAAAGAAAAGCGAGAAACCAAGCTAAATAAGATAATTCCATTCTGCACATCTAGGATGACCTCTCTAGAGAGATCCAAATAACTCTATTTCACAAGTTTGTTATTTTTAGTTACTCATTTCTACATTTGGGCATGAATATACACAATACAAATAACTTTCATAATATACGAATACTTTTCCAAAGTACAGAATGTGCACAAAGATAATATGAGGTCGCATTCAACTTCATCAACAAGATATCACACACTTAGTAATGCGAAGTAATAAAAGTCTAGCTACATCTTTATAACATACCATTTTTTGGTATTTCTTGTTATTTGTCTTTATGGCAATATAAACATTCTAAATTAACTTAAGCAGGGTTTGGTGGCACAGGTCTGTAAGTTGAGCTACTCAGACAGCTGAGGAAGGAGGATTACAACTTCAAGGTCTGCCTAGAGCTTTACGGGATGTTGAAGGGTCAGCCTATCATATACAGTGAGACCCCGTATCAAAAAAAAAAAAAAAAAAAAAAAAAACAAGGGCTGGGAAACAGCTCAAGTAGCAGAGTGCTCACCTGGCATGCACAAGTAGGCACCTGCCAAAAGTATACATACATCTATATGCATAAGTGTGGATGTACACGCATGTGTACACATATATAATTAAATTTTTAGCAAGTTATCTAACAAGAAAGAAAGAAAGGAAGAAAGGAAGAAAGGAAGAAAATAAAAACACGAAAACAATAGTATACAGGTGGGAAGTACTTATCTACAGCAGAGTTTCTTGAACTTTCAGTGTGTATCAAAACCCCTTGTAAGACTATTCTTAACAAAGATGGTTGGCCTCCATCTTAAAGCATTTTATTTGCACTGCAGAGATGGCTCAGCAGTTAAGAGCACTTGCTGCTCTTGCAGAGGACTAGTTTGAGACCCAGCACCCACATAGTGGCTAACAATCATCCATAACTCCAGTTCCAGGGAACCCAACAGAGGCATTACAGGACACGGGTGCACTTACACACATGCAGGCAATACACTCATACACAGAAAATAATTTTTTTTTTTTAATTAAAATCAAGTTAAAAAAAAAAGTATTTGAATTCCTAAAGGGCACATAATGCTGACATTACTAGTCTGGGATGCAAGGTGACCTAGAACACTAACCAAGTGTTTGGGGGGTTTGGTGTTTGGAGGTTTTAATATTAAAAATATTTTTTATTATTTTATGTTATTGAGTGTATTGCCTGAATGTAAGTGCACTCATGCCTTGCAATGCCCTAAGAGGACAGAAGAGGGCATCAGATCTCCTGAAACAGGAGTTTCAGTTGGTTATTAGCCACCACGTAAGTACTGAGATCCCAACCCACAGCCAGTGCTCTTAACTGCTGAGCTATCTCTCCAGCCCATACTGTTTTATTTCTTTAATATTTTATTATTTATATTTTATATGTATGAGTGTACTGCCTGCATGTATGTAAGTGCACCCATGTCATGCAATGCCTATGGAGGTCAGAAGGTGTTGGATTCCCCTGAAACCAGAGTTATGACAGTTGTTAGCCAACATGTGGGTGCTGGGAACCAAACCTGGGTCTTCTGCAAAAGCAATCAGTGCTCTTAACTGCTGAGCCATTGCTCTAGCCCCTGGAGGTTTTAATTTTTGAAACAGGGTCTCATTCTGTAACACAGGCTAGTCTCAAACTCACAGAAATTATCCTGCCGAGCCTCCCAAGAGTTGGGATTACAGGTATGAGTCACCTTATCTAGCCAAACAAATGTTTAAAGAACCAGATATTATGTATTTGGGGGCTTACCATCCTCATCACTCTCTACTACAACTATTCAACTCTGTGGCTACAAGGCAAAGCAGCAATAGGCAGTATATGTGAATGGGCATGACTGTGCTCCAATATACGTGGGCTGGTGATGTAGATCAGTTTGTAGAGTGCTTGCCTAGCATGCATAAAACCTTAGGTTTGATCTGCAACACTACATAGAAGCAGGCATGATGGTTCATGCCTGTAATCCCAGCCAGCTCAGGAACTGGAGACAGAAGATAAGTTGTTCAAGGCCATCTTGGGATAATAAATAAACAGGAGGCAGCCATAGAACTAAACCTTTATCTAAGACCTACTGTCAAGCACTAACTTCAAAGGATATAATGTATAAACAGTAGGACAGAATATAAAACTAGGTACAGTTAGGTACTATAAGCATACTCTCCATAAATGTCTACCTTTGTCTATGAAAAGCAAAACTTTGGATAGTTTAACTCTAAAAGGACAAAACTAAGGCCTGCAGAAATCTGAGGCCTCAAGAAAATGAAAACAAAAATTTACCATATTCTTGAGACAGGACAAAAGATTCAGCAAGGGCAGCTGGTTAAATTCTTTTCATGTTGAGTCAAATAGGTCAAACATCAGTTGTACATGGTTCACAACTAAATCAGAACATATGGGTCAACAGTGTTTTCTACAAAAAATTTTTTTAAAATCCTTTCTCTGGCCAATGTTAACTAGCAAAATATGACATTTATTCAGTCTACTGAGGTACATGTTACTTTCTCATGCCTTTGACTTAAGCTATTCAGTTAAAACAAAAACAAGATGCTGGTAAACCATTTCAGTTTTTACAAAGAACTTTTTTATATATTCTCACTAATCTTACAAAATTGGTTAACCTGTCTATTTTGGCCTTGTCTTCTGAGCTCTACCAAGGCAGCTGCCAGTACATGAGAATTTAAACCTGAAAGGAACAGGAGCAAAATGGATGACACATGCCTGTAGTCCCAACTACATGGAAAACAGAGGTTGGAGGAACACCTAAGTCTAGGAGTTCTAAAGCAAATATTTTTTTAAAAAAGTTCTGGAGTGATAGCTCAGTTGCCAAAGTACTTGTCTCACAAATACAAGGAATGGAGTTTGATCCCTAGAACCCATGTAAAAAAAAGTCATTCTGCAGGTGTGGTAGCATACACCTTTAATCCCAGCACTCGAGAGGCAAAGGCAGATGGATCGCTGTGGAATCAAGGCCAACCTGGTCTATATGAATTACAGGACAGCTGGGGGTACAGGGAGACCTTGTCTCAAAAAAGAAGTCATTCAATGCTGCACATCTGTAGTAACAGCTCACTGGAGAGACAGAGACAGGTAGGTCTCTGGGGCTCATTGGCTAGCCAACTGTCTAACATCCAAAATTGTCCTCTGTCCTCCATATATATCCACTTGTGTATGCATAGGCATACACATACACACACACACACACACACACACACACACACACACACACACACGCGCGCGCGCGCGCATGCACGCACACACAGTTTTTCTTCAGGTACTAAAGTCATAAGATTCCTATCAGAAACTTACCCTGTTTCATTCCCTCATTCTTTCTCCAAGATGTTCCAACTTCTTTCATCTTCTTAGCCTACAATTTCTTCTTAGACTGAATAAGGTGGGTAGAATTGTTTGTTTCCTCAAAAGCAATAGCACTGACCTTTAATAATTCAACTCAATTCAAGCATCTTTCTTGATTTACACAGACTGTCCTCAAACTGATGATCTTCCTGCCTCAGCCTCTCAACAAGTGGCGGAATGCTAGGTACTCCCAATCTTAGTCATTTTTATTTTATCTAGAACTTTTGGGTTTTTTGAGATGGGGTCTCACTCTGCAGTCCAGACTGGCCTGGACTTTGTGTTATTCCTCCTCCTGTCTCTGCCTCTCAAGTGCTGGAATTAGAGCCACCATGTCCAGCTAGAATCTCATTAAGGAACACCTGCCTCATTTATCTATTTTATTATTATCATTATCATTATTAACTAATTTTGGAAACAAGGTTTCATTAAGTAGCCCTGGCTTGCCTGGAATTCACTATGTAGATAAACTGGGCTGGCCTGGGACTCACAGAAACCTACATGCCTCTACCTCCAGAATGCTGGGTTTAAAGGTATGTGCCACCACACCACATACTCAGTCTTAATTCATTTATCTAGTAATACTCACACTTACTGACCTTCATTCAATGTTAAGCCATAAGCATGTGCTCAGTCTCACTGATTGTCTGAAACCTCAGCAATTACAAGCTTCACTGTATAAAACAGGTTACTGAACAATGAATCACTATCCTGAGCATGACCTATAACACTACTTGCCTTTGAAGGCCCCATCCTGAACATGCAGCTCACTTCTCTTTCTCCTTACATGACATTCTACCTTAACTAAAAACATATTTGCCACTTACACTGCTTGCACATACCACATAAAATAAATTTTCTTCTGTTTCAATTTATTTCTTTTTTACCTGAAATAGTCTCAGAAACATAGGCTTGAGGAGTGCTAAACTGTAGAGAATCCAAGGACAACAGGGTTCTATGAGGTGACATATTTATTGTTTTCTGGGTTGTTCTGTAGATAGAAATATTCAGAGGTCAAAATGCAAAACAAAGGGGAGAACCTTAACTGAGTCACTATTCAAGTGGTAATAGAGCTTTCAATATTTTGGATATGTCTGGAACACTGACAAAGTCAAATAGTTACAGACACATAGAAAAACTGTATGGCCCTAGGTTTGCTAAAGCTTATGTTACAAGCTCTAGACTAAGAAATAACCCATTATCATGCTTTTTAAAACATGTACTTGCACATTAAAAGTTATGCCTTCTTCAATTAAAATGAGTAATTCAAGTGGAATAAAAGGATGGGTTACAAGTGACCAAGATATAAACATGATTCATTATGAGAGAAAATTAAGAGACTATGTGTGTTGATAACAAGTCAAAGAACTCAAGTTACAGTAAAGATGATTTTATAATGAAGACAATCCACTGAAGAAAACACTACTCCAAATCTTTGATTCAATAATTTTTCAGAAAAGCAACAATGTTCTGCATTTATGGAGAGGTTGTAAGTATCACTAAACTTATTATTAGGAACAGGTAAATTATCTTTCTGAACTGCATTTTCCATGGTATTACCTAAGATAACTATCCTTTCAATTTTGTGTTATATACGCTAACACGCACAATGTAACGGGTTAGCAGTTAAGATTAGTATCCTCTATTAACTGATGAAGAATACCATATAGCTTAGTAAAATTACTACCCATAATAGCCAAAATTATCTATAAAGTTGTGTTTTACTGCTATGGCTGTTTTGAGGCCAGTCTTGAATTATGTAGCTAAGGTTGGTGAATTCCTGATCCTCTTGCCTCTATTTCCCAACTACTATGCACAGCAATAATGCACTGAGTGACACCCTGACAAGGCTGAGTCCTATTGGAGATATGGAGCCACTGGTGTATCCTTTGTTCCTAGTGTCGATGTTTGTGGAGAATGAACCTAGAGCATTTTGCAGCTGGGCAAAGTGCCCTACATTATTAAGCTACATCCCCACCAACTCTAATGTACTCAAAACAATCCCTCATCATGGATGATGCTAAGCTGTAACTTCTGTAATTTATAAATTTAGGATGTGATCTAAAGCCACATCCTAAGTATAGTTCAGCAGTTTAGAGCTTTCCTAGCCTATGCAAGGACCTAGGTTTGATTCCTACCACCGTGGGGGGTGGGGGGTGGGGGGTGTTGAACGGGAGGGATGGAACATAACCTCAATTTTGTTTGATTTACTTTACTTGCACTTTCTTAAGTCTTTCTGGAATCAGGACGAGAGACTTATAACCAAACTATGTGCTCAAAAAGAAGCTTTATGGCTAAGGGGCATTCTTGAAATTAATCCAATCTAGTCAAAATGACCATGGTCTTTCTGTCTGAGGGTGCTAGATTCATTCCTCTCAATTGTCACAAAATTCTCAAAGTAGTGTTTCTTAAATTTTTCTGCTACCAAGTGGAATATGCTCAGGAAAAACAAATGATCTCTCTTCCTTCTATTCATGTTATTAACTAATACAGAGATTTGTAAAAAGGAGTCTTAAATGAGATAAAATACTAGCAATGAGCATCTACTTCTAATTTTTCTAAAAAAAATTATTAACTCAACATTTTTCATTATACCAGAGGAAATTATTTGGTTTCCCATATAACAAATTATAGATTTAACTTGAAGCAAAAAAGGTTTTGTGACTTACCCCAAGGTTCTAATAAGAAACCAGGTTTTTCTCCTGAGTTTCAGGCCAGTGCTCTTTCCTTAGCCCATCAAGTCTTATCAGAAAATTCCAAATATAGAGAGAACCCCCCAGTTACAAGGGTTTGAGTTACACTGATTCACATATACAAACTTTATATAGTGTGACCAATGTTTCAACTCACGCGGTACCCTGCTTCCACTTATGCAGTATGCCAGGCATCGGCACGATTTTCAGTGGCACACAGGCGGTTGCCACCACCAGGGCCCTAGGCAAAATTGCAAAGAAGGCAAAGTTTGTCTTTGGCCCTCCCATCTCCCTTATGCATTTCTCTCCCTCCTCCTGGTCACCCCCTGCCCAGCCTCCCAAGGGCCATCATGCTACCCCCTCCAGATGGTTGAAAGCACCCCACTCACCAAAACTGTCCTTTCTTGAAGTGCCCAGGGATTCAAAAGTTACCTATTTTCCTGCCACCATAATTCCTAATCCTGAGGACTCTAGTGAAGCTTAAGTAATCTAAATGATTAGGTGATTTAAATAACTCAAGATTAACTTAACCAACCATCTTAAACCTCCAAGGAATTTTAAAAGGAATTAAAAATTTCTTTTTGAGAAGAGAGGGGAGAGGAAGTCTTTGGGAAGGGGGAAGCAACATTTTCCCACAGCCCAAATACTCCTCTACCATTTCAGATTCGTTCAGAGATACAACACTAAAAGTTGAGGGGGGGAGGGTGGTCACTGCCACCTTAAGCCCCACTACCCCAAGGACTATAGCTGTTTTATAGCTAAGTCTACAGACAAACAAAAAATAAAGCTTCCTTAAATACCCACTGTTATTGACACCTACCTTTCCATCTCTCTCCCACCTCCTAGGTCCCCATTTCTACCTCTTAGTGCCAAACACACAAGAGCCTCCCTAGAACATGTCTGAGTGTCTAACACAACGTTTCCCATTATATGGTTCAAATTACATGGAGCATTCATGTTCCCCAGTGCTGGGATAGCTTTACGTTTACTGTATACTTAAAAAAAAAAAAAAAAAAAAAAGAAAGTAATCTTGATTTTACTTCAAGGTCCTGAATTATAAATTCATTAAAGGAAAGAAATGTTCTGATCATTATCTTCCATATATAAAAGAATAAATTTGAGTATCTAAAATAACATTCTTTTTTCTATTTTTTTGAGTCAGGATCTCACTCTGCACTACCATACCCGGCAAAACAGTCAATTCTTTTCCTCAACTACAGACTGTGAAGTCTCACCACATAGCCTAGACTACCCTGGAACTATATAGCCTAGGATGGCCTCAATCTCACTGAAATTCTCCTGCCTCATCCTCTCAAGTGCTGAGATTACAGGCACTCACCACCAGGCTAGGCTTGTTACGGTCCTTCTAAACCAATACTGCACTGAAAAGCCAATCATTTTGGCTAAATACTATTTTACTCATAAACACGTTTATTTGTAAACCCAAGAAGTCTTGAAGGGCAAAAAAATCCAGTGATAGACATGAATATAAATTTAAAGACAAAATAATGGATCTTTTAAAAATCCAGATTTCTGTGATTACACAAAGATAAATTTACATATATAATACATAATAATTCAGCTTTGCAATATTAGAGGAACCTACTATCAGAAAATTTCCAGGCTACCTAGCTTGAACTACCCTCCCAATAATGTAACAAAATCCCACCTATGCCGAAGATACAAAAAAAAAAAAAAAAAGTATCAAGAATTAAAAGGATTACATGAAGTAAGCCTTAAATGATTTCTAAAACGTTAGTACAAAGACAGATTTTTCTGTTAAGATCCTCTGTAAAACCCTTCTCAATACCCTCATTCACAGTGGGAGAGGAGCAGTGTCAGGACATGCTGCAGTTGCAAGCATTCTTACCTAAGTAGGAAAGGTAAGTCAGGGTCTTCCAGTGGCATTTTTAATTAATGTTAACTTTCAAGGGTTTACTGCACACGTTTTCTTTTCAATTTTTCCCTCTACTCCATACAACCACAAAGTCTACCACTTGCCCCTATGTCTTTATGTTCTATGAAGAAAAGTTTCTGATATGAGTTTTTTAAAGTATTTTATTTGCTACTTTTATTTTATGTGTATGAGTGTAATGCCTGCATGTAAGTGTACCAGAGCTGTGCAATGCCCATGTAGGTCAGAAGGTGTCCAATCCCCTGCAAATGGAATTACCTACGGTTGTTAGCCACCATGTGGGATGCTGGGACTAGAACCTAAGTCCTCTACAAGAGCAGACTTAGTGCTCTTAACTGATGAGCCATCTCTCCAGCCCTCCATGAGGGTTTTTAAAAAACTAAACCGTTCACTGAAATGCCATTGCAAATATGTATTGCTAAGAAGATTTCAAATAGGTTGATCTACTGGTGTATTTTGCTGCAAATCATTCTGATAAATTCAAGAGCAACTATAAGGTAAACTTAAGTATGTCTGTTTTTGCAAGCCAACTCGCCAAGGAAAAAAAGCATTTAAATGGTTAAGAAACTTGCCTGAACAAGCAATGTATAAAAACAAGTCAGTATTCTGCTTTGTTTTTAAGAAAAGTGCTGAACTAGACCTTTCCTCCATGCTGGAAATGATATGAATTGAAAGTAGTTACTCATTATCATCATCAAAAAGCAACATTTCATCACTTTATTTCGAAATTCTCTATGACAAAGAATAACCCAGCATGTAGTGAACTTCCTATACAGATTCTAACCTAAGAGTGAATTTTAGAAAACCTTTGTTTCCCTCAATTCTACTTCAGTAGGCATCAGATTTCCAAATTGGTTCTGTTTGGGGCAAATGCAAGAGTTGTCAATATTTACTGAACAAAGCCCCTATTAAACTAACAAAATGGAGGTCTCTTGGTTTAAAAAAAAAAAACAAAAAACAAAAAAAAACAAAAAACAAAAAAACAAAAAACAGGCCGTAACACTTTTCTATACACAAAATGGGGCCAAACACACCCACTTTAAAAAACCATGGTTTGGGTCAGATTTTCCACAAAAATGGTTATGTAGGGCTCGACGAAGCGTCTCTGGGACTGGGGTTTAGTAATGAAGGTTTCTTCCAGACCTGGAGGGAGAGGGTGCTTCTCTCCAGACTGTTAAGAGAGGACGACGGCGAGGAGTGACCCCCAAAGGAATCAGATCTGGGGGGCGGAGACCTTGGCGCTCCGCAGGTATCTCATCTGAGACAAAATGGGCCGCCCACTACGCAAGACAGATGTGGGCTCTGCCCATCCCGGGCCAAGTCTACAGTGAAAAGCACAAACTCTCCTCTGTGCCCCCAGGCCCCGCCTGGTCCCATTGGCAGCACTTCCCGCCAATCCGAACAGTCACCGCCCCCAAGCCCGCCTCCCAAGCTCTGATTGGATGGGACAGGAGCCGGGAACCTCGTGTTACCAATCTGGGAGCCCCTGACTCCACCGCACACGCGAGCCCAGGTGCGCCCTCAGAGCCCTTCCCCTCGCCGGCCACGTCCCCTCCCCCACCCCCAGGGCTCTGGCAGAGACTTACCGTCCCGAGAGGTGCCCATCAACTGGTCCAGCATCGCGCGCATCTGGGCCTGCGCCGACATGGCGGCGGCGTAGCGGGCAGACGGGCGGGGGTGGGGGTGGGGCGCAGACCAGGCCCTGGCGGGCGGGGGGCGGGGAGAGGGAAGGGGTAGGGAGAGGTGCGGCGCTCTCTCGGTGGCCGCCGCCGCCGCCGCCGCCTCGAGGCGTGCGGAAGGGGTGTCGGAGGGGGTCGCTGGCAAGTCCGGGCTGCACTCCTCACGACGACGTGGACGTGAAAGACGGCAGCCCCCTCGAGAGCGAACCCTCGTGCCCGCACTCTCCGTCCAGGTCCTCAGACAGGGGCGACACGGGCTAAGCAGGCTCTCGCCTCCAACACTGCCACCCGCCAGAAGCCGTCAACCCCCCCTTCCGCGCTCTGACGCCGCCGCCGCCGCCGCCGCGACGGGAGCGCGCACGCACAGCGCGCCGACTTCTTTCCCGCGGGGACTCCACCAACCGGCTCTCAACTGGCCTCGCCCCGCCCACCCCTCCTGCGAGGGGGTTCCACCCTAACGGCTCTCGGGCCTGTGCGCGCGCCCGGGCCCCGCCCCTCTGCGCTCCAGTCTCGCGAGAACGTCTTGACCCTACTCCAGAGCCCCCGCGTTGGCCTCTGCGGGGCGGTTTAGGCCCTCGCGGCCTCTTGGCGTTGGCGACCCAGCCCCAAGTTAGCAAAGGGCCCGAGGTTAGCACCAGCCGGAGTAAGTAGTTCGTGTAGGCTCTCGTTTGGACTCGCGAGCCCGTGCGAGGGTCCAGCCCAGGACGCCCAGCCACTGCCTCTTCTGGGCCCGCGCTGCGACACGTCAGGTTCAGGAAGTGACACCCGGTCAGCACCGGGGAAGCTGCTCGTCTAAATTAGTCTGTAGCAATGACCAGAGTCCGCGGGGGATCCAGGGCGGGTCCTCCGCCTGACGTCGCGCTGCACGCGGAGCCTGGCTCACCGCGGCTTCCCATCCGCGCTGGGTTTCTCAACCGCGCTCTTGCAGCATTGTGAGGCCCAAGTGAGCCGACAGGAAATACCTAGGCCTCAGGCCTTGCATGCGGATGTTCGAAATTGGCGAGGTTTTTTGTTGGTTTTTTTTTCCCCTGTTTTTTGAGACACGGTCGCCTTGTAGCCCCCAACTGTTCTGGAACTCAATTATGTAGAGCAGATGCTAGCCTTGATCTGCCTCTGCCTCCCAGTGCTGGGGGAGTAAAGGCGTGTCCCTCCACAAGTGGCAATTCTTTATGAGCTATTTTGTAGATACATTGAAGGGAAAGAATGGTAGATTTCTTTTTTACTCGTTTCAATACAGTCACATAAGCATTACTTTGAGGGTTTCTATTTCCTGACTAGTGCAGAATTGCTAACAGTAAGAAATAGCAATCATAGTTCCAAAACAAACTTTAATGCGTATTGGGCTGATGAAAATTTTAGTCTTTCGTAATTAGCAAAAAAAAAAAAAAGTCAGCAGTTATTCGGAGAACTCAACTTTTATGTACCAATTTAGAGACAGGATCTCGTTAGGAAAAACAATGATCCCAAGGTACTGGTGACTCAGCCAAAGGGAGGCAGATTATTTTCAGTTCTGCAGGCCTGAACTGAGCCCGGTGTAGCCAATTGGCAAAAATGGCTGTCGTGCTGATTTGGCACAAAACTGTTTTTTTATAGCCCCAATCGAATTTCTCTGGCCCCAGTTAATTCAGGTAGGGAGGTACAATATTCCTGGCATCTAGTGTTGCCGGGTCCCCGGATTCCCCATCCCACTGATTGTTGATGCAAACCCTTATCTAATAGATATCCTGAGGCTCGAGATTCCCTCAGCTGGTAGCTGAATGCCTGTCATTTCTCAGCACTATGATGAATTGAGTACCTGGAGGAGTAGGTGCCAGCTGCTAGCTGGTAAAGGTAGGGGCTTAGTGCCTTCTGCATAGCTGTGATTCTCTGATGAACTCTGAATGAAGCCCATGCTGAAATATGAACCATAGTCTTATTTCTTATGCTGTGTAACCCAAGCTATCCTAGAACTTCCCAAGTACATGGATTAGGAGTGTGCTATCATGCCTGACTCAAGAATTTAAAATTCCTTTTTTTTTTTTTTATTACTACACGTACTAATTATTTTTGTATTTCTGTGTGCATGTGAAGTCAGAAGACAGTTTTCAGAAGTCTGTTCTCTTCCCACCCTAGGCATCAAACTCAGGTCCTCTGGCTTGGCAGCCAGTGCCTTTACTTACTGAGCCATCTCATCAGCCCCCAAGATTCTTTTAAGTTTAATTTTTATTTATTTGTGTGTTTGATGTATTGTGGTCTCCAAACCCAGAAGAGGTCACCAACTCCTGGTGCTGGAGTTACAGGATGTTGGGAGACACCATGTGGGTCCTGGGAACCCTTAGGTCCAAACAACTGCAAATGAATGCTGCAGATATTATCCTTGAAAAGAAATAAACGAGGACTGGAGGTATGGCTCAGCATTTAAGAGCACTGGCTGCTCTTGCAGCAGACCCAAGTTTGATTCCCAGCACCCACATGGGGGCTGACAACCATCTGTAACTCCAGTTCCAGGGAACCCAACACCCTCTTCTGACTTCTGTGGGAATTTCAAGACTCAGGTGCACTTACATACATGAGGCATAACACTCATAAACATAAAAATAAAGTGTTTTTAAAAAGAAAAGTAATAAAGTAGAAGAATACAAATTAAATGTCCTAAGGAGATGGCACTATTATACAGTATTATCCTAAAAAAAATTCCTTAAAAAACAGAAATGTTGTATAATTGTGTTTTTTAATAAGTAGTTTTAGTTACATTTCTACTTTCTGATTGCATGTTTTCCTTTTTTCTTTTTTGGTTCGTATGACAGCTAGCCTGGAACTTGAGGCAACTCTCCTGCCTCACCTTTCCATTGCTGGAATTTCAGGCATGAACCACCATGCCCACTTCTGATTACATATTACCTTTACATTTATTTTTCTGGGTTTAAATCTCCAAAACAGCATATAGCTGAGCTTTAAAAAAAAAGAGAGAGAGAGAAAAAAACTAGTTTGATATTTCTTCAGTGCTAGGGATCAACTTGATGCTAGGCAAGCATTGTACCACTGAGTTACAGGTACAGCCTTACTTAAAATCTGTAATTGTTTATGTTCATGCAATTATATAAATTTAAACTTAGTGTTTTTCCTCTATCACTCACTGTCTGTGTATGTGTGTGTATGTCATGTAGCTCAAGCTATATAGTGGCAGATTGAACTGTTAATTTTTTTATTTTATGTGTATGGAGGTTTTCCCACATGTTTGTAAGGATATTACATGTGTACCTTGCCTACAAAGACCAGAACAGGGCATCAGATCCCTTGGAACTGGTTTTACCATAGTTAGCCACCATATGGGTGAAGGAAGCCAAACCTAGTCCTCTTCAAGAGCAACCAGATGGTTTACTATTGAGCTATCTCTCTGGCTCTGAGAACTGTGAACTTTTATCCTTCTGCCTCTACCTCCCAAGTCCTGGGATCAAAGGCATGCACCAACGTGCCTAGCTTAATATATGCTTATACTTTAACGAGAAAGAAGATGGAACTCCTAACCCATTTACCCCCTTCACAAATTATGTGCTCTTATTACCAAGTATTTTGGTGCTTTTATTTTGGGATTTGACTCCAAGAAGCATGGTATGTATATACATACATACATACATACATATATACATATATGTGATGTGTGTGCACTTTCACGTGCAGGTGCTATAGTGTAGGCACTACAGTGCACATGATGTAGAGGTCACAGGACAACTTGGGGGAGTTGGTTCTCTAATGCCATGTAGATCTCAGAGATTGAACTCAGGTCACTCAGGTTGTCAGGCTTGGTGGCAAGTGCATTTACCTGCTGAGCCATCTTATAGGCCAGAATCCAAGGTCTTGGGCATGCTAAACATACCTTCTGTTGAGCTGTATTCCATCTCTGATTTTTTTTTTTTCAAACCGAGCTTCATGTAATCAGTGTTCATCTATTTTTTAACTTTCATCTTCATCTCTTCTGAAATCTCTGCCTTTCCATTGGAGATCATTTCTTTTTCTTTAGGATTTAGCAAACTGCAGCCCATAAGCTGAATCCTGCTGCCTGCCTGATTTGATTGTGTGTGTTGTTTTGGTTTGGTTTGCCTGGTTTTATTTGGTGGGTTTTGTTGTTTGTTTTTTTTCAGACAGGTTCTCCCTATGTGACCATACTGGCCTTGAACTCAGAGAGGGCCACCTACCTTTGGCTCCTGAGTGCTGGAATTAAAGGTGTTTGACATCATGTTCAGCTGATTTTGTTTTGGGGACAAAGTCTCACATAGCCCAAGTTGGCCATAACCTTGCTATATAGCTGAGGATAACCTTGAATTGATCCTCTTGCCTCTCCCTCCCAAGTGCTGCGATTATAAGCTCAAGCAGCACTGCCTGTTTTTCTGGTTTTGGTGTTTTGAGTTTTGGTTTTCTGAAACAGGGTCTCTTGGTAGCCTCCCGCACCTGTCCTAGAATTTGCTTTGTAGGTCAGACTGGCTATGATCTTGCAGAGATCTTCCTGCCTCTGCCTCCCCAGTGCCAAGATTAAAGGCATGGGCCACCACACCTGGCTGCACTGCCTGTTTTTAATAAAGTTTCGTTGAAATACTGCCAGACTTACTCATTTTCTTTTTTTTTTTTTTTTTTTTTTTTTTGTCTTTTAAATTTTATTTCATGTGTGAGTGTATTTCCTGCAGGTATGGGCACTCATGTCATGCAGTGCCCACGGAGGTAGCAAGAGGGCATCAGATCCCCTGGAACTGGCATAAAGGATGATTGTTAGCCACCATGTGGGTGCTGGGACTAGAACCCAGGGCTCTTAACTGCTGAATTATCTCTCCAGCCCCTCAGTTTTCATTTTTACCATTGCTTTTGCCTTTTAACAGCAGAATGCAAGGTTGAGAGATACTGTATTGGATGGGCTGCAACAATAACATATTATCTGAGGGTTTTGTTCTTTTTGGTCTGAGGCTGCCTATGCCTCCCGAGTGGTGCTAGGGGCTAAAGGTATGTGCCACCACACCTGGCTTATCCAAGTCTATAGAAATTTGCCTGCCCTACTTTAGAGTTTGTTTTTATTTTGGCCTGTTAGTGAATTCCATTTTTATTCATCTGGAAAGACATTTATTTTGTTGCCATACTAGATGGATAATTTTATGTTCTACTCCAAAGAAGTCAGTTCTGTTCGTCTTCCATAGCTTTTTAGCCACTTAAAATTTTGTTCTTTTTCGTTTTTGGTTTTCTATAATTTTACTATGATGTATTTATGTATGGATTTATTTCTCTTTATTTTTCTAGGAGCTCATTGACCGATGAAAATTGAATCTAAGTAAATTATTAAAAGCCAAGTATAGAGGCTTATGCCTGTAACTCTAGCATTTGGGAGGTGGAGAAAGAAAAGGAATTCAAGAGCTACATGAGACCCTATCTCAGAAAAGAAACACATTTTACAGTTTTGAGTGTGATGGAATGCGGCGAACACCCTCCGACCAGCAGAGGAAGAAAACCACCACAACGAAGATTCTTCTTGGATCGCACTTTATTGGAGAGCCTCTCGGTTGACTGATGGGCGTTGATGACGAGGGGCAAAGAGCGGGCTTGTTCAGCGGCCTTTTATAGTAAGCAGGGCGGTATGACAGCTCGGGATTGGATGCTGACAGCCCGCCACAAGCAAAGCCACGGGATTGGCTCGGGAGAGTTTAAATTGACGCGCGAATTGACGCGCATGCGCAGCCTCGGGATGGCTTGCGCGCCAAAACATTTCCTCAATGGAGCAATTTGACAGGCGGCTCCAGGAAGTCGGCGCCATTTTGTAATGGCGCTGACCGGCTCCCTGCAGCTCCCCCTTTTTTCTTATATGCTAGCAGAGCCCTAGGAAATACAACGTTCCCGATCTGGTCTTCACCTCATGATGTGCCGACCGATCAAGGGAAACAAAGGCCAAACAGTCTTTCCTAAGCCCGTGCAATGGGCAAATACTCCCTGGGCGTGCTAAGGCAAAGTCTGGGCCAAAAATATCTCTGCCACTGCCCATCCTCGTGCAATGGGTCATACTGATCCCAGAGGGTGCAAGGGCCAGGGCAGAGCCAATTTTTTATTTCTTTAGGGCTGCCAGCCATATTTGAGGGGATTCTCCACATTCCAAGGCGACTAATGCCTGAGAAATAATAACTTTGTCCCTTTTTGCTTGGGCTCTCATCCTACAAATTAACCACAGACATAGTATGCATCCTCCAATGCTGCAGACCGCAAACATGCCTACTCCCACCCATTCTTTAAAATGCGAAAATACAGAGGAAAACCAGGAAACAAACCCATTTGTCAGGCTGGGGTCTACACGGGTGGAATTAATGGTAATAACAGCTCTCCGAAGTTTTTCCAAATCCTTATCAAAAGCGTCACTCCAATTACCCACTAAATAATTTGACAATTGTTTAGACAAATCTGCTGCTATAGAAGTATTATCATACAGAACACTTGTAACACATAACGCTTGAAATTTCCACTCACATCCCAATTGGGCTACTTGCCACAACATGTCAAGTTGTTCTTGTACCAAATCTATTCTTTGATTCAATATCATAATCCCTCCTTTTACTCTAGAATCTAAGAATCGTTGAGAGTCTAAGGCCTGTGCAGTCTCTGAGGCCATGTTATTAAGTGTCTCTGCAGTTTGGACATTCTGACTTAGGGCTATTCCTGCCGCAGTAGCGGCAGCGGTAGCTGCAACTATAGCTGTAATTACTGCAGCCGTAATTCCAAAGTCCCTTTTAGAGCGGAAAAGGGTTAGGGTACCAGGGACTTCCACAGGGACTGGAACCCAGCGGGGTACTCTAAGTACTAGAGCACTTTTCCATTGATTAGCCTTCCAACATTGTGCAAGAGCACATGTATTCTTAGTACAATTATTAAAGGTGTAATTGCTAAGCACAAATAGAAAGGGTGGATATACACAAACTGGAGTTATGGTATAAGTCTTATTTTTTGTTGGGTCTAAATGGCGATTGATTACAACCGCTCCTCCTGTTGTATTAAAGATTGTATATGATGCTCCTTCATTTTGGGTAGGTGGTTTTGACCTGTCTGCCCATACTAAGCTAGTAAATGTGATACTGCTATAGGCTACGGACCCTCCTTGTAAGAGAACAAAGGGCGTCATATCAGTACAACTTCCATTAACCCCACACAACAACCACTTGGTAAAAGGATAATATCTGGCATCTTGTAGAAAAGGTCCCATTGTCCATGTATTTTGAAACGGCCTTTGGCCACGCATGTCTGGTGAAAAAGTGAAAAACCTGCCTGCATCTGCCCAATTGACAGAAGTGGACTGACACTCAGACCAAGGCCAAAGGTCCTGTTCATATGTGCCTGAACAATGTGGAGCGAGACGAGGCTGGTGAAGTGTCTCCTTAGAGTGCCAGTGTGTAACATCTGGCAAGGTTCCATTGAACCAGACAGCTGTGTCGATGAAGGTCATATTATGAACCCGCTTTGTGTTATTTTCTACATCTGTAACCTGAGGTATACCAACATAAGTTTTGCTGTTTTTGTCCTTAAACCATGCAAAACTCTGCTGCCTCAATGGGATGCAAGAATTGCGGGGAGTATCAAGAGTAAAACACAAGGCACCAGTCTCAATAAAACTCCGAGAACTCTGTAGGAATGCAATAAGAGTGTCCTCCGGAAGCAATGGCAAACCTAAGTCCTTTTCAGTTGTGAAGAAGCGAGGAAAGACCGACGAATCATGGCGAACTGGAACAGGTATTGGGAAGACAGACAGAAATCCCCAGCGTTGTTCTCCTTCACTCGCTGTCCAGAGTTGGAGGAGGATCAGCAACATTGGCAGGCTCCGTCTTGCCCTGTGCAGAGGCATCGTCCAGCGCGGGTTGGATGGTCTTCACCAAGCGACTGGGGACCCAATGAGGTGATTCTTCACTCTGAGGAAAAACACAAACAGCTCCCCTGGATCTGTTAATAACCAGATCCGGTCCCATCCATTTATTGGATATAACATCCTTCCACATGACCATTTCGCGGGACTTAGAAACATTTCTTTGACTATGTCTGTCAGCAGCAGACTGGCCATGAGGGTCTAATATTAGGAAATTTATTGTAAAAAGGGCGAGGGAAACTCGCTCCTTGGGGGTTGCATTCTCTGCAATACCTTTTCTTTGCTTTATCAAAATGGCCTGCAAGGTTTTATTAGCCCTTTCTACTATACCTTGGCCCTGTGGATTGTATGGAAGGCCAGTGGCATGGGCTACTTGCATTAAGGCACAAAAAGTACGGAAACCTGAAGAGGAATACGCTGGACCATTATCTGTCTTTAGGCGACCTGGCCTTCCCCAGGCAGCCCAAGCTTCCAAGCAATGGGTCTTTACGTGAAGCACCTTTTCTCCCGTCAGGGGAGTGGCGTGAACAATGCCAGAACAAGTGTCCACGGACACATGAACATACTTTAACTTTCCAAATTCAGAAATATGTGTCACATCCATTTGCCATAAGTCTCCAGGGCGAAGGCCACGAGGATTAACCCCAACATGGGGAGATGGTAAAAAGGTGACACAGGTTTGACAAGCCTTAACTATATTTCGTGCCTCTTGACGGGAAAGGGAAAATTTGCGCCTTAGAGTTTCAGCAGGCACATGGTACAATTTATGGAAGTCAAAGGCAAGTGATGTTTTATCATTTAGGGAAAGCATAGCCATCCTGGTGGCTTGATCTACGATATCATTGCCTTGTGTTAGGGGACCAGGAAGCAAAGAATGAGCACGTAAATGTGAAACGAAAAAAGGGCAAGCTCGTTGTAAAATTAATGCTTGGAGTTGGACTAAAATAGTGAAAACTGTGCTAGCAGGTTTTACATAAGCTGCCACCTCCAAGGCGGACAGTGCATTAGCCACGTATTGGGAATCCGTATATAAATTAAAAGATTCAGAAAACGTTTGGAAAACCTCCAGCACAATCATACACTCTACAACCTGAGGAGCATTGGGTCGAAACATGCGGACCACAGGCTTTCTACCTTGTACAAGATAGGCTCCCCGTCCTGTCTTGGATCCATCAGTAAAAATTGTAATAGCATTTGTAATGGGCCTAATGGCAGTAACCTTGGGAAAATACACTAAATTATGTTCAACAAAGGTTAAGATGGGACTTTTGGGATAATGGTTATCTATTTTATAAGGAAAAGCACATACTAATATACTCCAATCATCCACCGTGGCAGCCAAAACTTCCACCTGTTGTTTAGTGTAGGGAATTATCAACTTATCAGGCAGCTTACCAAAATACATCAAGCAATATTTAAGCCCTAAAATAGCTTGTTGAGCTACTAGTTGAGGAAAATATTGTAATGTGCGAAAACCTAAACTATTTCCATGGAGCCACAACAGAGGTCCTTTTTGCCATACCACTCCTAAGGGAACATCTTTGGTCTTTAAAATGCATAATAAAAGTGGCTCAGCCGGCTCATATCGATCAAGCTGAGCTGCACTCAGTGCACTTTCAATCTTAGTTAAGTGTCCTATTGTTTCTCCTTTGTTAGGAATAGCTCGCCAAGCTTTATAGTGAATTTCATTAATCTGTTGATACACCTCTGTCGGGTAGCCAGTTTGATGCATCATAAACTGTCCAAGACCTAAAAGCATATCCATATTCCAATGTGGGTGACCATCCTGAGCATTTTTTCTAGCCTGAGTTTGGGCGTTATCTGTGACCATCGATTTAAATTCAAGAAACTGGCCTCTTGTTAGGCAAGCCTTGGCCAATTCAATCCAATCTGTGGGGGTCAAAGGGACTGCTATAATTCTCCGTAACAAAGCTACCGAGTAATCCGCTCCTGGTCCAAAATCTTTGACCGCCTGCACTAAATCTTTAAGCTGTTTGTAAGGCACTGGCTCATGCCTTCTAATATGAGTGGCTAAATCCTCAAACACGGGGAAAATAGAAAATAAACGAGACCAGGTTCCTGGCTGGATAAAACAACACTGACCCGTGTTGGATGCATAGGGTGGGGGTGCTATAGGCCCCGCCCCTTGTTTAAAATTTCCCGCCGAAACAGTAGCCCTTTTCTTTACGGAGGCCCCTCCTCCTTCCGGGGGGTGCCAGGGCCCTGTTGCATGAGGGATAATTACTTCCTCTACTTCCTGTTCCTCTTCAGATACCTCCTCACTAGAACTTTGTCCCTGTATTGACAAATGTGCAAACTCCTCCAAGGAAGGATATAAGGGTTTAGGGGACGGCGACCGCCATTTTTCATTCTTAATATCCCTTTCACCGGGATCTTTACTATGACTAGCTTCTTGGAGCTCTTCTTTTAAACTTTTTTCCTTCTGTTTTTGTTTTCTTTTAGGCCTTACTTGCATTTCCCCACTCACATCTGACTCTGAGAGGCTATCCTGATGCCTTACTAGTGCCCTTCTTCCCTCCTTAATGAGATTGGTATGGCTTCCTTTGCTGAGACACGAATGGATTAATCTCCAAAAGGGGAGGGTACCTTTCCCTAACTCTCCCTCTTCCTTGACTCTCTCTAGGTCTTTACCCAATTTTTCCCATGAAGGGAGAGAAAGGTCTCCCGAGATCGCGAACCATGGAGCGGCCGCATCCAGGTCCCTTACGATCTTTTTTATGGTCTGATTGGAGATCTTGATGTCTCTCTGCCGAAGTAACTCCTTAATAGGTGTAATAAAGTCCCCACCCGGAATTTCAGAGCTGGGACCGTGACCCATAACTAGCAAATGCGTGCCCTTTTTTACTTTAAGGCAGAGCTTAAACCTTCTCAAGGAACAAGGGAAACGCCTTTGCTCACTATCAAGGAATTACTTTCACCTTTTCGCCGCTGACTAAACGGAATCGCGGCAGCACGCTTTGCTCGGGTCGTCACATCGGAGGCAATGGCAAAAAACAGCAACCACAAAGAACCACAAAATAAGGGCAATAGCACAGATCAGGGTGAGCTGCAGCTCAGACACGATCATGGGGATGACTTACCGGCGCCTTTCCTCTCCGTGCCTCAAGTTCTGAATCCTCTTCGGCCCCTCGCCAGGTAGCCGCACTGCAACCCGGCGTCCCGGGTTTCGGCACCACTTTGCGGCGAACACCCTCCGACCAGCAGAGGAAGAAAACCACCACAACGAAGATTCTTCTTGGATCGCACTTTATTGGAGAGCCTCTCGGTTGACTGATGGGCGTTGATGACGAGGGGCAAAGAGCGGGCTTGTTCAGCGGCCTTTTATAGTAAGCAGGGCGGTATGACAGCTCGGGATTGGATGCTGACAGCCCGCCACAAGCAAAGCCACGGGATTGGCTCGGGAGAGTTTAAATTGACGCGCGAATTGACGCGCATGCGCAGCCTCGGGATGGCTTGCGCGCCAAAACATTTCCTCAATGGAGCAATTTGACAGGCGGCTCCAGGAAGTCGGCGCCATTTTGTAATGGCGCTGACCGGCTCCCTGCAATGGAACACTCCTGTAATCCCAGCTACTTGGGAAATGGAGGCAAGAGGAACCAAAGTCCCCAGTGCTTGGACTACATACTGAGCTAAAGAGGAACCTGGACAACAGTTAAAGACCCTATTTTAAAAGGATACAAGTAGTTCAGTGAGTAAAAAGCTTGACAAACTGAATTCAAATCCCTGGAACCAATGGTGAAAAGGGAGCCCATTCTCAAAAGTTATCATCTGACCTCTACACATATACTATGGCACACATGTGCCCAGAATCACACACACATACATGCATTAGAAGAAGAAGAAAAAAAGACCTGTTTAAAAATAAAAACAGAAGGCCTGGAAATATAGCTCACTGGTAGAGTACTTGTTTAACACTAGTAAGACCATGTTCTGTCCCCACTAGCACAAGAAAAACACAGACTGACCTAAATCAGCTTGCTTATACTTCAAAGGTACAGTGATTTCCCTTCACATAACTGTAGGTGAACATCTGGTCCTTATTACATGTTCTTATGTGTTATTCTAATACCAAGGAAAGGAATGACAAAGTAGTAATAACTCAGTACTTGGAGAGCACCCAGCGTGGTAGGCCACAGACTCATACTTGGGAGGCAAAGGTAGGTGGATCTTGTTGAATCTTAGAGAAGATCATTTTACTCATGGAATTAAGGACATTCAAAGTAAAAGATCATTTAGGATAGTTTAATAGTTCAACCAAAAGAATTGTCAGTGCTTGAATTGGGGCAGAAGCCATGAAGATAGAGGAACAGGGGGCACTTAGAACTCTGGCAGAGACTGCTAGCTGATTAAATATAGAATGAGAAATGATCAAATAGAGCCCCAGTTTTTATTTGGTTATCTAAATGCCTAGTAGAACCATTTGTTCAAATATAGTTCAAAAGGAAGAACGATTTGACAATATTAGGAGATAGATGTCAGTGTGCTTAGTCTGTCCCCTTCTTCCTGAACATCCTGTGGGATTCAGCTATGACCATGTTCCTTAGGAGCCACTGCTTGTCAGGCCCAAGGAAAATCGCTCTCTACTGTTGCTAGTCCTAAATTTACTTACCTCAATTGACCTTACTTAATTCTTCCCATATCTTTGTGTATCCCTTTAACTCTCTTCAGCCTTACCTGTTTCCTGCAAGGACACTAATACATCATACTTGTGTATTCTTTATAAAAGATATGCTGAGCTGGCAAGTAGTTATAAAAGCACTTGCATCAGAAGCCTGGATTTCACTGTGGAGGGAAAAAACTGCCTCCCTAAGTTGTGCTCTGATCTCCACACGTGCACTGTGGCACATACATCTGTACTCTCATATACAATAGAATAAAAACTTTTAAAATATACACCTATTTGATTTTATGCTTGTATAAGAAATCTATAAAAAGCTGTATATTAAACTTTGTGACACTTACCACCTGGCAATGAAAATGGAAGGAGAGAAAAGGACAAATCTGAGCTATTTATAGTACACCATTTGAATACCTTAAGACAATAGGTTTGCATTACTGTAACAGGAAAGTAAAGGTAGATCAAGAACATTAGGGGTTGAAGAGATAGCTCAGGGGTTAAAGTACTTGCTCTGCAAGCAGGAGGGCCTGAGTTTCAGTTTGGATCCTTAGTACGCACATTATTACCTGGCAATACATGTCTAACCCCAATGCTGGGGAGCCAAAATAGGCAGATCCTGAGGCTTGATTGCCAGTCAGTCAAGATAAAATAGTGAGCTTCAGGGGCCCTGTCTCAAGAAGCATCTGAGGCAGAGAAGCAGTTGAGGAAGTCATCTCTGTCAACCTCTGGCCTCTACATGAGCCGGCATATGCACATGCACTCCATACATACATCAACACACACAATAAAGAACATCAGTGAACCTAAGTTCAGCAAATTCCCTAACCAGTCAACAGTATGCTGGGGGGAAACTACATTTTAAAAATGATTTAATGATAAATACATACTGGTAGAAATGATTAAACTCTTGAATGACGATAACATCGGAGGGTTCTCTCCATGGTCATGGTTATGGCTCCCAGCCCTTCCCTCCAGGCTGATGAGGCAACTGGAGGCCCACCAAACCAGCAGATTCCTCCACTGAGCGCTCACCCTTGCCATGAAATTCCTGATGAAGCGCGACATGTTGCCGGATGCTGCGCAAAAGGCAGAGATAGGTGGCAGCTTGGAAATGAAGCTCATGGTGGGCTCTGCACAACTTCTCACTGGTGACCTAGAGAAGTAAGTAGCAGTGTCAATCTGTTAACTCCCTAGCTGTCTCCATAAGTCCACAGAGAAAGATTTAATAAGTTTTCTCTTCAAAATTATATAGAATATACAAGCATGCATGTGTATATAGCTAAAACATTTATAGAAGCAGTAAATAGGAAAGCAGACCTCCAGGTTTGTTGTTTTGTCACCTAAAGAATACAAGCATTCCTCCCCTCATACAAATGAAGGCTGCTCTGTATTTCTATGACTTGAATATGGAATATAACTTTCACTTCAAAATTAAAAACCTAATTTGTCTAAAAAATAATGGCTTTTTCCTCACTAATAGCTAAGTGAAGATCTCATATATGTGCATATTGTCATTAAATTTCTTCTGAAAATTTAACCATCTGGAAAATCTGGACTCTAATGACTTTAAGAAACTGGAAACTTGGTATCAATTCCAATGTCCCCAGTAACTTCAGATGTTGGTCTTCATGATTCTTAACTATTGGGGTTTGCAGGTTGTGAGGAAGGAGCAGGAGCAGTGAGATGTGTGCACAGATGGCTCTGGCCACCAGTGCATTCATGATCCCTTTCCTCTGCCTGAATACCCAATCTGAAAACTAGGCTATGAAGTATAAAACGTATGACGGCAGCACTCAGCTGCTCTAATCAAATTAAACCTTTTTTTTTTTTTTTTTTTTTTTTTTTTTTTAAGACAGGGTCTTGCTATATAGCCCAGGCTGGTCTGGGAACTCAGAACCCTCTTGCCTCAGTCTTCTAAATGCTGAGATTTACAGGCATGTGCTACCATGACCACACCTGGCTCAAACTTTTTGCGGGGAGAGGGGAGCTTTTTGAGACAGGATCTGGCCTGGAAAGCACTATGATCCTGTCTAAAAGATCAAGATAGAGCTACTGAGAAAACTCAGCAAGTAAGGACTCTCACTGTCAAACCTGAAGACCTGAGTTCAATCTCCTCACCCAACCCACACAGTAGGAGAGAACTGACTCCAAGTTGTCTTATGACCTCCACTTGTGTGGCCTGCACACCCCTCCCTAAATAAATAAAAAGATCAAGGTAGAAAAGTTTATCTTCCTTAGAAAGTCAAGATTCCTCCCTAATTGGATTCTTTATTCCAAGGAAAAGGAGATAGGCACAGGAAGGTTTTTATTTAGCCTCCAGCCAGAAGGAAATAGAAACCATCTTCCATATCCTTGTGTGCATTCAATACAGGGGTTTCTGAAATGTCTTTTTTTTTTTTTTTTTTTTTTTGAGACAAGGTCTCACTGTGTACACCAGGCTGGCCTTGAGCTCAGAACAACTATCCTGCCTCTGCCTCCGCAGTGCTGTAAAGACATGTGCCTCTACACCGGCCCTAAAATTTCTTTTCTCAAGCATTGAAGATGGAATTCAGGACTGGACAAGAGCTGTACTATTGCCCTTTACTATCAGCCCTTTATCAGAACTTTAATCTTTTTCAGAGCTACTACCAAGCCTCATTCAAGGGTAATGTGACCTCCACGAAGCCCATCTAAAATTATGTCATCTCTTTGGAAATCTTACAGTGGGCTTTAAAAAACTTTTTTTTGATGTCTATGAATGTTATGACTGCATGTGTATAAGTGTACCTGTGTGGGGCACTGTCTGAGGAGGACAGAAGAGAGTGTCAGATCCCGTGGAACTGGAGTTACAGATGGTTGTTAGCCGCCATGTGGGTGCTGGGATTCAAACCTGAGTCTTCTGCAAGAGCAGCCACTGAGCCACCCCTCCAGCCCCACTTCTATTATACAGAGTTCAAGTTCCAGCGTCCTACCTACCTCATCTCCCCCAACCTTATCTCCAGCACTGTTAACTACTTGAAACAGTCAGTTCTGGCTTTCAATTATGCAGTTTCTTTCCCTGTGTCCTCAACCTTTCCTAATTTCCATTTACTCACTTATTCCAAGTTCCTTAATATCTTCCTGAAAGCCTTTCCTAACTACCCCTTTATACTATAGTTCTCAGGGTGGTCTACACCCTTAACACTTACACCAAACATGGTTTTATTTTATGGCTCTTGGAGTGGACCATAGCTTCTTAAAGGATATGACCTTGTTCATCTTATTTTTGATATTTGGTCCACGTTGCTAGTACACAGCCCCTAATATGATTTTTTAAAAAGCAAAGCGAATTTGAGTTATAAGGTTTTGCATTGCTCGGAAATTCAGTTAAGATGATGGTTCTCCCTTTTCCAACATTGCTCCAGCACGTTGGGTTGAAGGTCTGGTAGACCCTCTAGTGTAACATTTCTGAGCTTACAGTCTGTAAGTCCAAACGCAGCAGTCGACTGTGAAGACTTACTTAAGGTTCTACGTGTTCTTCTATAGGTAAGGAATTGTCTCTGCTCCTTGGCTGCCCCATTTCTACTTGACCTATCCAAGAGGCAGAGACCAAGAGGGCTATGAAGTGTGGATTTCACAATGGCCTTCTGTGTGTCTGTTACAGCTGGTCATACAGCAACCTATTGTAGCTGAACGTGCACCCTCATTATGGACAACACGTCATTACTTTTCTCTATGGGGAACGGGATGCTACATAAGGAAAACCCAGTTCTCATTTAACTCCCAAATATTCCCCACCTCATTACAGTTAGTTTGTGCCTTAAGAACTGCTTCTTACAATAGGTCTAACGTGGGAGTGGAGTGCCTGAGGTGCAAGGACCACAGGGCCTCCACGACGCAAAACTTATCGCCCGCCCCTTTCTTAACATTTCTTCCATTCCACACTCCTACTCAGCACCAGACCAGCCAATTAAATCCTCCGGAACGGCCCCACCCCGCTGGGAGGCAGAAACTACGTCCCCAGGGAGGTGCACCCCACGGGGTTCCAGGGTAGTAGGGGCTGAGGGCCCAGGCCGGCCTCCGCCCGAACGCAGGCCTTGAGACCCCGCGCGCTCACGCACACCCTCCTCCTCCCGTCCGTACCCGGTGTGCACGGAAAGCCTTCACCAGGTACCGGTAGGCCGCTGTGTCGCGATAGGGTCGCCCGGTGGCTGCGCTCAGGTGGCGCAGCTCCCGCAGAAGGCCTCGCAGAGTGCGCGCCGGAGACCCCAGGGCCGCCATTTTCCTGTCCTTGGCCGGGTCTCTAACGGCAGGAGTGCGTGCTGTACCGCCTGCCGCCTCCCTCCCGGCCCGGCGCAGTGGTACGGCCCGATCCAGACCGCAGCGCCCCCTGCGGGCGCCCCCAGCTCTGCCCCGCGAATCGAACGCCTAGGGGCGCCCGCAGGAAGCAGGGGCTTGGCAGGTCAGAGCCCCGCGGGACTGGGCGCCGCGTCCTCCAGAAGCCCTTCTGAAAGCCGGGAGGAAACAGGTCTGCTCGGCGGCGTCGCGGTAGACGTCCGGAGGAAAACCGGTCTGGCAGGGGAGAGTGTGGGTGGGATAAAGGTCAAGCTGAACACACGGAGCAGTTTCTATGACGGATGTCAAAATTCAGGGTATTGGCTTCACGGAAGCTTCAGACCTGCAACTCAGGGGAAGGACAGGGACCCGTCTCCACCAGCTCGCGAAGGCATACGCACATCCCTCCCATTAAAAAAAGAAAAATAGAAAAAGAAAATCATTAGACATGAGTCACAGCAATCGTTTTCTAAAGAATTACAAAAACACTCCACCCCAGATGGGACTCGAACCCACAATCCCTGGCTTAGGAGGCCAATGCCTTATCCATTAGGCCACTGGGGCTTGCACAGACGAACCGCTCAAGGAGCATAATCAACTTGCTTCCTGTTTGATACGTCATCAACTAGATTTTTCTATCCTATTCTAGGACACCGTACTTAGTCTGTATGAGGGTGGGGTGCATGCTGGGAGTTGTAGTTTAGAAACCAAGAACTCCAAAGGTTTTACCCTGAGAAACAGCTCAGCTGCGACCGAGGCAGGACGGGAGCGCGGGCGGACTTTGCAGACGTGTTCCTCTGCGCAGTAGCTCCGCGCCTGCGCAAAAGCGGGCGTGCGCCTACGCGAAGCCGTGTGCGCCTAGAAAACTGACCAAATCCTCGAGATTCGCCCTCCGAGTCTCTGCTCGGTCGGATTTTCACCGGAAACAGCCAGGCACCTTCCGGTAAGGCTATTTTCCCGCCTCGCCTTTGCTCTAGCTGGCCGTTAGGTGGCGTCTGTAGTGGTCAGTTTGTGTTTCCTGTTGAAGCTCTGAGGCCACTTCCGTCGTCCGGAAGAGTGTTAATGATTTTGTTGTGTTGAATTTTCAAGTTGGAGATACGTACGGGACAGCGGAGAACTAGTAGTTACTTCAATAGGAGTTAGACATTGGCTTACCTTCTGGGTTTGTTCCTAATGTATACGTTGCACAGACCACTTTTCTTTTTGAGACTCGGTGGCTGTCCGTTATCTAGTTTAGTCACAACAGACTCTGCCTAATTTGCTCCTTAATCTTCGACTAGCACCGGTCACTTCTTGTTAACCCTCTGCTCCAGGTACCTGAACTATCTGCTCTCTGCCCCAACAGCTTACATATTTCTTTGCTTTAAACATATCTATTTGCTTTATATTCCTAGTTATTCTTGGGGGTTTTTGACTAGCCGAAATGTAGGTAAGATGCTGCTGTTGGCCCTTGTGGACACTATGGCAAGGTTAAAGTTACTTCAGCCGTGCACTTGGGAAACAGAAGAATCTCTGTGAGTTCGAGGCAATTCTGGGCTACATAGTTTCAGAACAGCCTGAGATCCTGTCTCAAAAAGCATTTTAAAAAGTTACTTCTGTTAGAATGCAAACTAGATAGATGCTGCTTAGGTCACACCGATCTGTCTGCAGCTATGTCTCTCTCCTCCCTCATAGCTGATTCTGTGTACAGGCTGCAAGCTAACAGACTGAACTCTCAGAAACTGTTAGTGGCACACTGTGCAGTGGATACATATTAACCAAATGGGACCCTACTCCCAACCTCTCCCACATCCTCTGGGTTACATCTCCCTTCTGGGAATATAAGACTCATTCCTCTCCCTCTTGTCAGCCAGTTATGAGAAACAGCCTGGTTAAAACCCAGTACTAAGGACTGATCACCAACCAGTTGATATGAAAACTCCCCCTTCCTCTGTTAACTATAAGAAGGAATTTGCCCGATGAACCTGCACTCTCCTTAGAGTCCCTACCATACTGCTGTCATTGGTCTATGGCATTAATAAGTTTTAATAATTTACCCGAAAGGACAATCTACCTGTGTCTACCTTGAACTCCAAACCCCAAACCTTTCGTTTTCATCTCTTTCCTGGTTCTTCATCTACCACACATCGAATTGTAGTTATCTGTTTCTCTTCCAACTGCTCAGCTCCCAAACCTTGTACCTAAGGGGACAGACTGTTCTGTCAGACCATTCTCTAAAAGGACAGTCATGACAGCTTAGTTGGATGTTCCTAAATGTGATGTAACTTAGGCAAGAAAGGGTTTATTTTAGCTCACAATTTCAGGTTACAGTCTGTATTAGTTACTATTCTGATGCTGTGATAAAATATCATGACCCATGCAACTCATAGAAGACTTTATTGGATTTATGATTCCAGAGGGATAAGAGGATAAGAGTTCATCATGGTGGGGCAGACATGGCAGAAAGGAGCAGGAGGCAGGCAAAGCAGAAAACTCACTTAAGCAGACACAGGAAACAGAGAGAGACACTGGAAACGGACAAGGCTACATACTTCCTAAAGGCTCCACGACCCTCCTCAAACAGTACCACCAAATGGGAACCAAGTGTTCAAATACTTGGAGCCTATGGGGGGGCATTCTCAAACTGCCACACAGTCCATCAATATGAGGAAGTCAAGGCAGGATCTTGAAGCAGATAATTCACAACCATAGCCAAGAGCAGGGAGGATGAAGTCTGCATGCTTACTGGTACTCAGCCCTCTCTCTATACTTACAGGACCGAAACCCAAAGAATGGAGCTTCCCACAATGGGTGGGTCTCCCTACCTCAATTAAAGCAATCAAGACATCTCATAGGCCAACCTGATCTAGACACTGACTCTATTGGTGATTCTAGATTGTATCAAGCTCATAATTAAAGCATCACATAGTAACTTTAAAACATTAGTGACTGGCATTTAGAAGGAAAGATAGATAACAAAGCAAATCTAGCGGCTAGCCGGACTGCAGTCCCTAAGGCCAGATTGGGGAACTGCCCCGCTGCCTAAGGCTGCAGTCAGTCTTTTATAGGGTCAGTAGCTGCAAGGGCTCTGTGGGCTGGTCCAATCTTTGAATTGATTGGCCCAAAACCTGTTTGTTCCACAGGATTATTTTCATTGGACAATTCATACCTCACCAGGGCAGGTGTTGCCCCCGCCTTTTATGTTTCTACATACATCAAAGAAGGTCCGTTACTGGGCCAGTCCGCGAGCTTTCTCACTGTTATCATGGGAACATTCCTATGTATTTTGCATCGCTCGAGCACTTATATGTAAACTTTGTGAACTTCAAACACTGAACTTCCGATAAAAGCTTCTCAGGAATTCCCTGGTTTAATCTCGGTTTTTTGGGGAACCCATCAAGAAGGCGGGGACACAGCACGGGCAGGACGACCTACTCGTATGGTGGATCATTCCTCAATCTCAGCTTTTGTGAGACTGAAGATTGCTCTGATTTTGAGGCCAGCCTGGGCTCCTAGAGCAAGACACTGTCTCAACATAGTAGCAACAAAATCTAGTAATAGCTAAAGCACTACTCTTATAGAGGAAGAGCCAAGTACAGACGGGTGCCTTCTGCAGCTTGGCTCCTCCCCTTGTCTCTATTCCACCCTCCTTGTTGAATGTGGTTCTCAAACTATTATAAACATCAAAAGTCAAAAAACAAACACCTGGGAGAAGCCTGTCGTTAGACCTCATGCTTCTACAGCAGGGAGCAGCGCAGGAAGAAGTCTTTCCAGGCTGAAGGAAAGTCAGTAGAACAGCCCTTAAACAGCTAGGCTTGTGAGTGGTCTCAGCTGGGTTTATGGCAAATAAAGGCTTGCATTTCACCAGTCACAGCACAGCCTTCAGTTCCACCAATCACTAGCTGAGTTGCTAAGGAGGTGTTCCCCCCTCTCATCTTACTCAAAAATAGCAGCAGGGTTATCTGAAAATCATGAGGGGTTTATCTAGTCTGGGTGGTGTCTTCCACTGCCTGTGCATGGCCAAGACTTGAGCAAAACCTCCTGGAGCAGGAGTGGCTTCAGTCATGGTTCTTAGAGTTGGGATGTTCTCAAAATGACCCTGTCTTCCACAGTAGCAGGGCTACTACCATGATTACAGTGGCCAGGAAAGGGGCTGCCTGGCTGACACATCCCCATTTAGAATGCAGGGCATAAGTGAGGGGTCCATCTGCTGCCACTCAAAGGCCTGAATGGCCACTCCTCCTGGTGATTTTGCTCTTTACAAATTATATATATATATATATATATATATACATGTGTATATATGTATATATATATATATAATTTTCCCCATTGTCAACAGTACTTTAACAATGCTCAACACTTGCCCCAGAGCCCTAACAAAAGTGGAACCCTTTCATCTGCCCAGCCATCTTTTCTTCAAGATCCTCTCTCATCCTTTTCTGAATCTGTCTGTCTCGCATTGTGTTCCATATTATTTTTTTTAAAGATTTTTATTTATTTGAAATTTTGTATGAGAGTTTTGTCTACATATATATAAGTACATCACATTTGTACATGCTTGGTGCCTGAGGAAGCCAGAAGAGGGTGTTGGGTCACTTGGAACTGGAATTAAGGACAGGTGTGAGCCACCATGTGGGTCCTTGAGACTGAACCCAGGTCCCCTGGAAGAGAAGTGATCTTAACCTCTGAAATATCCTTCTAGCCCTGTTAATATTCTTGTAAAAAATGTGTATGAATGTATGTGTGTGTGTGTATGTATGAATATGTGTAAGTATAGCACACATGATTCAGGCGACAACCTCGGTGTCAGTCTTGCCTCCCATCTTGAGACAAGATTTCCTGTTTATTGATGGGTATGCCAGGCTGGTTGGCCTTCAAGCTCTGTGGGTTCTCTTGTCTCTACTGCCCACCTTGCCAAAAGCATACTGGGATTACAGCTGCATGCTACTGCATCTGGTTTTATGTAGGTTCTGGGATCTGAGCTCCAATGTTCTGTGGCAAGCTCTTTATCCCGAGCCATCTCCCCAGCCCAATTTCATTTTTTCCAATTTATTTGTTTTGTGTGTGTGTGTGCGCGTGCGCGCCATGGTATGTGTGATGGTTCCTGTGTAGAGGTCAGAGGACAAATTGTAAGATTTGATTCTAGGAATCATACTCAGTATCATCAGGCTTGATAGCAAGGGCCTTTATCCACTGAGCCATTTTTCTGGCCCCGTCTCCCTGCACCATATTCTCAAACTTCAACCTGGGGCCTTTGTTGCTTTTAATACTTTAAACCTTTGTGTGTGTGTGGGGGGGTGTGTGTACCTATATGTTCATATAGGTGTGTGCATGTAATGCATATGTGTGGAGGCCAGAGTTCAGCCTTATGGGCCTTCCTCAGTCACTTCGCCAACTTTAAGACTGTGTTTCACTGAACCTGGAGCTTGCTAGCTTGGCCAGCCAGAAAACCCCAGGGGTCCTCCTGTCTCCGCCTCCCCAGTGCTGGGATGACAGGGGCTGCCCAGCACACCCAGCTTTGCCCTGAGTCCTAGGGATGAAGCTCAGATCCTCGAGCCTGCCAGGTAAGCATCTGTCTGACTGAGCCATTCCCCCACCCCTCGCCCTCTTTTCTCTCTTACTCTCACTCCAGGTTTGCCCCCTTTTGGCAGATGAGCTCACTCACACAGCACCTTCTCGCCTTCCTCCTACTTGTTTGCCCTGGCTTCTGCAGAGAACGATGTCCTCATCCTAAAGACCCCCTGTCTAGGTAGTGGGACAGAGTTACACACGAAGACATCCAAGATGGTTAAGTGTGGGTTTGCTTAAATGTTACAATTATCTGATGCTGTTTAAGACAGCGTCTCACTAGGTAGAGCAGCCTGGCCTGGAATTCCCTATGCAGGCAAGGCCACTATCACGTTTTAAGCAGTGCTCCTTCCTCTCAAATGTTGGGATTACTGGCATGAGCCACCACACCTGGCTTCCTTTGATCTTAAATACAGGGCAGCCTTCCATTATTCTCAACAGGATATTTTAAAAGGTTTTTAGGCAACATGGATATATCAGTTCTTAGGTGAGGTAAATGAGGTAACAAATGTGTACATATCAACTTTATAACTACATTTTAAAATGCTAACTTGTAATCACTTTCTGAATCTATACATCATATACATTAAATGTGTTCCAACTAATAAACACTTAAAGCATTCATATATCCTTTTAAAGATCTTTTGTTTTACAATTCATGATCTCTACTATGTAAAGTAGTTGCCATGTAGATTTTTTTAAGTATGAGTGTTAGGGGAAGGGAGATGTGGACAGACAGGGCAAAGAACAACTTACAGGGTCAGGTCTTACCTTCTGGTGTTGAGGCAGGGCCTCTCCTGTTTCTGCTCTTGCACTTGGGTGCTCCAGGCTAGCTGACTTCCAGCCATTGCCAGCCATTCTCTTTCTGCCTCCCATCTCCCTGTAAGAGTGCTGGGATTACAGAAGTGCTCCACCAAATCTAGTTTTTCATATGGATTCCTGGGACTGAGCTCAGGTCACCACACTGCAGCTAGCACCTTTAGCAGCTGAGCCCATCTCCCCAGCTCGTGGCTTTTTCTTTCGGCAGTGCTGGGCAGCCATGCACTGAGCCCCTAATTTATCTCCTCCTTCCCTCCCTCTCTCCCTCTGATTTTCTGAGACAGAGTCTCAATCTATCCAGCCCAGGCTTGCTTTGAGGTCTTTGTATAGCTGAGGTTGGCCTTAAACTGCTGATCTCCTGCCCCCACCTCCCAAAGGCTAGGATTAAAGGCACGGCACACTGGACTTTAGTGTGTACATGTGTGTGTATGGATGTGTGTACGTGTGTTTGCTTTAGTGAGTAAGTGACTCAAGGTGGAAGGTAAGAGTCTTTTAGTAGTTCATCATAGAATTTCTGAATTTCTCCTGATCACTCTTTGACCACAACAGTTACTAAAGACCTATTTCCAGTACTTTCTCTGCTTCTCAAGGCTGCTTACAATCTCCTGTATATTAGAAAACTGCAGTGGTAGTTACTTGTCTTGTTGCTGTGGCAAAATATCTGACACAAGCAACTTAAGGAAGTTAATTTTGGCTTAGAGTTCTTTGGTATACAGCAGGAACAGAAGCCAGTTCCTACAGATAATTTGTCCACACACCAGAGAGCAAACCCAGGCCCTCATGTGTATTAGACAAGTGTTCTGCTGCCAAGCCTTTTGGTTGTTGTTTGAGACAGGGTCTCACTATTTATATACCTCTAGCTGGCCTGGAACTTATGATCCTCTTGCTTCGGCCATAATGCCTGGCTCCACACACTCTGCTTTGGCTTTTTGAAATAGCATGCAGGCTGGCTTCAAACTCAATATGTAGCTGAAACAGGCCTTGAACTCATGATCCTCTTATCAAGCCAAACTTTTTTTTTTTTTTTAAAGGAAATGTGCTCAAAACCCTACAATTAAAGATCAAGCAGAAGCTGGGTGTGGTGCCAGATGCCTTTAATCCCAGCACTCGGCAGGCAGAGACAGGCAGATCTCTGTGACTTCCAGGACAGCTGGAGCTACAGGGAGACTCTCAAAAGACCAAGGAGAAAACATCAGTAAATTTCCCTTCCTCTTTCGGAATAGTCTAGATTCTTTTAAGCTCATTCTTTTGTGTATGGTGTATTTGTGTGTGCGTGCATGTGTGTACATCTGCAAATGTATAGGTGAGCGTGCACATGTGAACACACTAGGCAAGAGCTTCAATACTGACAGACAGCTATAGCATTCTCTCACTTACCGAGATGGCTCCCTCAGTTGCCCGAGCAGGCCTGGACATCTCAATACTCCTGCCTCAGCCTTCCCAGTTGTTGGGATTATAGGTTCAAGACACCAGGCCCAGCTAAGTGTCATAATCAGTTTAAAACATTTGGTAATGCTGGAGACATGGCTCAGCGGTTAATAGCACTGGCTGCTCTTGCAGAGGACCGGGTTTGAATCTCAGTATCCACATGGCGACTAACAACCCTCTGTAACTCCAATTCTAAGGGATTGATGCCCTCTTCTGACCTCTGCAGGCATTATTGCATGACACAGGCCCACATACAAAGAAAATAAAAATAAATTATTTTCTAAAAGTTATCAGAACACTGGGGGTTTTGTTGTTGGTTTTGTTTTTGAGACAGGTCTCACTCTATAGCCCAGCCTGGCCTGAAATCCAGGGCAATCCTCCTGTATCTGAATTTTCTGATAAGACTAGAGAGCAGGCTTGGAGACCACCTTCCCAGTAACCTGACCACCTGCTGTGGATCTGGTCCAGGAAAAACATCCCAGGTAGCCACTGCAGCCCACAAGGCTGACACCTGGATACTGCAGGCAGTGGTCATCTACCAAAACAGCTGCTTCAAGACGCTGGCTGTAACTGGCCTCTGCTTCAGCAAGAATAGATACTTACCCAAGAGTCACAGCCCAGGATGGGTGCTTTTAACTACTCGGGTGTGGATCATGTGTCCACATGTTGGTTTTAGGGGAAGCTGAGAAAGCAAATATTTGGTCATTCAATTTTATTGAGCACCCGCTGTGATTCCTGTTCCTCTTCTAGGATCTAGAGAAACAAAATTTGCAAGCTGAGATTGCAGTCACAAAGCTCATTCTAGCCCAGTGAAACTGAACATAAGACCACCAAAGATCCTGTGTTTACTGTATGTGACCATGGCAGTGATTCGCCACTTGGCCATGCAAACAGGACTGGGTTGAAAGTGGACACCAGCACTTCCTGGCTTTCTAGAATTTCCAAATACAGTTCCAAACACTGATATCAGGTGGCTCAGAACCATCTGTTAACTCCAGCTCCAGTGGATCCAACAGCTTCTCTGCAGGCACCTATACACGTAGTGTGTGCGCACACACACACATACACACACACACACACAAACTAAAATTTTAAAAGGTGTGAATGAGAGTAGATGCATGTACACACCAGCTTCCTTCAGTTGTGATGCTGTCTCCCTGTGTGTATCCTAGAACACTAAACTCTCTGGATTGTGTCCAAGCTCTTGTACCTTCTTCTGTAGGTATTTGTATTTATTTTTATAGCATGTGGTAAGTAATGGACCAACATAGTATGTACATTATAAAGCATGCACAAAATAAAAGTGAAAACTATTTTCAAAATCAAACAATATCTGGAAAATATTTTATTTATTATCAGTAAAAACTCCTAATTTCTCGTGAAGAAAGTTTATTTTATTGAAAACAATGTAATTCAATATGTTCCATTATTTTGAAAAAATCCTTGTTTAGTACATTATTTTGAGCAACAAAATTACATAGTAATAAACATTTCTAAACATCCATTTTCAAATTTCTTCATAGCATAAGTTTCTTTTAAATTACAAGTTAATGTCTCACATCATTAAAAAAAATCACCTTTAACTTAAAGAGACCCATGAAGTCTGTTTACTTCTTTCTATATATCTGTCAAGGTTCACTCAGTGAGAAAATCAGGAAAGCACTGCTGGCCTCTGGAGCAGGCAGCACTTAGCACAGGACACAGGGTGCTCAGGGAGCCGCAGAGGGCTGCCCAGAGCACGGTCAGGGCGCGTTTGCAGCTACACAGCTGCTTCTGTCCCCCAGGGCTGAACAATGAGGATTCCCTGGTTTCAACAATGAGGATCCCCTGGCTTCAGGGACCCAGTGTTGTGAGGTAGGAGAAGACCAACTGGCTTGGAGGCTGGCAGGAAGTGTTAACTCTGTCATTCCCTGCACAGCCACTAGGTGCTGCCAGCCATTGATACCACTTCTCCCCCTCCCACCTGAGACTTTGCTTTAGTACAGGGGCAGAAAGAGATCACAGCCCTGCCGGCAGGAGTATGGGGAATGTAGTTTCTGTAGCTCTAGCCCCTAAGGTCTGCAGTAGCTTGTAAGGACCTGGGAAGGAAGACTGGTTGCTAAAACTACAAAACCACAGAGTCCGTTCCTAACAGCCTTTGTCATCAAGGGAAAGGGGCCATGCTTGTCTTTTATGTCAAAAAAAATGTGTCTATCATTTCCATCTTGCCAACTCTCATGTATGAGAATTTCGTGGCTATTTCCCATTACACTGTAATCTCTACAGTTACTTAAAGGTCTGACTGTTAATGAATTAATTTTGTTTTCCCTAGTCGGGCTGGCCTGGAACTCAGTTTGTAGTCTAGGTTTACTTCACACTTACAGAGATCCTCCTGATTCAGCCTCCCAAGCGCCCAGCTACGGTTTTACTTTTGATCAAATCCACTCCACTGATAACATCCCGTAGCATTTAAATTACAGAACATTATGATACTCAGAAGAAAACGAGACTATTAACAGGCGAGCTGGACCTGCCAGGTACAAGTAGAGACAAGCTATTCCCTCCCCCACGGTATTAGGAACCTCAGGTGACTTCTTCCTTTCCTGTTAGAAACTGGAGACCGTTCACACAGCTTTTCCAGGAAATGCTAGACCATCTTTGGTTTTGAAAAAGTCCAGTCTATATCACATTAAAATGCCAAGCCTCACTGGATGCAGTATTCCCCACTGCAGTTGAGATACCCCAGACTGAACTGTGGGTCAGGCTCACCCGACAGCCAAGTGATTTGCTAATCTCGACAAATGTAACTTTCCGTTTCTCTTAAGTGTGCCCACAAATTGGCTGTAATGTAAGTTCCTTCCTAAAGCTGGATGAAATTTATAGCTGTATCAGGCTCTTTTGGATAATACACAGGTTGGTTTTATGATTTTTCTTCTTATCATTGCTTTAAAACATTTTTTTCTATGTTTCAAGTCTCACCAATGTCAGGTCAAAACTTCAAATGTCACTGGGTGGAAAACGTCTCCTCCCCTCCGGCTGGGAGGTTAGCAGCAGAAGGGCCGGAAGTCAGCATCCTTCCTGCTTCTCACACTCTCTCCCCATTGCTCGCTGTGGTGTCAGGCCCAGGAATCAGAGGCCAGGCCTTCCTTGGTTGGTAGAGCTGGACACTGGGAGTGTCATCTGGGAGTGACAGGTTGAGAGTGTTTCTTCTTTTCTTGTAGTGTTTTCTAATGGGTTCTCAAGAGCTTCTCCAGTCTCTCTCCCCTGTGGGGCCCTCTCTAGGTGGACACGGGTTTCTGCCTCATTCCTTCAGTTTCCAGCAGTTCTCCCTTCCATTGGGCATCCTATCTCTCTGAATGCTTCCTTGACTGGATTCTTTTTTCTTCTGGCAGTACTGGGAGCTGAATCCAGAGTCTCATGGATTCCCTCTTGAAAATGGCCAAACTGACTTCCCTTCCTCAAGAACCATCGAGGCCCATGGAGACTCTGGGCGAGCCCAGCCATTCCACAAGCAGCTGCGTCTCCTGTCTTCTCAAGGTAGTGGCTACTTAAGTTCATTTGAAGACTTTTAGGGGTGAGTCCCATATCAATCTTTCAAGTCCCTCAAACTCTAGAAGGTATGCTGCGCCACCAGCATCCTCTCTGAAGGCCCCGCTTTGGTGTGAAGTGAAGAGGAGCTCCCTCTTCCTCTCTTGCATGAAGAGAAGGGGAATGCCTAGCATACAGACCACTGCTTCCAGAGAAATCCTTTCCCACTGCACAGCACAGCCCGAAGGTAGATGCCAAGTGATCCTTTTGGACACGGAGCTAAGGGCTGCATGATCTCTTAGCATGGGTCTAGTTCCTCCTCCCCAGAAGAACTTGGCACCTACTGTTTTGTTCTCAGCCTTTGGGGTCTCTGGTGAAACTGACAGAGAAAGAGTCCCAATTTAATAAGTGAAGTTACCATAGTCAGTCTCTCTTCCTTATGGAACACCTGTTCTTCCATTAGGAAATCTGGAGCACATAGGTAACAGTTTGCCTTATGGTCTGAGCTGTGTGGAGATAGTTAAACACAGAACTATTATTAACTGCTTTTATATCATATTCTTATATGCTTATTTTAATACAAAAATATATAGGATGCTTATTTTTCACATTATGTATGATCAGATGTGCAGAGACATCTGTCAATATAGAAAACCTTAAAGGGAATGTTAAAACTTGAACACACAAAAACACTACTAAAGCATGACTGAGCTGAAACAAGAGGAAAGGAGGCCAGAACACCCAGGGAGGCCACAGGAAGGAGGACACGAGAGACCCCTGCTTCACATTTCTAGACAGTACATGGTGATCACATGTGTTTTAGCTTTCTGCACGCAAAGAATGCGTCAGAGGGGCTGAAGAGATGGCTCAGTGGCTAAGAGCACTGGCTGCTCTTGCAGGAGACCTGGGTTCAGTCCCTAGCTCCCACACAGTAGCTAACAATGGTCTCTAGCTCCAGTATCCAATTCCCTCTTCTGGCCTCCGCAGCTATTGTGCAACATGGGCACACTTACATACATTCAGGCAAAACACTTCTACACATAAAATAAAAATATAAATAAAGTAGATAAAGCCACAGACTAGCAAGATGGAGATCGGGGTATAGAGCATCTCAGATTAGCATGATGGAAGTCAGGCCATAGATTTTTACAGAATGCTGGCGCTGGAGTGACTTCCTTTCTAGGAATGAAACAAAACAAAAAATGATCATCCCTGGCTTTTTGCAAAAAAGACATTTTTCTGTGTCAATTGCAGCTTTGGTAAGTGGCAGGGTGGGGTCCTTCCTATAAGAGCTCTTAACACCTAGTGTTAAATACTCATAGACATTATGATTGAAACTCATTCTATATGGTTCCCAAATCCTGAATAAAAATTTAATTTGAAGTGGTCTTGGGTTAGTAATGTCCCAACAGCCTGGACAACAATACTCAAGACAGTTTTGTAAAACTATTAACTTGAAATCCTGGCCACAAAGGACCACAGCTAACATTCCCCAGGATCTGTAATAAAACCACACAAAACACCACTACTGTGAGCAAGCCAATAGAGAACAGTAAGCTGAAGAGTCAGACCCAGATCTTGATGCAAGGTCTGATCTAGTCCCTGCAACTCTCTTCTGAGCTCTTAACCCACATGCTCAGGTACAGCGGGGACCTTGACTGCGTGTGCGCCTGTAATCCCTGTAATCCTAGCAGCACTGTAGAGGGCCATAGGCTCAAAGGAAAGCCAGCCTCAGCTACATAGCAAGTCCAAGGCCACCCTGGGCTACAGGAGACCTTGTCTCAAAAATCAAAAAAAAGGAAAGAAAAAAGTAAGTCAGGTATGGTGGGCATGCCTTTGATTCCAGCCCTCCCTGAAGAGGATGTCTGTAAGATGTAGATCTATATCCCAAGTTCCAGACAAGCTGGAGTTATGGGGCTACAGGGTGACCCTGTCTCAAAACAAACAAAATAAAATGTATAGAAACTTAAAAGACAAAGAAAAAGCGGAAAATATGAAGTAACATTTCATATGCAACATGAGCCTCAAAAGCCAAAAAAAAGAATGTAGTTAAGATAATAAAATCATAAGTGAGAATGTTTAAAATTAAACATTAAAAAGTATACTCCAATTCAAGGGTGTCATGAAACATCAAAGGAATAGAGAGGCAACACCTAAACTAGTAAAATTTGAGAACACTGAAAACAAAAGAATATGTATTAGATTGATGTATTCCTGACAGAGGCCCCAAATGTGCTGTCTAAGTGGTGAGGGAAAAGAAATATGTCCAGTTCAACTATTACTTAAATATGAGACTGAGAAAGTTCACACCACAAACAGCCTGTCTGGAGGCTTTTCTGGAATAAGAAATGTTATAATACATTTGGAATATACTAGTATGCTTTATATACTAAATATTTATATACTAAATACTTAATAAGCACATGAAAAGATATATTCAACAGTATTAGTGAATAGGGAAATGCAAATCAAAAGGAGTGAAAAACCATTTTGTGATGACAGACTAGATATATTTTTTAAAATGGAAAAAGTGGGGCTGGAGAGATGGGTCAGTGGTTAAGAGCCCGTATTGTTCTTGCACAGGGCCTGAGTTCTGTTCTCAGCACCCATGTTAGGCACCTTACAACAGCCTGTAACTTTAGCTTCAAGGGATCCATCACCCTCTTCTGCCCTCCGAGGGCATTTCCACTTACCTGCACATATTAACACTAACACACACACAAACACACACACACACAAATACACAAAAATTTTTAAAAAGCTGCTAAGTGTGATGGCACACACTTTCAATTCCAGAACTTGGGATCCAGATGCAGGTGGATCTCTGTGAGATCAAGGGCAGCCTGGTCTATATAATTCCAGGCCAGCTGGGGCTATAGGGAGACTGTCTCAAAACAAACAAACAAACAAACAAACAAAAAACAAACAAACAAAAAAAACCCTACAAAATAAAATTTTTGAAAAATCTTTAAAAATTTGCTGGTAAAGATGGAGAGAAATTGGAACTCTTATGCATTGCTGGTGAGAATGTCAAATGGTTCAGTTACTGTGGAAAACACACACACACACACACACACACACATACACACACACACTTTGGTGGTTTCTTAAAAAAAGTTGTTTCCAGCGTCGGAGAAGATAGCTCAGCAGTTAAGAGCAATGGCTGCTCTTGCATAAAATCCAGGTTGGATGCCCAGCACCCACATGGTGGCTAACAACTATCCATAACTCCAGTTCCAAGGGAATCCCAATGCCTTCTTCTGACTCTGTGGGCACAACACAGGTGCACTTATACACATAAAAAATATACCACAATAGGCATGCACCCAGTGAACTATGAACGTTCATAGTTCCCTGAAAATCTAAGAAGGAATGACAAGGCTGAATAAAGAAAGAGGGAAGCTGGGCTGGAGAGAGGGCTGCTCTGCAGAGGACCACCACACAGCGGCTAACAGTTGTCCTCGTTCTAGGAGATCCAGTGCCCTCTTCTGGCCTCTGTGGGCTTTGCACTTACAGGCATGTAGGCATAACACTCATACACATAAAAAATAGGAATAAAAGAAGAAAAGGGAAACGCATATAAGCAAAATGAAGTGTGAAAACCAGGAAACAAGCAGGTGAGAAGATTACACAGATAAAAGGAAACTGTGAATATATTTCTTAGAATTTTCTGTAAGTGTTGCTCGTATGTAGGTATTATGGGAAAAGTACTTGAAATAGTTCAGCTTGTGCTATCTACATTTCCAGACATCTTCAATACAACTTTATTTTATACCAACTATATATTAAAAACTGTAAGACAGGCATGGTGGCTATAAGCTCAACACTGATGAGATGGAGGCAGGTGAGTTCCAGGCCAGCCTGGGCTACTTATCAGTAGCCTGCTTCCAAAACCAAAGCAACTAAAACTAGAATAACTATCACACTTAATAAAGATAAATGATTTTGGTGTTCTCATTAAAACAGGGTACAAAGAAGGAACTTTAAGCACACCTGCATAATGTTAGATGCCCAATCTAATGCCCCTAAGACAGAAAATGTTAAAACTTGGTAGAGAGCTCAAACTGTCAGTCATTGTTCCAAGAGATCCAACGCCTTCTACTGACCTCTGCGGGCATTGCACGACACAGGTGCAACTCTGGTACCTGACAAGAGGCACAAGGCACAAACCTACAGAAATTCCAGGAAGTATAACACTGGGGCAGAAATAAGGATCTCAAAGTAGAACAGAGCTCAGAAGAGGGCCCTTCCATACATGAACTGGACAGATGACAAAAATGGGGCCACAGATTGATGGCGAGGATTTACTAAATGATTTTGGGGACACTGCCTCAGTAAATTGAAGAGGATGACAGATAGATTACAAAGAAGGTGAAAGTCTGGGAGGAGAAAATGTAGGACGAAACCTCTGATCTAGAGATGTGGAAATATTTTAAATATTTTATTATTTTTGTGTGTATTCCTATATTGCCTGCATGTGTATAACTGCACCCGTGTCATGCAATGCCTGTGGGAGGTCAGAGAAGACCATCAGATCCCCTTGAGGTGGAGTTACAGATGGTTGTTAACTGCCATGTGGGTGGCTGGGAATCAAACCTGAGTCCTCTGCAGGAGCAATCAGTGCTTTTAACCACTGATCCACCTCTCCAGTCCTAGGAAATATTTTCTAAGCCCCCTAAAACACAAATTTCTCTTTCTCTCTTCCCCCTCTCCTTTTTGAGACATGGTCTTACTATGTAGCTAATGTTAGCCTCAATGCAGAATCTTCCTGTTCAATAAAGGATGCAATACAAAAAGCTACAAAATAGGCTACAGACTGAAATATATGACACCTAAAACTGACAAGAGATTAATATCTACAAAGAAGACACAGAATGCAATGGAAAACAAGGAAAGATGAACAAGCGATTCACAGAAGGGAAGACTAACCAGTCTTGTTTGTGGTAATAAGGAACTAATGACAGGGTGTCCACCCCTGGCCGGGGAAGTAGGGGGATCAGCAGTTTACAGATACACACTAGGAAAAATGATGCAGCAGCAGAATGCAGCACACAGGTACACAGAGCAATGTGGATAAACAGGAGACAATTTACAGCACAGTATCAAGTATATATATTAAAACTAAGTATATATGTTAAAACTGTGTATACACAAAATAACACTACTTATGACGAGTACACCCAAAGAAGTACATAGCAAAAAAAGAATAGGTGTCTACAGTGTTGGGTGGGGGACTAAGGAAGGAGGGCTTTTCCATTGATAAATGATGATAGTATGCTATGATCTGGGGCATATGAGGTACAATAAAATAAAAATACATTATAAACTACACACGCTTAGATGTAGTTTGGAACTACAGTAGCCAACTAGCTATGAAGCAGAGCCTGAGGTCAGCAGTCGGCTACTCGTGAAACCTAATACTTTCAATGTCAGATGGAGAACTAGACTTCAGTAATAGGGGTTGGGGGAGGGTCCCAAGACACTTCACCTGGACCAGGGTTACCTTGGAAGACTGCTCCTCAGTTACATGAGCCAAGATTCTCCTTTTTAAGTCAGGGGTTCCTGTCACATGGGATGAGTTTTAACTGGGTCTTAGCCATGCCTGTACACTAAACAGTGATTACAGCAGTTTAACAAGACTTGTGGTTCACATCCTTGTTTCAGAAAAAAAGGAAACAAGCAAGCAATTAAGAACCAAAAAGACAGGGAAAAGAATAGCCATAGCTCCCGTTTATAAGATCTATGTACTAAGCATCGCCCTAGATGCTTTCCATGTTGTCTAAAATTCAGACATTCCTACTGGTGGTACTACCAGTCTCAAGAAGACAACAGCCCATCTGAAGTGACCCAGCTTCATAGTGGAGCCATGTGAACCCAAATCTGTCTAATGACAACTTGCTCTCCTTCACACTACATCACCCCACTAGTAAAAATGGCAGTGAGGAAACAGTGAAGGGTTATACATCAGGACACCGAAGAGGTAACGTACACAAGACAAAGCCATATCAAGGCACATGTTGATGACATACCGTCTCTGAGGTGACCTTCATTACATATTAGTGTAACCTTCACAAGAGGAGGCTGTCACTATTGTTTGACAAGCACATGATCTCTTACAATATAATCCAGTTCTTGGAGAACCCAAATGTGCTTGTGTGGTATTTCTAATTTAATGTTTGTGTGTGTGTGTGTGTGTGTGTGCCTGTGTGTGTGTGCTTGTGTGTGTGTATGTATGTGATATGTGATACTGAATCCAGGGCCTTGTGCCCTCTAACAACTGGGCTATTCCCCCAACCTTAAAAAAAAGTGCTTTAAACAAAAGATTATCTAAAATCAGGTGTGGTGGGGTATGCCTTTAATCCCAGCACTTGGGAGGCAGAGGCAGGCGTGTACTACATAGCAGTTCTAGACCAGCCAGAGCTACATAGTGAAATGATATCATAAAATAAATATTTTTCTCAAAGTTACATGTTTAGGAAGCAGCTTCACAGATTTCAAACAGTGACTTTCAAAACTATGGTGTCTGATCATTTTTTGAGCAGGCTGAAATGAACTTTCAGCTGTCTGCTAAACATAAAGACTGCAAATATATACAAGATGGTGTATTTTTACTTGTGATAGTAATCTAAGTAACTTTAGTAAGAGAGATCGCAACTGTGGAATTTTATGCAACTGATAAAAAGAAACTTCAAGATATGTGGAATAATTTCCAAGTTAACTGAAAGAATGTTGGCTAGAAGAGCTGGACAGAGGGCTCAGCAGTTTATAAGAGTACTGGCTGGCAGAGGACCAGGGTTTGGTTTCCAGCACCCACATGGCAGCTAACAACTGTCTGGAACTCCAGTTCCAGGGGACTCCAATGTCCTCTTCTACCCTCCGTAGGCACTCCAAAACACAGGTGCAGTTACATACATGTAGGCAGTACACTCACATACAAAAGTTGGAAGGAATTTTTTTTAAAGAAAGTTGATTACAGTACAGAGGGTGTGTGTGCCAAAGTCAGATTTAACAGTCACAGCCACACTTCTTTTTAAACCCAGGGAAACTGTAGCAGCAACTGCTCTGGTAAGGAAATGGTGGTTAAGGACTAGTTTTGCATTCACTCTATACCCATATGTGTACTTTGAACACCCGTCCCCCGTGGTGCAGATTATCTTTTTTTAAAATCTATCTTAAACCTAACAAACAGTCTGTCTGCCCTCCAAGTCCAATCAGAATTTGAGATCTAGTAGTGTCTGAGTAGAAGAAATCAGTTTTCTTTTCTTTTCTCCCAGTGATGAGACAGGGTCTCCCTGTAGCCCCAGCAGGACTGGAACTTGCTATGTAGAACAGGCTGGCCTGGATCTCCCAGAGACTGGCCTGCTTCTGCCTCCCTACCCCCACCCCAGTGCTGAATTGAAGGTGTGTGCCACCACACCAAGCTTGTTTTTAACCAATAGATCCATATTTCCATATTCCCTTCAATCCGTATTCACTGGGGGTAGACTTAACTAAATGGAAAGAAGACCCATATTCACACTGCCTTTTCTTCTTTCCTTTTAGATAGGGTTAGGTCCTAGGCTAACCTCCTGAGTTCCCAGAGCACTTGGATCACAGCTGTGCACCATCTTTCTTAGTCTATAACTTCTTTTTACTATAAGACTATTTCAGTTTTTTTCCTCACTTTTTAGACAGGACCTTGGGTAGCCTTGACTGGCCTCAAACTCACTATGAAGCTGAGGATGACCTCGAACTCCAGCCTCCCAAGTGTGGGGATTACAGGCATGTACTACCCAGCTTTTGATCATTAAAAAAAAATTGTATGAAGTGTTAATTTTATTTAACCAATCCTATCATGATGTTAGATGTTTAAATTTTAATATTATGTGCAATGTTGCACACACTTGTGCCCAAACCTTTGTATTTCCCCCTTAAATTTGTAAAAACGAAGTTCCTTTGTCACCAGTTTTTAAAAACTTGGCTTCCAACTCCTTCAGACCATTTTCTTAACCAGCTACTTTCTAGCTTGTTGCCTCCACACTGAAGGGTAAATTAACAAACCTCTTGTTTAACATTTTTCTACATTTGGTAACACTTCCTTCTAGACATCAGGCCCTCATTCAGGTCTACCCTAGAGAACTGGTCTTACCCACTTAGTTCTTGGTTCTCTAAACCACTGCCTTATATTCTGAAACCTTTAACTCCTTGGCAGATTTTTGTTTTTCTCCAAAAAACAACCTTTTTTAAGATTCATTTTCATGTACATATTAAATAGCTAAACAAGGTATGCCAGGCACACCATCTATAATCCCAGCATTTAGGAGGCAGAGGCAGAAGGATGGCAAGTTCAAGGCTAGCATGAACTACAAAGAGAAGCTCCCCCCGATTAGAATATAAAGATCCATTTCACAGAGGCGCTGTTCCAGATCCCCTTGTCTCCTGCACAGAATTCAAATTTATGGTGGCTTTGTGTAATACATCGTGTCAGGTCAATAATGGATTTTTTAAAATGTCCTTATTAACAATGAAACCTTTAATGTGTCAATATTATCTACTGATAAAAGGATGACGTCATGGGAAACATGATCATAACATGATCAAATTATTTAACTCAGGGGGGAGTGGTTAAGAAACATCTGCAGAGGTAGTAAGAAACAGCAGCACACACAAACCAGTCTTGAACAGTTAGCTCAGTGGCACTTAGCAGCCCATCCTCCCTGTCTGAAATTCTTAGTCCTTTTCATCCCCATCAGACATTGAGTTACACAGTGCAAAAGGAAAAAACATGAGGAAAAAGTGCTCAAATCATACTTCACATCTGGGGTGCATGCTCCTTTCTACATTTTATATGCACAGATACATATGCAACACACACATGCCGTGTTGCCCACAGACAGGACTTAGTGAGCCTGCACTCCAGGACTCCCGCCATCTGCCTTTCTCAGTCATTCATATCTACACCTCCCAGTAGATCAGTTTCTACTCATGTCTGACGGCTGATTCCTGCCGTCTTTGAAGGAACCTAAAGCTTTATCCACTTCACAGAGGCGTTGTTCTTGTTCCAGATCCCCTTGTCCCCTGCACAGAACTCAGATTTGTGGTGGTAAGGGATCATACCTTTGTGAAAAAATGTGAATAATTTTTTTTAAACACTGTCAACTGATTGAAAATTGTTTAGGAATACAGTGAATGGGACTGTGTCCATTCCTCTGTACCCAACAGTGCCTACCTAGCACAGTATAAAACAGACCAGAAACTCAATCCTTGTTGACAGAGTGGAGCATTCAAATTCATGTTAACACAATAAGACAAGAAACACAAGAGTAGTATTTACATTCCTCTTTATTTAATACAATAAACACGTAACATATACAAAAAGAAAAACCACTCGTGTAAAACACCCTGTCACAAAGGATAGACAGGAAACATCTACTCTCAATCAAATAAGGCTCTTGCTTCAAAATGGGTTAGCTAGCCACACCTAGAATATGAGTGAGCCTGTTGCAAAATAAGAAACTAAATCCCTGCACTGAAGGAGTAAATTCATGGGGACAATTTGCTAAATTCATAGAACCATTATTTAGGAATGTTTATGCTCTCACATATCCAAAATTCATCACGGTCTCACAAAATACATGAGGTTTGTTTTGATGTTAGAATTTTTTACCTGTCCTTTTTTTCTTAGGTGTTATAAGAGCTCTAAAAACCAGAAACCAGCAAAGGTGTTAGCATCAAAGTTCACAGGACACATGGAACTAGAAAGCAAAGGCAAAATGGCAGTGGGAAGAATTTTACTCCAAAGTCATTTCCTGGTAGCTAGCACTTAATGGACCACTGGGAAAGACAGGCTGGAAATGCCTCCATGATCAGTGCAGGGTCAGTAGCAGCAGTCTGTCCATACTCTTGCTCTGAGCTGAGCCAGAAGTTACACAAGCACCGGTTCGTCTCAGAAGAGCCTCATACAAACGCACATGCACTCATGCACACCCACTCTCACACACATGTCATCACCACCCTTTTATTTAAATTTATTATTATTTTCTTTTTTTACTAAAATAATACAAAAAAGGGAGACAAGTATATTTACAAAACTCCATGGCTGGTACAGTACATAATTTTTAAGACACACTAAATGCTACAATCTTTCAGGTCCTGAGATTATTACAAATATCAACTCAAAGTTTGTGTTCAGGTCCAGTTTTCAGAGGGAAGGGGGGGATCCCAAAATATTAAGTCACAAACTTATTTGAAATACAGCATATTCCTTCAAGTTAGCAAAAACACACCTTCCTATAGGCAGATGCAACACAGTAACTGGGGCCTTTTGCATACAGAGACCATCAACTCCTCAGGCTCCTTCCTTGGAGACCAGCTTGCAAATATGGGAGCATCTGTGTAGTGTGGAGGTGGCTAAAAGAGGAGGAGCTGTTCACCTGGTGGGAAGTGCCTTCTCGAAATGGAAATTCTCTGTGTAAATTCTGTTTTCCCTTCTGCTACCAAGCAGTCCTCCCCTTTTCTAAACACATTGTCTACGAGTTGGAAATATGTGCTTACCCTGACTAAAAATCAGATGTATGTTTCCCACTTATAGCAAATAGTCTGTAGTTTGATCATTTTTACAACCACAATTAAACCTTGCTTATAATTAAAAAGAGAAAACACTCATCACAGTCACCTTGGTTAGACTTTAATCCATTATTTGGGCCACAAAATTTTCATCAGCCAGAGATGATTTATTTTCTCCTTCTTTGAAGTTTGACAGTGTTTAAACAAGTGAAACCATGGGAAAGCCTCAAATTAGCATACTGTCTTCAAAGAACAATTTAGCATTTCTGATAATTTCTAGAATAAGACAAGTTTTCAGTGATAGTTGATGAAAGGACAGGGCAAAGCTTGGCTTTCTTCTCTAGAGGTCAGCCACGCACCAGAGGAAGCTGTGTAGGAGGGGAACCTACCTCTCCTGGGGAGAAGGCCCATGATTATCACTGATTATCACATGTCAGAAGGTAAATCTACTGTGTAGGCAGAGCCGAAATGTGAAGAAAGCTGAACAAAGTAGGCTAACTTTCTAATTATATAAAATAGAAGTGCCTTTGTCAACTGACAAGAATTTATTTTCCTTTTACTGCTGCTAGCCTAAATTAGGGAAGTTCTTAGTAATTTTGCCAGCGTGGGAAAGAAAACGAAATTTACAACAGGGTGGGGCATACTACAACTGCAAACAGTAGAAATAAGCAAAAATGGAGGAAAGTTTATAGCTGTTAGTACAGAAAACACAAGATAGCTGTGATCATTTACACACAGGTTGTCACAGACAAACTTGTCAACTGGCTGGTCTTGGCTGTTGCTGGCACTTTGCTGTGTAGACAGACGGAGGTGTTAACTTCAAAATTGTCTCAAGTATTTCTGTGTTATCCTGGATAAGTCATCTTATTTGTATTTCAATTAGATTTCTATTAGTCTCTGTCATCAAGTATCTAGATACCAGACTTAGGGTAAAGCAGAACTACATTATTAGAGCAAAACGGAAACAAAGAATATGTAGTTTCCGAGGAAAATAACATTGGTACTAAGGATTCAGTGTCTTGCTTGATTCAGACCTTTGCAAAGGAGCTTTGCTCTAGGGAAGTATGAAAACAGGAAAGGCAGGCTGTTAGGAGAAAGAAAAGCCCCAACACAGGCCTGCGTTTCTTCTGAATAATCTTGCGAAGTATCACTCAAGAGGAAACCGTGGAATATGACATTCCCATATAATGTAAAATATAAAACAACAAGATTTATTGTTGTTTTGTACTGCTGGGTATGGGCCCCAGGGCTTCGCACATGCTAAGCAAAAGCTCTACCACTGAGCTACACCCTCAGCCTACAAAATCTGTTTAAATGCAAATGAAAAGCAAAAGTTCTAGTCACCAGTGATCATTAGTGATGACACTGAATCTTGGACTATGTGTACCCTACTGAGATATCAAACAGCGTCACTGACCTGTTTAGGTAGTAGGGTAAAAAGTATACCAAGTCTGAACATCTGAAATGGACATAAATACATTGGAAAGATTGAGAAGTAAAAAGATCACAATATCAGGAAATTAAAGATCATAAATCGCTACTTTAAAGCAAATGGTATTTTGAGAGTACATGAGAAAAGTGTGACTGGCTAGTCAAAGGCATCTCCACTAAACTCTAAAGAGAATCTGTCTGCGACCTCTGCCTCGATGTGAACTGTCCGCTACACCACAGGAGTTCGATGGGGACAGCACAGATGGTGAAGGGAGTGAGAAGAGGTTCTGATGACAATTTGCTTTCTTTCCTCCTCAGATATAACAACAGGCAGCTGATACTACAGTAGAGCAACTGGCTGATGCACAGCTAAGAGCACAAACCAAAGGAAAGGACGAAGGAAATGCAGAGTAAAACATTGACAGAGCTGTTTTAATGTGAGTCCAACCCATCTGTTCAGCTCTATCAACCTGAACACTGTGTCACAGAATTGAAAAATTTTCACACGAACACTGGGATGACTTCATCATAAAAACACAAACATTCCATGACATTGACTATAGTCTGCATGGGTAAAGGATCTCCCATTAGCTTTTGAATATAAAGTTCACATTTTAGGACAGATGAACAGAAAAAGATATATCTATTTTAGGCTTCTATTTATATTTCCCAGAGGAAACAAACAAAACATTCAACAAAACCCTTATGCTTTATTTCTTTGGGTCAAAATCTTAACATTTGTTATTTGAGGGATGACAAAAGAGGAAAATGTGGAAAATGAAGACTCTGGTTTATCTGCATAGTTGATTTTTAGAGGCTACAAACTTAAGGCCTTATTGGGGGAGGGGGGGGCAACAAAACATTCCTAAAGTGATTTTAGGAAAGAGAGAAAAAAAAAAAAAAAGAACCAAAGAAACCCTAGGTCAGAGTCAATTCTGGGGTAACCCAAAAGCTTTGACTGTGCAGGCCTAGTGCTTTCTCTTAACTCATTAGCTGGATAACTGTTCCTCAACCCCCTGCATTCTTTCCTGACCCTGAATATGTGCTATAATTTAAACTTACTCTCTCATACACACCATTTAGTCCTAACTAAAAAAGCAATATCCATTTTTTTTTTTTTTGCTGTTGTTTTTTAAATAGTAAAGGAAATTCTCATGCATTACTACTTAGTATGCAGGAATAGAAGGTGAGATAAAACAAACTTAATCTCCTCTTGGGATCATGTTTCCTTCTACTCTGACCATTTCTACTCTTGCCCCAGCTAGGATTCTAGGAAGTGAATCCTGTCTTGACACTCCCTATTTTCTTACAACCTAATGGCTCCACCTCTTTCATGGGCGGAAGCAGCATGAAACACAAAGGTAGACTGGCTGAAAAAAAGACACAGTAGCCCAAGTGTAGTGCCTGCCCCTCTAGTGCAGAGCTGAATAAACCAACCGATACAGGAGAAGCATGCAGTGTCTGCTTTACTCTGAGAGAGGTAAAAAGTTATCTATCACCAGTCAAGTACCATAAAGAAGTGAGATTGAGAAGATGGAAGAGGGAGCCTATAATCTTTCAGGATCACTGAACTCCAACAATCACTAATCCAAACTTTATCTAACTTTAGTTCCACAACCTCCACAAACATCACACAAGCAATAACATCACAGAAAGCTAAAAAAAAAAGCTGGCTTGATTTGAAACTAATAATTTTATCTTACTATAAATATGGTATGCTTAAATACCAAGTATGCATCTAAATTAAAATTCCAGTGATTTCTTTGAAACTTAAAAATCATAGGGTGTCCTTTATAACCTCCATAAGGAAAACATTTTTTTCAGCCTCTGCAGGAAGATGATAATACTATCTTATTTATATAGGGCATTTTTAAAAAAAAAACTCAAAATATTTCTGAAATAGTAAAGTCTCTGATATCCCTGGGAGGTAGGTGATTATTATTATACCCAACTGTCTAATGGGTAATGTGAGGCACAAAGGTTAAATGATATCCCCCTAGAAAGAGAAGCTCAGGATTTAATACTATTCAACTCCAGTTGCCTAACATCAGTTTTGCTACCAAGGAGCCTCTTGTTTTAACCAGTAGTCTCTCCCAATTAAAATGTCATTTAAAAGGGGGTCCTCTAGTAAATATATTTGTTCTGTTTTTGAGTATTGGTTCAATTTAGTCTCCCTTAACCTGTCATATCTATTTGTTCTCAGCAAAAGCAAATGAATCTTAGATACTGAAAGTTATGTTATTTTGCTCAAGGGAGAAATATAAACAATCACAAAATCAGAGGAAAATGTCATTACCTGGAAATAAAAAGACTGAAAACCTCTCAAGTATGCCACAGATTATATGAGTATTTCCTTAGTATCTGAAGTCCAAGTATACTTATATTTTAAAAGATATGCATCTATTTGATTTCTTAAAAATCATTTTCCAGGAAACACATTTTAATATTGACACAGGTGTTAGCTTCCTTCAGAGTGTATTCAGATAGCATTCCACAGTTCTAGCTAGAGCCTCCACGTGTTCAGTCTTGTCTACTACAGGGAATGTTATCAGCTTGATCTGTAAGACACTGTTATTCCAAAGCTTTCTTCTATACCACCTCTGCCAAGTCTGCAAGGTCAGAGCAGTGGTTTCCACCCAGAAATAGTCAATGAGTCCAGCGAGTTTATTACACTTGTAATAACCAACACATGGTATATATATATATATGTGTGTGTATATATATAATAACCAACATATATCATGTTACGATATATATGTTAATTTCTACAGATATTCAAAAGGGGAAGACAGAATCATGTGAAAAGACTTATTTCCCAATCTGCCCATTTGAATCAACTAAAAGCAATGGAATACATAAGGCAGAAGTTTTGCCAATGTTGAGAGGATGGTGCTTAGAAAGGATGCCATGGAGCAGCAGTGCCTAGTTAATCTACATACATTTGTGTATATATCTGCACACCTTTGTGTGTATCTCATACTTGTGTCCACACACATAAACGGAAGGAAGAGTGTTACAGCATGACATGATGTTGGCAAGTCTGAGACTCTTTCTCCTGAATCCCCTGACTTATCAGTCTGTACTTGAAGATGTCTGAAAAGAGTTTCAAAAGAGGAGAAAAAGAAAGAAAGAAAAGGCACTTAACAAAGACAAAGGCCTGAATTGAGCATGGTTTAGGAGTAATAGAAGCATTTTACCAGAGTTAAGAAATTATTTACAAGGAGTTAAACTTTTCCCTTAAGATTTTATAAAATAAAATTGCATAACGTTTGTGATCATGTATCTACTACTGTACTTTCCTTCTGCTTCATTTTTACAAAACCAAAAGCACCCCAAAGCAAAAACAAATAAAAAGTCATACATGCACAAAAGAAAGCCAAAGTGCCCCTTTAGAGAACTAAGATCAGCAGAAACCGCAGTGCTGAAGCGCAGGGAAAGTTCAAGTTTAGCCTGGATTATAGATTTTTTTCAGTCTTCTATTTTCAACTTGAAAAATAAAACAAAAAACTAACAAAGCAAACAAATTCCTAACCTTAATAATAATAACAATTCGGAACCAGTGTGCGTTTATGTTGCACTCCTAAAGTGAAGTATCCTACTTCTATACATGGGTCAAATTATATGACAAAATTTCCTGGAAATAAAAACTGTAAAGTAAAATCAACCACTATTAGGCAAAGTTCGTTTTCCAAATGTAGCAGCAAGTATGATAGGTAACTGGAGTTCTAGAGATGATCCCAAAGGACAGAGTTCTCATAATCAATGGCAGTTGCAGTAACAGTAGAATTTTCATTTTAGAAAGTCTTGAACCAAGCAGAGGTGGAAAGGGCTGTGGGAGAGGGCGACCAAAGGGAAAGACTGGAGGCGCCTGCCCCTTCCATCTCTGCATAGTAAACAATTTAGATCTGCTTTGGGAAAAAATATCCTGGGTTAAAGATCAGTTCCAATAAGTTGTTTTTCAAACAGGTGTCAAACCCACAGTATTCAAACATGTATATACCTGGTTCTTCCGCCAACATTGGTGATCCAAATAAATCTTATTTGGTGTCTGACACAGAACAATGTAATTTGGGCTAACAACATCCATCAAAGGGGTGGTGGGCATGAAAGAATGTACTAACAGAATCTTCTTAATTTTCCTCAAAGTATCAGGATTTTCTTACTACAGATTAACCTGACTTTTTCCCAAAATCTTTTCTCCAGGTTGTTTTTAAAGTCATGATTTAGTACACTCAGATCTCAGAAGAAAATGAGAAAAAAAATTTTAATAGAAATTATTGCTTGCATTTATTTTGGAGGCTCTGAATGAGCTTGACACTTTGCTCCCAAACAGTCTCCAACTGAGGTCCAGCACTGCTCTGAGGACAGCTCTGCTGATCCTTATTGCTTGTGAATACTGAGGATTACCTTGTATGTACAGTAACAGCTTATATATCAGTGAAGGCAATTTCTAATACAAGTCAGTTGGAAACATAGCTTAATCTTCCTGAATCAAGAATCCCGATGAGTAGGATCTAAATTAAGTGTGCTGATTACATCTGCATTTGTTGCTAATGTTCCTTAGAGATATACATCGCTCTTCAGATATCCTTTCCAGTTACTCACCATTTTAAAAATAACATAATTGATTTCAAGTGCAAAAATACAGTATGAGTCACAAATCTCTGTTAAAAAATAATCAACTTATATGCTCGTTTTTTAGTAATAAAAACTGTAAAGACAGGTGACCATAAAGTATGGACACAATTTTCAATGTTATGATCTAGGAAAGAAATGTTTGTATTTACATGGAGAAAGAAGAATTTTGATTCACTTGTCTAACCTGAAGGGGATATAGAGGTGGGGATCTGACAGTAGTCCTTAAGGAATCAAGATTAAAGGGAGCAGAATATAATCTGCATATTAAATTCTCAGAACCAAGTGTCTTAGGTGTTTTTTTAAGATGACACAGGGGAGAAAATTACTAATCCTGTTCTTTGCTAATGACAAAGAGTCATTAGGAATCTTCATATAGCATGGTTCAGAACTGATGGATTTAAGAAACTACAATTATTACTGTCTGACTTTAAATAGCAATTGACATATGAATATGTGTAAACAAAGAAATACACAAACACAAGCAGTTATCAGCAGGGAGGGAGATTAACATGCACTGACTTCTCCCTGGCTAGAGAATATAAATGTAAGGCTACCTTCCCAAAGACACACAAAGCCTACCACAGCCAAGCCAGGTAGGATTAGCAAAGATGCAAAAGAAGTCCCCAATGTTGGAATAAATCAAGAGCTAAGTAAGCTTCTTAATTAAGAAATGTTTGAAATGAACCTTATTCAACATACTAAAGTCAAGTCAAACCTCTCTGAACAACATCCTGGTATCTTCCAGACAGTATCTACTGGGGCTCATATAGCATCCATGTTTTTTTTTTTTTTTTTTGTAAACTAAATTCCTAGAGTCAAGAAATTCTATCAATGATTCCTTTCTCTCTCTCTCTCTCTCTCTCTCTCTCTCTCTCTCTCTCTCTCTCTCTCTCTTTTTTTTTTAAAGACATGGTCTCACTGTCAGCCCAGCCCAGCCCAGGCTAGCCTGGACTCACTACGTACTCCAGGCTGGCCTCCAAATCAAGATCCTCCTGCTTCAGTCTCCTGAGTGCTGAGATTACACACATAAACCACCACACCCAGCTTCAAAGGTTTTGAAATAATCATTTTCCCTTACTGTAAAAAGTTCCTGGAACTAAAGTTTTCAGTTCTTCACTAACTTTTTGCTATAAAGTAAGCCAATGTGACTTTGAAGTAAAAATATAGGCATAAAGAGCTGAATAGATCTGTGCTTGCTTATTTATAGTCCTATAGGCTATTTGGGACTTTTGATTATTAAAGGAAAGGGGGTCTAGTTAACACTCTTATTTGAATAAACTTAATGGTACAGGAGGAAAAAATAATAAAAACACGGAAGAAATCTTGCTGTTATCAGTCTCACGCTGGTTGTGAGGGGTTAGTCTTTCATCATAACTAGATTAAAGATACACCATTTAAAGCTCACACCATTCTTGGATATAGGCTGAAAATACTAGAAGTTTGAAATTCAAGAAATAACAGAATGATGATGAGAGAAAATAAAATGTATTCAAAGAGAACTGTGAGTTTTTCCCCTTAATATCCTCTGTTGCCTCTAGTTCAGTTGGAGGCTGTAATTAAGGAGTCTTAATTATTTTAAGTCTACTTGAATATCAATATTCTGAATAAATATTAGTAAAACTTTAAGATTCCAAATGTTCCAAACATTTTTACTGCAGTGGATATTGGGAGTAAAACTACATTGTGATTGTTATAAAAGATAATCCCTTGTTCACATAGTATTCCTAATGTAATTCATACCTTAAAAAATACCACCTCAATTTTTTTTTTTAAAAAAACAGCAAGTATATATGCTATCTGGATGACCCATGGAGAAGCAGATGCAGTGCACACTTCTGTCTGCGTCTATCAACAGTTCTAATCACCTGAAGTGCCACTAGCTGAGAGAGCAGAAAGAGCAGTTGTGCAGTGAGGTGAACTGGGCGTTCTCAGTTCTTCTTGGCAGGCTGCAAGGGTGAAGAGCAGCAAAGCAGCAGCCCCACAACAAAGACTCCCATTTCTCAAGAGAAGAATGTGAGCAGAATCACATCTGAGCATCAAGACTAGAAATAAATATTAACCAGTCAACACCAGATGCACAAATCACCTGAAGAAAAGAGCTAAGTACCTGCTTCTGAATGGAAGATGAAACTGACCCTTTTACAAAAAGGGGATACCTAAAAATTTGTCTGTTAGGAGCAACAGGCTCAATTTCTGACTTTTAAAAATCTAGATGATATAGTAATATACATCACTGTGCTAAAATAACTTTCCTGAAGCATTTTTAGTCCACTGATTTACATGGGGAATTGCTACATACTGGAGAAGATTCAAGTTTGCTCAGGATATTTGAGGGTACAATATTCTTCAGCTGCTGTCTGGACAGGGTCATGCAATTGTTTTGTGGCAAACCTACTACACTGTCCACTTACACAGACATGATCATGTCTCCTGGTAACCTGGACTAATTCTACCTCTAGTTGCTTTCATTTTGCATTTATGTCTAGTGTGTTCAGATCCAACCCCCAGGATGGATGGCCATTACCCAAATCCTCTCAACTCCCCCCAGCCCCCTGCAGGGGAGGGATCAAATTTGTACTTCTGTGGGTTTGACAGCTGAGTCTCTTTCAAGTCAGTTAACATGGTAACTCTGTCTTTAAGAGACCAAAGGTCACTAACTTTGCACAAAAGCATTTCTTCCTCCTGCACCTGGCTTTGCTCAAGTAACATTTTCCTTCCTTTTCCTCCTCACCACAGTGCTTGGACGAGAATGTAAACATCGACAGAAACAGCAGCCCTGGGACCACATGAGGACTTTGCCATCAGGTAGATCCTGTCAGCCAGCCAAATGATTCCACTCTCTGCTTGCGGGGAAGTCACTGAGATTTCCGTGGTAACTTAGTGTCCCCTTTACTTTGGCCTCCATCTGAGAAAAGATATGTTAAATGGTTTGGCATGTTATTCAAAATAAGAAAAAAGAAGAGCAAAGCAAACAGAATTATATGTGAATGACAGCTTAAAAAGATAACCCATACCTCACTTGCTGATAGCATTTTATAAGGAAGTTGATTAAACATAAGGGAGATAACTGAAAACTATATATAAACTATTTCACCAAGTGTTTACCATTTATTTACCTCATAGCGATGTCCAATGCTGGATTATAAAGAAATCAGAATATACAATATTCTTGAATATACAATGGACTTTCAAGAGATCTACCACATCTTTTGATTCCGTTGGGAGTCAGAGTCAATTTTATTTTCTGGTAAGTGAAATGAAATCTTTTGCCATGATATGGCATTTAATAATTCCCAACAACTATGTAAATAAACATGCACATCAGTAACAGAAAAATTCTAGCTGTACTTTGGTTTAGATCCTAGTCTGTGGTAAGGGACAGTCACTGGGAAGCTTGGTTTCCATTTCTATCAGTACTGCTGCCCTTCACCATTTACAGAGAAAATGTTGATCATCTTATTTAAACCTCAGCTACCTGGGTAAGAGTGGGACCTTACAACCCAAAGAGCCACCAGAATACAGAGAAAATCTCCAAAAGTTCATAGCCTTATTAAGAAAAATGAAGCCCCAAATACAACCCAGGCCTGAAAGAAAGACAGGGAAAGGGAACTCTTACTTCAAGGGAAGACACATGAATGGGAAAAATGTACAAATTCTTCATTTAATAAATTAATCTTAAGACTGAAAGAGGCTATGAGAATCATGTGGTCAGGCCCACTGATATGATATCTGAGTACTTTGGAAAAACATAAAAACAAATATTAAAACACTGTCTCTTTGAAAAAAAAAGTTTTATCAGGGCTGAGGGGATAACACAGTTGTTAAGAACACTGGCTGCTCTTCCAGAGAACCTAAATTGGATTTTCAGCACCTACATGGCAGCTAACAACCATCCATGACTCCAGTTCATGGGATTAAATGCCCTCTTCTGAGCTCTGAAGGCACTGTACATACATACATGCAGGCAATACACTCATACACATAAAATAGAAATGATTTGATCTATGGTGTAATTAAATTTACAAAATGGTCTGGCACTATTAAAATAGGATGTTGTTCAAACTACCTTTGGTCAATTATTAAAATAAAATAGTCATAGTAATTGGACTGTGAAATTCTTTTTTAAAATATTTTTTTTATTTTTATTTTATGTGATGAGTGTATTGTTTTCCTGTGTAAGTGCACCAGTGTTGTGCAAAGCCCATAGAGGACAAAAGAGGACGTTGGATTCCCCTAGAACTGGAGTTTCAGATAGTTGTGCTAGGAAACCCAGGTCCTCTGTAAGAACCATTTAACCGCTGAGCCATCTCTGTAGCCCCAGAAATTCTTTACACTGAAGTTAAGTACAATATGATCCAAAGGCCTAATTTGGCCCTCATCTGATTTTATAAATTAAGTTTTATTGGAAGTCAGTCACACTTATTTGTATATTATTGTTGGCCCTTTTACTTTATAAAGTAGTTGCAAAAGAGATCATATGACCTGCAAAGTCTAAAATATTTACTGTTTTGTCTTTTATAGAAGTTTACTAACCTCTGTTTTTGAAAAGATTAAGAGAATTAACAGGCTTTTACTATGTACCACAGATCAGACTAGATGCTTTCAATCAGTTATTTTTATGAGAGTTCCATAAGAAGTATATTTAAAGCATTTTCTTGTCTTCAGCTTGTAGGTAAGAGAAATGGTGAGAGTGAAGTTAAGAAGCTTGCTCAAACTGGCAGTTCTGTAATTTAAAAACTATAAAACAATTAGGGTCCCAGATAGCTCAGTCAGTAGAGTATCAGGCTTTTGAAAATGCAAGCTAGATTCTCAAGGTTGATAGCTTACATTCTATTTTTCAAAGGAAAAATTTTAAACATTTTAACTTCAGTTATTTGGAAACTACTCAGTTCTATTTCTCTTGTTTTGGACAGTGGTATAGACCAGACAATAAGATAATTCACAGAAGAGCTGGAACACTGGGGGCTTTCTGAGTGACAAGAATGCTGTTTTTCTACTCCCTTACAGGTGGTCACATTCATGCCAATCCACCCCACAAACATTTCCTCAGCTAGATCACAGAACAGGAAGATATTCAAACTTAGTCAAGTGCAGGAAGATAAGGACTGCTGATATGTATGCCTAATTTCTGCTGTCCATTTTTACAATTTTTGTTTATATTCTTTCTTTCAAGGATGAGTCTTGGGCCACTTACCTCACACAGTGACTACAGAGGATTAATGACAATCTGTTGCCTGAAGATTGCTACACAGCTCCCATTCTTGCTATTTACTATAGTCAACAGTAAACTGGTTTAAAGATGTTTTATTTATAACACATTTGTGTATGTGAGTGTATTATGGGCACACATGCCACGGTGTATGGAAGTCAGAGGGCAAGTTTTCTTTCTACTAGCTGAGCCATCTTATTAGCCTTAAATAGCTTTTAATACAGTAGCCAGTGAGGACCTACTCACCTTCCAAAGATAAGAGAGCAACTAAGCAGTTATTCCTTCTCAAAATATCTTGAAATGGTCTTTAGAATACTTTAGTAGTAGTCTATCAAGGTTAAGTGCTAGTTATAACCAAGAATCTGAGGCTGACACATACAAAGAACCAACTATGTAATACTAGATTTCAGAGTTGGCTAACAGGGATACAGCGACAAAATGCAGTTGGTCCATGTTAATTTAAACAGTGACAGGATGCAAGAAGTTTAATGGTTAACACTACATAAGCTGACTGAAGGCAAGCGAGTATAGCTCAGAGGTAGAATACATGCTTTGTATGGGGAAGGATTCCACCACAGCATGAAACAAAACAGAAAGAATAAAGCTTCCTGTATCTGCATTTCTAATACTAGTGTACCATTTTGGCAAGTTGCTTATTTTTCTGATTCAGTTTCCTAACCTATAAAATGAGGACCATTATCTATTGTTCAAAGGCTTGTTGTACAGATTAAATTAACTGATACATGTGTAACCAAGTCACAAGGCCAAATGGCACTAACTTTTCAATAAATGTAAATGAATATAATCACTGAATATGATTAAAAAATTATTTTGGAGACAGAAGCAAGCAAATTTCTATGAGATTGAGACCAATCTGGTTTAAATAGCAAGTTCCAGGCCAGCTGGGGCTATGGGAAAATGAATAAACAAAAAACACCAAAAATAAATTTTAAAAATTGTGTGTACATGATGTTTATGGACACATATGCCACAGTGGAGGTCAGAAGACAATTTTGTGGAGTTGGTTCTCTTTTCTAACTTTCTATGGGTTCTGGGGATTGAACTCAGGTCATCAGGCATGGCTGCTGAGCCATATTGTCAGCTCTTGAATATATATGACATAAAATTTTTTTTGAATTTATTATTTTTATTTTTTATGTATTAGTGCATTGCCTGCATATGTGTAAGTGCACCTGTGTCTTGCAGTGCCTACAGAAATCAGAAGAGGGCAACAGATTCCCCTGGAACTGGAGTTATGGATGGTTGTTTGCCGCCATATGGGTGCTGGGTATTAAACTCTGGACCTCTGCAAGAACAGCCAGTGCTCTTAACCACTAAGCCATTGCTCCGGCCACTTCTGTTAACTACTTCAGAATGACTTTTGTTAACTACTTAAGAATCCCTTATTTAGGCATCATTTCCACATAAGAAAACCCTTCAACGCAGCTCTTCTGTGTAACAAAAGATCTCATTTACCCCTTTCCTTTCTCTTTTTTTAAAGTTTATTGCCAAGGAGGATCCAGTCCCTCGAAAATGTATTTCCAACCTTTGGCATTCCATTCATACAAAAAGTTTAATTTGTAGCTATAAACACTCATAAACAGGAGAGGAAGAAACAAGTGGCTCTCTTACCATTAAATGTCTGCTGTAAATGTGTCGGCAGAGGTGAGTGGGAAAGTGTTGCTGCGTGTTGAGCTCCTGGCTGTAAACTCTTTAGTAAATCTGAGGGAAAAACAGACTTATCAGTCATCTTTAAGATTTAAGCCCTCTTAGATTAAACCTAAAAATAGCTTGTCGTGTCTAATGCCAGCACAAGCCCTGACTCCAGGAGCCTTCTAACACTAGAGCACATGCATTTTCAAAGTTGACCTGTATAAATGGAGATGTATATGCTAATAAATCCCCAAACTTTGACATTCTCTTAGAAAATTCATTATGATAGAAGTGTGGAATAGATAAGTTTATCTGTTCACTTTAAAATTATAAAGTCCCAGGGTTCGATTAAGAGATGAAATAAACTATATTTCTTTGGAAAAATTTATACTCTTCTTTAACTCTAGCTGGCTACGCTTACTCAGAATCAATCCACAGGTTCCCTTTCTGTCAAACCAGAGAGGCAGGCAGCAAAGAGTCCCACTTACTCTGAGTTAGGCTATGATGGAAAGCGGCTGAGGTAGATCCCGAGGTGGTTGTCACTCCAGCTGTGTCTGTTCCAAAGCCAAGTAGCTCCAAGGGAAACTGGAAGGGCATGGTCACTGGAACAAGGCCACCCAGCATCCCAAAAGGAGTCACATTTTGATTTGTTACAGACAAAGGTGATGTCATGAGAGTCAGAGGTGAGGCATTAGCCAATAATGATGCTCCTGCTGTGGACTGTGCAGAAAGCAGGGGTCAAAATGGATAAGAAATAAAGTATTTCACCTAAATTGATTTACTCAACATCTTCATGGATGCAAGATCATGTTCTTTTTTCTCGTCTAACAAACGTGAGAAAGAAATTGACAGAGGTAAAAAATATATTTAACCATTACCAAAAATGACTGAACGAAAATCTGCAAATGGCATTTAAAAATGTCTGTGTGCTCAGTGCTTCATCCACACTGCAGTTGACTTTGTAACTGCTCAATACCCATTCTCTCTCCTAAGCCTCAAGTTCCAAATCTTATATATTTTTGTCTCTCTACTTCTGCTCCAGGCCCACAGACCCGAGTCACCAGGAGTAATACCAGCCATGTTCACTGGGACTGAACACTCTCCTGCTTGCTCCAGCCTGCAACTGCTCCTGGCTGCTGCTCTTCGTCCTTTCCCTTACTTGTCCTTCGCCAGTGCGAACTGCCCAACTCCTGCCCCAAAGGAATCCAACTAACAGCTAAGACTGCTCTTCTGGATTTTCTCTGCCATCTCAGAGAGCTTTCATTCTTTTTTAACAACTTCAACGTTATTTATTTCTGTATCCTTCCCAACTTCTAGTAATAACCCAAGATTATTTGTATCCCTTTTTATCAAACTTACTGAACGACAGCCTCCATTTTCCACGTTATCTAATTGTTGAGAACTGCTGAAAGCTGGTTTCCATTACATTACTTTTCTGAAATTAGATTCTCTTAGGTTAATTCAACAGTGTTTTCATACTCCTGCATGTTATGAATCAGAAACTGCTAACATTGGTGAACTTTCAATGGGAAGTTACTTAAATATACATCTAGAATTAATACAATTCTTTCAATAATATTCTATGCAACAACTAAACAAGTTTCTGCTTTCATATGATGTGCACTTATTAAACATTTGACACTATCCAATTTATTATTATCAAACATTACATACTACAGTTCTGCCACTGGGAGTTTTCTTTTGTATCCTTACTTTCCCAAATCCAAACATTCCTAAGCCAAAAATTTTATGGTTTTAAGTTTGTTCCAGAAAACTGTATTTTTTAAGTTTTAATTAAGGATCTGGAGAAATGGCTTGATGGTTAAGAGCACTTATTACTTCTCTAGAGAACTGAAGTTCAGTTCCCAGCACCCACTATGGGTGGCTCACAACAGTCACTAACGCTAGCTAGCTCCAGGGATTCAATGTCCTCTTTTGGCATCTGAGGGTACCCACAACCAGGTGCATGTGTGTGTGAACACATACATACTACAAACATATGAAAACAGAATCTTTTTTCAAAGTCTTATTTAGCTGGGGATGGTGGCACATGCCTTCAATCCCAGCACTTAGAAGGCAGAGAGGCAGGTTCTCTGTACGTTTAAGGCCAACCTGATTTATACAAGTTCCAGGCCAGGTAGAGATACACAGTGATACCCTGTCAAAGAAGAAAGGAGAAAAGAGGAAGAGAGGAAGAGGAGGGAGGGGGGGAGGGGGAGGGGGAGGAAGAAAATATTAGCCAGTGTTGATTTTCTGTGTTATTTTTCCTAAAATACCTTAATTAAGGGCTGATGTTTTGTTCATTTATCAGACAGGGTGACTCACTGTGGAGCTGAGGCTGTCCTAGAACTTACTATGGAACAAAAACTGATTAAGTGCTGTGATTATAGGCATGTGCCACCATACTGAAGAAGGGCTGAAGGTTGTATTTCTTAATATAACATATGCAATTTTCCCATACATACATGGCACTTAAAATTTTTTTAATACACTTACAGGTCCATACCACTGTTTAATAAAAAGCTAATATTACATTCCAGAAACCTTCTATTCTGGTTCCACCATCTTTCAGATCCCCTTCTCCTATACCCATTGTTATCACTGACATATCTAACCACAGTTCTGGTCTGTCATTTCATATTTAATAAGTGAATCTAAGAGTTTAGCAAACACCACCACTTAGGTATCTGACACTCAACTACCCTGACATGTCCAAACTGGAATCACCTTCTGCAACCAGGCCTCCTACTCTGTACACACTGCCATTAGCAACACTCCCTTTCCAGGCCCCTGGCCTTGCAACATAGTTCACAAGCCTGTTCCTCCATCAATAGACGCTTCTTACACTTAAATACTAATCTCCATCATTTTGTTGGGACTTGAAAGATACCTTCAAAAAATTAATTTTTTACTTTATGTGTATGAGTGTTATGCCTGCATGTATATAAGTGCATTGTGTAGTGCAGTGCCCCTGGAGGACAGAAGAGGGTATCACAGCTCTTGGAACTGGAGTTACTGATGGCTGTTAGCTACCAGTGTGGGCATCGGGATTCAAACCCAGGTTGTCCTTCAAGAATAGTCAGTGTTTTTAACTGCTGACCCATCTCTCTAGCCCAACTTGACAGGTTTTTAAATTTACTAATCCTTCTCTCTACTATGCCAACCACAATACAAAGTGGGTAGATTTAGGAAAACACAAAACAAAACAAAACCCCCCACCAGTGTTGTAAAGCAAAAGGACAGAAAGGATTCTGTATAAGTTTAAAAATAAGCAAGAATTGCTCTTTTTAAAAAATATTTTTTTATGTGTATGAGTGTACTGCCTATATGTGTGTAAGTGCACCTGTTTTGTGCAATGCCTGAGGAGTTCAGGTGTCAGATCCCCTAGAATTGAATTTATGGACAGTTGTTAGCTGCCATGTGGTACTGGGAATTGAACCCAGGTCCTCGAGTTGCTCCTTTTTAATCCTAAGTCTATTGTAGCCTTAAGACAGAGTCTCCAAGGCTGTGCCCTAATAGATTCTGGCTAAGGAGAACTATTGAAATTTTTCTGGAAGAGTCTTATTTAAAACATTAAAATAGATGAAAAAGATAAATTGGGGCAAGTTCCAAAACTGAAAATAAATTGAATATTAGCAAGAAAAAAAATTATGTTAGAACTAACATTTTTTATACATTTCTCTCCTCTAAGAGACAGATTTTTCAGAAGTAGAAAATCCTACCATTTATAGCATTTGGGAACATAAAAGAGGGGAAACAATCAACATTAACTAGATGAGCAGAATAATTTTCCATAACCAAAAACATTTCCCACTCTTTCTCCATTTCACTCTCAGAGAAAATATAACCACATGTCCTGTTTTGGTGAGCACATCTGTCTCCCATTTACTAAAACACCCAGAGTAATATTTTGAAATGTAACCATATCATTCTTCTGGTTAAGAGCTTACCATCCTACAGATAAACTCCAAAGTCCATATTGTTGCCTACTAGGTCCTCCTTGACCCAGTGCTGGTTCCTCTAACCTGGATCCATTTTTCCCTCACATGGCTAGGTTCTGTTCTTTCAACTTCAGCATCAATATTCCTTTTCTGTAAGAGCTTCCTCAAGTCCCTTCTGCAAGTCAGCAATAGTCAATTTTCACCCTGCTTTTTCACAGCACTCGCCATGTTTATAAAAAGAACTTCTGTTTAGCTTAGTTTCCTACCCAGAATCCATGTTCCAATAAGAGCAAGGGTAGAATGCTGTTCACCCTGGTTCCCCAGCACCTAGGAGAGAGCTGGCCTATAGTGTATACAGTTTGCTTAAGGATGGATGGTTTTTAGAATTATGAAGTAACAAATACAGGATCACAGAAAGTTGAAAAGCAAGAGAGAAGAAACTCTTGGGTAGAAAGTAATCAAGTAGAATTGGACCAAGAAAGATTTTAACTTTCACCCTCATTCTTACTAAACAAACGAAAGATAGGGTTGCAGAGGCCTTCACAGGCAATGTGCCTCAGCAGGACTCTCCTTCTGAAGAACACTTGCTTTCAGCACTTGAGTATATCAGACAGGATCAAGAGGCCACACGCAGTTGAGAAGACTGAGAAAAGCTATGTTCATATAAAAGCAGCCTTAAGTTCACAAAGGTAGAGTCAGCCTTGCTCAATTCTTGACTTTTTCATCAATCAAACCAGTAAGACAGAGAAAAACGGGTTAGATATAAAGGAAGGACTCTGGGATCTCCAAGTCATAAGGCCACTTCAGAGAGGAAGAGCACCAGGAAGGAACTTATCAGAAACAGAAAATTTTGCCATGCAGCTTTTTGCTGACAAATTCTTAAAACAGCAAAAGGATTTTGAGATAAATGGTACTTAAATACAAGAAGGTCTGGCAGATGACCAATAATAAAGGAAGATGTAACTATACACTCAAAGGCAAAGAAAGAAAAAGAAAAAAAAATCATTTTCAACTCTAGGAAACTCCCCTAAAATTTTATAATAAACAAATGAAGCCATGGCTATCAAACTCAGCTCAAATTAACATTATCATGGATTTAACCAAAATTTGATTACTTGTTTGGCAAAACAGTACAACTGTCTTTTTTTTTTTTCATAAAACTCACAAAAATAAGAGTTTTCCATTCATTACTCTTGCCCAGTTAAAATAGTGCTAACTGGGCGTGCTGGCATGTATCTCTAACCATAGCACAGGGTAGCCGAGGCAGGAGACTGGTGCTGAGGAGAAGGATACAGGACAGGAAACTGACTCTTGTGCTAGAATTCTTCCATTTACCCTTTGATCTAATCAAAGATTCATTTTAGAAGGAGTCAAATTTTTTATAAATATAAACAGTAATGAAGACTCCCAAATAGTCTTTTTTAACAAAATCAATGCAATTTTGTTTGTTATTTACTTCTGTTTGTCTTTCTCTCTCTCTTCTCTGAGACAAGGTCTCACTATCTTGCCTAAGCTGGTCTTGAACTTCTGGGTTCAAGTACCTGCCTGCCTCAGTCTCCTCAGAGTGAAGAAAACCCCACTCAGCTTTATTTTCTTATTTATGATGAAAAAAATTAATCTAATTAGATTTCAACTAATGAAGTACCAGTAAAAATGAATTTGTTCTATAGAATGCATTCCTAAATTAATTTAAGTGGTGAATACTAATTTGGTATTAAATGTGTATCCAGTACAAAGCCTTACACTATACTGAACTGCATAAAGCCTCGACAATTAGCAAGAGTAAGTCTTCATTACATTTTCCTATTCTACAAAAATAGGAGGTAAGTACCAAGTTAAATAGTTCCTTAGACAATTATTCCATAGGTCATAAAATCATCCTCTCAAAGAATATTTAGGAATCCAAGTACTTGCACATCATAAAATGTTGCTTTCTTTTAAAGAGTAATTTTAAAAATTATTTTATGTCTATGAGTGTTCTGCCTGCATATATGAAAGCATATCAAGTGCATGCACTGACTGAGGAGGCCAGAAAAGGGCATCAGATTCCTTGGAACTGCGATTTCAGATAGTTGTTAGCTGACACGGGGTGCTAGAAACCAAAACTGGGTCCTCTCCAAGAGCAGCAGGGGATCTTAACCACTGGGCCATCGCTCTAGTCCCAAATGTTACATTTTTTAAAAAGCTAATTACATAATATAATTTTATATAAGACAGTTTCTTGAAAAGAGCTTTTTAAAAAAACCTATAGATAAAAAGTGGTGGGATAGGTGGTTTTATTTTCTTGTCTCTAAATTTGCTTACAGTGAACATATATTATTTCTAGGAAGAAAAAAATGTTAAAGAAACAAATAATTCTGCAGGACAAATCTCAAAATACAAACAAGGTAGAAAAACACAATACAAGATGTTAATAGAAAACAGAGTGACAAAATACATGAACAATAAAGACTTATCCACTCAGGTGTGGTGGTGTTGGCAAGCCTGTCATCCAGCACTTGGTAGGCTGCTGCAGGAGAATTTCTGCAAGTATGAGGCTAGTCTGGACTACACATTGAGACCCTGTCTGAAAAAAAATTAGTTCTCAAAAAACCAAAGATAATGATAAGGTTGGGTGCACATGATACAATCCCAGACTTTGGAGACAGGTAGGAGTATTAACAGCTCCCACCAAACAGCTCAACAAAATCCAGAACAAACCTAGGATAAATGAATTAGAAACAATCGTCAGACGTAAAATAGAATAAAATATTGTTTATTTTTAAAAACTCTTAAAATTACATTTATTCATATGTGTGTGGGAGGGGGGGTGCGCTTGCCATGATGCGCGTGTGGAGGCCAGAGGACAACTTGCCGGAGCCGGCTCTCTCCTTCCACCACGTGGGTCCCCGGGGATCAAACTCAGGTCCTCAGGCTTTGCAGCAAGCACCTTTACCCGCTGAGCCATCTTGCTGGCCCAGAATAAAATATTCTTGAGCTGAAAAAATAGCCAGGTCTGAGACTCAAAAGGCCTTATTATGGTCTAAGTACAAAACTAATGAAAACTATATACTAACCTTGCTATAGTCTAAAGACACTGGAATGTAAAGGAGAAAGGGCAATTTTGCTAACATTTCAGCCCAAATACATTACTTATAAAGGGGAACAAATTATCAGTACAGTCTCAGCCTTTTCTATAACCTTCAATAATACTAAGCAAGGAATCTGGAGTGGCAGTTAAGTGACCCATAAAGTCTATCTTCTTTTACATGTGACAGCTTAGAAGAAGTAATCAGCTGTGCAAAAGCTAAAGTAAAGTGAGAAACACTCAATCCCCTTCTAGCAAAACTTCCTTGAATAAAATACTCAACTTATGGAGAGACAAGTTTAAGTTAAATTCAGATTAGGAAACTGTGGTATAAAAGCCTACTCCATTAAGCCCATAGAAAATAATACATAAAGAATTGAAAAGTTAATGGAAAATAAAAAATTTGAGAACACAGTCAAAGAAAAATAAATGTATAAATTTGAGTTAAAAAAAAAAAAAGATGGCAGAAGGTGAGGAGACCAGCGAACATATATTAAATTCCTAAGTCATGTGGCCAAAGTGGTCGAGAGTATTGACTGCTTTATTAGAAGACCTGGGTTCCATTCCCAGTACCCACATGGCGGCTAACAATCATTCATAACTCCAGGCCCAGGGGATCTGATGCCTTCTTCTAACCTCTGTAGTCATTACACAACATGGGTGCACTTACACACATGCAGGTAATACACTCACACACATAAAATAAAAATAAAAAAAATTAAAAACATTTTCTAAGTCACTACTAATACTTTTTCTTGATATGAATAAGAAATACAGTTTATGTTTTATGGTTTTGTGGTTCTGTTTGTTTTTGCAACAGGGTCTCCTGTAGCCAAACCTGGCCTTGAATTTGCTGTGTTGTCAAGGATTAATTTGAACTCTGGGGATCCCATGGTCTCCACCTTCCAAGTGCTGGGACTGCAGGAATGCACCACCATAGATAGCTAAGAGATATAGTTTTAAATATGCAGTAGAGTTTTGCTTAAAAAAAAAAAGTCACAGTTAAGAGTGATTTTTTTTTTTTTTTTTGTGCTAAGGATTGAACCCAGGATTTCACACATACCAGGCAAATTACCACTGAGCTAACACCCGTACCTTCCCATCCCACCTTTAAAAGCATTTTTTAATTCAGTATGTTATACAGCTCAGGCTAGCTTAGAGCTCCTCACACATAATCCAGGCTAGCCTTGATCTTGAGATCCTTCTGCCTCAGCCTTACAAGGCACCCAGCCTAACAGTACATGGTTGAAGAAAAAAAAAAAAAATCCAAATTCCAAAGAAAACCTCACCCAGCACTATGATGTCAACATTTGGAACATTTCAAGTCCATAACTGTGATTAACACACAAAATAATATGTATGTATCAACATATATTATATATAAGCTTATTAAGATGACTCACAGAAAGTTTACACAATCTTACATTTATCACATGAATGCACAGCATATACATACCTGCACACTGGCTGTAACCACTGAAGACCCTGAGGCAGAGGATGGTCTATGTGGAGTAGACAATGGTTTAGTAGCACCCTGTGTTCCACTTCCTGTTCCCCCAGATAGACTAGTCCTATTAGCTCCATTTGAGTTAAGGTTGCTACCTCTGCTGGCAGGTACATTCATTGCAATTCCACTCAAGCTGTTCTTCCCAACAGTTCCAGGGGATGGTGAGTTTGATAGTTTTGAAGGGGCCTGAAGAGTTTTTGTAGACGGAAGGCCAGAAGTGCGATTTGAGGGCAACAAATTCAGAGTGGGAGACTGTCTGCTGATGTTCATTCCACTGGGCTGTTTGTGGACTGGGTTGTTACTAGAGGAGTGGCTACTCTGGGCTACTAGTGCATTTGGACTGGAAGAACTTGGGCATACATTGGGTTTGGGAGTTGGGTTGGATTTAGAAATAAGTTTAGTTGATACTGAAGGCTTAGCTGACAGAGAGGGCTTGGGTGAAGCAGAAGGCTTAGGTGAGGGCAGAGGTTTAGGAGATGTGGCAGGTTTGGGAGATGCGGCAAGTTTGGGGGATGCAGCCATTGAGAAGGGAGATTTGAAACCCTGCGTGGAGATTTGTGACACCATAGCCTTGGCTAAATAGTTACTGGAGGTAGTGGTGCTTGGTGCTGTCCTAGAAACCAGGGGGTGGGTCCCCTGAGAACCATTTCCAGGTGACGGGGTAGACAAGGGGAGGCGATACATAAGTGGCTTATCTGAAGTCTTGAGGAGTGGGGATGAACAGGAAAGTTGGGGGTTATTACTTAATTTCACCACTGGGTTGGTCTGCGATTTACTAATGGTTGCTTGTAATGGAGACACATAATTCTGTTGGACAGCTGAATGCTGGTGCACCTTTGTTACTTGTGTTAACGAAGAAGCATCTTGGGCCTCTGATGTTCCCAGAGCATGAGAGGAGGCAGCAACTTGGGCTTGGGTAGAGGAGACATGAGTCTGCGAAGAGGAAGAAGCATGTATCTGGCTTGACCTTTGCAGTCCTTGCTGGAGTAGCCTGGCTGGCAAAGGTTCTAAAGAAACTTTAGGGTTCTGAATTGAAGAACCAGCAATAAGGCCTGAAGAGATGCCAGTATGAGCTAAATCCTGGGGTTTCTTTGGTACTGGCCCTGTGTGACCAGCAATAAGACTTGATGAATGTGCAGTCTGAGTAGAATCGATTTTTTTTGGAGTAGCCAGTGGCAGTTTACTCATAATACTTGCTAGTTTTTCTTCCCTCAGTCCAGGACGAGGCTTTGTAGTTGGCACACTTATCCTTGAACCAACTGCAGGGCCCTTGTTCCCATTGTTGATGACAGCTAAAGCTTCAGAAACCAGATCCAGTGAAGAGGAGTGGAAGGAAAGGTCTTCATCCAGTGAGTCGTCCAGGCAGATGGTTTCTTGGGCTGGTGTTGAGATAGAGCTGGCTGAGGCCACGACAGGTGTACTGGAGCTTGTGGAAGCCACCAAGGAAGGAGCTTTGGGGTCCTTTTTTGGACTACACTCCTGGCATAAGTAGTATTATATCAGAAAAATACAGATAGTTAATAATAAATTTCAAGGTTAGTTTTTACAGAACTAAGAAATCCTCATGGTGACTAAAATTTTACTAGGGATCCTGAGAGGTTACAAAAACCAAAATAACTTTGATAGGCTCTAGCTCTACTCAGTTATCCTCAAAACACAGAGTTTGATATACTATAGTGTCATGCTTTCACCGGTAACTTACAAGGACTACCAGGAAATGAGGAAGGAACACTTTGGCACCAGTGTCATTACTGACGCATCCCACTTCTACTGCCACCAACATCAGATCCTCAGAACTGCACCAATGCTGTCTGCTCAGAAGCTTTTCATTCTCCTACTTTTCATTTTACTCTACTTTTGTCCAGTACAGTTTACCGGGAAGCTGGCCCCTCTCTGCTGTTCTGCCTTTCTGCAACTGCCACCGGCAGGACACAGGGAAACTAGTATATCCAACTGTCAGGCCAATTATTAAATCATATTCTCTAATTATTACAATGGAAATCAGCCTAGTTTACATTTCGAGTTCCAGGCCAGCTGAGGCAACAGGGATACCCTGTCACACACCCCTACACACAAAAAACAAAAACAAAAAATTAAGCCAGGCCTGGAGACTCATACCTTTAATTCCACCACTTGGCAGGCAGAAGCAGAGGCAGAGGCAGAGGCAGAGGAAGGCAGATCTCTGAGACTGAGGTCTGGTCTACATAGTGAGTTCCAGGCCAGCTGACTACAGGGAGACCCTATCTCAAAAAGACCAAACAACAACAAAAAAACCCTCAATAAAATATTCAAAAACAAAATAAAAACATTTAGAAAATTAATAAGCAACTGATTTTTTGTTAAGAGAAATATAAAGTATCTGATTAATTTCATTTTTCTAAATTTAATTTATTTTTATGTGTATTAGTGTTTTGTCTGCGCGTATATAAGTATACCGTGGAGTGCAATGCCTGAGAGACCAGAAGAGGGGGATGGATCTCTTAGAACTGAGTAGCAGAGGGCTGTTAGCTGCCATGTGGGTGCTGAAAAGCCAACTCAGGTCCTCTGTAAGAGTGTTTTTAACTACTAAGAAACTCTCCACGCCCTAATTTCATTTTTAAGACAAAGAAAAACTATTACACAAATCAATAAATCATCTCAATGTCTCTATTAGTTCCCTAAAAATAAAAACCCCAAACCCAGAGTCTTATATGTTGGCATACACAGTCACATCACTTACCTTCAGCACAGTGGGGAAAGAATGTAGAGGAAGGGTCTTTACCATCACCTCCTAAGGTATTACAGAGTGTAAGCTGTTAAGAAGGTGGTCACACTCTACCTTCCTTAGCACTTTTTCTCAACTCATTCTAAGATCCCCAACTGAAAACCTTACTATCTAGAGAAGAAGAGGTGTAATTGCATTAGGGTCACAGCTGTTTGCAAGCACAAGTGAGTAATGGGAATGAGACACGTGCTTGCATGTTTGTCCACATTAACATCCAATTACATTTTAACTAAAACTCCACCATTATAGAGAGTACTAAATTGATTGAGTCCGGCAAGGTGGACCTTGCCTCCACCTCACCTTTAATCCCAGCATTCCCAGAGGCAGAAGCAGGTAGATCTCTTTGAGTTCCAGGTTACCCTGGTTTACATAGTGAATTTCAGGCCAGCTGGGACTACAGGAAGACCTTATCTCAAAAAAAGACAAAAATAACTGGGGATAGTATCTGAGGCTATTACCATCATAAAGTTTCCATGTTAAACTTTTTTTTTTTTTTTTTTGATGGCAGGGCCCTATGTATTCCAGGCTAGCTTCTTATATTTCCTGAGGTCTAGGGTTATAATCATGTGCCAACAAGTCTGGTTTATGAAGGTGCTGAGGATTGAACCTAGGGTTTTGTGCATGCTAGTGAAGCACTTATGAGCTACATCTACAGCCCAACTATGCTTATTTTTACGACATATTTTTAATTTGAAAATATTATTTATTTTTTTGGTCTTTTTGAGATAGGGTCTCCCTGTAACCCCAGCTAGCCTGGGACACCCGATGTAGACCAGGCTGGCCTGGAACTCAGAGAGATCTACCTGCCTCTACCTCCAAAATGCTGGAATTGAAGGCATGGGCCACCATGCTCTGCCTGAAATTTTTATTTAATTTTTTTAAATTTCATTTTTAAATTTTATGTGTATGAATGCTACGCCTGCGTGTGTGTAAGTGGACCTGTGTTGTGCGGTGACTACAGAGAAAAGTGTGTCGGATCTTCTGAAACTGGAGTTCCAGATGATTGTTAGCTACCTTATAGGTGCAGGGATTTGAACCCAAGTCTTTTGCAAGAACAGCCAGTGTTTGTAACCACTTAGCCACCTCTCCAGCTTCCTCCAAAATTTAATTTTTATTTTAAGTATATTAAGTATATATTGTGTGTATTTACATACACCTATGTATCCAATGCCCAGGAAAGTCAGAAGAGGGCATCAAAATCTTCTGGAACTAGGGTTATGGATGGTTGTTAGCCTTCATGTGGGAACCAAACCTGGGTCTTCTGCAAGAGTGGCTAGTGTTCTTTATCACTGAGCCATCTCTCCAGCTCCATTAGAGATATTTTAATTACCTTTTTAACCTTAAATATTGATTTTAAGCTGGGTAGTACTGATAGTATTGATAGTAAGCTGGTAGTCCTAGCACTCGGGAGGTAGAGGCAGGCAAATCTCTATCTGAGTTTGAGGCCAGCCTAGTCTAAACAGCAAGTTCTAGGTAGCCAAGGCTGCATAGTGAGACCCTATCTCAAAAGCAACAACAAAACCAAATATTAATTGTGAAAGGAATTTGTTCTTGGCCAAAGACTAGGAAGAAACAGGGAGGAAGGCCCACAAATTAGCTTCTCCTAAGCATTGTAAAGATTGCTATTATCATTATTTTGGTGTGAGTGGAGAGTTGAAACACTATTGTAGCCCTAACTGGGCTAAAGGTACATAGAGCAGGTGGGCCTTGAACTTGCAGCAATCATTCTATTTCCAGAGTGCTTAGATTACATGTGTACTACCATGCCCGAGTATTTTATGTTCTAGACCAACTAATCTACCACTTGTCCTCTTAGATATTTAATTCTGCTGTTTGTGACTCACTGACTAACTTATATTAACATATTCCCCCTCTCATACTTTTCAAACTGTAAGCACATGGGTGGTGGTTGTGGCCCTGGGTATTGAGTCCAGGGCCTCAGGCCAGCCAATTACATACTGTCTGAACTCTACCCACAGCTTATATATTTGACATTTGTCATAAATAGTAAGTCCAAGATGTGAAATGTTATACGATACAGAATTTTCTTTTGCCTGTTGTCCTAGGATATTACTAACACAGTAACTCTGTTACTCTGTCAGCTTTGGGTTTTACCAGATCGTGCAAATAATATAAATTAACTCCTCTAACATGGGAAATTTTTAGAGAGGACTTTCTTTCCCCAATCTAGAAGCTTGGCCAAGTCAGAAAATGTTCTTAATCTCTCTGCTGGTGGATAAATTTTTTTCCTAGTGTTTTCTTTCACTGAAAATGCTATCTTTCAAGGGCTACCTGTTATATTCTGAGAAGAAAAGTACAAAGATGAGATAAGGTGATTACACTACGGACAGGAGCTCCAAGGACAATGAAGGTCTCAGAGATAAATTACCACCTTGGTATCCTTCTTGGCTTTTGGCTCTGCAAGTCTAAGTTCCAAGTAGAATTAACGTGTATAAATTTCCATAACCACATAGCTATCGCTTTCCTAAATACAAAAGTTTGAAGACTTTTATGAAGTTGAAAATAACCAACTTAGTACAGCACCTATTAATCTTTGTTAAATATCAAATACCCTTTTCATTTTAAGATTGTATTTCAACACTCACCAGTTATGATTGACTACATATTTGGAGGATTCTTACCTTGACTTTGGGCTTAGGTGCAGGAATCACCTTTTTCTTTGCCCTAAGATAAAAGATTAAAATGAAGGCCATTTCAGTTAGCAGTTAAAGAAGCCACTAGGAAATTCTAACATACAGCCCCTAACATATAACCCCTAATTATGTGGGCTAAGAATTCTTCCCACTATTTGGAAAGTTCTGTAAAGGAAAGAACTATCTGTAAGTATGATGCTTACACTGGAATTTTCAGCAACATTTTTCCAATTCAGATTAACTAAAAGCCAATTACTAAAATATGAAATACAGATTAGGAAGTTTAAAAAAAAAACACATGTAAATACATAAAATATAAAATAATGCAAAATAGGTTAGCAGAGCTGCCTCACTTCAAAAAGTGACAAAAATCCTAATTATTTGTAAGAAAATAGGCTTCAAGGCACATCAAACTTAAATCAGGGCAAGGGTTTATAAACATCATATACACAACATTTTGCTTAAGAAAAAAAACCAAAAAATTGGAGGGGAGGGGAAGGGAAGGGAGGGGAGGGAAGGAAAAATTAATAACTGAAAACTACAAACAACTTAATAGTGCTTTGATGATATACTAAAGAAGTATCTTTCCTAAACACTAAAAATTTCTATTAATTGTAACTATACATAATAAAGGGAGAAGAGGAATTTTTGTGATGTCACCCTAAGGATGATAATCAGAGGTCTTAGCAGAATGGTGAATTAAAGTGCTCAGCAATTTTTCAGTAGCCTGCTAATTTTATATATTTCAGCAACTTTTTTTCCAGTGCTAGGAATTCCATCCAGGGGCCTCGTGCATAGCAGGAAAGCACACTGAGCTACTACCAACTGAACTACACCTCCAAGTATATCAAGTAAGCATCCTCCCAACTGGACTATATCCCTAGCCAATAACTCTTTAAGGATGTGCCGTACAAGCTGCAAAAAGGTACAGGCAAAATAAAGCTATTATAGAATTGGATCAATATTCACCCCCAAAAGCAGCAACACACAAAATATGGCCTTTCCCTATGTATCAGAAGGATAAAGGACCTTTAACAATAATTTCACTGGGCTGGGAATGTAGCTCAGTTGTAGAGTGCTTGCCAGCATATGCTACGGCCCGAGTTCAACTTCTGATATAAACATTAAAAAATGTTATTTCCTTATTTGTGTGTTTGTGTGTGTGTGTGTGTGTGTGTGTGTGTGTGTGTGTGTGTGTGCACGCATGGAAGTCAAAGGGGAACTTTTGAGAATCAGTTTTCTCCTTTTACTATGGGTTCCAGGGATCCAACTCATATTGTCAGGCTTGCACAACAAATGCTCTTTTACCCACTGAACCATCTTGTAGACTTACAAAATTTTCTTTTACGAAGAAAATATCAGTTCGGTACAGAAGGAAGAACACTTTGAGTGAATATGGCAGGATAAGCACATGGAGCTGTCTGCTAAGTTCAGAGTGGCCAAAGGCTGTAGGTTACCTATGCAGATGGCCAGGAAGAGGTGGAAAAGAGGACACACAAAGACTGGGCAAGATGACCAGGAGCAAAGGGAAACAAAGTACAGAGGGTCCCTGCTGCATGGCTCCTTAAAGGAGAATCCCAGAGCAAGTGTCGCAACACAGACAAGGGAAATTTGGAGAGTAGCCTGAGAATCACTTCTGTAAAGAGGCAGCAATCAAACAACAACAACAAAAAAACATAGTGGTAACATGAAGACGGCTTAAAGGTGTGCTTAAGTCCTCTATCGATTTGTATTTAATAGATAATATTTTTTGTTTTCTAAAGCCATGATGTAAACAAAAACAAATGCACCTAGAGTCCTCATTTACTCACGGAGCAGAAGTAAGATGGTTATGTACACTCCGGCTTTCCTTAAAAAGCATCCTGGAAATATTAGAAAGAGAAAATTATTTTTATAGCAGATTATAACAAGATAATTGCTTCATTTTGGTTTGTTTTTGTTTGGATACAGGGTCTTGCTATGTGTCCCAGACCATCCTCAAGCTTGTTGTTACAGCCCAGGCTGGCCTTGAACTCAAAATCTTTAGCAATTTGACTTTTGCTTATTTACTAAGTAAAAATAGTTATAGTTCAGTATTCTCAACAATGTATTTCATGAAGTTCTGTACCACTTCTATGTGGTTAGAAGTTTTAACGAAACAGAAAAATTGTTGCTGTTACTCTAAGATGATGGGTTGCAATGGCCAAGTTTACTGATTTTTACAGTCTTTACTTAAAATTACTGAGAAAGGCTGGGGATGGTGGCATACATCTTTAATCATAGCACTGGGGAGGGAGAGGCAGGCAGATGTCTAAGTTCTAGGCCACCCCAGCCTACATTCAAAGTTCCAGGCCAGCCAATGCTACATAGTGAGACCCTGTGTCAAAAGGGGGGAGAATCTTAATATTATCAAATTATATGGCATGAAAATAGAAAAAAAAAAACAACTAAAAAAAAGCCAAGCATAGCGTGGCATTTAGTCCCAGAACTTGGGAAGCAGAGGCAGGCACATCTACAAGATCAGAGTCAGTGGGGTCTATATAGTGGGTTCCAAGCCAGTTGGGGCTACAGGGAGATCCTGTCTAAAAGAAATTTTTTTTTCTTGAGACTTTGAAGAAGTCTCCTCTGAGTTTCCAATATACTTCTCTATACTATTTTGACTACTTTCTTTAGAACATTTATTATTTTTATTTGCATGTAGGTAGAAGCTCTTGTGTCATCTAGTGCCCAGAGAGGTCAGGAGAGAACATTGGATACCGTGGAACTGAAGTTATGGACAGCCATTAGCCACCATGTGGGTTCTGGGAATTGAACCCAGGTCCTCTATAAGAGCAGTCAGCACTCTCAACCCGCTGAGCCCTCTCTCCACCCCTACTTTTCTTTTTTTATGCGCTCTCCCTTTTTTGGTTTGGATTAGGTTTCCTGAGATGGGTTTCACTAACAGCCCAGGCTGACCTTTAACTCTCTAATATAGTCTGGCTTCCAATCTGTAGTCCTGTCTCATCCTCATGTGTCTTGGAACCACAAGTGTATGCTGCCACACAGTGCTTGGCTCTAAATTCTGTATTTAGTTCATTATCTAGACATTACCCAAATGAAATTTCTCTCTTAGAATTTATGAATTTTTTCCTGTCCCTTTTCTCCTTTACCCAATTCAGCTGCAAAAAAAAAGGTTTTCAGTTTAATTTTTTTTAAAAAAGAAAAAGAAAACAAAAACCAAACAGAAAAAAAAACCTTTATGCCTATCTTCTTATCTCTATTCAAAATCCACAGGACTAATGTTTTTCTGTTACATGCTGACAATGTGAAATGCTATATTATTAACAAATACTAAATACATTAAGTTCTTAACAAAATCAATGTCATGTATGTATTTGTTGTGTGTATATATCTTTAACAATAGCAATAATAAGAAAATGCAGGAGAACCCAGGAAGTACTATTTCTTACCGTGCCTGCATCCAGCCCTTAGGCCACAATGGCTTTACTTCTGTCTCCATAAAAGATTTAAGATAATCCTCAGCAGATTGGCTTTTATTTGGCTCTAACTCATAGCATCCCAATTTGATTTCAACAAGGTTACACAGCAATGTTCTAAAGAGATTAAAAAATACATACTTATACACATATCTAATTATAAAATTGTAGAAAACTAGACTTGAAACAAATCTTTTTAAAGCACATAAATCTGACAGCAATAAAGAATGCTAGGTGAAGAATTTAGACAACAATGAGATAAATAATTTCTAATATTTATCATTTATTGTGAAACTCCAGCATGGAACAATTTTCTTTTGGTATCTTAATTTAAGTGACCAAAGACTGAAAGGTAGAGTTCATTCCTTTGGGTACAGTAAGCAACATGACTGATTGACACAAGTGAATAGTTCACCTTCTGAAACCAGTGTGACTCACTCCATTATGAAATGAACTTAGAGACAGTGTTGTATGAAATTAGAAGTACTAACACCCTGAGGATACCAGGGCCAGATTAACATTCTTCTATTTCTCCCACACACTAATCTTCAGTTGCTTTTAATCTAGTCTTCCATTTACTATCGATTCTCTTCTTCCTTACATATCTGACTAACGAATCTCACCTAATGGTGTCATCCCAATGGAATTTTTTTCTTGGGCCTATCACGCGTTTCCCTGGTTTCTCATCATCATCATCTTCAGATCCATTTTTTTCTCGTTCTTCATCTGTTTGCAACCTAAAAAATGAAAACTACTTTATGATGCCAAGTTTTAATCTAACATTGCCTACTTTATGGTCCAGTACCTCAGATGCTTAGCCAAATGTTAAAACAGAGTAAAGGGGAAACCTATATTTCCATATAGTACTTTTAATTTAGAATAAGTGTGAAATAGTTTGGTAAATGGGCCTTAGAACTATAACATAAAGACCCCAATATCTTTTAGATTAAAAAAACACTATTGAGCACTGACTTAGTCAAGCTGGCCAGCATATGAAATGCCTAGCCAGTGCTGGCTCTTAGTTTTGTTGTTGTAGAGACACAGTCTCACTCTGAAGTCGAGGCTAACCTAGAACTTACGAACTTTTTTCCGAAGCCTCCTAAATGCTGTGATTTCAGGCATGTATTGCCACACCTGCTTTGATCTTATCCATACACTTATTAACTAGACAAAGCCTTTTGCCAGCAATGCAGCTGAGCGGAAAGTGACGTGTCATTTTGAGAAAATATCCAATTACAGCATTTTAACAGTGTATGTTGGTTTTGAATTGAGAGTACAGACCACTTAAGAATAACTAAGTGAGTGTCAATGCCAAAGTCATCCACACAAAAGAGGTACACACATGGCCTACTGAGCTTGAGGTACGTACTTGGCACATTTAGCTTGACTCCGAGCCTGGCAGTCCTCCTGGTATTTAAACAGCTGTTCAGGCATGACATTGCTAACGGCCAGTTTCAGTTTTTGCAGAGGTTCTTTTAAACGATCATCCTGAAAGAATATATTTGGGTTTTTTTCAAACATGCTAACAAAATTCATTGTATAAGCAGATTTTCAATAGAAGAAATTATGTTTCACATATTGATAGACTTGACATGTTGTCTAAATATGGACAGTTCTCCAGCACTGACTTTTTAAAAACTGCACTGGATGTAAAACTAGGATAATCCCAGTATACTAATTAAAGTTCCAATTTTTACCTGCTACCTAGTAATAGTGCTCTTTCACATTCTTAAAAATGACTCCATGTTTTGACCAATAGATTATCTGGTCCACTCCCACGGTGATGGAGACGAGCACTAGGAGACACTGCTGGAACACTAGAACACACAAGCTGGTCAGGTGACTGCCAACAGAATTCTGACACTCTGCTCTCCCCATTTTTAGTAATTATGACTTATGCTGCAAACAAAAATGTAAGCTCAAGGCCAAAGTAAAAGAGAAAACTGAGAAATTCTTCTCCATATGGGTTCAGGATAAAAAGGAAAACAAAAATGTTTATTTTTGACAGCTCTACGCAGCCAATATTATTTTCATCTTGCAGATAACATATACATAAATAAATAGAACCTGAAACTTGTCATTATCATAGGTCCAGAAATGCCTTAAGACTTTGTTTCTTTACTAAAACAAGAGGTTTTTTTTTTTTTTTTTTTGAAATTAGGTCTTACTATGGAGCCCTGGCAGATCTGGAACTCAGAGAGATCTGCTTGCCTCTGCCTTTCTTCCCTGAGCTCCCACACTAGGCCTGTTGTTTTTTTCATAATGTTTTTTTCAATCCTAAGATTGAACCCAGGAACTGAGGCATGCCCTTTATTACTGAGTTAAAACCCCAGTTCTGAAATGACAGTTTTTAAAATCTGACTTTGGGGGCTGGAATAATAGTTCAGCAGTTAAGAGCACTGGCTGCTTTTCCAGAAGACCTGGGTTTAGTTCCCAGCACCCACATGGCAGCTAACAACAATCTGTAACTCCAATTCCAGGGGATGCAACGCAACTTTCTGGCTTCCTCAGGCATTGCACATACATGCAGGCAAACCACTTTTACACATAAATAATAAAATATGAAATTTGATTTTTTTTTTTAGACAGGATCTCACTATGTAGCATGGGCTAGCCTTGAACTCACAGAGATCCACCTGCTACTGCCGCCAAAGTGCTGAGATTAAAGGCAAGTGCCACCACACCCAGGTAAATATCTGCTTTATAAAATCATGTTTAGAATAAAAAACTCTTACTAGTAAGCATTTTAACCTATCACATGGATACCAATTAATAAACATTAAGCACACAGCAGTGCCTGGTATAATATACTCTTTTTTTTTTAAATATAAAAAAAGTCAATATTTAGTATGAAGGGTTCTTAAAGACTTACAAAGCTAAGATTATCTTACTGGGAAATTTTAAATATCCATCAACACTAGTACTCAGCAGTGAAAATAGATTTCTCTCTAAAGCAATTAAGGTACAATCACTCTGAGCAAACAACTATCTTAGTTAACTGGTTCTAAATTCCAAAGTAAGGATACTGTTCTACTTACCTGCACATTGAGATGAAGTTTCTTCAGACGCTTCACCAGTGTTTCTTTATTGCATGGCACAAAAGCTTCCAGATGGGAGTAAACTCCACTACGAATGACAGGACCTAGTTCTTGTAGCTGCAACTCAATGCTGACCAAAAAACAAAACAAAACAAAACAAAACAAAACAAAACAAAAAACAAATAGTAGAGAATTTAGAAGGCAAAAGCAGTTGACTCTTATTCTCGATGTTATTTCCTAAACAGTATTTTTCTTAGAAATAAATCCTCACAAGAAATAATTCTATAAAAATATATTCTATGAGTCTAGCTGAAAGTAGAATATATATATAACTACAAACAGACTGACCATACTTTGTGGTGATCAGGGCAAAGCTAATGCATTAAGGTGGGACACAGAAACCAAAGCTCAATTGTTCAGAGAAAAATAGTATCTTTTCACCTGCTGGCAAGTTATCGTATTTCATCAGTTATATAATTTCCTGAGTTTCCACAATATTTTTCCTTAAGGGTGCTTGAAAAAAGCAAAGATTCAGAAAAGTTAAAGCTCCTCACACACACTACACACAGTTATTTTTTTCATCTTTGCTTCCCTTATTGTGCCTGTTGCACAAGCTATGTATTTAATAGTTTACTCCATTTACTGTAATTCTCTAGTCCCCATTTCCATGTTTGAGGCAGAAAGCAACTAATTAAACCTGTATTTTCCCCTTCTTCTGTTTTTATTATTTATTTATTTTTTATTTTTTTAATTTTATGTGCATGAGAGTATTGGCTGTATGTTGGTGGATACACCTGTGTTGTGTAATGCCTGAGGAGATGAGGAGAAGGCGTCGGATTCCCTAGAACTGGGGTTACATTTGGTTGTTAGCCACCATGTGGGTACTGGGAGCCAAACCTGGGTCCTCTCAAAGAGCAACCTGTGCTCTTAACTAATGAGCCATCTCTCCAGTACCTCTTCTTTTGTTTTTAAAAAGATTAAGGCAAAAAAGTTCGTTAAGAGTTTTATTTTTAGCAGAGAAAACCTGCCAAATAAGGTCTCAAAATGGAAGAAGTGATATCTCGCAGTTGCTACTGTATAAAGGTAACAACAGATGTTAATTTGAAGGCCAATATCAAATTTGGATCTCTTGACAACAAACTATGCCCAAGTCACCAAATTCTACTATAGAAGAAGGTACAGGTAGACTTAAATACTTCTCAGAAAATGTACAATATATTCAAAAATTAACAGCTTTGGGGAAAGATACCATACTATATCAAATTCATTCATAATCTATAAGATAAATTGCAATTTCAGAAAAAATGTAATGTGCAAAATTCTGGTCTTTCTAGTGTTAGAAAAACTAAACAGTGAATTTAAAAATGTCAAGAAGTTCAAGTCTTGGAAGAACCAGAGGGTTAAATGCAAAGGTTTACATAGGAAATAATCTCTCTGGTCATGATCACTATCTATAAAATCTTGGTTAGATAGCATGTGGTTAGATTTTTACTAAAAGTCTAGACTTTGGGTAGGAAGGCTTCTAGGGGGTGCCTTATTATTTAAAAAGTTGAGACCAAAAATAAAATACAAACTCCAAGTATTAAGAGAATACAGGTAAGACTAGACATATTCATTGAGCTATTTATAAGTCACTGGTTTCCAAAAAAGGTTAACTCAGATACAGAAGAGGCTGACTCCCTAAAGAGAAAAACCAATGCTAAGATCTAATTCTATTGTCATGCAAGTCATTACTGATTCAAAGAGCACCAAGAAGATGGCTTGCAGGTCTCACAGTGAGTGTCCAGCAAGATGGTGGTGTATGCTTAGAGAAATCTGAATAGAACCCTGAGGCACAATAAGAAGCAGAGTGGCATTATTAGGAATGTGTGCTTCAAATAACAGGGAAGAAAATCAAATCATTGCTAATTCAGGTCAAATTCAATTATGAAAAAGAGAAAGGGTGAACCAAGAAACGGCTCTCCTTTTTTTCTTCTCAGTAAGGAATGGTGAGGCGGAACCAATATAACTAGATAATTTCATGAAAATTACAAATAACCATATTCCCTTAAAAGAGTAATTCAGTACAGAAAAGCAAGGCATGTTCATGCCAATGAAAACAGATGCCAGAAACAAAGAGACTGAAAGAGAAAAAAAATTCAACTCTGTGCTCAAGGGCCGGAGGAACTGGATGCACACCTTTTGTGAAATAAGCAGATGGACTTCAAGATCCAGAGATTTGCTTTACAATGGACATGGGACAAATGAGCAGAGAAGCCTGTTGTTGCAATGCAGATAGTCTGTGTGGCTGAGATGCTACAGACCAAGGATGGTCTGGTAGGGGATTCTCGTCACAAGAGAAGGAGCAGACCAAGTACACAAAGGGCTCTTGGATTAAAAAAAGGAGGACGAGTTAAATTTGATTGTGGGATCTAGTGCAGCTCTGATGAGTAACAGTGGCATTGTTAACAGAGTCTGCAGTTAAAAGAAAACTAGGTAAGGGGCTTGAGAGATGGCTCAGCAGTTAAGAACACTTGTTGTTCTTCCAGAGGACCTGGGTTCAATTCCCAACATCCATAGGGCAGCTAACAACTGTCCCTAATCCAGTTCCAGGGGATCCGCATCCTCTTCTGGCCTCCACAGGTTTTGCATGACACGGGTGCACTTACACACATGCAGGTAATATATACATACACATGAAATAAAAATAAAATTAAGAAAAAAAAATTGGGATCCTAAAGCTGGGCCCAGTGGCACACACCTTTAATCCCAGCACTCCAAAGACAGAGGCAGATGAATTCCTGTGAGTTCAAGGCCATCCTGAGCTACATAGAGTATTCCAGGCTAGCTGGGGCTACAGGGAAATCTTGTCTCTAAAAGAAAAAAAAAAGGGAACCTAGGTAAAATGCAGTCGTACCGTGTGCCTTGCTCCAAGCAGGTACATTTAACCTCTAAATCCCTAGGTAAAGAAAAGAGCAGCTTATGCCACTGCACTAGAAATATACGGTCATGTGTGTTGAGTCTAATTTAAGTACTTTAGGGGAACAGACTGCAATTATTTATAAATAATGAAAAAAAGCAAACACTTGTTTTTATATCTCATGAGAAAGCATATTATGTATTTAAAAGACAGGAATCACAGAAACACTGCTTTCCTGCATCTTTCTATCTGATATTATAGAATATCAGAGTAGACAAATTATTCTCATCAGACAAGTAAAATTTGGGCTTTCTCTGCTATGATATTTTCCCTTAACCAATTGTATACTTGAATCCTATAACAAATGGTTAAAAATTTATGAGGGGACAGTTTAAAGTACAGCTTATCTAACTTAAGAAATTGAGGCTTCATTAGTATCAAACTCTTGAGTGCAAAATTACTGATATTAAATCTAAAGTCTACTCATTTAAACAGAACATCTGTCATATATGAGCATTTGCCCTTTTCTCCCTCTCTGATCTGTGTCACTTTCATATAACCTCCATTCTCCCTACTGCTCAGATTTCTTCACTGAATCATATTCTCCATTTGACCATGAAATTTTGTATGAATTATAATTAACCCCACAAAATAGCAACAAAATTAGTTTTCTCAACTCTCAGTAGAGGTAATTTTAATACCCCAAACTTTCATAGACATTTTCATACAAGGTGAAACAAAGTACAATTAAAAACAGCCTAAAACTCAACCTGCTGTTAGTTACTTACTTTGGAAGCTATAAATATCTATACCTCACAGGCCAACTAAGATTTTTTTTTTTTTTTTTTTTTTAATTTTTGGTCTTTTTGAGACAATGGTCTCCCTGTACCCCAGCTGGCCTGGAACTTGCTACTGTAGACCAGGCTGAGCTTCAATTCACAGAGATCTGCCTGCCTCTGCCTCCTGAGTGCTGAGATTAAAGGTATGTGCCACCATACCTAGATAAAATCTTTTTTAAATAGCATTTATTTATCCGTGTGTGCATGTTATGTGTGTCTGTGTATACATGTGCTTGGCATGGTGCACATATAGAGGTCAGAGACAACTTACAAGAGTCAACTCTCCTACCAGGGATCTAATTCAGGTCATTAGACTTAGAAGCGAGTACATTTATGAACTGACCCATCTTGCTGGTCTTCACAGAAAAAGAACTGTTCCTTTTTGGCTTTTTTTTTTTTTTTTTTTTTTAAAGATGTGGTCTCATGTAGCCTGGGTTAGCCTAGAACTTACGATATTGCTGAGGACGACAATGAATTTCCTGTTCTTCCTCTTCTACCTCCAGAGATCTGGGATAATAGGTATGTACCACTATCCTGGATTTTATGCACTGCTGAGGATGTAACATAGAGCTCTGTATATGCTAGGCAAACACTGAACCAGCTAAGTTATATCTCCAGCCCTTCTACTATGTATTTATTTATTATTATTTTGGGTAGAGGGGTGAGTGAGCACAGGTCACAGCTTGTGTGTACAGGTCAGATGACAACTGTTAGTTCTCTCCTTCCACAGTAGGTTCCAGAGATCAAACTCAGGTAATTAGGCTTGCATGGCAAGCACTTTTACTCATTTTGGTCTTCAACTATATTTTAAAATAAATAATGATAATTTATTTTTATTTTGAGACAAGGTTTCACTAAGTATGTAGCCCTGGCTGGCTTAGAACTTGGTAGGAAGACCAGACTTGGCCTCAAAAAAAATCACAGAGATCCATCTGCCTCTGCCTTCTAAGTGCTGAGAGTAAAGACAAGAACCACCACACCTAGCTAAATGAATTATTCTTAAAGATTTGAACTTTTTGTTTGTTTTTGAGATAGAGTCTCATTACATAGGCCAGGCTGACTTCAAACTTGCAGTTCTCCTGCCTCAGTCTGTTGGGTGCTGGGACTGGAGGCATGTATTCTGTGCAAGGTTTGTATTCGATTTACTTGAGAAAGTCTCATGTAGGCCAAGCTGGCCTTGAACTCTGTATGTACCCGAGAACAGCCTTGAATGGCCCTTCTGCCTCTACCTCCAAAATGTGGAGACTGCAGGTGTGTACTGTGTCCAGTTTATGCAGTACTTTAACTCAAATCCAGGGCTTTAGGAATGCTAAGTAAGCACTCTAATACATCATCAGCCCCCTGAAAGGTTTTTTTTTTTTTCTCTTTTTTGGGGTGTGGAAAACCAAACACACAGCCTCATAAATGTTAGGCAAGTGCTCTATCATTGAGCTATAGACACAGTCCAGGTTTTAAAATAAAAGATCAAAATTACTTACTCCAGAAGAATGTTATTCATATCCTGTGTAAAGAATTTTTTTCTTCCTTCTTCATCAAAAAGTTTGGCAGCCTAGAGAAACATAAGAAAAACAGATAATTCACAATAATCAATTACTCTGAGCTAAATTATATACTTTTAAAAAAAGCTTCATTAGCAATAAAAAAAAAAAAACATGAGCTGTGTGATCCAGAATCAGACAAAGCCATTTGCTAACAAGTTACCCCAGGTTAGTTGGTTTAAAACATTAGAAATTTATTCTCTCAGAAGTTCAAAAACTTACAGTAAGGTTTGCAATATTCTTTCAGGATCACTAAAGGGAATAAGGTCAATGACCCAGCAGAAATGTGGGGTGGAACATCAGGTTATGTACAGGGAGAAAATTAACCTTAAATATGATCAGTAAAAATCTGGTCAGTAAAAATCAACCAGAGCTAGAATCTCCAAGAAGTTAAAAGTCAAGCACACAGCGAATAAGCGCAGTAATACAGAGCTAATGGTACAATTTGAAATAAAGGAATGTTTAAAAGGTCATTTAATTTATGGTTTGCCAAAGGGAAAACTATATTTAAAAAGTAATGTAAAAAATACATCAGCACTGTCTATTTTCAGATCTCAACATCATCAGAGGTCATGAAAAGTATGAAACTGAAAACCGAGTACCAATCTTCTTATGATGGCTAGAGTCCTTACTAAAACCTAAAGTACAGAATAGACATTTTCTTTGAGTAAAAACACATAAATAAGGATTTTTTTGTGGTATTTTAAACACACATACATTTTTTTTCAGAGACAAAGCCTCCTTAGGTAGCCATCCTCCTATCTTAACGTCCAGAGTACCAGGATCACAGTTAAATTTTCTTTTCTTTTTCTTTTTGAGACAAGGTCTCCCTCCAGTCCCAGCTGGCCTCAATCTCATATAGATCAACTTGTCTCCCAAGTGCTGGAATTCAAATCATGTGCCACCAGGCCCAGCTCAGTTTAAACTTTATAATCTTAAAATCTTTAATGTGATTTAGTTAAAAAAACTAGACCTAGTCAAATTCAGACTTAGTCATCTGGCAGTCACAATCATGTGTACACAAACAAGTATACATAAACAAAAATGCCATGCAATGATATCTACTGGTCCTACCTTTGATATATTTCTCTATTATTCATTTTTTTAGTTTTATACATTTCATACAATAGTTCCTAATCAAATTTTGACCCCATCTCCCATCCATCATCCTCCCAACCCCCACTGAACCTCATGTACTCTGTCATACATGTTATGTCCTCTCTAGACAAGTATTTGTGCCCAAATGTCCTTCAGTGCAAATTCATCCATAAACTGTGGGACTTCACCTGCTAAGGTGACTTCACAACCCCCTGATATGTCTGAACAAAATTCTTTTTTTTTTAGTGCTGGGGTCTGGATCCAGAGTCTTGTACATATTAGGCAAATAGGCAAGTTCTCTAACACTGAACTATGTTTCTAGCCACCAAAGGACAAGTTTAAAGAACAAGACTACTTGTTTCTACTTCCTATAGATAAAGTTCTTGAAGGCACTGCTATCAATTGTTTAACTTTGTATTTTCTTATTTTATTATAAACTTTACACTCATTATCATATTTGTATTTTCTTATTCTATTATATACTTTACACTCATTATCTTATTGAATATGCATAACAGCCAAAGAGGTTGGTATCATAGCTCCCATTTTACAAATAAGAAACCTAAAACCTAGAAAAGTCACACAAAATATTTCCAGATCAAACTGCTAACAATTTGTGGATCCAGGAGTACACTGAAGCCTTCTATGTCAACTGTATTAAAATTGCTACCAGCACAAAGATGGGAGCTGATTACAACAGATTGGTTTCTACCTACTTAAGAGGAATTTTAAAAATTAGTCACAGTTATTTTCAGGGAATAAGCATAAATTGCTGGGCTTGGTAGCACACACTTGTAATTGTAGCACTCAAGAGGCTAAGGCAAGCTGATCTGTGAGATCCAGGCCAACCTGGTCTATATAGCAAGTTCCAAGCAAGTCAAGGTTGCATAGTGAGACCATGTCTCAAACAACAACAACAAAAACCCCAAGCCCTGCCCCGCCCACACACACAAAAACAAGAAAATATAATCTTGAGGGTAATATTTTCATTAATGTATTTGTCAACTTAACCACTTGACCAGAAACAAAAGTTTTAAACCTGGAACCTCTACTATAATCATTTGGGGCAAAATTTACTTAGAAAATCAAAGGAACAGTTCATTTCAGAAGGAAAAAATTAAAAAGCCAAGAGGTTCTGCATGGAAAGTTATTATAAAGTAAAAAAAAAACATGAAGAAGAAACTATTTATCAGAGCATATGAGCTGAAGATGAAGTCTAATCTCCTGAAGAAAAGCACCGTCTCATATTTCAAAGTAAAATATATGGAATTCAAGGGTGTCAGTAAGTGAAACAAATCTTAATACTAGCAAGTTCCTACTAAGGACTTAGGAGGAATCGGTATTAACCCTGGCATGGCCACTATAGACACAGATATCTTTTGATATGAGATGGGACAGAGTTTTCCTCTCTTGAGGTTTAGTTTTCATCCTGACCCTCCTTTTATGTTTCTCTGCCATACACAGTATTGTCTCCATCCTTAAGAGTTATGTCTTAGAAATCTGCCTCTTCCACTTGCAGCATGTGCCACTGCCAAGCTTGGCAAGTCAGTGTCCGGATTGCTCATTATTGGATTATTCTGTCAGTGTTCTACACCTCATGGCTTCTGAAATAAACTGTTCCTTTGATTTCCTCAGTAAGTAGTTCATGAAAAACAATGAATGACTTATGTTCTAGTCTATTTCTAATTGCTGTAATAAAAAACACTGACCACAACCAACTTGGGGAGGAAAGGTTTTATCTGGCTGGCTCACAGCACAGTCCATCATCAAGGGAAGTCAAGGCAGGAAAGTCAAGGCAGGAAAGTCAAGGCAGGAAGTCAAGGTAGAACCTGGAGCACAGACCACGGAGGAACGCTGCTTACTGGTTTGTTCCCCTGCCCTGCGCTCAATCTGCTTTCTTATACAATACAGGACTACCTGCTCATGGGTGGTATTGCCCACAATCTGCTGGGTTTTCTTACATCATCAAGAAAATGCCTCATACACAATTATGTAGCACAACTGACCCCTTGTCAACCTGACACACAAACACATCACTCTTAAACCACAAATTTTCCATTTCTTATCCCCAAGTATGACATTAATATCATGAATGAATGGCTTATACGACAGCATGTATGTTGCGTAGTGCCAAAATTCTGAAATCTCAGCTTGGCAACCTAAAAACTGGTGGCTTTGGGCAAATTATTTAGTTAATCATTTTGCACCTTAGTTTCCTTACCTACTAGACTATGTCATATGAAAACCCATCAAACCCAGTCAAGGGCTACTGAGTAAAGAGGACCTTGTGAAAAAAGGGACAGAAGCACCACTCAGAACACAGCATCAGTTCTTGCTAAATAAACAGTAGCTAATATCACTAAGAATTTCTCCTTAAAAAGCTAAATCACATCATTAGCATTTTCTAAAACCTAGAAAAAACTAAAGAAATTAGGGATGAGGCAAAAGGGAACAGGAGAAAGCAAGAAGGTGTCAGGGATCTTGATGCTCTACCATTTTAAATACTAAATCTAATATTAGATCAAGGGCAGCCTGGTCTCCATAGCAAGTTCCAGACCAGCTAGGGCTACAAGGAGACTTTGTTTCAAAACAATGTTTTGGACAGATATCCAAACCAAAAGATATCACCAAGAGATAATCACCATCACAAAAACACAACACAAATAAGACAACATGCCTCCTCCAAAATACTCCCATGTTCCCTGAGAAAAGCAATGTTTTTGCGGGGGCGGGGAGAGGATGGGGAGATAAGGTCTTACTACGTAGCACAGGCTGACCTAGAACTCAAAGAAATCCACCTGTCTCAGCCTCCCAGGAATGAGTCACCATGTCTGGCTGAAACAAAAACCAACTCTTGAGAGGGTCTTTTTGAAACAGGGTTTTTCCATAGCCCAGCTGGCCTGGAACTCCCTATGCAAATCAGGATAGCCTGAATTTCACAGAGATTCACCTGCCTCGGCCTCCAGAGGGCCAGGATTAAAGATATATGCCAATACACCTGGCTTGAAGAAGGCAACTTTTGATAACAAAATGATTTCAAAATAGCAACTGTAAGAATGCACACGGAACTCAAAAGGGAGTATGAATAAATGCCAAAATGAAGACCAACAAAACACAAACAACTGAATGAAATAAGGAAAACAAAGATATGAAAATAGAATTTCAATAAAGATAGACTTTCTCAAAAAAAAAATCCAAACTGAAATGAAAAAATTCAAAGTCAAATAAAAAACTCAAATGAAAACCTTAGCAATACAATGGATCAAGTATCAAGTGGAAAAGAGAATATCATGGCCTATTTAAGGTAGAGGAACTGGATCACTCAACGAAAATGATAAATTACAGGTTCTACATGTAAAAAAGTTAAAAATCAAAGAAAAAAGGAATCTTATAAAAAAGATCAAATCTATGAATCACAGGTATAGAACAAACCCAGTTTAAATGTACAGAAAATATTTTCAACAATATCATAAAAGAAAATTTCCCAAATCTAAGGGAAAAGATGCCTATAAGGTGCAAAAGACATACAGAACACCAAATAGATAGGACCAGAAAAGAAACTCGCCATGTCATATATTAGCCAAACATTAAATGTACACAACCAAGAACACAGAACAAAGAAAGCTACAAGAAAGAAAGAAAAAGACACAGACGAAGGCAGGCCTATCACAATAACAGCCCATTTTTCACTGGAGACGTTAAAAGCCAAAGGGGCTTAGATGATTGCTTTATAAATTCTGAAAGACTACAGATGCCAGCCCAGACTACTATACACAGCAAAACTATCAGTCATAACTGAAGGAGAAATCAAAACTTCACACAAAAAAAGGCAGGTTAAAGGAATTTATGACTGCTCAGGTAGTCCTAGAGAAGATACTGGGAAGAATACTTCAGACTGAAGACAGTATATTCAAGTATATTCAAGAGGTCATAGAGGCAAAATAACAATGATAGGTCAGTGATTGATTAAGGGAAGACTAAGAAAACAAACACCATAAAAATCTACAAAATGACACATCTTTTAATGGTAACTTTAAATATCAATGGTCTAAATTTTCTCAATCGACAGATTAATAGACTGTATTAAAGAATAAGATACATCATTTTGCTGCCTCCAAAGAGAGAAACTTCCTTAGAGTATAAGGATGGGCAAAGATACTCCAAGCAAAATGGAACCAGAAGTTTCTATTCTAATATCTCACAAAATAGATTTCATACCAAAACTTTAAAGAGGAGATAAAGAAGGTCATTTCATACCAATGAAGGGAACAATCCATCAAGAAGACATTTCAACCCTAAACATGTAAGATCAAACTTGAGTGCACCCAATTTCATAAAGTAAATTCTACTACACAACACATAAAACATCAGTTAACTACAACATATTAATAGTAGGTGACTTCCAAGCTTCACATTTACCAGCCTACTTTCAACAATGGATAGATAATTGGGACAGAAAAATAATAGAGTTAAATGACATTACAGATTAAATGACCTAAAAGATACACACAGGACCAGGTGTGGTGATACACACTTTAATCCCAGCACTCAGGAGACAGTGGCAGGGAGATGTCTATGAGTCCAAGGCCAACCTGGTCTACAGTATAGGGAGTTCCAGGCCAGTTGGGGACTACAGAGAGACCCTGTCTCAAAAAGACCCCCCCCCAAAAAAAAAGAGAGAGAGAGAGAAAGAGACACACAACAGAGAACTTTCCATCCAAACATAAGAACACACATTCTTCTAGCAGCATTAGGACATAAGCATTTCAAAACAAGGAAAAACTTAAACAATTATTTGTTATCTTAAAATAATTAATAAATGTTATGTGTATGAGTATTTTGCCCACATGTTATGTAAGTGCACCATGTGAATGCAATGTGAGGCCAGAAGGAGAACCTACTACTTCATTTTCTAAAACCAATACAATTTCTAACTGTACTCTAAAAAGTTATACTTAACACCTCATTAAAGAAACTTCTTTTTGCAACAGATGAAGATTACAAAGAACCACAACTGGTCAAAATGCAGAGAATAAGTAACCATGTGGTATCCAGTCCCAACTGTACATCTAAAATGCAATCTAAGGCTCAGGGAACACCACGAAAAAGGCAGAAAGATGGTAAGTAAGAGCCAGAAAACTGAGATGACTGCTGTTAGATAGTATCTTCCAGATATGACAGGGATGTTACACCCATAAAATCTTAGCAATCTGACTGCCTAACAAGGCTTACATAATGGCAACACCAGCTGACAGGCCAACATATATAGAGACAACTTCCTAAGTTTCCACCTCTTAACTGAAAAGCTAGAGGTAATTAATGGCTGCAGAGAAAGGAAGAATCCATTTTTTCCAGGGACTAGCTCTCTGATAAATTATCCAATCCAAAGTAATCAACTCTAAACACATAGATACAAATGTGTGTGTGCATATATATGAAATATATATAGAATAAAAATATATATATGAAGTATATATATGCAACAACAATAATTAAACAAGAAGTTGAGATATTGAGAGGAAGTAGAGGGATCTTGAGAGAAGTTGGATGGAAGAAAGACATAGAAATGATATAAATACAGTACATGTATGAAATTATGAAAAAAGTATAAAAATTAAATTAAAAAATGTTCAACATCCTTAACCATCAGAGAAATTAAAGCTACTTTGAGATTTCATCTTGCTCCAGTTAAAATGGCTAAGATAAAAACAAAACAAAACAAACAACCCCCAAAATACAATGACAATACTTGTGTAGATGTGGGGAAAGGGGAACACATTACTGTTGGTGGGAGTACAAACTGATACAGTCACTAGGGAAATCAGTGGTGAGGTTACTCAAAAAGTTAGAAAAATGATCTACCATATGAACTAGCTATACCCCTTCTAGGCATATCCCCAAAGATTCTATACTACTACAGAGATACTTCCTCATTCATGCTCACTGCTTCTCTATTCACAATAGCCAGGAAGTAGAAACAGGTAGATGTCCATCAAGTCTAGTTCCAAGGGAGCTTCCTCAGGCATTGCATGCCCATGATGCACGTAATTACATACATTCAGAAAAAATACTCATACACATAAATAAAGAAAAATGTTTTGTTTCCCTACTTAGATATTTGTATTTTACTAAGAGAAAAAAAAAATACAGCATTGGAATGGTTTAAATCAAGAAATCCTAGGAGAAAAAAGGCAGAATAGGGAAGAGACCATACATAACAACCTCATGAGGAATGATTTTTTGTAATACCTGAAAATTCATTAATTAAAGTACAGAAAAATATCAATGTAATAGTGGCTACTTCTGCTAGGGGTGACAGGGTACAGTAACAGGAGTCCTTCCCTAATATCAATAGTCTGCACTGTTTGTAGTCTTCTGTTGCTGTTCCCCGAGATGAGATCTCACTAGCTAGGCAGGCTGACCTCCACCTGTGGCTCTTCCAGTCTCTCAGCCTCCCAAGTGTTGGGATTACACATAATTCACTACCATATCACTACCAAAACTATTTGTATAGATTTTATTATCAGGGGAAGAAATTTCTAAATAACTAAAATATGGCATGGATTCAGACAAAACATGCTAAAATAATTGAAAATCATAATAAGCCAGGTCTGCCAAATTTGAATGCAAATATTCTGTATTTGAGATTAAAAGGGTATGTGTGAGACTAGGTTTGCAGCTAGTCAAACTAACAAAGATCATGAATCCAAAGTCAATCCGAAGGCCAATCTACTGAGACCACCGACTAGCTCCACTCTTAAAGGTCTGTCATAGTGGGAACAGAACCAGTGTTTAGCTGATTAGCTAGAAAAAATAGACTAAATAATTAGGGGCAAGGGATATGGCTTAGTGACAGAACTCTTGCCTAGGATGTATGAAGCTAAGTTTGATTCCCCAAATGGCAAAAATAAATAATAAAGTAAAATAAATAAATGTCAATATAGATGGAACACAGTTCAAGTAGATTTCTGCAATGCTACTGTTTGTTCCTTTCTATTTTCTTTACATGACTATGTAAGCTAATACCAACTGTATTATGGAACCTATACAAAAATGTTTATAAGGTAAACTGAAACTTAAAAAAAAAATCAATTGCAGGGCTGGGGGTGTGGTGCTCACCTAGCATGCTTGAGGCCCTGGACTCTATCCCTAGCACAGTAGTTATGTGTGTGTGTGAGGGAGGGTTATATACATAACATATATATCATGTTATGACTACAGTTATTTCAATTTCAAAGAAAATGCTTATGAGTACAGAGCCAATGTACCACAGAAAATAAAAAGTTGTTGATTGTCGGTTATTTTTGTCTAAAAACAACAAAAAAAAAAACCCACAGGGGCTGTAGAGATGGCTCAGTAGTTAAGGGAACTGGTCACTCTTGCAGAGGACCCCAAGTTTTGTCCACAGCACTCACATGGAAGCTCACAACCTTCCATAACTCAGTTCCAGGGGATCTGACACCCCCTTCTGGCCTCTGTATGCACTGAATGCATGTGGTATACTTATAAACATGTAGGCAAAACGTTCATATGCATAAAACGGTAATATTTTAAAGTGCAATCCATATGTTTGTATAGCAAATAAAAATGAAAATTATCATTACACTTACTACACGGAGGTCCTCAATACGTTTTTCAAGAAGTGTTGGTAGACCCTCTGGAAGTGTAGGTACCACCTTGGGCATAACCTGAGAGGTGAAGGTTGGCTGGATAGTGTTTCCATTTTCTCCCCCTGACTCAGACAAGGGGCTACCATCAGAAGCAGCATCCAGTAATCTGTCAAAGTCAAAATCATCTAGTATTTCCAGGGCATTTTCAGCTTCCTGAAATAGTTCATGTTCATTTGTGCTAACAAAAATGGGGAGATCTGGATCAGGGCTATTCAGATTTAAGTCCGGGACATCATTCCCCAGGGCTGTGGCAGCACAGGGGGGTTTAGTCAAAGAAGTTGTCAAGGTCACAGGGACTTTAGGGTTGGACTCCTTCTTTAATGCATCCTTCTCCTTTTGAAATTTTCGTATCATGGCAGCTAGAGAAAGAGAATCTTTATAACGTTTCTTCTTTTTTTCAGATTTATGTGAATTGAGAGCCACAACTCTGTGAATAATAAAAAAAAAGGAAGACTGGTTAGACTATGTGTCAATGTACAGTTAAATAACAGGCCTGGAATTAAAATAATCATTGTTTTCTTTTTAATTTCTTAAATTATACTTTTATGACAGCTAAAAATTGGTGACAAAATAAAGTCTACTTTTCAATCTCCAAGTTTTTAACCACCACAGGACATCATCTCTTCTTCACAAAATCTTTTTTTTTCTCTTTTCTTTTTGGTGTTTTTTGAGACAGGGTCTCCCTTCTAGTCCCTGCTGGTCTGGAACTCACAGAGATCTGCCTGCCTCTGCCTCCGGAGTGCTGGGATTAAAGGCATGCACTACTACTCCTAGGTATTTTTTTTCTTTCTTTTCTTTTTTGAGACATGGTCTCACTATGTAGCTGGCCACTAACTCATAGAGATCTGCTTTTCTATGCCACCCACATACGCTGGAATTAAAACCATGTGCCACCACACTCAGCTCAAGAGTCTGTTCAAACTTCTACAATCACCTATCACTTTCCATCCTAGAAAAAGGCGTATCTGGCAACCAGGTAAGCGTAATTATCAATAACCTTTTCTCAATACTAAAGTTCTCAGTTTAGCTATCCTTTCCCCTAAGAAATTTCTCGGAAGTTCTAGAACTCAGATGTTTCTGTGTAAATTATAAGGTACAAACATTACTACCTAGAAGGTAGGTCCAGATTTGTTACTGTTATATACATACACATGTATAAATACCTAATATACAGAAGTACTTAATATTTACTGAATAAGTTAAAAGTTTAGGAAATAATAAATTCAGTAAAAGGCATTATAGCTTGTGTGCCCCATAATGTTTACTTCTAAGAGTTTCTCCCTAGAGGAAAGTGATAGAATTTGATAGTATTCTCTAGGCAGCCCCGCTGGCTCTGAACTCTTGACTGTCATTCCACAGCTGCCAATGTGCTAGGATTGTAGGTTTGTACCATTTCGCCCAGCATTATATTCCATTTTCTATCAGAAATGTTACTTCAAGTCACACATGTTAGGAAAAGCTGAATAAGTTCAATGGAAAAAAAAAAGATTTTCATAGTGCTAGAGATGGCACCCAGGGTTTACATACACTGGGCAAATGTTCTACTAGTGACTAACATCTCCATTTAGCCAATGAAATTTGTATATTAAAACAACCACACATCATTTATGCTGATAATCCTCAATTTCCAGTCACTTAAGATTAGTTTTAGGATCAAAAAATTACATTTTTGATGCCTTACTCACTTTTAAAAATGGTTCTCTTTGTTTCTTTTGTTTTGCTTTTTTAGGACAGGATGTCATATAACCCACACTGGTCCCCAAATCCCTATGTACCTCAGGGTGGCTCTGAACTCCTGATCCTTCAGCTTCAACCTCCCAAGTGTTGGGATTACAGATGTGTGCCACCATACCTAGCTTAAACTGGTTCTTGATAAAGAGTTGTAATGAGCAAAATATTTACTAAAACAAACTGTAAGTGCTTATTATGTATTAATATGTACCTTGATATGATTACAGGTCATTAACACTGTTAAACACTGTATTATGGGGCTGGAGAGATGCTACAGTGGTTAAAAGCACTGGTTGTTCTTCCCAGGTTCAGTTCCCAACACCTATGCAGCAGCTAACAAACACTGGTAACTCTAGTTCCAGGGATGATGCCCTTCTGACCTCTACAGAAATAGCATACTTAAATGCACTTACATATAGGCATATAAAACATTCATACTCATAAAAATAAATTAATTAAAAATACTGTATCAGCTATTAGAGAGAGAGCTCAGAGGTTAAGAACATTTGCTGTTCTTCCAAAAGATCTGGGTTTTATTCCACAATGGTGGCTAACAACTGTTTGCAACTCCAGTTTGAGGAGATCGGACACCTTCTTCTTGTCTCTCCTGGCAGTGGATGCACGTGGTGTACTGACATCCATGCAGGCAAAACACTCACACATAAATAAAAAAACAATACCGCATCAAATTAGACTCAACTACACTGAATGAATTAGTGGTGAACATGTGTTTCTAAAATTATCATATGGTGATACTAATTCCCATAGTAGGTTAAATTTAACATACCCCAGTTGCTTGGGTACTTTTTTCCTTGGCTTCTTCTCTTTTTCCCCTTCCTCTTTCCGCTTCCGCTTCTTCATCTCAGTATCATCTTCTTTTATTTTGGGAACCTGAAAAATGACAAAAGAATACATCATTTATCTAAAATTTTCCTCTTTGGTATTAGCAATACAGCATCCAGAGCAGTGGCTTTTTTATAAAGCATCAGTGTTAGAACTATTTGGGAAAGTACAGGCTCTTGGGGTCTGTACGCACACTTACCTATGTTCTTATTGTCTTACATGAATGGGTATACATGTTTGTGTGAGTACAGGTGCATGTGAAACCAGAGGTTGACACTGGATGCATTCTTCAATTGCTATCCTTATTTTCTGAAATAACATCTCTCACAGAAATGAGAGTTCACTCCAGGGAGCTTTCTGTCTCTGCACCCCTAGTGCTGGGATTATAGGGTGTGTTACCACACCAGGCTTTTTACATGGATGCTGGGGATATTAACTCAAGTGCCTCATGCTTATGGGGACAAGCACTTTAGCAAATGAGCCATCTTCCCAGCCCTTCATCTGTGTTTTTAATTCAGTAGGGCCTTAGAATTTGCATTTTAAGTAAGGATAAAAAAAAAAAAAAAGCTCTTGATCCCACAGTGGAAATATCTATGGACAGTATTCATTTCTCAAGTTTCTCAAATATAGTACAACTGAAGTTGGCCCAAATTAGACCTTAAGAAAGGCAATGGTTATTAACAGCTCTTCTAAAGGAAATTTGGGGGGTTTATTAGGTCTTTGTTGTTTAAGATTTTAATTCTGCAGAAACTAGAGAAACACTAAAGTTTTTAAATTTTTATTTATTTTTTGTAGGATTTAAATTTTTTTATTATTTTTAATTTACATGTAGGAGTGTATTGCCTGCATGTATGTAAGAGCACCTGTGTCACGAAATGCCCAAGGAGGCTAGATCCCCTGGAACTGGAGTTACACAAGGCTATTAGCTGTCATGTTGGTGCTGGAAACCTAACCCAGGTGCCCTACAAGAGCAGCTGGTGTTCTTAACCACTGAACCATCTCTCCAGCCTCTAAAGGTTTTTTTTTTTTAAATAAGGCTCATTTTTAATTATGTCTATGTGTATGCTGTTATGTGCATATGAGTGCAGGTACCCTTGGAAGTGAGGGGCATTGGATTCCTCTGGACCTGGAGTTACAAGGGGTTATGAGCCACCCAGTATGGGTGCTAGAAACCAAAGTCAGGTCCTCTGGAAGAATAATATGAACTCAACTCTGAGCCATTTTTCCAGCCTCTTAGTAGTTGGTTTTCGAGATAGGGTGTTGGCTTTAAACTCACAGAGACTCCACCTATCCTGCCTTTTGAGTGTTGGGATTAAAGCATTCACCACTAAGCCAAATTTAGAAATCGTAATCTATCTTAGAAACAATCATATCCCAGAAATTGTAGACTGTGTATAGAAACATTAAAAAAAGAATTTTACTGTAAGTATCAATTTCCCCATATTTACATAGGGTTTTTTTTTTGTGGTCTTTTTTTAATAGTGAGGGGAACAAGTCCAGGGTCTGGTGGATGCCAGGTGAGCATTCTACCATGTTAACATAATTTTAAAAATTTATTAAACAATAGTTAAATTTTGCTTTTCCTTATCTTCACAGTTGTGGCACAAGTAATTTTCAAAAAGTATATTCTGAGGCCAGCTCAGTGTTTACCTAGTATACGTGAAGCCCTAGGCTTAACCCTCAAGAACATCAAGAACATAAACAAGGTAAAACAAGAAAATGCATTCCTATTCATTCTTATGATTGCCTTATTGTTGAAATGTCAAATAAACTCACCTTAGATGGCTTGTGCTTTTGGTTATCTGTAATATCATCTTCTTCAGTATCTGAAGCTTGGCGAAATTGTAGAGTGCCAGTATTGATATAGAAGCCTCCGTATTTTGTTGTTAGCGAAGCAGGAACTAATTCGTCATACTAGATTAAAAAAAATTTCAGATATGTTCTCTTGTCTATAATTCCATAAATATGTCAAAGAAAGTCATCTGTTGTGACAACTTCCTTAAATACTAACTGCAAATCCAGCAATCCCACTACCAGACAGTCTCCTGAGAGAATGGAATGAGTACAGCAAAGATGCCTGTGCTTCCGTGCTCACTATGTCATTCACAAAGCCAAGGGACTAGAGAGATGGCTCAGTGGTTAAGTCGCTGGCTGTTCTTGCAGAGGACCCAGGTTCATTTCCAGCACCCACATGGCAGCTAACAACCACCCGAAACTTTAGTTCCAGGGTATCTGACACCCTCTTCTGGCCTCACTTACATACATGCAGGCAAAACACTCATACAGAAAACAAACAAACAAAATAATGTAAAGATATTGAAGCAGGGCTGGAAAGATGGTTCAGCAGTTAAAAGCACTACCTATTCTTGCAGAAGACCTGGGTTTGAATCCCACCACCCACATGGTAGCTAATAACTATCACCTCCAGTTCCAGGGGATCTGACACCCTCCTCAGGTACTGCACAACATGGGTACACTTACTTACATGCAGGCAATACTCATTCGTATAAAATAATAAAGATATTAAAGCAACCTAAGTGTCCATCAGTAGTAAATGGAGTTTTAAAATGTGGTATATTTATTCAATGGAGTATTATATGGCCTTAAAAAAAGGATATTCTGTTATTTGCACCAACATATATGAACCTAGAGGACATTATGTTAAGTGAAATAAACCAGCACAGAAGAAGGAACCAATACCATACACTAACCTTTGTATGTGGACTCTAAAGAAATGAAATGAGAAAGAAATGGACTACTTTTCCGGTTTACTAGACACAATGCTCTAATGTCCCTGCAATCTTACAGAAGAAGGCCAGCACCATCTGCAAGTGAAGGAGGAATAAAAGGCCAAAAATGACCAAGGGTATGATAAGCAGACTAGCCCTGGATCTTTGGTCACATATATTGTACAATTCTAGCTTTCAATGCTTCTGCGTGTGAATGGTTTCCTTTGGTATTCGTGGAGGAAGGGAAGACAAATACTATTTTCATTTTGTAAGTAGAAACTAGGTTAAGAACCTAACCAAAGTTATTCTTTATTTTTTGCTTAAGGCAAAGTCACTGGCCAAGTGCCAACACACCCACTATACCAAAACAAACTTCTTCATGAGGGAAAAACATTCACCAGGAAGTATCGAGGGTCACTGTGACTGCTCTAAAGCTGTCATAAGCAGGATTCTGCTGAGCTTTCTCTATCCTGACACTGTTCAGGAGAATAAACTTATGCATATGTAATCTAGCCATTTATGTGGAACAAAGTTAAGAAGTAATGAACGCTAACCTTGAGAATCATATAGCCTTGTTCCATATACTTTGTCAAAGACCACTGTGAATGAGGGCAACCCATTTAACATTAAGTTTTTGGGAAAGCTATAAATGTTCACTCTTTTTACAATTTGCCCGCACAAATGTGAGAAACAATTTTTTTTAGGGATTTTTAGTAATAAAGTTATATGATTCCAAACATTAATTGGAAATACTTGCTTTTAGTCACTATGAAATATTTTATGAACAGGGAAAGTTTACTTGACAATACAATCAACAAAAACAAGGAATCGTTTGATTGGATTATAACTGGTTTATAACTGAATTACAAAAAGAACAAAGTAATGTTTTTAAGAGCAATAACACTGAGTTACTTCATAAGTCAAATAACCTCTATTTTAGTTCAATTTCTTATTAAACAGGGACCTACTAAATGTTAGTAATTAACTGTAGAACCTGAAAATTCATAACTGTAAAATTTATAGTTATTAAAGAAACAGAACAATACTAGATGTCAAAACAAGCATATACCTACAATGAAAAATCACATTAATCAACCAGGCATGGTGACCTACAAATTTAATTTCAGCACTTAGGTGGCAGAAGCAGGGGGAATCTCTGAGATCAAGGCCAGCCTGGTCTACATAACCAGTTCCAGGCCAGCTGGGGATGTAGGAAGACCCTATCTCAAAAACAAAACAAGGGGCTGGAGAGATGGTTCAAGTGCTTAAGAACATCGGCTGTTCTTGCAGAAGACCCAGGTTCAATTCTGAACACCCACATGGTGGCTAACAACCACCCAAATCTAGGGGAACCTGATGTCCACTTCTGACCTCCAAGGGCACTGCATGATACAGATGCACTTTCATACATGAAGGCAATACACTCAAGACACATAAAGTAAAATAAAAAACATTGGCCATACTGTTCAAATAGATGTGAAATCTGGAAAGTTGCAAAAATCAATTTGAAAAGCACTTTCCTGAAATATTCTAAATGCTACAAAAGATATTAAAAATTATACTGATGCCGGGTGTGGTGGTATACCTCTTTAATCCCAGCACTCAGGAGGTAGAGGCAGGAGGATCTCTGTGAGTTCAAGGTCAGCTTGGTCTGTAGAGTAACTTCCAGGCCAGCTGGGCTACAGGGAGACCCTGTCTCAAAAAGACTAAATACATAAATAAATAAATAATACTGATGAAGGGTTACTTACTATATGATTTCACCTGTAAGACATTCTGAAAGTCAAACCTATGGATTCATTAAGATTACTGGCTGCTTGGGATTAGGAGGAAGGGAGGAATGAACAGACAGAGCACAAAGGAACTTTAAACTGAATCTTTTCTAATTTTATGGAGAAGGGAAAAAGGACATCGGGTTTAATCATGTTGAATTAAATTTGAAATGAGAAAAGAGAATACCATATGTATATGGTACTATAATGGTGGATACCTGTCAATAAATTATTTGTCTAAACCCACAGACTGTAGGGTAACATAGGGTACAAACTATGGACTTTGGCTGTAGGGTATATCAGTGTAGGTTCATCAATTCTAACAAATCTACCACTGTGGTACAGGATGTTGACAAAAAAGGAGCTTATATGTAGATACACAGGGTCAGGGTATATATAGAAGCTTTTTGTACTTTCTTAATTTTGCTGTGAATCCAAAGCTGCTCTAAAATAAACTTAGGCTCACATGATGGCACATGCTTCTAATCCCAGCACTAAGGAGGCAGAGGTAGGAGAATGTCTATGAGTTTGAAGGCAGTTTGATCTCCACAGCTAGCTGGGGCTACAGGGAAACCCTGACTTAAAAAGACAACAACAACTACAACAATAAAAAGTATATGATATTCATACACAGCTACAGAGCTATTTAAGTAGGCATGAGCACAGGCAATGGCCACAAGTGAATTCCCTTTTGTATTACTTAGACTTTAATCAACATGTTAGCACTACTACTGATGCTTTATACTTGCTTTATACTCTTCAGCATGTTTAAATTTATTTTATTTTATTTTATTTGAATCTCAAAGTAATTCTGGGTGGTAAGTAATAGCAGAGAAAACCGGGTGACATTAAAAGATACTGAACCAGGGGCTGGAAAGATGGCTCAGCAGCTAAGAGCATTAACTGTTCCTGCAGAGGATTAGGGTTCGATACCCAGCACACACATGGCAGCTAACAATTATCTGTAACTCCAGTTCTGGGGGATCCAACATCCTCTTCTGACCTCCGTGGGCATTGTACAACATAGTGACTTTCACACATGCAGGCAATATACTCATCCACATTAAAAAATAATAACTAAAATATATTTTGAAAAAGATATAGAACCAATATAGAACTAGGACTCTGCCATCAAATTCCAAATGACAGGCAATCTTCTTGAAAGATCAGATGTTCTACCCTGCTGGTTGGTAGTCTTTTTAGTACCAGGAAAGCCTCTCTATTCCAGAGGGCACTACCAATACGTTAAGTCTTATCAAAATACAACAAGCAATTTAGAAACATGACAAAGTACCCAGTGCATATCATGCTGATGAATCTTTCTCATCACTTGCTATCTGTCACATGTTGTCTTTCATCATTCAACCAAGCACCATATCAACATGCAAAAGCTATACTAATTTGTAGATAGTATAATGTTTAACTAGAGTCACTTCTAAATATCCCAAGTAATCGCTGTACACTACAAAGGATATCATAATCCTAGGGATTAGATCACTCTAATACCTAGGTAAGAATGGAAGAACACAGCTGTTTACTAATATAGAACATCACATGCCCTAACTCATGCACTGCTATGGTCAATGGACTACGAACACCAACTTCAGAGCTACTTGGTTTTCATCTTGCAACTCATTTTAAAATATACCTTCCCAGGGTTAGAAAGATGGCCCAGAGATTCAAAGCACTTGCTGCTCTTGCAGAGGACCCCGGTTCAGTTCTCAGCATCCACAGAGCAACTAACAACCCTCCCTACAACCATATAGAACTCAGTTTCAGAAGATTTGATGCCCTCTTTTGAGCTCTATAGACATTGCGTGCATGTGGTGCACTTGCATACAAGCATACAAAACACTCATACACATAAAATAAAAATAAATACGTAAATACCATTAAAAGTTGCCGAATGTCAGTAGGAAGACAGTATTTTAAATACATAAAATATTCTTACTTCTGTTAATTTTTTTTCTTTTTGAGCCAGGGTCTTACTATGTAGCTCTGGATGGCCTGGAACTCACTATGTAGACCAGACTGGCCACAAACAGAGAAATCTACCTGCCTCTGTCTCCAAAGTGCTGGTATTAAAAGCATGCACCACTACACCCGCCCTTTCTGTTAATTTGCCTCTTGATGGAGAGCCACTAGGGGTACTTTACTTCATAACCATCTTATGTTCTCTTGCTGATTTAGTATAAGCATAATTGATTTGTATATGTATGTGTATACTGTATGACTCTGAATGTGTGTGTGTGTGTGCAAATACACTCACTCATGTAGGAGCATGTGGAGGCTAGAGGTGGATGTTAGGTGTCTTTCCCCATCTTATTTTTTGACACAGGGTCTCTCACTGAACTTGGAGTTCCCAATTCTGCTAGACTGGCTGGCCAGCAAGGCCCTAGGATCTGCCTCCCATACGCCTATCCCCCAGCTGCAGTACCTGATTTTTATGTGAGTGCTGGGGATTCAAATGTAGGTCTTCATGCTTCTATGGCAGGCAGTTCACCAACTGAGCTCTCCCTAGTACCATGCATGACTCTTTTAAAAACAAGAATAAGCCAGGCATGATGGTGCATTCCTTTAATCCCAGCACCTGGGAGGCAGAGGCAGTCAGATCTCCATGAGATGGAGGTCAGCCTGGTTTACATAGTGAATTCCAGGCCAGCTGGGTTACAAGGAGACTCTGTCTCAAAAAAATTAAAAATGAAAAAGAATAAAAATCAAAGTAGCTCTAACAACCAAAACTTCTGCTTAACCCTTATATTCAGAAATTCTAATTCAATAAATCTTACTTGGTAAAGACAAGCGTGTCAATTTTTTTCTACCCTTGACTAAGGTTAATAGTTTTCTTCATTTGGCTAGAACTTTATTCTTTTTCTTATGTGTTCATGTTTTGACAGAGGGTCTCATTTAACCTACACTACCCTTGAGTTTGCAATGAACTTGAGAGTAACTAGATCTCCTGCCTCCCTACCACTGCAAGAAAAACAGGTGTGCACTACCAGCCTGGTTCCTTCTCTCTGCTTTTTAATTTTACTATTATTCCCAGTTTGGGCAAGGAATGGTGGTTTTTTCCAGGAACTAATGCTAACTACACACCTGAAATAAGCAACTATTAATCTCAAGATTCTTGGAACAGTAAATCATAAGGAAAGGTCTGGTATTGTGTCAGCAAACCATGATCTGCTGCCCAAACCCAGACTGCCAGCTTGTCTGTGCCCAGCCTGCTAGGAATAGATTTTACTTTTTTAAAGTGGTAGACAGGAGATTAAATATTTCGCAACACACGAAAGTAAGATGAATTAAAATTCACAGTCTACAAGTGAAGTCTTCCTCAACATTGCCTCAGTAGTTCACTTACATACTCTAAGGCTGCTCTCATGCTGCAGTAGCAAAGTTGTTGGAACAGACACCATATGGCCCACAGTCTAAAATATTTACCATTGGAAAGTTTGCCAAAATCTGGCCCAGGACAGCAATATAATAACAACTCCTCATAAACAATCCACCACACAAAAATTTAAATCTATAGTGTTCTTAAAAAACAACTTTAAGCAATGAAAACAGCCTTGAAAAGCACAATTAAACACATTCATTAAACTACTTAAGTTACTTTGCCTTGACTTCTACTGCAAAGAATTTGCTGCCATATTAAAGATATATTACTCACAGCCTCTGAGTTATCAATAAATGGATCTGTCTCATCATAGCCAAAGCCTATATCAATTAAATCTTGTAGCCGATCCTTCCGGTGTTTACGGGGTTTCCCACCCTGCAAAGAACAGACACGTTAGACTTATTCAGTACCCATGCATGCTATCTGCATAAGCTTTAACAACACCACTTCAAAGAATTCAAATAATTTTTGTAGACTTTGTCTACAGGGAACTGAGTCTCCCCAAGTCTTGTATATAAAATTGTACCCAGTGACTGCTTCCTCAGAGAACAGGGAACTCGGGACAAAGTAATAACATTATAATAACATTATGATGGAAAACCTGCCAATACTACTTCAACCAAGCAAGTCAACATTAACAGTTGTAGGTCAAGCTGATAGCATATATCCTTGATAGGTGAAAAAAATTGCATTTCAACTCTGTGGTCTTCTCAAAAACCTGTAACCTTAGCCCAGCCATGAAAGCCAAACAAATCCCTATCAAGTCTGCAAAGTAAGTGATCTGTGCTCTTCAAAGCTATCATGAGCATCAAAACCAAGGAAAATATGAAAACCAGTCAATCTAGACAAGCTGAAGGAGATATGGTGATTAATTAAGTGCTAGTATTCTGGATAGGATCTAGGAACTGAAAAATCAACATTCAGGGAAAACCAGTAAAATCCAAATAAGTTTAACAGTATTGCACAAATGTTTGTTCTTTAACAGGAAATGTACTATAGGAACATGAGGTCTTAACAACTGAGGGCAGTAGGTGAAGACTATATGCTCTATCTTTTGAAACTTTTTAATAAAATTATAACTGGGGCTGGAGAGATGGCTCAGCAGGTAAAATGCTAAATGCTCAAGCCTGATGAGACAAGTTTGATCCCCGGAAGCCACATAAAAAGTCAGATGTGGTTAGGTATCTGTAATCCCTGTACACCTACAATGAAATGGGAGGTAGAGACAGAACTGCCTGGAAGACTGCAGGTCAGCTAGTCTGGAATATACAGCATAATGGCAGAAAGAAGAGAGGCCTTACCTCAACAAGGAGAGAGTCCACTCTCAAAAGTTGTCCTCTGACTGCCACACATGTACCACATGTGAGGACCTGCACTTGCGTGCACACGAAATAATTTTCAAAACTATTCTTAAAATTAATATTTTGGATTTATTTTTTATGTGTATGCGTATGTGTATTTTGCCTGCATATATGTAAATGCATCAGATACATGCAATGTCTGTGGAAGCCAAAAAAGGGTGTCAGATTCCTTGTAAATGGAGTTACAGACGGTTGTTAGCTGAAATGTGGGTGCTGGTATTCAAACCCTGGTCCTCTGCAAGAGCAACCAGTGCTCTTAATTGCTGAGCCATTGCTCTAGCCCCTCATAAAATTATATAAGCAGATACATGATAATATGACAAACAGGCATATAAAGGAAGTGATGAAGTCAGAATAAGGTCTGTTGTCTAGTCAGTCACCAGACTGTTCTCAAGTGTACAGTGCCAGTGCCCATTCTCTCTCACTGATAACTGGAGTTATGTGAGTTATGACCCTGAGAGGAGACAGATGGTGGGATCTAGAGTCTTCTCTGCTATATTTATAATTTCTGAGTCTATAATGATTTTTAAATGAAAGACTTCTAAAGAAAAACAATGGCAAGCCAAACCAGTTCTTGTAGATTCTATCATTCAGGTTAAACCTTACTTTGATCCTGGCTGATCACAGTATAAAGAGCTCATGACATCTCATATAAAAAATGTTCTATGTACTCTGAAGGTTCTATATAAACTTGGGTAAGTAGTTTAAATGAGCAAGCTATCTTTTTATGGCATTAATAAAGCATATGTTAGCTTTGCCTGTCTCATTTCAGATATTTAAATTTACAAATTCAGCTGGGCATGATGATGCACGCCTTTAATCCAAAGGGGCGAGGGCAAGTATTAAGGTTCCTGCTTACCAACACAATACTACTGAGCTGCAGTGGGCTGGACAGAAAGGATGTGATACAAGATCTCATGGGTGAAGATGTAGATCCCTACTGCATCATTTGGTTTCACTTCTCACAGTGCATACTTCTCAAAGTGAGCATAAGGCTAATGTTTAAAGATGGAAACATCTTATACAATGTCTAAAATAAAAGCTAAATGCTTCATCCCATTCCCACACAGAGAAAACAGTGCTTGAGGGAGAAAATGATAGGAATTATGAGAGATATGCCATCCCCCAGAAATAATTTTCAAAGGTAATTCTGACTGAATGCTTACATCAGATACTGATGTTGAAAAACGTAATCTGTCTCAACCCTCTAACCCCCAAGGATTCATTCATCAAATGGAATTAAAGCTATCTATTTTATCTATTAAAACAAAATTTTACAATTTTAGAAAAATGGAGAAGGCAGAGAACCACTCACTCTTGTAGAAAGCAACATGAAAGCATTTGCCAAAAGCCTGAAGTATAGGGGCTGGGGAGATGTCTCTGGGGTTAAGAACCCTTGCTGCTCTTGCAGAAGACTTGGGTTTGGTTCCCATCACCCACATGGCAGCTCACAAATGGTCTGTAACTCCAGTTCCAAGGGATCTGATGCCCCTTCTGGTCTCCACAAGGAACGAACAGAGCGTATTTACATACACGCAGGCGAAACACTCATACACATTAAAAAAAGACTGAAATACATTTCATATTTTCTTTTTCTGAAGCACTGCTATCAAAATGTAAATTTACTAAAATAATTTTATTTTAATTTTTCATTTTATGCGACCAGGAATTCTATCAAGAGTTGTATACTGTATTTCAAATCCAGGAAGCAGAAGCAGAGAGATCTCTGTGAGATGGAGGTCAGCTTGGTCTACATAGTTCCAGGCCAGCTGGAGCTAACAGGGAGACCCTGTCTCACAAAAAACAGAACAAGAGTTATATATACTGTATTTCAAATTACTACTTGCATTTTATAAAAATATTCGTTAAAGGTTGGGGGGGTATATATCTCAATGGTACATACTTGGTACGTGTGAGGGCTTGGGTTCTATTTCTAGTAACATCCCTCCCCCAAATATATTAAGAACTTAAGCTATAGAGAGCCTGGTATGATGACTCATATCTGTAATTCCAGAACTCAGGAGGACTAAAAATTCAATGCCAGTTAGAGCCTTAAACTCAATGTGTCCGAAGTCAAATCAGTGTCCACCCTGCCACTCGTCTCCAGATCAGCTTCTCCTACATGACATTCCCGTCTTGTTCATTCTTGCTATTTTTCTGCCTTGAAACTTGATTACTAAGCTATCTTGATGGCTCAGCAGGAAGAGGTGCTTGCCCATAAGAAAGCCTGACAACTTGGATTCAAACCCAGTATTTCACAGGTGGCAAGAGAAAACCAAAACCCAAGAGCTGTCTACTGTGCTATATAGTGAGAAAGTGATATGATAAACTATCAGAAGGAATTTAAGCTCTTGTCCCCAAAGAACTTAAAGCAAGATTTACATAGCACCTACCACATGCCAATCTTTATGGATTTTATAACACTATGAACAGGAAAAGGATTAAAAAATTATACTAATAATAAGCAGGAGCAAAGATAGTTGCATGGAAACCTTTAACAGAGGACCTAGTCAAGTCTTTCTTAAGACATTTATTCCTAGAAGGCAAATGTAGTTTCAAACATTTATGAGAGCTATTGAAAAGATTAGAACAGAGAAGGAACTCCTAAGATAAATGTTTTCAAGAAATCACTTATTACATGGGGAATGAACCCAGGCAATTAGTTAGGAAGAAGTACAGAGATCTGAAAGGCATGAGTTCCTGGAGGCATGATGATAATGACAGCTACCATTCACCATGTGCAGACATGCACTGTATCTTATATTAAGTACTACCATCTTTTATTTCCTATTCAACAAATGGGAAAAACTAAAGCTTAGAAAGAATAAGTCACTTTGTATCTCGTAACAAAAAAAGTAGTAGAAATCTTCAAACTCATGTATATCTAGGAACATTTTGTTAAGAGAAATGACAGAGCCTATGGGTCTGTTTTTAGTCAGAGCCTTAAACTCAATGTGTCCGAAGTCAAATCAGTGTCCACCCTGCCACTCGTCTCCAGATCAGCTTCTCCTACATGACATTCCCGTCTTGTTCATTCTTAACTATTTTTCTGCCTTGAAACTTGATTACTGAGCTATCTTGATGGCTCAGCAGGAAGAGGTGCTTGCCCATAAGAAAGCCTGACAACTTGGATTCAAACCCAGTATTTCACAGGTGGCAAGAGAAAACCAAAACCCAAGAGCTGTCTACTGACCTCCACATGCACAGCATGCACAAAAAACCATCATTTTCAGCTAAAATAAAAAGTTATAATACTAAGTGCTAGCAAGGTTGTGAAGCAATCAGACTTCTCCTGTATTGTTGGTAAAAATACAAAGATATAAGATAAAATCACATGCTTAATCCTAGCACTTGGAGAAGTTGAGGCAGGAGAATCATGAGAAATGAAATGTCTACTTTTTTTAACATTCACTGCTTTTGTCTATGTGTATGGGCATACAGCAAAATAACATATACAGAGGCCAAAAGACAACTTGCAGTTGGTTCTCTCCCTCTACCATGCCGGTTCCAGGAATCAAAACTTGAGTCATCAGGCTTGGCAGTGCCTTTACCTGCTGAGTCATCTCACTGACCTTGTGTTCTAGGAGGTCTTTTGTTTTGTTTTTCAGGTAAGGTAAGACTACATAGCACAGGCTGGCCTTGAGCTCATTATGTAGCCTAAGGGAAGCCTCAAAGCCATGACCTCATTCTGTTTCAGTCTAGGCTTACAGGCTGGGGTTACAGGTATGAACTACCATGCCCAGCCTGGAAATATATCTTCATACAAAAATACAATTATTTAAAGCAGTTTTAAAGCTGAAAAAGGGCCAGCAAAATGGCACAGCGTGTAGAGATGCTTACAACCAAGACTGATAACTTGGGTTTGATCCCTGGAAATTACAAGGTAGAGGAGAGGAGGCCAACATCCACAGGTTGTCCTCTGATCTCCACAAGTGCATAAAACAGATAAGTTAAAAAAAAATAAAAAATCCCAAAATAACAATGCCCTTAATCTGTGGAGTAGATAAAACAAATGAAAATGCTCCACACAACAGCTTACTACTCAGCAACAAGGAAGAACCCCTGACATGCAACCAGTGCAGAATCTCAAGAAGCTTTGCTAAACCAAAGACGCTGCACACAAAGTGCATTTCCAGGAAAGTCTAGAACTGTCTCCAAGATACACAAAGAAACTTTATGGAGTGATAAAATTGCCCTGTGCCTGATTATATTGGTGGTTACAATCTGCATGCATTTGTTAAACTCCACCAAATTGTACAATTAAAATTGATGAGTTGTATTTATGCCTCAACAGTGCTGACCTTTAAAGTCTCTCACTCTTCTTTCTTCTCTCTGTACCTGTCTGTCTCTCTCTGCAGTGCTGGGGATCAAACTACAATTATTCCTACTCCAAGTATCTCTCCCCATGTTCCCACGTTAGTGTCACCTTCAGCTTCCTTTCTGTTCCAACTACCAGGTCTAGAAAGCTGGTCACTGTCTTACCTATATGTAATCATGCCTGAGCTGGCCTCACATCCTCCAATTTTACCCTGCATATTACATCTAATGAATATTTCAAAACTATTATTTCCTATAATCTTCTCTTCAAAATAAGAAACATCCTTATTACACTATAAATTTAAAATCCTTAACATGCACAAGTTAAATGCTACATGGTAACTCCAAGTATCTACCCAACTTTGTTGTAATTTTTTAGGTAACCTTTTTGATCCACTCATACTCCCTCCCTAAACACATCTGCTTCTCTTGCCTCATCTTGCTTTCACCTACACAAAATGGACTCTTACCCCTCACAGAATCCTGCTACCCTTCATGGCTCAGACCCAGCTTTAAATTTTTCTCCAGGATGCTAATTAAAATCACAACTACCCTTTTGTACTCATTTAGTATTTTTTTTGTTTTTCTCTAGGTACAACTACCTAACTGTAAGATTTACCTGAAGAAAGCAGAAAATGGAACAGACACAGCCAGGGTCTGTTGTAGTGAGCAAATAAATTAAAAAAGAGCAGTCCGAATTCAGGTAATTAGATTTTGGAGCAAGTATGTCAGTCAAAATCACCAGCTTGTTGCCACCAAAAACGACTGTTAATAGCATAAGTTCATAATGAAAATACATGCAACAGAATGTGCGGCTCTTCTGTGTTCTATTCTGAGCTGTGACTCTTAAGGAGATCATACAATAGAGCTAAAGCTTAGTCAAGCATTGTGGTATACACCTTTGATCCTAGCACTTGGAAGGCAGAGGCAGGCAGATCTCTCCAAGTTCCAAGCCAGCTAGGGCTACACATTGAGACCCTGACGAAAAAAGACAGGGAAAGGGAAAAAAAAAAAGAGTGAAAGCTTTAATTGACTATTGACTAAAAGATATTATTATTAAACTGATTGTGATATCTCCAAGCATGGTATCCATAATAACATAATAATAATAGAAGTATAAATCATATAAACTACAAAAGTCTTTCAATTTTATTACCCATTAATACACAACGTGGCAAAAGAATATCTAACATATAAGAAGCAAAAAAATCATTTAATAAATATTTTATATAGTTCAATTTCTTCACAGAAAGAACACTATGAGTGTTCACTAAGCATTTGAGGTATGGCAAGATGGCTCAGTAGGCAAAGATATTTGCAACCAAACACGATGACCAAAGTCTTGACCCAAGACCACATGGTGGAAGGAAAGAACTGACTCCCATAAGATGTCCTCTGACATCTATATATGTGTTGTAGCAAGCATGCACCAAAACACATATACACATAAACATATCCTTAAACTCAGAACTCTGAAGGCAGAGGCAGGAGGATCTCTGTGAGAAGAGGCCAGCCTGGTCTACAGTGAGTTCCTGGGGCTGTAGGGAGACCATGTCTGAGAAAAAAAAAAAAAGTAAAAACATTTGAAAAGTTTATTTTAATTCAACTGATAATCATCTATCTAACATTTAAACAATAAGATATTGCTTTCCTCTATAATTTCAACAGGATGATAGCATTCATGGAACCAACAGTATGTATCAATAAGTAAATACACAACACTCAAAGAATATATAACAAACAGATAACCACGGTTACCATCTATTGGAAAGGGCTATAATTGCAGTGATTAAGTTGAACTTGGCTTAATAGGTTTCATCTGAATTTGTTCCTAGTAACAAGAATACATTCATATATTACTCAAGATAACTAAAACTTTTCTTTTGAGCTGGGACTATAGTGGTACAGCATTTGTCTAGCACATACCAGATCCTGGGTTTGATCTCTAGAACCAGAAAACATTTTTCTTTTTTAAAATACAAATGAACATGTATGTAATTACACATACATTTTAAAGAAATATTTTATTTATTAGTTTTATTTAATATGTAAGAGTGTAATGCCCACATGTAGGTAGGTGCACCCTTGTAGTGCCCTTGGAGGTCAGAAATGGAATTACCGATGGTTGATAGCCACCACGTAGGTGATGAGAACTGAACCCAAGTCCCCCGGGCTCTTAACTGCTGAGCCATCTCTCCAACCCTAATTTTTCTTTTTTTTAAAACACAGGATCTTATTATGCTGCCTGGCTAACCTGGAACTTGCTATGCAGCCCAGGCTGACCTGAAATTTGTAATCTTCCTACCTCAGTCTCTAAGTGCTAAGATTACAGGTATATACAACCATCCCTGTCTTGAACCATATTTTTGATAGCGTGCAAAAAGGAACATATTTGTTGTGACTATAAAACATTAAATTTTACCTACAGGAACTCAAGGCAGACTGGCAGAATGTGTCCTCTCTACCATAATACCTCTCTTCAGTAATAATACCTCCTGTGGTAGAATCCAAGTCTTAATTGACAAATTTTCTCAACCCGTTCAGTTCAGTTTACACATGAATCAGATCTTTAAAATCTAATTTTATTTCCATAAAAAAACCAAAAGAACAGAACTTTGAAGAATCTCTTTCAATTTTCATAGGTACTTGTTCACTGACTCAGAGACTATTATTGAGTCATTAATACCTGCTTAACCTGATAATCAAAATCTCAAGCCAATGTAGAATAATTACACCATCAGTAAACTGGAAAGCAAACAAACAAGACACTGTTAGTACAAGGCCCCCATTGGTTCGAGTTGATAATGAATGGAACCAATCGTCAACATTCACTGAAGACATGACAGAAAGAGCAAGCAGGATCAGTAAGAACAACGCCAGTATTACAGCTGAGAAGAAAATACCCCTGAATTACAAAGCTTAAAGCACCCCTGAATTATAAAGCTTCACAATTTGTTCCAGTGTTCTCCAACAATCTTATCTCTTTATATCTATGCTGACTTCAACCTACTAATAGAAAAGCCTGGAGTTCCAAGTCAGTGGAAACAGCACAGTGGAAACACAGCACAAAAACAATAAACAAAGACTTTGATAAACATCACTTACGGATAGAAGAACTTCCTCCCAAATGCCCTAAAAAAAGCCCCTGCTAATTCTCAGTAATTAATTCTGCAGGGTTTAAGGAGGTTGGGGAGAATTTATTTAACTCAAAGTAGTCACATAACTATATGTACTCAATCAGGCCTATAATGAGAATTAAAACAAACAAAAAGGTATTATTTGAGCTTGGAATTTTTTTCTCTGTGAGACTATCCTCTCCCTTACAGTTGGCTTTAAAAGGTCATTGTGTCAATCCTTGATATCCTGGATTGGTTCCAACACTCCCAACAAACACCAAAACCTACAGGTCCTCAAGTGTCTTACATAAAGTGGTATTTACATATGACATATCTGTATCCTGTTATACACTGTATCTCTAAATATTTATAATATCTAATGCAATGTGAATGCTATGTAAATAGTTATAAACAAATATTGTTTAAGAAATAAGAAAAGTCTTAACAACATGTATACTACAGGTGCAATTATTTTGTTGGAGTATTTTTGCTTTCTGGTTGACTCTATGGGGCCATAATCTGCAAATATGGCAGGCTGGTTGTATACTATTGTTAGTCTACAGTACCTAAAATACACAGGTATTTATGTTTCACAAGTAGAATTTCTTTTGTGGTAATGTTAACAAGTTTGCCCAAATAAACTCCTTTACCCCCAAACCCTGCCAAGCTGAGTGTTAGGGACTATAACTAATAAAAAAGACAAAACAGAGGAAAACCAGACCTTGAGAGGATCACAAAAATACTCTAACTTCTCAGCAGTTATGGCTTACCAATGAACAATTAAAGTTTCCAGGAAGTATATCATGCTTTTATAATATCCACTTACCGAGACTATTTAAAAGTATTTCAGAGTTATTAAGTAAAAAAGTGTATTTCTTTCCACTCACCTAAGTAGCATTTATTGTGATATTACTTGGAGGAAATTATATAATTATTCAAAAAAAAAACTTAAGTTTTTTACATTATCTACTTTTATGTGTCCATCCATGTGGGGATATTCAAGTACAATGTCATCCATGTGGAGGTCAGAGAGTATTTGCAGGAAGGAAGTGAGTTCTTTCCATTATAGGAGTTTCAGGGGTTGAACTGAGGTTATCTGGCTTGGCAGTAAGTACCCTTACCCATTAAGGGATCTTGCTGGACCTAAAATATATTTATAGTCTATGCCAAAATAAAATCAAGATTTTTTGGAAATAAGGTCTCACTATATTGTATTTCTGGCTGGTCTAGAATTTGCTATATAAATCAACTAGTATCAAACTTACAGTAATCCTCCTGCCTCTAAGACCTGGGATTGCAGGCATATTCCACTAGCTCACTGTCAACTACTTGTAAGGCTGGCTCAGAATTATTTTGTATCAAATTTATCATTGTCTTTTCTTTTTATAAAATTCTGAGACTATTAGGACTCTGAGGGACCAACATAACACAGATTTTAGTATGAAAAGTTTGTATTTAAAGTCTTTACAGTACAGTACAAAGGTTTTTTTTTTTTTTTAAAGTAGGTAGATTTTAAAGTTGTAATTCATCAATGGTAATAAATGCCTGGCAGGGAGTTACTCAGAATCACACTCTTAACTGAAATCCTGTTAGGCACCAGGTATTGTGCTAGACATCTTCCCTGAAATTACTGACTTAAACCCAATTCTAGAAACAGGATTTTTTTAAGATGGCTGGGTAACAAGGGAAGAAAAATCAGTAAGAGAAATCTTTTGAGCCCTATCAGATTTTGAAAACCAAGTCTACATTCATTAAAATGAACCTTGCTCCCTGCTCTGGCATACACCACCTAGAAACCATCTTAAAACAGAGTCAGAACCTGGGAAGTTTAGCTTCAACTACAGGAGCCATATCTGGGAATGGAAAAGGCAAAGGAGACTTTCAACTGATTCTTGCTTTTTTCTCATAGTCACCAAGAACACTAATAGGGAGTTTACGGAACAGCAGAAGTATCAAAAGTTGGCCCTAGCTAGTTAAGATTTATGTATGATTTAGTATACTCTAGGTAGAAATACTTAGTAGCCATGTTGCACTTTCTCCCTAAAAATATTTAACAACAGTTGCTATATTATCTGGGCCTATTAACAACGTAACAGGAAATGTGTGATAAAAACAGGACAGCTAGGAGGGAGGGAAACCCCATAAATTCAATATATAGTTCTCTTTACCATTTTATACTCCCTATAATTTCTTATTTCACTTATTTTAAGACAGTCCCATGTAGACCAGATTGCCAAAAGCTGGCTGAGGCAAAGGATAATCTTCAACTTCTGATCTGCCAACTTCTATCACTGTTGTGCTGGGATTACAGGCCCACGTGCCACCCCACTTTATGAAGTAAAAAGGATAGAACACAGAGCCTTGTGCACGATGGACCAGCACTCTACCAACTGAGCTACATCCCTAGCCTCTCATTTCACTGATTTTTAACTGGGTAGAACATATGAATTTGCTATTCCTGAGTACCTGCTGAACCTCATCTCAAATTTGTGGGATCAAGAGTGTTCCTCACCTCAACCTCTTAAATAGTTGGAACCACAGGTATATGCCAACTACACCTGGCTAGAAGAGCTCTTTTGTGATGAACAAGTGCTAAATGAATTCTCTTTTTTAGTTCACTGTTGGCCTGATTTTCTTTTCTTTATTTTTAATTTTCTTTCTTTCTTTCTTTCTTTCTTTCTTTCTTTCTTTCTTTCTTTTTCTTTATTGTGTGTGTGTGTGTGAGAGAGAGAGAGAGAGAAAGAGAGAGAGACAGAGTATGTATGGATGCCATGGGACAACTTGCAGAAGTCAATTCTCTCCCTCTATGACACAGGTCCCATGGATTGAACTAAGATCTTCAGTCTTGGCAGCAAGCACCTTTACCCATCAAGACACCTTGCCACTCACCTGATTTTCTTAAAAGGTTCCAAGTAATTTACTACACACATTTAATATTCCCAAATGAAATGCTTAATGATGTAGGAAACTGGAATTAGAATAGAAATAAGAGAGTAGGCAAAATAAAAATCTAGAAAAGTAGCATAGTCTATTAATCTGGACTACATTAAGAGTGGTATTTTATCCCTGCACAATGACAATGCCTACATATAGTCAAGATCATAACTCAAAAATATTTTTTGATTTTTAGAAAATTTGATGTACATGAGTATTCTGCCTGCATAAATGTACATATGCCAGATGTGTGGTATGGCAGTGGAAGTCAGAAATCATTGGATCCATCATGTGGGTGCTAGGAACCATACCCAGGTCCTCTAGAAGAGCCACCAGTATTCTTAACTGCTGAGTCATCTTTCTAGCCCCAGAAATCAATTTTGTACATCAGCTTCAAAACACAGAAGTTTTCCCTGGACAAGAACTGTTCTATAGACCCCAATACAAATTACAGATAATGCACCTTACAGCTCACATTACCAGGATGATGTGCTAGAAACTTCCTGTTTGCAAAGGGCAATTCTAACCACAGTTTTGTAATCCATGAGCGTGCAAGGGCTGGAGAGAGCAGAAACTAGTAGTGATATATTTCCTAAATCTGTCACTTCTAGGAATTGGTCCTGCAAATAAACTTGAAAATGCATGAAATGACATTTTGCAAACATGCTAGTACTATTAATAATACTAATTCTAAAATTTATTAACAGGGTCTTGCTATGCAGCCCAGGCTAGCTTCAAACTTTCAATCCCCCTGCTTCTACCTCTCGAGTGCTAGGATTAAAGACATGCATCACACCTGGCTCAGAGCAAATATTCAAAGATAATCTAAATCATGTGGGGCCTGGTATGCTATCTCTAAGGTAAGTAAATGTCCAATGTAAAGGACATGTGTATAGTATTCTGTAATGTGTATAAAGACAGATATATAACATACAATGTCTCTAGGAGAATTCCTCCAAAATGTTGCTTGACTGGGAAGCAGTTAGGAGTTAGGAGGATGGGCAATACAATAAACAGAAAAAGTTACTATTTTTCAAAACTTTGAATCATGTAGATCTACTGTTTGGTTAGAACATTAAGTTGAAACAATGCATAATTCGTATAAAATAGTCAATATTTTAGGATTTGTACAGGATAACAAGGTTTGTATCAGAAGACTAACATTGTAATTAAACAGAGCAAATCAGCCAGGCATGGTGGCTCATGCCTGTAATCCCAGCACTAAGGAGACAGAATTAGAAGGATCATGAGCTGATTCTCAAAACAGAAACACGGACTGGAGAGATGACCTGTCGGCTAAGAATATCCACAAAAGACCTAGTTTTGGTTCCCAACACTCACATGGTGACTCATGACTGTCAGTAACTCCAGTTACAGGGTAACCGACACCATCTTCTGGCCTCTGCTGGCACTGAATGACATGGGTACACTAGCATACATGTAAGCAAAACACTCATACACATAATATAAAACAAAACAATTTTTTTTGGTCTTTTTTTGAAGCAGGGTCTCCTTCTAGCCCCAGCTGACCTAGAGAACTCACTATGTAAACCAGGCTGGCCTTGAACTCACATAGATCCACCTGCCTCTACCTCCCAAGTGCTGGGGTTAAAGGTGTGAGCTACCACATCCAGCTTATAAAAAATATTTTTAAAAAAACAAACAAGAGGGGACTAGAGAGATAGTTCAGCTGATGGATTGACTGCTCTTGGAGAGGACCTGGGTCTGATTTCTAGTACTCACATAGTAGCTAACCACCGTCTGTAACTTCAGTTCTAGGGATCTGACACCTTCTTCTGACCTCCATGGATACTGCACAACACAGGTACACTTAAACACATGCAGGTAATACACTTGTACACATAAAATATAAAAATAAATAAAAGATAAACAAAACAAAATACTACATATTAAGTATAAATTTTTGGGTATTCTTTCTTTTAAAACACCTACCAGTTCATCTGTTTTATTAAATAGTCACAGATTATGTAGCCAGGAGGGTATCTGAAAAATCTTTGAACTCTCAGTTTGCAGATCTAAAAGCTGTGGCCTAAAGAGCAAAATAACTTCACCCAAGGGGGATGATTTTTAAGTGGCAAAGAGTAACCTAAAACCTGAATAAATTCCAATTTATTCTGATATATTTTTCTCATGCCTAAATGGTTTCTTAGTTACTACAAAAAGCTAACAAGTGTCAACTCCAACTCTAGCTGCACACTGAGGGTGATCGGAATGGCAGGGGTAATGTCTTCTCTATAAGACATTTCTCAATGCTCATGGCAGAATCAGAAGTGCAGTCCTGCTTCTCAACTCACTTGTGTTTTTAACAAAGTGCCAAGAGTAGTGAAAGTCACAGGAAAAACATGACATGAAGTGGGAGTTTCCCATAGTCGCTTATACTACAAATTGGAGAAAAATGTTCTAACAATTAGCTATTAAAGTTATTTTATATTCAATAAAAACTAACATATTGTGGCACAGAATATAAGATGTACATGAATATTTAAGGTAAACAAGACACTTTGAAAGAAGTTTCATACTCATTCTGATGGAGTCTGATCCAAGGAGCCAGAAGTACAGTGCACACAATCAGTCTCTTAAACTCTTCTGAGGGAGGAAAGAAGAGGAACTGCTATACCCAGAGAACAGTAGCTGTCTTTGGCAGTGGAAGGGGAGCCAGAATTAGAGCCACACACACCTGGATGTGCTTCCTCATCATGACACTGTGTGCCTACACATCAATCACTTAACCTGGGGCTCAGAGCCTCATTTTCCTCATCTGTAAAATATTGTAAATATTACTTACCTTGTAGTTCAGTTAGATTTGTTAAGCAAACTGCCTAGGTTCTAGAATGGCTATAATGAATGGTGCCTACTATCACAGCCACCACAAACCTGCAAGACTCTGTTAAAATCATTCATTCAGCTCCAATTTGTGTGATCAATATAACATAAGTGGTGGAGATTTATAAGCCTCTCAACCAGCCACACAAAGAAAATAGGCCAATGTGATAAAATAACCTAGGTAAACACTATTATACTCACATATTTCATTTCAAACTTCTTAGCCAACATTTCCACTTCTTGCCTCTCCTTATGCTCATCATTGAATGGGTCTTCTGTATGAATAAGCTTCTTCTGATTCAAAGGAAATGGGAAAAGAAATTGAAGTGTTAGTGTCACTTCA